>JANFOG010000005.1:0-1469340 GCA_024336345.1 Mariannaea sp. PMI_226
AGCTACTCAGCTTTCAATATAACTTAGTTACTATAATCTATTTGTACATTACTAGACGTAATACTATAAGTGACTCTTCCGCTATTGCTTAATATAACGCCTCGACCGTTCTGCCAATATAAACCTATTGCGACCTGGTTTATCCCTTGGGAACCGATCAGACCGTTATATATAGTGAGCTTTCTATTATTTATATTTACTTATTAAGGGAAATAATATTTATTAATAATCTACTATAATAATATTTAATAATAATAACTTCCTAAGTTGTATATATACACTCGCAATGTAATGTTATATAATACTTACGTTTATAAGAATAAGTTATATAATAGACCTTGACATTATGTATATGCGATGCCCAATCTCCTCCTTAATGATTTAGTGGGTTAATCTTAACATTTTAGAGTATATTCTTGCTTTGGGGCTGCAATGGTCTAGCTCCCGCGAAATGTATAAATGGAGAGTATTCCTTGATTGATTATTTGGTAAATGCTTTAGATTAATTTAACCTTGTTATATGAAATTAAATTGTGTTATGCATAATAGAGAAACGGATAGTTAGACCTGTCCTCTCCGTTCTGTTATAGAATCAATATACCACTAGGCTATTGTCGATTGATTGTATTTTCATTAAATATGAGCTGCCCCTGCGCGAACTACTTTGTGAGTTTCTATTCCAGGCTTGACGTTCAGAGTCCTGATCGCAAGAGGCTCCATCAAATGCCTCTACAGTGTTCACATACTCGGCGATTACTGTGATTCTGTCTGGTGTGTTTTCTCAGGTGGAATTGAGTCATTTCCATACTAACCTCGAATATGGCTCTAGATATTACGCACTGGAATGCCTATGAAGGATTTACTATCACATGCCTCGTCTTCATACAACGAAGATATCAAAGCCATGAACCATATTGAGCGATCCTTATTATTGTATCCCTAAGCAAGAGTTTATGCCAAATAGTTCTCAGCTCCTACATGTTGTTGCTAGAGGTAGAGGAGTTTGGGTCATTTTCGGCGGATTTTTTGTTGGTATAAATAGGTATTTAAAAGCTGATTGGCCATGTGGGTTAGTGTATTTGGATAATCTGCCCCTAGCTTGATTTTGTGAGTCTCCATCACTTGCATCTGAAGCTTCTCTGCCTGTTCCCTTTGGTTCTTGTCCCTGGATGTTGATGTAAGGTTGACCATGCCGTTTAACGTTGATTGATGCTCTTTACCTTCTTCCACTATAAGTAAATTCGTTGCTTCAACTTGGTGCTTTTCTGCTGTATCCCAATTCCCTTAATAGGAGAAGTATGCTCCCATACAATGTAATAGTGTCGCTTTTGCGACCGGCTCATCGTCATGGACGCACCTACTGTTTTCCAGCACAGTAGAGGCACGTGGAAGAATTTGGAAACATTCCACACAGCTCAACGAGGCTTCCTTTCTCTTAAATACGCTTTAGATATTTAGGGTCCACATATATTAACCATTTTGTCAGGCTTGTATTATTCGGGTGGGTTGTAATATCATGGAGGCTCATAGTACGGTCTGGGGAGTTGTGAATAGAACATTATATCTTAAATTTTATCTATCGATAAAGCGCCTGTTTCTTGGTCTTCTAGTTCACCTTTCGGCCATGCTCGTATGACATTGAACACTCTAAAGGATGAGAGACTGCACATTTATCTAGTGACATGTACCGAGTGGCCAGCCGCCCTCCTCATACATGTAGCAGCCCTTGCTGCAGAAAGTATTGGCCGACCATTGACCTGTAAGTCCCATAGAGAAAACAGTGTTCCACTCTTGGCCACTACACGTATCGGTCCTGCCACATGCCAACCAGGCAATGCCGGCCTGAGTTTTGCCTACAAGTCTTTGTGTTAGCTGTGGCATTATAGCATGGTGTAGGGACCCATACTTCCCGAGTTTACAAGCCAATGGCCGCAACGTGTGGGTATCTTGGTGCCACGGGTCCGGCTGAGATGCCGACGCAGGTTGCGGCAAGAGAAATAAGGGCAGTAAACTTCATTGAATGTTTGAAAGTGTAGCAGATTCGTTGTTTTAAGCTTGTTTTAAAAATTTCAAATACTAGATGGAAGAAAGCTGTGATGCGTTGTTCCATATCCGGGCTTAAATTGACTTCACGAGCTTGTTTATATGATCTTTCCTGAAGAGTTGTAAATATACTTTATATAAACAGCGGATGACCGAGAGCTGTGGTCGCCGCTTATTGTACCCCATATGTAAGCACGAAATGCGTGAGGGCCTTGCACTGTTCAGCTCAAACCAGCTAACATGGAGTCGTCTGCGCAAATTTGCCCGGCACTTTGGCTTCGTTCATCAGCTGCCCTGAACCCAGCTGTCATAAGAATACCCCGAATGCAATGCAACTCTCCGGGTTGTCGCCAATCACCAGACGCGATGGAACAAGTCCTCTGGAGATTTGCTAGATCCCATAGAGACAGGCCTTTCTGACATGCAGGATTAGCGGGTATCACCACAGTCGGCATATCCGCCTTCTGCAGCCCTGATACCGTTTTACTTGCCTTTTTCGCAAGGATGGAAACGTACCCCGTTCGCCGACTGTGAATTCTGTGACGAATGATGTCAATTGTTTTCAAGTTGCATGCAGTCATGCACAATCCGCGCATGCACGGAGTAGCCGAAGTATCTACTACAGAAGCAGAAACTCAGTACCTACGAGCCTATTGGCTTGCATTAGACCACTATTTCCACAATTGTCAGCAATGGCTATTGGTCAAAACAAGGACCAAGTTATAATTCCGTCGCTTGTCTTGTATGAGGCACCAATAACTGAATGATGAGCTTATGGCCGCTGCTATCAGCGTGGCTGCGACTCGGTCTATCAGCTTACGTGCAAGTAAAGGGTCTCCTCGGCACGTTATTCTAACATCCATTGTCGATGCAGTGAGGAAGAAAGTATTTAAGGCTCGTCCCACTATTGGATTTTGTCAAAAAGGGAATAGAACAGCACCATTCCTTTCTATCAACTCTCCTGTTCCAGTTCTGAAGTTACTCAGATTCGTTTCGCACGTTACCCTTTGTACAAATTTAGCTCCTCTTCAACATGGCTCACTATCGTGTTCTCGCCGCGATAGTTTATCTTTCGGCGGTTGCTATGGCTTGGGAGGCGCCATCATATGATGGATTCACTCGAGACTGGCAGGCCACTTTCGCCGGATCCTCTGGCACACTCCCAGACACCAGAGATTGGAACATCAGGACTGGGGACCTGGGCGTCAACAATGAGCTGCAGGTCTATACGTCTAACCCACGGAACGTTCAGCTGAGCGGCGGAACTACCCTGCAGTTAGTTCCCTGGGAAGACTGGTCGATCCCCAAGGGCTGGACCTCTGGCCGCGTCGAGAGCACTCATACCTTTACCCCTCAACCCGGCAAGCTTACCAGAGCCGAGGCTGTTATTCGGTTTGGCGATAACCCTATTAGCAATAAGCAGGGTATGTGGCCTGCTTTCTGGATGCTTGGGGATGTCCTCCGCAATGGTGGTCAGTGGCCTTCATGCGGTGAGCTTGATATCTTGGAGGCTGTCAACGGTCAGTTGACTGGATACGGCACCGCACACTGTCACGTGTACCCCGGAGGTATCTGCAACGAAAGCAATGGTATTGGTGGCAATATTGACATCCCTGACCAGAGTTGGCATACCTGGCGCATCGAGATTGACCGTAGGGATGGAAACTGGGCGGCTCAGACTATCACCTGGTTCAGAGATGGACAGCAGTTCCACCAGATCTCAGGGTCTAGGGTTGGCAATGCCAAAGTCTGGGCTACATTAGCACAATCGCCATTGTATTTCATCCTCAATGTTGCGGTCGGAGGTGGCTGGGTAAGTTGAACCCCTATGAAGTGCCCAACTTAGTTGTTGTTGCTGACGAAGAGCCCCAAGCCGGGTAACCCCAATGGCGCTACCCTGGATGGTTACGGAAGCATGATGGAGATTGGATATGTCGCGCACTATTCGACTGCATATGTACACGACGAGCTCTAATTGACAACGCGATATCTCCTTGACAGTTTTAAGCCGCAAATATTGACGTCGGCTTGCTTTGCCAATAGGTCTCTTGCGGCCCCTGCGAGTCCACTTAGACAAGCATAATAGAATTTGGATGGCAGAGGAGGTCCTGGGTCATCATCCATAGACGGTCGGCCTGGTATAATCGACTTGTAAAAGGCTGATGCTGAGACTACAACTTCCTGTCGTGGGAACTCGGGATCGCAAACAAGCAACGCAGGATCTAGATCCTTGGGCGTTAGGAAGAACAGCTTGGCGCAACTCGCTACGGTACCCCGTCCCGTTCCACTTCATCTCGACTTCCTAGGAAGTTAGTTGTGGGAATGGAATGTTGAGTACGTCTGTGGGTAGCAGGTGGGGGCGGACGGCTCCGCTGGATCATTGGGATGTGCGGAAGCATTGTTGATAAACAAATACAAAAATTGAGATTATATAACTTGTTGAGCCGATGTATTGGGATACCAAAATCTGAAGCTCATATTGAATCACAGACTAGACCAACGCTGCTAGTTGTCTAATGCTATACCATATATTAGCCATCCATTCGATATCTGAAGTGGCTTGCGCTTCGTCTCCTTTGGAGCCTTTTCTTATTTCTGTGCTCTCCAATCTTTCCATTTCTGGAATGTAAAGAGCAACGAATTGACGCTGTGCAACTTCACAAGGCGATTGGCGGTATTATGTGGAGGCACTGTAACGTGGGAACAGACTTTTGGCCGCTGACTGTGGCAGCCTCATGATTAGGCTATAGCCCTAAATATAATGTTCACCTTGATTTAATGGCCCAACCACAGTCTTATCTAAGTTAGCTGGTGCTGGTTCTCAGAATGTGGCGTTAAAGAACTGCTTCTAGCGGATACGTTTACCATACTTCATAAATAAAATGGGAACTGGTATCATGAAGACGGCAATAAAGGCCAGAATGAGCTTCTCTAACCCAATCGCAAGGTCGCAAACATCGGGCCACCAGAAAGGGGGAGCAGCGCACCTCCAAGCGAGCGAAGAACAGTACTAGCTGCTACGGCAGACGCAGCGTATACCCCGGAGGCATCAATTAGGTATGTAGAGGAGGCCATCTAGCGATAGTGAGTTAGAGTCTGTGCTGTCATCGACCGGCGGCCAGTGGCTTCTTTATTTACCAATGCTAGAGTAACCCTAAAGCTCATAATGCATATACCGATCGTAGGGAGAACCCAATAGTAATGCCATTCAGCCGTCCAGCCAAAAAGAAAAAGCCCGATAGGGACCGAAAAGGATGCGACGACAAGCAATGGTAGGCAATACTTTGGTTTCGCATCTCTGCCTGCTCTCACTTTCATGCGCTGCGCCAGTCAATCAGAAGCCGCCTTGCTGATTACTAGGCCGAAGAATGATCCGACCCCAAGATCGATATATATAAGGCCTATTGACCCGGTGGAGAAGCTATATATATCGGCGAATAGTGCAGATATCGCTATGAAGATAAGGTAGAGGTAGCCATAGACCAGAAATATATATATGGAGAGAAAAAGGATGATGAGGGAATAAACAAGCATCTTTGATGGGCAGACAATAGCTATCATAAAGACATCTCGCGGAAAGCGCTTTATGTCAAGCACGGAGTGAAGTTCCTTATTGCCCATCTTCTTATAGAGCCTACAAGCTTTCCTCTCCAGGATAGCGTAGGAATATATTTCCTGAATAGATAAGTAAAAGGGGGAGGGTAAGACCGGCCTACTAATAATATTTAGAGACTGAATCTCTTTCATGAGGTTGAATAAGAGCATACCGCCATAGCAACTGTCCAGAATGACCATCGCCATCCTTTGTTATCGGTTAAGTATCTGCCCGCTCTTGGTGTCTCATTAGGTAGATGGTCTATAATAGTGATCAATCAGCAACTTACCAATGGGTCTGATAATAGGTCCCAGCAAAGGACCAAAACCCTATGCAGCCATGACCTTGCCTCTATTCTCATAAGAAATGATATTGGCAATAGTGCCGGCAGCGGCTGTGAGGGGCAGCTCCCAGCAAGACCGGCGAACAGACGAAAAACAAGTAGAGTAGACTATAAATATCAAGCCTGCAGAAGTCTGTCGCCTCTTTCAGCATTGGGTAAGCAAATGCTTAGAAGGTTCAAGTTTGAACGCCATCGAAGATTCAAATGATGCCTTGGACGGTTCTTCACGCTTCAGATACGCCTCGGAAGAAGTATGCTGGAACCGGACATTCTTTGTTACAGAAAGCGAGCGACTGGGTTTGGGTTCTTCTCATGCATCACCTGGTGCATCCATCTATCTGATCCACGGATTAAAAACACCATTTATCATTCACAGGAAATCGGATGTGGATGTACTGCGCGGAGAGTGTTATATTCAAGGTTTGATGGACCAGAACGCCACGATCTCAGATCAAGACGTTTAATTGAACCTCCATAAGTGGACCATATTGCCATAACTGGCTCTTGAAGGAGAAATGATCACCGATGCGCAGTCTGTTTAATGCTGGATCTAATGGTCTTGGTGAAGTTAGTCTAGGCTCGTAACTCTCTGGCTGTTGCGAGGAGCCCATTTTCCTATAGAAGAGACCTACGGGTACCTTGACTTTTCTAGTATAATATACCCATAGGATGGTCTTAGTAGCCGGCCTCGGAGGAGCCCGGGGGTCCCCCGGGCACCCTTTCCCTATCTGGGGTGTGTGTTCTGGGACACATCCCGTATATAAACCCCTCAGCTAGCTAGATAGTCTTAGAGAAGTCACTTATTGTCACACCTATATTCCTGACCCTATGCTCCGTGACAATACCAACCCTATTTGTGCTCGGATAGAGTTTATCAAGCAGCCGACTCCATTTTCCGATTCATATGCGTTAATTAAAGCCTAAAACACTTAATATATATTTTTCAAATACTACCTAGATCAATTATATCCGCCTTTTGCCCTCAAGATATCCAATGGCCAACTCCAATATAAATATAGAAGCAATCACTATATTGCTGCTAAGGACGTTAGAGAGACTTAAGAAGCTCGGCTTATATTATAATTCCCCAGAGCTAGTAATTATTTACATCAACTGTGGCTTTGCCATTAATCCCTAAATGCAAATTACGACACCCAGGCAATAACCATAATATCGTCAAGCCAGCTCATTCTAGCTCATTGGGTCTTAAACCCTTAATTTCTTCATTAAACCTTCTTAATCCCAAATCAATACCTTTTCGGCTAGATACTTCAAAACCTTACCTATCCCTTACAATCTAATGAAGGTCTGCATATAGGCACTCTAACCTTCGGTCTACTAGCGAGAATATCTTGGTAGATTACATTGGAATATACCATGCCAAAAGATCAAGCTTGCCATGAGATTAAAAAAAACGCCACTAACTAAGAGACCACATCCAGAAGGTTCTTACGCTTACATTCCAGAGCTAGAAGTTCAAGGATATTCATCGATTATAGCTTATCAATAGTGACCAGCAGCTCGGCCAAGGCTAAATTTGTCATAACCTTCTGCTATAGGAAAGTCCTAGCCCTATCAAGAACTTACATAGCGGTTATTCGCTTAAAAGCACAAGTGGCTATAAGATCAAGCAGGCCTACAGAAGCTGCTCAGCATTGAAATACTATTATTCAACATACAAACCAACTGGATGTAACGTACCGATTGGCAGATGACTTTTAGAATACACAGCGCAATATATTCACCTCCCTCGCAGCAATTCCCCCACAGAACCCTAATTAGCCCCTCTGCCTAGGGGTAATCAATGGAGAAACACTCTACAGTCCGGTGAAAAACAAATGCAGGCTGGTATTAATGGTGGGAGCATTCCGTCGTCTCCTTGACCAGTATGGCGCGACGGTCAAGGGGACAAATATGTATCTGAGACGGTGGCTACAAGGGAGGTTCCCAGATTGTCCATATAAGCATCACTTTGAGCTAATTATAACTCATTCTTCCGAGAGCACCTACAGAAAAGAACTCAAACAGTACATCTGCTTCTAGCTCCGGCTATTTCAGCTGCCATCATCTACAGGAAGTGCTATCAGAGGGCAAGGGCTTGCTAGATCTCAGCATAAGGCTTTAAGAGAGCTCTGACTAGATGATATATAGAAGGCAGAGGGGCTAAGGGCCGCGGTTCACCTGGATGAACAATGGGAAGGCGGCAGTAGTGGTGAAGAGGATGAAGATGAGGATAGGTATGAAGGTAATGATGAGAATAAAGTTAATAATTACAAAGTGTAAGGGATATAAATAAAGATAAGGAATCTAATACTAAGTCGCTTGAAGAGCAATCTCTATCCAGCTCAAGCTCTAAGCTAGACGACCTAACTATAGATATTCTACTGCGCTTCTACTACTTTATGATCACAGAAGACTTCGAACACAAAATAGCAAGTTCGACAATATTGGTATATTTCAGTGCTGTACGCGGCTTAGCTAACCCTGACAGCCATGAATACCTCCAGCCTGAGCAGTTCACCCCCATCCTCGTAAGACTCATTTATCAAACGAAGCTCTATGGCCACCTTGATAACCCGTTGACTATGGGTCTTTTGACGCTCTCATGCTACATATGCCTTCCACACGTCGCCTTAGTGGAATAATTTCTATATCAAAATTATATGAAACTCCATTCCATGGTATGTAATTGGTACGGTCATCATCGACCGGACCCAGGGTCGAGAAGATAAATGAGTAGCTTGACAGTGTTCGCCGAACAGGATTTGACTGTAGTCTGCAGCCAACATGGGGAATTGCACACATCTTACAAGTAGGCCAGCCTGTATTTGTAGGCCGTACTTAGTATATGACCTGCCAATATTTCAATCTATAACAAGTGCAAGTAGAGACACGGAGATTAATTAGAGCACTTTCTTTGTGAGACCTCGATCTGCCAAAACTCCTAATCTTTATATTTATAACGTCCTATAAACATATATAGCATGGCTACCGCTCTACTGAATCGCGGCCCTACCTGACTGTGAAAGACTGAATTAGTCTTACAGATCTCTACAGAATCCAAGGACTTTTTAACGGTCTCTTATTGTCACATAGGATAGGGGCAACTTCGAGGCACAGAAGGTCTTGATTTCTAGCTATAGGAGAGGTCCTACACCAGACTATTTATCTTCTATGAATGGGGCTGTCTATAGGGGCTTGAGCCCTATAAGGTCTCACTGAAGCTGTTGTTATAGGCAGTGTTTCACTTGCATCGTCATAGCTGGCGATGCCCTCACCGCTCCAGCAGGCTTGATGTGACCGCTATTTGACACTTATGTTCGTAGTTTTGCGCACCAACCTCTTGGAGGCAATATGTAAATATACCAATTTGCTGACTTTTAGCGTCTTATAAATTACTACATAGAATTTATAATGTTGATATATGATCGAGAGCTAGTGGGAATTAGAAGTGGCTCGAGGATTTCACAATAGGTATAAGCACGATGGTAACTTTCTAAGAGCCCCTTTAACACTCGAAAAGCAAGGAGATGTAAGAGAGAAACCAATAACATACCATAATACCCAAAGTAATTTTTTTTGTTGGTTTTACTGTAGATAGTCAAGCAAAAACACCTTGGATGTTGAGATTAATCCAACTGAAATCTCAAAGCCCCAAATAAGATCTCCTGATTTCTATTACTAAGTATTTCACAACTCTAATTTGATAGACTTTATAATCACCACCCTTCTCGATGTACACCGAAGACTAACACTGAGTCCAGATGCAGCTGAGCATCGAGGATAAACTGTGGGGGCAACCGGAGCAGCTCCCTGCCTCGGCAATTCAGCCATACTTCATACTATCATATGACGTTACATTCATAGTCTGTACCTATTGAGGAGAAAGATTGTAAGACATCAACTTGCATTCCCAATTATTAGAGACACCCAGTTTTACTATGCAGCAAATAATAGTAGGGTCTTTTTGCAAAAAGGACGCAAAGGGCGGACCTACATAAGTCCCGGATTTTAGTCTCCCAGACCGCTTGGAAGCGCGCGAAGGTGGCAACGGGCGGGATATGACTAAAGTACCTAGAGAGTTATAAATAGACATCACTCAAGTGCCCAACCCCGCGTTTTTTTAATGTCGCAAAAGCCCTGTTTCATTACGCTTTGACTCAGTAGACCTAGGAGCGTGCTGTACTTCGAAGATATTATCGTCCTCGATCGCGCTCTATGAGTCAGATGTCTATCCACGCATACATATTTCATTGCATTCTACAATCAATTATACGATTTTATAGAGACTAAACCATCTTAATGGTAAATATAAAACTCATAGTTCATATATCAGCCAAGATTACATTCAATTTTCTGCTTCCAGCTTTTTTCACTATTCGATCGGCTATGTAACTAATCCTATGAAGGATGAACTTGCTAGACTGAATAGGAGTATCGACAGTCAGTACAATGGAACTTTGGATGGTGATGAAGCATTACGTCATTCCCAAGTTCCTAAATTCGCAAAGTCCTGTCGGTTGTGTAGATGATGGTGGACATGTGAGTGCGCCCGAAACTGATTTGGCTGATATCAAATGTAATCAGCTGGAGGCGCCATGATAAGCACTACAACTGTCACAACTTGGATAACTGGCTGGCTACTTAGGTCGCCTGAAACTCCCACTGTTCCCTTCATCTGCTCAAATCAAATTTGCCTACAGAAACCCACTCAGGCAATCGCAATCCGTCTACAGATCTCTTAAAACATGTAGCTACTATATAAACCGCCGTTATTGCCATTATAAAATCCACATCAGCTACCTAGATTTTAGTACAACTTAGATTGATATCACACGCCGTATAATCTCTTAAGACTGCTTTGCCCAGAATGTTGATATGATCGCGCAATGCCTGAATCTACCGAATGATCTTACACCCCAGGTATTTCCTACAAGCACCTATTCGGCTCGATTGTGGTCCCACCAATATAGTAAAAAAGCCGCGAGGACCTTTGGGAGTGATCCACGTAACACCTAGTCTACCTCCACACGGTCATGAACTTGGGCGGAAGGGTTCATTGCATGATATTGTGTACCATTTGATTGCTAACAAATCATATATTACTATTCATATTGGATAACTATCATAGACCGCCCCTTACCGCTATACATGCCCCTGCCGCTAACCAAAATGCATAAGAGGGAAATGTTTGTTAATACAAAAAGGGTAATTGATATGAGCACGAGCGTGGATCCTAGTCAAACATGTCTATGTTACTCATTTGTATTCAAACGTCGATATCGTGACGAAGGGCAAGTATGACATCAATTTACGTTTCAAAATTATCGTAGTAGAGGTGTTGGACTTAGTTAATCAGTAGACCAACTCGAAAGCCATTGAGTGACATCTACTACAAGGTTGGAAATGGATTCCAACATTGAGAACAAGAAAGGGAAGGATAGGCCAAGTCTTTTCCTGGGAACCTCCGAGGGAAAGCATCGGAAAAGAGCTAATACAGGGACTCAGTTCAGAGCTAAGCCGGAGATGGCGAAGCCAGCCGATGATATTCCAAGTGGCGGGTTGATTATTGGCAAGCGAGACGGCCGAAAGGGAGAACTAATTCCTTTAAAAATCCCTATCTAGATTAGGAACAATAAGTTGAAGGCAGAGCGTAGAAAAGGGTTAGGCAAGTTTACTATATATAAAACCCACGCGATAATTACAAACACGCTATTACAAAACGAATAATGACGTTTATATTTAGCCTCTTTTTGCTATTGTTACTTCTGTCAGCTTAACCCCGATGTCTCAAGCCTGTAGGAAGCATAGAAAACCGAGATGGAGAGGGCATCACCAGTTCTGACCCGTGCAGCTAGACCCGACTTATATTTACGATGTCGGTAAAGGCTTATACGGCCTAAGCCCTCCTAGGCTATCCTACCCCTGTAAGCTATATACCTGCAGTAGGACCTTTTCTATAGCTAGGTTATAACCTTGTTTGCCTTGAAGTTGCCCCTACCCCTGGTGTCATTGATATCCAGAATCAAGCCACGCTCAAAGACGGTTCTGGAGTCTCGACTCCCCACTAGAACTAAGGTACCCTTAAAAAGGCTTCAATATTCTTTCCTTTCTTATTAGGTTTAAGCTACGCTTAAAGTAGCTTCTATATTCTTTACTTTTCGTTCACGCTATAGTCGGTAGCTATTCTATCTTTAGAATGACTGAGAAGCGTTTGATGGATGGTTAAGGAGCTAGAAATGAGGCCAGGAAAGATGAGGGTTAAAAATCACAATATAAATAGAGCATCCATTCCCCTTAAAAGTATATGTTATGTAGGCCTCAGCATCAGAAAGGATCTGAGTTCTTCTTATTCACTTGACATCTCTAGACGAAAACGAATAACTATGGTCTTTCTAAACCTCTTTCCAAACGCAAGTGTCTTTGCGTCACTGCTGCTATTTAGCAGCAGCATCAACGGCCAGTCTTTGAACAAACCGGTGCTTTTTAAGGATGGACTCTCTCCCCATGTTGACAATGTGTTCTTCCAACACCTGTCACCAACTCACTCCACTTGGGATAAATGGGGCTGGGGATGGATCCCACAAGCTTGTCAAGCTATTACACAAAGCAAGGGCCTTAGTCCATACGACATTGAGGTCTACGATGTCCACTACGATGATTGCGATAGTGCATTCATCATTTGTCGACATAACCGGGCTCAGATGTCGGTGATTCAAATGATCGGTAAGATGTCAGCCTATTCTATCAAATATCAGACTTCTAATCCATTATTATTTCTAAGACGCTTTTGGTCGCATGCCAATCCATGACCGCCAATGGACACAGCACATCCTTGCCCTGCCAGCATCATCTTGTAGTGCCGGTACGGGTGGTGCAGTGACCACGTTTTACGGACCATGCTATATTCCTTCTGTCTTTGTCCATGAGTTCACCCATACGTTAGATGCTTTCGCCAACGACAAGACTGGCGCAGATAACAACATTCACGTGTACAGCACAACCTCTCCCTATCGACAAGCAATCGCAAAGGATTCCTGCGTTCCAGACTCATATGCCAATACTTGTAAGTCCTCTCTAGCCTCCCCTCATTTAAATACTAATACTGTCCCTAGCTCCTCAAGAAGACTACGCCCAAGTGTCTGTTCTAGCTCTCTACGAGAAAGTTAATCCTGGAGGCCTCGATCCAATCGGCCCTTGGCGTTGTTTAGTCAACTCAAAGAATAACCTTGATAGCATCATAGGCAGCGAACTGACACCCGGCGGAACCTGTAACAGGCGCTGGGCTGACTCCCTTATCGTCTGCATGGGCCCTGCGGCGGGATGCATAAGCAAGCGAAGCGACTTATCTAGGGTAGCTGGGAAGACTCGGGGCCCGAAACCAAAGCCTGCTAACAAGAAGGGTGATAAGCTAGTCAGTGATATCACACCAAAGCTAGCTGATGCTGTCTCTGCGAAGGTGCATTCGTGGGGCAACTTGGTTAGCAACCAGACAGCTAGCGTCGAGGCCACTCGTAGGATCAATGCATGGAATTCAGCGGTTGGAAAGCAGACAGTTCCTGTGCCAAAGATCTAAGTCATCCAAGGTTGGTACCGCATTAACAAGGCGATGGGATAGCTGTTTTCATTTCAGGTGCATTTTTAGGCAGCTGAGAAAGATAGGGAAGCGGCTGACGGGTGATTGGAGACGAGAAGAACGTGAGGGAAGCGCAGTTTGGATAATGCTGTACCATCTTGGAATTTGTTAAGAGGCTGTACTATTTAACCCAAATATTCATTCAGAAAAACCATTGTACCCTCTATAGCCGAAGCTGAAAGGTGACTAGGCAGACTTAATAAAAAGTGCCCAGAGTGACTGCTTTCTTTGACCACTAACTAATAGGTGTACGTGTTAGTAATTGTCACACTATAGAAACTTTATTTGCAGGCTTACTGGATAGCTGTCCTTATATTCTGTTCTCCTTGCCTAATAAAAATATATACTTAGTTTAGATCTGTTTTGCTAATTGTACATCTTAGTCTCAACATGATTCTGTTCTGTGTTTTCTCCATTGAATTTTAAGTCTTTCCGCCGCCTTCTATTTCGTTTAGCTCATCTCCTCCGCTGTGTATCTTGCTTCCTCCTCGTCCACTCTTCGGAATGCTGTCCACTGGGCAAGTAGCTCGGCTAAGGGTTCGAAACTGTCATCCAAGCTGGGTAGGGAGATAGCGTAGTGAGCCAAATTTTCTTTCGACCGATCTTAGTGTTCTCTAGAAAAATTGCGGCATATAACCTGATCATTCCGGTCTCTGTAGTATTCGGCAATATGTGGCATGCATCGTAAGGTATTCGTGAGCGGACTGTGGTGAATGGAATCCGAAACAACTTGGAAGCATTTGAAACCAAGTACAACCACGACCATTTCTAGGGATAGGGCATATTTGGCAACATGTTTGCCTCTAGCCTTTCAATCTTCCGCTTTCAATATCCATTCCGAATTTCATCCTCACTCTTAGAGCAAGACTAATCAATATGACGTTCCATTAATAGAGTCATGATTACCTAAATGTATATCTTTTGTAGATCCAATCTGAGGGCGAGGGGTACGGCAGGTAGACGAGATAATCTCGCCTGAATCCCAACCATCCCAACCATCCATTTGAAAGTGTTACGGAACGTAAGGTCAAGCATATAGGTGTGACGATACGAATGTTTACACCTGAAGTGTTCATCTAGCTTCTTATTCGTAATCCCACAATCAAGGCATATTCCAGGACCATTACATGTTGAAAGCTTCACTAAGGCTTTTTGGATCAAGTTCTCGCACGCCTACGACGATTCATACCGGCCTCCGGCTGCCTCTTTATCATAGCACACATTTAGGGGAGGCCGCGATCGCTAGCATCTCGTCTCCGCGCCCCAACATAGTACAAGCTCACCTCCCCAGTCTTCCACTGATGTTTGGATCCATAGGTGCTCCACACTAGGGAAAAAATTACCCATAATCACTAATCGCTCCGACTCTAAAGTCTCCGACTCTAAAGTCTCCGACCTAATCCACAATCAGTAATCACTCTAAAGCAACGATAAAATAAATCATTGGTCCTATACTACCGGAATCAGCTTCCAGGAACGCCAGTTACTACAGTTTACTGACTACTATTCAAATTATATCATATCGTGTCAACTCTATAAGTTCGTCACAATTGGTAAAGTCAGGCTAGAGTAAGAATTGCAAAGTAGCCGAAGCAAATGCACACATTGGGTTTGAAATAGCAGGTTATTGACGTAAAGATGTATAATCTTTGTCATTGTTGGCTCTCAACAATCAGGTACGCAGGAGTTGGGGCCCCCTGGGTTGTTGATGTGGCCATTTCCAGTCTAGCCTACACTCATGAGGCACGACGAGTTCGCCCAAGTCGACACGGTATCCCCCAGTATATCTACTAATATTAACCCAGTAAGCTAGGTTATCCTGTAGGGATTAATTGGGCTGCTAAACGAGGGGCAGGTAGCTCTACAGTCAGCTTCTATATCTATTTTTAACGTTGGCGTTGTCATATAGTAGCATAACTCAATCTAAAAGTAATCATGTAATTATCCCTTCTGATGTGCAAAGGCAATATTTAGATCCCTGGAACCAAACTGTCCTTGTATGCTATCTAATTATGGCATTAAAAGTACATATGAATCTATAGTCACAGTAAAGACGAAGATAAGGTGGCAAGGAAATCAAGTTCCTCTAACGTTAATAAGACATCAATAGCAGGCAAATTGAGAAGGGCAAATGAAAGTCCCTAATATTCCCCTATCTCTACTTTATGACTACTTCTGATATGCCAATATTCCCTAAGCATACTAAAAGAAGTATTGTTTCTATTAGCCGCCACTACGAACCTGAAGTGAACAAAAGGTCTTATATACTCATTAGCTATATGTAAATAGCTTTATTTTTCACTAAGAACCTTCAAAATGGGGGGGTATGTTAAATAGCAATTAACACCAAAGCTGCTATGCGGTGAAAAGATCGCCAGCAGCTATAACTATATAAATAAAACACAACCTATAACAACAGGAACAGTAAGGCCTTATAGGGGTCAAGCCCCTATAGACTGCCCTATCCATAGAAGATAAATAGCCTGCTATAGGACCTTTCCATAGCTGAAAATCAAGACCTTCTATGCCTTGAAGTTGACTCTATTCTATGTGACAGGCATAGTAGCCAAACTATGCAAAAGACCTATACCTGCCACACTGTAGTCGATATATGGCTTTACCAGTGTTCGCCCTTGACTGATTTTGTGTATCTCTTTCATCAAAGACCCGAGAGCATCGATGAGCATTTGAATGAGCATTCATCAATTCCAAGATAGAGGGAACTATGAATGTTGGTAACTGAAGCCATTTTGAGAAAAACCACGCACTATAGATGGGGGTTTAAGATGCTACGCAAGGAAATGCTGCATCTACGAATTAGCCAATGATCTAGAGTCCATAATCGATTGGAGGACACCCTAGCTATTATTTATTATATATTTTACAAGCTTCAATATAAGATCTTTTTATAATTTATAGGACCTTTTTAATAAGAGGTTTGTTATTATTTATATTAATAAGTTGTTATAGGCTATTAAGGGAGAAGTGTATAAAGAACTTATAACAGGAATTTGCTAACTAATTTTCAACATATGGGTGCGGTGCACGCAGCTATTTGCACCGCCCCCGGTGCAGGTAGTTGGCTCCTCTCCAGTATGGTAATTACCCAATCATTATGTTTGGCCTGTTCAAACGGAAAGTTGTTTCCCCGTTCCGATTTTTGCCCCATAAAGACTCAATAATTAAGAATCTGGGGCAGCCTTCTAACCTCCTAACCCAGCATCCCCACATCTACCTCTCAAACATTCCTAGATCGAACCCAATACCTGAGCTAACTTGGCTCCCATCTCTTGATCAACCAACTATCGGGCTAGTGAGATCAAAATCTCTCAACACCGATGACGCAGCTCGATAACCCGGAGCTTTACACTATTGGGTGGATTTCTGCTCTCTCTATCGAGCGCGCAGCAGCTATTGCATTACTCGATGACCGTCACGACGCACCAGAAACCTTCGCCCAACACCCATCCGATAATAATTCATATGAGTGGGGCCGCATAGGCAAGCACAATATCGTAATTGCGTCGCTTCCCGACGGAGTATATGGAACCACTTCTGCAGCGACTACAGCATCAAACCTAATCTCCTCCTTGCCTCATATTCGGATCGGTTTGTTGGTGGGTATTGGGGGAGGTATCGCTCAACCTGGTCAGGATCAAGATATCCGACTTGGCGATGTTGTAGTGAGCCAATCCGATGGACCTACCGGTGGCGTGGTTCAATATGATCTAGGAAAGGCAAAGTTAGATCATTGGGAGCGGAAAGGATCTCTTCATAAGCCCCCTCAGGTTCTTCTCCATGCACTAGGGGGACTGCGAGCAAAGCATGAGAGGCAACCATCTGAGATTCCTAATCTACTCCAGAGGATTTATACCGCCAACCCCTTAATGACGAGACCAAAGACGAATTATACTCACCAAGGGTTCGGGAATGATCATTTATTCCCATCAGACTATAATCATGTCGAGGGAAACACTTGCGATAAGTGCGACCAATCCCGGGAGGTTAAGCGAGACCCAAGGGACTCCACTGATCCAGAGATCCACTACGGAGTCATTGCTTCTGGAAACACGCTTGTCAAAAATGCAAGTACCCGAGATAGCATTTTCAAGATTGCTGGGGAGCAGTGTATGTGTGTCGAAATGGAAGCGGCCGGTCTGATGGACCACTTCCCTTGCCTTGTGATCAGGGGCGTTTGTGACTACGCTGATTCACATAAGAATGATCGATGGCAGCGCTATGCCGCCGTCACAGCGGCTGCATATGCAAAAGAGCTCCTGGGTTTCGTTCCAACCAAGGACCTTAAGGCCACACCTAGGGCTATTGACATACCCAGACTAAGTTAGTTCCCTTCAAAAAAACATGAGACAGTTCATCATAAACATACTCAACAGTTGTTGAAGGGGATATTTCTTGTGCTAACAACGAAGTCAGGGTTAGGTTGATATCCCGTAAATAAATCTGCTCCAGCTAACCCTAACTGCAGGCATGATATCAAGGAGGTGAAGGCCAGGACGATCCGAATTGAAGAGTCTCTTTCTAGTAAGTTTCAAGTTGAATCATTATTTGACATAGCGCGCCGCTAATGACCGTGCCAAAAAGATGTCGAGAAACGAGATGTACACGACCGACTCGAGCTCACCAACCCGTCTCCGCTTCATAACACTGCTTCTGGGCTTTACGAAGAGGGTACCGGCGATTGGGTGTTTCGAACTCCCGAGTGGAACTCATGGCTCAGCAAGTCTAGTAAGAGATGTCTGTGGATTCACGGGATTCCCGGCTCAGGGAAAACGGTCCTTATTTCACACATTATCAACCACATCGAAAATTCCTACACCCAGACCACCAGTAACGAAAATGTGTGCTCGGTTTACTACTATTGTTACTTTGGCCGCAATCAAAATGAGGCGGCGCCGATGCTTCGCTGGGTTATTTCGCAGCTTTGCCGCAAATCAGACGTCGTTGCAACCTCGGTATACGCGCTGGTTAATAGAGGGATTGAACCGAAACTCTCCGATCTTCTTGACGCTCTTGAAGATGCCCTCGACCCTTTTGCCATGGTTTATTTGGCCGTTGACGCCCTTGACGAAACAATACAGAAAACTGATCTTCTAACCATTCTATTTGCCCTTGCGACAGAGGGCCGATTTCGGAAACTCCAATTACTCATAACCAGCCGCGAATACCATCATATCGAGGAAGTTGTCAAACCCGTTTCTATATCGATCTCGATGTCAAACGAATTCGTTACCGAGGACATTCGCGTGTACCTCGAAATCGTCATGCGGAATGACCGGCGATTTTCTCATTCGCGGTGGACATCTGACTTACTCCAATTGATTCTCGATCTCGTTCCGAGGAAAGCAAACGGGATGTAAGACTGCCGGTAGTCATCGATTTCTGTATCAGGTTTACTAACAAGCAACCAACATCCAAAGGTTCCGTTGGGCCGTTTGCCAACTCGATTTGCTTAGGAAACAGCGAGCTGAGAGCTTGATAATCAGACGATGCCTTGAGAATCTACCACAAACCCTCTACGACACATACGAAAGAATATTCGACTCTATTGACAGAGAGCACTGGCCTGCAGTTCAATGTGCTCTGCGGTGGATATATCTTCACCAGGAGCTCTATGCCAGTAATATTCCGTCAGACATAGTACTTCAGGCCATTTGTCATGAAATATCTGGAGTCTGCAGCTACTTCTACGATGAAGATGCTTTACGTGATGCTATGGGTTGTTTAGTTCGCCTTACTACAGCCGAACCCTTCAAAACCTATCCGGACAAGCTCTCATGCCCCGTGTTTTCCTTCGCACACTATACCGTCTTCGAGTTTCTTACTTCCTCCCAGCTAGATAATAGCCCCTTGCAATTTTTCAAGCTCTCGCCAGCTCTCGTCTGCGGGTCTATATCGACGCTGCTTAATATAGCGGTAGACCCAAACTCATACGTAAGCATGAATACTAACCAAGCATTCAGCTCGAATGAATTTAAATCTTTCACTTGGTATTCTGCAGTGTCTGTCCTTTTCGCGATTGCAACATTTCCACACCAATTAATAACGCGAAACGATCTCCACCCGCTAATCTGGACACTTTTGGAACCGACAGAGCAACATTTTCAACGCTTCCGGGAGCTTTGTATCTGGACTCAGGACTCTGCCTTGATAATGTCAGAGCATAACTTATTTGAAACAAGCTTATTAGCAGTGAACTGGCTTCACTTGCCAGCCGCTGTTTCACGAATTACACCTTTCTTCCATCTCGCGAATCTCCAACGAGGGCATGACATGTCCGGTCTCGTCTCCGTATTTATGGACAAACTGACGATCGACAATTTGGGTCTAGAGAATCTAGACCTTGTGATTTCGGCCGACTTTGGCGAGATAGAGGAGCGATTCCGTTTCACCGGTTCCTTTCAAACGGTGTTGGCTGAAGTGCACGTGCTTCTCAATCAGCTCGAGTCACTGACATATCTAATCCATTCTTTTATCCGGGAGGAAGTGGTGGATAACGCAACTCTTCTTCTCCTCCGGGTCTGTGCTAATTTCACGAATCCTATTGTCGACGAGGAAGAGGACCCTATCTTCATGCACCTGCTCCAGAGAGTGAACCCCAATTCCATGACGTCCGGGGTCAGCGCCCTACAAGTCGCAGTGGCTTGCTGCGACTATCGATCAACTAGACTACTTCTCGAGCATGGCGCAGATCCGAATTTTATGAGCACTTCCTGCGATATGGTTTGGAACGAAGAGAGTCCTTTGGTGGTTTTTAATCGCCTTCGTTGCCAAAGTCCTCTCCGGATCTGTCGGAATCCAGATCATCTGTTCATAAAATTAGTGGAGACTCTAGGCCGAGACGAACAGATTAGGATGCGCATAGAAACCTTACTTATTGAGAATGGCGCAAGATCGTTCGAGTTGACGGCAGACTAAAATGAGATGGATGACAAACGTGATCTGAGGCTGACACAGGACGTGACATTTCTAGTCCCTTTTGTTAGGTCTTCCCTATATCTTCCATTTATGTATATCCCTTTTCTATATCCTATTTCTTTTTGTATATCTTTCCTTCTTATATATCTTCCTTTTTATTTACCTTCTTTTCTTATATTGCTTTTACTTTTATATTTTCCGTTTTATACTTTCCGTTTTATCTTTTGAATTTGATCTGTTTTCTAGAATGCTATAAGATAGAAAACCAGAAACACCGGAACACATAGCTTTATATAATAATACTAACCCTAATCCAAACCCTAAGACTTCTTTAATAAAAGAGAACTCGAAAGATAGTTTAGTCTACAAATATTGAATTTAATACAATAAAAACTAAAATCACTTCTACCTAATATTTTTATAGCGAATCTCAATGCAAACATCTAACTTAGGAATAAAATCTGAACTAAACAAATCCGATTTCAACCGAGGGTCAATTAACTTGAGATCATAGTTAAGCAGAATAGCAGCTATCACGAGCTTCAGCTGATGCGCAACAAAAATGCGACCTGGGCTATTCGCAGTACAAATCGAGTAATTAGCGGCAAATCTTTATTTCGGACAGTACTACCATTAAATGGACGAAAATATCGGGCAACTTACCAAGCGCGCCTTCCGTGCCCAAAGGCAAAATGTGTGTCGCTTGTTGTCACCATTCCGAGACGCTTTACTTCAATGCCCTCGTGTGAATTCTGCTGTTTTTCATATTCCGATTTCTGCTCCCACGCTTCTCGGACCCGAGAGGCCCGCCAGGGGTCAAAGTCTCGTGCATTTAGATAGAGCTCCTCATCGTGATGTATGCCTTCTACATTAATGGTCACAAAAGCTCCATATGGTATGGTCCAACCAAAAGCGGGATTATATAAACCCTCAGGTTTCACCACTTGGCGCTTGACAAGCGACGCAGAGAAATTGCTAAGCCGCTGTGACTCTCGAATGGACGAGTCGACGTGGACAAGAGATATTAGGCTTGCTTTTGTCCATCGACCGGTAGCCGGTTTGCGGGTATAGAGCTCCTCACGAAGTTTATCGATGACACCCTCTTCTGGGCGAGTGCAGAGAAGATGTAGTATCCATGCATGAGCGGTTCTGACTGTGACTGCGATAGCGGCAAACTCAATGGGTAAGATGCGCTTCGATATAACAATAGGGTCAAGCTCAAAACTGCTTCTCTCAGCAAGGGCGAGACGAATATCCCAAGTAATAAAGTCCTCAGGAGGTGTCCAGTCCTTATACTCTGGATTACCCAACTCCTTCTGCTGCATATCATGTAGTCGTTGCTGAATGGTAGGCAGAAGGAACTTGTGCGCTTCCCTCCAATGGAGCCAGTTGGAGATACCAAAGAGACGACCAACAATAGGATGGAGCACATGAGGGAAGAATTTTAAGAGGAAATTATTGCGAACAACGTCCTTTCCAAAACCAGACATAGCCTTTAAGAAGGGTTCTTGTTGGCAGATTGGTTTCCCGACGAGCAATTGGTTTGTCACGCGAGGGATAATCTCAAGCAATATATCGTGAAGATTGACCTTTTTCCAAACGCCCATATCAGTACCAAACACATCAACAACCACTGCATCAGCCTCGTCTTGGATATTGGGGATGAGACTTGGTAATTGCCTGGCTAGGTACCTGTACACGGCGCGGGTGCCAAAATTATCATGATCCAGATCATGTCCGAGGAAATTGTAGGGTTGGTTGAGAGTCTTGCTGTGGCATTCGTTGGTGGCGAGGACGTTTTCGGGTTGGTCCATCATCCAGGCAATCTGCGACCTTGGGAGTACCACATCGTCAGGAAGGGCGATACAAGAGGGCGAGATGAAGGTCATATTTCGTTTTCCATACTTTTCAGATTAGGATGTCTGTATAACTATTTGAAGGACCTCTAGCTGACCTTGTAATAGCCCTCTTTGACCCAACGTCTGTGATGGGTGAAGTAGGCCAAGCTATTGCGGAGCTTGGAGAGCCATCCACTGCCTTCATGGCCAACACGGGGAATTTCATTGGGGTAACAAGGACCAGAGACTGATCCGATAATGAACGAAACGATAATGGCGAGAAAGCTGGAGCCAAAAAGTATGATCCATATTGCGGGATCAAGGACAAGCCAGATAAGGTACATCGTATGTTGTTGAGCAGCAGACCTTACCAAAAGTTCATGTAGGATTACCGCCCCGAGGTTGGAATTAGTCGGAACTAAATCAATAGCTATTTATGGCCATGGAGCACAGAAAGGTAATATGCGCTCTCATCCCCTGCCCATATACAGAGTTACTCATCCAATGGAGAGTATCAGTCCCAGGTATAAGATGTGGGCCCGGCTGGTGACGGCATCGCTTACTCCCCGTAACATAAACACCTCAGTCCACCGATATCCCAGCCGGCAGAGTTCGCCCGGCACCGGCCTTTAGGCGAATGTGTAACTGATACGATTTTACGGCACAAAGTGTTGGTTAGCCGCGACTCATTCGGCTGCTAGTTCAGTTGGGTATCATTGCATTCATGCTTGAGACAATAACAGCCCACTCTCTCTCCGCACCTCCCCTATCTCTGAGGACGGCTATAGAGTAAGCAACTTCAAAAGATACCTGGTTGTGACCACATGACTCTTGCAACGTGGGCCTGGCTCTTGCCACGGAAGCCTAGTTGACGGATGTTCCGGATTCCTGGAGCGGGACTCCCATATAGTGAATATACACAACGTGTAAGCTCTATGCCCAACCAAAACGTTTGGAAAATAGATACTCCACACATGTCAATGTGTACCGCGTCTATTTGGGAAAGTGGAAATAAATAAGCCGGAATTCAATTTGCAACGGCCAAACCAGTTGGATTTATTAGTATCTCGAGAATTATTACAAACATCTCGCGCAACTAACAGTACCTAAAGAAAGACGCCTCTCCAGCCAACAGTACTAGGTTGAGAATTTATCTGCACACCCGAAGCAGTATACATCTCCGTATTGACCTTATAAATATACATTAGGCATAGTTGAGTCTTGTCACATAGAATGGGAGCAACTTAGGGCACAGACTGTCTTAATTTCTCGCAATAAAAAGGTCCTCCAACAGAAGTCTCATCAAAGAGCCCCGACACACAGGTTACCAGAAACCAACGCAGGGGGCTACAGTCTCAAGCTTTATTCCCTCTTGTCTTGGAGTTTTGCCGACCGAGTATTGGAACACCGTGGTAGACGAGACGGTCATGTATTCGCTGGTGCCTGCTAGTCTGCCGGTCCAGCCACCTTAATCAAACATTGGACCGAAAGGTTACAGCTCTGAGTTGACCTTCCTCTCAAAAGATAACAAAACAAGCGGGCACATCATTCTATCACTAGAGCCTAAGAAGCCACGTAGTTTGGTCTTACCCGAGTGTAACGCTACAGTAGCCGCTGCTACCGCACTTCGCATTTAAGTCTAAACCCTATTAAGTTGTGAGATTTATATTGTGTGAAGCAATATGCTCAGATTTCCATCCAGCCACCGGAAAATGACAGCCAACGAACAAGGGGTCAGTGACGTGGGTTTAGTTAATTGGTCAGAGATTATGGGAATTGTCAAATAGGAGAGGAGAAAGAGAACCATCTCATCGCTGGTTATGGTTTGCGGTACTAGGTAAATTCTATTATTACACATCGATTTGCACTGCTTCCATCGTTTTATCGTGACCTTTGAACAGAATCATCATTCTGCATAAAGCAAATTCAATCTACGCAGCGGACGAATTTTCTTCGAACTGAAAGGAGATAACAAAAACAACATGGCCACAATTACGGTCGCAAGCGGTGACTGGCGGGATCCAGTTTTCACCCAGGAGAACAAAGAGGCCTACTATGCAAGGATGCGTAAGCCACTGGGAGGTGTACAAGGCCATGCTGATCCGACTACGGCTTCACTCACGGAAAAGTTGAGTCAGGTTGGCAAGTACTCTATGGTCGGTTTAGTACGTTCTGCGATGCGCTCCGAGTTTGAACTTACTACTGGCTACACTAGGCTCTGCTGGTTCTGGGCAATGGGCTACGTGGTCCGCGAAAGGTTGGCAGACTGGCGTGCAAGCGTGGCCATTGGCTCAAGCGTAGTAGAGCTGACCTCGGACTTAACGAGGTTTGAAGAGCTTCGACAAGAAATGTTAGATATTGAAGAAAGCTTGGACTTGGGAGGGGACGACATCCAAAGAGCAGATGCTCGACGCGCCATCATGGACTACTTCAATGTGCGCTCATATATTCGCATTACTGGTGGTGGAAACATGCCGTCGGTAATCTACGAGGGGGACCCCCTAAATACACTGGCTGCTGGAGGTTCTTGGATTGGTCTCGCCTATGAGATTGGTCTTGTTGCCTTCCCAGAACTGGAGAGACGATACGATAGGATTTCCATGATCGACAAGCTGGCGTCATTGACGAACGCGATAGCATCAATTGCTCGCGACCAGCGAGAAGAAACCACCAATGCGCTGATCCCGGTATACACTCAACTGGGCGGGGATCTAGCTGCAGACTTGGCAGCGGTATGTACCTATATCGAGAACACCGATGGGGCGGAGTTGTCGGTCCTGGCGCATTTCGTGGCAGCGCATAGTATCCACTCCCGCTACATTATGCTTGGTATATTCCTTGCAGCTGCCAGGCTAGGAAAGATTTCGCTCACGGCAAGAGGTGTTCAAGATACCTGGGAAAAAAAATCTGTTAGCTTCTCCAAAAGGATGGCGGTACCTGAGGGCTGCGTGTCCACCAGTCAAGAGGATCGCGAGAAGCACATTGTGCATGCCATTAGTTACATCTGGGTCCAAGTTCAGCACGCTGAGCGGCAGGGCACAGACAGTGCTATCGGGTCAGCACAGCGTGCTTTGCACAAGTTTGTGGACGAGGAAGCCCAAGGCATAAGTTGGAAGAGGGTAGACCCAGTAGTGATGTGGGCAGTAATTGCAGGATTCTTTGTCTCCATGGTGAGTGTAGACGGTATGGCTGGGCTCTTGCTTCGCGGGGAGAGCTTCAAATCGCTCCACGTCGAATCCGAGGGTTTCGAGGACGTTTGGTTGCAGGAGATCTTCTCTACACGATGAATATTCACCTACAAAAGTTAATATCGAAGCTGCTATATGAAGTCTTCTCCTAAAAAAATTTCACTAGTTCTTCATAATGACTCTTATATACGGGTGGTTTTCGTTAAGGCTTTAGCAGTCCGTAACTGAGCGGGGAGGAGATAACTGCAATGCTTGTACGGCTCAATTGCGTCGCATGAAGTCGGCATTAGACATTCCTGTCAGCAAAAACTGTATCGGCGAGGTTACTCCTCTTGCTCTTTGAGGAAACCTCACCGTTGCCGCTGCCATCACTTTTACCATTGGACCTTTCATTGTCTCCCTGGTAGTTAAGAGAACTGGAACTCTTAACTCTCGCTGGGCTTACCGGTCTGTTTTCGTCGCTTAATAGGCTGTTGGCGGCCTTGTCGCCCTCATTTTCCCTTTCCTGCCTGAGTCTCCGTGGTGGATTCTTGACCATGGTAGGTGGGAAAAAGCTGTCCTCTCGTTGAAGCGTCTTGGATATACTGGAATTGACGTTGAGAAACGGCTAGCTACATTGAGCTCACTCTGGGGGAAGTTCGGAAGGAGACTGACGGCGCTAGCTACCCTGAATGTTTCCGCAAGTCTAACCTTCACTGAACTGTGATCTCCGTCGCTCCCTGAGTATCCAGGCTCTTTGCGATGTCTACCTCGTTGCAGCCTGCTCAACCTACTGCCAGCAGCTAGCTGGTTACTCCACCAACATGAGTTTCACCCTCGGTATTGTCCAGCATGCCATGTCTATTCTTGGCAATGTATGCTCTTAGTTCCTCATTGACCGAGTTCGCCGTCGAAATCTCTCCTTCTACGGCATGGCCATCCTTACTGTTATCTTGACCGTGACCAGTGGTCTTACTGTAGCTGCCACCCCTGGTGCCATAAAGGCCACAGTTACTCTGCTCTTGATCTACTGCTTCCTTTACAATGTCACTATGGTGTCACCGCCTACGCACTTCCTGCTGAGGATGCTAACGCCCGACTCCGCGCCAAGACTGCTTCTATATCCCTTGCTCTTCAGAATTCTCTATTCCTAAGTTGCTATAGAATCCAGTCAATCTCCTGATCCACGACTAACATCCATTCTTCCATAGACCATGAGGGCTTTTGTCATCCCCTACCTCTCTAATCTTGACCAGGCCAGCTTTGGTGCTGAAGTCGCATTCATCTTCGGCGCTCTCGCTATTCTATACACCTTTTACCTGTGGTTCTACTAGCTCGAGATTGCAGGACGCTCTTATGAGGAGCTGGATGAGATGTTCATGAGGAAGGTTCCTACTCGCAAGTTCAAGACCTATCAGACCGTGGTCACGTATCAAACCGGAGTTGACTAATAATTATAATTAATCTGAGCTATGACAGTGGATTATGAGGTGAGATGTCATTACCTATTGCGATGCTGCTTTTACTTTATCAGCTTTACCTTCTTTGGCAACT
This sequence comes from Mariannaea sp. PMI_226, assembly GCA_024336345.1. Taxonomy (NCBI): domain Eukaryota; kingdom Fungi; phylum Ascomycota; class Sordariomycetes; order Hypocreales; family Nectriaceae; genus Mariannaea; species Mariannaea sp. PMI_226. Next base: position 27,113 of record JANFOG010000005.1, read on the forward strand.
TGATAATTGTTGTGTAAGCCAATAAACTATTTTCAGCATACTCGGATCCGCTGGATCCATTCTAGAGCTTGCCATTCGGCGAGCACGCGCCTGATCAAAACCTTGTTGGTTCCTGTTGGTCGTGCCCCAACCGGGCCGCCAACCTAGCCTTACTATAGGCCGGGACAACCACCCATGTTCGTTGAGGATTCAGGACGAGGTAACCCGTTGAAAAAGCCCAGCTCGTCTTCAAAGCGACTTGCCGTGATTGGCTACCTGGTTGGTATAATGTTTGAAAGGTCGCAGAACTTGGTCGCTGAACGCTGCAAGTCTGCATTCTTTGAGACTGGATGTTCCATGTTTAGCATGGGGTTTGATGAGTAGCATAGAAACAGATTTAGTTTTGTTTGCAGAACAGAGCTCTGAGAAGGGACGAGAGCTTGGCATTGGTGCGTTGTAGAATCTTGCCGCCGAGGAAGGCCCCCGCAGGGAACCAACAGCATAACCTGCGACTCAGCCAAGGAATCGTACCGAGGACAACTTGCATCGTTGTTAATAAGCAGAACTTCCCCTCTCCTCATTCCCCGGGTTTTCAGTTAAGATCCTGACTCCTCGGATCAATTTGCACTTTTTCTTTGTCACGATTTCTCCCACGAGCCTAATCACACTCCCATTCTATTCTCCATCAGCGTCGTCATGTCAGAACGCCACTCTAATGCCCAGAGAAACAGGAGAGCTGGCTTTCCGTATTCACTTCCTCGTCTTGTCAATGCAGATGATCCCATTGTTTCCATCGAAAATAACGATTCCTCGCCGGATTCCGACTCCTCTACCGCAACTGGAGATGTCCCACTCATTTGTACACCTTCTACATCTGCGTCCCCCCAGTTATCTCCTCGCGCTCAAACACGAACTGCTACTTCCGAAGACTTAGCAACTCGTAGTATGGAGAGAAACATGCAGCAGATGCAACTCTTTCGTCGGGATGGAATTGAGAATATGTCTGATATCGCTGAGGCTGTCGAAGGAATAGCTAGAGGCTCCGACAGCCGCAGCGCATCGCTGGCACCTGAAGATACAGCTGGTAGCAGACAAGCTACACCCCGGCGCACTAGTCGAGCGCGTCGATCGGGTTCTCGGACTCTCTTCACCAGACACAATGTCCAAGATGAAGAGCCTCCCCGGGATGCCTTTAATGATCCCTCCTTTCAACAGGCGTTTCGAGATGCGAAACGGCTTATGGCAAGGATGCATAGAGAGTTGGGAAGTTCATCTATTCACAGCGATCCCGATTCCACCATGCAACGACTGCACAAAGAAGCTGGAGAATTGGCCAATTTCACGTACCCTTCAACGCGAACTGTCGGATTTGTTGGCGATTCTGGCGTCGGTGAGTTTCTTAGTATCCTTTTGCGAAGCAATTGTTGACACTCTATTACTGTTTTCAGGGAAGAGTAGCCTTCTGAATTCCCTTCTCGACTTTAAGGGACTTGCAAGAACAGTAAGCCCCGTAGTCTGCCATTATAAGTCTCGCCTCTCACCAAATTATACAGAGCAACAGCGGAGAAGCATGTACATGTGTCGTTACTGAATATCATTTCCAAGAAGGAAATAGCTTTGATATCGAAGTTGAGCTTTTTCCCACTGAAGAGATCAACGAGCAGCTCTCGGTAATGCTTGCAGCTTATCGGCATTTCCATCTGCATTTGGATGAAATGGATCCTACCGAAAGAAAGGAAAGCGACGAGAGGGCTACACAAGCGCTACACACATTCCAGGCCATGTTCAATGGTCGGTTGAATAATGAAGAGATGCTTTTAAAAGGTTCTGAAACTAGAGTTTTGAACCGATTGAAAGTATGGGCTGCAGATGCGAGACCATCAGGAATAAGCCATCGTCAATCAACCAACTCGCTGAAAAGCTGCTCGGCTCGGCTGATGGGGCTCTCTTCTGAACCAAGTTCGAGTACCGAGCCTTCTAAATGGCCATTTATCCGAAAGATCAGGTAAGTGTTAGACCGATAAGCAGCGCACTTGGATAAGTATCTTACTCCTTAATAGGGTATTCCTCAACGCTCACATTCTAAGCAAGGGGCTTGTTCTTGTGGACCTTCCAGGTATGTTAGGGTTGCATTAGTTAGCATAATGTGGTTTTATACAAACAATCTTTTCTAGGACTTCGTGATTTGAACTCCGCGCGAAGAAGCATCACCGAAAAATACCTCTTGGAATGCCATGAGATCCTTGTTATCTGTAATCTTGGTCGGGCCGTGACTGATGAAGGTGTTGAATGCGTTTTCCGATTGGCAGAAGCCGCGCAATTGTCGAATATGGGCATCATATGCACGAGGTCTGATGTGAGTAATTATAGTCCTTTACTTGAACTTTTGAAGTCCAATTTCGGAGGCTGATGGCTGTGCTTAGGATATCGAAGCCGACGAAGCAAAGCGAGATTGGAGAGGAGGCAAAGCAAGAAAGATCGAGACGCTCCAGGACGTCATTGCAGAATCTGAGGAAAGCAAAAGTAAAAATGACGCCGAGATTGCAGAATACGAACTAGATGATGAGCTCTTGGCCGAGGAGCAAGAATATCTGTTTAGCCTTCACAAGACTCAACGAACTTTAAAGTACGTTCTAAAATTATTTCTTATTAACAACATTGGCTAACATATTCAACTTTAGTAAAAAAATTGAGGATTACAAATTTCGGTACGACAATGGCTTTGTCTAACTGCCGAAATTGGAAGACGGATGCAAGCTGACCCTTCATTATCTAGATTACATGCTTACCTTGTCATGACTCGCAACTCGGTCGTAACAAATAAATTGCGAACTCAATATACTCGCCCAGGCTTCGACGGAGAGCTCAAAATCTTTTGTGTTAGTAACAAGGACTACTGGCTCAACCGGGAGACCGACAGAGGTCCGGAGCTCCCCGCCCTTCGGCTAAGTGGGATTCTCGAAATGAGAAAACATTGCATCTCTATCGTCGCCAGCAGTCAACGTCGTATTACTACTCGATACATGAAGGATAAAATACCTGCTCTTCTCGCCCAGATTGAACTTTGGGTTCGGTCTGGTGCGGGCACCGCTGACGCAGAGCGAAAGGAAACAATTCGGCGTAACCTCAACCATCTTAAGGTTCACTTAGAAAGAGTAGGTAGATTGAAATAAACTATTGAGGTTCCTCGAGAATGTGGACTGACTAGATTCGATAGGACCTTACTTCTGATACGTCAAGGCTCCGTCTAGCGTCTACAGTGCTGAAAAATGACTTTAATGAGCAGATTTACCAGAGTAAGGCCCCAAGTATTGTCCTATTGATATTTGTTTCCATTTTGTTGTACCAATTTTTTCAAAGTGGCCGCTCAGCTAAACCCTCCTAGTGCGGAACATCTCGGACTGGAGCTCAGCCGCTAGGCAGGCGGGATATGAGTGGGCTGGCGTAAGTGTGCTCCCAACGGCATGCCATTGGCAATATGACTGACTGGTGAACTTAGTGGCATCATGGTGGGTGCTGGAGTTTCAATTTTCTTTCCGCAAAGATCGACTCTGTTGAACATACGCTAATAAACCACTAAAATAGCGTCGTATTCAGCCTTTTGTAGGAATTTCGGATCTCACTACACAGCCACTATTGGTCGGCGCAACTGGAACGAGGAAGCAATCGAAGAGATGACTAGCGACCTTCAAGTACCATGCAGCAACTTTAGAAACTCGATAAACCATCGAGAAGACGAAATTAAAACTCTCCTCGATGAGTTAATGAGGTGGACGATCAACCACTTAGGTAATGTGAATAAACTAATTATTGCAATATTATAGACTGATCTCCCCCTAGAGGACAACCTCAGTGATATGCCTGAGATAGCACCTCCCTTGATCAAGGCTCTTGTCTCTCAAAAGGAAATCATGAGTTCTAATATTGAGCAAATTTATGAAACCTTTAGGACTTCCTTCAGGTGAGTTTTCGTCAAGATGACGCATGGCTCGGATTCGAGTAATTAGTTATGGTAACACTCTTAGAATTCTACGTACACAAGCCTTGTCAGGCGTCCAGACGTCATTCATTGCTGCAGAATTGAATGGAGCATACAAGTCTTGCATTCGTGAAAGTGGTAAGTACCATTAATCTGAGACCGAAACAAAGATCTATTTGATGAAATCTGTGCAAATCACTAATAATATTTCTTAGGGAGAGGAAGCGATGCCCGAAGAAAGGCCTTCATAAATGGAAAGCTTGCAGACAAAGAGCTCTTCAAAAATTTAATGAGGTCTTTCCGAGACAGGTCTCACGATCTCGCCGATGTAGTCCAAGAAGGTGTTTATAGGGCGAGAGCCTCCTATCTTAGAGATGCCAATTTAACATTGGATATCATTCTTGATGATAATGTTGCGTTAGAGAGCGAGCAAGATCCTGAATTCCGCCGTCGTGTGGAAGAGGCCGTTCAAAATGAGAAGGAGGAAATTGAGAGGATTAAGGTTGTCATTAGTGTTCAAGAATAAGAAAGAGCGGATATTATTTTATAAAAGGCAGGGTCTTTTATATAGTTATAATGAATAGACAACCTGAATTGGTCTGGGGTTGCGGTTAGGATAGGGTGGTATTACTATTGTTAGACGGAGTATCGAAAAATGCCCCGATAATAGAAAACCTCCCAGCCAGCGAGAACGAGATTTTCGAAATTGAAGCCCCAAAACCGAGCAAAAACGTCCGTTAAGGAATCAATTAGAGCCTAGGAAGCTTGTGCTATATAAGCCCTACACGCAATAGCTATTAACGCAACCTTCTGGCCCCAAAACATAATATGGCCCACTATATGCTGAGAGCATGCCACACAATTTAATGTATATCTAAAGTGTCACGTCGATCAGTTTTAGGTCACGTACGCCCGGCACCACAAATTTCTCACCAATCAGCAATGGATCACGATTTCAAACCGCAATCCAGGAACGGGAACCCAATAGAGTTTGTTCAGATTCGGCACTGAACCGTCGTGAAGCCAGGACAGTAGCTAGTAAATAAATCACGTTCATGCGCAGTACATAATCTACTCAGCTACTCAGCTTTCAATATAACTTGGTTATTACAATCTACTTGTGCATTATTAGACGTAAGACTCTAAGTGATTCTTCCGCTATTGCTTAGCATAACGCCCTGACCGCTCTGCCAATATAAACCTACTGCGACCTGGTTTATCCCTTGGGAACCGATCAGACCGTTATACATCATAAGACTTGCGTGGGTGGGTGATTTCGGCTGTAGGGTTTTCTCCTGACAAACTGGTCTCAGGATTTGACTCTGCGAAAGATGGATAGGATTTAATTCTCAAGTTCAGCACAGACTGGTAAATCCAAGAGAGATCAACTTGTTATATGTATGGAAGCAAATCATCACGAATATCCTAACGCGGCCTTCGGATTGCTGATGTGCGCATTAACCGTCCCTACTGTCCTGCCCATACGCAACTAAATATAGATCGGGCTGAGTTCCGATATATCCAACTAAGAGGACTGCGGCTTGATGGGATACACCCAGGGAAACTTCCCAACCATTTGCTCCTCACCTGTAACATACTCAAACACGGGCGTGCGAGCCAGCGCCGGTGCGTTACGATTGGAAAAGAATTTCTGAAGCGACTGCTTCGAGAGAATGTGGCGGTCTACAAACTTGTGAGTCGCATCTGCCCACGTCGCGGCCCCGGTAGCCTGGCTTGCACCGGCGAGGCCTGCCTTGACCGTGTCAAAGCGTGCGAGTTGGTAGCCATCAAAAGCAGCCAGCACTTGTTCTCTGGTCGGGAATGCATCCTGGTCCGAGGCGCGTATGTCTTTGAAAGCGTGATACAGCTCATTAGCGAGCGCCACGACGTCGACGATGCCGTTATTGCAGCCCGCGCCGGTGCTGGGCGTAAACTTGTGCGCCGCGTCGCCGACGAGGACGATTCGGTCCCAACTCCAACTCTTCACGACGCCCTCCTCGAGATTCACCATGCCAGCCTGGGTCCGGTTGACGTAGGCGTCCTTGATGGTCAGCCCTCCCTCGATGATGGGCAGGTGACCCCAGCGCTCGATGAACTTGTCCTCATCCTCTTGATTATACCGCACTCCCTCTCGTGTTGGCTTCTCCATGCGCTCGTACACACCGATGACGGATGTATCCTCGCCGGCAAAGAGCTGAAGAGTACAATTCTTGCCGTGCGTCTCGCTAGCATCGCCGGCCTTGATCGGAGGAACCGTCGGAAAGCGGACCCACATGGCCCGGTATGTGGTCAGAAAGGGCTCCGCTTCGTTGACTTTGTCCTCAGTGGTGGTCGGTGCTTGCAAGGCCGCTGCCCGCATCAAGTCCCTCACCCGGCTGTGGGCACCGTCGGCACCGACGAGGACTGTTCCGGTGTACGAGGTACCGTCGGCACAGGTCACCACGACGCCCTCAGGACCTGAAGTGGCATCGATGACCTTCTTGCCGGGAAGCAGCTTAGCTTGCGCCTCTGCCGGGAGGCCATCATGCAGGGTTTGCATCAGATCATGTCGACTTATCACTCGTGGATAGGCACCGTGACTGGATGTAGCTGTTAGCATGGACATCAAGATGGTGAGCGTGTATACTGGCTTTTCTTTGAAATGAGTGAACCACAGAGTGTCACCAAGATCGCGTCCGTCGTGATCGATGCGCCTAAAGCGACTCATTGGCGAGCTGACGCTCTCAATGGTGGGGAGCATGCCTAACTGGCCCAGCACTCGCAATCCGATGGGAAGCAGGACGAGATTGGAACCTGCATCTTCAACAATCTTAGCGCGGCGCTCGAGGACGACAAAGTCCAGTTTGGCCTGCGAGAGGGAATGTGCGGCTGTCAGACCGACTGGGCCACCGCCGACGACGATGACTTTAAAGGCATTATCTGAACTCATTGTGGCTAGAAGTCGCTTTGTAGTGGAGCTGTAGGAGGGCTGTTGGTTCAAGAAGTTCGGAGTGATAAGATGACGGGCTGAATAAGTAGAGTAGAGTTTGGATGCTAGAAGCTTTCCAACGCCGCTCGACATCTATGTGGGAAAGCGTCAGGGGCTCAGGTATATTGAACCCCGTTTGATCGAGTAAAGACGAAATCCTTCCCTACCCTGACCTCCCTTCTTATATGCCCGTCTTACTCACACGGCATCGGGCTGGTAAAGTCCGAAACCCGGAATCGAGGCCCCCGATAATAACCTGGAGAAGCAAACATTGCGGCAGGTGGTGTCTCGCTTCTGGAGTGGGGCGACTAGACTTGAGTTATTATCGAATAAGCATATGCCACACATGCATATCACATATGCTTAATCCTTCAACGTTCAAATCTGTAGCCGATGCTGCAGGCTTGCTGACATCGCAGATGCAGCGCAAACAACCTGGCGAATCACAAGAGGCAATGCAACGCCGTGGGTGTCGGTAGGGTCGGCGAACGGAGCGAGGGCTGAGGGGACATGCAGTAGGTATGGAGTTTACCCAGTCATGCAGGGACCGCTGCGACGGCCGCGCAAGTGCAGGTTGTCCATCGGATGAGGATATCACGTAGAGCCGGTTATTGAGAAAGAGTAAGCCAGGGTTTACAACCTGTCTTCGATATTCCCCGTGCAGAGCCGACTTGTTGAGATGCCCTAACGCCGTCTCCGACCAAATGAACGCCGATGGCCTCAGGGCTGTGGTAGGGCGCGTCTCTTGGCTGTTCGTCGACTGCAACACTAACCGTATATGAATGGAGGATGCTAGATTAAAATTAATAAACGCACTAAATGCAATCGTTGGGTGTGTCACAAGTAATGGATCAGTTCCAGATGTTTTGCTCTTCTGCATCTCTGTGTCGTGGCAGATTCCTTTGAACCAGATTTCCTCAGTGGGAGTAAAAGCCAGAAGCTATGCTCGCACAGACTAGAAGAAGCACGCGAGAAAGGTGATTCAACTGTAGGGTAAATATTTAAAGGTCGCTCCGGCAAAATCGATGAGTCGCCTTCCCTCTAGGCTGTAGCCCTCAATAAACGTATGCCATGTAGTTCTGAAAGTTGTTTGTATAGGTATGGAAGAGCTAACCCACGAGCGCACTAACATGAGGGGGAAGTGTGTACCCTGGCCGTAGGTAGTCTGAGATTTGGTCCGACAACAGCCGGATTATGTGCTGTACGACGAGGGCAAGAGCGACAGAAGCCAGTGGATGTCGTGCCGTGACGCGTTGCCGCAATACCTCTTGTCGCGCTTGAGAAGATGGATGGAGCATGCGGTACAACCGCAGGAGAACGATGGTTTATTAAGTCAGGTTGCGCGCTCTGGGTCTCTCTACTGTGGTAGATCGAAACAGATATTGTAATTTTCTCATAGGCGGCTTGTTCTGGTCGCTCCCAGACATGAGGATGATTGTTGGGATGGATTTCTCGCTTGAAACGCATGAATGGAGTTATTTTTAGGATCGAGACTGACGTGCTTCGTAGGAGCCGTCAGGGTACCGAATCGTCGGGTGGTTGACTGCGTTCGATAAGCTGAAGAAAATAAACGTAAAGCTGGCCATGCAAAACATAAGCTCGATTTTTAGACGCATGGCCGAGCAAAGAGTATCCTCAAGCCCATCAATTGCGTGGGATAATAATATAATAAGGCTACCTAACTAATATTTATATAAAATAAATACATTTACTTCTATTTTTTTTTCTTAATCAAGTTCTTTTAAACTAGTTTAATAAAATAAACTAATAATTATATATAGACTTCTGCTCCTTATAGTAGGATTGGTATTTATTTCTAAAAGTAATTTTCATAATATAAAAGGTCTGGATTCAAGCCCTAACTCTAGGCCACTAATTTAGAATAACTACCCTAATTAGTGAAGTATAGTTAATTGATTTAGGTGAGAAAGTGAAGAAGTTATTTAGTTACAAGAATTGAATGCTAGACTGCTATTAAACTTAGCAGAAATTTCCCTGAGGACCCCCCGCACTGACAATCGCTCTTCCAACACATCCTGTCTTAAATGTAGCAGGAAGATTGAATGTCATTACATATTCAGATCTAAAATCTCCAATATGTTGATCCGATCCGTCCGTCTTGACGTCAGCATTTGCTCCAAATCCTTTGCCGGTTAAAGCTCCACAGCCTGCAACTTGCTTCCACAGTTCTTGTCCGCCATCAGTAACCCACCCTTTAATATGTATTTCAAATTTGATCCATAAAACCTTATAACTTCTGTCACAGGATGCAGCTGGTCTAGGATCCAGGTATGGGTTAATAACTTCGCCAGAGTTATTGGCATCGGGAGGGACACAGCCTATTATATTGTATTAGCCATATACTTATTTCACTTTCGACTTGTACATACATTGATTGAAAATCCTATTACTCTGAGAGTCATATAGGCAGCCATCAGCACCAAAGTAGATATCACCGTAGCTGTTGGGCCAGTAAGCTTGAAGCTCGCAGGTCGCCGTAGCATTGGCATCAAATTTCTTGTCTGAATCAAATCCAGCTAGAATGAGTTCAGTGCTATTCTGAGCGGTGCTATTCTGCGCGGTGTTGTTTTGAGGCATAACGTCTAAACGAAATATACGTTAGTTATTATTCCTTAATTTAGAGTGTATAAGTTTGGCGAAATGTGTTCATACTATAAGAGCTCTCATAAATACTAGATATTGCGCCAGCATCAGTTGAACAGCGAGGAGAACCATTAATTAGGATACACCCAGAATTAACATGCTAAAGAGTGAGTTTAGTATCGTATTATGTTATGCATCAAGATAGTTGAGAATACATACCAAATTGGTTCCTTTGGGGTTTGGCATAGGAATTGGTGCAGTGCTAGGAAGTGGCGCATTGCAAGCAACGCTAGACCCAGCTTCGCGCTTAGCAATGCACTTGCGGAAATCGGCACCATTCCACACAACGCTTGGTCCTCCGTCAACTCGCGGATAGGCGAGACCCTGCATAAAAGACTTGAGTCTTTGAACAAGACCGGCATCCATAGATCTATCGTCAAGAAGTAACTGTTGCCTAACATCTGGGAGAGAAATGAGATATAATGCCAATCCCGCAACAATCGATTGAGCTAAGGAGTTGCTATTTTCCTGAACTCTAAAGACGTTGTGGCCTCTATATGCGGGCAAGTTTTGCCCTAATGTGTATAGATTTGCTTCCTTTGTTGGTTGTTCGGTGGATTTTTGCATATCAGTATTTACGTGACCAATACTGATCATTGGGGAATCCGGCCCGAAAATAGAGTCCGGGAGAACATGATCGTCATCTGACAGTGGGTTGTTTGATTGGGCAGCAAAAATTGGTATACCTCTCTTAGCAATGGCATCCATTATAATGTTGTAATTTGAAAGGGCTTGTTGCCAGCTATAGTGAGCATATTGCGGATCAAATGTTATGTCCTCGACTAGGAGTATGAATGTATTAGTATCCGGACTAAAATAAGAGCGAAATACTTACAGCCAACAGCATAACCCATAACAGCTCGGCCCACGCGGTTATTGGAGATAATATCATTTGCAACTTCGAGAAAGGTATCTTGGTGAAAATGTTGTGAATCAGCCTTATATGGAACGATAGCGGCGTTAGGAGCTACGCCTAGGGCACGGCCAACTGCTAGACTTGCCATGGTGTCTGAATGAAATCCACCCGTCAATTCAAGTTGATTTCTGCCGTTTAACAGATTCAAATCAGCTTCGATAAGTATGGAACCCGGCACCACCACATTTCCTTGTCTGCCTCGCAGATCAGGATTTGTGTAGGTTATGTAATCAGTGTCTAGCAGGTAATACCAAGTACCCTGTCCGCCCCCATCTTTGGAATACGCGTACATTGGCGATGTGGATTGCTGACCAAGAGCCGATGATAGCACCTCACGATACTTCAAAAGATCTGAAGGATCCTGTACTATGTTCAACGCACCGTCCTCAAGGGTATAGGGGAAAACCAACGTTTCCATCCAGAGATCACGACTTAAATATTCTGGAGGTTCAAAGTTTAAAGTGACTGGCTGAGAGACATTAAACTTTTGAGTATTGGGAGGTGGAATGTCCTGACGTTGGATCGATGAGATTGGGCTACGAGAGGTAGCTGGTGTTGTTAGACCAGGCAACATCGCCAAAACCTGCTAGGGTTAGAAATCGATGGCAACTCATGCTGAGAATAAAACTGCTTACTCTTTTGTCATTTTTTAGCGCCTGAAGTTGGGTTTCAGAGATATTTGCACTCAATGTGCCAAGTACCAGAGCATCGTAATACTTTTGCGCTAATATAGTCGGCCCCTCAATCTCGTTATCACTCCAGATTTGAGATACTTCTTTTTCAGTGAGATTTTCTTGCGACATAATCCACCACGGACAAGTCTCATTACACTCGCAGCCTTTATATGGTTCTTTTGAGCAAACTGGGATTATAGTTCCCGGTTCGCTATAACAAGAGCTGGTTAAAGACAAGCATGCAGGGTCTCCACATTCTGGCTTTTTGGGTGGACATTTATTGCTCTCACAAGGGCCTATTCAGTATATTAGTAACTAATGCAAAGAAGAATTGCATTGAATTAGACTTACATCCAAGATACTTTCCTTGGAGACAGAGTGAAAATGTTTCACCATCGCAATCTTTACATAAAACTCCTGATGGACACTTTTGTTGGTTTCCTGCATTCTGAGAAACTCTTGAATCTGGGATCTTAATCCCAAACGGTACGCGTTGGTTGTTTCGCAAATTCCCTATTGATGCATCAATCATAAGTGAGGTTAATACCGCAATTGTAAGACCCTTTGCGGCAAGATCAGGTGTAATAACAATCCCGGAAAGGGCTAGTTCTTTTGTAATTAAATCCTGCAAGTTTGCCGTGGTTTGCTGGAATAATGGCCCGTTTAAATTCCTGGGAGGGTATATGCACTGTGCTGTATCGCGCTTTGCTACAGCTGAACAAAGTACAGAGCCAATACTTTCGACCTGGTCCCTAAAAACTGGTGAAATAATTACATTGAGGACACCAGAAGAGCCCGTTTCAGTTGCAACAGCTACTGAGTTAACTGTGGTAGTAACTTTCCCACTGACCGTACTTGTTACTGTTGCTGTTGTAGCGTAACTAGTATCCTATTATTAAGTTAGATATTTAATATTAATTCAAATAGGAATAGTATATCTATACCGAAGGAACCCATGCTGTATTACTTCCATCAATAGAGAAGAACTTGGTATTGATATCAGCTTGATAATCACTGATATCTGTCGCAACACCAGGTAATATTGGATTAGAGCCATTGTTGCATTCGCAGATAACTCCGACACCCCCGGAGTTCAAGAGATGGAGACACGTTCCAAGAAGATTAGGGTTTTGTCCACCGCAGCTTGCGCAATCTTGCTTTGGCTTGCCTAGGAGTTCTGGGCAGGCTTGGAACGGGACCTGCTTTATGTCGGGATTATGATACTTTTCGCCAGCATCAGGAATACCTAATCTTTTGTTAGCAATGCTTACCGAATCAATCTGATCCAAACTTTTATCAATCCCATACATGGACAGTACTCTCCACAGCCTTTACTCTTGCACATAGGATCTCTCTGGTCCCCTGAAATTCGTATGTCGTTGCAGAAACCGTAGACTTTTGTATCACCTCCACACTGAGAGCATTGTTCCCGAGGCTTGCCTAGCAATTCTGGGCAGGGCTGATCTCCTAGGTTAGATGTTTATAAACACATGATTCTAGTAAGGAATTTGACCTACATTGACAACGAATTGACGTTTGTCAATTGAATTATCCGCATCATACTTAACTGAACTTGCTACTGTAGCTATAGCAGGCTCTGGTATTTGACTTGTGTTTGCAAGAATAATGGGGGTTATCACCGTAGTGATAATAAGATGGAGTAAAGTAGTCCGCATAATGAAAATACTTGCGGGTCACTATGTAGACAGGAGAGTAAAAACTAGAAGTTGGGCTGATATATGCCCTTAATTTATGTAAATCGCACCTAAGTGCAGTCCTGACTGAGGTTATCCTATGTATTTAGTACCTTCTACTATATAGCGTTAGATTGATCCTTCCCTCCATTGAGTCTAGGTCCAACCACCAGCACAATCCTTCAAAGCTAATATTTCCACGGGAAATTAATAAAAGAATTTATAAGCAACGGAAATTTCAAATAAACTTTCAAGCAGAATATATGTAATCTAAGCACCTAAATATATGCCCAGTAATTTGGATTGACACCCAGACCCAAACTCTTTTAGATATCATTGGAGTGTACTTATCTTTCTCGAAAGCTATAAAGCTTTACTGCCAATATTATAGAAGAATTAATCGACTCCTAAGTGAACAATGGAGCATAAGAACAAGCAATTGGAGTGCTGTCTCGCTTTATAGCACGTACATCAACATTCCCGCGAGGACCAGTCACTACCTCTTCGTAGGTAATTTAGTCTGCTAGAAACCGAAATCGGGCCTTATTGCTAGATGCTTCGCTTGTTTCTATCATCTATTCTCAATGCTGCATTAATTTCCTTAATCTAAAGTGGATTGGCATTTGGTTCTATTAAGGTATTGCCAGTCCAGAGAATTGAATTAAAGATCTGGGAATATATAAACACAATTATTAAGTAGAGATCGATTAACCCAAGAAAATAGAACTTGCGAAGGCCTATTCTATGCTGAATGATTTTCTATAATAAATCGGGCATGATTTATGTATCCAGCCTCAATAGACCTAACCTCTAGAGCGCATAGAGCTTCAGCCGCCGAATGTTAAGTATTATGCTATATACAAGCATTTACATTCTGCTCAACCATCAACTTAACGTCCTTTCTTACCTAGATGCTTGGAGGCTTATCTTTAAATGCTAACCACTTGTCACAGGATCTCCAACACCTGCATTCCCTAAGCTTTGGGCATGGTCATCACGCATGTGCAGGTCGCTTCCTAGCGGCACAGGGGATTAAGGCATTCCTCACGCACGACCGATTCAACTATGATTTTCTGCCTATAAATAGACCTACGCCCGACAATTTGTGATACGGCGTGGATGCTAAAATTTCCGTAAAGGGGAGGAAGTTCGACGAAGGTATGAACAAGCCGAAGCCGGTCGTGGCAGGGGAAGGGCCTGCACGGCTTAAAAAAGGTTGCTTTTGCTTTTCGGAACGAATGGTCGTAATGCTGCGCGCGCTACAACAAAATGCCTCCGGCCAAATATCCCCCCATAGGACCAATTCTTTTGCTGCTTTACATAATCTAGTTTAAGTATTATCTAATCTGTGACCCGCTTTCAAGGTTAAGGTCTAAATATATATCTCTCAGTCTACCATTTTTGTCCTTACTAAATAGGACTAACGTAATTCACAAGTAAGTGAAACACTTTTACCTACACCTTAAATTGAAACCTCAATTAAATTAACAGTAGCTGGTTATCTACAATAATAATACTAGAAATCAATTTACCAGACTCCTCTATAGCTTCTCTACAGGCTGGTATACTATGACCTTGCTTACCGCAATTATCACATCACGAAGTCTTCGTACGAGCTGGCTGCTCTGGCCACCATTTCGGCGGTCTCCCCCTCTGAGCTGCTTATCAACATCCCTTTTGATCTAATAGATCTATTTTATCTTGAATAGTCAGGGAGGCTCCAAGCTTTCACATTGCTCTTTTTAGCTGTTCGGCATTTACTTGGTGCTAAATTTTCCGTAGAAGGTCTAGGACCTGAGCACGTATCAGGGCCACTTGATGCATTCTTGCAGTTGCCCCCTTTGTAAATTGATCCATTCCAGCTAGCATAGATGTTGGAGAACTATTCTAATACGCTAAGAGTTGGGATTTATTATGCCTAGATTGTGCATTTAGTTCATACACAATCTATAATGTCTTTAAGACCCAAGACTGCCATATCTCAGGTAGGGTCTCTGTTGGTGTTAGCGTACGGAGTACTGCATGAAGCTTTGAAAAACCCTCTTTAGATCATGTCACATAGGATAGGGGCAACTTCACGGCACAGAAGGTCTTGATTTCTAGCTATAGAAATACTTCCATAGCGAACCAACAAGGTCGTCGCGAATATAAGCATGTAAGATGTGGTGTTGAGAAGGCAAGGCCTTAAGTATTGCTTGTCTCATTATGAGTATTATTATTCGGATTTTTCGGATTTTATTCGGAAGAAAATTACAAGAACAAGTGTAAGATTACGGCCTACGTACTTGCAAATTACATGCTGGGGTGTAATGTTACAAGGGATAGAGTGGGTTCTTGTCACAGAATGTAGGGTCAAGAATGTAGGTGTGACGATAAGTGACTCCCCCAGACTATCTAATCCTGTGAGGGGTTTATATAAGAGCTTTTCCTGGAGACGCCCCCTTGAATGGGGAAGGGAGGCCGGGGGTTCCCACGGGGCCTTCCGAAGCCAGCTACTGAGACCACCCTATGGGTATGCTAGGAGGCTCGAGGTATCTATAGGTCTCATCTACGTGAAAATGGGCTCCCCGCAACAGTTCTACTGTTGGCGGCAAACGCCTACTTGGGATGTGGGACGCTTACATGACATGATTCTCTTGGCTGCGAGAGCTGACATACTGTACTTTCAGGAAAGAAGTCCTCTTTAACACAATTGACGACTTGGTCAATCATGGGTGCTGTAAGCATCATTCTTCTAGGCTCTGTGTCTGGAAATCGATTGCTGACCGTCATTTGAACTATGGGTTAGTCGTCGACATGAGAAAGGTATACGGGTGACAAAGCTCTATTGCCCAATTAACCTTAGGAGGTCAGCCTTTGAAGCGAAGGCTGCCTCTCAGGGCTGATCTGGTTCTACAACGAGGATGTCGCACCCCGTCATGTCCAAAGACAACCTCTACCTTGTGACCGCTGTAGTGGTAAATTGATGGTGCTTCACTGATTGTTTGATATATCAATCAGAGCCGCCCTCGCCCGTGTATTGCCGAGGACGACTTTGTCATTCTTTGTTGTTAAGGCATCAGTTGGGATAGCACCCGACCTATAGTAGTTGGACTTTGAAAATGCGGCGGTATTCAGCCAGGCCGCCACTTCACTCGTGTTGCGGTCAATGAGACACCCTACCATCATCTACCGCCATACCTTGTCAACAGATAACATCTCAACATGGTTGAAACATGAGAATGTGTGTCATCCGATAAAAAAGATACCGAGGCGAAGAACAAAAGTCATCATCAAAGGTTTACTTATAATCAATTTACTCTGCAAACATTGCTCTGGTTCTATCTCAACCTGTTGGACCTTTTGTTGCAACAATGCCTATCTTCTCCTAATATCCAGACATCTTTCCGTCCTCATCTGAGATTTTGTGATCAGACTTGGCAAAAAATAACCTGAGAGCGAGGGTATGATCCATCTTCCACCACGCCTCGTTTCGCTAATGCTTGGTCGAGGGAGCCATGGTTGTGGGCTCTATCACGAGATAGTATTAGCACTCTGATAATTAAACTAGTGTGATCACTCTTTTGTCACCCTTGACGACTATGGAGGGCATGAATACACTTTTGCACCGTATCAAGACGGTGTCTCTTCGCAGTCCGAGGGAGAGGTAGAATCAGCCAGGGGAGTGCCTTTGGCCTGATTCTGAGATCCAGTTCTTGGCGTGAACGGCTTTAAATTGCAGTATCCTAAGCAAGAGCAATTATGATAGTTGGGGGAGATAACCTTCAGGTTTCGACGACGATATGGTTAAGATAGGGAGGTTGACCATGCATAGACCTTGACTGCACGAATCAAAAAAGTAACATGAATAAATAAAGTTGAATTCGCCAGATCCAAAACCTTGGTCATTTTATGGTATCTTCTATCTGAGGTGGTGAATCAGGCACACGCGTGGATCTCAAGAATCACCAGTGCCTTTTATAAGGACTAGATTGTTCTTGCTAGCAGCATTATGCTTGCAAACATCCTTGCCTCTAAACGCCAATTCGAGGAAGGAGTAGAGCTCTACAAAGCTGTAGGCAAGAATGGTCGGCAACATCAAAATCCAATGCAGCAGGCCTCTTGTAACCCCCCGAAGACCCTTGTTGTAATTATTATTTTTATCGCCGGGCACAGGTAGGTTCCAACGGACGAGGACGGTGACGATAAGTAAAAAAGCGTATTGCGTTCCCAAGAAGATGAAGCAGATGGTTGAAAAAAGAGAATCGCTGATGAAGAGTCGATCATGTTCGGCAGCAACCTTGTTGATGAGCTGAGTAATGATAGGGGAAATCACAGAGAAGATGGCGCTGGCGCAGAGAATGAGGCCATAGTAGATGAAAAAGCGGGTGGCCCAGCTGATGGACAGATACAACGAAGGCATCCGATACGTCTTGACAATGAAGTAGTGGAAGACTTCGCCTGCGCCAATAGTCCAACGACGAACCTGAAGAGCCCATTCACGGATTTCGTCTGCGTAGTTGGCGCCAGAGGTCGGACCATTGATAGAAATGAGATTCAAAGGCCGGATGCGGATTTCTCTTCGTGTAATGATAGTGTAGCGAATCAAGGCAATAATATCCTCCATCTGATAGGCTGGGTGGGTAAAGGCGCCCTCCTCCAACAATTTGACACTGAGGGAGTAATGAGACATGGGGTTGATGTTCCAGGGAATCAAAATACCCATGAAGAAAAATGTACGCAAAACACCGGTAATATCGACATAGAAGGGCATGGAGTCGCGCTTGTAGATAATAATGGATTGCCAGATGGAGGAGTGGCGGCCGGCGAAATCCAGCTTAGAGTACTCGGTTTCCAGCTCCAGCATGTACTCCGGATCGAAAACGGCGTCGCAATCGCAGTTGGTAAAGATGTGTTCGTATTTCTCATAGTTGTAGTCGACATCTTGACGCAGGATCTGTAGGCCTTGGCGACAGGCGTAATTCATGTTCGAGCACTTGCCGCTAATTTCGCCAGGAATTCCCGAGGGGTGGAAGGTGATGATGAGACGGAGGAATTTGCTCTCGTACTTTGCGTAGACTTCATCGCGTTTGGCTTCCTTGTCGGGTGTGCGACATTCCATGCCAATAATGACGGAGAGACGGGATTTGGCATCTTTTTGCTGCATGAGGGAATCCAAGGTGGTTTGCAGTACGCTCATAGGTTCCTTGTACAAGGTCATGGCAACTATGTGACGAATGGTTGAGTAGTTGTTGGCTGTGTCATCAGCTGATTCGACATCTTGGGCTTTTATGGTCTTGAGCTTGTTTCGACTTTTAATGGCCAGTGTTCGACGAATGGCGCAAATTGTAGCTATCAGCCAGATGAGTTGAAAAAGACCGATCATGATTATGATGACAAGGTTGGTTGCTTGGTTGACATAGGGAGTAAGAGGCATCCATATTGGAAATAGAAGAAAGGTGAAGATTGTTAGGAGAAACAATAAGTTCCAGCGAACATAGCGGTTGGCTGCTTCTAGTTTTGCAGCGTCAATGCCACTGTCTAGGCTGTCGACAGATGAGGATGGCAATGATGAAGGCATATTGGGCGGAATTTCTCTCACGAATCAATGAAGGAAATTTTCTATGAGGAGAAAACGAACGTATGAATCATGACAACACCTCTGACCGAGTAGTCAAAAGCTTTCATCTGAATTTTTGAGGGCAGCGTGGGGGGAGTTGTTCTTACTTTGTACACGGAGGCAGTTCCCTTCGCGGACCCTCTTTCTCGGATACTAAGTCTAAGCCCTAAAGATAATAACAAAATATGATATCATGGATACAGGACGGAGTATTTTGTTAGCTGATGTACGAATACATGTAGAGTAAGTTGATGCCAAAAAAAAAAAAAAAAGGAAGATATCGCAAGGTAATAATGACTAAGTGGGCCTACTACTTCGTACTCGCTACCTGGGATATGGATACATTGCATATCGAAACTAAGTGAGGCTGCTGAGCGGCTGGGTTTTCAACGTAAATAAAAGTAAACGATTCCGAATAGGGAGTAGTACTTGTAAAGGGAGAGAGTTAATTGAGCCAGCAAGTACGAAATACTTTGTATGGATACTCTGCCAAGTCTTTAAGTACTTGTTGTTTCCAATCTCCAATCCTTAGTGATCCATAATTCAGCTGGCTTACTGTCACTACATGGACAAAAGAAGGAATATTAGTCTAACTAGTTTAGTCTCCTACGTTATTGAATTGCTTATGATTTTAGAACCATTTCTTCGGGCACACACTGGCCTCCCATGTGGTCCGTGCGGCCACGGCATATCGCGAAGCAACTTTTATTCTCGCCGTTGTGACTCTGGAGATATTAATAATGAATTCTATGTATAGAATTTGGGGTCTATGCCTCAACTGTGGTGAGTATGCTGTGTTATACCATTTACTTAGTCACGTTAAAGTGATTTCCCTGCCCTTGTCCTTTTTTAAATTTCTCTGGAAGTTTCCTGAGGTCTAAATTTTCGGATACTGCCAATGTACGGATACTGTACGGATAGTCTGCCAAATGTGTGCGTTTTGTTTCCAATCCCCATTCTTTGATGCTCCGTAATTCAGCTGGTCAATTGTCTATGTATGGACGAAAGAAGGAATATTAACTAGTCTACAGAATAGTCTTCTCGTTTATTGGATTACCCATGATTCTAGAACCATTTCTTCCAGCACACGTCCCCGAAAGTGCTTAACTAGTGCGCTCCCTCCTCTACCGTATCGACTCAATAGATTCGTCGCGGTCGGTGGATAGAAGCTAGACTACTCATAGTATGGTCATCAGCCATGCACGGTACCTACATACAAGAATGTAAGAGAGTATCCAATTATTATGGCCAAACAATCTGATATGCAGAAACAATGGGTCTTATGTTTGTAGTTTCTAGTTGGCCTTGCTGCCCGCTGACTAGCCCGTATCCACTGGTCGTCACGAATCCATTGAGTCCATACGGCAGCTACAGCGGCTTATTAATAAGCTATTGGCTTAAGCTGTTGACCTAATGCGATACTTGTAGCGCCACAAGGAGCTGTATGACCCACGCTTGAGAACGTGGTAGGACAAAGGCGTCTCACTCAACTCCATTAGTGCAATGAGCTGAAATCAGTGCAGCCATGAGGCGTTTTCAGCCGCCATTTCTGAAGGTGAATGAAAACTCACTAGCCTTGGTTGCAGTCCCATCCCAAAAAAAAACCTGCACGGCCCAACGCCAAGGGCGAGTGAGCTAAGTGGACGACTCAAGCGTTCTACTAACGATAAACCCATCCAGCCATCCAGGCCTTCCTGGCTATTGAGCTGCGGCTTTAAAATTGGAGACCCAGTCCAGGAACACGCTTGGGCAATGAGACTGTCTCTCTGCTCCATTCTCTGCACAAGATTTAGAACAGGTGTCTAGATCTTTGTTCCGGTATTTAGAGCTCACAAATCTTCTCATCAGCCATGGATCCAGTCTCTTACAGTCTCTCTGCGCCTGCTTTGATGGAGGTGTGTTCCGTACCATCACTTGTACGAAATCCGGCTGCAGTTAGGAGACTTGTTTGGGAGCATCTGCTTGAGCGACGGCAACACTGTCACTTGTACCCACGGCAACTGCACCGGATCTGTCGATTAGGTCTCTACCTCGGAGACATCAGCGACGAATTCTACTTTCCATTCAGCATGTATAAATCCTTTCCTAGTTTTCTTGTGTCCATAGAGAAGATTTAGTGAAGCGGTGAATATCATGGCATCGATTGGTACGAATATACTCGTTCTGCAAGCCAACAAACAGAGGCGCCACAGATAATTAGCCACTATGGAGAGTGACTTTCAATCCAATTCAGGGTGCAGTAAAGCAGGCTGAAGCCGGGCGGTCAGCACTTCCGTCACGGATAGTCCGATCCTAGTGATGAGTATTGCAACAAACACGTTGCCCTTTGGAAGAGGCCAAAACAACCATGGTCTATGTATTCTAGACGATTTGATTGTAAACTTGGGTGGACTTCTGTAAACCCTGAAGCGAACTCTAACCCTCCTGTGTAATTACAAAATGGAGTCCCAAGGCATGGTGCTTCAAAGAATGGTTCTCGCCATAAACATCATTTGCTGTTCATCCGCAGAAAATAGTTGGTTGATTGTCACTTTACTGTCGTTGTGTTGAGTTTGTATACTCAAAGCTTTGGAGTTCAATCTTTTTTCTTCTTGTCAGGATTATGCCGAACATCCTCGACTTGGGGCATTCGCGAAAACCTAATCATCGTGAGGTCATTCTTTGGAATCTTGATTTACATCTTCGTGGTCAATGTCAGCGGGGACGCCTCTCATTGGGGCTTATAGGTTATAAGTCCATATACCCACATTTCGCCCACCCCCCCTTTTCGCCCGGGCAAAATCCACTAGACCAGCTACAATATACCAACTTCAAATAGCTCTCCTGCCTTCAATATTGAACCTCTATACAATCCTCCTCTATAGTAGATACACTAGAGGCATCTGAGCCATCTATAGTAGTTTGAGCCCCTAAAGCTTCCTGTTGCGCCTTGTAGATATCCTCAATGTTAGCAAACTTCGAATTGGGGCTAGTTTGGACCTTCCTTCTCTTCCTTGGTCTAGCAGCTTCAACCTGGGCTTCTAAGCCTTGAATTTTCAACTGTGCATTAGCTAGAAGGGCTTCCTTCTCCTCATATCCCTTGGTAATCTTTCTAAATAGCTGGCGTTGTGTGGTTTGGTGTTGTTCATTAAGCTGAATGAAGGTCTTGACTTGTTGCTGTAGTTCCTTGGATTTCCTAGGCGTTGACCATGAGACTATAGAAGTTTCTGCACTCCAGTCTATTGGAAAGCTCTCTAGTTGACTATTTTTAGTCTGCTTTGGTGTTTCCTTTGTGCTATTGCTATTTTCAAGCAATAAGGGGCTTAATAAGGGTTTAGCTAGAGATCTTAGCCAAAGACCTGTTGCTTTCCAACCAGATTGAATATTCCTAATAGAAAGAGCTTCTTTTCTAGCTTTATAATAGCTAAGAAGAAAATTCCTTTTGCCAATTGGGCTAGAATCTGTAAGAAGGCTAAGATATCCAATCTCTTTGCGATAGTGGTGTTTTAAGGAGGAGAACACGCTAAGGTCCAAAGGCTGAAGGACATGAGAGGTATGTGGAGGAAGAAAAAGAAGATAGATGTTATTTTGGAAGCATAAGAACATAAATTCAGTTGTTGTATGACTTCCATGACCATCCATAATAAGGAGCCTAGTCTTCTTTGCTGTTGTTATTGGTATGCTTGGAAGAAAGACCTTTTGGAGCCATTCAATAGCTGTATTATCTGTAGTCCAACCATTTTCAGTTGCTGTAAATTGCCAATCCTTAAATTCATCAAGGTCTATAGGAAACCACTGCTGTTGAACTGTTTTGCCTTTGAATATAACTAAAGGAGGTAAGGCAACCCCAGTCGCAGAGATACACTCTATAAAGGAGGTCCAAGCCTTTGAACCGGGCTGTTTCTTCTGAATAGCTTGTGTATTGGAACTTCCAAGAACTAGCCCATTGACTCCAAGACCCTCCATTATGCCTGCTTCATCTATATTATATCTGTATTGTGGCTCAATGGCTTGGACCTCTGGAAGATAGAGGTATGGAAACCAACCTTTAATAATTGGAATAGTAGCTCCATTGACTCTCTTGGAGTCAATAGACCGAGACCTTTTAGTCTTTATTGATGGATTTCTCCTTAAAAAAGCAGCTAGCCAATGTTTTCCAAGTGGCTTATAGTCTCCTTTAGTTGCTAGAATGCGCTGAGCAAATTCCTTGACTTGGGCGTGTGTTGGAGGCAGCCCTAGAGCCTCTTGGGTTATTACCCAAGTAGCTAGGTGATTTTCCTGGATTGATGAGAGTCTCTGCTGGCCCTCTGAAGCTTGTTTATGTGATTCATGCCCATCAATGCGGCTTCGAAGAGTTGATCTTGGAATCCCCCAATCAACAGCAGCTTGACGGACTGATTGGCCATTTGCGATAGCCTCAAGGGCATTAGAAAGATCAATTTCGGTATATGGAGGCATTAAGAAATGAAGAATAAAGTGGAGAAGAAATAGAAGCAATTGGATAAAAATTGGTAGATATATTGTCAATATAAATTGGGTGGCTGGGAATAATTGGGAGGATTTTACCCGGGCGAAAAGGGGGGGTGGGCGAAATGTGGGTATATGGACTTAAACAACATCGGTTAAACCTGCAAGGGGCCGACACGACCATATGTTGTGCGGGGTCTCAAAGGTTGTTTGGAACATCAAGAGTAAGGGCACCAACAATCCAAATCGTCGAAGTGCGATCGACTCCGTCCATAAGGTTGTCATATCGCGCGAAATCGATTATGAAAGATATCGAATGCCAACAATTAAGAACCAATTCAGATTTCACTGTCAAACACCAAGCTAGCTGGGTAGTGGGTCGTATTGAACTACAATCAGAACCAAATACTGAGAAGATTGATCTTGCCGCTACTATAATGGCGAGCCCCGCAACAAGCCAACATTGCAGGTAGAATCGACACTGCACATTTTGATGATACCGCCTCGGTGATCGGGCCTGATGGCAAGCAGATGACAAATGGCAAGCTTCGTATGCAGCACAAACAAGTTATAACGAACAGTCAAGAATATGCGGGTCTAGCTACCACGGGAACATGTTGAGTAGCTTTAGAACTGGGAGGCAGGAGGATATTACTGTTTATCATAGTACAGTAGAAGATGGGCACGGGAGTTGATTGAAGCTGGTGGAATACTGTCTAAAGATATGACAAGAATTACATGCTAACTTGAATAGATTTTCCAAGGGCTCAAAATCTAATTTCTACTCGCTCTGAACTTGGCATCTGCAATCTACAGCGCCTCAGAAAGATGGTGCATGAGTAACTACTACATGGCATGCATTTCGTCAGACGTGAGACGAGGATAAAACCCGACATTCGTACCACACAGGGTGGGGGGACCTTTGCCTCCAAAGTTCGTATGACCTGACAGAGTACGAAGAACGTAAGTTTCGACCAAGTGCATTAAGTGTATCCTCTTGAAATAAACTCTGTATGTTCAAATATTGGACCAAGGGCATTCCTCGCCCCACATACCTTTTCCACCTATCATCGGTTCAATTCCCTCCGTTCAACGCTCCATCTACATCCTTCCTTCAGAAGTTGTACCACATTCTTACCAAAGAGATTACATTCGTTTCTGTCATCAGAAATATAAGCTCACTTAGTAAAATAGAATCTTCACCGCCCTGCAAATCAGAACATAACTAATCAGGGCAGAAACAGACGCTGAGACGCCCTTCCTGCATCGAGCAGCCATCTCGGGTGAATCCACGCCTCCTGATCTGTCTTCAGAGTTCATGGTACGGTGTACCATTCGCGTGATTCGGCCTTTATGACAGCTTTGAGGCTGAAATGACATAACAACAGCACTGTCCTTTGCCAGGTTGGCTGGGCTGGTGCGGCTTGGACGCTATGCCAATCTTTACAAAGAGTTGGATATACTTCCCGATTTATACATCACAGATGAATCTTGTGATAGCAGCGGCAGTACAAGTAAAGAGATATAATGGTGTATCGCCCAGCAGCCATGTCGGTACGCAATCATGGACGACGACAAGCGTATTGTAAGATATAACCCCATTCTAATAGCGTTTCTAAATGGCAACAATTGCACCCGTTCGTCCCTTAGCTAGAAGGAGGTTATCAATAATAGCTGGACCAATTCTAGCTATCTGTTGCGATCGGTCCTTGACATTACTGAAGACTGGATATATATAATGTGCCAATCAACTCGCAATCAATCATCCAAGAGATACTAACCCTTCTATAGAGTCTGCTGCCACTTGACTTGCTAAATATGGATAAGGATGGTCTCATCTTGATGGCTGCTTAGCTGGCACTATTAATCGTTATATATGTTTGTAATGAGAAGGTATAATCCAAGGGGAATGTGAATGTATAGGTCGTAGCATATATTATCACACCTTTTTCGCCAAATGGCATCATCTAATTCATTTCAATTCAAGCTACTGAAATCATAAACATACTTAATTCCTAATAATAACGAATTATAATAAGTCATTAACATTACCTCAAAGGATCAAATATTAGAAATAATATTATATGCCCAATTCGCTTCCATTTTAATATACAAAGAGCTCTATTAAAGAAAAATCTAATACAAAAGAACAAATCACAATAGCTTTAGTAAGAGATGGCTAATTCTGGCAATTTTCGAACTCATCCCTGGCCCAACTGGCAAAATATGGGATGTGGCTTCTAATAGTAAAGATTTACACTTTATAAAGTGTTTAGACAAAAAGGAATCTAAGATGCAAGCTACTAATCTGCCTTCAGACCTCAAGTATTTACAGCCAGACAGCCACTTTCCAAGCGAGATTTCTGTCATTAGCTCTAAGTTCATATTCCACAACCACTCACTTATGTATTGAGAGCTTTCCTTAGATCATCTTGGCGTAAAGCGCCGGGTTGACAGCAAGAGACCAAAGGATTCATCAGTTCTTAGGGACTTAAGAAAACTATTTCTGCACGTATTTATTACCCTAAGAACCCACCTCGCCCAAGAGGAGGAGTATATAGACCTGTACACAGTGTACTAGGACGGTCCCTTTATTAGCCACGAGGATTGTGAAAGAGTAGGTTATTGGCCAGTCCCTGACTGTCCGCCTGGGGGATATCCCAGACAGTTCAATGCGCCTGGGACCATCCTTGCCAAGGAAGACAGAGCTTAGGTCTTGGACTGAAATGCCTTGGGACGAATGCTGTTAAACTGCTTTTATTCAATAATTCTTACATATAGCGTTAGGGGCTCCAAAGTAGAGCGGGAGACAGCCGCTCAGGTGCAGAGATGACAATACTATAGGGAAATTATGTTACTAGGCTCGAGACGTGTATAAACGACCCAACATCCTTTTACCCAGTCGTGGTCTATTTACTTTGACAATTTAAGCTTCTCACTACCGTAAGTTAATTAAAAGTCTTCAATAAATACCAAGGATCTTTTTTTCATTTGACAGGCCGACTAAATATCTGCGAGTTTACTACATTTAGAATACAGTACCTCTAGTTTGCGACATCTTAGAGATATTTATATTCTTGAGCATATAAACCCAGATGAAGGACAGCACCATAAGACCAGTTCCAGCTGCAAGCATTCTAGTCTGGGCATAGCCATAAGCTTGCTGAATTCCTAGGCGCTCCTCGGATCCAACGGGGTAGGACAACTGGCTAACAACAGATCCATATATGGTCGGGATCAGCTCATGTGAGGACTCAGGCATGTACTTGTAGAGCGCTGGCAAGAAGGTGTTAGTCCAGATGGCTCCTGATATAGTGTTTCCAACGGCACCACCGATACTGCCAAACACGAAAAGTGTAGCCAACGCGGCGGCAACGTGCTGGTGGTCGACAGCAGCGAGAACGGCAAGCTGCATGCAGAGGATAAACACAGCTCCGCCCATAGAGATGAAGATCTCACACATGATGATATAGCCCACCCTTCCGTTTGGTGTACGAAAATGAATCATCAAGCCCTGGGCAAAAATGTAAAGAGGAACAGCAAGCCAAAAGGTCCATTTATAGTAACCAGTCTGGCGGATACCATAACCAACAATAAATAGAAGAACGCCAGAAACAACAGAGAAGGTATTGCCAACGTATCCGGCCTCGGCAATGGTGAGGTTGGTGACAACCATCAGAAACGAGGAGAAATAGCTGGCCCAGCAATAGTAGGACATTTGATAAGTGGCGTCGATGAGGCAGGCGGCAATGACGGTTCGGTCAGTCAAGAATCTCTTGTGGAGGAATGGGACAGGGGCCAATTTGACCTCCCACACAGCAAATAGAGCAGTTACAACAAAGCCGGTGACAATCATGGCGATGATGTAGTCAGACTTCCAGCCGTTGGGAGCAGTGCTGGCGAGAGTGAAGGGTAGAAGGAAAGTTGTGAAACCACCGCCAAAAAGTAGGACTCCGAGCACTATCGGTTAAGATTGGGATTAGTATCCTGCGCATTCCGCATATTGCTGAAGGGTTGTTGGTGAGCTCACTCACAATCGTACTCAATGACGCCATGCCACATAGCTTGGAGCCAGGTCCGCCCACTCTCCTTTTTGACAAAGAGGCCCATCTTTTCAGCCCTACTAAGATTAATTTTCAGCACTAGGTAGAGGGGAGCAGCGACGATGGGCAGAATGATGGCGAAGGAGCCGAATCCCCATCGCCAGTTGATATTCTGGTAAAACTTCTCGGCAGCCTTTGGGCCAGCGAAGGCGGTGATCATATAAGGGGATGAGGTGAAGGCAAAGGCTAAGCCCCGGTTTTTCAGGTTGGTGGCATCGGCAGCAAGCACACAAATGGTGTAGATGACACCTCCAAAGCCAACTTGGTAGAAAACCTAATAGGCAACCATTAGTCTCGGAATGCCAATGAAAGTTTGCGATATTATGTAATTTTCTTACTTGGGCAGCGCAAAATGTCGCAAGGTTGTGGGAAACAGCCATGAGAATTAAACCTAGGGTAGCAAAGCCAACCATGACAAGGAAGCTCTCAGCACGGCCCCAAACGTCAAGCATCTTGGCGATGGGGATATAGCACGCAGCAGTTATAGCGTCGGCGACAACGGAGATCACGGTCGTAAGCGAGTGCTGGGCCCATTCACTGGTCACAAAGGGCGCCAGAGTATAGAGAATTGAGAGACGGAATCCATTCGTAAGGAACAGGAGCCAGATGCTGTTAAGATGAAGTCACGTTAGATAAATATATGCTGAAATGAAGAACAGGAACATGAACATACAAGCCCAATAAGCACGCTAGAGAGCCCTTAGTCCAAGCCAATGTTACGGCCTGGACTTTCTGAACACCGCTCTGGACATTTGCCTCTACAGCAGTCTCCTCACCGGCGTGACCATCTCCAGCGATGATAGGGCCCTTTTCGTTGGAGCAAGCAACTGGAGTTTCCTCGCCATCGCCAGGGACGACTCGTGGCGGGTTGAGACTAGAGTCACCAGCAGTGACAAATTTCTTCCACAGAGAGGCCATTGTCATTTGGGAGCTGGTAGGGTAAAGCAAAAAATGAAGGATGTGGATGGGTGAGACTGAATGCGGCCGAATGGAGGAGCGAAGGACGCATTCTTTAAAGATCGATGAGACGCACCTACTCAATCCACTGAATGGACCTAGGTTGCAGCCGCGTATAAATGTCTGTTGGCTTGAGAAAATGGCGCGGAATATAGTATGTCAGTCGCCAACTAATCCTGAAAAGAATATCTTACAGGGAATAAACATCACACGAATGGGTCAATTCCTTTCAGAATCAGAGTGCAAGTGGAAATATAGGGGATCAACGTCCGACTTCGGACGAATTGCCCTCGAAGGGGAAAGAGTCTAGAGACGCTCGAGGCCCTTGGCGCCGGTGAACATGCCGTTGTTGAATATGGAGTCACACGCCATGAGGGTTTCTTAGCGGCAGTCATGGTAACATTAGTGTGAGAGCAAAGAGAATTTTTGATCTAATCAGATTAGATCAGCCCATGTGCAGACACGTACTGTAGCTAGTCCGTAACGTGGGGGGTGACACCAGTTCAGTGGTTCGTGTGTGCTAGAGCGCAGCTTCTGCCAATTAGTCGCCGAAAGACCCCTGGATTGGACGTTGGCTGGGCTAACACGCTGCTGGATAGCCTCGCCCTGAATAGGACTGGCCCTGTTCTATGCCCTGGTACCAGTATATCGCCGCTTACTAGCCTGTATCGAGCAGGGATTGCCTGAATCCTGAACACAACCCTTGAGTCGCCTGACGACCAAGTTAGCGAACGGCTAGGTTAGTTTCCCGCCTGTTATTGGTTTGATTGCGGTTTGTCTATTTTGGCTGATTCGTTCACGCGGGATATAATTTTAGCTCCCATCGGCAGAGACAGGATCTACTGATTATCAACAGAAGTTGCCACGACGCCACTGTAACGGCGCAATTGCGGTCGTCCTGTTTCGAACCGAACGATATCACAGTGTCCTGCGAGAATTGGCCCATTCCACGCCAAAGGAGTAACGACAGCATCTGCTAACAGTGTTGCCCTCGATTTCAAACATGTCATTTGGGGTCCTTCTGCCTGGAGAGTTGAAAAATTGCTTCGAGCTGGATATTACTATAGTAGTCTACATCCGCGAAGCGACCTAACCGTCTTAAAAATCACTTATATCAGTGATAACAACCACTCCTGCTTACTTATCCGGTATTCCACTTCTCCTTCTTCAATTCCAGGGGGTGGGTTGTCGTACTGGTTGTAGAATGTCCGAATGTGCTTCATCCCGATCGATGCCATCGTTGCCTGGGAGCCCAAATTAACAGCCATTGTATCTCCCAACACCTCCTTCACACCCAAATCCTGGAATACATGTCTGAGCAGCTCGCGAGAGCCCTCTTTGGCGAGCCCAAGTCCCCATAACTTGGGAACGACGCGAAAGCCAAATACAGCTCGCTCAGTCGTGAATTTTGGTGGCTCGTCGTTGGTTTGACTTGGGGCCAAAACCCACCAGCCCGCGAAATCGCCGCCCATAAATCCGGCCCAGCAGCCAAGACCTGAGCCGTGCGTGGCAGTGTCCATGAGGTGTTTGAGAACAATCGCAGAGTCGTTCTTGGAAAGTGGCTTGCCGTATCCGATGTACCTCATGACTTCGGGATTTGAGTCTAGCTCATAGAGGAAGTCCTTGTGTTCGGGTCCCAGAGGCACCAGATCAAGGCGAGTCGTGTGTAGAATCGACTGGGTCATGGTAAAGGTATTTGGCGGAGGTATTGAGAGTCCAAATTGATGCTCTTTGCATAATTATCATTAGAATTATTCTTCTGAGCAATTTCTCGTCGGCCGTTTTGCTTTATATACTCATCTATCATACAGAGCGCACGTGTACAGAGCAAACGTTACCATCCCTGATTGATACATGCGTGTCGCAGATCTCTTTCGGAATCTCAGTTTGGTTGTTACGGGTACTATGCTTGGCCACAATTGCGACGGGCCCGATACGAACCTTTACCACCCTTTACCTGGCTGGGAATCTCACAACAGTTATCGGCGAGGTAAGATTTCGCGCGTTTGTGACCGGTCGACACCCGAACTTGACTGTACAAGGCACGACACCTAGCTGGCACCTGGCTGACACCCAGACAACATGCTGCAGGTTTCCTGGAACCTCGGTGTACTGATCCATGTTCTACCAAGTGAGCTATTAATTTAACCCGGTAATGCTGAATTTCCTACCAAAACAGAAAGCCTACGGATTAGCCGTTTTAGTGGACGAATCTGCTCGATATCGTCCACTTACGAGAAGGGTCAACTTACATGCGAGGACGCGGATCTCCTCGGCGTGAGCTCTGCGCAAGGTTCGTGCTTGGGGGATTGCGTTGTTGTGATTTTGAATGTCGCTTCTGATTGTCGCATACACTCCTTCAATAAACAAGTTTGGCCTGGGCGTGGGGCGCACAACCACACACACCCGCACACACACGCCCGGCTTCTCTTTAGAGTATCAAGACAATATCTCCATCCAACCAAGGGATTCTCAAATGGGATGAACATCATGACACACCAGCTCCCAAACCAGTTGCTAAGCAGCAACGTGATTCGTTTGAAGCTCCTCGTTCGACTGCGTCAGAAAATTCACAGTGGTGGTGGATAGGGACGGCCCTGGATAGCTTATTCAAGTGGCTTACCACTTAGCAGATTTTTCATTGTGTTGCTTTGTGTGCTCACTTTGTAAGAACACCTTAATTATTGCCGCAAGCAGTAAAATGCACAGGCCAGGGCGGCACTTGACAGCCGCTCAGCCACTCCCGCCACGGCAATGCGCTACCCGCCTCGGGCCTTCGCGAGAGTGGGTCTAACCGCAAAAACTGTTGCGGAGAGTCCATTTCCACGTAGATGAGACCTATAGATACCTCGAGTCTTCTAGCATCACCTACCCATAGGGTGATCTTAGTAGCCGGTCTCGGAGGCCCCCGTGGGGGCTCCCCGGCACCCTGGCCCCCTTCCCCTATTCAGGGGGGCGCCCTTATATAAACCCCTCATAGGATTAGGTAGTCTGGAGAAGTCACTTATCGTCACACCTACATTCTTGACCCTACGTTCCGTGACAAAAACATTACAGGCTAGAGCGAGTTCTATTTCCCCATTTGGGAGATTCAGTCGTCGAAAGTCGATCACCAAACCTCAAAACCGCGGATTGGAGCTAGTCAATCAGATACTTATTGCAGCTGGAAGACGAACCCGACGGCCGTTACTAAATTACTCAATCTTCACTACTGGAGTCTGTAAATAGCCTATATATTCATCAATTGTATTATTTTTCATCTTAGTCGTTGCTGAAAATAAGAAGATCCTTGTCTCCTGTAAGTATTTCGGCTATTGCTACTCTAACCATATGTCATCAAACCCAGCAATTCGTTTGTGTTACTGTTTTAGCTACGCTCCACATCAGTTCCGTTCCATTCAACCCTCTCTGAATCGACTAAATCCTCAACCTACGGTGCCAAGAATTACAATAGTAGAATAACGGCGGGGCGGGTGTTCGGATTGTTCCACAGGACCCCCGTAAGCTCCTCGTTTGATGGGCAATACGAATGACCGGGCTTTTGCAAAAATTTATCCATGCGACCTGTGACTCAATGACCCAGTTATCCTTCTCCTCGGAGGCGTTGTCCAGTAACTCTGGTGTACGAATCACTTGCGTTTTATCTGATCCTAGTTCTTTCCTCTATCCACCAAATCCAATCCGAATATGGCTGAGAAGTCCCTGCATCCTCCTCTCTCTAATATTCCCCTCAGGATTTCTCTTCTATGTCTCGCTAAAACTTACCTGTGTATAAACGCCGCACATAGCCTGGCTGTCAAATGACCGCGCCATCTTATCAGATTTCTCTTTTGCATCCGCATCCCTACACTCCGGGTCCCTCTCTACCCCCCACTGTGGATCTCGCTTTGCATCCCGGGCTTCCTAGCCTAGTAATATCCTAGGATTGGCGTGGATGCTCATCAATCAGCTCATCTTATCAGATTCTAATCGTCATTTCCACTATCCAACGCAACTACAAGCATATCCCAACCTTACCTCTTCTAACGCTATTAAGCAAACCCATACTATACTAATCCTGAGCCTACAGTCAATAGAATACGAAAATTTTTCCATTCTCATATGTTTATGCCATGTATTGCCATTTACTCAACGAATGAGACTTTTCCTATCACAACACAGTTCATCTTCACTAAATCGCCTTCATCAGACCCGCTCCAACGACGCTTTCTCCCTACTTCTTCAACTTCCCAACCCCCAAATAATCGTTGCCTTAACCTGCAATAGTACATGCCAATCAGATCTCTAATTATGTCGGGGTAGGTTTAACGGTACGGGAAGCCGCGACTCTACAGATTTACCTTCACCACGCTGATAAACAATCGATTTCCCCACTCCCCTGGAATGTTCATGATGATTATCCCTCAATCTCCGGGCTGTTTATAGTATGGTATGGCTTGTTCGATAATTTACGTAACGACTAGGCTAATGACTTAATGCGTTGGAGTATCAATGATTGAATACAACAAGTGTGCCAGAACGTGCTCCTAGATCGGCCGCCAATAACCCCGCTGACTGTATCGCCGAAGGCAACATGATTTCAGAAGTTCTCACTACTCGTAGATCTTTCCTTCTTTCCGTTTTTTAGCCTCGAGAATCTCACAGATTGTCCTCGCTCCATTGTTTCAGTGTCCGTTACGGTATCTTCATTCATCAAGCATTCGATCTCTATAAAGCAGATCTGACAATTCGGTTGACCAACTCAATCTACTATGCTCAGTAGGGATAGGTAGAAGCTGCTCAAACTAAAAGGTACCCAAGGAGATGGCCGAGAAACCACCAGGCGAGGAGGACAAGCAAAGCCCTTCAGAGAAGGGCACTAGCCCTGATATGAACTTCAAGGCCGGAGAGAAAAACTGTGTTCTATCGGTAAGTTGGATATCCGCTCTGTTCTGGAGACCTGGTCTTCGGATCTTGGGCAAATGGTATTAAGGATGGAGGGTTATTCAATTAACATTGAATTCAGTCTCTGAAGAACTTTTTCATTTATTTTCAGCTGCTCTTTGCTGCCCAACCAACATGGGTTGACATTAGCCTCATCATCTGTGGTACTCTGAGCGCCGCAGGCGCAGGTGTTCCTTTCCCTCTGATGGGAGTTCTCTTCGGACAGCTCGTGGATAACTTCAATAGCGCAACTTGTGCGGCTGACACCTCTGCCATTGACCCTTTCCAGTATGAGAGCACTATCAACGACAAGGTCATCAAGACGGCTTGGTTTGGCGCCATTGCCATGGTCCTTATATACTGCCACCTAACCTGCTGGAACATTATCAGCCAGCGCCTAGGCCAGCGGTTACGCAGTCGCTACGTCGAGGCCCTGCTTCGACAGCCGCCAGCCTTCTTTGATACTCGTGGTGCGTCGGGCCAGGTCTCAAGCCGCCTCAATAGCGACATCACGGCTGTTCAGGCTGGTACCTCAGAGAAGGTGGGCAACATCATCACGACCGTCAGTTTCTTTATCACGGTCTTCATCATCGCCTTCTACCAGCAGCCTCGCCTCGCCGGAATTCTCATTTGTATGCTGCCAGCGTTCCTGATCTCGGGAATCGTGGGTGGCAAATACGTTGGTAAGTTGTTTGAGCGCCAGAACAAGGAGGCTGCGTTGGCGTCGTCGGTTGCTTCGGAGGCTCTTGACCACATCGCCGTCGTCCAGGCGTTTGGCGCCGCTTCACGTCTCGAGGCCAAGTTCTCCGAGCACATGGAAAGCGCCCGCAAGTTCGCCACCAAGAAGGCAACTCTTGCAGCCTTTCAGACGGGCATGCTCTACTTCATCGCCTACTCTGGAAATGCCCTGGCCTTCTGGCAAGGCAGTCTCCGCATCGCTGACGCGGCTGAGCGTGACGACAATAGCGCCACAGTTGGTCAGATCTATGCTATCGTCTACCTCCTGGTTGACGCCTGCGTCATGTTGGGTGGAATTGCTCCCACGCTGCCCTTCCTGGGAGGTGCTGTGGCCGCCTACCAGCGGCTCATGGAAGACATCAGAACTCCTTCCGAGATTGATGGCACTTCAGAC
This sequence comes from Mariannaea sp. PMI_226, assembly GCA_024336345.1. Taxonomy (NCBI): domain Eukaryota; kingdom Fungi; phylum Ascomycota; class Sordariomycetes; order Hypocreales; family Nectriaceae; genus Mariannaea; species Mariannaea sp. PMI_226. The sequence continues at coordinate 61,147 of JANFOG010000005.1, forward strand.
GCGGGCATCGTCCTCCCATCAGCTACTGCAAAGTCTATTGCCTTTCGCAACGTCTCATTCCGGTACATGTCGCGTCCTGATCGACCTGTGTTAGAGAACATCGACTTGGAATTCCCGGCAGGGAAGTACACAGCCATTGTCGGTCTCTCGGGCAGCGGCAAGTCCACAATTGCGGCTCTGATAGCGCGTCTTCATGACCCCACGGAGGGTACCGTTGAACTCAACGGTCACGACATGCGAGAACTAAATGTCCGGTCCGTCCGGAGCTTCATCAGTTTTGTACAGCAGGAACCCTCTCTTCTTGACCGCTCCATCCTTGAAAACATTGCCCTGGGACTCGTCAACTCTCCCAAGCCAGCTCACCAGCACTTGAAACCTTTACTCAGTGGTCCTGAACTTGCTAAGCTTACCGTCTTAGGCAAAGCCGCCTTCACTTCAGCTGCATCCTTGGGACCCGAGTTTGCTGAACTCGCTAATCTCATCCACCGGGCTTCAGAGCAAGCCGATGCAACCAGCTTCATCGAGGGCCTTGAATATGGCTATGGAACATCCGCTGGCTCCAGCGGCTCCCTTATGAGCGGTGGTCAGCGGCAGCGAATAGCACTTGCTCGAGCCATGATTCGTGATCCTGATATCCTTGTTCTCGACGAAGCTACTGCTGCTCTTGATTCTGCTAGTGAGAAAAGAATCCAACTCGCAGTTGAGCGGGCTGCTGCCGAGCATCGCACCATTATTTCCATTGCCCACCGTCTCTCTACGATCCGCAACGCTGATAACATTGTTGTCATGCAGGCTGGCCGAGTCGTCGAGCAGGGAGCATATGCTGAGCTAATGGCCAAGACGGACGGCGAGTTCGCTCGCTTGGCTACGCTGCAGTCGGTTGGTAGGCTAAACCCAGGTTCAGAATCTGTCTCTGGTGACTTGCTGGAAGCATCAGCTCTCAAAAATGACCGTCACCCCGGTGAAAATGCTGAAATCACTCAATCTCAGAACGATGGGGAGGAAAAGATCCATGTGAACGAGGAAAGGGATTTAGCCAAGGAGCCAGAGCCTAAGGACCAGAGGCTAGACGACATGAAGCCATTTGGCTCTGTCATGAAGGGCCTCGGCTGCCTGATATGGCCATCTATTGGTTGGTGCTCTATTGCTATTTCCGCTGCCATCTTTGTTGGGGCAACCTTCTCTGGTGCCGGTACCATCTTTGGTTTCGCTGTCGGCGCCCTCAACCCGTGTCAGAACTCCGTTGATAAGATTCGGTCGATGGGCCGCCTTTTCTCTGGTCTGTACTTTATGCTTGCTATTGTTGAACTCATCGCCAACTTTCTCGCCTGGTTGGGCTTCGGTATCATCGCTGAGAGGCTTCTATACAACCTTCGTGTCCTCTCATTCCGCTCCCTTCTCGAGCAGGGCCTTCACTGGCACAAGTCTGAAGGTCGCACCCCGTCCGCCCTACTTTCTGTCATTACCAAGGACAGCATGGCTGTTGGTGCCTTCAGCGGGTCTACATTTGGCACCGTCTTCGCCATTTGCATCAATATCATCATTGCCATCATCATCTCCCATATCTTCGCCTGGAAGATTGCCCTGGTGTGTATGGTCACTGTCCCGATCCTGCTCAGTTCTGGCTTTATGCAGCTACGCATGCTGGCTCGCTACGAAGAGTGTCACCGCGAAGCCTTCGCCACGGCCACATCGCTCGCTACCGAGGCGATCAAGTCCATCAAGACTGTCGCTACCCTCTCTCTTGAGCGCGAATACATGGAAGCCTTCGATCGCCTGCTAAAGCCTCCGCGTAAGCAGGTGGTACGCGCTTCAATTTCGACAAACATCTGGCTCGCCATCTCCTACACCACTGGAACCTTTGTCAATGCCCTCGCTTACTGGTGGGGCTCGCAGCTCGTCATGAAGGGAGAGTTCACTCAGAGAGACTTCCTGATCATTCTCGTCGCCATGCTGACCAGCGCCCAGCTTTGGAGCGGCATGTTTGCCCTTGCCCCAGAATTCTCACGAGCCCGTCTTGCCTTATCTCGAGTTATGGAAGTCGTTGACATGGGGTCTAGCACCCACATCGGCAGGGCCAGAACTAATCCTTCCAGGACAAATAGCGATCCTGAGGCTTTTGGAGAGGCCAAATTTGGCAGCACCAAAGATAATAAACGCCTCGGCGGATCCAATTTGGCATTCAAAGATGTCTCTTTCGCTTATCCTAACCGCCCTGATGTCAAGATTCTCCACAACATCTCTTTCACACTTCCTCCAAACCAATTTTGCGGTCTTGTAGGCCCTTCTGGAGCTGGCAAGTCTACCATCATGGCCTTGGTGCAGAGACTTTATGAACCTACTTCTGGTGCCATCTTCATCGACGATCGGGACATTGGCAAGTCCTCTCTTTCGTTCCGTGACACAATTGCGATCGTTCCGCAAGACCCCGCTCTTTTTGATGGTAGTGTGCGATTCAACGTGGGCATTGGTGCCCTTCCAGGCCATGAGGCTACCAATGCCGAGATCGAAGAGGCTTGTCGACTTGCGAACATACACGACCTGATTATGGAGTTGCCTGATGGTTACGATACGGAATGTGGCCCTTCTGCCTCTCGCCTATCAGGCGGTCAGAGACAACGCCTTGCCATCGCACGTGCTCTTGTTCGCCAACCGCGCCTGCTGCTTCTTGACGAGAGCACCAGCGCCCTTGATGCTGCTAGCGAGGCTGCTCTACAGCAAGGTCTTGAGAGAGCGTCGCGGGGAACAACAGTATTGGCAATCACCCACCGACTGCACACCGTGCAGAAGGCCGATGTCATCTTTGTTATTGAGGGTGGTCAAATTGTTGACAGTGGACGGCACTCTGAACTGATGGACAGGAGGGAGAGCTACAGGCTCAACGCCATGCAGCAGATGCTGCAGCAAGAACTTTGAGGTTGCTTAGAAGTAATTGATTGGCTAGCTAGAGAATACTGACTTGAGGTTAATGATAGTAAGTTAATTGGGGTGACAATATCATGAGAATCAGAGGGTGTTACAGAGTGCCACTGTAGGGGCTCGGGCTGTGACGAGAAGCGATTATCGGACTAGGTTATGTGAAAAATGATTTTATGCCGGCAAAATAGAGCTTACATCCCAGAGCAAAAGTAAAAACAGTACTACTAAAAGATAATCATCATTATCATCAAAGTTGAGTTTAAAACATATTGGGTGCAAAAGCGAGGCAATGTAAAGAAGGTGAAATGAAAGAAATGATATAGCCTGTTCTACTAAGAATTTATTGCCACTCCACTGTCCTGTATTTGGAATCTGGCAAGCCTTATTGGTATTAAGTGTCCATCACTTCATTCAATGCAATCTCTTCAAATCTTGGCGGCATAATGCTAGCCCAGCTCAATTTTTGATTTGCGGCAGGTTATTGTCATATTAGCAATAATCAAGCAGAATAAGAGTGACAGTTCCCTTTTCTTTCCCCTAGTACTTCAATTGACTGATTTGGATTCGCATGTCACCATGTTGGCAAAAGCCCAGCCTTTCAGACAGAGAGCAGGGCAGAGTTGAGATTTCGGAAAGAGTAAGCTTAGAGTGAGTGCACCTATAAATATACTACTGGTAAATTGTACACTATTCCTCGCTTGGTTCATCGCTTGGTTCCTCGCTTGATGCCTCGCTTTGTCCCTTAACCCTGAGACAGTTCTTCCTGCACGATCGACCATCAACGGACTTCTCTTCCCTCTTATTTCACTACCACATACATTCTAGTGAGACCTACTTCATTAAAAGGCGGTTTATTGTAAGGGACGAGCTCGCCTCGCAGAACAGCATTTTGTGAAGAAATACGGGCATGTGACTACATCGGCTCAAATGCGTAAATTAGGGAAATTACTTAAGATCAGCATTCGAGTGACCATGGAGAATAATAGCACTCTATAACCCCGGTTGTTATGCATACTTGACAACCATAACAGCGGGAGAGACATCAATGCCGACTGCCAAGATCTCAAAGCACTATCGTTACGCCAGGACGGTAGTTTTGCGATCTACCGTGTCTTATTTGCTTTTACCCGCAATGGAATGGGGAGGCCCATGCCTCTAGGAACTTGGTCGCGCGTATGCGTCTGCGTCTATTTAGTCTATGCATGACGCCAACTAGCAACTTCCCGGTAGATAACAGCATGCTGTCTCATCGGATCTGAACAAATACGAAGCATGTGGTCAGATCTTAAACATCTCAAGAGGACATCGACCTCAGCTTGTGTAGACTGACGAGCTCCTTTCCCCTTGCAAAGGTAAGACCCGTTGGACATGATGACGACGACCACGTAGATATTACAAGTGTCAAGGCATTGACTGCTTTGGTTGAGATCACCCGCTCTCAATGCTAGTATCTGCCCTTCACGAATGCTTTACATCTTAATTATCTGTAGGGCCTTGTAAGCACATCAATTCGAGGTTCCGCCTCCTTCTTGGTAACATATTGTCCAGCAGCAGAGGTGTAATTGCCTAGAGAACTCTTTGTGCAGGTCGCCAACAATATCCGACGAATGAAATCATAATTCACTTGTGTTTGCTTAGACGTAGGCTCTTCAAATCATGACTAGCGCAAACTACAAGCTGTATTGTGCTTGCCGCCCCAGCTCAAGTACACAGGGCGGGCAAGACCGAGAAGCGCCGTTGGCCGCGGTCGACCTACGAAAACGAATCAGTCTTGTTTTGTCTCTTCACCGACACTTGCAATCGGCAATTTTCTTTTTTTTGAACTTGTTTAGAGGGAGTCGAAGTACAGCTGGCAAACACAACAAAAATCAGAAGTGGAAGGGTCGCGCGACAATACGAACCGGCTCAATTCTGACACAGGACAACCTATGTTTACTGTAAAACATCCAATTGGGCTTCAAGGCAGCATGGAGCAACGAATCTAAATACATAAGGAAAGCACAAAGACTGATCTGAAATATACCGTAGCGACCACGACCACCAGGACCAACAAGAGGATAAATGGCTTGCGAAGAAGGCTCTACCTTTCACGCTGGCGTTTGGCTACTGTCAACACCTTCGAGGCGAGGAAGCTAAAATCATGAAAATGCCGCTTGCAGGGAGCAGCCCATCTATAATGTCGGGTCACATCACCACCGCCCAACTATGCCAGGCGCATCGCGGCGCGAAATGTACCTAATCGCCAACAGCTCGACGCAGGTACCTTCATGTCTGCACGTGGGCGAGCGTGTATGGCCGCGACTTGGCCAGAACAGGGGCCGCAGATACATTCCATGTTCGGAGCTCGGCAACTTACAGACAAGAAAACGGATGGCGGCTGTGAACTGCCGTAAGAACGCCGACTCAGGCATGTTGCCACAAAACCCAGGCACAGGGTCCTTCTGAGATGATGCGCGATGCGGTGGGACGGACTGCGCCACATTATACCGGCAAGTCCGGGATGAGAGGTGATGAGGGTGGAATTATTATAAACTACAAAAATGTGGACGCTCGAACCTTTCACTGTCCAACAATGCGTGCCGTGCTGCCTTAGTACGGCTACTCACAGCTAGGATTGTGGGTTTCAAGTAACTACCTCGCCAAAATGTTCTCGAAAGTTTGCGACCCTCCTGACGGTATTTGTAGCCTCAGGTGAGGTGCCCGCGGTGGTGTTATAGTGGGAAGCTATGCAGACAATGCTCAAGTCCCAGGAGTTTCCTGCTGCTTCTATCCTACGAGAACCTCATTTGCATCTCGGTCGACTTTTCCCTACGCACCACTAAAATCATATCGGCGACTATATGCCCGATGACCTCGCCAGGTAGATGCGATTCGGTATGCCCATCAACTATTCTCTCCTCTTGTCGAGAAATATGCCTGCATATATGAGCACCAAGGGAGCTGCTCCATTCCATAGGCCGCGATGTAGTTTTCTCCCTTGCATCATATGCTGCACCAAACCCTCCCCGGCGGCCACCAGTGTCTGACCTAAGGCGATAGTGAGGATTACCCTACCAAGAATGTGGTAATGAGCAGCAACAGCACGTAGAGGTCCGTGAATTTAAGGAGTCCCCCGATATCGACGTCGAGAGACGCCAATTGTCGTCTTCAGCTGTGGCTATCTCTTCACTAGCGAAAAGCTCGATACCTTGATTCGGACCGCTGATGTGTGCCATGAGCAACATTAGTAAATTCGTTGGGTTTCGGGATCTGTTGAGCTGCCAGCCAGCATCAGCCGAGTAAGAACTTTCATATGCCAACATTTCTAGGCGACAGTAGTGTTGGGCCTATAGGCCCTGCGGATATCAGCACAGTGCCAAAGGCAGACTCTTTGAGTCTAAAACTGAGCAATTCAAGGCTTGGGGTCAATGCGGGGCTGCTGTATTTTGATTTGTTTATCACTTTAGGTGTAGTATTATGGCGCGCAAATTTCCACCGTATACAATATTATGCCCAAAGTATTCGTTCTCGTTTTTGCCTCAGAAGTAGGAGGATATTCACACATACACGCTGACTCAAAAAGGCACAAGGCTGAAGTCTCCTGCATCTTCTCCGGCTTTTCTTGCATCGTCAATAATTCTCTAGCACCCTTCGGCAGGTTTGAAGTTGGTGGAATACAGAAGATTGTTCTATTCCTTTGGGTTAGTGCGGAGAGGGTCTTATGAGCAAGGTCGTAGCGATAGATTACGTCGCAGTCATAGTAGGGATTCAAATTTTCAAAAATTTACTTTTAGAAGAGTGCTGGCAGAGGTTATGACCGTTCTAGTTACAGTTTATCTCATTTTTATATACCGTATTTTGGTAAGGCAAGAACCCGATTGATCGGAAGGATACTTTCTGCCGCAATTGCCTAATCTTTGACTGAAAATCAAATCGCAGAGAAAAAGAAAGAGAAAAGAAGAATAAAAGTCCAAGAATGGTCTTACCGGGAAAGTGGACAAAACTCCAGTGCCGAAATTTCCAAGTCCAGTGGCCCTTCTTGATGCTTCTCCACGTGATGCCACCACAGCGTCGTCAAGACGCTTAAGAATTAAACTTAAGCATAAACAAAGTTATTCAAGCGAGTCTGATCCATATCGAGCGGCACGTTCCAAGCACGAGTGTTTTGCCCTCAGGCGCCCTCGACGCCATCGCAGAACATTTCAAAGAAAATCCTAATTTTAGATATAGGCTGTAGTTCCGAATGATATCCTTAAACTCCTTTGGAGAACTCCATACAACAACTGAATCTTCCCTGGTTGAAATTGATATGTCGATTCAGCGACGACAACAACCACAGTTTTGTCTTTTGTTGAAGTCGTCATCGCCATGGTCGTTACAACAGCTCTCACTGAAGTCACATTTGAGGCCACCACAGCAGTCGCGTTGGCTATAACAGCCGACATTGGGTAGTGCACAGGTTAATCGTTTTTCGAGATTCGCCCATCCTCTGGGTTTCATTTCCGCGATGGCTAGGCCCGAGCCCATCAGAGTCGTCAAAAGTATAATTAAAATCTGCATTTTTTGCTTATGTTGATTGATGTATATTATTGAGAAAGTAAGATGTGAGATGAATAGAACACAGAGCTTGTCTATGCAGCGGAGGGGGCCACGGGTTTTATACCATTACTGTACCTGCGCATAAGCATGATGTTAAATAGCGGTTACACCAAGACTGATGGAGCGGTGAAGACATTGCTAGCTATAACCTGTGTAAGTGAAACACTGCCTATTGAAACAGCTTCAGTAAGACTTTAAGGGCTCAAGACCCTAAAGATAGCCCCATCCATAGAAGATAAATAGCTTGCTGTAGGACCTTTCCTATAGCTAGAAAATGAAGACCTTCTATACTTTGAAGCTGCTCCTATCTTGTGCGATACATAGATTGCATCAGGTGTAACGATCTGACTTATTCTCAAGGGATGAACCGGCCACAATAGGTTTATGTTGGTGGAGAGTATCAGACGATACGCTCAAGCCAGGCAGAATGTGAATTATTACGATAGGCAATGCAAAGTAGATCGTGGTAACTAAGTTGTATTGAAAGGAGGTTATCTCATGGTCTGGACTGAGGTCTTATATGCTACGGCTCTCTGAGATCACGGTAGCCTCTGGATCAGAGTGTCGCTTGCATCATTACAATCTCGGCAAGTGGGGATCCTCACATGGTTGGCGAGAAGTTATGGGGACGGGGCTAGCACGTGACCCGTAGTGATCAGGCCGTAACATTTGTTAATTTTAATAGCACCGCTCACCCACGTTTGCGCAACCGGGTGAGCCAGCTCCCCCCAAGCTCCGTCAACACCGGTCAGCTTGGGAGAGCAAAATGGGCATTTTCCCTTAATTTTCGGGCGAGCCACCGCTCATAGAAAAGTGAATTCTGAATTCCCATTATAGTTTGGCTATCTAGACATGCAGTGTGGATAGATTGCCAATTTTCTATACTTCATACGCTGACAAAAGCTCGCATAAAATATACACAGTCCAAGCTACTCCCTAATCAATCTAGTATTACAGTTACGATTTGAGTATATGATTTCCACCCGATATATACAAGTATTTGAGACCAATTCGTTCTAGGATAACTCTACTATGCCTAGCATCCAAGAGGAGCATGATGCAGCTTTCCCCATGGCTCCGTTGAGTAGGCCGAGGCATCCGTACTTATTAAAACAGCACCCAAAGCCGCAAGAATTATAAGAAGTCGACCAATAGCTTTATACACCCAATCGTGTTTAGTTGACGTACTTGGGAAGAGTTGCCATCACACCATCCTTAGCGATAAGCTCCATAGCCGTGGTGACCTCGTTGACGAAACGTTCGTCGTCTCGTAGGTCGTCACCGAAGAGCATCTTGATGCTAAGGAGTTCACGGGGGTCATTGCCACCTGCCTTAGCTAAGGCTTGCAGCCGTTCTCGCATTGGGTCGTCCACCTCGAACGAGTTGCCCTTGTCATCAACACCGTTGATGTAGCGGAACCAGGCAGCAAGCACGAAACATAAGCGGCGGAAGGGGCCAGTCACCCATATTTGCTCGGCAATGGAAGGCATGACAAACTGAGGTATCTTACCCGAGGCATTCAGTGCAACACGAGGAATCTGATCCATAATGGTGGGGTTCGAGAAGCGTTCCATCAGCGTGTTACAGTATTGGTCAATGTCCACACCGGGGATCTCAGGGAGCACGGGTTTGGCTTCCTCCTGCATCATTTGCCAGATAAATTTGCGGTAGACAGGGTGTTGCATGACTTCATGAACGTACTTGAAGCCAGCGAGTTGCCCTGGATAAGCCATGGCGGAGTGGCTTGCGTTCAACAATCGCAGCTTGTGTTTTTCAAACTGCTCGACGTCGTGCACATCTTTGACAACCTGGACGCCGACTTGCTCAAATGGCGGTCGGCCATCGCAAAACTTGTCCTCAACAACCCACTGCATGAAGGGCTCAGTAACGACAGGCCACCCATCCTCGATACCAAAGTTGTCTGCCAGCGACTTAATGTCATTTTGAGAGGTGCTGGGGGTGATACGATCAACCATTGAGTTGGGGAAAGCGCCCTCCTCGGCGATCCACTTAGCAATGTCCGGATTATTATGGAGACGAGCAAACGACTCGAGCATGTTGCGGGTTATAGTGCCGTTCTTCTGCATATTGTCGCAGGACAAGACGGTGAAAGGCTTCAGGCCTTGGTCATAACGCCTGACCAGCGCAGCATAGAGGAAGCCAAAGGTGCTGACTGGAGAGGTCACGTTGGCCAGGTCATGCTGAATGTCAGGGTGATCAGACTGCAGTTCGTGAGTGTTTTCGTTGTAGTAGTAACCACTCTCAGTAATAGTCAAAGACACAATGTGAGTGTCCCGACAAGCCATTTTCGCAATGACAGCCTCCCGGTCATCCGGTGCGAAGAGGAACGAATTGATGCTGCCAACGACTTTGGCGGTACTGCCCGCTGCAGAGCGCTCAATGACTGTATACATGTGGTCCTGGGACCTCAGCACATCGCGCATTGCAGCATCGTTTGGTCGAAGGCCGACACCGCAGATAGCCCAGTTGCGTTGGCCATGCTTCTGGAGCAGCTGGTCGACGTAGACGGCCAGATGTGCTCTGTGGAAACCACCGACGCCGACGTGGACAATTCCCTCCTTTAGCTGACTTCGTTCATAGGTGGGAATTTCTATTTTCTGGTTTGCGTGTTGTGAAGAAATTAAAGGCAGATTCTTGCTGGTGAGCTTGAGATACTCCATGCTGGGGGCCATGGTGATAAGGATGAGGGGGCGATGGAATGTAGAAGATTTACGAGAGGTCGTGGTTTAAATAATCAAAGAACACACTTCTGCTCGACTCCTGACCGCAAGATTTTCACTAGTCTAGCTTTTGGTAATATGGGGCCCGGTGGCGTTTTTGCACTGGCTCAACTTGTTGAACCGGGGGCTAGATTTCGGCTATTGATAGCTAGGGGCGTGGGCACCCACCTCCCTCCGACCTTTGGAGAAGCTTATTGTGGTGGGCGCATTCGGTCAAGAGCGGCTTGAACATTTCAACCGAACTGAGCCATTCCCTCATACAACTTACTAACCCCAGACGTAGCATTTGCGGGATACCCTCATGAACGTCAAAGTTGCAAGATGCTATGTCGACGCCAATAGTGTAGTGCCAATATATGCTGGCGGCAAACTTCGAGCAAAGATTACTTAATCAGCCCGCATCAGTCCCGTCGTTCTCAATGGCCTCACTGTGAAATTTCTGTCATATATGGCTCCAACTGGTATCGCTCCAGCCTCTCTGTGGCGCCTGCATACGATGGCGATGGCTCTTGGTCGTTTCAGTGCTCTCGTGGCTACTGGAACCGTACTAGGTGTGCCATGGACTTCAGTTAATAACCTGAAGTATAACCGATGGCACGATAGCAATCATCTGCAGTGCGGATTTTAATCTTACTCGCGGACCAGCGTTGACATATACCCCCTCAAAAAAAAACTACTGTATGTTATGGGCTCGTTACACTTTGTGTTCGGATGGGCGGCGGGTACAATCTCTCTACCCCTTGATGGCGCAAGAGGTGTCCAGTATGTATGTGAGACGGACTAGTCCAAGACCAAGAATACGCACTTCCAGGTTCTATTTTCAGAGCGTATGGTTTAGAAAGTCGTCGGCTACATCATCAGTCAAATATTGGTGACTTTAGAGCCTGCTTAGAAAGGGAAGGTGATCATCTTGTCCACTACGCAGTCTACTGATATGCCATCGACAAAAGGAAGGTAGAAACCATAATATGAAGGGTCTATGTAGGAAGAATATCGAATTTCTAATTAAAAAAAGTCAGTGCGAATGCCCCCAGGCACTGAATATTGGGAAGAAGTTCAATATGTCGGTTGGGTAGAGAGCGATAGGGATTGGAATTTGGATCCTTCCCGTCTGGCTGAAGCCCCCTATGTTCGTACTTTGTCATACTTGGAGGATACTGGCATTTGGATGATGCTTAGCCAGCTCTACGGAAGTCTAATAGACACCTCAAGTCTAACCAAGCACTTTACAACGCAGAGCCTTGCGGCTTGTTGGAACAACGAAGGTAGGTAGTTGCCAAAATAACCCTGGCAACACACGACCCCACCATACTGTTGCAGTACCAAGTAGCAGGGTCACCTCAAAGCATCATTGTGTGGCATGGACGCTACTCAACCATCAACCTGGTAAGATATTTGAATCTCCTTTTAGTATTTAACATCCAACTCACAACTTAACCATGATAGATATTGCAAATGAAAGAAATAAGTATATCCACAGATTGTTCTCTTCCAACCCCAAGCCCTTGCTCTCGCCACGATGGATATTGTCATAGTTAGGCTGGCTACGATCTAAGAGCATTCTTACTGTCTATCTGACTTGACGTAGCAAATGAGTTACCAAAATAAAGGTTAATGAAAAATGGCCAAAATTTGTGATTGCAAGAGTAATTACCACTCATTGGTATATAATTTCCGTACGACTGACACTTGAAGATTGATGTATATACAATGGAATGTAACTTGTAGATGTAATGTTACAAAGAAGATAGCAAAACGCTATTGACTTAGTAGGGGTAAAGACCTGGAGCTACGCTTTAAGGCTGTCAACGGTGACTTGATGAGGTCCTGAGTTCTAGAAGTCCGAAGAACATGAGGTTGAGCCATTTCAGGCTTCTGGCGGCAAGTGTCCACTCTGAGCCTCTCGATGAAACAGTAAGATTCTCTGCCAATCATTAGATTCGGCAATTGATGAGGCTCCGCTTTAGCATTAGGCACCGACATTTTATAGTGGATGCTTCGAGGGGGAATAGTGATAGATCTCGCTGCTCCGATTGGAGAGCTAGACAGGAACTCTAGGCACCAGAATAGAACTGACAGTTGAGAAGATCCCCTCTGATGAGCTAAGGCAAGTGGGCTGTGCTAGGCTCCACACATCGACCCAAACGGCCTCAAGTGACAATGAGGCAATTAATCAACGTGCCTGTGAACAAGAAAGAAAAACCGATTGAGAGCTGTTGTTAGAATCATGTGGTCGTAATGCTCCTCTGCGAGAATTTGCAGTCATGGATATTACTAATATATCTTGTTGCCCAAGGAGGCAGAGTGGTGCTAAGAGAACTAAGTACACGGGCTCCTACAGGGTATGTTTCGTCGCTGGAATATGCTCCTCCCTGATGAAGTCAAAAGTCATACTATACCCGGAGATGTCACTTCGGAAGCTTTGTCAAGCCTCTAGCTTGGGTATGGATAAATCAATAGTCCGTACCATTCCTCGACAGTTTTCAGCTTAAAAGTGTTAGTTTTCTCATACGGAGAGGAACCTAGAATTCTAGAAATTCAAAACAGTGGTATTAATACATCAATCGTTTCAGCAAGTTTTCAGAAACCAATTTTTGGCACTCTTACTTGACCTTTGGATCAAAAAGTCTTGCTATCAGGAACAAATTCAGAACGTAACTCCGCGCGGCTATAGATTGCTGATTTAGATCGAGGAGAAGATCAGCATCGGCCTCTTCGTACACGATTGAGAGAGCTAAGCTACCGATAACCCGGGCGTAGGTAATCTTGGTCATATGGGTCTTGAGAAGCTTTGCGATGCAGTACAGACTGGGTTACGGGGCGTCTCGTTCAATGTCCTGATTGACAATGACATAGATTTGCCTCTTGACACCATCGAGGCTGGCAGCTGCAGTTTCCTGTTCAGCATTTCCCCATCAAACAGATCAGGCAGTGTGTAAGAATAGCAATATGAATATGCAGATTGTAAGTGGGGTGTATGGTGGAGCGGTCCCAGCTTGCACTGGCAGATGGATGGTCATGAAGGTTGTGCTGATTGCGGGGAGAAAGTTCGAATCCGCTTTCCAGGGTCACAAACTTAACGGTCCTTCAGGCTATGATATACAAACCAATCCTCTCATCGGGAGCGGGTCTATTTAGAATTTCAAGAATACTTATTCATTTCACCAATTGGATAACTTATCGTAAGGGACTGGTTACCTATGCATATGATTACAATGTGATACAATAATGGAGACTGCATATGTGGATAGGTTTTATTAAGTCGATTGCGTCTCAGTAGTATTGTGACGTGCTATTTGATGACCACGTTAGTATGGGTTGTTGCATATATCTAAATATAATAAAAGTTTTTGATAGCACTACCCTGTTAATTCAAATTGTTCTCATCTAACTTGCGTTGAAAATCTTTGCTAGTATAAATCACTCATGTCCCAGCCAGTTCCTTGGAATTAGCCAAATCGCTACGAGGGCCTATCAGCGTTTCTGCACCACGACGGCTAGCTGCAAACAGACTGTGCCGCGTTTTGAAAATTGGTTTGGGTAGGGTAATAGAAAAGGGGTTTGATTGCTTCAACACATGACGGACAAGGCAATTCGTCAGCAGTAACTGGTAGCCTTCTTTGATACCTTGCCCATCACATTTATTTTATTATTATATTTATGTGAAGCACGGCGTGATGCTGGGGTAACAAAAGCTGTTTCCAAAGTGGCACACTGATTGAAGTAAATCAATCATTCCAGGCTGGGCATCGCCCACGCGTGACCGGCACTCAGTTTATGCTTAACAGGGGTGTCGAAGCAGCTCTCCCTTTCGCCATAGGAAATAGAATTTTCAAACTGCCCAGTCCTAACGTTAGCAATAGAGCCATTTACCACGCCTACTTTCCTCTAAAATACAGATGAAAGCCTTTTAATCGTCAAGGAGCGCATTCGGCGCCTCAAGTCCTAAGTCTTCCGAGGGCCACCCTTGTCTGCTGAATCCACGCTTGAGGGCCCAACAAAAGCGAGCGGAACCCTGCATAGAAAAGCCAGATTTTTCAGGATCTGAAAACTACTCAGTTGATAGTTTCACAGTCCAGGGTCTCAATGGAGATGCATTCTAAACCTGGCCTCATCAGCCGGATGGCACCCTGTGGCTTCGCGACCTTGTTCCCAATTCCTACCCGGATTAAGGTCTTCATTTACGGGTATTCTTCCAAAGTGTTTTCTCAATCGTCAGAACCCGTCGTAGAGTACGCACGGAGACTGCTCATTGCCTTACGAGACATTCGCTACCGTACTGCTACCTGCACCACTAGTTTTGATCACATCTGAGAGTTCAGCCAAACCAAACGGTCTACTACCATCTTTATCTGCTATTGCCTTGGTGGGATTGCTTTTAAATAGCTTTGTGGTGTTATTGTGTTTAGAGAGTAATGCCTACTATGATTAGGCGCTGGTAATCGCCCACGAGGATATAAATCTCTACGGAGAAGTATTGAAATCTATCATGGAATGGAGTTTCTGGCAAGTTCACACAGAGGTAGTACTGCCACAAACCTCGCCAGTGGTTGCGGGACAATTGTCAAAACTTTCAGCGGACCTAGAGCAGTAAGAATTAATCTACCAAACTATCTAATCTACGATTCAGATGCGCTCCAGGACCTGACTATGTCAGTACGGAATCGGCTGGGCAATGTCTTCGTGGTTTCATGTTACGAAGATGACCCCATACCTCCGCTGCCCTCCTTAGTAAATAGGCCGATTTTTGGGGTAATGATTTCTACCGTTCCTTGTGGGATTGACTTTGGAAGACGCAAGCATACCCTGTATATAGAATGTCAATCGCACATCTGCCAAGCTGGGTATCCCGAACGAGGAAAAAATCCAGTGTTCAACGAAGAACACAGAATTATGTGCCATTTCCTGGAGATACGGAGAACCATATGAAAGTGGCCAGAGCTCTTTAGAGGATCACCTTACAAGTATCAGTTGTTAAACACATGAGAGTGGCAGCACTCACTCGTCTGATATCAGTGAGTGCCTAGCTGTTAATATTTCATTGCAAAGCCCTGATCGTATATAAGTCTTCAGTGATTTGGAAAGAATGTGCATGAATCTTCTCAATGACCAGAATGTCGCAAGGGACCTAGAATTGCGCCTGAAGCCAGTTCCAGGCACTTATCAACCGATCCACAAGCACCCTTTGTTCGTCTCCTGGCTAGGCCAAGGCAACAGCCCTCTCCTTTGGTTGACGGGTCACCGAAGCTATTGAAAGCCAGAGCGTTTACTCCGCGTCCAGATTTGGCCACGACTGTATGGTTGCCTCATGACTAAGGGTTGGTGCCCTATCAAATTGAAAGGAATTGGAGGGAGACACAGCCCTCACGAGTGCTTCAGAACACTCCAATATGACATGTGTCCTCAAATTACTAGCAGACGAGCGAACCAAATTAAACATGCCAATGAGAAAAGGGAGGAGTGTAATCTCATGATATTGCATATAGTGGTATAAATGGTAATACAGTCAACGAACTGCTAAGCCGCAGCGATTACAAGGCCAGCTTATATGAAACCTTAGGGGGATAACTTTATTTTGGGTTATAGGAGGAGGGAATTATTCAATCAGTTCTAAACAAGCTAGAGTTTACAAAGTTATTGTTATCATTAAGATAAGCCATAGCGTATGGCAATTTTGTGAGCTTCTAGTAACGGCATGGCTAATACCTTAATAAAACTACTCAAGATACCCAATATAGATATTAATATTGAAGACAACAAAAGAAAATCACCCCTTTCTTAGGTAGTAAATAGTAGCTATATTAATATACTTGAAGTTCTTCTTACACACACTAGGGTAGACAAGGCCAATATCGACAATAACAAGAGACATGCGATTTCATCGGCTAGCGGGAGGTGCACTACAATACGCTTATCATACTACTTGACATGGGATACCAAAGGATGGATGCAAAAGATATCGATGAAGGGATGCTGTGTTAGGGACGAAATTCACTTCTTTGGCATATGCCGCTTACATTACCTAATACGTTTTTCACTTTGCTTGCCGCGATTTGATTGGCTCGCATTCGTAGTCGTTGGCCTTATAAAACAACCGCGAAACAACGTGGACAAGGCATCTTCTTACTATCCAATCTATCTTGTTTTTGCCCTGACTTTTTGACCTTTTCAATGACTTATGATTTGTGATACCATTTGATCAAATGGTTCTCTTCATTTCTATCCAATTTGCTTGGCTGATTTCCGTTCCTTTCCAGATTTGTGGTGTGGCTGTTCCGGACCGCCTGTCGCGACCGTTTCACACATCGTTTTCCCGCATCACGAGACCTGCCTTTGTGGGTGTTTTTGGGCGTGGGGTTTTCTCCCAACAAAATGCCTTTAACTTGGGCTATTCAGACCGATGTACCCAACGTCGTCCGCACTCTTGCCACAAATGACCAAGTCCAACTCGAGAGACGAGACGATGGTGCACAAACTGCGTTGCCTTGGGCCGTTGAGTATAGGCATACAAAAGTTGTCAAGGTGCTTCTGCAAGCTGGGGCCGATCCTGAGACTAGAGATAGCAAAGGCAGCACTCCGATCTCCATTTCCAAACAATTTGGCAGCGGTAATCTACTAAGTGAACTCACAGTGCAAGATGCATGTGACAGGAAAGAGGAGTCATGATTCGCTATGATATATCGATCCTTGTTGGAGTGGTTTTGATGCTGACACCCAAGGCTGCTTAAGTTAGTCTGCATAGTCAAGCGAGTCGTGTGCAGACTGGTCTGAGATAATACAACGCCGGGCTGTTAGCTGCCCATGTTTCGCAGGTCGCCGACCAAGTTGTGACACAGGCTATTTATTTTTTTACTGCAACCCTATTATCAATTGTAAAGCTTGTATTTGCTAAAATGGCATGGTGGAGTCATTAATAGCTGTGTAGGCATGACAATTGTGTCAAGAAGACTCCACCATCAACCTTATGGGATAATTCCATGCTCATTGTTTCGCGGCAGGAACAGAGGCGGCCCCAATACGTGCCGCCATCATAAGCACCTCGTCTTTGGTGATTGTTTCCTCTCGCCGGCTATATCCTTCTGCGTATGGAACGCGTTCCTCTTCTATATCCCACCTATCAGTAAATGGTGCTTTTCCTCAGTCATGCAATAGCGGGTTTCCGCGGGCAAGGGCAGCGTGACTCATAACTTACCAAACAACACGTTTACAAACTTGGTGGTAGCTGAACCATTCCCATCGCTGAAAACAGTAAGGTAGAGGGCGCTCTCGATCACGCTGTTCCTCATTCCGGCCTCAGTCAGGCTAAACTGCGGATTAGCTGCAGCAGCGGCGGCTAAACGGGTCATGCGGGCGTCTGCGGCAGTCTGTACTGAGATTTTGTCATCCGTAAAGAAGGCGGTCGTTTGCGCCCAGACAGACGGATCGAAATGATGATTGTCACCAGAAATAGCGTCATTTCGGCTGAGACTGCCGTCGTGTTCGATAACTTTAAACGTTAATTAGTCATCTTGTATAATATGGCAAGAAGTGCAATGGCTACCGTCGTGCTTAGCTAGATCATCCAAATTGAACGTTTCTGGGTTGCCAGTGGTGGATGTGTGGAGGGCAACCTGCGCGATAGGGTTTACCGCGGCCTGATCAATATTTACCGACTTGGTAATCCCGTCCAGAAGGTCTTCTATCGTGATGCCTTTGCCATTACGTGGGATGAAGCCATGGTTTGCCAGCGCATTGACCATGGGGCATGGACTCCGAACTAACAAGGCCAAATGTTAAATCATGTATGGAGACAATGTATAGGTCAGATTTACCATCACCATCTACAGGTGGATGCCACGGATACTCCCTTAGTATCTCATCGGAACTGTCCATTTTGGAGTCGAAGTCAATGTGAGCGAGGACAGTTGACACCAAGCATTGCAGAAGGAAAGGGAGAGGATTGAACCACTTAAATTCAGAGGCAACTGGAGTTCTTTTAACCGTCCGGCTTGGTGGTTCTAGCGTGAAATTTTGCGGCTCTATTGGCCTGTTGGAAGTCTTATAATAATTAGTCGTGTTCGTATGGTCTGTATAGGAATCTACCTACACATGCATACCTATCTAGAAGAGGCAGTTCCTGAGCCAGAGGTGAGAAAAGGGGTTGGTCCCACTTAGTCACACAACGATTAAACCCACCACATAGTCGCCATGTGACATAGTATTAGTACTTCTGCCAAATCGACCCTGTAATCAGTGATCAATTTGGAAGATTACTGCTTTTCATCCAACTTTTCAATCCACTAATTCTAAATACATCATTTTTCACGCAGTCACTTTTACCCGAGAGTCCTACGTAAATGCGGAAGTTCCTACACTAGCACTATTGAAGGTGAAGGAAAGGGAGGCCTTACAGTGGGCCTTTGAGTGCTTTCACAGAATGGGGACGATAGGAATCTCGGAGTACCTTTCCCAGAACTCAGGCGAATATCACCAGGTCGGTGAATTTGCTAGATGGTTGCCCTGATGCGATGACCCGCCAGTACCTTGTCTCTCGTGACCTTTCGTAAGACAAGTCATTCTAATGCAGCACAGGTTTATGGGCGTAGTGTCGCTTTTGGTTATGTGGTCTCGCTATAGTCATTTTTTTCTTTCCTTTTTGGATGATCCGAGACATGTAGGAGGACGGCGGTGATAAGTTGCTATGCAAAGTCGCATTGGATTGGGCGGGGTAACCTGTTTGGGGAACTATGTTCGCGTGTGAGACATGGTCTATAGGGTTTCAGTTTCTAAATATATTTACACTTTATGAGAGGTTGCGTTATTCACGTAGCTCCAATTTGATAACTTTCTTAATATTTTATTTATTTGTAATATATGACTTTTCGAGTGTTTCAGCTTTCCCAACTACCCACTTCTGACTTTTGTCTGGTAGGTCCTGTATCAACTTCACTCCTACTATAGATGCAGGTGCTGGGCAGAGGGGCCATTAGCTATAAGTCCCGATATGGCTTGTCTCAGATATTTAACGGATGATGAACGTGTAATCTGTTTTTTTGGTTGTGTATAAGTTTCAGTTTATTCAGAGAGGATCAGCTAAGAATGCTAAACTTTTCACAATGGTTTTCCAAATGCATTTCATGCAAATTTTCTTGCTCGTTGTATTAGAGTAGTGGTTTGAATTTAGCTAGTGACGATTAAAAATGGCGAGATAAGATGACATTTTATGATCATATCCACACACAAGTCATTTATGCTCGTTTATGGAGCATTACAGGTAGCTTGGGCCGAGGACTATATGCTGAGTTACGCTGTCAATTGAGAATGTAGTCTCATCATCTGTTGGAAGTTAATACCGGGCTAATCTCGCCTGCTTATGATATCCGTTCATATCACGAGTGGATATAGCAAATCCGCACACAGATCAATCAACACTTCATTTCGTTACGGCACCGTTATGTATGAGTTCCAATACAGAAATCACCGATACTGAGAAAATGGCTATAAACTACCTAATGCCTCTTGGGCCCGAGTATATTCGGTTGTAAAATTTCAAGACAATATGATGACTGCAGAGATAAGAACTAGCTTTGAAGTTGAGATCACTTGCTAGAGTATCAAGAACGGCTTCGGCATTTTTTCTGCAATGCAAAATCGCAAGATCGTTGCCTTTCATCTTTCAAATCTCGAGTTGTACGGTGATGCCGGTGCTGCTTCGGAAAGTAGCTGTTTTGAACGATGTGTTGGTAATTATGACTATGAATTAGCTACATATTTGATCTGAAGTCACAAATATATACTAACAATATATCTTCTAGCCAACCTCGCGTTCTATTTTTTACGGACCATTGCAGCAACCTTCATCAAATGGGAAACGGTCGAACAGGCCAGTGTAACGAATTAGCTAGAAATCCTAATGGTGACAGAAGATAACTGTTGTGGCAGGTTATATACAAAGTTGAAAAATCTATGCAATCGCCTCAACATGTCCCTTGAGTTCCTCCTGGATTCACTTAAATAGTTCCTCTTGTAGGTTGCGATTTTGGCTAAGCTTAGAGCCTGATTCCAGTTTTCCAGTAGGGTCATAGTACTGTCCATTCTTAGCACCAGGGCTAACAGCTGCCCATATCTGAGAAAGTGCGCCTTTCTCCACAGGTGTTACAAATAACGCAATAGCAACATTCAAGAATAGCTTCAAGATGAACCCAGTTGATGCATGTTGAAGGTGGGTTGCAACCATTCCTGGATGAACGGAAATAATCTTAACTCCTTTTTCCCGCTCTGCCAACGCTTTGGCGAGGTCGGCAAGCTTGGAAGTTGCGTATCTTGCAGTAGAATTTGTATGGCCAACAGTCGTTTTCATTTTTCATATTTATAGTTATCGCTGAATGCTTGACTGTGGGTAGCTGAAGACAGAATGATGGAACGCGTCTGGGGGTTAATTCTGGCTGTCTCTCGTAGCGTTGGCAATAGCAGCTCGGTAAATAAAGCAGGACCCATGACATTGGTACCAAACTGGATCTCATAACCTTCATTAGATAACCCTTCTGCTGCCATCATAATGCCAGCATTGTTCATGAGAATATCAAGGCGGGATTCTTTGGTAGTGAATTCGGTAGCAGCAGCTTTGATACTGTCAAAAGACGCGAGATCCAATTGCAGGAAGGAAAGAGGGCTGATCTCTGGGTTTGAATGTTTGAGCTCATTTATGGCTGCTTCGGCCTTCTCCCGAGACCGCGCAGCAACATAGATGCGGGCCGGGTTGTGTTTACCAAGTTGCCTAATGGTCTCAAGTCCCCGTGTTTCACTTGCACAGGTCATAGCTGGCGATACCCTCACCGCTCCAGCAGGCTTGATGTGGCTGCTATTTGACATTTAATTTGCTCTCTTCTTCCCTATGGCCACATAGATGACGACACAGCTGGAAATTTAATAAGTAGCCTACCTCGTGAATTCGAAATCTTGATTGTTCACTCTGGTTCAGCTGCCTTCGCCAAATTGTCACCGACCTTCTAAGCCATTGTGTTGGGGGTAAAATTCACTTCTTTGGCATATACCGCTTATATTACCTAATACACTTTTCACTTTGCCTGCCGCAATTTGATTGGCTCGCATTTATAGTCGTAGGCCTTACAAAATAACCGCGAAACATCGTGGACAAGGCATCTTCATACCATCGAATATATCTTGTTTTTGCGCTGACTTTTTGACCTTTTATATGACTAATGATTTGTGTATCCATTTGATCAAATGGTTCTCTTCATTTCTATCTGATTTACTTGGCTGATTTCCTTTCCTTTCTAGATTTGTGGTGCGGCTGTTCCGGGTCACCTGTCGCGATCGTTTCACACATCATTTTCCGCATCACGAGACTTGCGTCGGTGGGTATTTTTAGGCGTAGGGGTTTTCTCCCGACAAACCATTCATCACCTATTCTTTCACATCTTCACCACGATGAACCACAAACACTCTGCCGACTCACATCCGGTACCGCGGGCTCGGGTGGCAGCGGCTGTGCTCTTCTACTCCTCGTGTGCTATCCTTAGCACTATTATCTCCGAGTCAGCCGTCAATAGTGTTTTGGTACCAGTCGCGCTGCTAGCACTTCAGACGACAGTGCAAGTGGCCCTATTGACCGTAATTGGCATGTACGAGGGATGGCTTAGGCTGTCGCGACCATGTTCAGTTGTATACACACATAGAAGCTCCGTTGAGATCCAGTGTCATGAGATGCTGATCGCGGTGCAAGTTTTGGCCTGGGCCACTCTTATACTTCTTAGAGTAATATAAGCTCTCACTGTATATTATATAAGCAAGTCTCTTATACAATGATTCTAATATAATTCGTCTTGGATCACTAATATTTTAAACTAAAATTCTATTTTGATTAGTTACCTTGTCCTTTTAAATCTCCTTTTCTTATACTAGCCTAGGTAGTGTTTCAACATTATTTTTTCCTAATTACTGATACAAAGTAACGATTAAGCCAGCCCTCAATATTTAGGCATACCTAGACTGCCCGACATGCCTCTTTTTCTTAATCCGGGGGGCAAAGATTAGCCATTAAGCATGATTGCCTACTTATAGTAGGAAATGAGGATAGACAAAAGTCAGGTTCAAGATGCTAAATATAGCTAAAGGCAGTAAGCACATCCCGAAGTGTGTGAGTATGTTTTATTGATAAGTATGTAACTTTAGTAATCTAACCACACTCCAAACGCCCTAAGATTCTCCTTTTCCTAGAACCTTGTCAAGTTCTTCCCTCAATCCTAATCCCAGTAACCGAGAGGCAAAGCAAACATATCCACTATTCTTATTAACCCTTGCCCATTGCCACTTTCTCCGCCTACTAACGTAGATTACATCTTAGTAAAGAATAGTTTACTCAATAAAATTCTCTCCTTATAATACTCCCTATATATTTAATTTAGTATAGGGTCTCTAATTATAGGCTGATTACTGGTTTAGCGCTTTGTTTAGTAATATAAGACAGCAAATCTATATATAGGTTCTAGTCTGGGTTTCTTTTACCTTTTCTAGCTTACTAACTTCTAAAGATAAAATAAATATATAACCCTCAAAGTATTTCCTCTAATAACGAAAGCTACATCATACATTTGCCATATTTCATCCTCTGTGTATATCTACATTCATTTAGTAAGTAAGCACATTACATTTTAATCATGGGGATGGGGCTAACCTTATGCCATTAAGAAATGAAGTTTATTACTCTTCCAGCTGTCTTTGCTCTTGGTGTGTTGGCTCTGCCACAGGCAGCCAAAACAGACCAATCTCCAGAAAATGCTTTACTCAATAAGCGTGATGCAACATTAGTTTATGGAGAGATGATTGATAATTTCACTTGCAGAATTGCGGACGGCGTGAGTGACATAAGCGACGCCATCAGAAACGTCGAGATGGCGTGTACGGATTATAATTGGCGGCCTGCTGGTCCGGGGGATATGTGCCGGCTATGGTGCGACGATGAATTCTGCGTGAGTGTGCCTAGGTTCGACCACATATTGCATATGCTAACCAATTATAAATAGTACGGTGCAACATGTTGGTGTTATAAAGAAAATCCCACTTGCGAGTGGTAGTAAAGTCGAATGAGTTTCTTATCAATTGCCTATTTATTACCACCATCATGGATAGCGGAAGCTATAACCTAGGGAGCACTACTGTCTATAGAGAGCATTGAGTTGTTAACTACCTCTCTTACTCAGTAACGCACGAGAGAAGTACAAGTACGGCGCACTTCTCTTTTTTGACCAATCATCCTTCTTAAGTCTCTGCCCCTGGCTTGGGCCTGAGAAACGCGCCGCACTTCTACTTCTTGTGTGTCTACCTCGAACGTGAAACGGGCCGCATTTTTTCCCCAGATAGGCCTGTGCCATCCTTGTAGAGCTCGTTTGATGGGCTGGCCTCCCTCCCCTTAGGCATGTAGATCGAAGATAACTTGTCTCGCAACAACATACAGTAAACATTATTATAAGTCAAGTATGTCTAATTCTACATCTTCTGCGGAAGTTGCGGCTGTGAAATCGCAGAGCCATGCCCAGAAGATCGAGACGGTTGGTTTACTATATCTTCCTTTTTTATATAACTTCCTTCTTTTACATACCCTTCTTCTTTTATATACCTTCCCCTTTTTTCATATAATCTTCTTTTTTCTTTTCATATTTTCCTTCTTATATTTCCCTTTTTATACTCTTCTTTTTATCTTCTGAATTCTATCTATTTCCCAGAGTGCGATAATGTAAGATAGAAAATTAGAAACTCTAGCACAAATAAGCTTTATATAGTAATGCACAAGTAGATTGTAGTACCCAAATTATATTAAAAGCTGAGTAGCTAGGTAGACTATCTAGGGAGTGAATGCTGTTTATATACTAGCTACTGTCCTGTTGTTTCAATGTCAAACTTAAGCGAACTTTGTTGCTGGTTCGCAGTGGTTCGATAGTCGAACCTTGGTGAACTTCGAGAAGTTCGCGATGGTTCACGCGTAAACCGGAGCGAACTCGTCCTGATTGGTTAGAAATTTGTGGGGGCATCTAGGCACGTGACCTCAGGCTGGTACGGTCGTGACAAATACATCGAGCCGCGTTGGCTTAGCCTTCGATTTGACCTAATGCTTAGAGAATGCTCCAGGGATGGCACTTTGCTTCAGTAGCTTAGATATTATGAGATACTTACCGAGGCAGCTCTTTTAATAGTATGCCTCAATTATCGCTGCGGTCCCATTCCTTTTTATCAGCGCAATTTCCACTTTAAGAGCATACTGCTTAATGATAACCTTAACATCACCAGGGTTTTAGATTGGGCCGGGGCTAAGCACAGCACCCCTCAGGGCAATTCACCATATGTAGTGACATAATACCATTCTTAGTATATCGAAGGATGAAAACAACCTAATAAACTAATTTCCCGTCATCTTTATTGATTAGTATACATCAGTTGAAACCTTAGGGTTATCAAGCTTGTTGTTTTCTTATGTCTTCGATTTGACCTTACCGGATCTGATTCATCATGCCTCGGCTCCTAGCATACCAGGAGGTGTTGAACCAAGGTCTTGCCATTGCTTCTCGTACAAACTCAGTTTTTCGGTGACGGTACGATCTTTGAGAATTACTAGGCGTGTCGAAAGAGGCTAGCCGCACCGTTCCGCCAGCAGATGGGAACCATATTGCCAAAGGTTCCCCGGTATAACGCCGCACCAACGGGCCCTTTTGCAAGAATGGGGTCATCTGAGGCAGGGGAAATGACGTCTGGGATGGTTGTAGCGTGGATCATGGTCCGTGCTCACTAAATTCGGTGGGGATATTCCTAAAAGGTGTAAATACATCTACATGTTAGAAAATGCAAGGAAAGCAAGCCTAGACATGCATCAAATCAATGATGGCCGCAGACAGCAGTGGACTTACTAAAGTCCCAAATACAGCAGAGGTTAGAAATAAACAAAGGGGTGAAATATGGAAAATCTACGCCAATCCCCATTTCCTGGTATAACATATCGGACCATTGTGACCTGAGTACCTACTGTAAGGGATACACTATTTAACTATATTCTTGAATGCGGTATTGGGTTAATTTAGGATCCTATGGTACAAAACCTACATCCCCCCTTAACAGGTTGAGCAAAGGCCCTTTCAATTTTAGGGTGCAGTAGAGTAATATATGTGGAGTGCTTTCTTGACCTCAGGTAGAAAAGGGATGATGGGTAACTTAGCTAATTTAACAATTATAAGCATTAGTTTCACTATATGCCCTTTATGGCTAGGCTACTGTAATTGAATCTCTATAATGTAGAGGGTAATCAGTACTGCTCCATTCATCTCTTAATTGGTCCCTGGTCCAAGAGCACATATAAATCCTCCGAGCACTTCCTCTTCTCAAGTCATGAGTTGGGCGAAACCAAGAAGTCATTCCATTCATCAACCCATCTTCTAATAATTTTAATTAGAAAATCACATCTTTGACTTTATTTTATTCAGTAAGCGTTAAATTATCTTATGTATTATCAAACTAACCATTTGGTCTATTTTAGGTACTACAAGATGAAATTCTCTATGCTCCTTCCGGTCTTCTTTTCCATCGCTTTAGCTCTGCCAACTGATGCAACCACCAAGGGAGAGCATGCTCCAGTCTACCCGCGCGATGCCAGTTTTCACGATGGGAGTCTAGTTTATGTAGCTCCCAGTCATCATTCCTGTCTCGTCACCCTAGCAAGCGGCGTTACTCTCGACGTTAAATGTACTGATGGTGACTGGAACGAGTTCTATCCTACGTGTTCAGCGTGGTGCGACGATCAATACTGCGTAAGTATAACTCAATGTTGTTAGTATAAGCTTTCTTAACTGACTGAGTATAGTATGGCGCAAGTTGCAACTGGTTATACGGAAACCCAACCATGGTCGATGCCTAAAGGATAAACTAAGTTAAAATAGGTTTCTGTTAGCGGAGAGTATTAGAATGACACCAATTATAAAGAAACAATAAGCGAAGAATAGAATTACGTCCAGTAATGCACAAATAGATTGTGGTAACCAAATTGTATTGAAGCTAGGCGGCTTTGTAGATTGTCTTACTGGTGGTTATGGCTATTTCGTTTGATGTACTATAAGTTACGTGAAGTGACCACTATGGTAGTTTCATTAGCCATAAGTGGTCCTGTTAGTGATCGTGGCGATCGTGCCTATCATAGCTGAATATGATCTGATCTGTAAAATACCACTTGTGAGGCCTAGCAATTAGAAAATGAATCTTGGCCAGACGCCTGGCGAAGACTCTGTAGTCTTCAACTGAATCTTGAAACAGTATGTGATTAAGTTGTTCTGGGTATACGCAAAAAATAAGGCTGTACTACTGCAGGGTTGGAGGTCATCTGGCCGGGGGGCTAATGAATCTTGGACGGAGGGTAACAGCCATCTATTCGCGCACTAGTGTATATAGTATAGCATTCTGATATTTGCAGGGGCGCCTGTCTAAGAATGCTATAGACATACTGATAATAATGGCATCACACCTTACTGCCTAGACTTTTCAATGATTTTTCAATAGGTCTTCTAGATACTGTTTTATTCTCTCAATATTAAAACCAAACGCTAGGCACACCATGATGTTAACAAAATCCTCATCATGCTCCGGTAGGTCTACAAATTTGGAAAATAGGCAAAAATCCTTAAAGCCATGCCCTACAATACTTTCCTGTGATAATTATGATGCGATCGGTGAGATCAGGAATATCCTCTGAACGAAACAAGGGCATGATAAATATAATGAAGTGCGTACATTGGAAAGAAATAAGTGATAGAATGAACCACTGGACAACACTGGGGATTCGAGGATGGAGAGCAGTTGTGTAGGAGTATCGCCGAGGAAGAAATTTTTATGCTTTTACGTGAGGAGTAGAGGAAATGCATGGATGGGAGTTTGGACTTTGTCGAGTTAATTCAAAGGAATAACCTAATAATACTTCTCTTTATCTGACCTCTATGGAGATGTGCTATGTTAGACATGTCGTAATACACATCGGGCACGGTCGGGGTCATGGGATCACACCAGGGAATAAGCAAGACGCATGGAGAAATGTGGAGGCCCACCCAGCAATTACAACGTTAGATGTACAAGAATCCTTACATTAAGCGTCAAGACGAACAGGAAAATAGGCGAAATGTTTGAAATAAAGAAGCCTAACTATTCGTCGGCATCAGAGAGTTTCAATCTTAGCAGCACTTCGTTTCCCCCTCCAGAGGTTTGTCGTCTGTAGTATCTCAGGGCAATCCGACAACAATGGGCCCCATTTTCTAAAGAAGGTTGGACTGCATTCCCCTCCAGCTGCGTCCCACGAGTCACTCCAGATGATGAGGTAAGGTTGTGAGTTTGACGCTAAGTCTAGTAGGTCGCAGCAGAGGTCTTGGCATAAGAGGTCTTCATCAAGGCATCCTGCTTGGATTCCTCGCAAGATGTTATCTCTCATATTGGGAAATGGGAAAAGATCCAGTCATGAGTGGTGTATCACGGCCCTCTGCCAAGCAGTGGAACAAAGGCTGATGGGGAAGTGCTCGGCAGCGTGCAACGTGTGAGGACCATGGACATGGAACAGCGAGCTATAATCGTCAGTTTCCAGGAATCCATGAGGTATACGCAGAAGAAACGCATTCCTGGCTGGGGCATCAAGGGCATTAGGGCGCGTAACGGATGGTAAGTCATTGAGTTTTGGATTTCTTAGATACCAATTTGCCGAATCGTTCCGCAAAAATTGTAGAACCACTTGGCGAAGCTCAGGGTATCTGACAAGATGCAATATTGGGAGGTTCTTGGCAAAGTCATCGAATATGCTGAGCTCCTGTTGGTTAGGAGACGTAAAGTATTGAACAAGTGTTGTGGAAGCGGATGGATCTGCAGAGTAGACAACTGGTTCAATGGGGTTATTGGCATGGAGCTGGGCAGTATGCCTACGTTTGCCTGTGGTTCGTTTTGGCGAGAGCGATAATGGACAGAGGGGGGCATTTCAACTCATGATAAGCCCGCTGGTGGAGGCGATTTTGCCGCCGTCTTCGTTCTGTTGCGCTGGCAACACCCATCCAGTTGTCGTCTTGATCCCAAGCTTCCTGTAGCTGAGGTGCCATTGTGAGTGGTTTGACAAAGGTTGGTTCGCGATGCGATGGTAAATTCACAAGCTGCTTAACCTCTAGGAACGCAAATGAGAAGCCAATTGGCTCCTGATTTTGCCCAATGGAGACGACCAATGGTAATGCACTAATGCAGGCTGCTTATCCCCCTGCGCGCACGCGATGCAGCTTGATTCAGCAAACTACACCTTGAGTTAAGATGCATGTCACTACTCAATGCCTAGAGTTCTGGTAGATAGATTCTTGGGTAAAAGTTTTTCTAACCTCGGTCACTTTTCGTGCACTTCTTAGTAGGAGAACGATGAGTGATGTGGCGAGAAGAAGGAGAAAAGAAACGTGATGCGCAAAAAGGCTCACCCCAACCTCAAATACCGTATGACTCGCGTATGAGAAAATTCGTTTCAGGAGCAACCTTCATAGAGGTTTGGCCTTGGAGTCCACGTCGCATAGACCATCAGATGCACCGTTCTACTTTTGTATCCACTGTCTGATGCGATGAAACAGCCAGTTCTGGGGTGGATGCGCTGTGTTATATGTCTCCTGCAACCAGTTCGGAATCCGGCATGATTATTAAGCGCCACTTAACCCGGCCCGAAAACGTTCTCAAGCCACTTGACCGAATCATAGGGGCAAAGGTTTGGCAGGAAAATATTTCTCGCAATGTAGTGGAGGGATGGAGCTGAGTTAGTTGTTAGCTCGCTGCTTCATGGGGACGAATTGAATATGCCTAATCTGACATCAGTCTTCGTGTGACTGGTTGGAGAAGTGGAGCTTTTGGTTATAACTCGGGCAGCCGCCTCCTGCTGAAAACTCAGGTAGTCTCTTGCTCACAACCCGAGCAGTGTCTTGTTCACGACTCGGGCGGTTCCACGTTCACGACTCGGGCAGGCTCCAATCTTCTGAGGAGGGAAAACTAGATTAGTAAAGACCATGACCTGCTTTAGTAGTACTATAAGCTGATAGCGATGTGTGCCGCCTGAATGTCATCCAATATTGGGTACGTCAATCCTAAAATGAGGAGGTAAAATGGTCGTTTCCAATTCGACACCCCGACGAGAGGCTTAGCAAGGAGTCCTACCTAGACCTAGAGTCTGTTTCCATTTTCAAATGATTCTGTCTGAAGGGGGTGTCTGCCGGCGCCGCGGATGTAGGCGAGTCCTCTTCCATAACCTGCCAAAGAGTCGAGCACTAGTGCCAGACCCATCGAACGTTTCACGATATCCACTACTCCCGACTACGCCTCCCATACTGATTCGCTTCCCTTAGCTCCCGCACTTGGTGGTGCTCAGGGGAGTAGCTTGGATGCTGAGGGATGGGAATCAATGGCTGGCGGAAATTGTCATCGGATATGGTTAATACTGGATATGCCAACTTTTAAGACTGCAGCATAACAAGAAGCTCTTTCTTTCTTGGGAGCGATTTTTAACTGTCGATGAACAGATTCAATCAACTAGAGAACAAAGTCCAAGCTTAGGTACAATGAAAGAGAAAAGAACAAAACAAGCGTATCTACTACCGGTTAATCATCCCATAGTGGCCTTGAATTTGGCTTCTATGAGTACGTAGAACCACAGACCATTCAAACACTCCTTACTCAACGGTTCCCGTCCCACATGTCAAACCGCCAACTGCGAGATACCCGCTGCATGTCATTCATCGTCTGAGAGGCTATACCGTATTTGCTTTGTGGATCTATATGAGTTTTCTTGTCCAGACCCATCATGCGTAACAGAAGTATATATATCCGATAATGCCTCCCTGGCTCTGCACTTGTGATTTCTTCAAAGCAGGTCTTTTACGAGCCTCTACAGGTTATCTTTGCATTCTCTCTTTATCCTTGGTCCTTGACGGATCTATCCATTCCTTTCTGCTTCGGCTATATTCTTCATTGTACATATATACAACTGTCTTTATCTGTATCTTCGAAAATGCACTTCGCAACCACCCTCGCCGGTCTCGGCTTTATGGCCTCTGCTGTCATGGCCGCTCCCATGGCTACTTCCTACAGCATTTTGCCCCGACAGGGTTTGGATGCTGCTCAGAATGTTGTGTACTGGGGACAGAACGGTGGCAACGTCGCTGAGAATAACGATCTGGCTGCATACTGCAGCTCCGATGCGGGCGTCGACATTATTGTGCTGGCCTTTCTATACCAATATGGCAATGGTAATAACATTGCCTCGGGCGCTATTGGACAGTCTTGCTCCGTTTCTACTAGCGGAGAGGGCCAGAACTGCGACGAGCTGGCTTCGGCTATCAAGACCTGCAGGTCGAAGGGCGTCAAAGTGATCCTGTCTCTGGGTGGCGCCGTTGGTGCTTACTCCCTGCAATCCCAGCAAGAGGCGGAGACAATCGGCCAGAATCTCTGGGATGCGTACGGCAATGCGAAGGGTAACTCGGGCGTGCCCCGACCATTCGGAGACGCCTTTGTCGACGGTTGGGACTTTGACATCGAAAGCGACAACGGCAACGAGCACTACCAGCACATGATTTCCAAGCTGCGCTCCAATTTTGCCTCGGACCCAACCAACACCTATTACATCACCGGCGCTCCCCAGTGCCCCATCCCTGAGCCTAACATGAATGTCGTCATCACTAAGGCTCAGTTTGACTATCTATGGGTTCAATTCTACAATAACCCCAGCTGTTCCGTCAACGGTAACATCAACTTTGATGAATGGAAGGCCAACATTGCCAACACCCCGTCCGCGAACGCCAAGATTTTCATCGGCGTGCCTGCATCCCCACTCGGCGCCACTGGTACTGAAAGCGGTGCCGAGTACTACCTTGAGCCCACCAAACTAGCATCGCTTGTTGATCAGCACAAATCCGACAGCGCCTTCGGCGGAGTGATGATGTGGGCGGTTGGCTTCTCTGACGCGAACGTGAACAACGGCTGCACTTACGCCCAGGCGGCGAAGCGTATCCTGACGACTGGATCTGCTTGCTAAGCGAGCTACGGTCGCACCATGATATGTCATATGTGTGCCACTGGTGGCACTATGATTAATATCGTACTTTCTCAACTTTCATTGATAGCTTGTAGCTTTACTTGTCTGTATATGCCCACTGGACTGGGCATGGTGATTGGAGGAAACGGGC
The DNA here is from genome assembly GCA_024336345.1 of Mariannaea sp. PMI_226. Taxonomy (NCBI): domain Eukaryota; kingdom Fungi; phylum Ascomycota; class Sordariomycetes; order Hypocreales; family Nectriaceae; genus Mariannaea; species Mariannaea sp. PMI_226. Next base: position 92,597 of record JANFOG010000005.1, read on the forward strand.
AGGTCTCACTATGAGAAGGAAGCTGGCTTTGTATTTATTCAATCTTCTAAATACACATGACTTCCTGCATGGCTTATGATGTTCCTTTCCATTAGTACTTCCAGTGAGTTAGTTGCCGACTTAGGAATATTAGAAGAACGCCAAAAAAAAATGGATTTCGAAGATCCGCAGCTTCGAGGTGTTTGCAGTAGTTGATACTAACAGCGTCTGCAACTCTCAGGTGACTGCCAATGCCAACACTAGGATGGATGTGTAAGCTGGTGCAACACGCATTTTACAGAGATGCTCACAATAACATTCTGAGCGTAATAGTCGATGTTACAGAAGCTTTACGGCGAGCTGAGAGACTACTGTAAAAATAATCTCTTGTCTGTCGAGAGAATAACGCCTGGAATTCGTCCGAGTTAGGATTGCACATGATATCATAGAGCAATTGGATTGACAATGCAGTCAACAATAGGATAGTTTATTCATTGGTGAAAAGCCTAATGATTGGACAACCACATATGCTTGAAACCGGGCGTTTTACGTGCCATCAGTCTGATTGTCGGCAAAAAGCATACTAGGGTGTCAAATCCCCATACTGTTCGAAGGGGAAGATGCTATCTGCCCGAATTTTCACTGCCCTCTGGGCCTCCATAGATATACATGGACTATGCGCCCTACTTTTTGTGTGGTTGAGACGGACGTTAGACTTGTAAATGTAGATAACTATGTCCCGGCAATACTTGCGAGTTGATGAAGCTTGTTTGCCCCAGGGATGGATGCTTGCGCTATTTCGGATAATTCAAATCCATTGGCTCAATAATTGCAACGGTCTGATCAGTTTCCAGAGGATAAACCAGGTCGCAATGGGTTTGTTTTAGCAGAGCAAAAGGAGCGTTATTCCTAGGAAATAACGGAAGTGATCACGTTGGGATGTTACTTCCAGTAATACATAAGTAAATTGTTGTGAGAAAATTATATCAAAAGCTAAATATCTGAGTAGACTATCTAAGGTAATGATTTCGTTTATTTGTTCGCAGCCGCGGTTCGCAGGCGAACACGAGCAAACCGACGTTCATTGGTTAGAAATTTGCGGGGATACTTTCCACGTGATCTGAGATAGACCACGCCGTGACCAGATTTAGCAATATTAAGATAGTTACTTGAATTTTTGCTAATGATAATTTAGAAAAAGTGAAATATAATAAAATTAAATTATCATCAGCAATTCGAAAGAGCTTGTTTTTCGGTATCAGTCGATGTCTTAAGCAGACTGTGGCAAGAGACAAGGTTGTACTCAGCCTTTATGGGCTGGATACACATAACACGCAGCTTCACGCAACTGTTAGAAAAGGCATAATCACCTAAACAACTCAAAAAGAAAAAAGAATCTTCGGTCTTCGATTTTTGCGTGCGTCACAGAATGCTAGTCTCACCCTGTCTTCTGCCACTTAGTCTTGCTTTATCCAGCGCAATTGCACGGGACTGAACTGTTCCATAAAGATTACTGCTCTGTGTCTTGGGGATGTCTATGTAGGTGTTTCAGGACCATCGGTACGCCTGGTGAGCGTACGTTGATTTTTCGGCTGTACCTCTACCTCATATTCAATATCCAAATTACGGGATATAGAAGCTGAGGATACAGACCAGGCAATCGATAGAACTGCAGACCTTGGCGGATCATAGTTTGGCTTGGTGCTTTTCCAGCCTGGCCTCGTTCACTAACCCCACCACGGTAGCAGCACACCCAAATGACGCCTGATAGCCGAAGCCGCCGTGCCCATAGTTATGAACTACTAGTAATCCGTCAATTCGATCCCTCTCCACCCGGGGCCCATTCTCTCGGACTGGCCGTAGGCCAACCCCATGTCGAACAATATTGAGCCCTTCAATACCTTGACCTTTGCCCACAAGATCCGGGCATAGCTCAATGGCACGCTTCATAATTCTAGAAGAGAGGTTAGGGTCCGGGGTTGGACCCCAATTACCCTTTTGGTAGGATCCACCTAGAATGGTACCGCCTCCTGCTCCTCGAGTCATCATGTACACCGCCTCGTCATCTCCGTCATCACACCCTGAAACCGTGTACATGGAGCCAGGATCATTTTCAACAAGTACTACCTGGCCACGAATAGGATAAAGTGTGTCATCCAAAACACCACCCAAAGTCATGGACGATAATCCAGTGCAGTTCACGACTTGATCTGCTTTCTGGCTAGAATGGTGCATGTGGGCTGCTTCTGTTATATGTTTGACTGTGGCTCTTTTGAAAGTAACGCCGTTCCTGCGGCATTGGCCTAAAAGCCATGGGAGGTATACTGTAGTGTTAATGCAAACAGAAGTAAACTGGGAACCGTTGTGTATACCACGGGCGAGTTGGTCTTGGGGAATTTCTTTAAACTTTATTCTTTCATTAGTGGATAGAAACTAACAGCAATGGTAAACTCACATCATCGACCACGTCTTTAAACCAAGGGTCCTTTTGTACTAATGCTGAAAACCAGTTTCCAGTGGCTGTCCCTTCGTCTTTTCTGCGCGCGTACACCTTGAGAGGTTGGAAATGAATCCCAGCCTCAGGATTCTTTTCTGCCAATTCTTTCAAAGCGTACCAACTATCTCGCTCCCAGTCGGCGTGCTGAGTGCCGGGTTTACCAACCCTGTAAAAAAAGGTTTTAAGTTAGGCATTGGGCGAGTGTCAGGTGTTTGCCAGTTGCATACGGAAAGAAACTGGCCCCAGCCCATGGTGAGCAGTATTCAATATTGTAGTCGCCTGGCATGTGCTTCGCCACAACGGTAATTTGATTTGAAGAATCATTTGATAGAGCCAATGCCGTAGTGAGTCCGATGACACCAGCGCTGGAGTATGTCAGTTGTATCACTGCTGAGGGATTCGGCAGCACCACACTCACCCGAGCACTACTATCTTATTTGAAGACATAGTTAAAAAGTCCTACGGTTTGAATTGCAATAGCCAGTGTGAAGAGAAGCTTGGTCACGCACACACGCCTTATATGATCCAGCAGTTTACTCTTGGAGAGGAAATATTATGACATGACTCAGGGGCGGACATGGCGCCTAGTTCTGATCGACCCTTGAGCTACCAGATGCGGCTTGAACTTGCGATACCCGCGCACCGAAGTGCTCATCACCCCGCATTCTGACATCGAAATGTCATCACCTAGGTCGCAGTCACCCCTCAATCGAAGCAACCTCAATCTGTCTGTATCTGAGAGCACCGGTCATATTCCCTCTATTTTGGCTGAGAAGTTGCGCGCACCGGCACCGCGCTCACCAGTACCGCGCGCACCGAGACCCGCCAGGCAGGCTCTCCTCGCTGATGCTTTCCCTAGAAGTGCCGTTCGCGAAGATTGACCATTGCAATAAACGGAGACTTTATAGACTGGCTTATTGGGGGGGGGGGGGCTTGCGCATCTGTGCACAATACCGCGTCAAGCGAGACCTAGCTTTGCAGTCCTATAATAGGGAGTTGTGATGCTGATCGATGGGATTGCATATGGCATTGTAAGAAGCTGGTGGCAGATAAAAGGGCTGACGATTCCTCCACGAAGACAAAATGAAACTTCTCTGTTTTGCTAGATGTTTTTGGTGTCATTAAACACCGTTACCTTCAGTAGCGACAAGTAAACTCGTCTATTTCTTCCAGGAGCAGTCCTATATCCTACGCTCTGACGCTACATCATGTGTATTCAATCGAAGAAAATACGCTCTCCAGGCGATCTAGAGGGCAAGTTAGAAAATGGTTCTGTTTTAAATGAACAGTCCTTGTCTGTGCCCACGGAAACGACGCATCGTGGTATCAAATCAAGACATGCCCAAATGCTTGCCATTGGTACGGCCCACCCTAGGTACAAACAGTCATGGATAATTCTAATCGGTTCAATCAATAGGTGGGACGATCGGTACAGGTCTCTTTGTTGGCTCCGGCCAGGCTCTTAATAGAGCCGGACCAGCCATGCTCCTCGCCGGGTATATCACCATATCTATCCTTGTCTACGGCATGATCACAGCAACGACAGAAATGAGCAGTTATTTGCCAGTCACAGGTTGCTCAATGGCGCACTACGGCACTCGTTTCGTCTCTAAGAGTCTCGGCTTTGCAATGGGCTGGCTGTACTGGTACTCATTCGGCATTCTCATTGCCTACGAAATTACGGCAGCTTCTCTCGTCATCGATTATTGGCCAAACTCGGTGCCCACTGCAGTATGGATTACCATCATGCTTGTTGTAATCGTGAGCTTGAATATCCTGCCAGTTCGCTTCTATGCTGAAACAGAATTCTGGTTCGCATCGCTGAAGGTGTTTACGATCATTGGCCTATTGATTCTTTCCTTCATCCTTTGTGTGGGAGGTGGGCCTGATCATGACCGTCTTGGTTTCCGTTACTGGAAAGATCCTGGCCCCGCCAAGGAGTATCTTACCTCAGGCTCAGGGGGATACTTTAGCGGATACCTCTATGTCACGACTTTTTCTGTGTTTGCATTTAATTTTGCACCAGAGCTCTTGGTTCTCACTGCTGGCGAAATGCAAGACCCCCAGACGAATCTTCCAAAAGCTGCTAAGCGATACTTCTACCGCCTCATCACTTTCTATATTTTGGGCTCTCTAGCAGTTGGAGTAATTTGCAGTAGCAATGCCCCTGGACTTACCAACGAGACTGGCTCTGCTGCTTCGCCGTGGGTTATTGCCATCAAGGCCGCAGGCATCCACTCTCTCGATAGCGTTATAAATGCTGTAATCATCACGTCGGCATGGTCATCTGGGAACTCATACTTATATATGTCAAGCCGAACGCTGTATTCGCTTGCCATGAGTGGGAGTGCTCCAAAAGTCTTTACTCGGTGCAATCGCTGGGGCCTACCGTACTACGCGGTCTTCGTCAGCTCCCTCTTCACTCTCCTTGCGTATATGAATATCAACAGTAACGCCAGCGCTGTGTTCAACTGGCTGATTAATCTGACGAACACGGCCGGTTTCACCTCCTGGGTATGCTGTTGCATCATCTACCTCCGTTTCCGCAAGGCTCGCATTGCTCAAGAAGTTGACCTTTCTACTCTGCCATATTTATCTATCACCCAGCCGTGGATGGCCTGGGTCTGTATGGTTTTGTTTTCGCTGCTATGTCTCTGCAACGGGTTCTACGTTTTCTTTCCCGGACACTGGTCTGTATCGTCTTTTCTCACAGCCTACCTTGGCTTGCCCATTTTCCTCAGCATTTACTTAGCTCATCGCATCTATCATTACAAAGACCCTTGGGCACATAAATCTGAGAGCGTAGACTTACACACAGGGTTGGAATTTGTGAGAGCACTGGCTCCAGAGGTGAACGAGTCCGCGAAGGATTCAAAGAGGTTAAACTTATGGAAAAGAGTTAAATTATTATGGGATTAAAGCGAAAGTCGCACTTTTCGTGACTGGAGAGTAAATTCAATGACGAAGACATGCATGGGCCAAAGCCACGTCGATGTTCAAAAGACCTTGTAGCTCTAGCTCTTTGGCTCTAGGCCAGAGTTAAGTTGCGAAGCTATCTATTACCCTCTCATTAGCTAATACAAATCTAAGACTTATCAGAAGCATAAAGTATGAGAATGCCGAATACGACGACGGGAGAGCACACCGTGGTAGCCACATTCAGCTTTCAATGGACTGATTGGCAATGGTCGCAAGGGGGAGGGTGTGAGAGCGAATGAAAGCTTGCAGCCTGGTTGAAACGTCCATGCTCCGATATTTTCATTTTTGGTGATAAGATGACAGAACCTGTAAGTTGTCTATTCATTTCAATAGGGTGATATTGTCGATATTATTGTGCAATGGTGTCGAGCCAAAGTAAACACCTGATATTGAGATAGGTTATTCAGAGTAAAGGAATCTTTGACTGCATGTATTTCGTCTTTTATCAACCGCATCTCGAGAATAGAGATCATGACGGTGGAACACATCATGTCATCATTCAACTGCGAGATGCAAATCAAGACCATATCTCATTTAACCCACAGGTCATTCATAATCGTGCCCCATGAACAATCTAAACTCTTCTATCAAAATTTCAAGCTGATGTCTCTTGTGCGTCCTGAGCCAAGAAAATAGTCCTCTCTGGCGAAAGAATAACGTTTCCTGAAGTTGCTCCATTCCAGATATATCCATCTCCATGGTATCGGGGAACAACGAACTCCCATCGAGTAAAACCAGCCATTACATTGCCCAATTCAGATACATATGAACATATGTCCAGACGTTGGCCAAGAGAACTTCCTAGAATTCGACGTCTTTCAGTCACGAATTCTTCTTCAAGCTCAGAAGCCCATTTATGGCTTCTATTCACGGCTTCTTGCAGCCGGCTAAGGTCCGATCCTGCCCAGCGATAGACGAGATTCGATTTATGGCCACCGTAATAGTCCTTTCTAAGCGATATCAACTCATGAACAATTAGGTTATACTCCCATGATAATCTGTTAAGCAAGGACAGGTTGCTATGTTCGAGCAAATCCGAGGTAAGGTCAATGCCAAGACCAAACTCTAGGAGCGTCGTCGTAATGGGGCCGCCAGCAGATTTATGCCTCATTTGCAAGAATTCCTCATCAGTATAGTCATCCCGAGGTAGAAATGTTGCCTCCTGATCAAAACCTTCCATCATTTCTTCAAGATTAGAAATCAGTCTTGCTTTTACACCTGGGAGCATTTGCAGGGTCATGTCTTTCCAAACTGATATCAATGGTCTAAGCCAAAGAGAATGACTTGAGTCTACCCGTTCATATAGAGTACCCTGAATTGCTCTATATATATCCCGGGCAGCCTGAGGATTCGGGCAGTTGCCATCATCACAGACTAAATCGTCGAGAGCCCAAGTATATTGTAAGAATTTATGGCAAAGAAGCAGGCGAGTCTCATCAATTGATGGATAGCAATAGCAGGAGACTAGAGCAGCTCTTCCCGATAGAAAAGAAACTAAAGCTTCTCTGGAAGGGAAAATAGGAGCCAGTGCTGTAAGAGCCCATTCATTTGACAGTTTTTCAATCTCATCTGACTTTCGATGGGGATGGAACGGAAGCAGGTTCGGTAAAGGAGGTAGATAGAAACTCATACGATCAGACAACTTCATATTGATGTTAGCCTGTATGCAGTTGAGAAATAGCTCTTGTTGTATGTGGCAACGGCGAGCGTGTTCGAGTTAGTGCAACACTATGGAAGTCAAGCACGAGTGAGAGATTTTGGGAAGTAGTCTTCTATATATCATTCTTCTCAGTTTATATTTTGTGTCCGGAGCCTCCTTTGTATGATGCCTACGGCAGTCAACCATCTCGTAGTTAGACGTAGTTACTCGATACGTCCGAGACACTGACCGGGATACTCCCGAGGAACCACCGACCATTACTCATGGCATGCCACTAACCATTTTGCATCCTAGACATGGGTTAGGCACGAACCATGTTCTTGTCAACCAATGACACGTGTCAAATGTCCATAAGAACTACAGCCATCAAAAGCAAAGTTTGGCTCGTGATGTGAGGCTTCCTCCTCTGCGGCCAGGACTAGGACCTATATAGACTGGCATAATGCAAGGGATTAAGAAAATCTCTTCAGGGAAATCAGCTTTCCAAGCCCCAAAGGTCGCACCCTGCCTTCCTTGGAGGCGTCTTTTTGGTAGCCAAGGCCAAAATTCTTCTGTTGGGAGATCGAAATAGATGCCGTGTACACCCCTTGTCTCAAAGACCATGCATGTGTCTGTAATGATTTACCTCCTGACATGAAATGGAACTAGAAATTGGTTCAGTTAAATACAATGAAAAAAATAACCTAATACGATCTACCACTTCCAACCCCTGATATAGAAGTTAGGAACGTACTGAATGCTGTAAGAACTGAAAATACATGACTGCAAGTTAACATATGCCTAAGTTGTTACTCTTGAAACTATATGTGTATACGTATGCATTCAGATAAGCATACTCATAGTGCGTATTTCTTTATAATTTCCCACGCTAAGAACTTTCTTGGAACGAAATTCAAGCTAATATGATTGAACAGTCATCTCTCATAAAGCTCAGTTACCTCCCATAACCTTTTTGCGAAGGCTTATGCTATTTGAGATGTTTAGGTTTCTGTTATCTCTTTCTACCGTCCTAAACATACGACTCATTATACTCCTTCTTCAACATAGTCTACCGGATCCCCTGAATACCAATCATCGCACATTATGGAAACCGAATAAACGGTGCCACATACGTAGTCATGTACGCGCCCTTCTTCTCAGAGAAGTTAAATGACACAAATGTATGTACAGTTGGTGTCTCAATTTCATCATCAACGACATCATTTCCACTGCAACGGCATTAGCATGTCAGTATCTGACGAACAATGGATTGTAACTCACAATGCATCGGAGATAATTTTCTTATATGCTCCCTCAACACCCCAGGTCCATCCTCGCTTCCGGAATACCTTCTCGAGAGCTTCTGAAATCGCATTATCGCTCTTGAAGTACTGATTGAGCCCTACATATATCTTCACTTCAGGGATGGCCTGACCAGGTTTCAACTCCCAGCTGAAGCAAACGCCACTAGTACCGGGCTTTTTCTGTAGTGTCTCCTTCGAAAAGTGTTCATCGATCTCCTTACCCTCGGATTCATCAATCATCAAGTTCCACATATCACGCAGAATTGCTAGGCCATCGAGAGTCGTCTTGTCTGTTAGCTTACCCCCCAGGGTGACGTGTTCTTGCACCGATTCCCATGTATTGGACTGGGGTTCGATGTAGATCTTGATGCGCGCCCCATCCTCTGGGCGCACACAATCAATACCCATGACCACCGTCAGCGGTGGATCCTGATACAACAGCTTCTGATAACCCTCAATAAGGTCTAAGGCGGGTCCAAAGGAGGCTCCAAGAGGTTCGAGACGTCGGATGAGGTCGAAGCCGGCCCTGTCGGAGTTGGTTTTGGAGGTCATGTATTTGATAATGGGGTAGAAGTACGCTTTCATCGACCTCTCTTCTTCCCCAAGATCAAACGCTAGGAAGACCTTAGGTATGCGAATAGTGTCTTCCGGCACCTTGCCCTTCATGATTTCATCGTCTGCTTCTGAAGGGAAGAACTCGGCGGCGAACTGGTTGAACCAGCGCAAATCTGCGCCTACCTTCTCTGCGATAGCTGGGATGGGGCTCTCAGTGACACCGTCAGACCCCGGGAACACTGGCTCATAGCAGAAGCGCAGATAAGACTTGCCGCTGTCGCTATGGTTGAGGCTGGTCTCAAATGGCGAGCCGTGGTGCGTGAGCAGAGACCTGGCACGTGACTTCAGGGGTGCATGACCCATACTCGGAATGATATACTGTTGCAGAAACTCCAAGTGAGATGCCTGCTGCTCTGGGGTATAGCTTCCGACAGATTTGAGCAGCGAAGTTAGGACAGGGACAGTGTGCTTTGTCCAAAAAGCTATGCCATCCTCTTTGGCCTTCAAGTTGGAGACCTCATTATCGCTTTCAAATGTCTTAGTTTTCGTTTAAGTGTAGTTTGCGTCCTCCTTCGGGGCGTGCCATACCTAGTCATGGGTGTTTCTGGAATCCCGGTCTCACATTGAACCTGGGAACTATAGACTTCAGGTGCCGATGCCATGTTTGTTAGGAACACCACACTTGTAGCCAGAAAATCGCGTTCGCTGAGACCTTTAGAATAGTACACTCAAGATATACGAAAAGCCGGTTACCTCTCTGCAGTGCCAAGGATAGTCTTGATGGTTATAACTAAACCACAGGGACCCCATCAGCCGAATACACCAGGCATCAGCTTTCCAGACTGCGAAGCAATTAATCACAAGACCCTCTTCTTCCTAGCTAACAAAGCTTACGCGAGCGACACCGGATCCTCCATAAGAGGTCAGGAACTAGCACAACAACTTGGGACCTGCGTCTCAAACGCTAGCCTGGGAACTTCAATTCTGTCAGGACCTTCTGTTTCTCAATACCCACTTGTGAGATGTTTGAAGTCACATATTGGCCTCGGAGTAGCTCTGTGGGCCTTAGAAATTTGCGGCTAGCATAGGCGCGTAAGATTCATGCCCAGAAAAGAACCTGGCGCCAGTGCTCTTGTTTGGATACATACTTGTAGGAGGTAGTTAGTAGAACAAACCCCTGATACAATTATTTCCAAAATGCGAATTCATAAGGAGAAACCAACTATACGCTTTTCTCCCATGAGCAGGCCATCGAGTGTCGTGAATCTTGGCACAGGACAAGCTTCAGTCAATAAACGTTCCCTAGGTACCTACACGAGCAAATCTCCAAGCACGAAACGACTATTAGTAGCCCAAGTTCGCTAGCCGGTGAGACGAACCAAGACATCAAGGGCGCCAGACAATAAATTTAGGCAGCCAAATTCTAGTTCTTCCCCTACCCTTTACCGTGGGGCCGCTGGAGGGTAATACTGTGGTAGCATTGCATATTGGCTACCATACCCCTGAACCACTGCACGGGGGGTGGACCTATAGCAGGGTGTGGGTTGGGGGAATAGTACGAGACCGGAGTTTCCAGGCGTGGACCCTGTAGAGCACCCCATACCTACCCCGCAGCGGTCAAAGCCTGTCTTGAAGGCCACCCCGCAGACCTAGCTTCGCTTCAGCACGCCTGAAAACCACGCATTATAGCAACCGCATACCTAGGGCTGCCTCCTTTTAAAATCTGCCCCCATGAATGTCATCATGTCTCTACCGGCTGAGCAGCCTGCTACACCCCAAAATTGGTTGGTCCCACTGTGAACTCCGTACTTTAGCTGTAGTTGATTAATCAACTGCTTATCTTTTTGGCACGGTCGGATCATGCCTGGATAGAGGAATAGTTGTTTATGAGTATGTCCGTGCGCAATATCTTTATACTACCTTTGTTTTGGCCGTTTAGTGCAGATATCCATATGCTACGGTGCTCATGAAAAATAGCAATCGACTTTCCCCCAAAATCTGATACAGCGAGTGAAATTAATCGATCAGCATCTTTTCAAGAAAGTCTCGCCCATAAGAAATGTTGATATTGAACTTTTTGCCAAGGAAATTTTAATACGTCTAGGAGCGTAGGAGGTAGTGAGTGTATGAGAGTACAATACAGCTCAGAAATGTAAAAGGCTAGGGTCAGTTACACGGGGTTGAATGGCATACATTATTAGTAAAGCTTCCTGGCCGCTTTCTTCTACAAAAAGAAAGACATTCCAAAGAACAATATCTGGCAACGTATATTGCCCAACTTTGAAGCCTAATGTTACTATGCTGAAGTGCACTCATAGAAGAATCAAATACTATGTGTGTAGGTATTGGTGGGCAGACACTATCGTGTGTTTAGGATAGCAAATTTTGATTGTTCTTGATTGAGAGCGGACACCACATGGTAGTAAATAAGCACAGGTATCTGTACAAAAAAGGGACATGAAGTCAGAAAATTTGCGACTACTTCCATACAGAAGCAAAACAATCCTAGTGGTAGAAGAAATACCCATCTAGACTGAAGCTTTCCCCCAACAAGAATCTCCCCTTGAGACACAATCCTAATGTCACATGGTGCCTACACCAAATAACCGTATAGATATATTCTTACAGAACCAACGATAACCAAGCACTTCATATTGCTGTAGTCCCACAAAATCTAACCAACATATGCAAGCTTGGCGATTTTACCAGCTGCGATATCACGTCCTTTGCTCCCTGATTGCACCTTGTCGCCCAACTTCTTTGCTTTATCGCGGACGGAGATACTATCCCGGCCTCCGTCCAGAGCTTTCAAAATGGAGTTGGCCAAACAATCACCCGTCCAATCTGGGGTTGTCTCTTTGCATCCCCAAACACCCACGCCGATGGTCTCGGCCAGAGCAGCAAAATTGTACAGGTCAGCCCAGAGTGGGAGGATGATCTGAGGTAGGCCGGCACTGTTTAATCGTAAGCCATGAACTAGTCACTATCGGAGTTGCAGACTCACGCAATAGCCTCGTGGTAACAATTAGACCCGCCGTGGTGAACGGAAGCTACAATATCTCCGGTTTCAAGCAAGGATGATGGGTCAGCTAATAGCCAATTTGGTGCTCTCAATCGGTCGCTATTGAAATATGGTTTTAGGGGCAGTAAGACGTCATTCGAGTATTCGCCCAGCTTATTGAACTTCCATAGAATTTGAACGTCAATGTTCGACAAAACCCTCGCAATAGCTATAGCCATTGCGGCAGCTCGAGTCTCGTCGTACTATATCAGGTTAGCTTCTGATAATGCAAGTAATTTGGAAGAAGGTAGTTAGAAAACGCTTCATGACTCACGGCAAGATTGCTCCCAAGATTGATCAATATAGTCGGTCCTCGTTTTAACCACGATGCGACCTCGGGGTCTTGCTGAGAAGCTGGGGCCCCCGATAAAAGGATGGGACCGGCGCAGGTGATGTTGGATGGAAGAAATTCTACTGGGATCATCGCACCCTCAGTAGTTTGGGTGATCCAAGGGACATCGGGGCGATGTATTCCAAACAGGTTGATGGGCTCCCTAAGTCCCTTTTCCCTGAGAAGGGCCTTCTTCGCAGATAAATCCGGTGTCAGCATCGCGCCGTAGATGTATCGCATGTTCATGTAAATATTTTCTGGGATATTGCGCAGAGGAACAGGAAACGGAAAACCTGACGAGGGGCTGACGTTGTAAGGTTACTATCTCTTTCAGAACGAAGATGGGAGTCTTACGCAGGGTATTTCCAAAACATGACTCGCAGTGGCTGGTTGCCCAGGAAGTTGTCCACGAGGGTGTTTGGTGTGATGAAGGCATGCTGGCGACTCTTGTGGCGAGTGATGTCGATGGCTGGTCGAAACCAGGTATCTAAAACAACTACTGCCGGGTCGACTTTGTCTATGATAGCACCGAGGTCTTCAAATAGCTCTATGTGGTCCTCAACGGACCATGGAGAGATCCAGAGCTGTATGTGTTCAGCAAGGGAGGCAATGCCCGCCCAGCCGGGGGGGGAGATGAAACTCCGGCCCTCTTTCACAATCGCTTGAGCGAAAGTTGGCCCTTTGAGTTCGTGGAAGACGATATCGCTAGCTTCAGGAGTCTTAACTCGTGCAAACGATGATATTCTCCCCAATTTCGGCCTCACGCTTGGGAAAGAGGCATAATGGACGTCTATGTTAGGATAGTTTTCTAACAGTGCGGACGAAGTGGCAAGGTGCACGTTTGAGAGGCCATGTTCGCTATTTGATATAAACAGTACGGTTCCATTCTTGCCCTGAATGTACGGGGCATGTTGTGGCTTGTTTTCGCTCAAGAGGAAGTATGAGAGAGATACGGCAAGCAAGGCACCGAGGAGGATACGCCGGGTTGTCATCGCGAACCAATGGTGAATGACACGCATTGGTTGGTGACTGCTAGGTGATTCCTTTTATTAACTTGAGAGTTGGGGAGCATAGACTAAAAGCTGGACCCATTCAGACACCACATCAAGACTTCGCTTTGGGACTTCTGGCATTCCAGCGAATACAGAATACAGATTACTCTGTAGGTACCTTAGATACTGTTGCACTTACAAGGTGGGGGAACGAAACCAGTTGCTAGCGACGTAAGCAGCCCCACACCTATAACCCACTGTAAAGTGTACGAAGTAGGGAGGGTTGGTCCGGTTCAGGTTCTCATACTACCATACCCCAACCAACCCCCCCCTACCTGGCTGCAGTGGTTTGGTCAGTCCCACTTGTCCCCGTGTGCGAAATACCTTGGTGCCGCCAAAAGCCGGGGCTGCCACCTTTCTTCCCATTCCTGTTTACCACCTGTGCTCTGGTCTTGAATCTGCACAGTCTATACCGCGTTTCAGCATGTCCAATCTTTTGGCTTATTTGCCTTTCTTCAGCAACCAGCAGCGACCGCTACCAGAAATTGTTGAAACAGATGATATCATCCCTGTGCATTTGTTCGACGACTCCGCGGCGGCGCGTGGGATAGTGCTAGTATGGACATACAAGTTTGACGATGTTCTCGATCCTGACAGGCTCCATGTTGCCTTATCAGAGCTTTTTCAGATGGATGGATGGCGGAGGTTCAGCGGAAGATTCAGATACCGTGTGAGTCAATGGGTCGCTTGGTCTACCTTTCATAATTATCTGGGCTTCTTCATCACCGCTTATTACTCTTCCTGCCTGCTAATTCAGCCTGGCTATAGCCAGATGGAAGTTTAGAGATACATGTCCCGAATCAATGTTCAGAGGAACGCCCAGCAGTATATTTTACGACAGAACGCCATGATAGTCCCATGTCGGAGCATCCGTTGGCCAGCAAGCTGCCGCAACCAACGGGCAAGCTTCTGACATATCCAGGTCCAAAGGAGTTTTGCTCACTTGGGCTCACCCCTGAAACGCCTCGTTGCATAGATGATTTCGTTTTCTCCGGTAAGCCCCAATTCTGCCTGCATGTGCAGACATTTACAGACGGCACTCTCGTATCTGTCACGCACTCTCATATATCAACCGACCTGATGGGATGGGCTTCCATACTTGAGGCGTGGAGTCTCGTTCTTGCCGGTGAGACCGACGCCGTGGCTCCCATGATAGGATATCGAGAGGACGCTTTTGACAAGCTTTGGAACCCAAAACCCAAACAACGGCATGTTCTGGCGGACAAGGTGCTCGATGGCTGGCGATTCAAATATTGGGGCCTGCGCAGCTTGTTTGAGTCGTGGCGCTGCCCGGATGTAGAGTCGCGCACATTGTGTGTCCCTCAGTACATGATGGAGAGAATGATGAAAGAAGCGAGGAGTCATATCGAAGTTGAGACTGATGCGGCCACCTCGAGATCAAGGCCGTTCATCAGCGAAGGTGACGTTTTGACCGCTATTGCCTGCCGTATGCTGGCGCAGTATCAGGGTCACAGCTCTAGCAGGGAGTTGGCGACGATAATGGCAGTAGATCCTCGAAGTCGCGCCAAGTCAGTATTCCTTCAAGACGCAGCATACGTCCAGAACTCACCAACAAATATTTTCTTTTTCTGTCCTGCAAAAGAGGCTGCCGAGTTACCTCTGGGAAAGCTAGCCCTGTTGGTGCGTGAGGCGATAGCAACCCAGGCGACCGAGGAGCAGCTGAAGGCAGCTGCATCCCTTTCCATGGAGTCTATGAGAGCGAACAAAATGCCAGTTATCTTTGGAGATAAGAACATGGCTACTCAGTTTATGTCAAACTGGACTAAAGGTAAGCTTGCCGAGAAAATGGACTTTAGTCCAGCAGTGGTACACGGCGCGCCCACTAAAGCGCGTCTGAACAAGCGAGGGCATCCCGTATACTACCAAGCATCTGACCCATCTCATAATGCGGTCTCGGTCATATCTAGCGTTTTTGTCATCATGGAAAAGGATCACGAAGGCAACACTTGGTTCTCGATTTCGATACCCGGAAAAATGTGGTCGTATTTGATGGAGTATCTAGGGCAATTTGCATAACTTCTTTGAGAAATAGATATCGTGAAGACTTCACATAAACCTCATCGCCGGCGCCCCACTCCCCTTCTGACGTGATGCCAGGTGACGCTACTTTAGGAAGATGTATAGTGCATATTCTCGGAACCTCGTACTCTATCAATTCAATCTGTTATATTTAGTAGCCATGTCTAGCAGGTTTCGATAATACAACGTGAGACCGTCAAAGTGATGAATTTTCTGTGGTTGAAGTTGCTAACCCCAATGAACAGCCCCTCTTTATGCAATGTCAAAAGGGGGCTTTCAAGCGGTCTGTGCATATTTATATCATCGACTCTCACGAGATTGTGTATACGCATTTTCATTTCATTCCAACTTTGCCTCCATACAAATGATGATAACAAGCACTCTATTCAATTTTTCAATCTCTTACTACTTGCTAGCTCTTCATCCCCCTACATCTACTTCCTCCAGCTCTGTCATAATTCCTCATTAGCTGCGTAAGGCTGCTTGTGCAAAGAGTACAGGAACCAGGCCAAAAAGTGACATGGATCCCCATGCCCAGTTATTATCTCTCGGATACTTCAAAATCTGCCAATGAGCAGCCATTGTGAAACCGACTCGCAAGAATGAATAAACGAGTTGGGGAGATCGCACGACGATTCCACTCGCCGTTACGGCTACACTCTGCGTCAAAAATGAGTCTAGCAAAAACCCCACGGCCGTCATTAGAAGCATCGTGTTCTCCTTGCCAAGCTTCACAGGTAGTGTTTGCAGACCCTCCTTAGCATCCTCGGCGATATCCCTGACGTCGCAGGAGGTTTCTCGAAAAAATTGGTACAAGACCGCGAGGTGAAAGCTCCTTGTTCGGAGGTTGGCGTCGCTGCATTGAGACTCGTCTTGTCGACAACAATAAGCCATGCTTGCGCTGGCACAGACACTGGCCATGCACACAGCTACAACGAGCGATTTCGCTTCGACAAACTTTAGCATAATTAGTAACAGTTCCATTAATTCTAACATTTATAGAGAACTTACCAAGATTTTTGGCTTAACCATCACCAGACTGCTTGACTTTGAGAATCGTGGAATACAAGGAACGCCCCAAAGTAAACCCAGAGGTAAGAATCGATATATGTCATACGCTGTCTGCAAGCCCGACATGGCGGTACATACAAGTATGACAGACCACATGCCGTAGACCCAAACGTTCCAAATCCACTTTGAAGGCCTACTTGACCGTGGCAGATCTTTGTATGTATCGATGGCTGTATAACACGATCATCAATGCTCAGTCCAGTAAAAGAGGGGGTCGGTGGACTTGTTCAGCCCTCCACGTACAATCAACAGCGGCTGAAATGGTGCCAATAAGCCCAAGAAGAGTGCCAGGGAACTGGTACGAGCCGGTAGCTGTCTGTATAGCACCTATGGCTGGTGCCAGATGACCCAGGCCCATCAGAGCGGGCATCAAGCCGAGACTGTAGAATGTGTTCGTACGTGACATATTGAATTGTTTGTAGAAGAAAATCCAAAATCAGCAGGTGATTGAAAACAACCTTTTGCAATTCCAAGACTTGGCGGTAGACATTGGGAGCGGGCGGCGGTTCACTTAAGAAACGACTTTGGGAAGGCTAGGGTTAGGGTTAGCATTTGGACCAAAGGACTGTCCGGCATTTCCGTCTCACTTTGGCAAGAGCCGTTACAAGGGTATGAATTCGAATTAGCTATTTGGTCTAGATTCTTGCATGGGCAACTCCGCTCTAAACGGTGACCGAAGGTCCTCAACAGCAGACAGCACAACTAGTTTCTGCATTCGTGGAGTAGATGCATCAAGCATCTGGTCGGCATCAGGCTCCAGCATTTCTCTTCAATCCATTGGCTAAATGAGTCCACAATACAAGGGTGGAAGCAGTGGATAACACCAACCTGGCTTCGGCGTTACAAAAGTTGGGGCGCTACAGCTGGAGGTGGCTTTATGGGGTATGGGGGAGATAAAGCCGCACCATGGGAATCCCGTTGCCGACTGACGAAAGTGGTTCCATTATTTACCAAGTCTTCATGTTGCTGTGAGATTTTCTACAAGTCAAACTTCATCTTGGCAACCTCGAAATATTTCTGATTAGTGGTTTCTATCGCCTTTACCACAATGGAGGTTGGACTTTCTGATGGGCTGCAGGCGCTTCTACCTCGACTTATACTATACACTATCGTTGGTACCTGCATAGCATGGTTCTACCATTTGATGCAGCCTGCCTTGGAGGCCGCTCTCTCAAACGACTATCGCAGCTTCACCTGGGTCAGTGAGAAAAGAGGCGTTGGCTCATTCCTTAAATCTACCTGGGATGTTGCATTCAAATCAAGGGAGCTGTTCGCCGAAATTCATCGTAAGGTATGATGTCCCTATGTAAAAGCACTTGAGAACATTCCAAATTTTGTAGTGCAGGCAACTGACCGCGATAGATCCTCGGTACCAATGATGAGAATATCCACCTGGTTCCAATTCCGCACTGCAGTACGGGGTTTATGCTCATGGTTCCAAAGCAGCTGCTTAATGAATATGTCCGTCAGCCTGAAAATGACATCTCCCTGAAGAGATATACGTTGCAAGCCCTCGTGCCTGATTACACGACACTAGGAGCGCATATCGTGATACACCCTGTTTACAGGAGTGTGGTTCACAAAGAGCTATACCAGAAGCTTGCGGACAAAATGGATATGGTCAATGAAGAAATGACGGCTGCCCTTGATGAGGCTGTTGCATCAAAAGTCGGGGAAAATGGTGAGGCGAAGATCAATATGTGGGATACAGCAAACCGCATTCTGAGTCGGTCTGCCAATCGCATCATCTCAGGATATCCTTTATGCCACAACCAGGAGTATCAAGATGCTACGGCACAGTACGCAGCCACTTTTTTCGCCTCGGCTTTATATGCTCGTTTCATTCCGCCATTTCTTCGCCCGTAAGCATATTCTAATGGTCTCTCATTACCCGTTTTGCTCAAGTCTTCACTTTCCAGGTTCCTGCTGCCTCTTATGTGCCGGCCACTGATGAGGTGCATCAAGACTGCGGCTAAGCATGCGACACCCGTCATTATGGAACGAATGGCAATTATCGATACTGCCCAGGAGAAAGGCATCGAAGCGGAGTTACCAGTGAGTAGCAAAAAACTAATATCGACATAAGAGACGTTGAGGTTGACATGCAATTCTCAGAATGACATGCTGAGCGCAATCATCATGGCGGCGAAAAAAGACAGTAATTCAGCAGCTGAGTATGACCCCATGGTTATTGTGGCTAGAATGATGGTCCTCAACTTTGTCCAATCGTACACAAACCTTGTCACCATGACGAATTTGGTGTATGATCTCATCTCGTTGCCAGAAGGGGATTTTGAGGACATGGTGAGCGACTTACGGGCAGAGATCAAAAGGGAAATGGCCAAGGGAGACGGATTTTCACACAACTTCTTCCAACGACTCGACCTCATGGACTCGTTGATCCGGGAAAGTATGCGCTACAACCCCATTGGCGAGACTGGCATTGAACGTGCAGTTGGGAAGAGGGGTGGCTTCACATTCTCCAACGGGATCCATGTTCCACAGGGAGCCCTTCTTGCCGCCCCAATCAAAGCCTACCAGCGAGATGAGATGACATATCCTGGCGGCTTCAACCCTCGACGTTCCACGCAGGACCCTGAGCACCCCAAGATGACAGACATTTCCCCAAACTTCCTCAATTTTGGTCTGGGGCGTGGGGCATGCCCGGGCCGGTTTTTCACGAGCAATTTGCTGAAGCTGACGCTGACGCATCTGCTCCTGGATTACGACTTTGAGCGACTAGAGACACGGCCTGAAAATGTCCGCAAGGTAACACTCGATGAGCCCTGTGGCCGGTTTCTCATCACGTTGAAGAAAAGGGAGGTTCAGTGAGCGAAACGGGTCTAATTCAATAGGGATCATCAGGGACCTATGCCTAATTGAGCAAAATGGCGTGCCGTGTCAGACGCGCTGTCAGGTTGGACTCAAGGAAATAGCGATTGTCAAGACTAAATTGATGCAAATGTCCCTTGTATACTAGGCTCAGAGTAGCAAGGCCATCTAAGTAAATGTCGATGTCATGCTCGAAATAGTAAGGTGAAACAACTAAACTAGATATATGGACGCCCTAATACTCGCAGGTTTAGTAATCTGATCTGCATGATTGGGCATGGTCGTTCAATTGAGCCGCTTCGGGAGTTGGGGAGTAATGAAGATGCGGCAGATAAGCAGAGATGTAACCCAATATCGCGACCCAATAGACATGACATGAACCACGGCTGCAAGGACGGGCACCGCGGATTCATCCATGTGAATCCTTCTAGGCATCCACGAACCCCCGACCCGGACCTCCGGCCTCTCTGACGGGCGGGCTCGGTAACCCCGCAAAAGCGGGAATCGCCCTTCGGGGTTCGCCATCAGATGACCAAGAACGAGCGCGGAACTCGAAAGCCGTTGGAGCTGTGAGCTGTTTTGCACTGACCGCACGCCCACTTAATGCAAGTTGAATCGTTATTAATACCACAGACACGCTCTTATTTGCTCCTCCTAACCAAACTGTCACTCTGACCCTAGTTAAAATCATTTACCCCCGCATCCAAGAAAGCGGGATGGATCCGGAAGGCTTGGAGAAGAGGATTCGAGCTACTCCGCTATTCAGTCATCCCTTTCGCGACCCTAAGGCAAGTGGAGCGTACCGGGCTCCATATCACCCACCTGTACATGAGTGGCATTATAAAAACACTGAAATGTGGGAACTGATAGCGACGGGTAGTGCGGAGAACTGGGTATAACGACACGGCGATCGAAGTAATAAGGACGAAACAAGGACATGGATAATGGTCATCATTTAGCGCCCATTCCACTCACAGTCACGTCACTAGGCGGAGGAATTATATTTACAGGCTCTACGTGTTTAACTTACACCTACGTGTCAGTTTACTAGACTGGCCTCTTGTACCATAATCAAAGGGCAGTTCGTGGCGTGTCAGGGAGCCCTGACAAAATCCAGCAGGGCGTTGCTCACCTCTGCTCTCATTTCCAGCATAATCCAATGCCCGGCGCCCTCCAGTACCTTCTCGGTATAACTCTTGCTCGCATATGGCCTGATACCCCTCCCGATCTGGTCCGCTCTTGTAACCATGTCCTCGCTGCCGCATAAACCAAGCACGGGTACCTTCAGCGTGCGGTCTGCATCAGTCAATGGGTCCTCGTCTGGAGCCTGCGTTCCACGCATGAGCGACCGATAGTAGTTGAGCGATGCCGCAATAGCGTTTTTCTGACTGTTGACCTGGAGCCATCTGGACTTGTCTTCCTCCGTGAGCCATGGCGGGAGGGGACCCGTCTTGCCAGCGGTCAGCCATTCGCGAGTACCATTAATTGCCGCAAGGCTCTTCACCCAGATGCTATTGTCATCTGGGTAAGCCAGGTGGAAGAATGACTCAAGCTGCGTATTGTCAGTATCTCTGCCTAGGGTATCAGCACGATGGAGGCCAGGCAGCATACATTCTTGACAATGAGGTCTTCAGCATCATAGGAGTTGAAAAAGTACCAGTACCCGAGTTGCATGTACCCGAGTTGTAAGTGACTCCATACATTTAACCCATCAATATCAAAAAATACTCCCGGGGCAGTATATCCTGCTGACATGAACACCAGCTTGTGAAATCGCTCTGGGTGCCACACGACGACACGAGAAAGAACCATGGAGCCCCAATCATGAGAAACGCCAACGACCTGTTTTATCTTCTCATGGTCTAATAGTTCCGCAAAGTGTCCGCTCAGACGCTTCAAGCGGTACGCTTCAATATCAACCGGCTTGTCAGAGTCACCGTAGCCGAGGCAATCAGGAGCGATGACTCCATAGCCGGCCCCCGTTAGGTCGACGACTTGATATCGCCAGTCATGACGCGAGGAGGGGTAACCATGAATGAGGAAGAAAGTTACCTTGTCTTCCTTGGCGGGAATGTAGTCGTATGCATAGGTGTGGCCATCACTGGTGGTGAAGCGCTTGTCAAAAAAGCCCATGGTGACGAGGAAATACAGGTAGGCCCGCAGAAGACTTGCGAATTAGACTTGAACCGTTCAAAGTGAGTGTAAGTTGAGAATAAAATAATGTTCCAGGGATAGGAGCCAAGATCTAAATCAATGATCAGGTAGGCATTAGAGTGCCAAGAAAAAGAGAATAGCCTAACCGCAAGTCCAGTAGCCGTGTACAATTCACCCTACAGTACACTATTAGGATGTAGCACATGCCGAGGCCGGTGTGGGGGAGCTATTCCATGGGGCAAGTATTCTTACCGATGGGGACTACAGAATCTAGTCGAGCTTTATTAATCAGAATAATGGTTCTTAACCAGCTAGGCACAAATGTCCCTTACAGACCTGTGGCTTCTAGCAAACTAGGATCGTTCCCTTTTTCGGAGTCCCTTCTAGGAAGTCCAATGCATGAAATATTGCCACCAAAAGAGCTACAACATTCCTCCGGTTCCATTATTGTCTATGGATGTGGTCTTGTTGGCCTTCTTTCCCATGGTGGTGTATACAGACAACGTAGCTAAACGCTCAAGTGCCGTCAAAATACTCCTTCTGGTGGCTTTCAAATCTGCCCGAAGCTTCAGCGCATCGCTAACTGGGGGTTCCAATTCCTCTTTCACAATAGTCTTACAAGACGAACCTTTGTTAATGCATGAGCTACCTCACTCTAAGGGAGACATATTGCTTCTAGGGAGTAGCATGAAGAGTCGATGGACCTTAAGAGTCAATCTAATCTAAATTTACTGAGAAAAGGAAGGTAACAAAGACAAATGAACCTAGCATTCAAGCCATCATGACTACATACCCAGTAAATGAACCCTGAGCAGCTCGATCTGCAGTAATGGGGAGCGGCTTAGTAGGCCACATATTTCTCGACTAGCCCATACTTATGAAGCGTGATAAATCTGCGGGATGATAGTATAGACAGCGTATTTCTTAAGAGAACTAGAGCCGCCAGGGTGGGACCGAGTTTGCAGTAATAAGGCTAGTTGGTCCACTCCCTGTTGCAAATCTCTCAGTAAGTAGGAGGCTCTTCTTACGTCATTTCTAGGCACCAGAATTAACTTAGGCAACAGAATAAAATCTAGGCAGCAGAATAACAATCGATGCAACTGCTGTATTGACTCAAGTAATTGGACTAGGCGGGGCTCTAAACAGAGGCGTCCCCCACCCCTCACCTCCCCCCCTTTTCTGCTGGCCAGATTACTATGGGGATACTATTCAACTTCGATTATCCAAATGTAGTGCAACGCTGGAATATCTCTCACCCCCAGTTGTCGTTTGGTACGACCCCGGCAGGGTGGGTTACAGGAGTTACACTGGCATTGTTGGGTGTTGATGAGAATAAGGGAAACTCCTCTGTTTATTATTGTTATACGTTTCTACTATGAATCTACTATGAAATCAGGCCAAATAAAATGAAGAGAAAGAAGAAAGATAAAAAAAAGAAGTATTATTCACGAATGTTGACTCAGTTCATAGAGATAGAGCCGTTATAATCACTTCAATATTTGGCAGCTGAATCCTTACCTTTTCGTTAAGCCACATTAAACACTACAACATTTTTGTTAACCAGACTTTACCTGACTTGCTAAGCAGGCCCTACCTAACAGACTCCTCCTTTCTCTTATTTTTCTCTTATTGCAACTAACAGGCTTGAATGTTTTGATATACGAATCTTTTGTAGTCTTAACCCTATTAGTTACTCAGGTGACGCGTTGCTATGTCTCTTACAGATTATGTGTTTGTAGTCTGCCAAGTTAGGATTATCTCATTTCTAAGTAAAAATATTTTAATATTCATAATGTTACGACGAGCTGCATCTAGAGCTATCGCAGACACTTCGAGTCTCCCAAGACCTACCCTATGTCTTAATATCTTATTCGGTACAAATAGTTCAAAAGGAAGAATCGAATTATAGTAGTGTATTATAAGTCTTATCTCCGTCGAGAATTTCATATCCAGACTTTGAGAGACACCAGCTGCCTAACGCTATTCTGGTACTCCTAGTAATATATCAACACTGCTTCTAGATGATTATTGGTACCTAGATCTGAAGACTACCATCAAGTAGTCAAAGTGATCATACCTCATAATACACGATCAAGTTACACTGAAAACTAAGTATATTCTAAAGATTTAACATGGCTTTATTTATTCTTCGGAATACTGATGATTACAACTGCTGAAACAAAACGCGTTCCAGACTGGACCGAGACGGATCTATCTAGTGAGCATTGTGCCGAGGTCGGCCTAGAAGAAGATTCGGACTCTTGTCTTGGTTGCGCGAAGACCCGTTATCGTCTATTGGGAATCAACCAGAAAACGAAAGTCTTTGTCCATTGGTAATAGAATTCCGTTATCTACTTCTTTGCGCGGTACCCGGCGAAGTTCAGTTTGGTCATGGGGTTTATTCATCCAGTTTAGTAGAGAGTTTGCAGTCAGCCGCCAAGGAGATGATCATAAGATAGCTATGAAAGGCAATACTATTAGATAGACTCTAGATCATATTAGCGCTTTAATGAGAAGAGGAGATGGAAAGAGTCAAGGAAGAAAAAGTGGACAGAGCATTGAGAGGGTCTAACGTCGGCTGAACCAAGTGTCCGAGAACTAGCTGTAAGACGTCAATCCCATAACTTCAATTGAAGAAAATCGATGGTCAGCCTCAAATCTACTACGCCACAATCCTTACTCCCTGGCACTGTCATTACCTGAAATGCTGGCCTACTTTTGAGTGCTCCGAGACATTCTAATTACATTCTCATTCCCTTCGTAGTAACAGATCGATCCATCCATAAGTGTACCCACGATTATCAAGGCGCACCGCCAGTTTTACTGCTAGACCAGACGTCGATGTCCAGGTCTACTATTCCTACCAAGCCGCTCACTGCTTGCACTATCCCTTCAATATCGTCATATACCAGCACGCTGCATACTTGCATGGCGATGAAGTCAGTGTAGTTTCGCGAGTCCCAGTGCGAATCCAAAACGTCAGTGCCCTCCTTTTGAATAATGCCAGCTTGTTTGCTCTTCGTTTTTGATTCTTGCTCCGTGAGTCTGTCTGAAATACGAACTGGGCCTCCTTCTCGGGGTGAATCAGTGGTTGCCGGTCCTAGCATCTCGTGGTGATTTGGGAAACTCCGATGGGCAAGCAACGAGCTATCAATTTGATCTCTTTCTCCAGTTGAGCTGTCTTCTGTCGGCTGCATGGTTATTCCTAACCTCTCTAATTGTGAAGTAAGCGGCGGAAACGGTGGCAAGCTCCGGCCTGATAGTAATGAGTTGGATGATAAAGTTAATGTTGACATGACGGCTTGGTATGCGGGTTCCCATCCTGGGAGTATGGCTAACAGGGTCTGACGCCAGCGATCATCTTGGGCCTCTACGCTTGCGAGTGGTGTCCTGGCTTCTTTGTCTCCTAATTGCTTGTCCTCCAAGTACTTCTCCTGGTGCATTCGGCATAAATGCGTGAGAGAGTAGCCAATGAGTGTCAAGTAACCCATGACACGTTCGCTATGCATAATTATCTCCTGATATGCCTCAACGGGAAATTGGCCACCTATGGTAGGTTCCCATTGCTGCCACATAATATGGGATTTGATTGAAGACATGAAACGCACAAATCTTATAAAAATTGTACGTCGAGCCTTTGCGAGGTTGGAAACCGGGCATGTCTCTGACTTGATCTGACCAGCTGTCGCTTCTACCTGAGATTTCATAGTGGAAGTTAAGACAGAGCAGTAAGAAGCAAGCAGATACAGCGCTGTGGACAACTCTTGTCGAAGCCAAGTGCGATCGGTCATAGGGGAAGGGAAAATTGTCCAGAAGAATGCGATCAGACTACCCGCCGTGACTACGGCGAGCCGATATGGAGCCAAGAGATAGATTCTATGCCCCTATTTTAGCTTTTGAATATAGTAAAAAAAGAAAGGAAGACAGGAAGATAAAAAGAAAAAGGACATTCAAAGCTTACGGATAATAAGGCTGACCTGAAGCGGTAGCTACAGATTTCCCAAGCTGCCTTACCTGTAGTTCATAACCAATGATGATAATTTGCGTGATAATGGTAATCATGACAGCCGTACTAATCTTGGGATATCTGAAACCGTAATGTTCAATGAAGATAAAAAGCCACAAGAAAACGATAACACCCGGGGTCTTTTGGTCGACGATGTACCAGATAATCAGTGAAAAGACCATAGCGGCACAGGTGCCTCCTACTCGACAGCAAAAGCCAAAGACAGACTGACCAGAGGCTATAGAGTGTGATTATAGGTTGATATGAAACCATAAGAAGTGACTTACTAATTGTCATTCCGAGAGCGATAGTAATCATCGCCCAGTCTAGTCTCTGATGATGGAAGAATTCTTGAGTTTGCTCCAGGAACGCCATGATACCGACTGTTAGCGTAGCACAGGCCACTCGGAAGCCGAATGTTGACTCCTTCGAACCCAAGACTGATGAGATTTTACGGAGTCCATTTCCAAATTGTTGCCAGGCATTTGCGGCAGGAAGATGTTCTAGGTCTCTTTTCTGGCCTTCGGCATCTCGATAGGTACCGTTCGTGATTTCCAAGATATCAAAGTCCTCTCTCGCGCTCCACTTTTGTTCCTTGAAGATGCTCCTCAACCACTTCCAGATCAAGTATTCACAAGGGAAGATGAAGTGTTTATGGCGCATTGTGCCGTCTTCGATTTTCTCCTCCCCAAAGGCGACAAGTTCCTGAATGGCTTCTCCAACAGCGCGCATTAGATGCTGCAAATATATCGCGATATAAAGCCGGGTGCGGTTCCTGAGAATCGGGGTGCTGGAGCTTGAGTGTTGCAATTGAGTAGATTTCAACTCGCCTCCGATTGGCGCCGGTTCACTAACCAATGTCCTCAGAATTTCGCCTTGCTGCGAATAGAATTGCCAAAGCTTTTTATCCAAAAGGTTCGCGAATCCTTCGTCGCCAGTTTTGATTTGGTCACCATTGGCCTCAACATCGTTTGACCCATTGCTGGTTGACCTCTCGCAGGCCTTTGGTTTTGTGGTAATTTGCAACCTGATTCCAGCATGTTCAAGCCCTTGCTCGCTTGCTTCAGAGAGAGTCTGGAATTGCACTTTCATTTCCTTCATGAGGTCGGTCCACATCTGATTCTCTAAGTCAGATTCTTCTAGATTCTGAAATTGGATGTCGTTGTCCATAATCCACCTCCCACGTTCAGTGACTCGCTGTAAGATGTCCATGATAGTATCCATTGCCAGTCTATCATGCGTCAGCACCTTTACATGTCTTGAAAGATCGGGTAGAAAGCTCACATTGGAATTGTGACGTTTTCAGCTAGCGTGAACATCTCACTGAGATCTTTGGCATCTAGGCTTCCCCAAGCCATGTCTCTTTTAGCATAGCTTATATCGTTGTCTATCTTCCTAACCAAGGCTTTTATTTCATCAGCTGTATCTCTTAGGCACTTGGTTGCTGTCGCGTGTTTCGACATATCTTCGCGTTTCGCCTTATCTCCTTTAGGTTGGACTACGTGTTTGTTTTGTGGTCCAAAGTCCCTGCGACTCACCATCTGAGAGGCGATCACCTGCTCGGTTGTTAATTCGGCAAGAATTTTTTTTTGTAGGGCCACCATTTTTCTGAGTAGACCAATGAGGCTCTTAAACTCTGCGAATACTACCATGCGACTGCTAATAGGAAATATGAAGAGTGAGACACCGGCCGCCAGTCCCATGCCAAAGAGCATTGCTACAAGTTGCTCTCGGACAAATTTCTCCGCCGCCATAGTCGTATCTACTCTGGGCCCAAAAGTCGTACTATTGTTGATAAAGATACAGTAGATGACCACAGGTATATTGAGACTGGGCACCTTTGCTCGCAGGAGGTTTACAAACCAGATATTTGCGAAGAGCCAAATTGCGCAGACAGCCGACTGGGATGAATTATACGGTGGCGAAACCATTGATGTACTCTGAGATGGGGGAGCAGAGGTATGAATACGGGCCTGCACTGAGGACCAGATTGCGAGGAGGGACATGGCTGCTCCCAGGCAGATGAACAGAAGGTTAAGAATGAGGCTCTGTATGAACTTGCTGCGGGGCAAGATCGGGACGGCCAGGACCGAGATTATTGGAATAAGGTAACCTTGTGTCGTAAAGAAGCTAGATATCGCTGTCGATTGGTACATCGATATACCAATTATAGGAGCGATGGAGCCTCTGCAAAACACGAGAAGTTAGGTTGGAAGAGAAGAGACACAGAAGAAATGGTAGATCGAATTCTTACTTGAACATGAGGGCTAAGGTAGGAGCATTTAGCCCGCTCTTGTCGATAAAGCGTTCAAGTATGGAGCGCTTATATTTCCCATGCTCCGAGTCCTGGCCGGAAGCATATTGCTCCGGAAGCTGGCTTGCTGTTACATTTTGGTGCCTTACTGGGTCTGCCATGCTAGCAACATCTTCATGTGTTCTGTAAATGATTACCGTACGAGCTGCCAGCACTCACACAAATCAATAAACAGGAGAGAAATGCTGGTAACAAGGGATGGGTGGCTTTATAACGTTGATGTAGCACAACAGACCCCTCGGAGGGGACACGAGATCATTGCCAATGGAAATTTAGCTTTAGGCGATGTTGCTATTCCACAAGTGTGAGTGAGCCTTGACAGAATAATAGCATCACAACGATGTCAATCATCCGTTTTGGGAAGGGAAGGGAAAGGGGTGGCTAGTTTTCCAATGCCCACATCGCTAGAGGATGATGATTTATACCGCATCTTCCCATACATTTCAAACAAATATTGGTCTTCATAGCCAAACTTGTCTCATGGCCTAATATTTTCTCATCCATTCCGTATAATAGACAAAGCCCCACGAGGCATCTCCACTACCTTGAGAACAACACCTAGCGACTCACTCATGGAAATTCTAGCCCAGGGCCCTGGAGTGACAGGCAGAACAAGATGGAGAATTGCGTCTATTGGCGGGGAAGGTGAGGTATCCTGCGTAAGGGTGCTCAAGACTAGTCTTTTGTAATTGATGAACGTGGCGGACCTATAAGTAAGAGGTAGGTCACCATAGGTCGTGCCAATGACGCTGACTTTTGTGGGGTCGAAAGCATGAGGAAACACACGTGACGGTGACAGCCTCGCCTGACAGCCCGCGACGATGTTTCCGCGGCGAAATTGGGGTTAGCCAGCCCAAATTATTCACTGAGCTTGGTCTTCCCAACACCACCCCAAATAATCGGGCTACGGTGCTTGACGGGCTGAGGCAGGGACGTTCTCAGCCGAACACTACATAAGTTGTATTGATTATCTATTGATTATCTGTTACATCGTATCTCAATCCAGTGCTGATGAAGGGGTTCTTGAAGTGCGCGTGAATGCTCCATTCTCTTGCTCTCGTTCCTGACCTCTTATGTCCTCGTTCCTTGGGTCGAGTACACATTATGGGCGTAATTGTTATCATTGAACTGGGTTTTGGCCAAGATGATCTCGACCAGTCTAATGACTGAGGAGGGGATCATACAAGCTTCCAGGGGCGGCGAATAGTAGTGATAACACGATCAAATCCTCCCAGTGACAAAATGTGGTGGTGTGAATGGTGTGGCTTCCCCCGCTATCACGCGTCAAGCTTATCGGATGGTGCTGCTGCCAGACTCCCTGCGCCACCCAGCCGTCAACTAAGTTGAAACTGGCTGTTTTCGTGTCGTCGCCAATGCTGCACATCATCCTATGCCACGTCCTGTGCTGAAGCTTAGCGCCTAGTGGCGCCCTTGAACTCTAAATACTGCCTGGAATCGCGATATTTAATCGAAAGCAGATTGTCATTTTTTAAAACTCAAATGATCCCTCCCATTCTCTTCACGTAAATACCCCCGACTTCAAGCTCAAGCGTTGAATATTTGTCTTCTCGGCTCCGGTAAGATCACTAGGTGGAATGGGATTGGATTTCCAATATGGGTCATGCAGATTTGGGGACACAGCTCGGTCAAGAAGTCCCGGTGACTGAGGCATCCTCATCTCGTGAGAAATTATGGCCAAATGAATATGCACACCTGGAACCTAGGTAAGCTACCGTTCACGCGTCTCGAATATCAAATGATTTTTGATGTGCTGCTAATCCAATACCCCCGCCATGTATGATAGCCGTTGGTGGTTCCTCTCAGCAGCGTTCCCCATGATCGCAGGGACTCTTGGCCCTGTAGCGTCAGCTTTTAGCATCTGCACGTTGGCTGAACCATGGCGACAGCACCTTGTGCCTGGGGGGGATGCCCAGAAGGCCCCTTTCATTGCCAATCCTTTGTGGTATGTCCATGCTGGGATTCCTGTAATCGATTCTTTCTCTATCCCCGATCTGACAGAGTGAGGTGCTAGGCTGACAATCCTTAATGCCGTTCAGCTTGTTATTGCTGTAGTCTCAAACGTAGTTCTTCTCCTCAATATGGGGAGAAGGCTTCGCTACAACATAGCACAACCCATTACGATAGGCGGATGGTGCTGCTGCCCAAAGACTCTGTGTAACTGGGGCATTGCTTCTAACACACGGTTAATAGGTACATATCAGCTATATGCCGCATCTCCCTCAGCGCCACTGCCGCCGGACCACTCCTTGAAGACCTCAGTTTCCCACAAAACGAGCTCCTCTGGTCCCAATCATTTTACTACAGTATTTGGGCAGCTATCCTCTACGCTCTCGATGCTTCATTTTTAGCAGTGACCTTCTGGGGCGCCTCATCTGGCCATTACGAGAAGAACATGATCCTATCTTCAACCCATCGTACCCTCATGCTGCAGACCATTTTGTTCCACTCATACCTTCTTATTGGTGCTCGTATTTTCTCTCAATTGGAAAATTGGAATTTTCTTGATGCCATATACTGGGCAGACGTTACTTTCTTTACTATTGGCTTTGGGGACTATGCCCCCGAAACGACGCTTGGAAGAGCCCTCTTAATCCCGTATGCCATCTTTGGTATCATTAGTCTTGGTTTGGTAATCACGTCAATTGGAAGCTTAATAAGTGAGCGGGCTGGGCGCCGATTCCAAGCCAGGATTGAGGAGAAGACGCGACGCAGGACGATTCGGACCATGACACGACGGGGTGACGATGATGTCCTAAGACCCATCCATGCAAGCTATTCAACTCCGCAGATACAACCAGGCAAACTTCCAACAACAGAGTTTGAACGTCGCAGGGCCGAGTTTTCCCTAATGCGTAAGATACAAGACCGCGCTTCTTCCCGTAGAAGATGGGTGGCCATGGTTATCTCAGCCATCTGCTGGCTCATTCTTTGGGTCGGAGGTGCGGCCGTCTTCGAAAGATCGGAAAAAGGCTACCAGAATTGGTCCTTTTTTGAAGCATTTTATTTCTGCTTCGAAGCTTGGACTACTATTGGATACGGTGATCTCACTCCAGTATCCAACGCGGGAAAGTCTTTTTTCGTCTTTTGGTCAATCTTAGCATTGCCAACTATGACAGCCCTTATCTCACATGCCAGTGTGACTGTGGTACAGTTAATTAAGAATGCTACGATTCTTCTGGGAAATATAACAATTTTGCCGGGCGATGAAGGTTTTTCCCATAACTTGAAGCACATCGTTAGCAAACTTACATTCGGCAAGGCCTTCCGAAGCTATCTGGAGTCTGCAATTCCTGGACCCTCAAAGAACATTAATCAACACATAGCTGGAATCGAGACTGAGTCTTGCGGGCAAGCTCTACAGGATAACGACGGAGGCTGCCCTAGCACGCATATTGATGTTCAAAATGTTTCACGGAGTTGTCGACAACATTGCATTTACCATCCATCCCGGCTGTCACTTCCTCGCCTCCGGAGTCCTGGCAAAGTGTTTCCCACGACCACCGAGTTCCAATTCATATTAATCTCAGAGATCCAGCTCATTGCCACAAACCTCAAAAAGTCGCAATCACATCGATATACCTTTGAACAGTGGGCCTGGTATCTTAGTCTCATTGGTGAAGACGAACACAACGCACGGACGCATTGCCAGGCAGAACCCAGGGACACCAGCCAGCACCGCAATGATCAAGACGTAGGTGGTGACCTGATGTGGTCATGGGTCGGGCATCACAGTCCTCTGATGGGTGTGCAAGAAGAGGGCGAATGGATTCTAGAGAGGCTGATATATACACTCCGAGAATCGTTATCGTCCCAAAGGACAGACCACCCGGCCAATGATGCAAGGAAGGCATATGAGGAAACGCCAGTGGTGTAGACTTTTGATGGAGGCGGCGCGAATAGACTAGAATTCATGCAATGGCTGTATTTTGAATGCTTGGCCATTTACACCTGTATTAACTGAAGTTATTTGTACCATACTCACAGACACTTCAAAGGATGTGTTATAATTTTGTGAAGAGAGGCAGAACAAGGCGTTTGGAAATAGAAGCAGTTAACGTGTGTATCACAACTCTTCAGAACCCCTAAACGGCCTTCACATGCGGTCCGGCCATCAGCCAGGGGTCTATCTCTTGTTGCGTAACGATTATCTCCATAGCTATGATAGTTTTATCCCTATTTTTAATGTCTAAGGGGGAATAAAATCATCTTGTGAAAGGCTGGGCCTTTGGTTGGGTAGAACGAAAAGGGAAATTGAATTGGTCTATCGAAGCGGAAAAAGAAGAAAATGACTATGACAAACAGAGGCCAATATATCCCTTTGACTATCTAACATGCATCTTCTCTAAAGTTCTTCCATCAAGGTGCATGCCAGGCAGCCTGCCGGTGTTATGCTAGGGAACCTTCGGTGGCAAGGTTTTGTTCTGCTGGTGTGACGCCATTCACGATAACAGCAGGCACAGGCTCCCGGCACAACCCGGATCCATGCGGCCACAGCCCATAATACATTTACTATCGGAACTGATAGCGGCAAACATAAGAACCTCTTGGAGAGGCCGATAATGTAAAAAGAGACTGAAACAACCTATACTTGGTTGTTTGGTAATTCATCGGACAATATAGATGGAACAGGAAGGGAAATCGATGTCAACATATGTGCGAGTTATTCACACCGCTTTACCTATCCTTCGCTATTAGGGTCACGAAATTGACCGATTTTTTTTTCTTAATTTCAATCATGGTGGAGTCCTTGCAAACGGACCATCAGGCTGAACGCACAGTTATGTAGACCTCCAGCGTGGTTCCCTCCCCCCAGCCTGGCCTGGCCCATGTGTCCCCTGTTGTGCTTGTCTGACCAATGTGGCCAGGCGTGGCAAAGTTACCCATGTCGTTCAGTAAGCTTAATATTATCCTTGATAGGAAGGTTACTTTTTAGCGCGTCCGTATTGTGTGGGATTGACACTCGAGCAGATTCATAACCATGCAATCTTCGCCCTTCGAGCGCAGGTCCTTTCCCTGTTGGTAGCGCGAGTGCAACCTTCTGACTGGCGCACTGGAGCACCACATTCGTATGTTGGATGTTATAGCTTTTCTCCTCTTTTACACTGCGCTGGCATCGGATGACTACTCAACTACTGCCTCACATGATGAGGGGGGAGTCGAGAAGTGCGAAGTAAACGCAAATATGACCCGTATCTGAGTTTCTATGGAGATACAAACTAAATAGCAAACTTTAACTTATTTCTCGTTTTGATGCTGACATATCTACTAGTGTACAAAGTTATATCTTCCAACAATAACAGAAGTCGAGGTCAGCCCTTCCGAATCACTCTTCTCCCCGCTTATGTCCGCTGTTGCGGGGAAGATGAGATTGAGACATTTGTAGGAATGGATCCTGTGTTGCGTTTCTTTTTCCGGTCCTCCGCAGTCACCCTTGACATCTCCTCATTTGCGAGGGTTCCCCGACACACACCGACACCCCAGTTTCCCCATCTCCTTCCCCCATACCCCACCTCGTCTATCCTGTTTCCCAGGTTTTGTCAACTTGCAGGTTTGAGCCAGGGTTTATTCCAAGAGTCCGACATTATCAGGAATTTGGGGGTTATCTGGGATAATCGGATCCGACTCATCAAGGTTCAGTTCTTCCGCTCCAAACATAAAAAAGTACATAAGACGGGCTTATCCCAGACGAAATCGGATTTACCCCCGATTGCAAGTCCTAAGTGTAGCCCACCCCTTCTCTCTCTCCCCTTTCCAATTTAGCTACCAAAAAATCAATCCTTTTTCACACCACATCCTCTCAGTACTTTCCAGCTGCCATGGGTTCACCAGAAGAGACCCGTCAGGGCGAACCTGCTGATCCCCTCGTTAAGGGTATCATCCCTACAGCCAAACAAGCCCTCCTTGATCTCTTCATTTGGAAACAGCGTGTCGTTGTGACCAATGAGCATGGTGAGACAGCCACAGAATGGCGTGACCCCGATCCCATCAAGAATCCTATCAGTCTCATGGCCCAGCTATCTGCCAAAGATTGGATCTTCTTCATCGTCGGCTTTTGTGCTTGGACTGCTGATGCCTTCGATTTCCATGCCCTGTCAATCCAAACTGTTAAGCTGTCCAAGTACTATGATACAAGCAAAACTGCTATCACCACGGCCATCACTCTTACCCTTCTCTTGCGATCCGTTGGAGCAGCTATCTTCGGTCTTGCTGGTGACAAATGGGGCCGCAAGTGGCCTATGGTCTTCAATATGATCGTCCTTGGAATACTCCAAATTGCCACTATTTATAGTACGACTTTCCAGCAATTCCTGGGAGTACGAAGTCTCTTCGGTCTCTTTATGGGTGGTGTATATGGAAACGCCATTGCCATGGCCCTGGAGCAGTGCCCGTAAGTGACGACATCGACTCAGTCCTCAACCCAATATTTTAGTTTCTATACTAATTGTATTCTGTGGGCTTTTTATACAGAACGAACGCTAGAGGCTTAATGTCGGGAATTTTGCAGCAGGGATATTCTTTTGGTTACGTCTTGGCTGCATGTGCCAACCTTGGCGTGGGTGGCTCCGTCGAGAGCTGGAAGACCGTCTTCTGGATTGCCGGTACGTACTTTTTATTATTATACTTACTTCGGTCTCGCCTCCTGGTATAAGCCCAAGGGGGAGTCGAGAGAATGGCGGGGGAAGCATTTTACATGTCATGACTAACTGTTGTGTACTTTTGTGCTTTAGCTGGTCTCTCCATTGGCGTCGGGATTATCCGCATCTTCTTCCCAGAGTCTCAGCAGTTCTTGGAAGCTCGCGCCCGCGGAAAGTCGACTGCATCCGCTGGTGCTTTCTGGCGAGACTTCAAGAAGATGCTGATACAGGAGTGGAAGATGTGTGTTTACTGCGTCATTCTAATGACCTGGTTCAACTATTACTCTCACACATCTCAGGATTCCTATACTACCTTCATGTTGGAGCAAAAGGAGCTCTCTAATTCTGGCGCGTCTCGTGCTTCCATTATGATGAAAGTAGGTGCCTGTGTAGGTGGGACTATCATTGGCTATATCAGCCAGTTTGTGGGCCGTCGCCGAGCTATTATTGTGTCCGCCCTCATGTCCGCCATCCTGATCCCCGCATGGATCCTCCCCGAGGGCGAACGCAACCTCAGTGCCTCTGGTTTCTTCATGCAGTTCTTTGTGCAGGGCGCTTGGGGCGTTATCCCAATTCACCTAAATGAGTTATCACCCCCTGCATTCCGATCATCTTTCCCTGGCGTGACCTACCAGGTCGGCAATATGATCTCATCTCCCTCTGCGCAGATTGTAAATGCAGTATCAGAGAAGACTTTCGTCACTCTCAAGAATGGCGACAAGGCAGAAGCTTATGGTCCAGTCATGGGTGTCGCAACTGCGATTATCGCTATTGGTATCATTATTACTACTATGCTGGGCCCTGAAAAGCAGGGTCGTCAATTCGAGCATGTTGTTGCCGGCTTGCAAGAGAATAACGAATTGTCGAAGAGAAAGGATATTGAGACTGGAAGCGTCCAAGACATCGAGTTGCAGGATCAAAAGTGAGGCTATAATTAGTCCCACGAGGATGGGTATTCACTTCTGTTACGTTGAAATTGTACACTCTACCAGCAAAGAGTGTTTTAGCTTGTCGAGTTAGCACACGACGGAATATCGTACAATCATTGGGTTATGATGAGATAACCCTTGCAATTGAATATGTGCCAGATGCTCTAATTCCGGTTATGTAGGACATAACTCATCACTAGCGTGTGTTTTGCTAGCATTCGTTGTAGTTGGGTCATTCCAATCTCCTTTCAAGAGTACTTTTTGGGTGGCGAATATTTCGATTATCTCCTCAACCTAAAACGAGATCCGTAAAAATTATATGGCGTGAAGCCTGAAGCCAAGCATTCAATAGTCAGAGAGGATCAATGAAGGGGAAGTTTTAAGTCTGAGATGTCAATATTTGTAAGTTTCACTCTTGCGGACACTGAAATACGAAGCTCCAGAGAGGGCGGGCATGGGGAAGTAGTAGCAATGAGCCCGTATCAAAGTAATCCACCAACACACCAACCAGGAGTGCGTGGTCGCGTTGATCTTGTCTTCCGAAGTACCTGCCTATGAGCACACGAAGAATACATCGACTTGCAAGCACGTTAGAGTTTGGAATTTCTATTTAGCTGGTTAGGCAAGCTTTGAAGACGCCGCTTAATTCTTTATTTCCTTTTCTATCCGATGGGGAATTTGAAAAATTAGAGGTAGCTCTTCATATTACATAGCATTCTGGCAAGTTGCATACATTACATGATCGAGCTAACAAATAAAATCTATTAGAAACCGCCGGATATAATTGCATGACGTCACTCAGAGCTTTAAACAGCCGACAGCGCTGCTTTTCGACTCTGGAGATATTCCGTACTGAATGGGTAATCAGAATAACCCGACGGTGACTGATTGATATAGAAGGTATTGCGGTTGTACGCACTCAGCCCCAAGCCATTCTGGATCCTGTACACCAGATCTGGATTGGAAATAAAATGCCTACCAAACATGACTACTATATTCTTATCCGGATACTCTTCATCGACAAGCGTTTGTGCATCTGCAGGTGTGTACCCTCCCGCAACAAGCAGCGGACCATTCCACAGTCGGTATGCGAAATCTAGTTGGTCGGCACCATCAGAATCCTCGCTACCAGAAATACGAGACTCGACCAGGTGGATATACGTGAGACTAATCTGGCGGGCTCTGAGAATGATGTGGGTAAACTGCGGGATAGGATCTTGCATCCTCATGCCTTGGAACGTACTCCAAGGACTGAGGCGGAGTCCGACCCGCTCAGGCCCAACAGCAGCGACCATGGCTTCCATGACGTCGTTTGTGAGGCGAGAACGGTTTTCCACGGTGCCACCGTACTCGTCGTCACGCCTGTTACTCGTGTCTTGCATGAATTGATCGAGGAGGTAGCCGTTCGCAGCATGACACTCGACACCATCAAATCCTGCGGAAATGGCGTTTTCGGATGCCTTTGCAAAGTCACGGACAATCTGCTCTATCTCCTGAGCTGTCATGGGGCGCGGGATGGGGAAGCCGCAATGTATGGGAATAGCACTAGGTGCCACGATGTCGATGCCTTCCCTCTTGGCAACCTCAGCATCGGCGGCACGTCCCATAGCAAAGAGCTGGCAGAAAATGAAGCTGCCTCGGGCGTGGACTTCGTCGGTAATCGTTTTCCACGCAGCGATTTGCTCTTGACTCCAGATCCCGGGCGAGTTTGCGAAACCGCCCGCCGCCGAGGGAGATACCAAAGTGCCCTCAGTGATGATCAAAGTTCCTGGAACTGTTGCGCGCTGGCCATAGTAATCCTTCATGAGAGGTGTCGGAACGCGATCATCGGTTGCTCTCAAGCGGGTGAGCGATGGCATCCCTATCCGGTGCTTTACTTCCATATTGCCTATCATTAGAGGCTTAAAGAGGCGAGATTCGTTCATGATTGACAGGATGAAGATGAGTTCAGATTGTTGTGGTAATGGTGAGCTCTGATCAAACGTGAAGTCAGGTATCAAAGGCAGATTATATACTTGCTGGTCTCATAGATCAATAGGTAAGTGCGGGTATTGACTAAACAAGAGGTAGGTGTATTCAAATTCCATCATATTCTCTTACATGCTAGCAAACGGTGCTTTTCATTGATTCGGGAAGAGAGGTATTTCCTATTTGGGTGCAAAGTTACAGTCAAACCCGGCAGTGAGATAATTCCAAGAAGGGCAAGTGAGCGTTTCCTGTTTTGGAAACCACGTCCTTCCAGAAGTGGTAGTCTATGTACCTTCGTACCCAAATTTAGCAGGTTGCCTCAGGTTAGGCACTTATCATAGGGTGCCTGTTGGCATCGAGCTAAATATGGAAGTAGAGTTACCCCAAAAATTGCGCGAACGACATGGCCGAGCATAGCTTAGCATGGTGTTGAAGAGCGAACACAGCACTATGCTCAAGGCCCCTATTAGTTCCCTTTTGTAAATAAATGCCTCTGGAGACGGTGCCATTTTGGCAGCTATCAAACGCGGCCGAAGACTTGGGGATTAAGCATGCCCCAGCTTGTTGTGCGAGGAAAATGGGAGTTTGAAGAATGGCGTTTAAGTACCTATCTATCTATCTAGGTATATATAGACATTTTTTCTTCCCTGCGGCACCTGACTTTTTATTAGGGGCCCATCCTCTTCTCAAAAAAAAAAATCACATCTGTAGGTTAGTCTGTTAGTGCTTAAGTTAGTCGGTTTTGTGTCGAACATGTCTGTTTCCCTGCTGCTCCCACTACGCGTCAGGCTCCTCTGCCTCCATGTAATAGCCCATAAATAAAATACTGAGTCGTTACAATAATTTCGCTTCCCAGAATCCCTTGACCTGGGGCATGAATGCGTCATCAGACCAAATGAACTGCTTCAATGTTGAAAGCAGTTCCGGCCAAGACCTGTGAAGATCGCCTAGCAAATCCTGGCGAAGTTGTAGCAGAGTAACATAGTCTGACAGTACGATTCCTTCTGGCGCAAATGACCCGCCGATATACAAGAGCCAGAGTAGTAAATCGGGGTTATCATCCCATATGGGATCATCACTTGCTTGCTGCAATTTGCGGAGCAACTGTGACGAAACGTGAGACTAGAGGGAAGAATTAGCACATCTTCAGGTCGGTCCAGCATTTTTGATAGAACTTCTTTGAGACCCAGCACATAATATGACATCTAGATTAGGAGGAAAGGGACAGAGTTGGCATACAGGAATGACCAAGGCGCACCAGACAGTACAGCAGAGCATACTGGAGCAAAGATAGGCTGCAAGATAACAACACTCCATGACTAATGAGACGTCGCCCAGGCCCACCAATCGTGATTGGATAGAAGCTTGGTGATTGTTGATGTAAGCCATCGAAAGGACATCTCCGCCGGAAAAACCGGCACGCTCTCGAATACACTGCAAGGCATATACGTCTTCTAGCACATTAATAAATTCATTGGTGAACAAGTAGGACCGCACCTGAAATCCAGGTGGAAGGCGAAAAAATTTATCAGGAAAGGGATCTCGTTGCCATTGTAGCTCAGAGAACGTGGTATGGCTAACAACACGGCGGGACCCTGTGATGACCGACGAATTCAAATCTTGCCTATTTCCAAAGGTGAGATAAAATGGCGGACCCCTAGGGTTGCTTCATTCACTTACCAGAATATTGCACGCTTGATTCCACCAGCGATATCGATGTCCTTGACTCGGCAGATGTCGACCAGACGACGTATTGCCATCATGTGAAGCTCCACGTGGGATTGCAGTCCTAAGCGAGCCTAGATCAACATCAGTTTTTGCTAGTTCTATCTCTCGAGGTATCAAAAGATTCACTAACCTCAACACCGGCTAGCAGCAAAATGGCACCCATGGTGGGTGCCGAAGTCGCTCTGTCCAAGGAGCTCATTCTCTGACGGATAAAGCCCATTGCCTGGTTCTGGTATCCGAGACACTCCTGGTCAATTACACCCCCTGTCACCGCCACCCTGAACGTGAGCATGACAGCATTCAGAAGAGCGGGGTCATCTAATCCGCTTTGGAAGACGGCTTGAAAGCTGTGATAGGCAAGCTCCTCCGCATTGCTGAATACAGGTTCAGCGGCCTGCCGAGCTTTTTCTAGGTAGTTATTTTCGTCAGCAGGGTTGAGACATTGCTACATTGACTGATAATCGCACTGTTACGAAGCAGGGCCTGTAATCTTGAAGAATCTACGGCGAGCGTATGGAAAGGATCCAGACTGCCAACAGAAGGAGGGCAATACAGTGTGACGTCAGTCATGATGTTTTCCGTCTGACTTGTGAGTCTCTTGGCGTAATTTGCTGAGGATGATACGTAGAAATGATTCATGGAATCTTGCTGGCGCTTTCTTTTTTTCTCAAGAGCTTGTCTCACAGCATGCGACCGGGCTTGGCGCCTCGTTCGCACGTCTTTTCCGTCATCCGGATTGCCAACTGAGATGAAATGGAAATGTCCACCTGAGGAGTCAGTACAGCGACGAACCGCTCCAAATTTAAACAACGTACCGGCAACTGGTTTGGCTCCGGTATCTACTGAGGAATAGCTTTTCGACATCATACTATGGCGTGGGATGTATCATAGGTAGATAATTAGATTATCGAATTATCAATGGAAGTGAAGAGTGTCCGTCAATTGTGGATGGATCGGCATGGGTGGTAAAGAGCCAAACATGGGACCACGACCGATTTAATTCGTGCTTATAAATCAAAAACTGATTGAGTTGCCGCGCCACTTGCACCAAGACACGGCACAACGAAACATCATTGCTGAGACATGTTCATTGCCGCTTTCTTGCAGGTAGATAGCTGCAATACTTATTCACGGCTCCTATTTTAATCAAGAGGCTATATGGTACAAGACGTGACACAGCTATGATCTACTTTCAAGAGTGTTATGCACATCTTCTTTGGATGTTCTCAGTATGTGACTACCTACCTGGATAACTCCCAAATGCACTGGGGAAATGTGACTTCTAAGGTTATGCCTAAACAGTTTGTCTATTTATCCACATTGACTGCTCGGATTGTCATTCTACCATTCACTTCAGAAACTCATGGACCAGCTCTATTAGTTCGTTAGATCGCGGCATGGCAAGCCTTGTTTCATTTTATCATCGGCGCATTGACGCGTTGGTGGATTCAACTTAAGCAGCGGTGTGTTCACCAAGGATAGTAGATGCATGACACACTTTTAGAATATACGGTGAACATGATATATGCGACTGGAGGGTTAGGAGTGAGGGTTATCCAACCTATTGGTGTGATAGTGCTGTCCAGCCGTCTGGGCGGCTTTTTGGTAGCGGATTGAAGGTATGCTGGTCCATAGGAGTACAATAAGGTCAATAAGAATACCACGAATGACAGGAGGAGGACGATAATCCCTCTTATAGTATCGAAGGATTCTTGGAATGTAGTACGCTCAGCTCAAAACTGAGAAAGGGCCTTCATCTACTCGGATGGGTCCAAGCACAGTGTTTTTCCAAAGTTTTCATGTAACTATCCCCCCATAACAATCGCTGGAACATACTCACGCCCGAGACACTCATCGCGCTAGCTGGTTTTTGAGTTACGGTAAATCTTTGTCTTACAATTCACGCGGATTGAATGCCACGTATCAAGGAGCAGCAGGACTCGACATAGGGTTGGATCCTGTTTCAAACTTTTACTCCTCTAGGTTGCCACATCAGTGCAAAAAGCAACGTGAATCTTTCTTAGCTAATCATGAGTTAGATAATGCATCACTAATAGACTCCTGCTATTTTACCTTCAAGGATATAATTGAGGAGTATATAACTGAGATGGGCGCGTAGGTGTAATCAAACATTCTCAGCCATTTTTATATCCTGAACCAACTTAATTACGCCGAACTACTGAAAAGTTGCACTATTCAAATATCCACCAAGATGGCAGACCTATTCAGCGGAAACTATAAAATGTGAAAGAGCGAAAATGTCGATGAATTCCTCTCGGAGTTAGGTAAAGTTAGAAAGTCTGTAAATATATTGGATTAAACTTACCATATAGTAGGAATAGGAATGATAAAGCGCAAACTATCCCAATCGACCAACCCAGAAATTTCCATTAAGAAGGAAGAAGATGGGTGGAATATGGCCACAAAAAGTGCATTGAAAAACACAAAATTCAATTTCAATTTCGGCAAGGAATTCGAAGAAGTACGCACTGATGACGTTAAGGTCAAATCTCTTATTACTCAAGACAAGAATAAGTGGACACATGTGCAAACTCCGGTGGATTCCAACAGGATCGTTACTATCATTCGCGAATTCGGAGAAAGGCAGATGACAACGATGGCAACAGTTAACGGCGTAACTTGTGTTGAGGTGTTTGACCGTCTTTAGTGGATAACTTGTTTAACATGTAGTGGACGATTGAGTTTATTCTATACGTTTATAACAGACTGAGCTTAATTAACCCGCAGAGTGTATGTTGACTCGGCCACAACCTGAACGCAAAACCCTGGCGTCCAAGGTCTCGGAGCGTCATCTGTTTAACCTCAATGATCATGCTATTTTTAGTCTTTTGGATACCAGTCTTTTATATGATGAGTTCTATCAGGTGGCATTGATCACGATAGCCTCTTCATTTTTATGATATCTACTCTTTTCACTTTTTTTCATAATTTTTCCTTCGCAAAGTTCCGGATGCCAGCGCTTTTCTGACTACTAAGGTTTCATATTTTGAATCTGCTCTATGATTTCTTTCTCTCTTTTTTATTTATCTTTTTTTGGATAGCGTTTTAGAGTTCTCCCAAACAAATTTTATGTTTTCCCTAGCTCTGTGCAGTATATTTTGTCTCAACAAAATACAATTCAATTTCACCTCTCAAATAGGGATTGAAGGAGGCATATTGAACTTGGCTTTTGCAATTTTCTTGGTTTTGCAAATTAGTATATGAAGCTTAGATCACAAGATCATTTGGGGCGCATGAGGGGAGACGAGAGGAATTTGGAATTAACGCATTGGCATGCACGGCCTTGCCAGAAAGAAAGAGCTGGGTGAATTTTATTTGGCGGTCAACTCAACTCTTCGTCTAAATTCAAGTTTAGTCCGTTTTGTATAACATATCCAGTTCTTTACTATACAAATCTACAGTCAGTTTGCGCTGTACTGTTCCTTTGCCAGCTCGAAGCATGGGCTTCTCCCGAGAGGTAAATGCGACCATATGCCTTGATATTTGTGCAGATGAGGGTGCTCTCTGGTTTGCTTTCTCAATAGTTGACCAAATCTTGTTCAGCAATCTGTTTTTCTCCAACTCATTTGCTGGTGGCTGTACGGCCTCAAGCAATAAAGCGCACTTGAATCGTCCGAAACCCGTAACAACTGCCGCACTAACTGCTGCCTCCTCTTCAATTACTGATTCCATTTCAACAGGACTAATCTTATCGCCTGTGGAGAGGATAACAATATCGTCAGTCCTGCCTTTGTACAACCAGACACCATCTTTGGAAGGATGTTTCGTGTATAAATCTTTCATCGGCCATTCGTTCAAACCAGGAAATGTCCCGAAGATGCCTTGGTATTGCTGATATTGCGGATTTCGGACAACCACTTGCTCATAGAAGCCATCGAAGACTGGGCGGTACTCATGTCCAAACAGCGGACTGACCCGCATATAAGTCCAATCTTCCGAATCGCAGAGCTGAACTGGGAGGACACCGCACTCTGTTGAGCCCAAGCAGTTCAATAACCGGGTTTTGCTGCTAATTATGTCCCCCACTGCTTGGGGCAGCGGCCCTCCGCCAAATGTAATTTGCTTCAGCCCGGCCAAGCTTTGCAATTTTGCAGGATCCTTTACAAGATCAACCAATACTGTAGGAGGGAGACAGCTGTGTTGCACATTTCCATGCAAATGGACCGCATCCACTACATCTGCGGAAGGCGGGAACAGGCCCAGAACAACGGTGAAGCCAGCATATATCGAGGCGGGAAGTAGCATCGAGATTCCGGAGCAGTGAAATAAAGGAAATGCAAGATACACTCGTGAGCCCGCACACATGGCTGGATAGGTATCCTCAAGTCCTAGCATTGGCAGCTGCGTGAACGCATCCAAAGCGGCCACAGTCGCGTGGGTTTGTACAATTGGCTTTGCAATTCCTGTTGACCCAGAAGTGTGCAAGACGACGAAAGGGTCAAATTTTGCATTTTCAAACGTCTTCAAGTACGGATACGGCTCGTCTGGCCCGTCTGTGAGCCAGTGTTCCATTGGCTGGATGTCAACAACACGCATAGTTGGTCTAGAGTCTAGAATGTGGCTGATTATTGGTGGTGCAAAACCCTGGTGAAGCAATAGAGTATTACAGTCCGTCTTTTCGAGCATAGAGAGGTGTGTCGGGAGGGGGTTGCGGGCCGAACTCAACAATGCCTTGTATCCGGTCTTGATGCAGGCGACAACAATAATAGCGTAGACCACGTCTTGAGGTCCGAGGTATGTGAGCGTGGGAAAATCTTTCCCTTTCCCGAGAGTCCTTTCAAGATACCATGAGCAACGGTTGACAGCTTTGGAGAAATCTTTTGCGTTGATATCATGAAACCCGTCTGTAATATTTTCCGTCTTGGGAACAGAATACAGGATTCGACCCGGGTCAGAAAGTGCGATATCATCCACCAAGGATGGCAAAAGTCGCTCGCCTCTGTTTTGAAAAAGCTTAGAAGCCATGTTCAATATAGA
The DNA here is from genome assembly GCA_024336345.1 of Mariannaea sp. PMI_226. Classification (NCBI taxonomy): domain Eukaryota; kingdom Fungi; phylum Ascomycota; class Sordariomycetes; order Hypocreales; family Nectriaceae; genus Mariannaea; species Mariannaea sp. PMI_226. Next base: position 136,690 of record JANFOG010000005.1, read on the forward strand.
GAAGATGCAAGAGTAGTGAAATCGAGTCAGTTGGGCGGGATACAAGTTGGCTGTACTTGTAATTGACGTCAGCACTCAGGTGGCGTGGGGTATGGAATCCTGCAGGTCGTTGATACGGAGATGATAGACTATGAAATAAAACAGATGAGAATTTAAGTTCAAAATGCAAATATTTGTAAAGAACGCGTAATTTGATCGGCACCAGGCTGCCTAAGGCTTCTAGCAAGGACACATGGCGTAGGCTATAGCTGGATACAGAGGTTGGAGAATAGCCATATTCCTCTTGTGTCATTACGCTTTACTCCCTGGAGCATGGTCTAGGCATATGCTTGACGTGTGAGCGAATGAAGAGCGGTATTTGGAGTAAAATGCAGGGGTTTGAAACGAGGCCCCTTGAACAAAGGCGATATAGCTTGATTAGGATAGGATAGGAAATACACGAGTGGTCCAATGAGATACCTCTAAAAAAATCCATATTACTTTTGGTTCAATGGCAGGATAGTCTTATACTTCTGGTAAGCAAATTGGTGGTGGTGCAGGGGATAGTTCAATCATTCCTGATTAGATGGTCATCGTCTTGTCAATCAATAATTATCAACTCGTCATTTACGCGCATTTGGGAACTCGCCTATGAAGATAACTTATTTATCTGACATATTGTCCCGCCTTAAACATTTTGCATCTCATGGAAACTAAACGCTCAATCGTCGAAGACCAATCCGACCCCTCCGACTTCAACAGAAATTCACTTAGCTCATTTTCCCTGACCCTTTGAACACTCTTGCAATTAAAGGATTATGCAAACTCGCCTCAAAACCCAAGCTGTAATCTGTTATGAGCTATTTGGTATTAACTACGGCATCAGGCGACTGAGATGCTATTCGCGTATCCTATAGCATTCGAACTCGTCGGCATAGGTATGGCGCGTCCAGGTGAGTCTTCGTTTGCTGCAGTCAAGACCTCAACGCCCGTTTCTGTCACAAGTAAGGTGTGTTCCGTAGAGTTGTTAGCAGGCGTTTGGGCTAGGGAGCCTGGCGATTGATCCTGAACCTACCAAATTGAGCAGTTCGCTTGCCATCAACAGTTACATTTGTCCATCTGTCTGGCCAATGGACCTCCAATGGCTTTCCTAATGTGATGATGGGTTCAATCGTAAACGTCATTCCAGGCTTGCACACGCCTACTGCCTTATTTTTGCCATAATGAGGTATCCATGGCGGTGGATGAAATTCAGTGTTAATACCATGGCCACCCCAGGTTGCGACAACAGAGCAGTTCCTGGACTTTGCGTGTTTCTCAATGACATCACCAAATTCCCGTATGAGTGTCCCAGGCTTGACCAGTTGTATGGCTTTATCCAAGCATTCACGTGCCGTCTCAACCACCCTGACGGAGTCTGGGTCCGCTCTAGCACGTTCGCCCACGTAATAGGTTGCATTCAAGTCGGAGTGGTAACCTCCGTGGTACAATGTGACGTCCAAATTGATAATGTCACCATCTAGGAGGACCCGATGATCGGGTATACCGTGACAAACGACTTCGTTTGGAGACGTACATATCGATTTGGGAAAGTGATTGTAGTTCAAAGGTGAGGGATACGACTAGTATACTGTAAGCAATTAATCATATTAATTTAATGAATTGTGCTTACATCTCGTTCTATACAAGCCTTGTGGCAAACACTGTCGAGGTAATCTGTGGTGATGCCTGGTTTGAGCTCCGAGGCGACAACATCCAGGACTTCACGAGCTAATCGGCAAACCTTGCGCATCGCCTCTTGGCCTTTCACATCTAGGGTTGTAATCTTCGCCCTGTTCAAAAGTCGCTCTCTTTTTGGAATGCCAGTCTCGGCGTAGTCAGGGCGTGCGATCGAAATGGGAACGGTTCGCTTCGAAGACAGGGGATAGACGGGTCTGACAGGGCCCGTGAATGAATAGCTCGGGAAAGGATTATAAAATCTGGTTGCTGGAGCCTATTAGCTAGAGAAAGGCTTCGAGCAAGTGATCATTTGGACTAGTACTATCTGGGGACCGAACATTCGATGTTTTGTGTAAGGTTTTGTGTTCAGTCTGCAATAATCAGGCTTGTCAGCAGGGGCAGCTTGGACAAAAGGATAATGGAGATGCTAACCCAGTTTTTCTTGAAGCAATCTTGAGAGCAGAAATAGCTATCAATACCCATCTTTAAGCATGTTGGACACTGTAAAGCTGCAGCTGTGTTTTCACAACTCTGTCCCATACACTCGCCAGACAAATTTGACGGAATGTGGGCCATCTTTGGTGGGCTCGTTGGATAGGATGATTGGCAATGAGAGCAAAGGGAAGTCCGGTTTAAACAAAAGCATATATAAATCATTTGAAAAATAGCGAGACATGTATAAGACCCTATAAGACCGATATTGCGCCAGCCAAACAACCAGGCTCATGTCATGTAAGTCAAAGGGCGCGCACGACTATAATTGTGGGTACTCCCCATGAATCGAATCAGCCGTTTTTGGTACCCCGGTATCTGCATCGTTGTTGGACTGGCACCCCGCGTCTCAGACTGCAGACCTTTTTCTTCTTCTTTTTTTCCTTCTTCCTTTCTTCATCTTTTCACAAAGTGAAAAGCTGAAAGGCTCCTTACGCGACTCTTTCCAGAGACAAGTCGTTCTCGTCAGAAATGGCGGCCAAAACATCTGAGGATGGACCCAAAACACTCCACAGTATGTCATGCTGCTGGGTCATATTTACTTTAGACATGGCTTGCTAACTGTGGCTTTGATTATAGCCAATGCATCAAAAAGTTCAAAGAGCTCAAGCGGCTCAAGAGGAACCACTCACGATGCCGCTGCAGAAGACTCTGGCGGAGAAGCCGACGACGATGCTGAAAAAGACCTGGTTCAAGCTGCGGTTTCCACCAGTGAGGGTAGTTCCATGAAGAAGAAGAACAAGAAAAAGAACAAAAAGAAGAAGAAGAAAGCTGCCAGTGTTCAGACCGAACCTCCGTCCATTCTCGTGTCCCAACTATTCCCAAATAACACGTACCCTAAGGGCGAAGAGGTCGAATACGTGGACGATAATCGATATCGCAGTACAGATGAAGAGAAACGCTATATGGATAACATGAACAGTGATTTCCTGTCTGATTACCGCCAAGCAGCTGAGACGCATCGTCAAGTCCGCCAGTGGGCGCAGAAGAACATTAAGCCGGGCCAGACCCTCACCGAGATTGCCAACGGTATTGAGGATAGCGTACGTCGCCTTGTTGGCCACAACGGCTTGTCTGAAGGCGATGCTATGATTGCTGGCATGGGGTTCCCGACTGGGTTGAACCTGGATGACATTGCGGCTCACTTCAGTCCCAATGCCGGCGATAAGACTATACTTTCTGAGAAAAACGTAATGAAGGTTGACATTGGCGTGCATGTGAACGGACGCATTGTCGACAGTGCCTTCACCATGAGTTTTGATCCCATGTATGATAATCTACTTGCGGCTGTCAAGGACGCGACAAACACAGGTGTGCGTGAAGCGGGAATCGACGTTCGCCTTGGCGAGTTGGGTGGGCTCATTCAGGAGGCTATGGAAAGCTATGAATGTGAGATCAACGGGACTACCTACCCAATCAAGGCGATTCGCAATCTCGCCGGCCATACTATCCTACCGTATAGTATCCATGGCTCCAAGAGCGTTCCTTTGGTCAAGACAGATGACACCACCAAGATGGAAGAGGGCGATGTCTTTGCTATTGAGACCTTTGGCAGCACTGGCAATGGCTGGGTGGATGATCGGGGCGACGTCTCACACTACGCCCTTCGCAGTGATGCGCCGAAGGTGGACCTACGCCTCTCCTCGGCCAAATCGTTGCTAAACACTATCAAGAAGAATTTCGGTACTATTCCCTTCTGTCGACGTTATTTGGACAGATTGGGGCAAGAGAAGTACCTCCTTGGTGTAAGATATGCCAAGTTCTAGTACAGGTATCCGAGAGTAGCTAACGCTTAGGCAGCTCAATCATCTCGTCAAATCCGGCATCGTTGAAGATTACCCCCCTTTGGTTGACAAGAAGGGATCATACACGGCCCAATACGAACATGTGAGTTTTTTTATCTCAAGGTACAGACGTATATATCAGTATTGATGAAACATGCAAGACAATCTTGCTTAGGCCGACCGTCAAGGAAGTCATTAGCCGTGGGGAGGACTATTGAGTTCGGACTCTGCCATGGTAGGATAGTTTTTCGCATCATAGGTTGTACGAGAGATGTGAGAGCTATTATCATCACTTTGCGAGCTGTTTACATTGAATTTATGCTTCATAACCGGTAGTCTTTATCATGGTGATCGGTTCCGTACACCCTCGACCACCTATATGTTAATCCTGTATTCCCGATGTGTTGATGTTACGGATCTCGGTTTTCGGATTTGCCACGGTAGATATTTCCCTTACACTAGAAAATTCGGTCGCTCCACCACGTGCCTAATCAAGGGACCCCGTTTCAAGCGCTTGTTGCCATACGGAGTATCATTGTTATGTTTGCAGAGTCGCAACACTAATTTAGCGTTGGTGTCATTGATGGGAGCCGCAAAAAAAAAAAAACTTGACGGAAACTAGAAACGGGAAGCCTCGTGTAGCGATGCAGAGGATGCGTTTCTCAGAATTATTTTGGTGAAGAGTAGAAGTCTATCTCACTATTAATTGGTTCGGAACATTCGGGTTTTACATGCAGGAATTAGTGTTGTCGTCGTCGTCATGTAGAGGGCAAGCATTCTTCAATCCAAGCCTGCGGTTGGGTGGATAACCTTAGATTGACATTGGATCGCCTTACGTCAATCCAAGGGCGCACCTTTAGCTCCTCCAGTGGGGCTAAAACAATCACCACTTCAAGTAAGTAGTGTCCATAATAAGTCTGCTTGGTAGAATTTTCCGATAATTTTGCCAGAAGAAAGCAAGAGAAGAAAGCAAGAGACTCGAGAAGGTATCGATTTTTGCGTCAGACAACCACACAATGGCTCAGGCATCCTCCATTGAGCTCGACATCTCGCAGCCGCCTAGTCCAGGCCACGAGGACTCGGATTCTCCAGAGGACCTCTTGTCGAATCGACATGAGTTTACACTCAAAAGAGTTGACGGAGGCAAAGATGCGTGGCTGTTTCTGGCTGCTTGCTTCGTTATTGAGGCATTGACTTGGGGTAAGATATCAACATATTCTTTACTATTCATTCCCCATCCCCAACAGTTCGCCCCCGCGAGTCTGCGGAGTAAGGACTCCTAGAATCAAAGCAACAATAACTAATCGCGGAGTGGTTGTGTATAGGCTTCCCTTTCTCATTTGGTGTCTTCCAAGATTATTACAGCACACATGAGCCATTCGCTGGGTCGACCAAGATTGCCGTCATCGGTACTTGCGCATTGGTAAGGAGATCATATGTCGTATAGTTTCCTGATCAACCGCACCATCTAACATCCATAAGGGTATCATGTATCTTGGCCTTCCAATTGCCATGCTTGTTCAGAGATTGTACCCGAAGCAGTCCAGGTTCTCCCCTATCATTGGGCTCTTTATCATGTGTGTGGCCTTAGCCCTGAGCTCCTTTTCCCAGAACACAACACACCTCATTCTGACCCAAGGCATCTTGTATGCTGTGGGCGGAGCAATTTCATACTGTCCGTGCATTCTTTACATGGACGAGTGGTTCATCAAGCGCAAAGGCCTGGCCTATGGCGTGATGTGGTCCGGCACGGGATTGGCTGGTTTCGTTTTGCCGTTGCTGTTCGAAGCCCTTCTCGGCCGATACGGTTTCCGTACTACATTGCGCGCCTGGTCGGTTGCCTTGTTCCTCTTGGCAATTCCTCTGGCTTACTTTATCAAGCCACGACTCCCTTACTCTGCCACCAAGCACATCAACCCTTTAAAGCTGGGTTTTACTCTTCGTAGAACATTTCTGCTGCACCAGGCTGCCAACATCTGCCAGGCTCTGGGATTCTTTCTGCCGGGAATTTACCTCCCGTCGTTTGCTCGTACGGCTCTCGGAGCTGGCACCATCAAATCAGCTCTGACGGTGCTCCTGTTGAACGTCGCGTCAGTGTTCGGATGCGTGGTAATGGGTTTCTTGTCCGACAGGGTTCACGTTACAACGTGCTTCCTCATCTCGGCTGCAGGAACGACGATCGGAACTTTTTTCCTGTGGGGGTTTTCAACCAATCTCGCCGTCTTGTATCTCTTCTGTATTGTGTACGGCTTCTTCGCGGGGTCATACACTTCCGCCTGGCCCGGAGTTATGCGACAAGTCACTTCGGCGCCGATGCATCGGGACGACGCTGGCGCTCGTTCCGGTCCGAGCAGTGGAAACACCTTTGATCCAGCAATGGTCATGGGTGTCTTGTCCGCCGGGCGCGGCATTGGAAACATCCTATCCGGACCCCTCAGCGGCGCACTTCTCAAAGGCATGCGGTGGAAGGGCGAGGCCGCCGCAGGCTATGGCACTGGATACGGGACGCTGATTGTATTTACTGGGACGACAGCCCTCGCCGGCGGGGCAACGTACATATTCAGGAGACTTGGCTGGATGTAAGCACAACAACACGGTTCATGGCTCACCACAGTGCGTTGTTCGGAATTTTCAATCAGGCCATGTTATTCAAAAGTTTTTGTTTTTGGTACACCACGCGTCAACCTAACGCATACAAAATAAAGGTCAGACATTGTTGTGGTCTTAGTCCCAGGAGGATGTGTCAGTTTGTTGTTTAGTTAGATGGATATAAAATGTCGGAGCTGAGGGCTGGTTACGTGCCGCAAATCAGGTACCAGTAGGTATTTTAGCTATCATACCTGATTTGATGAAAACCAATGCATTATCAATCTTACTATTTAGCTGAATTTCAGTATGTTGATATCCAATTCTAATTGGTGAAATTTCAGCCAACTGTCGTACGCCAGTCAGACCGACCTTTCACATGAATTATGTACCACCATACAGCTATGCCCCGATAGGAGTGTGCAATGTTACAGGGATGTCTTGCAACTGAAAAGCAAATCTCATTCAAATTTTCTAATTTTAGCTAGGTGAGTTCTATAGTCTTGTTTTACTGCATCCAAAGCCCAGCCACGGTCTCACTCAGCCTCAATTCGCTCACTTTGCTTCTGATAGCCCCTTGCGGCTTGTCCGTTCGTTGCCCTCCTCCCCTTCAGGATTGGACTGATTGACTGGCTGGCAGCTGAGTCCAGGCCCTGACCGCGGGGACCGCGGGGAGCTGTGCTCGTATTTACCCCCGCAATTCTCGGTAGAGCACCCAACTGGTCAGGGGGAAATGGTGGCTGGTGAGGTCTCCAATCAACTGCTGCAGGCTGGTAAATGGAGGCTTGGCCAACGCATGTCGTGGAGATGACCCGTCGCTGGATGCCGAGAGTTGGCGTCGGCTTGTTCCAGACACCTTATGGGCTGAGAAGCAACTAGACAGGCTAGTTGGCGATCACAACCGGTCAGGATGCTTGCTTGCTTGTCAATGTCATCACGAATGCTTGGGGAAGCTTTCCGACCTCTCCTCAATCCTCATTTTTCGTATATAATGCTTGAGCATCACCCTCCAAAAATTTCTCATCACTCACCACCACTCAGCTCTTTTATCACCTTTCAATTTCTTACTCAATCGAAAACAAATACCAACCTCAAAATGCAGATCAAAAGCCTCCTCCTTGCCCCTCTCGTAGCTGCTGGCTTCGCTTCCGCAGCTCCCTCAAAGCCCGTCAACTTCGAGGTTCTCGCCCTGCACCCTGCCAGCGGCTTTCACTTTGAAGGTCTCCAGGCCGCCCGGGGTGGCTTCTATCTGAAGCTCCCCAACGAGAAGGCCGTCTGCTCTGCCAAGTCTGACAATACTGGCACTCTGCAGCTCATTGATGGTGAGCTCCAGCTCTACACGACTTCCAGCACCAAGCAAAAAATCTTCGTCGACCGTTCTGGCATGGGCCAGGGCGTCTTCCGATACACCACGTCCAATTCTTTCCCCAGTCGCTTCGAGCGCAAGGGCTGGAAGATTGACGGCAACGGCAACCTGAACTTCAACGGCGCCGGCCTCATCGCGTGCCCCGGCGGCATCAGTAGCTCCTGGACCATCTGGGTCAACGCAGGTGTTGCCAACCCCGGCGGCAACAAGAACTGCCTCCCTTTCGTCGCACGAGCTATCACCAACAGCAAGCCCAACAGTTGCAAGTACACTCAATAATTTGAGAGGGTGTGATTTTTATTTTATTTCATCGAGAGCGACTTTGGATGAGGCATAAAATACACGCAATGTCGGCGCATAACATGGAAAGCTAGATAGTCTATGGATCAAAACATTTTGGCGAGAGGTTGATAGTAATAGATTGTATTATTGTATCTGCCACCATAAAGTTGACTCTAGTAAATTCGGTATTTTCCGTTTGATGTATTCTTTCCCCAACGTGACATCATCACTCAGTTCTCCCCAAAAGAAAAGAAAAGGAAAAAAAAAAAAGAAAAAAGAGAAAGCAAAAATCTGGACAGAGATGCCAGGTTTTCCCAAATGCCCTTGGGCAGCGTCATGGGCGCCGTAGCCGTCATCATTCTGTGTTATCCAATGGAACTGGAGTTGAGAAGCATTGCCGAGCTAGCGATTACTTGCGTGGAATTATCGACTCACTATCGGGAGCTGGCAAACGCCTTCTGCTTACTTTCGGGGACCTGGAGAGCTCAGCCCAACCCACTATTAGGTCCAGGCCAGCAACAGGTAATCTCCACCCACCGTGAGCTAACTTACAGCATTGACAGTCATAATGCGCAAAGTGGTCGTGCCTTGTGCTACTGAGATCTGACTGGACTTTTGACTTGAGACATGTTCTTCGTATGCAGGGCACGTCAGTCTGAACCTCGACAGACCACGCGCCGGACGGAATGGATGTCCGGCCCCCCGGCTGGTCTCATTGAGTGCAAAGGAACGAGCATTGTACAACAGTTTTTTTTCGATACAGTAGTTAAGACATCCCATATTTCTTTCCTGAAATCGCCTCCAATCTACCAGAAAGACAAGAGCCGGATTTCGCAGCACATTAAAAGCAAATGCTCACTGCTTTGGTATTGGACGTGATGAGACAAAGGTAAGAGTCATCTTGGTGGATGATGACCTCGGAAGCTGCACAGCGAATAGCAGCTGAGCTCGAGCAGGAATTAATTCCTGCGGAATTGCATCACTACACTCTGCGGTCCAGGATATTACCATGCGTCGAAGCAAAGTCAGGGTTATTTGCAAGCTCAAGGAGGCGGGAAACACGAAAGAGGAGGCGCGCACACTCCCTGAGTAGATATAGACCTAATGGATCAATATTGTAGTCACTATAATTTCAAGACATGAGTAGAAAGATGTAGATCAAAGAGAACCAAGAAGTCAGGGTTCTGGATAGGGAATATGAATAGTATCAGCCCAATGACTTCACACGTAGCTACAGGGTATTTATCTGTGTAAACCTGTGGAAATGGGGAAACATGCGACGCACAGAGGTAATGGCAGGAGACCGAGAAAATTTCTTGGATACGTGCAATGTCAATTGACAGAGCCATACTGCATTGATTACACGTTGATCTTCGAATAGAACGGGGGTCGGACAAAAATTACAAAGACGGACGCGGTGACTTTTTTCCCCGATGACTCGACGGTGCCCCTTTCAAGCTTGACGTCATGCGGAATAATAATTGCAAGCCGCCCGATCCTTATGGCGGATTCATCTTTAACGCCGATTGCCTCACGCGTTAAGGAGGAGACATGCTCAAAACACATAGGCATCCCCAACAAGGCCAGTTTTGTCAAGTGGAAATATTATTCGGCAACACGGTAGTATTGTGGACAGTGCCAGGAGACGCCATCAACTCCTCTGCTCATTTCATAATAATCAGAGTTCAGCAAGGCCGCCTCGATCAACTGGGACTAATGTGGGCAGGGAACACCATTCTTCTTTTCGGGAATGGCGCCAAAGAGGTCTCCCCTGCGCTAGCCCGAAATGTTGATGCACCCACTGTCTGCACGCAGGGAACACCATTTTCCTCTTTGGAATAGAGCCTCATTGAAACTGAAGGTGAATATTGTAAGAAGTCTTTGCAAAGAACGGTCGAAAATGCCATCGACATGTCTATATAAACCACTCTACATCCAAGATGTTGGTAGAGGAAAAAAACCACCATTCACTCCCAATTACTCAGTCTCAAATAATACAATCCAAGTTCCAACACCAACATGATTTCTGCAACCGACTCACTATCCCTTGCCGGCAAGATTGCCATCATTACTGGCTCTGGCAAGGAAAACGGCATCGGAGCCGGTATTGCTCGAAAACTTGCTCAGGCAGGTGCCCGAGTCGTCATCAACTATGTCTCCGATTTCACAGGGCCTCGTGCATCCAAGCTGGCCATCCAAATTGAGAGCGAGGTGGGCAAGGACAACGTCCTTGTGATCAAGGCCGATGTGTCTACGGTTGATGGCGCAAAACTCCTCGTTGAACAGACATTAAAAGGCTTCGAAGTCGACCACATTGATATCCTAGGTAAGTTCCATTGTGCTGGGAATGTTGGGAGTCCCGTATGTTCTACCTTGCTGACAATCCTTCACAGTGAACAATGCGGCCATGGGAGGGTTCGGATCCGTCTTGACAACTGCGCCGGAAGAACTTGTCAATATGTTCAATGTCAACGTTTTTAGTGCGATTTATATGATCCAGGCTGTGGTTCCATGGATGCCAGCCGGAGGTCGAATCATAAACATTGGGAGTGTCGCATCCAAGTTGGGTCTTGTCGGCTTGCCAGTCTATGGAGCTACAAAAGCTGCCGTGGGAGCGTTGACTTTTAGCATGTCTCATGAGGTATGTTAACTCGGTCTCCATCATGAAATATCGCTAATAACGCCCTTTTGTTCAGCTTGGCCATGAGAAGGGCATTACCATCAACACTATTGCTCCTGGTCCGGTCGAAACGGACTCGTTCCCGTCAGAGGGTCCCCCACCCGTCCAGCAGTTGAAGAACTATCTTGTTTCCATGACCCGGGCTGAAGATAGACCGGGAACGACCGACGATATTGCGGACACTGCCCTTTTCCTGGCTAGCGAAAAGAGTCGGTGGATAACCGGGCAATGGATCTCGGTGAGTGGAGGCATCACAGGGATGTAGGGGAGCTCCGAAAGTTATCAGTAGTCATGCATATGTTCCAATCCTTCCTTTCCTCATGTATCCAGAAGGGTGGAAGAGAGGTAGTAGTATAGTTCTCAATCTCATTTGCCAAATTTCTCGCTTCACTGGATTGCAGTGCGTTGATCCATACCAGTTCTTTTACGTTGTTGAAAACTGCGACCGCGTTCGGAAGGCCCAACGTTTTCATCAGCAGAAAAATTTGAGGAATGAGCACCTCTTTGGCACTCATTGGATGCAGTGAAGCCCCTGTGATTAATGCCCAGATATGTAGACGTCCGATAGGCCCATCATCAGCGCTAAGACACGCCACCGATGCTGATTTCTGTGCGAATTGTGCTTGAAGCAGAGGCATGTCCGACGCATTGAGTGAGAACTCCTTTTTGAGCCCGGAAAGAAGCATTAGAAAGGCCAAAGTAGCTAGATCTTCCACCGCCTGGTCAGATTGGTTGTGTGTTTTGATGCATGAACCGTTGTTCATGGAGAGAATATTATGGGTGACTGGTCCTATCAGACGAATCGCACCAATCTCGTCTTCCCAGAACTCTTTCGAGTTGTCTTTGGCATTTATTATGTTTGAAATTAGCTGCATTTTCCGGAATATGGTCGCCATCCAGGTCATTTCGGGGCATCCAGTCTCTAGTGAAGACAAAAATTGTTCCAACTCTGGTGTGCCGACTTGGTTTCTGTGAACGTCTAGCCCGCGTGGAATTGACACTCTCGGCTGAGAATTCGTGACAGTTCTGCCGACTAAATCTAACCTGCCAATCGTCAGTCTTTCATTCATCATTCTGGCAGATTCCGATTGTACCAAAATGCCATCAAAGGAATCTCGTTCTCTAATCCATCGAACCCTCCGCGAAGTTTGGAAATACGTTCCAACCCGTCAAGGTGAACTGCCCAGCGACTCCAATTGCCGACGTTTGTCTAATCATAGGGTCAATTACGTGTTATGTCAAGAAAAGAGGCTACAAGCCTGGGCTTTAACTCACATCGTGGCACACGCATCCAAGAATAGTCGCGATCACCCCCACGCTCATACAGTCCTCTGGGTGAGCAAGGCGGGTATTTAACTGAGACAAAGCCTTACAGTAGTATTTCATGGACTCAGGATTCTCTAGATACTCCATGTGCATCAGACCTTGTCTGTGGTCTTGGAAAAGGATAGTGCTCGCTAAAGAAAGATAGAACGCGGTAGGATCTGAAAGTCCGATTCTTATCCAGACAGCGTGGAATGGGCGATACTTGTAATCAGCCTCGGCTCTCACTAGGATACGAGTTAGGAGTGCTTTTCAAGGCTTCGGGTAGAACAAGAGCGCCCATCCTCAATAAAGCTTGGAAAACGTACTAATATGGACAATTTGCAGGTCACGCTCATCCAAATCCATTCCAAAAACGCCGGAGGCCATAGGCGGTCTAGGGACTTGGAGTGGATAGTCAACTGTTGGATATGACGGGGATGTCTGCAACTTGACCTGTTTAGAGCCTAGGCAGTTTGGCTGGGTTGAATGCGGGCGGACTCTGAGCTCGATGACTTGCGCCCGGGGACGTTTCCGACGAGCTCGCCCAATATCTTTCATAACATGACGTTTGATTAATTTTTGGGTATGATTGCTTTGGGCATCGCTTGGTTGCGTGATATTCACGAATTGCAGCACTGTCATGGTTGGAAAACTGTGGTGAAACAGAACATCAGTCAGCGGTCCGAGAGGAAATGCGTCCGAAGGAATTAGCCGTAAGGAATCAGTCACATGACCTCCATCACAAGGTAAGAGAGCAGCTTCTGGCTCTGTAATGGGACATTGAATCAACAAATTGATTTTTTTTTTTTTTTTTAATTGTAACGAGGAAGCAAACAGTAAGCTTAGGCTTGTCTTCCCCTGTACGCTTGAAGCATGTGTGCCCAGCGAATCCTCACTGGCACGAAATGCTATATAGCTGGGTCATGCTTTGATGTGGCAATCAAGATTGGTACCCTTTGATTGAGAGAAAACTAGTCTGCTGCCACCTAATTAGATAGTCGATTAAAATATTATGGTCAATCGAATAGAGTTGTATCGAGAGGATATTTTTCTCCCATCCAGATGGCCCTTTCTGTGTGATCGAGTTTCGCTACCTCGTGAGAATTTTCATTCTCGCTTGCGACCACATTGGGATGCACCAGAGCCGACAAGGGCCCACGCCAGATGGCAAGCCAAGGGATAAAAGCTCCAAATTGAGCAGGAGTAAAGAGGTTCACCTCAAACATGGCGACAGGATGAGGTCCGATAGGTCGGTCCCAGAATTTGTAGATGCGTAACTCAGGAACTGTCAAGCAAAGATTACTTTCTGAGGATTGGATCAAGGGTAACAGATGAGGAAGCTAACACTCTCTTCGAATACGCTGCCATAGCTCGTAGGCGTATTTTTTCTGTTCTTCGTTTGATTGGAGGTAGTAGATGTGGACGTCGCTAATGTATTGAGATGTTGTTACCATCTCTGCTCGATCTTCAGAGAGCGCGGAGTCAGTCTGGGATGATACTTACAAACCTCCCCGCTTGCCCTTGTCCAGAGGGTCAATGAAATTCTCGTAAGCATCACTCAGCTTTTCTGCTGGTGGGTTGGCGAAGCTTTTCCCGTCTGCTGCCCTGTCCTCAGACAGAGGGGGGGCGTTTTCATAGCCACTGAGAGGAGAGGGGTAAGTCGACGCGGCGCGAACCATCTTGAAGAAAAATGCTATCTTGCTAGAGATAAATATTGTGGGCTGTGCTACTGGGTGGGCAACTTGATAGATACGGTCAAATCCGGCATGTCCTCAACTCAATCGTTTACTGGGGATCTAGATAACTCGACAAGCTCCTGAGGCCTTTATATACCTATACAAGCCGCTCGGAGCCGTACATGAGGGACAGGGGTGGATAATGCTGCTTATCAATCTGATAATTTCCCGAACGGTGAATGACGGCAGAAAGCAAAAAGCCGCGCGGAATGACGTGCACATGCACGCACGCACACCTGAACGAACACCATCCGAATACTACCTTGCCTACGAAATAGGTATCTTGTCAATTACAAGCAAACCCTCGACACCAATGGCATACCTTGGGTACCTTGCCTGTCGTAGCACAGTATAGCCCCATCTTGCATTCTTACTCTTAACCGCGGCACAGCGCTGCGCCTCCCTTCCCTTTCCTTCCCCTCCCCACACCCATTTTCCGGTCAAACTCCAACCAAATTGTTCCGGCGTCACAACTTGAGGCTACTTACGTTAAGTTTCTTCGTTGGTCAGATGTCTCTGTCTCAGCATACAAACCTTTAACAATAGTCATTGCAATTCTTCTCATTTTCTCTATGTTTTCCATAGCCATTCATTTCTCATGACCTAAAGTATCCAGCCCAACCATTTCCTATGATTGGAAAGACCCATCCATCTTTTCCTCTTGAGTGAATTCGGCATGAGAAATTACCCTGTCCGAATAGATTGTAATCTGCGATTAAACGCTGCGGAGGGAAAATAGTCGTGCGAAATGCTATAATGATTTTGAAGACTATCATAACATGTTCTCAGAACATTTTGTCTCGTAGAGACGATTAAACTGAACTATAAATATACATGGTGGCATGCTGCATGTTGCATAGCAAGAATAATGTACACATGAAACCGAATGAACATCCACCTTTTTTTCCCACTTTGGTCTTTTACTCGATCTTGGTGACATGGATGGTCGAACATACTCCTTCGCCACCGCCGAGGCAGCCGGTAGAGTCCATCTCTGGCTCAATGAAATAAGCGTCCAAGTTGAAGTAGCATGTAGGTACCTTGCCCCAGACAATGTTGCCGAGATCGATATTGTCGCTGCCTCCACCATTGAGCGCGCAGTCAATAATACCAGTGTAGTATGGCTCCCGGTTTCCAAGACCATATTTGGCCATATTGTCATAAAGTTCACCCTCGGCCTCGACCCAAGAAAGAGTTGTCATAGTGTCGCCCTGTGTCCTCATAAGATAGAAGCAGTATTCTTCACCGTCTCTGAGTGGGAGCCACTGGCGGCCTGTAGAATAGCCGCAAGTTTCGCGTGTAAGAACATTGTCACGCTTGTCGGCAACAAGGACCAAACCGGCAGCCTTCAAAATATCGTTGGCCACCTTAATCTTAAGGTTATTGGAAATAGATTCAAGGGTGGCGGTAACGGCGACCGTATCATCGTCGACAAGGAACCAACCACCGTTGAAAAATTTGGCGATCTTGCTCTGATAGGTGTCCCACATGGGTGCTGGCAAGGAATTATACTCATCCTCACTTTGGCCACCTCCTGTGGCGATACGAAGAGTATTCTTGAGCGCGTCGGTTGCCTTTGCAAAGGCATCAGAGAGGCCAGCTGAGATGCTGCCTTGGTCAATTTTGTCATCCTGGCCAATGGCGAGGGCAGAGAAGATGCCGCCGAGGATGCCGAAGCCAGCACCGATGCCAGTACCCTATTGTAAGGCTTGAAGTCAGCAATAGAGCAAACAATGGAAAACATGAAGTAATAAATGTCAAAAACGTACTGCTCCTGGGACAAGACTTCCAAGAGCTCCTCCCATTCCAGCGGCGGCAGCAAGCCAGGACAGCACATCGCCAGAGTTATCTTCAGAGCCCTGAAAGTCGCTGACCATCTGTCCGATGTTCAGTCCAGCGATAAGAGTGCTATCACTGAGTTGAGTGTGCAGCACGTTAAACTTTCCATGCAAGCCCTTGACAGCTTGGAAGATCCAGTAGGAGTTTTTACCCAATGCAGTTGTCCCGTACTTGTCAAATTGATCCTCACAGCTCATGTTGTCCAGGGGCTCACAATCGTCGCCAAGCTGGGCACAGCCATCGGCACCAGACTTTCCTGAAGCACCGCCTCGGATTTGGTTTTCCATGTCTTTGATCCATGAGTTTTGTCCCTCTGTTGAAATAGTTAGTCAAACTCTTCTCATCTTGACGGGACGGAAGCGTGTGCGTGGAAATTCAAAACATGAAACTAACCTGATGAAGTGGTGATAAATAGGTCAAGAGAGACGCCCGCCCATGTGTTTTCCCAGACTGCCTGGGCACCTTCTGGGGTTCTCAGATCCCAACCCTTGCAGAGTGTGTCCTTGCTGTCCAAGGCATCTCGCTTGAAGTTGGTAACTGGTGAGGCCGTAGTTGAGATGGCAAGAGCCAGAAGACCGGCAGCGGACTTCATTGTGGTATCAAGGGTAGAGGATTTGGAGGCTTAACAAAGAATCTTTACGCCAGAATCAAGTGAGTGACGGCGAGTGGTGAGAAGGAGAAAAGACAAGAGACGACGAGCTAGTGCTTAGAACAAGGTAAAAACATGAGAAACGACAGTCACAAGAGTTGACCTATATATGTATCTTTTTTTTTTATTATTTGTTTCCAAGCTGCCGAGCGTAAAAGCCATAAGATGAGGATGAGTTGTGCCTAGTCCTTCGACTCGATTGGGTCGGGTCCGGGATCCCGCGCGTATCGAGTCGCTCGCCATTGCTCGTCATTGGCTCGTGAACGATGACTTTCAACTACCTACCTAGAGGACCAGGTTTAACATGCCAGGAGCTGCAGGGCTCGCAAGGTTGGGGTCGCATCATCAAAACTAAACATAGCCCCCAATCCGACCCCAGATATGTTTGTCTTCAAGGTTAATATTAAGTACCGCAACCCTGGGGCTTTAGCCTGCACGGTCGTCCAATTTCACGGTAGAGATCAAAGATGCCGAGCGGTTGAGGGCGGCAAGCTGTCGCTCTCATTCGTTGATGTACGAGTCTC
The DNA here is from genome assembly GCA_024336345.1 of Mariannaea sp. PMI_226. Lineage (NCBI taxonomy): Eukaryota > Fungi > Ascomycota > Sordariomycetes > Hypocreales > Nectriaceae > Mariannaea > Mariannaea sp. PMI_226. The sequence goes on from JANFOG010000005.1 coordinate 153,631, forward strand.
CCTGGTCATGAAACGGTTCGGTAGTCTCCGCACTTAAGCCTGACCCGGTAGTCCATGGTCCCTCTAATGCAGGAGCATATTATTAGCACTCCACTATGGGGAACAAAGCGATAGCCATTCGAGATGCATTTTTGCCAGCTAAAATCCCTCTTGAGGCTAGAAGCAAGTTTCGACGGAATTCAGCCAATTGACATCCTATCACGCGGCATGTTTGGCTTAAATGGACCATCTATTAGACACAGGCGTCACGCAATAATTTGCCTGGCCTGATGTGTCTTTTAATGCCCCGAGGTAGAGCCCACTACGACGTTGCAGCCTTCCTTGCCTGTTTTAAGTAAGTTGACTTGACGCGGAGGCGAAGTGAGGAAACGCTATACTCCGTACAGCTCCATGTCGTGAAGTGAGTCGATGATTATATGCACATTTGGTACTGATGTGGGCGCATCTGCACTCGAGAGATGATGAGGCAAATCCAATGTGGAAGGTGCCAGTTATCTTTTCCCTAATATGCAATGTCAATGGCACCGTCTAGGGTATTCCGAATTGCTACTGACATGCAACAGGAAACACATGAAGCCTATCCTGTGGTACTAGTGTATGTAGGTAGGTAGTGGGTGTGGTGTGGTGGATGGTAATTATTGGCCATCAAGTTGACTGGGTTTGACTGGTGAGAGCCACGTGCCGTTCAAAGAGTAGGCACTAGATATGTCAATAATTTAATTTTTTGATCCAGCAGAATAGTGTAGGCAGTGTAGTCCTGCGACAGAAAAGTTGGTTTATTGGCAGACACACGAAGCAATTGGCTTGTGTTCTGTGTACCATCACTTCGCAACGCATCGGCTGTGCGATATTCCTCATGTGCGGTATGGAGTTGCCTATTACGTAGTATTCTACACTCCCTAGGACAGATCAAATGTCAGAATGGAAATGAGGCATGCGAACCGAGTGATACGAGCTGCTACGCTAGGAGAAAGAAAAATAGGGGACTTTTGTTACAGTAATTGCTGATCATCGGCTCCGAGCGCCCGTCCTGCCTCCGAGTTCGTCATGTCCACGAAATTTTCCTACTGGGTCATACAGCGCCAAGTTGGTGACGACGGGATTTCGGAAACATGCATTCCCATCTCTCGCGCTAGTATCGTGCACTTGCGGTCATCAGGGAAGCCAATGTGAGAGGATGGAGCTGAATGCTGGTCAAGCCCTGGTAATGAGATCTAATTAGGCATGGGGTACCCCTAGGTACGGAAGTTTTGGCGAGATTGGCGACAAGCATCTACTTTCATAGTATTTGGTATTTGTCCGCGTGCTCAATCGAGGCTTTGCGCGTACCACAGTATTTCCAATGTGTGGCTTATTCATGTGAAGATAAACCTAGGCCCCCTCCGATCAAATACCCAGATCATACTTAAGACTTTCTAACGAGATGGCTGACTGGTGGGATTTCCCTTGATTGAGTCTGTGCCGTGCCGCACTCCAAATCCCGTCTCGCTTTCTTCTCTTTCGAGTTCGTATTGCTGCTTATGCAAATTTCCTGTTTGAAGCTGTGATTTTATTGCAACAGGAGATAATTTACTTCGGGTTTGAGCCGTGCCTGATCTCATTATTGCTAAATTGCTCTCTAATAAAGTGTACATGTTTTATGCTGTCCAAATAACGTCCTGGTTTTTCGGAACATTTCTTTGTTACATTCTGCAGGAGATGTCATCTTTCACGATCATATTTGGTTCTTGTCGCCATGCCTGCCAAAAAGTAGTGTCATTAGGGTCATTAGGGTCATAATTGGACTTTAGTTCAGTGCGTGATCTTCGATGCCAGAAATCTGTGTACCGCAAAAATCCCGAGCAATTTATTCAAGACTGTCTACCACGTTTCCTCTGTACAGCTGAATTCACACCTGGGTAACACATCGCGGTTGGCTGATCACTCTGATGACATGGGGCATTGGAGGACAAGAGTCCGAAATGAAATGGCAACGTCACACAATTTCAAGGGTGTACTTGATCCCATTTATATAGGTAGGTCCCGCAGGTCACCTTGACAGTGGAAACCTGGCTTCCATAATCTATCTGGTAATTATTGACTTGGTAACGCATTTTGCCACACGACTTTTACGGTACTTGATTACCTAGGGTAGATTGTTGAACAGCGAGCGTATGTTTGAGCCCAAAGCTTGGCTGCTTGAAACCACCTTGGAAAGATTGGTGTAGCTGAATCACAAGCTTCTTGCTAGCAACCTCTTTGGACGCCTTTCTACTTGGCCTGGTCACCTTCTTGTGGATTAGAGCTGCATCTCATGAGCGTATCTCATGATACTATAAAATTATCCCTACAAGATAAACTCATCCTCAACCACCTCATTGGGTCCAGCTATGAGAAGCTTGATAACCCCTCCCTCGCTGACCTTGCGAATTGCCCCTTCTGCAGAACGGAAATTCACAATTCCCGTGATCAACTTGCTAACTTTGACCTGTCCACTGCCAATAAGGTCCAAGGCAAGCTTGAAATCACCGCTGGAGTAGCGGAATGATCCATGTGCCGTGATCTCCTTCATGCACATGGCCATTATAGGAAAAGAAATATCTGCTTTGCCCATGCCTCCCTGCACAAAGGTCCCACCCCTGCGAGTCGCGTGCAAGGCAGTCTGTATGCTGAGTTCTGCGCCGGATGCGTCAATAGCCACGTCTGCCCCAGCCCGGCCAAGACCAGCAGCTTGCAAGATGTGTGCCGCATTCTGAGACGGGTCTTTGCTCTGAGGCAGCACGACGTGTGTCGCTGCAAATTCCTTTGCAACATCAAGCTTTAACTGGACGATGTCGACACAAACAACCGTCGCTGCCCCGTAGACGCGTGCGACACTTGCACAGAGCAGGCCGACAGGTCCGGCGCCGAAAATTATGACAGATGTACCCGGAGTAATCTGAGCCAATCGCACAATGTGCACAGCTACAGCAAGCGGCTCAGCCAATGCACCCTCGTGTAGAGAGACATGATCAGGTAGCTTGTAGCAGAAATCATCCGCAGCGACAAAGAAGCCCGTAAGGGTTCCGTGGTATGGCGGCGATGCCGCGAATACCATATCCTCGCACAAATTATATTTGCCGGACAGGCAAGCCTCGCACCGCCGGCACGGAAACCCAGGCTCGACGGCGACCCGATCGCCTGGGAGAAGGCTGGTGACCTTACTGCCTACTTGCACGACAGTGCCGACAGCCTCGTGCCCGAGGACGATGGGCTGTTGGATTACGGATCCTGCGACACCTCCATGGCGGTAGAAATGCACATCGGAACCACATACTCCCGTATAGTTGATGGCGAGCAAGACATCGTGAGGCGATTGCAGCTCAGGAATTGGTCTATCTGCAAATGACACCTCACCGGGGTGGTTCAGGTAGAAGGATAGGTTCTGAAAGGCAAATAAGTAAAGGAATAGTCAGAAAGTTCTCCGTTGCATTGGTGTTGGCATACAGAAGCGCCCTCCATCGTGTTTGGGCCTGGTGGTTGAGCACGGCAGTGTCGACTCTGCTATTGTATGACTGGGTGGTTAAAGTATCCTGTAATTACAAGAACCGATTTACTTTGCGTATGCGTCGCATGCAACCGAAATGGAGCTCTGCTATTTATGAGTGTATTTATATTTCCAGTAGCGATGGCTCCAAGTGCAGCATCGGAGGACTGTTGTCCGATTGTGCACAAGGTACGCGAACCCCGCATCAAAGACACTGCACAACTTGATCTGATTCGATCGTTGACCTGTCTACGTCACGACAAATGAACACATCAGCAATGTGGAGAGAGGAGAGAAGATAGTTATGAATCTAAGTGGTAGTTATTAGATTACCCTGCCTCGTGACAGGCAGGGGGGAAAATTGCTAAGATGTTTGTTTAACTCGCGCACCACCCATCCATCCATTTGGGATGTGTGCCTAATGCAGAAATAAATTTATTCTACCACTAGAGACATTGAATAAAGCACTCTTTTTTAGCTTCGGAATTTTTTTCCTTTTACTCGTCGACCTTCTTGACCTCGGCCGCAAGCACGGGCTGCTCGCGGTCCAGTTCGAACATCTTCTCCTCATCATCGTCGTAGTGACGGAACAAGAACCAGAAGACACATCCGGTGAAGAAAGCGAAGACAGCGACACCAGTGTACATCCAGAGGAACTTGGGGTCGACAGCGACAGAGACGAGAGCCTCGGAGATGGCGGAACCGAAAGCGTTGGTGAAGAGGTACATGCTCTGGACGAAGGACTTCATGGAGGGGGGAGCCTTGGTGTAGGCATACTCAAGACCGGTGACGGAGATGAAAATCTCAGAAAGACCAATGAAGACGTAGGCAGGAGTCTGGATGGCAATGTGGACGTTGTTGGGGAGAGGAGACTCGCCATCCATGCCGGCGGGGCAAGCACCGGGGTGCTCGTAGCAAGGTCCAGCCTTGTAGATGATGTGCTGGACGATAGCAGCATAGGCAAGGCAGAGAGCACCCAGCCAGAAACCGATGGTGATTCGCATAATGGGGCGCAACTCGATACCAGAGCGGCGGAGGAGGGGGTAAACGAGCTTCTCGAGGATAGGGGTGAAGACGAGAATGGAGACAGGGTCGAAGTTCTGCATGAAATCGTTGGGCATGCCGTGACCTTGCATCTGGCCAGCCTGGGTGACGAAGTTGGAGGAGAACTGTCCGTAGCAAACCCAGAAGATGGGGTCTAAGAAAATGTATGTTAGTTCTCGGTTCTACAAAACGAAAAATGATTCGCATTGGGTTATCTTACAGAAAACGAAGACCTTGCAGGCTCGGATGGCACGCTTCAGCTCCTCAACGAAGTGATCGTTCCAGGGCACGACCTTGGTCTTTCCGTTGGCCTCACGCCACGAGGGCTTAGCAGCGTCCATGTTGCGGGCGGCAATCATCATACCAAGAGCCTTGAAGGCATCGGTGATAATGGATCCCTGGGGAGGTCGGATGACGTAGCTCTTGCGGCGAGCAATCAGGACGGCAATACCAACGTTGAACATGCAGAAGCACATGAGGAAGGCAGGCCAGAAACCCTTGTACTTCTCCATGAAGGGAGTAGCCATCAGGGACAGAGAACCGAGGTTGATGCACCAATAGAAGACCATGTAGATGCGCTGGTAGGTGATCGCGGGGTCGATGATGACACGCTCGCCAGACTTCTCAGTCTTGATGGCCATGGTACGTCGCTGGTACTGGTCGGCAATCAGAGGAGCAATATTGGACTTGATACCACCGGTTCCGAAGCCAATAACGATGATGGCAACAATGTAACCGGGCAGGCCGGCGCCATGGGCCTGAGCAGCGGGCAGAGAAGTAGTCCAGAGAATGACGAGACCGACCCAGTAGAAGGCACAGAAGATGAGGATAGTCTTGTACTTTCCGAGGTACTGATCGGCAATGATGGCACCGAGAATGGGAGTCACTGTGAATGAATTGTTAGATCTCTCTCTATCGCTTGGGCTGTCTTTGTGCCCTTGATATCGTGTGTGAAAGTCATACCGTAGCAGAACCACTGGAAGAAGAGGTTGAGACCAGTGGCAGCCTGGTGGCCCAATCCAAGACCGGGAGCACCATCGGCACCATTCTTGCTATTGCTGATGTAGTTTTGGAAGAGACCTTGAGCCTGAGAGAGAATACGTTAGAATGAATCCAATAGAGAACGAGTCGAGTCCAACTCGTCTCATTGCTAGGCAATGCTTACTCCGTCTGTAGGAAAGATTTAATTAGCAACATATCGACTTAAAAACGGGGTTTCACGCAAGTCCATGGTGCATGACCATGCATGTGTGGGTTAAGACTAAAACGTACAGTATGTGAATCGCTCAGTCAACTCGACAACGGCAATGAGGTAGGCCGAAGCGGGCAAGTTCTCACCCACACGTCGAAGGGTGGACTTCTCGTACTCGTTGGGCTCGTCTCCATCAGAAGTGGGCAGAGACTCAGCATCGGCAGCAATAGCAGCAGCGTACTTCTCGTCGTACTGGGCGACCTCGTCGCTGGGCGGGTGTTGCCTGAAGGTAGAAGAGATTTCTGTTAGGTAAACTTGGCTACGAAGTTGCGCCGAGCAGTGGGGCTTGGGGGATGCCTACTTGTCTGCCATTGTGTTTTTGTTACGCGACGGTATGAAGGGAATGCGAAGCAAAAAAAAAAAAATTTCCGTCAGTTGAATGGAGAGGAGAGAGAATACATATAGAAGCAGATCCGGCTGCGACGACGTCCGGGGTCGGCTACCTCAAGTCCGGGGTCGGCGCACCCCGGACCCAGGTCTCACGAGTCGATGATGTTTCGCCTCCCTCCAAGCTCGTGGGACGAGTCGAGTAGACGGAGTCGACGGCATGTCTCGAATGAGGCTTTCTTTACCCAAGTTGGAAGCTCCAGAGATGCTATCAGGAACTTTTTGAAGAGGCTCTTCTTACGGGCCGAAATCCTTGGCAAGCCGGGTGCATTCTCCACCTAAGCCCGTGCACGGGAAGTGGACAGGCAGTCGACAAGGGCCCCGGGCTGGACCAATCGCTGGGCCCAGCGAGGGGCAAAGCTCCAGCAAATTTTCTAGAATATCACCACTTCCAGGCACATCTTTGGCGCAAGTTCAGGCACTCCCAGCACTCCCAGCACACCCAGCGCACCCAGCGCACAGGAGCAAGAGGGGGAGTGTCTCAGCCGGCGCCTCTCAGGCAAGTTGGCAAGGGGGCAAACGGTATCCACCGCGGCCCCACTACGCCGGCATACCCGAGCATCGATTCGTCCATCATTCGAGTTCTCAAGTAATGGAAATGGACGATGGAGGCGCGCGGAGACTTCGAGAGTGTGGGTTCACAACGATGGCGCCAACTCCACTTTTGCAACCTAACCCAACCAGGCCTTTGATAAGGAAATAGCCCGGGTAGGAAGAGAACGTTATACCATGTTCACATAGCAATCTGATAAATCAGTCTTCTGATTGAGTGAACTGGGCAATGATGTGCGCCGGGTTTGGCGATGCGATGCGCTGATGCAACGTAGCGTACAATTTTGCCTGAAAGCCACCGAGTCCCGAGAGAGGAAAAAGAATGGCAACCAAACAGCCGAGAAAGTAAACATGCAATAAAAACAAACCTATAGTAAAACCAAGTTTGAGGCGACACCAAATCTGAGTAGGACTTTACAGTTAAGGGTATGATGCGTGATGCACGATGCAGAGGGGGACAACACACACATACACGTACACAGACAGACAGACAGATAGACACACACGCACACACGTATGCACGCGACCCAGCAGACGTGTGCTGCTTCGTATAGCAGCAAATTGCAGCAACTTACATAGAGAACCTTTGTATCAAACGATGACAAAACATGTTCCCCCGAGATCCGAATTGTCCAGCAATCAGCTCACTCATCACTCGAACCAAAGCACTCATGCGTGCTTTAGTGCCCCAGCACATTTAAAGAAGTTCCTGGCCTGATTGCCAAATTGGGTCAGATGTCCGCCAGGCTCTTCCGCCACTAGCCTTCCCCCCCGCTCATTGAACTTGTGTCGATGACCACTCAGCTGGTATCGTACATAGTAGTAATTACAGACTGGCAATATTTTGATTTCGATTTAATGCGGAACGATATGTACCAACTTACGGCACTCACTCCGCATCATCGGGAGAGGGGGGGGGCAGCCAAGGGGGCCAAGACAACCACCCCCCTGTGTCTCCAGTTCGCCGAGACGGGACAGCACGCGTTTCGCTCGATAAGAACACACGGTTAATTGGGGCGCCATGCGGAAACTGGAGATCAGCTACCCTCGTAATCTGAAATATTTACGATCCTGAAGAGCCCCCCTCCCCCCACCATGCAGACGCCTTCCCCAGTTGGCATCGCGTGTATATTCGCAGACTCATGACTTTGACATCGCGCGGTAGGGCATAAGGCCAAAGTCGATCGATTCCTGATTCTAGTCCCTTGGCATTGAATCACGCATGTCCCGAAGCAGGGATGACTCGGGAGTGGCTTTGTAAAATAGTAATCCCATTATCGAGTCAGTGGCCTCGGCACATGGTGGCTAAAAAAATTACTATGGCACAATCGTTTTGACTGAGAACAAAACAACCTTCGGCAGAGGCGCAAAAGAAGAAAAAAAAATTCTGCGCTTCCCGTCCCCTCCAGGAGCCGCATACTCCAAACAAGAGATTAAAAACGGTGTTAAATCCGTAAAGGCTTCCTCGCCGGCCCCCCCTCCCCCCACAAGGTGACATTTCTTCCCCCCCGGCTGGGTACTTTTGCTAGTATCCAAGTTTTTGTTGGATAATTATTGTCGCTCTATTACGAAGCACACTTGAATTGCCTGAACGAGCGAGTTGCCTCTCGCAAAGGGGCAAATTCGGGATTCCCACTGGCTCTCAAACTTGCCGATTTTCCATTTACGTACAGATTACTGTAGTTCCATGTTACCATAGTACCATAATAGTCCTTCATTATTCACTTACCTACTATGGTACCTTGTATTTACATTTTCCCACATTTCAGTTTGCCCACCCGCCTTCTCCAGATTGCCTAATGATTTGAAAGTTATTTTACCGCATTAACTCAACAGATAAGCATACTCTGATTTATAACACAAATCATTGGATTGAATACGGTTCCCCAGAGATGGGAATCCGAATTCGGGCTCCCGACATCGTCACACCTTAGTCATGTTTCGTTTCTAACACCAATAGGGAGTGGTTTTCTTCAGTCAGTAAAATTTGATTTGAGATATTCGCCCTTTTGTCCCGTTTCAAAGCAGATTTTTTTCTTCGTTGGGGGGGGTTTGGTGTTGTCGCACCTTCATTCCTCATTCCTACGAGGAATAAGTTCCAAGTAAAAGGAAAATACGACATGGCCGTTCAATAACTAAAATCCCTGTGCTTCTTCCATCTCGGGTCAAGATGAAATCTCAATGCCATGTGCGCGGCGGGGATTTGCCCGGCAGGACCGGCATCAAGGGACATGAGCTACAACTAACAAGGAACCAAATGAAGCGAATCATGGACACCGTATTGGAAACTTTGGGCCCAAAATGGTCACAGTTCATATTACACAACAGCAGAGATTACGCGGATTTGATATCTGCCCACCTGTTACAGAATAGTTTTGAACTTGGTGACAAGGGGGAGGCGCATCCACCCTCACATAATGCGCTAGCACGCGAACTTCTTCTTCTACTTCTTCTTAGAAGCTAATTATCAATTGCCACCGCAATGCACGAAATGAATACTCCATATATCGTAGATACATCTTTATTAAATTTACATAATTCTTGTCAAACGCTGTTACAAATACCCAGGTTCTGCAGCACGTCCTCTGCTCGTACGTCTATCCCTCCTGACTTCTCATCTTCTATTCCGAAACCGATAAAGAGTTCATCATCCAGATAACCATGGTACTTCCGCTCTCGGTTTTTCCAACTCATGGACGTAACGTAAAACATGTCCGACGTGTTCTTTTCACTGTTTCTTTCACGTCCGTGAATCCAAATCGGCCGCTCTGACATGGAATGGATCTTGAATGGAGCCCGCTGATTGAAGACCATGAGATACGGCTCATACACGGAGTGGAATCCATAATATGCCTTGTGTTGATAAATTGTGAAAATGAAGGTATTGGATTCGTCAGCCTTGCAAGCGGGATCTTGTCGACGGCACATGGTAATCTTCAACGAGTTCGTCGCCTGGTGGACTGATTCAAGTTGCGTTGCCGTCTTTGGCAGGTACTTGGCTAGACATGCCTCATCGGATTGGGCAGCGCCCGGCGACAAATCAGGTCCTGCAGAACCATCCGGGTTCAGTAGTGCAAATACTCGCTTGGGAGCGATATCGTAATGGCAATAAAGCTGACCCTCGAAATCCCAAAATAGGAACCAGTTCTTCTCTATGGTGCCCCAAGGTAGTGGCCGCTGCAGCTCCGTGCCAGCGCGGAAGACGGCCTGGCTCAGGCCAGTCATTTCGTATCCCGAGTCGACGAGGATCCTGAAGTCCTGACTAAACTGGCCAAAACATGTGTGCATTGAGTTTGACCCATATACAATGTATGGGGTTTCGGGACCAAGAAATACACGTGCATCGTGCGGGCCAATGTTCGTGTTCATGTAAGCAAGATCACCTTCGCATCGCTCTCCGAATGTAGCTGCTACAGGCAGATGATTAGGTGTGCGCAGACATCGCAGGACGTTGTCTTGGAATGTCGCGTCGCAAGTGATTTCAGAAAACCAAAGTGAGGGCGTTTCGTGATCCGCCTTCACCTTCTGTGCAACTACAATCCAGGTATCCTGCAAAGTCGGGTGCGGGACGATGCTGGGGTTCATACCCCGGAACTCTCCAAAATCTATGGAGAAAAACTTCTTGTCTTGGGTGGATACGGAGAATATTTCTTGGTGTTGAGGATAAACGTCTTGAGCCACAGGGCTCATGTCCTGAGGCTTATTATGGTCATGATGCTGACCCTCGCCCTCTGGTTGAGAGCTACCATGAGACTGAATCTCATCTGGAGACTGGAGGCTCTCATGGGCTGGCGTAGACGTTGGCGCTTGCAACTCCAGCGGCTCTGGAGACTGTGACGATTCCGAACCTGTATTTGATATTGCCGACGGCTCTTGTGTTTCCGTCACCACATCATCTTGATGTGAGGTGAGCACCGGAGGATGAATCCAATTTTCCACCCGTATCCCAAGAGCTTCTGAGCGTTTATAAGAGCTGAAGGCGAGATATATGAGAATGAGAATAGGTCCGAGGAAGAGAGATGAACGCTTTATGTCCTTCACCAGCATGATGTAACCTTGGTGACGGGGGCAATGAATATCAATACGACACTTGAAAGCCAGCGAGCTATCCAATTTCGTTTTTGTATATTTCACAGTGCCATCAGGGTATCGCTCGCTGTCTTGGGCTAGGGTAGCTCTGTGTGCGCGCGTCGGCTGATATACCATAAATATGAAAATAAAATCAAAATAAAACAGAATAAAAATCGGAATTCGAATCTGGCAGCTGCAATTTTTTTCCTGCAAATGGACTAAATAATATGCCTTACGGTCATCAGAACTACTCAGCTCCAAACTGGGTTTTGGTTATGAGACCTGGATTTGCCCCGAGTGACGTATGGAAATGATAACCAAGAAGACTATTCTTCTGTCGGGAATGTTTTATCTGGAACAGAATTAAGAAAGTGCTCTACATACTGGTACATAAGACTGCACCGCACAACCTGAGACTAGACGGTAGTCTAAAGTATACTCCTGCAGATATGTTATGTGGTAATGGTTACGAGAAAAACGGCCCAATCCCGCCACGTCCCCATTTGGAAGCATGTCCGCGAATATCTTGTGACAGCGACATCAGCTTTTTCCCATGTGGATGCCGAGGCTCGGTGTCCCCCCGACGCAATCCCTGCGTGGCCTGCGTGCAATGACAGGCAGTGCAAACAGCATCCCCGCATTAGGATCTGCTGTAAGCTGCAATTTTCCGGGGTTTCTTGGCATGGGTTGTGAGGGGAAACCCCAGGAAAAGGAGGTTGTCAATGGGGACTGAGAATTGCGATAGCTGAGTTTGCCAATCCGGACTGGGACCAACCTCCCCCCCCCTCTTAACATTTCCTTCGCGTCTCTTTTTGGCCCAGTCGAGTAAGTGACAACACCGAAATTAAGATCGTGAGATGGTAGATGCAGGTTAGACTGACCAGGCTTTAATACGCATCAAGCAGGTCTATTCAACAAGCCTGTCACTTCAGGGTAGTAAACCGTAAATGGGACAGGCACAATATGCCGGTAGTTGTTAACCACGAACTAAGAAGAGCGGCAACCGATAAGATTGCCGTAGCAATAGCAGCCACGGTATTTGAACAGCTTAATCTGAAATGGGTAATTTTTCTATATCCCCTAGTCTATGTCTATCCTACTTCTGGGTTCAGGCCTTTACGCGTGTTGGTTGTGAAGCCGTACCACCTATTGCCCAACGATAGAACCAAGATGCAAATTTTACACTCGGTGTATCAATTGCTCGCGTCACAAGTTCCGCCAACGCAAAAGTCACCGGAATCAACACTATATGGGGGACAAGAAAGGATATCTCCAACCCTACAGGCCCTCGATTAGGGAATGGCAACTTATCAGCCCATCGGGGAATGTTCTGCAGATGTTCGGCAGTATGCCATCCCGCCGCCGTGTATAATCGATCTCCCAGAGTCCAGAGCACAGGTCCATGAATCATGTATAATCCGAAGGATGTGCGGCCTAGGTACTGGCAGAATCTAGTCTCGAAAAACCTCTTCAGCCAAGTAATTCGTGGGATAGCTGCAACCAGCCAGACTGATGCCCAGAAGAGGTAGAACCACTTGTAATCGAACACGGCTTGGGGCTTGAGGAGAGATAAATAGTACCAACCGCGGATTTTTGCAAGTTGCTCAACATCTTGTGACGCACTGGGCACGCCGCTTAGAAGCAGACTGAATATCAAAAGGTGATAGTAAATGAACCCCTTGGCAGGCTCAAGTCTCTTTATAAACGTGGGTAACTCACCCCGCTTGGCAAGTAAGTCCAAGTCGCAGAGGAGCATCCCTGCGACGAACGTGGCACAATACCACCCGTCACAGATGAACATGAAGTAGTATATGAGCCCAACTTGGCAAAGGAGCCGCGCATTCCGGGAGCATCGCGAGAATGCAACCAGGGAGGTGTATATGACAATGGAACCTCTGAACTCAACAGGAATGGACCACAGGTGCATATTATAGCTGAGCCATGGGCCCCCTCCCTCTTTAAAGACGAAGCTGAAATTCTTGAACTCAAGGTAGAAATTCCGGAGGTCTTCCAAGAGATTGCAATCTAGCTTGAGTGGGCGAGTCCATAGTGAGAGGGCATGTCTTATAACAATGGATATGACGACGGTCGCGATGATTGGCAGATACAGCCGAAGCCATCGCCTGAAAAGCGCAGAGGAGATGTTGTCGCCCAATTTGACGTACTCTCCCGCGTGAATCAGACTCAACGGCGTCAAGGACAGGACATAGCCGGAGATGACGAAGAAAGTCGACACAGCAAAGTGTCCACCGGTGAAGAAATTGCGGATGACTGGGAACGTGGCCAGGTAGTATTTCCCATCGAAACCAAACCCATTTTCAAAGATGCCCTTGGTGGCCCCTTCGTCATGGACCCAGAGACTATGATGGTGGAAGTAGACGATGAGCGCAGCAAACCCTCTGAGGCCATCCAACCAAGCAGTTGGGCGTAGTTTTTCAGGTTTTTCGTAGAGGGCTTTGGGCCACAACTTCCAGCTGCGTCCCTTCAGAGTGATGGACTTTGGAAATGATCTTGCAGGCTTCCATCCATTTGTAAATGTTACATCTCGATTGAAGTCAATGGATTCGAAGTCTCTGCCGTTGAGTATGCCGTCTCGAGGCGAAGACATGATATCTGCTGGGTGTGCTCGCGCCAAGTCAATCTATCTCGGGGGTGAGAAGAGTTTGAGTTGCTAAAATATTTTATTGATTCGTAGCTTCTTTGCGCGAGAGCAGGAACAGATACAACGCTTCGTTTTGTTCTTCATACGTAGGCACTGAGACAACCAAATTCGGCATTATCGCCAAGAAACTACCCCTGCCACCTCTCCCACCACGGAAGCCAAGATTATCACAAGCCTGAGATTCAGATCGCCAAGACTACGTGGGGTCCCGAGGTCAGGGAATGGAGGGGGGAGGGGGGGGGCAGTGGGAGGCCCATGGGGAGATGGGGAATGGGATTCGCGGGGTAAAAGATGGGGTAATCAAGCCATCTTTCACGAGGTTGCAAAAGGATCCATGAACCTAAACGTAGGCTGAGCTAGGTTGCAAAATACGACCTCTGACATGGACGTCTAGTATCGAGCCTCAAGCCTGAAGCCTGCTCGATATGTCACGGTAACGGTGGTGTACAACGGGGATCAGCCAGGGGCTGTGAGCTTAATTTTTTTTTTTTCGGTGTCCGGGCCAATTGACAACGCCATGACGTCGTTTTGGCCAATGGCAAACCAAAACTTGGATAAGCCACAAATGGCTGTTGGCCAAGGTGTTCCTGTCAGCTTACTGCCGTAAATGGGAAGACTTCCGGGTGGCTGGCCGATGGCGTTTGTGATAACTTCGGCCAATTGCCGCACTTGCAGCTGATTGACCACTCTACTGACACGAGAGCTGACCTGCCCGGGGGGTCCTCGGCCCTCTTTCAAGAATACGAAACGTCAGCAAAAAAGACGACATGACGACTAAAAAGTGCCTCATCTTGGCAGACGGTTGGTGTTGGTCCATATAGAGTACTAATGGCGGAGCTGCAAAACCTGCATTGTGGCGACTATACGGGGATCACCCTGCGGAAACAGAAGCCTCAATCCGGAGTCGGGAGCCAGATCTGGAGTAGTTTGCGGGGGAAGAGGTCGATCCTGAGCCCATTTTCATCCTGCTAGCCTTTAGTTTGTTGAAACTGTTCGGCTTCACGTGGGATTGCATCTCTGAGTCAAAATCCAGCGCCGTAACATACCGTGATGATACAATTATTTGTGACAGGGGTGGTACTGGGGAGGGTATTCTTTGGTCCTGCCAAGTTTCTGCTAGATAAGAATGGCCCTACTTGTCAAATTGCACTTGTAGCAAGTTAAGGGTATCTGTGACAATAACCCCGGATTATTCATTAGAAGTCAGCTCGGGAGTTACGGCTCTCTCAACCGTTCTACAACTGCTACATATCAACCCCACCCCTTCAGACGGACCCTCGTCTTTAGTCCAACTGCAAAGTCTTTTCGATATGAAACCTCGTACTCGATATCAAGCTCCAGCCCATCTTCTCATTGTTCCTACAGAGCTACCTACTATTCCGGAGAAAGATTTTATCCTAGATCAAGACGTTGGCATGAACTCTCCACTTGGCTCGCCGACTCTGGCAGCCTCGACGGCCAAGTTTAGGAATAAGTTGCCTGCGCAGATGATGAGATACATACGACTCTACCTGGCCTGCGTAACTATCATACTGATTATCTTGAACACCGACGTCCTATGGAATTTTGGCTCACCATGGAATCTTTTCCGACATAAAGACGAGCCACCAAAGGTTCAAGTCTCCGCTCATGCTTTTCCTCGGAAAATTTGGCAAACCTGGAAAGCCAACCCTTTCAATTTTGAGGAGAGAGACTCGACCAATGCCAAAACGTGGCTGGAGAAGAATCCTGAAATGCGTTACGAAGTTCTCACCGACGCCAATGAGTTCGCCTACATCGAAGAGTACTTCGGCCCCAAGGGATTCAACCGCCCGGATATCATCGACTTTTATCACACGATAAATCTTCCCATCATCAAGGCCGACCTTCTACGATACATGATTATGTATGCTGAGGGTGGCGTGTACGCAGATATCGATGTGGAGGCTCTCAAGCCAGTCAATCGTTTTATCCCCGAACGCTATAGCGAGAAGGATATTGATATGATTGTTGGTATTGAGATTGACCAACCCGCCTTCAAGAATCACCCAATCCTTGGCAAGAAGTCAATGTCGTTCTGCCAATGGACTTTCATCTCTCGACCACACCAACCTGTCATGCTGCGCCTGATTGAGAATATTATGGCATGGCTAAAGGGGGTTGCAAAAGAACAGAAGGTGCCACTGAGTAAAGTTGAGCTGGATTTCGATCAGGTTATTACCGGCACAGGACCTTCGGCTTTTACAATAGCACTATTAGAGGAGATGAATAAGAGGACCAAGGGATCAAAGGTCTCCTGGGACATGTTTCACAACATGGATGAGTCCAAGGTTGTTGGTAGAGTACTCGTTCTAGATGTTGAAGCCTTCTGTGCTGGGCAGGGCCACTCCGACTCCGGCAATCACAACGCTCGCGGGGCTCTGGTGAAGCATCACTACCACGCCTCAAACTGGCCCAGCCGGCATGCTAGGTTCAGCCATCCTGCGTACGGACAGGTAGAGGATTGCAATTGGGATGCCGAGTGCGTCCAAAAGTGGGATGAGAATGTGGCAGAGTTCGAGACGCTACCCGAGGAGGAGAGGAAGCAGAAGATTGAGGAGCGTAAGCTACTACTTCTACAATGATCCTTAGACTAGGTACAAAAATAAATCAAACTAGACTATTTACACAACACCTAAGATCGTTTTCACTTGTCACTGAACTACCAGCAAAAATTATTCCGAACACCTTTTTTTTTTCTATATAATGGTAATTCAAAGCGCGAGATTATAGGCATTTACACAAATACATGGTACTTTTGAGACTCCGGGGACCCCTAGCATAGATTTTGTCATGAGAAATTTTCACGCTCCCTCCTTGCTGCATATTCATAAACCATTTTTTTTTTTTTTTTTTTGGATATCATCGGCGCTTCCTTTACTTGCTTACGTTCAGCTTCGGTTTGGTTTGCTTAGTCCTAAACCAAGAACACCGAGTGAAGAACAAAGCATTGACGAGCCCAAGAAGAGAATGAGGGGCTGAAATTTCCCCAGGCCGTAGCCGGAGGTTACAGGCCCTGCCAACAACCTGGCTGCAATTGGCCCAGTCGATATATTGCCAATGCCCCTTCCGAATGCCATTAGGCTGAAGACGGGTTGGGGATCCTCCGCGATCGATGTGCCAAACCTTGCCCAAAATACGACATAGCCGCCCGCGAACCATCCATAGATCAAGGCGAACATGAGCACGGACTCGAGGGAATGAGCAAAGCCCCACAGCGTAAAAGAGACAATCGACGATATGACGGAAGAGACAAAGACAAGGATGAGTACGTTTTGTACCCTATCAGAGAGCCAGCCAAAGGAGACTTGACCGAGAACTGTGGCAAAATTGTTCAGGCCCAAAATAATGGCTCCGAGAGTGCTTGAGATGCCAAGGGTCGAAGCGAACGTCGGGAGATACAGAGACGGAATATAATAGACAAAGCCCTGGAAGATGTTGGAAATGGCGTAACAGTAAAACAGCGGCTCTGACAAAAAGCTCGTGTCAATCTGGCGAATAGCCACATGAGCAGACGGCGGAAGCCGTGCCTTGATCAGCGGTAGTGCTGGGGCCACAGTGACGAATTGTGCAATTGCAAACGCCCGGAGTGTAGTAGGATATCCATACTTTGAAAGTAGAGTCTCCAGGAGAAACGGGAGCCCTACACCAATGAGGCCGCCACCGCCGTAGAGAATGCCGTAGGCGAGACCCCGACGTTGAACAAACCACTCATTAAGCATGCAGAGCAACGGGAAATAGAGAAGGAGGTATGAGGTACCATAGAGCACACCTTGTGTAGCGATCAGTCCGCCAATTGAAGTGCAGAATGATGCAGCCAGCAACGATAGAGCGCAGCCAGCCGAGCCAACCACAACCATGTGGCGCTGCCAACGCTGGAATCGCTTGACGAACGACATTGCAAAAGGGTTACCTAGAAAGTATATGCTAGTGGACAAAGTTCCGATGATGGGGATATTCTGGTTTCCTTGAAACTGGGGCTGACGAGAATAGAAGTCTTGAAAGACGCCAAAACTGAGAGGGAATCCTATTTGACAGGAGAAACTTAGCATACTCGCGCGTCTCAGGTTATAGGACTAGAGTTTTTTTTTTGCTTACCCCAAAGCGATGCCTCAATTAAGAAGCTGGCAAATAGGAACTTCCATGCCTCTGAGCCTCCGTCAACTGGCGGCAATGTCTGGATGTGGGCGTTGTCATCGTCGGAGGGGCACTCAGGCTGTGCCATAACAGGAGCGCCATTACGTGGAGGCTGTAATTCATGTGCAAAGGGCTGCAATGACTCGTCCATGGTTTTCAAGAGGCCAAAAAGCCTGATCTTAGAGTCAAGTTTGCTTTTGTAACCTCGATGACAACAGTTTGCGGTGACAAGCTATTTCTGTTTCTTCTTCCTGTGCTCTATTATATCTCGCTGTCATCGCCGGGATCGGAGGATGGTCTATTGAACCACCACAAATGTGACATATCTATGTGCATGGTCATGAGATGTGAATAGATTTTCTTAGCCCACTGCACTACTGCAACGGGTGGAATGGGTGTGATGGTTACCTTATCAATACCCAACCGACTAGATGGTGGCACTGGGCCGGCTACTAACACGGCTAGGAATGGCCAGACTCGGCAGCGAAAAATTGTAGTCACATTAAGGTAGTTTCGGAGAGTGTAATATTGAAGCGATGTTACTATAATCTCTAGGGATTTTCGCCGCTGGTGTGTGATTTATGTGTTTGAGAGAATCTCTGATCTGCTCTCCGGCAACATTTTGTATGTTGATTCTCACACACACTCATTGCCATGGCCCTCATTGAACGATATCTACGCAGTTTCTAAAACTTTATCTTCAATTCCTTCCATGATGTTTTGTGCGCGATGGGCAAGAATTTTCAGCAGACCTAGCCATTACGTGCGGGCGAGCGGGCGAGCGGGAAGTAAGCAACGATGTAGTTGTACAGAGAGGGCGCAAATAACGACTAAACAAATTAGTGAGGGGAATCGGTTACAAAACCTTGATACCATTACATGCGTATATCTATTTCTGAATGTATTGTAACCATGACACATCAATGAGGGTGGTATTGGCTATGACCTCTTCTATGTGGCTGCTGCTGACCTCATTGGTCATTGAAAAGACAACGAAAAAAATCATGCCTGTGATTGAATACGACGGTTTTACGTAACCTAGTTTTGCCAAACTAGGTCAAAATTTCCCCAACCTCTATACAGAAGAGGGCGCGGACCGGACCGGACATCCGAGAACGGGGGCGTCCGGACTCTCCTCCGAGCCACTTCATATGTGATAGAACGGACAAATGGACAAAATACCCCTCATCGGTTTTTGCTAGTAATACAGATGTCAATTCTATCAAGAGCACCGTGGATGCTAGCTTTACAGTGAATTTTGGCCGGTTGATAACAACGCAGCGGGCAAAGGCGAGTGATTTGGATGAGGGAGTTGGCGAGTGTCTGTCAAAAGTTTTACCCTGATTAGGCATAAACGAGTACCTATGCGTTACTATTCAAAGTTTACACGGTTTCTGGTCTCAGGATGGGATATATTCTCGAGTTTCGTGGTCCTGGTTGATACCGGTAGATGGCTAATGTCATAACCTGCACTTTGTTATCATGTTGAATGCTTGGGTCCAAGAAGGAGTTATGGCGGGTTATTGTGATTGAAAAACCAGTAGTGAAGAGATAGGATAAACCTTACATATTGGCGAAAAAGAAAAAAAATGAAGAACCAGATGATGATAAATCTGGTCAAACCATTCGCCTTTATGTCAACTCTTTTACGGCATTTAATTTCTCAATTCTGGAAATATAAACTCAACAGAAATTTGAGCGATGAGTTCGTTTCCTCGGAATCAAACTAAGTCCACCTCAGGTGGCTCGGCAGTATATTAGGCACAGAGTTGATAGGATCCCCAGCCTCAAGACTCGGAGTATCCAAATCCAATAGTGCTGGGAACTCCCACAAGATGAACTATATGATATTTTTATAAAAACATAGAATAGAATCATTTGAATTCTAGATTTGAACTTGGTAAGTTTCCTTGATCAATATCCTGACTCTATTTTGTCATACCAGAGTTCTTGTCGCTATTCTTTCGACCTGCGTCAACCAAATCCATTATCAATAACTGTTTTTGGCCTTATTTTGATAGATTTACATTTGTTCACTCATACATGTCATCTCTCATTGGTACTTATATATGAGGCTGCGTTCGGACAAATTTTGCTGGGATATGCTTATTCCTTGTCACACATGACCACGGCTGAGTAATCCAGCTTCGTGTTTCTTGTCTGTAGTTGGAATCTCCGCATCGTTATCCTGATTGACCCACCACCCAACATGCCCCCATGACAAATTCATCAGCGTGCAAACATCAGCACCTCACAAACGTATGCTTATGTTTTTTTTTTCGGTTGATTTTTCTTCCGCCAAATAAGCATTGAACAGCATATTCAATCAGGCTACAATGTCTCAAACAGCCATTATTGAGCTCCAAGAGGTTCCATTGAACAACAGTCCATCTGTTTCAAGGCCGGCCGATGCATTGCACAACTCTTCTCAGGCTTCAGCGCCTGCCCGTGTCTTTGAAGCTGTCCCTCTGTCGAATGTCAGGCCCGGGCAGCAAGTCATCGTCACTATTTTGCTTGTGTGTGCAAATATGATCCAGGTTCGACTGCTTCCTCCTCCCCCTATATCTATAGATAATGCTGACTGACAATTGTAAAGTTCACATCCAACTTTGTCACAATTTCGGGTGGCCTGGCCCTCAGTAAAGACCTAGGTCATGGGTCCGGGCCAGGACAGGCGAACTGGATGGCCGCTGCATATCCGTATAAAGTGCCTCACAGAGCAATTAAACTTCTCACTCGCTGACTCCCTCGTCTAGGTTGACTCAAGGCGCATTCGTCCTGATAACTGGCCGTCTCGGTGCCATCTACGGACACAAGAACCTCACCCTAATTGGATGCTCCATCTTCTCCATCTTCTCTCTGGTAAACGCCTTCTGCACAAATTACAATGCCTTCATTGTGGCACGAGCCCTTACTGGTGTTGGCGGAGGCTTGTTCATGCCTAATGCTGTGTCGACTATCACCATCACGGTCCCGCCTGGCAAGGCCCGGAACCTTCTGCTGGGCTTCTTTGCAGGATCACCACCTATAGGAGGTATGACTGGAGCGTTGCTGATTGGTGTTTTTACACAATACGCTGACTGGAAGTGGCTCTTTTTGGGAATGTGAGTACAATGGGCCTACAACAACAAGTTTCCCTTTTTTTTTTTTCTTTTCTAGGTTCTGATTGAAAAAAAAAAGGGCTCTGTCACAGGCGATCATCTTGGTCGCCCTCATCTTTCTGACGCCCAAGGAAACGCCGGTAGATAGGGGCGGGCGCATCGACTTTGTGGGCGCTTTCCTCGGCGTTAGCAGCTTGCTGCTGTTCAATGTTGTGTCCAAGTAAGTCGTCGTACCGGCAAAATTGGCCGTCACCCAAACTAGTGGCTAATCAAAGGATAAAACCAATAGTCAAGCGCCGTCCCAGGGTTGGGCAAATCTCTACGTGATACTATGTCTAATCGTTTCCGTTGCGCTCTTCCTTTGCTTCCTCATATGGGAGCAGGTTTGGGCCAAAGATCCCATCATGCCTCTATCGGTTTTTCGAGCACCGACATTCTCAGCCCTAATCTTTGTCGTCCTCCTTAGCTACATGGCCATTGGGATCTCCTTATGGTACGCAGTCTCTTGGCAACAGCTGCTGCGTGACCTGTCTGTACTGGAGACGGGGATCAACTTCATTCCCTTCGGACTCGGCTCAGTCGTCGCAGTGTTCGCCGCTGCTTGGTTGATACGACGAGTCGCAGCGCAGTGGATCATGGCGGCCGGAGTGGCTGTGGTTCTGGCATCCAATCTTTTGCTTGCAACAATGCCAGTTCAGCAAACCTACTGGGCACAGTTATTCCCGGCCATGGTGCTAGGCGGTTTTTGCCCAGACTTTGTGTATGTGGCAGCTCAGATCATAGCAAGCAACAGTGTGAGCCGTCGACAACAAGGCGTGGCAAGCAGCCTGATTGGGACGCTGAACTTATACGGGAACAGTTTGGGCCTTGGCTTTGCGGGCACCTTGGAGTCGAAGCTAGTGGAATCGCACAAGAATCAGGTGCTGGGTTTCAGGGCTGCTCTATACTTTGGGGCAGCACTGGCATTTGTTGGGCTGATTCTGGACTTCATGTTTGTCAGGATGCCTAAGGATCAGCGAGAGGGCTGGGATGAGGAGGAGGTTGAGAGATTTGAGGTTGAACCGGAGGCAATTGCCAGTGCAGTACAGACAAGAGGTACAGTTTGAAGGTCGCGCACGAAGCAGCTTGCTCAGTAAGTTGTACTGTGCCTTGTGCACAAAGTCGAAATACCTAGGTAAGCGTTGCCTGAGTAAAGGCATGTGCCTTAGGGAAGCCGGCCGGTGAGCAATCACGTCAAGTCAGCGCTGGTGATTATGGAATTCCTATGCTGCAGGTGTTGAACTCATCCCACTGTACGGAATACTGGGTACGTAATCGCACGGCCAAAGTGGCTGGATAGAGAACCCGATACAAGATCAAAAACAAAAACAAATAAATTGACAGGTCGCATAATCTGCACAAAAGGTTCTGTTGTGGGAATGAACAAGGTAAACAGCTAACGTACAGTAGTGTCGTCAACCCCTCCAGGTTCCACTCGTTCGGTTCGGGTCGTCTGATGGTTGGATGTGCGATTTCGCAAACCCTCATTTGACCGTTGAGTGAGGTGGATGCCGGCGTGGCGGGCTCCCTGGGTGTGTGTGCTAGTTCAGTTGATGCACCCTGGGTTAGTTGCGTGCCTAGGTAATTACACAGCACCAGGGATTTACTACTATGTATGTACAGAACTTGGGTACGGTAGTTGAGGGATCGGGTACTGTACTCGGCTGATACCACTACCAACCATCGCATGAGGTACCGAATCTGCACGTACAAATACACGTATTGTACGAACTGCACACGGTCGTCGAACAATCCATTTCCCCCTCCTTCCCGGCCGTGTGGTAATGTGGAACGAACATCACCTCTTCATCCCATCTGCTGCCGCAAAAATGGGCTGACCCGAGTTCTCTCACCTGTAGCCGCGCTTCCCTGATTCGCCAACGGCTGCTCGAACTAGGGACAGTTGGGCGCGCTTGTATCAACGGGGCCATGGGGGCCGTCTCCCCGACCAGGACTGTCCCCCATTCAGCTATCATGACCACCCCGCTTCCAGGTTGGCATTTGTAGCGCCATTCGCTGGCCATCTCTTTGTTCTCTCTTCTCTCAATCTCTAAATAGTGCTGGCACCTGTCTTCACTCCGACCCTCTCTCTCTCGCGCGCGCGCCCTCCTCCCTTCCTGCGCGATTTTTACAAAGACGCCCTGCGTATTCTCGATCACCACCGCCCTTCATTTTCCACGAGGCCCCAGGGAAGAGACGAGCGACCAACATGGCGGAAGAGCGCGCTGAGACGGCGCCTGCAACTGCCGCAACAACTGCTCCTGAAACGACAACTGCTCCCCCGGCCGCAACCACGTCGCCTGGCGAGGGCGAGCTCCAGCCGCCCCAGCACTGGACTGAGCAGCCTCTGAACGACGTGAGTATCAACTGTGCGACAAGTCGGCTTCGCGCCACAGCTGCTTTCCTTTCCCAGGATTGTAGCTTCACGTCAACTCTTCATTCGCCAATGTTGACTGGCTGTGTTGGAAACTTCGGCGGGTCCCGCGACATGTTTGCTGACAGCGAGCTCGAACTAGGACGACGATGACGACGGCGACAACGACTCAGCACTAGGCGATGATGCAGCCAGCTCTACAGCTTCCATCTCGTCTAGCATCCTAGAGTACCGCACCATCAACGGACGTACCTACCATAGCGACCGTGGAAGCAACCAGTACTGGTATGTGGACGCATAAATCCTGAGCATGATTTCGGAAGGCCAGACACTGAGGAATTAAACCACAAAAGGGGAGCCAACGACGATCTACAGAATGAGACGCTGGACATTCAGTGAGACTCCCACCAGCCGTCAAGACAGTCTTCTCGACCGCCATGCTAACTTTGGTGTCAGACACCACGTTTTCACCCTATCTCAAAACGACAAGCTGTATCTGGCACCTTTACCAGAGAATATGAAGGTGAGTGGGAATTGGTCCTCCCTATGCCACATGGCAAACTCAGCACGACTAACAACCCCCATTTAGAGAGTCGCCGATATTGGAACTGGAACTGGTATCTGGGCTATGTATGCCTCTCACTCAATCCGTACTGCCATAAACAAGGACGTAGGCTAAATGAAGAATTGTGTAAAGCGACTTTGGCGACATGCACCCCGACACCGAGGTCATCGGCACTGATCTTTCTCCCATTCAACCAAGCTGGGTCCCACCCAACGTTCAATTGTAAGAACTGCCCCAGACACATCTCATTTGGCAGCGGCTAACCTCGCACCTCCTACCCTCTAAATAGCCAAATCGACGACTTCACTCAGGAGTGGACATTTGCGGAGGGATCGCTTGATTACGTGCACATGCGCTGGCTCATCGGTTGTGTGACGGACTGGAACGCCCTGTTCCAGCAGGCCTACAAGGCACTCAAGCCCGGCGGTTGGATCGAATCATTTGAGTGCAATGGCTTCTTCGAGTCGGACGATGGCACTGTCACTGACAAGACAGCCACAGCCCAGTGGGGTATCTTCTTCCGTGAGGGTTCCAGGAAGCTGGGCTCTACGGCCTCCTTCAGCGTGGTCCGCGACAAGCTGCAAAGAAAGGCCCTCGAAGAGGTGGGCTTTGAAAAGATTGAGGAAGAGCCTATCAAGGTGAGATCCCCCCCTTTTTTTTTCGTCCTTTGCCTATTTTCCTCCAATGCTGTCCGGGGAGACGAAAGGAAGATAGCACCAAGCTGACAAAATAATCTACCAGATCCCCATTTCTGGCTGGGCTAAGGACCCTAGAAAACGCCAGGTTGGTCAATTCTCGAGAGCCGCCATTGAGAACGACATTGAGGGAGCAGTCGGCTTCATGGCTACCCAGCTTGGCTGGACCAAGGAGGAAATCACCGTTTATTCAGCCCACCTTCGCAAAGAACTCCGTGCCGGCAAGGTACACGCCTACTACCGCGCCAACGTGGTCTGGGCCCAGAAGCCTCTTAACTAGCCCTTGGGCGCGTGACGAGCCCTTTACTTTGCGTTCTCCCTTGCAGCTGCAAGATTTGCTATTCTTTAAGCCGCTTGTTGTCTCTTACAAGCATGCGGTTCTGACACACATACCGGCGCCATGCCTCTAGCCCCATTTGCGCTTTTATAAATTGCATTATGCCAAACTATCATTGTTATTATCTGCATGTAGCGTTGATTACTTATCATGATATGCATAGCCTATTTAGGCTCTGAATGAACGGCGATCCTGCGCCGACTGGCCTTGTTGTTCAAGACTTGGATCTGAGTGCAATAAGAGAAGCTATTGTTACTTCTGGATAATTATTGATTCGTTTCTCCCCTTGAGCCAGTGATGAAGACAGTTCAGAAATCTTGACAACGATGACGAAGATTTGGGAATTTTCAATGATGAAACGAATGTTACCCTTCCATGCTCAGACGTGCGATGAAGAGGTACTCGGCGCACACACTTCATGCAATATCGACAGCTCTCCCTCTCTTAGCCCACTCTATCTTTGATCATCATTTACCATACGCTACTCAGTCATCATGGCGCCATTCATGATCTGCTAAGGCGACTCTATAATGATCTTGGTGACCCAAATGAGGTTGATGGCATCGCCAATGAGCGACATGATGCTGTTGGGCTCACATGCCTATCATGAAAACGCTCTATGGCAACGTTTGACACAACCCTACTGCGCGATCCAAACATTTCGCTCTTCATTATGTGTTGCTGTCGTTTTCCACCAGGCGACTGTCCTGGGCGACTTGTCTCTCTTCGACGAAACCAAATCCACGGCTCTGGAACTTGAAGGACCAGAAAACAGTATTTACGCTCCTTAATACCTGTATCACAGAAGCCAAGTGATGGAGCTGCTGGCGAGGAGGGTTTTTTTTTTTATGTTCCGGAGTATCTCGCGTCTGGATGAGCGGCCTTCAAAAGAACCTCCCTCCCTTTCCATGTTCACGGAGAGCATGATCGGTATTCAGTCTTCGTTCAGGAAAAGCCCACTTGGATGAGTCACAATATTGAGTAAGCAGCATAAAAGTTTTGGGCAATTGGATGGGCACAAGCTGAATTGGCACAGGAAGCTATCTGTATTAGACGGTAATATTGATAGAGAGCCCTTATACTTCCTCCAGAGTCAGCATTGAGCTGCTTCTGCTACTCCTGCTGCTGGTTATTCCATACATATTGAAATGTGAACCCTTTGTAAAATAGTTTTGAGAAAACGGTTCGGAAATTCTGTTCAATAGCCAAGGAGGAGCACTCGCCAAATCGACATGATGCTGACAAGAAGTCGGCTCTGTACTATTCCGTTCTATGTTCTTTCTCCTACCAGTGAGTGGCCTTTCTCCCTTATCTCTATTTTCCCATTTATGCCTGATCTTGGGTTCTTTCTTATTTCTTGGTGTTTTTCTTTTCAAAGCTTGTAGCCGTCTTTCTTCTTCTATTTTTTTCCCTGTTGGGACTGTGAGATCCACGCTTATTAGCAATGATTAAGTCACGGAGCTATGGTAGGAGGGACTAGCCTTATATGAACCTGAATTCTTGTGTAATCCCCTCCCTCTCCTGGCTCTTGGCCAAAAAAAAAATTTGCTTGTAGACCTGACCATTCAGACACTAAGGCTAGATCGCACGTTACGAAGAAATGACTGATTGAGATGACAGATATGTCAATGTGCCATCTATGGTGGGTTAGTTTCTTGCATCTATGGATCGCTCTCACTGTCTCTGACAGCACAGAGGATGCTGAAGAAGTTGATAGAATCACTCTATTGCTGTGAAAGTGGGAGATAGATTACGAACCGTTGATAAAGTACTGGAAGCTGCTCGGTATCTTGCCTATATCTTCAGTCCCAGCCAGGTTCAACTATTCCGTTCTGTATAGAGTGGTTCTCGTCAATATCTTCCAAGATGGTACACCAACCCCCAATTACTCATATAAGACTTAATAAAGGCGTGCATAGATTCATGAACTTGTTGCATTCCATCAAGACTTCGATGAGGGGTGAGAAGTGTGAACGGCCTCACATGTCATATGAATATTTCAACCGCAGGAGACATACACTTCGGCTATTATTTCTTAGCCGCAGTCTGGGTTTTATTTTTGGAAACTGGCTGAGTTTCTGCTGCTTTTCTCCTCTCGGTAACGCAAGAAAAAGCAATGATATTACGCAGATACCTTACAGGTTGCTGATGGATCTTTGTTGAATCGAGAGACGGCCACCAAAGATCCGCACAAGGCATCCCCGGTCAAGCAAGTCTACGTGGCCACTAAGCTATTGCTTTCGGTAAGGATTGGCCAACAACAGCGGCAATTGCAAGCGAAACTAAAAATTTGCCAATTGACAATTGGTTAGGAGTAGCTCCATCCCAAGGTGTGTCTTCCCCGCACCTGCATACCGGCTGCGGGGGATCAAAGCCGATCAAGGGCCGGCCTGTTGGCATTGGTTTTGTCATGTGGGATGATGGGGATTGGGGGAATACGAATAGTTTAGTTATCTGAAGGCACTGTACTGTGGTGAAATAGTATCACAAATTGCCTTCCCCGCTCCTGTGCTCTGCTGTGCTCTCTTGGGTCTACCGAGTCCGTTTCTCATATATGCATGCAGTTTACTTCTCAACAAACCTAAGACGTGTCATCTATCTCGTTTGAATTGTCTCCGGCCAGCTTGCATCTCTTCGCCGTGCCTATCTATCAACTATCTTTGTGATTCTTTCCTTCTCTCAGTCGAATTTCAAGATGGCGGCGGCGACGACTCTACAAGATCTCCCCTCCCACATGCGAAGTGTTCCGGGATCCATCAACATCAAGGCAGTTGAATTCCCCAAGTCCCCAAAGGCAACTGCACTCGATCCTGAGGCTCCCGCTGCTCATGTGGTGCAGTTATTTAACCAGGCTCTTGACGAGAAGGATAATAGCGCCCTTGCTGCACTCTTCACTGAGGATGGGCTTTGGCGGGACCACTTGGCCCTATCGTGGTCTTTCCGAACCGCTCAGGGACACAAAGCAATTCAAGACTTTCTTCACGACCTGGCTTCCACCGGCGAAGCGCTTAGGCTTCAATCAATTGCTCTTGACAATACTGCTCCCACCCGCAAAGCAACAAATTCCTTCCTTGACGCCTCCCAGGAGGTACACTGCCTACAGTTCTTTTTCACCTTAAAGACGACGATCGGAAGTGGGCAGGGTGTGGCGAGGTTGATCGAGGCTGGGCCGGGCGACTGGAAGATTTACACACTGTACACGAGTCTCCAGCAGCTCGATGGACACGAAGAAAATGTCTTTCAAAATCGGCCGAGGGGCGTTCAACATGGCGGCAACCCTGGCCGAAAGAACTGGAGTGACAGACGCAGGGCGGAGAAGTCCTTCGAAGATGGGTACGAACCTGAAGTATTGATCCTGGGTGAGTTAAATTTCTTCATCAGTTCATCTTCTTCCCTGGTCTTGAACGGAGTTTTTAATGGTTATATCAGGTGCCGGACAGGCTGGTCTCACAATAGCTGCGAGACTCAAGGCGCTGGGAGTTAGTTCCCTGATGGTGGACAAGAATGCTAGAATTGGAGATAACTGGCGAAATCGCTACCACCAGCTGGTCTTGCATGATGCGGTCTGGTACGACCATCTTCCCTACATCAGGTTTCCCCCCCAGTGGCCCGTGTACACGCCCAAAGACAAGCTTGCCGATTTCTTCGAGTCGTACGCCACACTTCTTGAGCTCGATGCATGGATGCAAGCAGAGATAATCAACAGCAAGTGGGACCCTCAGGCAAGAAGATGGTCAATCACCGTCCAACGACAGCTTGAGAGCGGCATTGACGAGACGAGGACCTTCCATCCTCGGCATGTCGTCCAAGCCACAGGCCACTCGGGGAAGATGAACAAGCCTGATTTCAAAGGTATCCATGACTTCAAGGGGCATGTCATCTGCCACTCATCCGAGTTTCGGGGAGCTCGCGAGGGCCAGGCAGGAAAGAAAGCTGTCGTCATCGGCTGCTGCAACTCAGCGCACGACATCGCGCAGGACTTTTTCGAAAAGGGCTACGATGTGACCATGGTTCAGCGGTCCACCACATGCGTCATTTCCACGGAAGCCATCGGGATTGGCATGAAAGGGCTTTACGAGGAGGGCGGGCCTGATGTAGACGATGCCGACCTCATCTTTCATAGTTTTCCCACGCCCGTCTTCAAGGCAAATCAGCTGGGCCTGACCAAGATTCAATCCAAGCATGACACTGCTATCCTTGAGGGGCTTGAGAAGGCAGGCTTCAAGCTCGACAAGGGCCCCGATGACGCTGGTTTCTTTATCAAATATTTCCAGCGCGGCGGCGGATACTATCTCGACGTGGGGGCCTCGCAGCTCATCATAGACGGGAAGATAAAGATAAAACATGGTCAGGAGGTGGAACAAGTACTGCCACACGGCCTCAGGTTCGCGGATGGCTCTGAACTCGAGGCGGATGAAGTCGTCATGGCGACAGGGTACCAGAATATGCGAACCCAGACCCGCACCATCTTCGGGGACGAGGTCGCGGACGCGGTCGCAGACGTCTGGGGCTTCAACGGCGAGGGCGAAATGAGGATGCTCTGGCAACGTACTGGACACCCAGGGTTCTGGTTCCATGGCGGAAACCTGGCGTTGTGTCGGTTTTATTCCAAGTTTCTGGCACTGCAGATCAAGGGTATCGAAGCGGGCATCTACAAGTATGAGGATAAATAGAATAGAAGTCAGTGCCCGACTCATCAGAGTAATATACAATTCATTATTAGATAAAATGAGATGTTCCCAGAAATTCCTTCAGCAGCGCCCGTGGTGGCGGACTAGGCTCAAAAACAGCGTCAAATTTATTCCAACTTCAAAATCGACCAGAGCCAACTGTATCGCGCAATCATTAGAACACCTCCCAAAGAGATTGTGTTCTTATATGTATCATAGGCTTTTTGACTATTCATTTCTCAAAAATTATACTCAACTATTGGTTCCTTGTAAGTCATCCCTTGTTCTAGATGCACAGCTTACATAGTATAGTAGGCGCAGGGGAGTTTGAGAGCAGACATGGGTCATCCCAGAACACCATACAATGGCCTGCATTCACTCCCTCCCATGCCTCAAATTCTCAATGGGCTTTCTACTCAAGATCTTGATAGAATCCACTGTGCTTTGCCCAGCATTCGTTCATATCTCACCCGTCTGATGTAAGCGCTAGGTTCTCGTTCTCAGCTGCTCAGCTGCTGTGTGGAGAATGTAGGAGGATGCAGGTGTTGTCCTTCGTTCGGTGCCGCCAAATTCACCCCATCCTCAAGTTCAAGATAAATATATCAGGACAGATTCATCAACCCCCCGTTGGTCCCATGGGTTGCGCGATCGAGTCGGGTCCTGGGAGGATTGCTATCCTGACCCAGCTGTGGGTAATCATGCATGCTCACCCGAGCCACGGTCTCATGAATATGGCGTATACTCTCTGACTCAACTTCTCTAGGGTAGAGTCGAAGAGTGACGCGCCACGTAGATACGCAGTAGGTTTATATGATGAGGCCAAATCCTTCAGCCAGCTTCAGGTGGGTATGCGAGGGCACTTTTGGTTTCAGGTGCCCGTTGTTGCTGAGCTTTAGGAACCTTTCCGCTTTCCTTCAGCTCTTGCTTCAGCAAGTTTCACTGTGAGCCTTGATTGCACGGACATGGTTCTACCCTGAATCTTCCAGGTCGTCTTCTGTCCCCGCTCTGCCGCGCAACAGTAAGATATATCCGGGACCAGACACTGAGGTCATTGATACGCAGGGGAACAGGAACATGGGGACCATAATTGTTCGTGGGGGAGGTTATTGCTTGGTCCTCGTGCATTTCCATCTTCATTTGCAAAGGCAAAAAGTCAGTCAGTCAATCAACCAATTTGTTACGCGCCGGGGGGTTGGCAACTATGACTTTGTTTCTAGCCCACGAAGGAATTTAATTTAACCATTGGCTATCGTGTCTCGTTCTCTTTGGCTCGCAACGGCAACTTCAAACTTGCCGTCAATTAGATGCCGAGATCGTTCACGACTTTTTCATCTGGCGAC
This sequence comes from Mariannaea sp. PMI_226, assembly GCA_024336345.1. Classification (NCBI taxonomy): domain Eukaryota; kingdom Fungi; phylum Ascomycota; class Sordariomycetes; order Hypocreales; family Nectriaceae; genus Mariannaea; species Mariannaea sp. PMI_226. The sequence goes on from JANFOG010000005.1 coordinate 184,380, forward strand.
TTTAGCGTTAGGACTCCCGTTTGAGAGGGCTTAGTCCTTCCCACCCTCCGCTCTCCTTCACCCGCATCTTGTGGGATTGTGCCTCACTAGCAAACGCCACCCTTGGACCCCGAACGGCCAAGACGGCTCCGGTGTGCTCGTTGGCTCCACCACAGAGACTACTGTAGGTGCAATACAGTACAGTAGTCACTGATTTGACAATACCAAGAATATTTCACAACTGAGCTGTCGAATCTCTTGTGTAATACTGTGTATAACGGCGACTTGCCACCCCCAACTCTCTCCCGCTCCTCTCTGTTGCTGGCGCTCCCCATCCAGCTCCAGGGAGCCATTGAGTTTGGTGACGAGCAGCTACCACCGCTGTTCTAGACTCCTCTGGCCAGGGACGGAGAGCCAGTGGTTTGCTAGCCTCATTCCTGATGTACAGTGGCTTAAGAGAGCTTCAATATCTCGTTGACAATGACCCCAAGAGTCGACCAACTGTGGCTTCAGCCTGGAGCAGGATACACTACAGGGAGGTGGGACAGTTGGCGCTGCTGTGTCTACGTGTGTGACAGTACCACCTAGGCAGGGGTTGTGTAGCCTCGCAGATCAGTGGTTGATCTTTATCCCCACGCAGAAAAGCAACAACTTCAAACTATTCTTCCTGCAAGCGGCTGCAAGCATGAGACGGCTGGACCAGTGCTTTTGGGGAGCGATTAATCTTTATCAGTTTCCCGTTATATTTTCAAGGCTTTCAACAAAATACAGTGTGTACTATGTATGTATCGTACGAATTGGTTACAGACTATTAAATTTTACTCCGTACAATAATACAAATATTCCGTGCAGGGGCACTTTGTTTTTGACAAGTGACAAGTCCTGCGGCTGAATCCTGATGCAACCCTTCGCTACCAATAGTGGCTTTTATCCCGCCTGTCGCCGCCCAAGATTGTGGAGAGGGGTGGTTCAGATGAGGAAGAGGAGAGAGGCAAGCTTTAAAATGCCCAAATCCAGGAGAAAAGGCGTGAAGGGGGGAGGGGGGCACGGCCATGGCCATGACCATCTCTCCCATCCAACCTACCTGTTCCAGAGTCCTGAGTGAGGATATGGGAGTCAGCCTCGTCTTCGAGCTATCAAACCATCACTCCATCACTTCATCACCCCCCCTGTCCCCCCAAACCGTTGCCAGCCCCAGCTCCTGGACGGCAAGTCCCACATGAAATATATGAAGCTAACCAAGATACGATACACCCTTGCCATTGCAGACCCACGGCAACCAACATCCGAGTCTGCCCCGTGGGCAAACAGTGATGTTATCGCCAGCGGAAGGGCGGGCTTTGGCTAATTTAACACACAGAGACGAGTACGAGTACACGTACAGTACAGGATTGTGCATGGGCTTCCAAAAGTGGTTTTAGTGGCTTCTTCGTTTCAATGGCGGAGAGGGGGAGCGAACAAGACTCCTGGCTCAGACTTAACCGCACCTCGAAAGGCCCGGCACCAAGTTGCCGTAGCTTGCATTTGGAGCCCGACTTATATGGGGGAGCTGAAAAGGACGACAACATGGTAGCTCGCGAGCAAGCTGGGCGGAACTGAAATTGGCTAGAAAAGTTCAGCTCTACTCTCCTCCTCTTCGTGGTTCATTGATGCTTCTTTCTCAAAATGTTTTTCTTTTCATTTTTGTATCTCACTTTTGTACCTGACTTGACTGCTGGGGCTCAATCATAGCATCACCTCTTCCCCCCCCCCCAAAGACTAGAAACTAACATTGGGTTATCATAACCTCGAAATGGTGTTTAGCTTGCGGTTAGTTGCCCTCCTGGCAACAGCGCGTCTCGTAGGAGCCCAAGTATCCTTGGGCACCTATCCTACATGTGCTGTAAGTATTCAACACCAACGTACCCCTTCTTCTTCTCCCACTCAAGCTTGAGAGAAGAGACAGAGCACCCCTCCAATAAAACATAACAATAAGAGTTCCGTTTGATATTCTGACGCAATCTTTCTTCTCGTCTACTAGGGTTCATGTTCAACAATTTATACGGGGGAGAGCTCAGGCTCGCAATGCAACTCGTTCGACTACGAGTGCATCTGCACAAACAAGGCATTCCTCGATAATGCCGTGTGCTGCCTGCTGCAGCATTGCTCCGACGACGACATTAAGAGTGCATCGGACTATACTAGAAACTTTTGCAGCATCGAGGGCTATACATTGCCCTCAGGAATAGCATGCGCAAGCGGATCATCTTCCTCATCGCAAGCTGCCGCATCGTCTTCGTCTGCTGCGAGCGGCTCTTTCAACACAGCCGGATCTGACTCGGCCACCTCGACGGCGGTTGGCGATTCGTCTACTTTCCCTACCTCAAACACAAGCAACGGTGACGATAATAACGACGACAATTCCTCGTCGGATAACTCATTTAATAGCCACAAAAGCACGCACAAGACTAGCTCAAAGACTCTGAAGACTGCGTTGGGAGTTGGACTCGGCGTGGGCATCCCGCTAATTATAGCCATTGCCGGATTCTTCCTCCGAAAGAAGCGCAAGACTGCCAACCCCGAGTCAACAGCTGTTTCCCAAATGCCACCTGCAGGACCATCCCTCGTCTCTCATCCCCCCCCTCCTCCTCCTGGTCCTCCTTCTCAAGCCTACTCGACCCCGAGCAACGGTCCTCCTGGATACCCGCCCCAACAAGGTTATTCCCCCCAGCCCTACCAGTTTCAGGATCCGAATACTCCCTCTCCAGTGGGAGTATACGTCGACCCCCAAAAGATGGCGGCGTATGGTGTTTCCCCCGCTTACAATGTGAATACCATCCCGAACCCGCACGAGATGATGGACACCACACCTCCTCCAGTGAGGCATGAGTTGGCGCCTGACAGTCGACCTCATACCGAGCTTCCGACCAACATCCCCCCAACGCACCAAGAGCTACCATGAAAAGTGACGATCAAAGAGGGAGGCCGTACAGTCTTATTATGTAAACATACACGAGGATATTGGTGTGTACCTAGGCGTTAAGTCTTCTGCTTAAAGTACAAATAAAGTCGACCAAATAATATTATATACTCGGACCGGCTTCTCACGCCCCTGATCACCAATCAGCGAATCTCAGGCTCATGTCTTGCTCTCATTCAAAGGTAAAATACATCTGCAGTGTGAATACTCTCCATACACATATTCATAGGCTCATTGGAGAATCGGGGTAAAATAATGGCGCACCAACGCGAGGTGTTTGTTATCTCTATCTAAGTTACTCTCTCCATGCGCCGGCCATGACAGGACCATCGGTTCTGGGTGTTGGTCAGGCTCAGTGGTAACGCGATCACGGTGACATCCTCAGTCACAAGAAACCAAAATAGTCGGCGACGGTATATGAAATACCTTCCTATTATTGCCTCCGTATGGATTAGCCATTAAATTCGTGGACTTCGTGTAACTCCCCCAGCACAAATTAATTGTTTTCAACCTCGACCCTCTCCTTTCAGCTCGGCACCTTGATGAGCTTTCCAATCTTGCTCGAGCTGCCGCTCTGCCCGTCGCTATTTTCCAGTTCTTTTTCCTTTTCAGCTTCCTTTAGCGCCTGCTTTTCCAGCTTTTCCAGTTCCTTTTCCTGCTCCTTCTTCTGTTCCTTCTTCTTCTTTGCTATGTGTTTCATGGCATCTCCGGTGAGTTCTTGTCTGTTGAGGAGTTCCCACACATCCTTCTTCCGAGTCTTCTTATCTCCAAAGCTGATCATAAGACCAGCAGTAATGTTACACGTTATACTCACGCAAAGAATCACAGTCGTGATGGCAAACGGTCGATGGTGGTAGTCAATTCCCCAGGTGCATGCGCCAAGCGAGATCTGCAAGCACGAATGGCAGTCGAGTAGAACAACAATAGCAATGAGATAGCTCAGTGGGAATGCGTGGTGGGTAAACGTCTCCTGAGGCTTGTAAAAACTGTGCGACTTGGCCAGCTTCTTCTGATGGTGCTGAAGGCTCTTAAGTTGCTTCATGGTGAGGGCTGGGATATCATTATCCGAACTTGACCCTGAATTTAGACGATCAACATTGGGGTCACCCTCCTCCAAATTATCCGGAGTCTCGGGACTCTCAGGGCTCTCTGGATTCTCTGGATTCTCTGGATTCTCTGGCTTATTGTCCTTCTCCTTGTTTTTTCCACATGGGCCTGATGCCTCCAAGATCTCACGAGCTTGTTGGGAAGTAATACGTCCATAGGATTCGAGGTCGGCGTTCTCAGGAAGATCATCGGGTACACTGCGCTTCCGAAGTCGCGACCTCGGCCGCTTGCCCTGCTCTGCTCTCTTGATCATGCGTGAGTAACGAGCGACAAAGAACATGTGGTAGGTATCAACAGCTCTGAATGGGGCCAGGCCATCTCCCATGATGGCGAAGAGAGCGACGAGAACACTATCGATGATGTGGATGGTGTAGACCTGCTTCTCTCCAACATAGATCCATCCGATGAGGAAGAGAACCCAAGCCAAGCCAAAGAGTGTGATGAGAGTTGCGTAGAGTGTGACGAAGAAACCGAGAGGACGGCGCACATATTGGCCAAATCCCTTGAGTCTCCGCTTCCACCTTGAGCGGCGTGAATGTAGCATATGTCGTACATGATCATCCAAGTCGGCTTTGTCCTGCGCACTCCAGCCCTCCAAATTGGTTCCATGAGGGAGTGCGGCGTAATGAGAGTCTGTCAAATGCGAAGTAATGGTGCTGCTTCGTTGGATTGGTGGGGTATCTGGTTCGACATCTTCCTCTTCTGGTGCGGGCTCAGGTTCCAGAGGTCTCTCTCCGGCTCCGGCAGTGACCAGGCGACTTGCCCACTGCTGCTCAGGCTGGTGCGAAGAAAGGACGTACGTAGGACGACGGTTAATCAAGGATCCTAGGTCGGGAACAAAGAGAGAATTTTGAACGTTGGTAAGTGTAGCCAGTGTTTGAACTTCAGGGTCTGAAAATTGTTAGCAACGACATCGGAGACAGTCATTATATTGGGTTCGACAATCTTACCGATAATATCTAACCAATCCACCAGTTCTTGAGCATATTCATCGTCTGGGTTCGCAGCTTCGGAAAGTCGGGGAGCCTGTCCCTGGCCAATGGTGCTTCGCCGAGCGCCTCTGGGCCAGAACATGCGACTCAGTCTCCTGCCGCGGGCCAGTCCAGTACCGTCGGTGGTGGCAGGCGGTAGCTCTGGGTCATAGCTAAAGTCATTATCAGGTAAGGACCGTGTTGGTGAGATGGGAGTATTAGATCCTCGTTCTAATCCAAGCTCAGCGAGGGTTGGCCGGTTTCCCTCTTCAGTGAGACGCGGCATGGCCACTTGAGGAACTCGTCGGGAATGCCGGGCGAGGTTGAAGCCATCAGGGGCAACATGCGCCCTTTCGGGTTGCGAAACGCTGCGAGGACGGGTGGTATTGAAGATGTCGGATCGGAGGTGGACGGGGTCCTGTGGCGCGTCGTTGGTATGAGTGGAGGATGCGATTGATGCATTGGAGGAGCGACGAAGGCGAATGCTAGGTTGACGAGCACCGTCGATAGAAGAAGATCTTCTCGGATGTGGCGGGAAGCCAGTGCTCGCCGAGCTCGAGCCTGGACGGGATGACCTCGAAACGGAACGATGAGATTGATAAGAAGAACTCTCCATCAACGGATCAAAATAGTCGGGGAAGACATCGCTGCCGGCGCCAGGTGTTGGCGGGTTTGGTGACAATCGAGAGGATGAGGCGGTTGGCCCGGGCCCAGGGCTGGACGTGCGACGACGGGAATTTGATGGCGGGACGTGCAGGAAGCCCGAGGGCGTAGGGGGGTCACGGTTCGGATCCATGAGATGATCATGGCACGAAGAAGAAAATTGAGAATCAACAATGCCCGGTGGTCTAACGGACGGGGGGGGAAAGGGAAGATGAGGGTGGGAGGGAATGATTTTGGCTTTGTATGAATGTTTGGTTTGTTGCTGGCGGTATTAGTCAACTTTGTCAGCGAAAACGTGCTACAGTACCAAGGCAAGGTACCTTGTGAGGAGTAAGTAGCTGCGTGTGTGCGGCAGTAGTACAGTGCTCTGTAGTAGTAAATTACATAGTAACTAGTGGTCGCTTCCATTGGCACCCACCCAAACCAACCTCCACTAAAAGAAGCAGTGGCGGCTGGCTGGCCTAGAAGATGACAAGGTTGGTACGTACCTTTATTATGGCTATGGCCGGGATGGTATGCGCCCGTGGTTTGTTCAGTCAACATCTAACTGCCTGGGTATGGACGGCAATAACTTGCACACTCAAACACTTTGCCAAGCAAACCAAGGAAACACGAAGGCCTCCTATGATCACCAAGCTAAGCGCCAACGAGCCCAGTCCGCTGAGCCATGACGCCTCATCCGCTGCGAGCTCGACACGCAATAACAAGTCATTTGGACGGGCCTTTCCACGCTTTCGCGGTCGATCAACGGCGAGAGGAGCGAAAGCTCCACCACTTACGTCATGAACATGGCCCTGACGGTTGCATGCTGTACATGCTTGCTCTGGTCCTTCTGGTCCTTGCGGGCACTTGGCGGCGCGCAGGGGGAGTTTGGTGCTGTCACTAGGGTTTTAGTTTGGCATCATTCGCTGCCACCGAAGCCAGCCTTTTCGTCTATCGCCACGGGCTCGCCGGAATTTCCGAGCGCACCGAACCAAAACATCTCTCCGAATAAGCAGAAAACCAGACAAAATAACCTTTTTATTTTGGTTTGCTTTATCAGCTCCAGGGTCTTCTTCGTGGTCCCGGCGAGCATGCATCTACAACGACTATTTTTCTTTTATTACCCGAAACGTCTCAAAGTGTTCGTCCATCTTTTTTTCGACTTTGTCAATGTATCAAGTCCAAATGCGTAGATGCCATGACGGCCGCGAGTGTCTGAATCTATCTGGGAAATCTGTGATCTTCATTGCAACGAACGGACCGGACCGGGTTAATAAGTGGTGCATGGCCCACAAATACAAGGACTGGAAATCTTGGCCTCAGGCAACAAGTGCTCGGTCGGCTTTTTTTTCCTTTACCATATCACTCGCTCATTCACTCCACTTCACGGAAGGGCAGCATCCGGCGCCAACGCCAATTCTTCAGCTTCAACAGCCGCACTACCACCAGCCACACGTCCCAAAACCGTGTGTGTAGATTATTGTAATAAACACAAACTGAACAGACCAGAGCTATTTTGGAAGTTCATGCAAGTTGATATAGTTGACCATGTTTACGTCCGACATTTTCCTCTCATAGCTTAATCGATGACATAAGCTTCACAGCTTACGGGTCTCTGCTCTCGCTCATAGCCATTCACTACGTTGACTAGTTACCGGGAAACTAGACCCGTCATCTTCTTGGGCGCTGGCTAGTCACTATTAACTAGGTACTTCTGGTGGAAGCTCAAACCGCAACCACAATCATGCTCCGGCTATTTCGCTTGGCAGTCAGTAATGCTGACTCAGAACGCGCAATAGCCTCTCAGGCCGCTCCGGATTGTAAGGGACAGTCGGGTAAGCTTAATGATAACAACGAGTGCATGGCTAGGACTACTAGCCGATGATATCCCCAGCATCCAATATGACGTACCCAGATAGTATGCAAGACGGGCACTTTCTCGTATTCGTTGCTTTGAGCTCCAGTCTCGTGCTGGCTGACGTTTGCTCAACTCACTACTATCCAAAAGCGACAAAATGTTTAGCACTCTCAGCCCCTTTGAGAGGTCACGTGCACAGCTACATATTTATGTTTGCTTCTCTCCTTTTTGGGGTTGGTTCATGAGATTCGTCAACTAATATGAGACCCATTCATTGAAACCTTCTTATATACTCTGCAATCCTTCACTCAGTTAACTGACTCTACTGTCCATGCTCAAAGGTACTCCGTAATTGAGAGAGTATCTGGGTTGGCAAGGACAGCTCGTTCGCCTAGGGACAGGAATATCAATATACTGGGACAGCGTGTTTCTTACTTTCTAACCAATAATTCTGTAACCCTTCTCGAAGGAACTCTCCTCTTTGGCTTCTACCCCCCAGGAACCGATATCATCCTCTGCCAATAGTCCACCAGCGTCTCATTCGTCGAGGCTTTCTTAATTCCCCATGGCGACTACCTTTACCTTGCATCAATTTTGAATCTCCAGATGTAAAGACTGGTTTCGTATCCCAATATGTTTGGGAACACTTATCTACTAACAGATTCTCTCGTCACCTCCGCCTAACTTTGGTGCTTCACCCTCTATTAGGGACCCTCTATTAGGGAAACCACTTCCATTTTTCGTCCTTGAAATTTTCTCCAATACTTCCTTACATTGACCTATGAGTATATCGTCGTTTGTAGCAGCAAATCTCCGTATTTATATTTTCAAGGTAGACAGGAAGTAGATGATGAACTTGGATATCTCTTATTAGCAACGAATGTAAGTGTGGGTTTCCTCAACCAATTCCTCTCTCAAGACTAGGAAATCCTTCCACGAGGAAACTGTAGACAAGTGGTTCAACGAGAAATGGATTCAGCATAGGTTCTACGGAAACTGGTAGCCAAAAAGAAACGCATGCATACTACCCATCGATGCGATTCTCCTGGGAGCAATGTCGATTTTGATTAGATGCTCTTGATGCGTACTAGAATTGCTACGCGGCTTCGGAGAATATATTTCAAATCCCAATGACTGGCTAAAGGCTACAACAGGCCCAATGAAAGTGATGTTGGGAAATTTACTGGTGGGTATGGCCGGCTCAATGGGTGTGAAAGGTAACACTGACTGAAAACGCTGATATACTGCTGCCTAGTCGGAAACTACGACGACATCTTCAGCTCGCAGAGAAAATCGTGGAACAATCTACTGTTGATGGAGAATTCGCAATCTTAAATTCATTTCGTGAACAACCAATGCACTTCGTTCGTGGAATATCATCGCCCTCATACTGAACCGACAGCAAAATGCCAGAAGAAACCTTCACTTCGTCTTCCTCAGACCACAAGCCAGCCGCGACTCCGGTTATTGACCAAGTTTCCACAGGCAAAGCTTCTACCGATGCTGAGGAGCTTGGAAATACACCCAAAGAAACCTTCCCTAGAAACGCCTTCGAGGATTCCATTATTTCAAAGGAGCTCGACGTCAAATGGTCCGACATTGCTGGACTGGAAGCAGCCAAAACAGAACTCCGGACGGCGTTACTCCCTCTTCGCTTCCCTCAGCTTTTTAGCGGCATGCGACGAGCGACAAGAGGGCTATTATTGTACGGGCCGCCGGGCACCGGGAAGACTTGTCTTGCAAAAGCCCTCGCGACTGAAGCTCAGTACACCATCTTCAGCATCAGCGGTGATGATTTCTCGTCAAAATGGATGAGTAGAAGTGCAGAGTAATACCTTACCATGAAATTCTCCAGGTGAATCTTGCTAAGGGGTTCTTAGGCTGATGCGGCAACTCTTCGCCCTTGCAAGAGAGAACAAACCAACCATAATCTTCATTGAAAAAGTCGATGCCCTCTGTAGCAAACCAGATGCCAACAGAGCCAAGAAGGAGGACACTGCGCTTCTGAAAGCTGAGTTTCTGCTCCAAATGGACAGCCTTAGTAACGTCAATACCGGGATTTTGGTCGTCGCGGCGACAAACTCGCCATGGTGCCATCCAACCATTCGAAAACGATTCCAGAAGCGGATTCACATTCCTCTACCAGACGAAGAGGCTCGCAAAACCCTGCTCCAGATGCACCTTGATCACACCGCCACATCATTGGGAGATATTGATGTGGTGCTTGGGAGCCTTGCTAAACGAACAGAGGGTTTCTCAGGCAGTGATATTGTCAGTGCCATTCAAGATGCAATTGTGATGCCCGCTCAGAGAGTCCGCACAGCAAAGTACCTTCGCAAGGTTAGCCACCTACTCTTAGAGTATCGCGCCCCTTCTTTACTATGTTGCTAATAAAGCCCAGGATCAGGACAGTGAAGATGTGTGGTACTCACCTTGCAGCGACAGCGACCCTGAAGCCATGGAGCCGAAGTGGAATCAGGTTCCTGCAGAGCAGCTCAAAGCACCACCATTATCTGTGGAAGACTTGTACGAGGCTATCAGGAGGAAAGAGCCGTCAGTGGGAGAGGATCAGGTGCAGAAGTATATCGAGTGGACGCAAGAGTATGGAATGGAAGGGGCTTGAAGTTGACTTGGAGAGAAGGAGACCGCACAACAGAGTAGCCTATTGACCAGCGTATGCCCATACTAAAAATGAGATAAACATCATGGAGTAGTGAAACATCCCTAGGTAATACTACGGAAATGTTTTCCGCCTGCGTGCCGACTTGCCAGTCATGTGAAATTGTGTGTCCTCTTCTGACAATCGTCCTTTCATGATGTAGGCGCCTCTTCCAGCATATACGGCATTGTTTCACTTTCTATTTTGTATTCGATGTACTCATGTCATATATTCAAATGGTGATACTGATTATTTTTCATTTTACCACAATGATGCAGTTCTCTCAGACTCCTCATCGCTCGACAATGCAACAGACCAGAAAACACGCCACAGCTGATAGCTTCACTTGTCGACGCAACGTTAACTTCACAATCACAAATAAATATTCCCGTCCACCCCTCCCCCACATCGAAAGGCATGAACACAACTTATCAGCCCAGTGTTGGGTCTCTGGCGATAGGGCCGGCCTCACCTGCTTCTTGCGGTGTTCGTTTGCTTGGACATGACCCTCTCAAGCTGTGGTACGATACCCACCAGCAGTTTGCACAAATGGCCTGAGCATATGTACTTGTTCGAATCATCGGGGATCAACCAACAGGGTTCATTTGACTGGTGCCTAGAAAGAAATGGCAAAATGAAGGATAAGGGTCATAAAGAAAAATCTAGGCCAGACGCAACACAGAAACTCGACACGCGACCAACATCCGGAAATGGGACAGTAGGATGGAAGGAAATTTGTATCTTTATGAACGGTAAGACCCCTTTAGTTCAGGGCGCATTATCAACGTAAAACTAATATATCATGAGGCATCTTTTTTCTTGCCTCGCAAGTTACGGCATACAAGCATTTCTCTTCTCCAATGTTTGCGGTATAGCACATATCGCTCGATAGTGTATCGAGTGCCAAAATTCATTTCTCTTCTCCACTGTTTATTAATAGCACGTATCGCTCGATAATGTATCGAGTGCTATGATTGGTTATTGCAAATTAGCACGTATCGCTCGATAGTGGAATCGAGTGCTATCATTTGTTGTTATGTCAAAATTAATGGGTTGTGGCAAAGTGAGACAGCTGATCCGTCACGACAAGACCAGCAACACTGGCAGACGTGAGGGTAGCCAAGACACCCGAGATAAGAGCCGACACAGCGAGTCTAGAGACATCACCGCCACGCGAGGGGGCGAGCTGGCCGAGAATACCAATCTGGATACCCAGGGAGCCAATGTTGCCGAATCCAGCAAGGGCGTAAGTAGCAATAAGCTGGGAGCGCGGGGAGAGATCGGCGTAGTAGGGGTCGGTGGTGAGAGCAGAGAAAGCGTTGTACTCGTTCTATATGACACTTTGTTATTCCTGGAAATCTTTCACGCGAGACCCAGATGAAAGGGTTCAACGTGGAGAAAAAGAAAAAAAGAATAGTACTTGGGTATATCTACATACGTACATATGTACGAATATGCATATATACACCAAGTTCAAAAAAAAAAAAAAAAAAAAAAAAGAAAAGAGGGGGGGGGAGGACTTACGGTGATGACTTTCTCGGCAATAAGCTTGGAGACCTTGAGCAGATCGCCATTGCGGGGAACACCCAGCAAGAAAGAAACAGGGTACAACAGGTAGCCGAGAATGGTCTGCAGAGTCAACTTGGGGTCGTTGATGTTCAGGTATCTACCCCACCAAGTGAGCAGGCCGTTGATGAGACCGACAAAGGCAATGATGCAGAGGAGGGAGGCCATGATGGTGCCGGCGATCTTAATACCCAACCAGGCACCGTTGGCGAAGGCGTGCAGGGCGTTCTCAGCCTTGTGCTCGTCATCGTCAGGGATCACAACACGGCCGGCGGTGAGAGTCTCCTCCGTCTCGGGGTATCGCAGCTTGGAGATGGCCAGCGAGGCAGGGATAGACATGATGCAGGAGGATACGAGGGCCTCACGGTTCAGACCGAGGCCAATGTAACCAACCAGCACGGAACCGGAAATGGTGGCGAAACCGCAGGTCATGATCTGGTGGATCTCGGCCTTGGTCATGTGAGGAACGAAGGGCCGGACAAGCATAGCCGATTCACCCTGGCCGATGAAGGGCGTGGCAGCGGCGACGACAGCCTCAGCACCAGACACTCCAAGAGCCCAGAAGACAAAGGTGGCAAACTTCATGATGAACCATTGCAGGAAGTTCAGGTAGTACAGAACCTGGACAATGGAGATGAAGAAGACAATGGCTGGCAGGACACCGAAGAAGAACCAGGGGGTGGCAGCCGTGTCGGCGTCAGTCAAGAAAGCAACACCATCAGCAGCGAAGCCCAAGAGATCGGCGGCGCGATCGGCGATGAAGCGGAAGATGTCGTAACCGACACCAGTGCGCAGGACGAAAAGACCGATAATGTACTGGCCAAGCATGCCACCAATGACAGTTCGCCAGTTGATGCGGCTGCGGTCGCGGCTGGTGAGCCACAGGACGAAGATGAAGACGAGCATGCCGAACAAGCTCACGGCACGGTTCTCGCGGGTGTTATCGGCGCTCTCCTTGGACACGAAAGAACCAACCAGAATGGTGGCAATGGCGACGAAGGCTCCGGCGGGAGTGCGCATCTTGGGAGGGATGCGGTCGTAGACTACCACGGCGGTGTGATGCCAGACCCAGCGGATCGGGCCGGAAACGTAGCGGATAGGCACATACCAGAAGATGATGCGCAGAGAGATGGCGAGCCAGACAAGGAAGGGGACAACCCAGTTCTTGTCCTTACGATGAAGAACGAGCGAGGCGATCCACCAGCCAGTGAAGAGGCAGAGCACGCCAAGATGAATCAGATTGCGGCGATAGCGGTAGATAGGACCCAGCATCTTCATGCGAGTCGCAGAGTCTGAAGTCGAGGCACGGTCATCCGTGGGCAAGACGCCGCCCTCGAGCTTCTCATGATCGCTGTAGTCGGGAGGAGTCTGACCAACAGCGGCGACGGAGTCCTGCTTGGTCTTGGAATCGACGCTGTGGTGGTGAAGATGGCTCTGGGTGGGGACGTTGCTCGGGTCGACAGTCGTTCCAACTGTGTAAACGGCGTCGTGGTGGCCCAGGGCATCGACTCGTGGGGAGTGGTTGTGGTGCTGGTGGTGATGTTGATTGCTAGGATCGAGGGCGGGATCCGAGTTGCGGCGCACTCCATCGGAGCCGGGTGTTGTAGCATCTGCCATTTTTGCTTTGTTCTTTGTGCTTTCCTTTTTTTTTTTTCCTTTGGTGACGAACCAATTCAACTTCTTTTGAGGCAAAGAGATGATTTTGACTTCGAAACCAAGTCGAGTTGAGTCTCAATTGACAACAGAAAACTGGTTGTTGAAGCCGCTTGTTGAAGCCGCTGGAGAGGGGGGAGAGGTGGGATGGGGTTGTCAATGGTTCATGACCAACAAGTCAAAGAGGAAGAAGAAGAAACTTCTTGATAAAATCAAGGACTAAACAGAGCCTCGATGAGGAACGGGCGAAGCCACAGGACGAGGAGAGAGAGAGAGCTCTGACCGTGGGGATCCAAACGGGAGAGGAGGAGGATGAGCGGGAACCCTCGACAAGTTATAAAGACGTGGAGCTGTGGGAGCTTTCCCAGCACGATTAATTACCTAGTGGGCTGAGACCATTGACAACCTTGGCATCTAAATATGGTCTCTTCCCGTGTGACCCTGCAAGTGATACTAAAGTGCTGTGCAATGCTTGGAAAGGGAACCGGACCCGGGCCTTGAACCTCTATCTTCGAGGAGGAAAATCCACTCCCCATCCTGCGACCGCCCCTCCCTCCCCCGGTCTAAAGAGATAGATAGGACTACCAGACAGAAAGCGGAGTGAAAAGATTCTTGCTTGCAGAGTGACATGATGCACGTTACGTTCATGATACCCACCCAGAGTTCGTAACGGGGGTGGGTGGATGAGAGAGCCCTCCCCCCCCGTACAGTACCTTATCAGCTTTCGGTCGCTGGGGAAGAAGAGTCTGGCGGCGTTGGCCGGGGGAGTTTGGAAAGGAAGAGAGGGAGGGGGGTGTATGAAGAGACGAATGTTGCTTCAGCCGTAGTTGCAGGAAGAGGTGTGGCATCGTCGTCTCTTGCTCCGGCCTCTATTCCAGACTGAGAGACCGACCACGCGACACTGGCCAAGAAGGAACAGGAAATGATCGGGTCGCTTAGAGGGGGAGGCTCGAGAGCAGTCCACGATCCAGAAGGGACACCAAGAGCGGGTTGGCGGGGAAAGAATTAGAGGGAGGGAGGCGGGGGGGCAGAGGAAAAAATTAGGCAATGGAAATCAATGTAATAGGTCTAATTGGAATTTGGAAGACTTTAGTTTTGGTCCGGGGTTTCTTTCCCTTGTCATGTTCCTGTTCTTGTGAGAAGAGAGGCGAAGTCAATGATTCGTTGAGATGGCGCGGAGGATTATCATGAATCGGGAGGCATCTGCCGGGGGCTTGGTTGGATGTGTAAGACATTAACAATGAGAGATGTGATTTGTGTGCTACGGGGACACGTCAAAGTCCAAGTTCAAACCAAGTCCAAACCAGGTCAACAAGTCTCTTTTTGCGAGAGAAAAACTAATTAACCAAGATAAGTTGCCCTAGGTAAGTTAATTACTTGTGCGAGGATAGGAATTTAATATTATTATGGAAATATGGGAGGGAGTATGCTACAAAAGTGCTGGTTGGCAGAAAAGACATAAAAAAAACAAAAGAAGATATAAAACAAAAGATACGGAATCAGCTACCGAGAGGACGTTGGATAAGACAGGGAAGGGGAAGGGTAGGGATGTATGTAACCAATTAGGATAAGAAGAAGGAAAAAGACCCTAGGTCTTAATAAGAGATGTAATGGGAATCATAAAACAATAGCCAAGAAAGCCAAGAAACGAAACGAGGAGGGCCAGAAAGAAAAGGGAAATGAGATGACACAACTGTCTATGAAATGAACGAAGTGCGAGAGAGAAGAGAGCGGGAACTAGAGAGCAAAAGAGAAATTAAAAAAAATTGACCATAGGGAAAAAAAAACAACTGTGCTCTGAAAGAAATTTTTGCGTCTACTACGGATTACGGAGCACGGCGAAAGGCTCTTGTGTTTTTGTCGCCACTCCCCGGCGTCTTACTCGGCCACATCGGGTCCGGGTCGATGCCTTTTTTGGAAGGTTGCTGGAACGTGGTACGGCAGAGGCCAGCCACTAAAGAGATTTGCCGGGGGGGACCTTTCTCTCTCTCTCTCTCTCTCTTTTGGAGGGGGGGGGGGGGGGGGGGGGGCCTTTGCTGTAACATGCTAGAGGCCGGTTGGTACCTACAGGACACTGAGGGCTACGGTACGATTTCGATCCTTTAGGCAAGTCACCGGGATTGGACACAGTCAAGATACCTACCTACATATGTATCAAAGTCGGGTACATAGATAGATAAAGAAGTACCTTATCTAGGTATCTGGTCGAGATTGGAAGTACCCCACCACCAATGCCAATCCAATCCAATCCAATCCAGCCCAATCCAGTCCAACTCGGCCTGTGGATGGGAATGAGATGGATGGATGGGTACAGCATGGAGAAAAAGAACAAGAGAGGAGGTACAGTACAGACGTAGGACCCTTTGTAAAATAAAGACGGATAGTGGAGGGAAGAGTGGAGGGGAGGTGGGGGACGGGCTCTGTGGACTCTGTTGGCCCTTGTGGGCTTTTGTGGGTTGAACTGGGATGTGTCCGCTATCAGAGAAAACACACAGTACAGTGGGAATCCACTGTATAGATTAGTTTTGGTATCACAGTCCTGGCAATAACGGGTGAGCACGTGCCGCGGTTGGAGAAAAGGACAAAAAAAAAAAAAAAAAAAAAGAAGGAAAGAAAGAAAGAAACTAAACTAAACTACGGAGTACTCCTTGGATATATCTTCATTAATAATTACGTACAGTTTCAAATTATACTTAGCATCGTCTGGAGAAATGGGACTCCATCGACACGTTGATGATGATGGGGAATATCCATGCATGCTGCTTAATTAATTGCTTTACTTAATTGTTTGTTCAAGCTTTTTCTTTTTTTTTTCTATGTCTAAGATCTACGTGCATTAATTGCAGCTTCTCCGCATGGAACGCAAAGTAGATGCGGCAACACAAATAAACATCTGGATAGCTGATCTGTACATATAAAGCACACACAACAAGCCCATCCCTCCCACCCCCATATTTAACGACATCTCTCTCTCTCTCTCTCTTCTCCATTCATCTCCAGTCCCCCAAGCTTCTCCAGACTTGTTTGCGCGACTCATGATTCCAAACTATTCCATCCCAAAGAGAAAGAGGAGAAAAAAAATTACAAACCCTAAGGGAGGGCCTTTTCTTATCACAGCCATACCCCATACTGAATGGGCCTTTCGTGGATTCTCAAGATAATGAGACGGGACGAAATATTAACTAATAATTAAAAGCAATAGAGCTAGAAAACTAAACCTGGAGAAACCGTCTAAGACAGGGAGAAAAAAAAATGAGTTGATGCATAACTTCTTAGTTTCTTTCTTATCTGTTGCCAAAAAGACCTTTTTCACTTCAACTCTCATGTTTTTTTAATTAGTTATAAGTCCCAAAAGAGAAATATCAAAGCAAAAAATAAAAGAACGAACTTAACCTAACCTCTCTTCTGGCAAGGTGCCGCCCATATCAATTCTAGATTGAAGATGGGACAACCCACCCGCGGCTCCATGCCCAGGGTGTTTTTTTTTTTTTTCTTTTTCAGCTAATGGATGGTGCTCTTGCGCATAAGGATCGGACGGGGAATGGTTTGATAACAACCGGGAACGACAGAAGAAGAAGTAGATTAAACCAAAAAAAAAAATTATTGAAGCACACGATAACCGCGACCAACGGCCGCGACCAACGATGGACAAGCAAACGACGACGACCCGAAACTCGGCCATCCCGATAATTAACATGGTCTCACCGCGACAAAGCGCAGGAACTTTCGAAGAGCACCCCCGATATGGGACATGGGGTCGGGGAAGCTTGGTCCCCCCCCCCTCTCCACCATCTCACCCTCAGCTCTTCTTCCATGCTCCATTAGGTATGTAGTTGTGTCCATCGATCTATCTGGGGCACCCATTGTCTTTCAAAACCTCGCCATTGCCATCCACACATGCTGATTCGGAGGCACACTCTCTTCCGCCCCCCCAAGAGCCAAGAAAGATAAGCTACCCTCGCTCTCCTCTTCGTCGTCGTCCTCCGCCCCTCCACCAGTCTCCCTCCCTTTACCCCCGGACTGCACTTGAGCTGGTTGGCGCAAGGGCTTCAATTACACTTCCATGCATGCATGTCCTGTAGGTCAGCTCCCCGGCCGCCACCCGCTCTTATCCTATTTTAACCTTGTTCCGAGAGTACATAGTAAAAGGACCATTGTGCAGATAAGTTTAAAACAAAAATCCGTTGTCATGGCTGCTGGATCTCAAATATCACCTCCCCCATCCCGCCTAGCACCACTCGCCACACCTCAGCTGTCGCCCAGCGATTGGGCCATCTGACCGTAGAGCTACCTGGTAAAGTTATGACAATTGGATGCCATAGCCCATACTATGGCAGTCTACTCTCTGTACAGTAACCCAAAACATTCCATCGTTGGCAGATAACTAGCAACAATCGACATCCATCCATCCATCCCATGGTCATCTTGACACCCCTGCTCCCCCACCTCCCATCTCCCACCTCCGCTCTCCGCCCTTCATCGCCGTCGTCTATCGGCCGGGTCCGCAAGAGAGTCAGTCAGTCAGGCAGTTGGTCTGTCAGCCCTCGGCTCGGCGCTCTCTACCAACACTGTCTAGTCCAATTGGCAATACAGGTACGCGACTCGATACTCACCTGCTGACATGAGATGGCCTCCAATCTGAACTACGCTGGTAGGCGCTATGCCCGCGTATTTCGCCATGGTTCTGTCCATAGATAATACACAGGGAAAAGGTGCTAATTATATCGTACAAACATGCATGCATACATCACATCCCACGCGTCATTGCATCAGACAAAAATACAATAAGTCTTTGCTATACTCGTCACTTTATCAATAGCAATATATAACTTACATACACACATACACAGACACATATGTCTTACGTACAACCATGCTATGTAGGCAGTCATGAAATTGAAAAGAATCACTCATCACGCTTAACATTGTGGCTCCAAAACGCCGTGTTCTTGCCATGCATCAAAAATGTTCTCTCCTCCTCCTCCTCCTCCTCCTCCTCCTCCTCCTCCTCATACTTCGCCAGTCTTGAAGCGGCGATTAAATTCCTCTACCGCAACTCCTATCATCTTGTACAAGAATCCCCTTTCACTTCCTCCTCCCACCGGTATGAACGGTCCATTGGCACCTCCCCGTAATGCCAAACTCACTCCTGTTCGCTCCTTTGCGATTGTTTGTATGTCCTTCAGTGGCACGTCCCATTCACTCGTCAGTCGCCGTGAACGAATAAGCAGGATGCGCGCGTACGTAACCATCACAACCATGTCTTCCTTTGGCAGCTCAAGGTGGCCAATGTACTGCTCGTCAAAGTATTTACCATTGTCCACCTGCTTGAGCCAGTACTGCCCCAACGCTTCCCGAGGGTTGTAGGGCCGAACAATGCCGTCTAGTGGGATCAAGCGCGGGTATCGTGTGCGATCCAACTCTTGACCATCAAACACCGTTGTTGTGTTGCGGATACCTTCGCTCACATTACTTGCCATGTCGAGGATGCCTACGGCAGGCTTCGTAGCCAAACCAAGGACTCCCTTTCCAACACCCTTGAAAAAACCAACAGCACCCTCCTGCTCAGCGCCCTCCAGCGGCTTGCGTGCTAGTCCGCCTACGCCAGATGCAACACTGGTCAGTAGACTGTTGGCGCCGGCAGCGACTCCGTAGAGCGCATGCTTCGGGCGATTTCGTGCTCTCGTGATACGTCGTCGATCCTGGAACTGTTTGTCCAGTGATGCTGCCGCAAGGCCCTTGCTCAGACTTCCAGTAAACTTGGAGAAACTGTCGCTAAAGCCAAACACCGTCTTCTTAGCAAACGACGCGGCACCTTTGGCAATGCCAAGGCCGAATTCTTCAGGCTTATCAGACAAAATCAGGCCCTGGTATGGTTCGTAGAAGATGTCCGTGACACCAGATGAAATGGTGTTGAAGAGACCAACCGGGTTTCCAAGGAAATCGGCAGATCCTAGAATCTTGTGGATCTGATACATGACCTCTTGGCTGTAGTGGTTCGAGAAGTTCTGGATTAGGACAGCCGTCGAAACGCGAACGTTGTCCAGAATAAGTGCGTTAAACCGAATCGGAGCGTCGTTGACGTTACCAATAGCCATTGTCATGACGTTGAGGAAGAACATGAGTGGGTTATGAGAAGACGTCTTGTCCTCAGCATTGATCCTCTCTGTCCTCATGAAGCTCAAGTCAATTTGCATAGGTTGAATGTTGAGAACCTCGAAATACATATCTTGTCCAGCCTGTATCTGTCCAGGCTCAGGTATATCAAGGTCTTCGTCACACAACTTGCCTTCGTCATCCACAACGGTCCAGCTGGCACCCGGAACATTCGAAAAGTCAAGAAGAGCAAAGACAAAGTCCTCATCAAGGTCAACCGTCATCTGCTGCAGCAAAATCGTGGCATATTTGATATAGAGCACACCATACGAATCATCCTTGACTCGGCTGACCATGGCATGCAAAGAAGGATGAGCTTCGACCTCCTGGGCTTTCTTCGGCACCACACTTGGGTACAAAATCATAGGGAAGATGCCGCCGTACAACTGGTTATCGATCTGAATCCACTTAATTGACAGCGAAACGGTCTGTATTAATGGCGAGTCACTGAAACGCAACTGAACGTCTCGGAACGTCAGGTAGGCCAGTTCCTTCATTTGAGCATTGATCAGAGAGATTCCGATGCCAGACAGTTTGAGTTGGGCTCGGAAAGTGGCATCTGTATCTTGATCCTTGACCTCAAATGCGGAGGCCTCAGTCACGCTATTGGTTCTAGTCAACGTCTTGGGCTTGTACTTGCTCCTGCTGGCACGGAAATTGCTCAGAATCAATGTTTGCGTGGGGCCATCGGCAGCGACATTGATGTCAATGATCTTCACCTGGCCAGCTTGAGGGAAAATCTTCATCGGAATCTGATTTCCAATCTCGGCAAGTTTGACATGACGCTCCTTGCCATTCGCTGCAATGATGATTTCACGAAGCTTTGCTGCAGGGAAGTCCCAAGCATAAGGCATAATGCTACGAGGCGGAAGACGATATCGAATAGGCCTCCACCCACTTCGATCCTCCACGCCATCCTCATCCACGTTCGGGTTGGCCTGATAGAAGGTGAACTCTGTATCGCTTTCGTTGCGCATCGAGAATGGCCAACTTTTGGTCTCCATACTGAAGTTCAAGAAAATGGTCGAATCCTCCAAGAGGATCTCAACCTTCACCAGTCGTTGACGCTGCCCAGTCTTGGCAATCTTGACATATGTCGTTCCGATGTCCGCGATATTAAATGGGGAAGTCCACTGGTTGTTGACGCCGGGGTAGCAGAGGCAGAGCTGTTTCGCACGAGTCTTCTGTAGAAAGTGCAGCGGTTGCAGAGCACCTGGAGCAAGGGTGAGAAACCCAGACGAGCTTGACTCGCGAATGAGAATCTCTTCGCCAAGCTTGTTTTGCAAGACGAATCGTGGCGCCAGTGTGACAACCTTGGTCATTTTGTATTTGCCCTCCCCGGACTTGACAGTAATACCCACATGGATCTCTTTGTTTTTGTTCGGAGAGTCGAGGATGACCTCGGAAGTGCTACCTATCGCATCAAAGCTCTGAGGCTTGCTCCATTCAGAATCCGCAACCTTTAGTAGAGCTCGGTTACGATGATCTTCACTGCCGAAAGAAAACATGAAGGGCAGAGCCTTGGGGCGATCTTGATTGGAGGTGTCCATAAGAGGGAACTGGCCTGCCGCAGACTTGGCTTGCTGTAGGAAACCTTTCGCCCGGACTCGAAGATCCACGCCCGTCTTGTTTAGAACCACGTACGGGCTGTACACTGTGACTTTGAATGCGCCGCCACTATGGGGGATCTTGAAGTAATGCAAGACTAGGTTCAAGGGTAGGCCTTGTTCATCGCGAACAACCACCTTACTCTCCTTTCGGAAATCCTCGTTGCTTCCCGGATTGATGATGGCAAAGTCGCTAGGTTTAAACACAGTATCCTGCATATCCACACTCAGTAAGAGGAGGTGCGAGAGTTGAACAACATGGACAGGGCTGACGCCACCCTTCCTCAAGAAGTTTGTCCAATCTTTCCTAGTATTCTTGTCGTAGATCCGATACTTGAAATCATAGGGCAGCAAGTTTTCGAGAGTAACAGGCGCGGATAACTTGATCTTCATATACGGGTATTGCCTTGGTGTTGTTAGCATCCTCGAATTTGATTCTGACGGAGCGGTCTTACCTGGTTAATGGGTTTGCTTTGTCAAAACGAGCATGAACTTGGAAGTAGAACGGATCGCCGTTCTCACCCTGGCACACAACTTGCTTGGTTTGCCTTTTGAGTAAATCTTCCCACTTTAGATGCTCCCCACTCCAATGGTATCCAAAACCACCATCAGGTCGAACAAGGAGTGTTTTCTCATAAGCGGCACCCACTGGGGCTGGACGTGAGTCTCCAGGAGCAATCTTCTCGATCTTGAGAAGATGTCCCTCCTTTGCATCATAGATGCCAAGCTCGACTGGAATTTGAGTCGCGTTCTCCACCAGTAGAGGAGATCGAAACGTCACACACTTGACATTGTCGGTTCCAAGAGACACATCAACACAAATTCTGTGTGAAATGTTGTCAGCCTTGGGGCGGAGGCTGTATATAAACTCGCCCTCGCGGTTTAATCGGACATTTTTCACTGGGTCAAAGCCACTGGCTTCAAGTGATATGCTGACGCATGTTTGGTTCGACTCAGTCAGGAGGGTCTCTCGCATCTTCTCCCAGTGTTCAAAACTCCAAGGGCCTTCCTTACCGTCCTCTAGACGTAGAGTGATTGGCTCATCGCTTGTAGGACTCTTGGAATTGACGACAACATCAAAACCGGTGTAGTTTCTGATGCGGTATGGCGCTTCAACTCCTCGAGGTTTGTCAAGAACGTCCTGCTCTGTAGTCAAGAAGTCGAATGACTTAGATGCCAGCGCAATAGAGGCAGTAGTGATCGTCACATCAAACGTTTTCTTCGATGCAACATCGATCGATAGTAAGCCTGACTGGGGTTCCTTTGCAACACCGAAGCCCACCTGCCATGGCTCCAACAGAGGCTCCCAACTTGACTTGGAGAAGTTATACACATTGGAATATAAGTCAATAGCAGTCTCAGCCTTTAGGTTCGAGGACCAGTTTTCCGCGGTTGCAGTAAAGTTCTTAATGCCAACGTCAAGAATGGGTAACTCATGTAGATCGCCAATCAAAATCACACGAACCCCTTCAACAGCCGCCGAAAGCACTTCGTGATGTGGCACAGCAACAGCCGTGGACTTAGGAGCTGGTTGTTCAACAGGATGGTGTGTACCTCTGGTCTTGGCCGCTGTAGTAGATGGTCCCTTTCCGCTCCCAGATCGTTGCCTCAACCCAGCATTTCGCAATTCCCGAGCCTTCTGTTCAGCAGGAGTCTCCTTCGCAGGCTTGTGTTCGACTCCAGCTAGCTCACTTGCCTTGCTGATGATTTGCAGGACCAATAAGATATCACGCAATGCGAGTCGGAGAATGAGTGGCTCAACGTCAATGTGGATGTTCATGTCTGCGGGCTTCGTGTTGTCCATGCTCAATTGAATCGAGAAATCGTCAATGATCCTCAAACGGGATGTTTCAAACTTGTCCATTCGGCACAAGAACATTCCAATTTCAGAGACCTGAAAGGTCAAGGCATGTTGTTTGGAAAGGAGCATTTGGCGAATTCCCAACACAATTGCTTCTGAGCTCGAGTTGAGTGGATTGGCGATTAAAATGACTTGGGCGTCAACTAAGTTAACCCGGAAAGCGATATTCATCGGCGGCTGCTCCGGTTCTGAGGAAACATCGTTACTTTGTCGTCGGGATGCCTCAGACCGTGAGCGGCGAGTCTCATCTCCAGTGAATGTGACTTGCATAGAGTCTGCGTCTGATTCATCTGGTGTTTCAAGAAAACTTTCATCGTCAAGAGGGGTAGCCTCATCAACGGTCAGCCCTTCCATCGCAAACTTCTGGATGGCAAATAGATAGTCTAATGCAAAAATGACACGGGGGCTATCGATTGTCGCCATCGCAATCACGTTCCTCTCACTGCCGCCTGACATGGTGACGCTCGCCATCAGTTGCTGAACTTCCTTATTAGAGGAGGACATGATGCGGCGGAATTTGTTTGTCTCGAGGGGACGGTTGTCGTATATGGTAAATGACCGGATGAGGAGCTCAGCTTCGAGAGAGCTGTCTGACAACATCCTAAACTTGACTTTTGTGTCGTCGAGTGAGAAGCGCGACAGGCTAGATCGAGCCAAGTTGCCAACAGGCTCATCTGCTTCGGCCATGATAAGCTCCAATCCTACAGTGTTGACGTTCCAGATGAGATCCAGCTTCGTCCACGTCTGTCCGAGTGACCCCAATTCTGGACCCAAGTCAATCAGTGTCTGATCATCATTCGAGCCTTTCTCAGCAGACACTGTTCGGGCGCGTTGTAAAGTTCCTTCATCTACAGCCTGAGCAGCCGCATCTTCACCATCATCACCTTCACCAGCGAAGGCAGCTGGTAGTGACTTGGATATCTCCATAAGGAACTTGAGCTGGTATTGAGTCAATCGAAGGTTGATGTCGGACATTGTTCCTTCAATCTCTGTATCGGGCCTCTTGACACCCTTTTGGTGCTCTGCATACGTAATCTTAAATCCGAGATCAACATGATCAATCATCTCTAACTCTTCTGACCTATCGCCTGAGTAGTGGAAGTCAGAGGTGAGCCTAATGTTGCGAATACCAGCGGAGATCTTCATGGCAATCTCAGAATCTTCACTGTCATCCAGTGGAGTAAATTTGTTCTGAGCATAAATCTCACCGAGGTACGCAGTGATCAAGTCGCGTTTTTCACGCCCTGGAGTAAGAACCCGAGGGAACACAACGATCGGAGTCCTGACCATGACGTCGAACTGGAATCGACTCGGGCTCTGCTGGATCTGGTTGGCTTGGTTCATCGCGGCTTGTCGTGCTGCATTATACAGGGCCTGCATTCGCCCAAACTTGACCAAGAAATCAATAATTTTCCGGAAGGGCTCTTCCAGGAAGTTGACCTTGACGGAGCCAGCGCGGAGGAAGATGGAACTGTCATAGCCAGGGTATGCCTTAGGGTTGTTGGGATCAAAGGTCTCGTAGCGGAAATCGGCAAGTTCGTTGCCCTGGATTGTGACCAACTGTCGAAGGTTCGAGTCTTCAGGCACTCCCTGATTTACATCATCAACAAGTGACAGGTCACCTAGCCTAGCAGACACACGCATGGATTTGCCCCGCAAGAAAACTCCCGCGTCAGCTTTGTTGAAGGACAAGGTGGCGAGTCGAATGCCGTCGTTGTTCAAGATAAGTCGAATACTTTTGAGATCGACCTTGACTCGAATAGCCCCAGCATTTGCATTTTGCTGGGCTTGTGAAGCTTCGACTTCTTGCTCACTATCTTTAGCCTGGAGGGTTGAGCCTTCAATAGCTCTCTGATCGTTCTGCTGGTCATTATTTCCGGTTGTGAACGTTACGAGAATGAAATCCAGAAGAGTTAGCAACGTCTTTCTCGTGACGATGAGGTTAATAGTAGAGATGGCAGCCGTGACATTTATTTCCACACCCTCGTATAGTGGCATGAACTCCGGTGAACGTGGGTTGACCTTGATGAATTTGACATGGACGAGACTGCGGCCCTCCTTTAAATCTTCGCTGTCACCAGACGAAACAATGGATTTGAACTCGGCTGGTGGGTTGTCAACGAAGTCGTCAACTGTCACAGAGCCAAGTGACACCTCCGCTGCCATATCGTATGGTCGCGTGTAAAACTCCAAGTCAAAGCGCTCAGCAACTAGCTCCACAAGCAAGGTATCAGGCTTCTTCCTGTCCGGGTCACTTCGATAAAGTGAGCCTTTGAGTGTGTCGACTTTGAATCTGAACTCGAAACTGCGCTGTTGAATTCGAAGCTGCTCAGCATCAGCGCCATCATGTGCATCTTCAAAATTATCATCATCGTCGTCAATGTCATCCAAAACCACTGCACTGGATGGTTGCATAAACGAAAACGTCATTGACTGTCGTCTGTCACGCTGAGCCTTTTGCATCGATTTGGTGGATGCGTTACTGAGAACACGAGGCCGAGAGGGTTCTTCATGCTCCTGTTGCAAGGCATGCTCAGGAGGAGCTGAGTCCTCAAATTTGGGAATGGCAACATCAATAATTCTCATCAAATTCTTGTACTTTGAGTCTGAGACGGTCGCATGAAGCATTGGTAGATGTCCTGAGATCTTGAATTTGGTCAAATTTGGAGCTTTAGGCAGGATGGATGTCTCAACCACGAAATCAACGTTGATTCGCTCGACGATGTGGAGGTTTGTTTCGTCATTTTTATCAACAAGTTGGGCTTTGGTTTCGCTGATTGAGGGCCCAATGAGAACCTGAGTTGAGGTCAGTCTGACAATGAATTTGTCGTACATAACCGACTCGAGCTTCTTCAGGTCGTCGGCACTGTAGGCCTGCCTTTGCTTGGATTGAATCTCTTTCATGGTATCTTTATCAACAAGCTGGCTGTTTACGTGAATATGGCCAGCATCAACGATCAAGCACGTTGAGTCCTTCGTGGTGATATTGACAGGTACGATAATAAGAGGGGCCTGGAGGTCGAGCTCAGCGTTGATTGTCTTATGTTCCTCTAGAGCAAACTCAAGACCAGCACGGGTCTGCTCACGCAGACCTTCGACAGTTGCTCCAGCAGTCTCCATGAGAGCGCTGATGGATTCCATGTGCCTTTCTGGAGGTCTAAAAAAGTCGACAATGCCGACGACAAAATTTGGATTCCAAACGACCTCCAAGGGTTTCATCGAACCAATAATAGCAATGTCGCCATCACGCTCAAGCGGGTTCTGCTCAATCTCGAACTGGAAGAAGGGATCTTCTTCAGGCTTTTCTAACTCAGCCAAGGAGAGTCTCTTTCGTCTTTTTGTGTCCGGGGCATCTTTGACTCGTACAATCTCTGGATACAAGCTATCAAGAGTAGTGCCGTCGTTGACACGCAGCCCACCCAGACTGATATTAGCCAGCACTGAGTCCTTTCTTTGCAATGCCTTCGCTTTGAAGACATCAAAGTGTAGGCTGAGAAGATCTGTGGTGTTCCCATGGGGCCCTCTTCTGAGGGTGAAACTGCCAGTGCTCAAGGATGTCTCGATACACATCTTGACAGCTTCTCGAGGGATATCCACCTCCTCAGCAATAGCATTCTTCTCGTCCCAGTCAATTACGTCGTAGAGCTCTTTGCGCTGTTCTTCAGTGATTTGAGTGTTCTCGCCATTCTGCTCGACGGTCTCCTGTGGTTTGGAGCCCCACATCCAGGCAATCCAACCCTGTTGTTCTTGCTGCGGAGGCTGCTTCTTAAGAGCTTCAGCGTTTTCCTTCTTGAGCTGGTTTCGAGCCAAGGATCGCCAGAATCTCAGATCTTCATAGCCAAGCTTTCTCTCTAGTGCCTGAATGTCTTTATCATCCTCAGCCGCAAGTTGTTGCTGCTGCTTTCGCTTCTTGAAAAGCTCAATGTATCGCCTGCGGTCATCGCGCCTCTCACGGAAGTAGTCCCAGGACCATTTCCGGTTCTTCTCGTGGATCTTGGAAAGAATAGCGTCCCCCGCAAACTTGAACCAGGCCCGTGGATCCTCCTTTGGAGTGACACCCTTGGGCTGGTATTTTTTATACTCCTGGTGACGAATAAAATAATGGAAGAGGTCCACCATCATTAGGCCATCTCGATATTGATGATCGTCCAAGACAAGACCAATCTCTTCAAACAAGAGGTTTGCTTTGAAGTTTGGTACATTGATATCGCCTGATTTGTCAAGTTCAATCTTCGCTTGACCACTAACGGGCTTCAGAATAAACTGATGGTTCAAATCTTTCCCAGTATCTACTCCAATCATTTCCTTGAATCTCGTCACCATTTGGTCATGCGGGAGCTCTTCGTGAGTAGGCGTTGCAGCCTCTCGCCCAGTTCCGAGAAGCTCTGAGTCCGTGTTCCAGTACACGGCAAGAGCACCAAGAGTCGCTAGCTTATGGGTAACAGAAGTTGAATCTTGGATAAAGGTAGGCGTCCACTGCCCATCGGTACTGACAGCGCTGAACTCCTCGAGAGTGACTCCTAGGGCAAAAGGGTGGCCCGGGGCTGAAATAGAGTCTTCGTATCGAATATGGATGTTCTTGACTTCGACCTGTAGGTTATCGACGATCTTTGTGACCAGGCTCTGGGTGAAGCTCTGGTTCTTTTGCTGTTCCTCTTGGCTCATGCCTTCCTGATTCTTCTCCTTGAGCAATTCGGCACTATCAAGCTTCTCCATCTTCAGTCGTTGTTTTCTTCGTTCTTCCTCCTCTTCATCATACTCGGCCTCCTCCTTGGGGCTAGCGAGTAGGAACACATCTTCAATAAAGACCTTTACTGGAGCGCCACGCAAGTTGGACCAAGGAATGATAAGCGTGAGCTGACCGAGATGCCCTTCCACGACATTAATTGGGAGTTTGAGCTGATCTAGGGCTTCGCGACGGAGTTCGAGGTTTTTCAGTTTCACATCTCCTGACCAGATGCCAACCTTGAGTTGTGTGGGGTCGAAGTTCTTAACGTACATGCCCAGGAAGCGGTTAAGCAACCCGGCAACGAGGCCTTCCAACATGTCGGCGATGGAAGTGCCGTGACCCAGGCCGGGGAAGCGGAGTGTATAGTTGCTGAAAGGTCTTTACGGGGACCTCATCTGGTGCTTCGGATGCGTGTCGTGCGCGCGGACGCCATGCGTGAGTGATCGTGTAATTGTTGGGTGGGTAGGTGAAGCCAAAGGTGGGAGCGCTGAGGGGCCGGCCGGGGGGGAGCGAGAAACACGGATGGACGACCGACAGGTGGATGTGTCGTAAGGGGGGAGAATTTCAATCTCAAAAGTTCAAAACAAAAGCCAAGCCTGTGAACGCTGAAGATTGGACGTGATTTTATCTGTGTAAGAGAAGACGTAGTCAACTGGAGAGAAGGTTGAAGCGCGAGGCTGCCCCATTCTAGATTTTGCGTCACTTCAGCAAAAGCGGGAAGAGCAGCCGAGCCCAACCTGGTAAGGAGTATCTTCGTATGACGCTCATGCCGCGAGGCGGGGTACATCTGCCACCTCATGAGAGTGCCTAGAAATCAAAGTACCTCTTGATTTTGAGGCCTCTCCACCAGAAAGGTACCAGCGCAGGTCTCAATTAAGGTATTGACCTGTCCCCAGCCCCAGCGGGTGGGTGCCTGTCTTGCAAAACTTGGCCTGGGGGAACTTGGCGGGGCAGATTTAGTGGTTGTTCATAGGGCAGCCGGGTAAGTAGGTACCGGCCCAGGTGAAAAACAGTACCTAGTGCACTCACCTGAGGTTATGGGGTGTGCCTTCACCTGTTTAGGTACCTTAGACATCTACCGTAGGTACTGGCTTCCATGACATAGGTACCCTGTTCCCAGGTCATGACACTCATGTTTGCGTAGTTACTTTTTTTTTCTTTGGCTGTGCCTGTACCTGTTCGTAGGCATGTAGGATATAACGTAGCTGCTGAGAGGCGCACAAATTAAGGTTAGTAACTAGTAATGGATGTTTCGCTCTCTTTGAATTATATACCAGGCTCCTCTTACACACACTCAGAGCCGCTACTTGATATTCCTTTGAAGCCCTTTAATTCATGTATCAATATAAATGAAGAAAGAGAACAACTCCAAACACCTGTCCTCCACCAGCTGACTCAGCCTGTCACGACGACGTCCACCCTCCAACACGCTTGCTCACAGTACACCCACAGCACCGTGCTCCATTGCGTTTTGTCAAGGTGTAGTGACATGACGTCACGACATTGCCTGCAAACTACATCATCACTAGTCGCGACCAAGACCTGAAGGTATGCTGTGACGACAATTGCGCGGCACAGAATTCAATTGGAGGGATTCCAATTCGTAACCGGATTGGAACCATATGTCATTGTAGAATAATCCTGTAACATTTTCATCATTCCTGCAGCAGTAACATTTCTATTTCCGGGGACAGCTTTTTCTTCCTCGCCTTTATCACTGCTTTGATGCAAGGGATATTCGCATCGTCCAGAGAAATTGAAATCACCGATTACCATGTATCGTACTTCACGTATTTTCAGCAATGCCTTAAATGGCCCTTCACGCGCATTCGTGATTCGCGCCTCTCCTCGTGTCTCTAGCCCGGGTACCAACTTGAATCGCCGTGTTACATTCTACTCCAGCAAATCCTCCGACCCAAATCGACCTATTGGTGAAAAAGAGGACGAGAAAAATGCAAGGAAAACGCTCAAGTCTCACCCCAGTGCCGTATCCACACAAAGCTCGGTACGACATGTAATGGAAGAGTCTCAAGGAGACCACCAGGGCCATGATATTTCGGCTGAGCTTAAACACGATATTGTAAGTGCTGCCCTCGGTGGGAAAGAAAAGGGAAAGAAGAAAGAAAAATACGTATGGTCATTCACAAGTTAAACAATTATCTAGGGAGTCGTCAAAGAAACGTTTCGTTTGAAAGACGTGCCTCGCGAGTCCCGCATCCTTGGCCTCGTCGGAACTTTACCCTACCTCGGCACCTCACTCTCCACGGTTTTCCTGTCTTGGGACTTGAATAGACAATGGCCGACTGGGAGTTATTTCTACGACTCTATTTTTGTCGATCACGAAACAGCAAGATACCTATTAAGCGTCATTGAACCTATTCAGCTTGGATACGGTGCTGTTATCATCTCTTTTCTGGGAGCCATCCACTGGGTGCGTACTCACAGCACAGATTTATAATTGGCATGAGCTAAAAGATCACAGGGTTTGGAATACGCTGAAAAGGCACCTCATCCCCAGCGGACTCGTTTCCGCTACGGAATCGGGCTCGTTTCTTCTGTCATCGCGTGGCCGACGATCTTCATGCCAATCGAATACGCACTAACGACCCAATTCCTGGCATTTGTCACACTATATTTTGTCGACTCCCGCGCCGCAACGCGAGGATGGGCCCCTCACTGGTACGGCACCTATCGGTTCCTGTTAACCGCGATGGTTGGTGTGGCCATTTTTGTGTCTCTCGTCGGACGGGCGAAGATTGGACAGACTCAGACTCGCAGGGAGATGCAGCAACGCATGGACACCTCGGGAATTGCTGATCACAAAACGGATTGGGTGAAGCTAGAAAAAGAAGAAAAGGAGCGGATTAGGATTGTGAAGAAGAAGGCTGAGAGGAAGGCTCAAAAGGAAGAGCAAGAGAAGAAGTTAAATGAACTGAAGGAAGAGAAAGGCCATAAGCAGACCGACAAAGGTGAGGACACAGGAAGCCAAGATAGTGACAAAGATGAGGACAAACAGCAAAATGAGAAGATGGTTGAGGACAAGGAAGAGAAAGATGAGCAGCAGGATGATACAGAGTCTGAGACTGAGAAGGACGACGCGGGAGATGCGAAAAAGAAGGACAGTGGCGATCAAGACTCATAAGGAGCCCACCCTGCCTATGTTTTGTAGACAAAGTTTCTCATTGTAATTTAATTTATCTGGCCATACGGAACATTGCTTCTGAAAAAGAAAGTAGAGTATATACATTCGGTGTAGGCCAATTTAAATGGTAATTATGGCCGGTGGTCTCACCTCAGATGTGTGAGCCACTCGCGCCAATATCAAGTATCTACCAATTTGCAGAAACTCACCGAACGGGAAGTAATCAAATTTATCTGATCGAAGAGTATAGACAATAATAGTGAGCTTGGTACCATACCTAGTAGTATATATATTACGTCTTCCAAAAATACGCATCGGTGTGTTTCAGTAATAACACAGTTGCAGTGGAGAATGGAAGGTTTCCATACCGAATTTGAGAATGAATTCGCCATCTGTTGGAATTCAGTAAGGAAATGATCTCACCCAGAGAACTTGCTGCGTTAAAGAAGCGCCCGATTTCCTCAATAACCAAATTTTGTGGTCTTGACCTCATAGACAAGAAAATATAGCAATAACAACAATGGCAGACTTCAACTTAACCAGCACCCACGTCCTGAAAGCATTCGCTCCCCTCCAAGAAATATCCGACCTAGCCCTCCGCAATACTTTTTTTTACGCATTCCATCGTTCCCGACATCAAATGGACCATTACCGGCAGTGCACACTCTCTCGCTGGTACGAGCTACAATATCAAAGACCACGCCGAAAAGTCCTTCAACCGCCTCGGTAAGCGTCTTGTCGCACCCATCAAGTTCGTTGTGCAAAGAGTCATCGTCGACGCGGAGAAGAGCGAAGATGGGTGGTGGGCTTGTGTCGAAACTAAGGGGGAAGCCACGAGAAAGACGGGCGCGGATTATCACAATGAATACATCTGGTTGACTCGGTTCAATGATCAGGGAAGGATTGTTGAGATCCGGAGTTACTTCGACACCATGCTCGCCGAGGAGGTCCTGGCTGAGCCGGAATAGATAACACACAGGAGGTAGTTGTGGATGGAGCCACAACAAACACGACATCATGTAGTCAGTCTTGGTCATAGACTTCATGCATTAAAACAAGATATATCTAGCCCGTTTGCGGGTATGGCATCAAAAGAATTCTCAACCTCAAAACAGCTCGCAGTCTAGACATGACTCGCTCGCTACTCGCTCCTTTCAAATCAACGCAGTGATGTGGTATGACATGTATGAGCTCAACGCCGAGAAAATGCGCCCAGACCTAAAAACCGGATCATGCGTGTATTCCGGCACACCCAAACAAACAGCCCAGAAATTATCATCACATTGTGTAGTCAGGCGTATAATGTTCCATCTATGTCTCTGACTGTTATCAAAAACAACGGCTTCATGCTGAGTAGCTCAAGGTCGAGCATATGCCTGCTTTGCCTGTATATCTCATGTTAGTGGCCCCGCCTGAAGATTAAAAGCTCCGCATATGAACTTACCTTCATCTGTTCAATTCGGGCCTTCAGCTGGCTCGTCACCTCTGCTGCTCTCCTCCAACTTTCTACTCCGTTTCCAGATGGTTGTGGTGCGGAGGACATAGGGCGCTGTGACATCCCTGAGCTGCTATCATCCTCCCTATAGGATCCTGCACTCCTAAATCCTCTAGCAGGAGAACCCCGCCCTGAGGAAGGATTGCTGCCAGCATATCGAAGCTCTGGACTCAGCTTGCTCCGAGGGTTGTGAAGGTCGCCATTCTCCTTTTCTTCTGAGAATGAGCTTGCCATGCTCATGCGGTGACGGCTGACGGATGAAGTACTATGATCACGGTAGACATCATCATGGGTAGGTGAGGTGATGCCTTGCATTAAAATGTCAGTACTGGTTTGGAAAGAGGAAAGGGTAAAGGGGGGTTTCAAACATACGAGGGCTACCCATACCACCAGGCGACGTTCCCAGTCCTTCAGCATGGCTCAGTGCCCTCTTGAGGCGCTCGAGCTCACGTCTCAGTCTTTCGTTCACCTGCTCAGTCGCCTCGGCATCACTCCTAGCACGAACAAGTTGTGTTTCCTTGGCTTTGATGCTCAAAACATCTCGGGTGTGATCTTCGATTAAGCCAGCGTTCTGGTTCTTGAGCTCCTGGATCTCGGACATGAACTTGCTGCGCTCCTGCCTCATCTCATCGACTTGGCGACCAAGTCGTTCATTAGCGGCGCGAAGCTCTTCCAGCTCAGCTCGTTCCAGTGCAGTCAAGCCACTGGATGGTGGGGGCGAAGCGGGAGGAAGCTGAGCAGCGGCAGTGGCAGCGGCAGGCTTTGCCAGCGAACGTCCAGCTAGTCCACGCGAAAGGCCGAGACGTGGCTGCGGTGGGGGGGCAAAGTCATCCTCTGCCGGCATCACAGGAGCCGCGGGAGCCCGACGGGGAGATGCAATGCCAGGAGCAGCAAGGGTTCTTTTTTGGGGAGCCTTGAGGCCACCAAGTCCTGGCTTCGCTAGTCCTGGCTTGCTACCGGGCCGAGATGTTGGCTGAGGTGCCAATGGAGCTTCGACCGGTGGGGGGGCAGCAGCCGATGGAGGAGCAGCCTTCTTTGCCATCGGCTTCTTTCCACCCATCACTTTCTTAGGCGGAGCAGCTTTAGGGGGAGCTGGGGCAGGTTTCGGCTTTTCTTTAGCCTTGACTTCAGCTGTTTCAAAGAACTCCTTGACTTTATTCTTTCGAATGTCGTCGAGGCCTTCAAGGTGTGGGGTCATGGCTCGCTCGCCGATAATCTTCATAATGGTGCCCAGAATCTCAGCTCCACCATCTCGGAGGGCAGGGCTGGACTCTGACAGGAGTTTCTTTCCCGAGTCACACAAGCCAGCGATTTCTGGTTTGCTCGGAACATTTCGTGTCGTCCGCAAACAGCGAATCAAGAATTTCATGGTGCCCTCTTTGACTTGAGGGTTCTTATTTGTGAGATATGCAGTAATATCCTCAAGACACTCGGTGAGATCAGTGGAAGTAAAAACGGCATCGAGAGCACCACCCAGAGCATCGGCGACGGTTGCCTTCTTCTCTTTCAAGCGATCCATGATAGGTTGCATGACAATCGTCCGGTATTTGGCGTAGCTTTTTCGCAGACCAGTTGCCAAGGCCTGAATACACAGTGCAGCCTGGGTGACGACGGCAACGTTGGCATCCTTCATACACTTTGCCAACCCTCGATTGACTTCACTAAAATCACTGTCCTTAATTCGGGGAACGTTGAGTGCTTGGTGAAGAGCATCTACGGCCTCTTTGCGGTCCTTCCATTTGGATGAGGCCAGCATCTCGCTGAAGTTGGCAGGGATCTTCTTCGTCACATCTTGTGGCTCTGCCAGATCGAAAGCATCCACTTCAACAGCATCCTCTTCATAATCTTCGCCCTCTCCACCATCCTCTCCTCCAGCTGGTGCTGATTCCATGGCTTCTTGTTGTGACCGAAGTAAACGCTCTTGCTTGGGTGCTGGCTCCGATTTGATCTTCTCAAACTGGGTCTCTAAGTCATTCTGTTGGGTAGGTTTCAGTTCACCCCAGAACATTGGTTTCATAGCTTCGCGTAGCCATCGGTAAAGTTCGACGGTCAGGTTTGTTGCTTCGGCACGGACGTTCTTGTCGGCGGCACCGAAAGCTTTTGGGAGCGCCTTGAGGACGGGCTTCGGATCCACGATTTTGCAGCCATAGTTGTGGAAAATTTGGGTAAGGGCATGCAAGGTTGCTGCAACGTTCTTGGGAACTTTGTTGGAGAGCCCTGGTAGGATATCCTCAATAACAGGTGCAGAAGTGTCGAGCTCTATGTAGAGTAGCAAGGACTCAATAGCGTTCTGCTTGGTAGCAGCTCGTGTGGAGGAGAGACACTTTTCGACCATCGGGGTAATGGTGAGCCCTCGTGTTCTTAGAGCTCCATCCCGTCCACCAAATTTAAGAAAGGCACATAGCGCGACGAGGGCCTCTTGCTGGGCCGCAACGTTGGAATCAGTGACGGCCGACTTCCACAGGCCGGGGTCGTTGATGAAAGGTCGAAAACAAGGGTCGGATTCGTCGGGGGATACAGAGAACTGCTTCGCGGCATCTTCGTAGGCTGCTTTTCTAACCTTCCAGACCTGTACATTTGATAGTTAGACATGGCAGCCAAAGGTAGGGAACCAGAGAGTGAACCTTGTGAGCGAAGCGGTCAGGCAAGGGCAAGGAGCTAAAGTCTTCTTCCTGGTCCGCCATGATTGCGGAGTTGCCCTCGTAACAATATGACGTCGAATTCGAATTCGGATATCGTTCGCGGGGGGGTGAAGGGTTCTTTGATGGTTTAGCAAGGTTTGCTACGCGGGAAATTAGCTTCTTGAATAGTCGGGAAGGTCTCGGGGTTGCCATGATGTGTATGCGTGTGTCTTAATCAGGCAGACCAGCAGACCATATGCCAGACAGCGTGAGACGTTTGGGGATGGCATCACAGCACATACCAAAAATGCAAATGCGCTGGCGAAAGTACGGGTATCAGAGAACAAAGAAGGCCAGGGTGGTCGCGTGTAGAAACAGAGAGTCTTGTTCCTTCTGCAAGCAAAACAAGCACAGGCGCGCAATCAGCGATGATTTGTTCCTAGGGAAAGAAAGATGGTGGCAACAAAAGCAGGTCACGACCAAGTCCAAAACCAAATCGGCTCGATGCCAGTTGAATCCTTGTTGCTGGGGACAAAGACGCAGCCATGCAGTTGCAGCTTCGGTCCAATGACTGGTGTTGGAGGGGGAAAGTGAAGAGGCGGCGTCAGCTGATGGTGCCGGGGGGGTGGAGGGGCCAACGGTAATGAGAGGTACATCATCACAAACTAAAAATTGGTAGAGGGAAAAGTACCTACAGTAATTCAGATCTTCAGAAACAATTCCACACAGGAACGTCTTGTAACAAAAGCTGCTTGTGATGATACGGAAAACATTCAGAGATAGCCAAGTATAGGAAACAATTACAATTGAATATCATGGGTATATAGACATGTTATATATAAAGGCAATCTACTATAAGGCATTTGTGCGTTGTTCGGTTGCTGCTCCTCGACTTGGTTGTTGACGCCCAACCCTTGTTTGGGTGCCATGCATTGGCCCAGAAACAGAGCAAGCCACACACGCTCGCCACTATGTCTCATCAACAACGACGGCTTGCGCTATTCTAAGCAAGAAAGTGAACGGATATGCATCGAAGAAAGCACAAAACTAAGGCTAATACATGAAGGAAAATCACTCCACCATGAGGCTTCAAGATGGTGTATACAGAATACCTCAGCACCCCGTGGCTTTACTTAGAAAACTATTGTGCTGCAGCTGGATGACCTCTGTACATTGTATGTGCTGTAGGTACCCTAACGCCAAGTTAGCACTTATCGCTCCCGCCATCAAGCAAAAACATGTTTCACCTACTGAAGCTCCAAATACGTAGAATACGTATACAAGTCCCAAGCAGCATACTTTGATAGTGGGCACTATCATTGGCCAGTTGACGTGGTTTCAAGCATGAAAGCCATCTCGTTCTAAAAGTACCAAGGTACCTAAAGGTACCACATATCAAGCACCACTAGGCGTTTGACGTACCTACCTTGTAGACATATTCACGTGAAGATAAGATAAGAAATAGATGCTGTATGACTGCCTGTTACGACATCTTAAGAGACTCTGTAAATGACGGCACGCGTGCGCGCCTCAGCAGAGGAGTCTTGTCAATAAGAAAAAATCTCCATCTGAATAGCCTTCAGAAACTATGAACGGCTCATCCTTCCCAATATTCGATCCGTCGCGCCTCACCAAGGCTGCGGCGGCGGAGTATTCTTCATCAGCCTCCGAATCCGAAGACGAATACCTTGTCCCTGGGATTAATTCCGACAACGATTTCGGCGACACCAATCCTCGTAAGCGACGTCGCGTTGGTGGAAATAGTAAAGAAAAAGCAGCCCTAGGAATATTTGGTTCAGACAGCGAGGGTGAAGGGCCAGCAAGGAAGTGGAAGAGAAAGACACTGAGAAATAAGGGAATGAGCTTTGTCGCCAAAGGAGCAAATGAAGAAGACGATAGCGACGCCCGATACAGGAATGAAGACGAAGATGAAGATTTCGAAGATACCAAACCTGTTTTAGGTGGCAGCTTCTTAGCCAGAGGCGACAACGACCGCGAAGACAACGATGACGACGACGAAGACGAGGAAAACGAGTTTGATGGAATGAAAGCGCAGTTCGGCGCCTCATACGACCAACCTAAGTCAGAGTCAGCAAAAAGTTTCACCCCATACTCAGCTTTTCGGTCAAAATTTGACGGGAAGAACCCATTGGGTACGGGCTTCGTGCCATCCTCCTCTTACCAGCCTGTGCTCAACCAACAAGTGGGCAATGACAGCCCAACGCCACGCAACAAGCCCCAAGTCAGCGCTTTCGGCGGCAAGGGCAAGATCAACTCTAATTCTTTCGGAGCTAGAATGATGGCAAAAATGGGTTATAAGGAGGGTGGGGGTTTAGGCAAAGAAGGGCAGGGTCGAAATATCATCATTGAGGCCAACTTGCGACCACAGGGCATAGGTCTGGGTGCTGTGAAAGAAAAGTCCGAACAAGAGCGGCAGGAGGAAAAGCGACAAGCGAAGCTTCGTGGAGAAACGGTAGAAGATGACTCTGATGATGAAAAGAGGAAGAGGAGAAAGAAGGCGAAAGCCAAAACTCTTGGAGGCGCATTTGATAGCGCTGCTAGTACGCCGCGCCGTCAGAAGACCAAGTATCTGACAGCAGAAGAACTCAAGGCCGCGGCCCCAGGTCTTCATATTCCTGATGCTTTTGCACCTATTCTTGACATGACCGGCCCGGGGAGCAGGATGTTGACGTCTACTAGTGGTATAATGACACCTACAACCGGCACGGTTACCCCCGAGTCAACTGAGGTGATAGAAGCAAGAAAGCTGGTGAAACGGGCCCAGGCGGATCTTCTTGCCTTCTCTGATGAGTGGAAGAGCTTGGAAGAAAGAAAAACGTGGATTAATCTGGAATTAAAGGAGAAAGAGCAAGAGATGGAAGATTTGCGATCGGATCTTGAGAAGCTACAAACCTTCTCTGGCTTAGTGTCTGGAGAGCTCGCGGGAGCCGAATGGGACCAGCTTATACTCTCTCTTCAGCAAGCTATTCAGCTCGGGGTGGCTCAAGCTGAGGTAGCTGATATCGCCGTTGCGGCAATACACCCCCTTCTACGAGAAGCGGACTGGGATCTTTTGAAGGAGCCTACCAAGTTTGCCTCAGATCTTCGGGGCCTTTCGGGTCTCTTTATGCTCACCGACAGCAAGAAGGACAAGTCTATTGGGAAATGGCATGCCACTGAAGTCCGCAGCAATGACGTATATCGAAGCCATCACAAGTCGACAACATCGTATGAAAGTATGATGTACAAGATTTGGCTGCCCAAAGCACTTGCAGCACTTCGGTCTTGGGATGTGTTTGAGCCGACACCAATGCTCAATCTTCTGGAGGCCTGGGAGGAGTTACTTCCACCGTTTATCCGAGCTCAGTTTATCAACAACGTCGCTTCCAAGCTAGAGGCCGCTGTATCGGATTGGAACCCTAGAAAGAGGCGCCAGAGTCAACATCTCCCTCACATATGGCTATTCCCATGGCTTCAACATCTTCCCTCATATCATTTGGACCCCAGAGGCACCGGTCTCGTGGCCGACGTCCGGAGGAAATTTAGACAGCTTATTGAGTCATGGGAGTTTGAACGTGGCCTCTTCCCGGGCCTTACACAATGGGAAACCGTGCTGGGAGACCAGTGGAGGCCTCTTGTCATGTCTCACATCTTGCCCTCCATGGGTCGATATATGCGTAGCAACTTTCGCGTTGATCCTGCTGATCAAGAACCATATCTTGGTGTCCTGACGGGTATTCTTAGGTGGGCACCCATGTTAGGGACAAGGAAGGTAGCCGAGGTCCTCGTGCAGCACCTCTTTCCCATGTGGCACGAGAAGCTGGCTGAGTGGTTAGCGCTTGACGATGCCGATTTGAGCGAGGTAGCTGAGTGGTACGGGTGGTGGAGAGGTGTTTTACCCCCAGAGGTCATGGAGATGCGTGTTGTAAGAGGGGAATTTGATAGAGGACTTCGCGTCATGGCTAATGCAGTAGCCGGAGCTTGACACATCACGTAGCTCCATTTAGATATCAGCCGTTGGGAGTCCTGCATCTTATTCATAGCTGAAACATTCAGGAACCTTGGGGGGAGGATTGGATCGCTGACTTTCCGCTTGGGCGTGGTGAAGTAGAATTATGTACACACTTCAATATGATGAACAATCACAAAGAATACAGTCTTCCAATCCGAAATATCTCATTGACTTACTTCAGCTCCGATTTTCAAGACTTTTCTGTGTTCCTTCTTTTGTTGAAAAAATAGGGCAAGGACAGTTGTGGTTCAAGTCAGCCGACAACTTGTCGTTTCGGACAAAGAATACGCTTACACTGGGATCCTGGAGAGGGTTTCCCGAGCCACATCCTTTGGTACGCCCATTTTTAATTTTTCTTCTAGTAGGGACGGGGGTGCTATCAGTAAGAAATGTGAGAATATAGTTAAGCAGACAAAGATTGTTGTATAATACAAAGTCCTTGGAGATTTGTATAATAGAGTTTTGTAATAATTAGGTGATGGTCTCCGAGGTTGTTCCATCTAGGAGGTGATACGACATTCTTATAATTTACCTACGTAAGTATCTAATGACAATTGGGGGGTTATTCTTCTTACTTTGTATTCCTAGACGTGACGTCAGCTAGGCGAACTTCTCGAAGCTATTGTTACACGAGTTTTTTTTGCAACGAAGATTGACCTTGTACAGATTAATTGTTAAAGAGCTCTTGTCGGGTGCCGGTAGGAATACAATATCGAGATAAAGAATTGGTTATTTAGGACCCAGCCCCTCTAGTTTATTGAAGAACCTATCAAATATTATAATTAACCTGGACCATCTTGTCAAACAGGTTTTACTAATTGTATAATAGATGTTTTCTAAACTGAGTACCAATCATTGAGCACGCATACGTAAGTTGTTTCTTGTGTAAATATCTGTATCATTATGTGACATAGTTCTCTTGAATTCCCCACTGCTCAATCTTAGAACCCGTTCTTCTGAGAGCATTTTTATGAGGATAGGCCAACGAGCCGAGAGGGTCTGCTGTTCTTTAGTTAAATCCAGTCTGTTGTTTATACTGAGATTGGAATATTTTATTACTTAAATTCCAATAAGAATAGTACTAGATTTAACAATATGAAAATTATTTAAACCGGCTTTTTCCCGTCTGAAGAGTCATACATAATAGCCTCTAATCCACTCCTCTAGGTTAGCACATTTGGATAAAGAGTAACCTTGATTCCCTCAAGACTCTACTAAAATGTCAAGGATAGCTACCACCAAAAAATAAAAACAAGGGAGGAAAAGAGACGAAATCTACATTAGGCAAGTGGTTTCAATATTCATAGGGGACAATATCCATAGGGGAGGTCGCCTCTCTGAATACTTACTGCTCCTCTAAATCCTTTGAATCCTTTGTGTGTTAGCCTGCCTACCCAATGAGCAGGCGTTTAGAGTGCAGTGCCTACGTAGGTTTCCCAATGTTATTGTTATTGTCGTTTTGTTATTAAGGGCCCATGAAGCTGGGAAAAGGCGGTGGACTGATTGATGACACTCTCTCTCTCTGGACCAACCCCCCCTCCCCTCTGCCGCCCACAGGTGTCACACACAGGCCGAGTTGCATTTTGCAGTCGTCGTCGTTGACTGGGGATCCGCGCGTCAAGTCGCACACGGAGAGGACTGGAGGGGAAGACTGCAGACCGCACTAGAGCACTGCACTGACAAGGTACTCACTGTTAATTGGCGCCCAAAAAAAAAGAAAAAAAGAAAAAAAAAAAAAGGTTACCCAACATCCACTGGAGGAGGGACCTAGGCTAGGCTACTCCGTCCGTTATCCTTCTTCCCGTGCGTGTGCCCCCGCCAGGAAAAAGAAGGGCTTACATCACATCACCCCTTGCACCACCCAATCCCCATCCACCCTGGATCATTACTCATTCCCTCAATACCTAACCACCACTTTCCTCGTTTACCACTTCACTGCCACCTCTTCCACCACCACCAGGCCATCCGCCACTCGCCGCGACCCCCTCGCGATCCGCGTCACCGCGCGATCATCGCTCCTTCAACGACAGTTTTCCTTTTATCGCCCCAGGCATTCCGGGAATGTCATAGCTGGGCCTCTTTTGTCCTCTGTTCACGCGCATCGCAAACGCAGACGCACCTTGCCCGCTTCCGCTTCCCCTCCCCTCTTCGCTCCGAAGTGCCCCCTTGTCGGAGAAGGCACTAATTAATCCACCGAATCAACCCTCGCCCGCATGCTTGATCGCCTCCCGAATACCGGTACATGATCTCAACGCTTCGATAATCTGTTCCGACTCAATCTACCACCCAGTCCCCATCTCCTTTATTCATTCCCCCGCCCCGGTGCTGCGTTTGCCGGCCCCGAGGCTTAGTTCCGACCCGCCACCATGTTCTGGAGATTTGGCGGTTACGCCAACATCTCCGCCATCGATACAATTCTCGACAAACCTGATTTCACTCTCGAGGAGCTACTTAATGAGAGCGATCTGATCCAGGAGCTCAAGCAGCATAACACGAAGCTTATCGAGTATCTTCGCGAGGATAAGGTCCTTGAAACCTTACTTGAGTATGTCATCGCCCCTAAGTTAGAGACGATCGAACCTCCGGCCGAAAAAGATGCCACCACCGACGACAATGAAGAATCCGCGGGCAAGAGTCGTTTGCTCCCCCTGTCCCGACCGCGCGCCTCTTCACGTGCTACCGATCCCGGCATGGATGAAGAGGAAGATAGCGAGAAGAAGCGCAACCGGTTCGCCTTTGTTGCTTGCGAAATCTTGAGCTCTGATACCTGGTCCATTTACGAGGCTCTAGCTGAAAATCGCAAGCTGATTCGTGAGTTTTGGAAGTTTCTCGCGCGCCCTGCCCCGTTGGACCCTTTGCAAGCGAGCTACTTCACAAAGGTGAACGAATCTCTCTTTGAAAAGAAGACAGAAGATATGATGGAGCTTTTGATGAATATTGAAGATGCGGTTCCGAACCTGCTTAGGCATGTCGAATGTCCCATGGTCATGGATCTACTTTTGAAGATAATTGCACTGGACCGCAGTGAGGGTGGACAAGGTGTTGTCGAGGTGAGCTTGTCCTGCTCCTAATTACGTCGCATGTAGCTAACCACACCATGCAGTGGCTATATGCCCAAGACATGATTCCTACTCTGCTTTCATGCCTTAGCCCCGAGAACAACTGGGTGGTACAGACTGCTGCCGGCGATTTTATCAAGGCCATTATTACCATTTCTGCCAATGCCTCGCAGAACGAGCAACAGTGCATCGGCCCCAACGAGCTTACCCGTCAGCTCGTCTCAAAGCCATGTGTTGAGCAGCTGATCAAATATATGCTTAGCGGCGGAAACCCCCTCACTGTTGGTGTCGGTATTGTTATCGAGGTGATTCGAAAGAACAACTCCGACTACGATCCCGACATGGGTACCGAATCAAATGCTGTGCCATCCAGCAGTGACCCTATCTATCTCGGAACCCTCCTTCGACTTTTTGCAGAGAACGTGCCCAACTTTAGGAACTTGATCATGGACACCCCTATCCAGAAAAATAAGATCAACTCCACTTTTGGTGACAAGCTGGAGCCTCTCGGTTTTGACCGTTTCAAGACTTGCGAACTGATGGCCGAGCTGCTACACTGCAGTAACATGGGCCTTTTGAACGAGCCAGGTTCGGAGGAGCTAATTGCGGCGCGAGATGCCGAACGCCATCGTTTGCGTGCCGAGGGAAAACTCGGCCCGCTCAAGGAGGAAGAGCCTGCTGCTATGGAAGACTTGTCCCTGCGACGAAGTCACCTTGAGGAAGTCCGACGACTCGAGGTGACCAACGCTGCTGATGACGATGGTTTTGAAGAGGTGGAGCCTAGCAAGGAAATGAGTGAAGATACCTCCCACGAGTTTGTCAAGGCCGAGGCAGATATTCCACCTATTCCTGCGTCAAACCTCTCTAAGGACGAGGATGATTTTGTCGACGAGCCTCTTAGCCCCATTGATACTTCTTCCCGCCCACAGTTTGACGACGTAGACCTCGTGGTTGCGCCACTCTCCCCTACCAAATTGAAGACCGCTCAGCCTGTATCTGCCGATGATACCTCGACCACAGACGACGAGAAGGTTGTGGTTACTCCTGAACTAAAACCCGCTGAGGAGAAGGAGTCAGAGGCACATACTGCTTCGGAGGCAATGGAAACATCAGAGAAAGTGTCCAAGGATGATGTCTCTGAGCCTGAAGTCAAGTCTGAGACCACCGAAGCCAAGACTGCTGAGGTTCAAGGTCCCCTGAAGGGCGAACTGTCGCCGCACCCTGAAGATACTCCCGCGCCACTATTTTCTGCTCCTCCCGCCCCCGAATCCGGTGCTGATAGACCTCCTCAGGTAGCTGAGAAGTCGCTCGCTGAGGTCCTGAGCCCTGTGGCAGATGTTAAGTCACCAGATACTCCCCAGTCTCATGAAAAGCAGCCTGAGGAGCAAGAAGAGCGGGTAGAGCCAGTTGTGGGAGACTTTTTGAAGATGCAGTTTGTCGAATATCGCGTGGTGCCAACCATTTTGGTCAGTCCTATGTTTCCCCTGACCCATTCTCATATCATTCTAACCCTACTAGTCGTTCTTTTTTGCATACCCGTGGAATAATTTCTTGCACAACGTAGTGTACGATGTTGTCCAACAGGTTTTCAATGGTCCTATGGATCGGGGATTTAACCCTAACCTCGCCATTTCTCTTTTCGAAGCGGCCGACATAACTAGTGCTATTATCAGCGGGCAGCACGCCAGCGATGAGTCTCAAGCCAAAACCAAGACTCGTATGGGATACATGGGCCACCTCACCCTCATCGCTGAGGAGGTGGTGAAATTTACCGAGCGGAACCCTCCGCAGCTTCTCTCAGAGGCAGTTCTGGACAGGGTTATGAGTCAGGAATGGATCAACTACGTGGAGGGTGCTTTGGCGGAGACCCGCGAGAGAGATAATGCCATTCTTGGCGGCGTACGACCTGACGTGGCTCTAGGCAACAGGGCGATGGGAGGCAGTGGGCTAGGAGGTGTCGGCCTGTCTGGCCTCGGAGGGAACTCGAGCGGCTCCAACGCCCTGGCAGAAGCTGGCTTAAACGGAGGAATCGAACTCAACGAGAGCTCCGGAAACGGCATTGGTCCCTTCACCATTAGCGCGGGAACAATAATGTCAGGTTTTGGCAGCAGCAGCGACGAGGAAGATGAGGATGGCGATGGCGATGAAGAAGACGTGAACTCCGAGGTAAGTGACGATTCCAATGACGATCTCGGTGGCGACCCGGACATGGACTTTGCGCGCACTGGCATAGTAGAATCTCCAGAGGACGTCACAATGGGGTCTCCTGAGCCTATCAGAACAGATTCACCTGAGGCTCCAGCTGATACGGATATGACTCTGGACTCGCCAATGTATTTGGGTGGTGATGCCACCGTCTCGAACCAGACGGAATTCCCTCGGGAAACCCAACCAGAGGCAGAACCCATGGAGCATGTCATGAGACCGGCGACCTACCCTTAGTATGGGTTCCGTCGTCATGAAATGTACCACCAAGCATTGTCGAGGGGCCTGAGGACAGGGGAGGGCGACCAGGTTGACGAGCACGTGAATCTTGGTGACCTCGAGTCATTTGAGGATATTGACGTCGAGGACCTCTTGAATATTCTGTCCGAGGCCACACCCTGACATAATAGCTACTTGAAAAGTCAATTAGGGGTTGACGATGTATGAAAAGGACGAGGATAAAAAGATTGGGGCGGATGACGATCAAGCTTCACGAATAATCATAAAGGGATATTTTCATGTATGACGACCAGAGCAGAGAAATT
Source organism: Mariannaea sp. PMI_226 (assembly GCA_024336345.1). Lineage (NCBI taxonomy): Eukaryota > Fungi > Ascomycota > Sordariomycetes > Hypocreales > Nectriaceae > Mariannaea > Mariannaea sp. PMI_226. Next base: position 229,209 of record JANFOG010000005.1, read on the forward strand.
AGGACTGTTATGGCAAGGAAAAAAATGGAATGGGGGATCAAGAGTTGAAACTGGATGTCCATGTCGTCGCCGGTTCGGCTGTCTTTGCGTGGTTGAGACTTGAGGAGCTTCTGATACTGACTGTACTATTTAGTTCCGTGCTTATACTGACCCTCTCAACAATGCTGGAGGCTCTATGGAACCACCATCTGTGCCACCACCTCCTCCACCCCCTCCACCGCTGAACATTCCCCCTTCGCGGGCAAGACTTCAGCTAGCAGCACGACTGGCGATGCATCAGAAGAACAGTCAAGCCTTACAAGCCTCTTCTGCGACCCTACATCAAGATGATGACGATGACGACGACGACGACGACAATTCAGCAGATCCATTTGCAGACACGGAAGAAGACCTCGATGATGGTGATGAACAGGATAACGGCCGTGGCTCATGGTGGCGAGGAATGGTACGAGGTAGAGTCAAGACTGATGGAAATGAGTCTGATGATGAGCGTGACGATGATGACGACGAATTTGGAGACTTTGCGATGGCAGAGGATGACAGAGGCGGCGAAGACAACTTGGTTCTGAGACCATTAGCAGTAAACCCGGCCAAAGAGGGCAACACGAGGGGCTTGAGCGGCCTTTGGCCGTTTGGGCTGTCCAAAGCAGAGAAACAGAAGGAATCGGACAGGCTCGCGTCCGGTGATGGGGGTAGAGTAGATGATAACGGTGATGGTGATGACAAGAAGGCTGTGGAAGTCAAGGAGGCCAAGCGAAGAACGAGCATCGAGGACCCGGATGATGATGAGGTTGTCGTTTGAATTGCAAACAAGTGGTGATACCAAACTATTTTACAGAGGGTGTAGGTACTTTAGAAGGGACATGATAGATTCATGGAATATGGAAGGGCTGAGGGGGTTTACTACGAGAGGGTTAGGGTTTCTAATGACGAGGTTGATTTGATGGCTCACGCATACGTGCTCTGGGCAATTGTTAGTGTACGATAATCGCATTTGTCTTGTCCTTCTTGGTTTATTCCGCATGTCGCTTGATTAGGTCTGTGGTTTGTACGTAGACGCATCTTTTGGAGTTGGCATTATGTCATCTAGTACTATACAGAGAACAGAAGATTTCATGGCATCAGGTTTTGAGACTCGAAACCTTTAGCTAAATGTGCAGGGCCAATCATAGATGGGGCCGTCAATTGTCCAATGTACGTCTTTCAGAGCGACTTATTGAAACAAGCCAGGTAGGCATCAAATTTCACAGCGGGGTTGGCCATGTCACGGCAAATCTCACGTTTGTTTGTCAGAGGGCCATCTATTTCTAGTTTCCAGCAGTGTCTTTGCCTCGCAACCTTGGTTACCTGATGGTAGATGACTCTTTTGACGGGTGAGTTAGTATAGCTCTTCGGAGAATTTACGTTGGCTCTTACTTATTTGAAGGAACTATTTACCCTCGTCAGCTGAAACCCTTTTTCAAGCATGTCTGTAATTATATTGTTGCTGGTTCAGTCAGCTATTTGGAGCTGCTCTCGGATTCTTCGGTGCCCCGCACCAGAGCGATATGGAGATATCGATGTCATAGGCAATTACACTAATGACAAGCGAGGGAGGTGAAAGCTGGGTGAAACGATGAACATGGTTACAAAGCACGTGTGTAGCCGCCAAGGCGTTGAATGGAGAGGCTCATCTCGGCGGATTGGGTTCTAGATTCACATTGTTGGCTTTGGACAACCTGGCACCTTTATCGCCTGGCCCTCATCGCTCCCGTTGGCCATTGGGGGCGCGTAGTGTGCTGCCGACGAGTTATTTAATGGAATTGAGAGAGTCAACTCGGGAATGGTCTGTATGGCGTAGCCCATGGTAGTTGGCCTACCTAGTGTATGACGGGCTTTCTCCTATGTCAGGCTCTCTTGTAAGATAGACAACCAGACGACCAGACGATGTTTTTGAGACGATTTTCAGACCAATCTCAGAAAGTCAGCTCAAACTGACCAGCCACGCCACATATCAATTGCCCTTAATTAATCTATCTGTACAGTGGCATAGATTGATATCAATTCACCCAAGTTAAGGTGCCTTACTTGGCAGGAGGTTGTGTCGGCAATCTCGACGGCCACGTGCACGCAGCTGGACAAGTCATGTCCTGGATGATTTAGGAATGTGTGAACTACATACGGACAGGGCAAATGGAGAACAAGGAGTGGAAGCCTGGCAACGCACCGTCGCAAAACGGGAAACGGGCCGCACGACATCCTGGTTTATGTTGGTGGGGGTGTGAATTTTTTTTTTCTTCAGGGAAGCATGTAAACATGTGCTGGTTGGATTTGTTATTATTATTTCTTGGGATTTTTTTTTTTTTTTTTCAGATGGTCGAAGTAAGTAAAGTATGGAGATAGTGCTACTATGCAGTCCGAATGTAATCATGTATTGAGCCTGTCCTCAGAGGCTGGTCCTAGTTGCATTTGAAACACTGGGCAGAGGAAGAGAAGATGAGATAATATATTCATCTGTGCATTTTGTACTATGCACGTGCAGTAGGAAGTGAGGGAGCGACATGGGGGGAGCGGAATTTAATCGGGTGGCGGAATTAGTTTCGGGGATGATGGGGGGAGGGGGAGGGGAAGGGAGGGGAATGGTTGAATGGATGGCGAAAATAATTAACCAATGTGTTGGCGGTGAGAAGGAATGTGATGAAAGGCAGACAATACAAATGATAATGCTTACTGCGGCTTGGAAAACTGGACGATGATGATGGATCAAGTCTGCACGATCTGAACCCCCCCAATCCCCAGGGGTGAGCGTGAGTGATGAAACCACTGGACGATCATGCGATGTGTGATGTGACAATTGGACTGTGGTTGAATGATTGTTGTGTTCCTCGCAGATGGGAGGGGGTCGAAGATGGTGGGCATCATTTCTTTTTCCATGTTGCAGATTGACGTGCGGATCACTCAGATCCTCTGGATGGGACGGCACTAAAACGAAGAGGATACGAAGAGGAGACGAGGAGGAGACGAGAAGGAATAAGTTGCATGGCCAACCACCACCTACTGTGCTGCGGCCACATCATACATAGTATGGACGAGTTATTCGGTTGTACCCTATAGAGTAGTCCGTAAATTCGTCCATTTTGGGGCAACCTTGCTTGTGTAGTACGACACGACATAGGAAGAAGAGAGAAGAGTATAACTTACTATCATCACTCAGCTTTGCTCAACAAACAGATGGCTTTTCGAGGACAGGACTGCTGCGTCTGCAGAGCAAGGTAGGTGATTTATGTCCATCGTACGGTTACCACCCTCTTCGCTCTCACTCTCACGTTACTTATTTTATCTACCTAGTACAGGATCTACTGGTATGGAGCATACATACTGTAATTACCGACTACACAGGATGGTAGCATCATAACTACTGCACTTATTTCCTACTATGGTATGTAGGTAGTCAGTAAGTAATAATAATGAATAATACATACGAGGGGGGCGAATTTTTTCCTCCCCCAGGAGTTGAGTCTCCAGGGCCACAAGCAAAACCCCATCTCGATAGGGCAGGAGGAGACAGGCTACTATGGAGTGGGTGGGCTTGTTCAAGTCAGTCAACATGACGAAGGATTCTAAATCAAGCCGGAGGATTACAAATATTCGATTGGTGCTGGGTAGCATATTGGTGCAAGACTGGCAAGTAAATGCGACCAATGACATAGCATCCTGTAAAGTGTTGCAATATCGCACATGTTTGATGTTTTTAAATGATCTACCACACCTGTCGAATGCAGATCGGCTGACAACCATGCTGTTGCAACTCGACGGATAATTAGTTACGATACGATACCAGGCCAAGGTACAGATTAAAGTGTGCACTGGATCATCATCCGCCCACGATCTTGGCATCTCTTCATACATACACAGTACTGTCGTACATGGTACGTAGTTGGTATTGTTGTGTGCCTGTGTTACCACGTCTGGAGTCGGTGGCATGAGTGTGCCCTTGTGATTGGCACCTTTGCCCACGAGACCCAAACAAGGAGCCGGGGTTGGGCCATACTAGATAGTAAGGGTTCATTTCGGCTGTTGATCAAGGATGTGCTGTGGAGGTGGAGGAAGGGGGCCAGCCGCAGGGCGGAGGAGAAACAAAGAGGGCGACGGATTAAGAAAAATACACGAGCTCTGGAGCGAGGTGGTAAAGGCGGACACGCCGGATGGGAATGGATGGTGGAAATTGTAGAAGGAAAAAAAAAAACAGAACCGTACGTGGGTAAATTGTTTTATGATTCGACGATTTTGTGCAAGTTTGTGAAAGTATTCAAGTAACACATTTCACTTACTCACAGCTGAATAGAGAGAGAGAGAGAGAGGAGGGAGGCTGTTATTGCAGTTGCAGTTGCAGTTGCGGTTGTGTTGTTCTTGTTTGTAAGCTTAACCACCCAGACTCATCACCAACATACATGCATTGCAGTGTGGCACGTTATTAGAAGCATTCTCACTGTTCGTTTCTCTTCTTCATGGTTCCTCGAATATCCCATTCCGCCCTCATTCATGCTCGCGTGGGAGAGGAAATATGTTGGGGGTGAGGGGGGGGGGGGGCCCAAGCTCCCAACCATAGACTCACGTACGAACACGTTAATGCACATAGGTACTTTGTAGCAACTTCCCAGAGAGGAGCAAAATTGGATTCAGGGCCAATGTACTACCTTGGCTGTGAATTGGACTTTGGTAGTCTGGATAATACCACAGTAATAATAATGAAGTGAACAAGAATGGGGATCCTTCACCCTTGATTTCGCCCACGCGCTAAAGCTCCGACTGGAGGAAGCTAACTTACAAAAAGCCCATTCATGATGTCAGCTCTATCTTGCTTAGGTGCCCGATGCTGGTGTCCGGCTTTTCTTTTGGAGTCACTATCAGGGCCCCCCCTGGCTTTCTTTGGCTTTCTTTGAATGGTCCGTGTGTCGCTTGCTGCATATGTCCACATACTAACCAGGCGGCATTTGCGCGCGTTGCACGATCTTAGCACGACTGGTCATCATCCCCCAAGGGTCCAAGGTGACCAGGGGGGAGGAAGTGAATGGAAGGAATCATGATTAGTCGAGCTACGAGGCCTGCACGAGAGTTGATTCTGCTATTATGGTACAGTACTGTGTATGCACCAGCTTCACTCTTCACTCTGACTGGAGCAACTACGGGCTATTGTTACAATAGTACCAGTTCAGCCCGTTTGTCGAGAATTACACAGTATTCAGCCTCTCCCTTCAAGCTAACCAGCTGTACCGTACCACTCTTAATTACAGACACGGAGAAAACGGCACTTCCCTCTCTCTCCCTCTACCGTTTCTTTTTTTGTTCTTCACCCAGTCTGCAGTGTTGGAGCTTGATGCAGCCACCCCCCTCCTCTCGTTCTCGTTTCTTCTTCTTCTTCTTCTTCTTCTTCTTCTTCTTCTTCTTCTTCTTCTTCTTCCTCTTCCTGTGCTTCTTCTTCTTGTGCTTCTTTCTCTTCGTTCTCAACAGACAAAGCAAAACCACGCCAATCTTCCCAACTGTCAGCTTCGGTACCTCATTCGACACCTTTATGAGACGATCATAGGTTGCAGGGCACTGCTCCCATCTTCCTGTCCTATCTCTTCTGACTGAAGAGCCACCCGACCCCCCTACCTAGTTCCTAGCCTGCAAGCCCGCAAGCCCACAAGCAAGCCGGCCCACCTTCCCGGCTCAAGGCTAGTTCGTAGTTCGTCCTGGCATCTCTTTCGGCTTCGGTTTCGACTGACTCCCCAGTTATACTGTACATAGCATAGTACCTCAAATCAAACTTGCCACTCTCACTCGCCAACTTATGCCCTGTGTATCTTCTGATGGATCCATCCATCCATGAACGGCGACTGAAATCCTGCCATCCAAAGTACAGGAGACCCACGTGCATGACAATGAAATACATACAACTGTGCCATTGGCTACTGTGCCGCTGCATTCCTTTGTACTGCTTGCTTTACATAGTACACAGTAACCCTCCCCCCCGGGGTCCTCGTTCGAGAAATCCCCATTTAGTCTCGGCCCCTAGTACTGAATAAGCGCGTTTAAGCACGACTGTAATACGGTGACTGGAGTACATTGTCGTTGATTAAAAGAGCAGCTCCCTCAGCTCAGCAGCCTTCGTCTTGCTGGTCTAGTGGAGAGAAATCGGTGTACGTACTATTCACGACCTGTTTCTGCACGATCCTTCACGTACATAGTGTCTGTTCCCTCGTAATTCGTAGTACCTGTATAATTCCGAGTACCTCGTAATTCGTAGTACCTGTATAATTCCGAGTACCTCGTACCTTGTAGAACGGATCTGCGGGAAACGGACAGCCTAGGATTTGACGACTCCGGAAGACGGCTGTCAGATTTATTTCACAAGGCCAAATGCCAATGTGGTTTGTTGTCCTCGGTCATTGCTCAGCACTCCAACCATTCTAGGCTCTCTCTGCCTTTTTTTTTTTTCTTCTTCTTCTCTTTGCCATTAACTATACCTTTATTTTCCTTTCTTCTTCTATTCAGCCTCTATCCTAAAATCGACTTAGTCAGGTAAATTGGCTCCTTTGGTTTTCACGCCGTTGCGTAATGTCAACGCCCATGTATTGAGGCTTTCAACCCCGTCTCTAGCTCCAAACCGCGATCGAGAACGTCCAACATCCCAACACGGGTGCTTCCACGCTTGTCCTTTTCCCTCTCTTCCTCCCCTGTATTCGACCAAAATATATGAATTTTATATAAATATATTCATACGTATATTCATCAATAATCCCATTACCGCCTTTCTGAACGACGACGTTACACCCAAACCATGGCCGAGTCGGCCCCGGCAAGCCTGCCATGGCTCAACACCGACACCTCCCGCGATGGTCCTCCCACCGAACGTCTCATCATCGCCCTCTCCGAGACGCTCCAGATCCCCAGGGAGGACATTGAACTTTTCGACTCCTTCACCGACCTCGGAGGCGACGCAGAAGCCGCAGTAGCCTTCCATGATGCATGCTTAAGGAAAGGCATCGACGTCAGGGTCGACGACATCCTCAACTGCCACACACTCGCCGAGCTACAGACACGCATGACCCCATTGAGTCCGGCCTCAGAAACAGGATCACCGGCAACCGGATCAACAGTCAAAGCAACAACAGAAACAGTAGTAGAACAAGACCTGGGCCATGGCCGACTCACAGGTTCCTCGGGCGTCGACTCCGCACCGTCCAGCATGAGCATCAGCGCCACCGATATCTTCTCTACCCGACCAGCTTCCCGAGGCTCCGTGAGCAGTTATGGATCTGCGTCAACCACCATGTCCAGCTATGAGGAGGCCCAATCCCCTACCGCAGAACTCAAAGCAGAGCTGCTGTACACAGGACAGGATCCAGCAGCCAAGCCTAACAATAACAGTGCGAAGCATCATGGGAAGCCCACCGCCAAAGAACTAGAGCGTCTGGTACAGTCGAACCCCAGAGTACGCAACGTGTGTGTCGTAACACCTCGGGCCGGTCCCTTTGATGGCCAGCTCGTCGCTCTAGTTCACATCCTCAGTCTCTCACACGATGCCCAGCCACAATCATATTCGCTGTCCGAGGACGATGGGGAAGCATGCTCCCTCCCGCCACTATCTCAATTGGCCATACACAAGCTGGAGATCCGCTCGCTGCGCATCATTGCCGCGCAGGAGTGGGCAGCAGAGATTCGACGTCCACAGATTTGGATCCCCTTACAGCACATGGCCGAGCTAGAGGATGGAAAGCCAAACTCCCGGAAGATCCAGACGTGGGTGCAAAATATGGGCCAGGACCTTTATACAGACGCCATGAAGCTGCAGCTTCCCGAGCCCCGGCGCCGCGCCGAGAGCACACTTTCCAAGGTGAATATGAATGGCCATGACGATATGAGCGACGAGGCCATGTCGTCCTGGGCGGTGTGGAAGGGCGACGGCCACGAAGACGACGAGCTCGACGACATGGAGTGCTTCCCGCTGGCTCCCATGCAGAGACTCTTCTTCGAGACCTCGACGCGCCACGTGAACGAATCGACAGACCCCGGCGTTGGAGAACCTGAGTTGCGGTTTACTCACAGCATGATGCTCAGAGTTGAGGGAGGGGATGTCAAGGAGGCTGACCTCGAAGCCGCCGTGGAGGCCTTGGTGGCCCGCCATGGCATGCTTCGTGCACGTTTCCGACCCATTGGAGATTACTGGGTGCAGGTCATCATTCCCCAGACGCTCAACGCCTATCGCCTCAGCCACCATTACGATCTGAGCGAGGAGGGTATGGCGAGCCTCATCGACGCCGCCCAATCAGCGATCAACCCGGCCGACGGACCTGTATTCGCGGTAGAGCACTTCAAGAACGACAAGGAGCAGCTTATCTATCTGGTCGCGCACAACCTCGTCGTCGACCCTATGTCATGGCGCATCCTGGTACATGACCTCGACGAACTTCTGCGTAAAGGCTCGCTGCTCTCGGAAGGCTCCATCTCATTCCCTCACTGGGTCGACTACCAGGATTGCGAGACTACCCAGCGCCTCTTTGAACCGACTCTGCCATTCGAGGTGCACCCGGCCGCTTTGGATTATTGGGGCCTAGAAGAGCAGCCAAACAGCCATTTCGACAGCCAGCAGTCCAGCTTCTCGCTTTCCGGCGATCTCTCCCTCGTACTGCAGAAGGTCTGCACCAATGTCTTGCGAACCGACACCGCCGACGTCTTCCTGGCCGCGCTGCTGCTGTCCTTCCGCCAGACCTTCCCGGATAGGGCGCCACCGACGCTTTGGAAACGCGAGCATGGCCGCAGCGCTGTCCACGCTGACTTCAACATCATGGAGACTGTGGGCTGGTTCACAAGTCTGTGCCCGATTGGTGTTTCAATAGATCCTCTTGTCGACATTGTGCAGGCTATCAAGTTCATAAAGGACACTCGACGAGCCATTCCCCGCGACGGCATTCCCTTCTTTACGTCACAGTTCTCGACTTCGGACGGGGCGTCGTCCGGCGTCCCCGTCGAAGTCATGCTCAACTGGACTCAGAATGAACAAGTACACCACCCCGGTGGCATCCTCGAACCAGTTCTCCTCCCTGGCCAGACTGTCGCGGGGCCCAAGTCCGACACGGGCCCCCAGGTTGGACGCATCGCCCTGTTCGAGGTGTCAGCTCGCATCGATGCGTCGGGCATTGCCGTTGACTTCGTCCACAACAAGAACTCGGCTCGCCAGGACAAGATCCGCCTCTGGCGAAAGAGCTTCGAATCCCTTCTCCTCGAGGCCATTACTAAACTACGTTACCACGAGCCTGAACTGACCCTCTCTGACGTGCCGCTTCTAAGGACATCCTACGAAGCCCTCGCACGCCTGGGCTCCGACCGAGCATCAGGCTCCGGCCTCCCCAGCGTACGAGATATAGAAACCATCTATCCCATCAACCCGGCCCAGCAGGAGATCCTCATCGCCCAAACGAAGAACATGGACGCCTTCCACGTCCACAGCGTATACGAACTCCGCTTGCTGGACGGAAACCCCGTGGACACGACACGCCTGTGCAAGGCATGGGAGGCTATCGTGGCCAACAAGCCGGCCCTGCGCAGCATCTTTATCGACGGTGTTTCCAAGGAGGGCCTTTTCGACCAGGTCGTGTTGAAGAAGATCTCGCCTAACATGTTGTTTATTGATTCGAAAGACCCTGAGCGGGCGCTCTCCAAGCTGCCATCTCTCAAGACCTCATTAACTGAGCCTCGACATCGTCTCTCCGTGTGCCAGACGGAACTGAAGACGCTGGTGAGGATCGACGCCAGCCAGACGATCTCTGACGTGAGTATAATCTTTTTTTGTGTTTTTCTAACATTTAGATTGAAATCGCTCCCTTTGCTAACATTTTTAAATCTCTCCAGTTAACAAGCACTCACAACTTGGTCTTGGAGCTCTGTAGAGTATACTCCAACAACTCCCCGACTCACAACGATGCGCTGCACCGCACTTATCTTTACCACATGGCCTCCTTGGACACCGCCTATAGCCTGCAGATCTGGAAGACGAATCTCCTTGGCATCAAACCGTGCATCATGCCATTCCTCAATGCCGACACCGGCGAGCAGGTCAGCCGGCCTCACCCATTCACTCTGTCCGTGACCCGTAAGGAGCTCGACGCTTTCTGCCAAGAGGCCGAGATCGATCCAACAGCTCTTCTCCAACTAGCCTGGGCGCTCGTCCTGCGGGCGTTTGTCGGCCTAGACCAGGTTGTCTTTGGCTACCAGTTCTCGGGCCGCGATGAGCAGCTCCTCCATGGCATCGGTGGCGCTATCGGCAGCTTCGCCAACATCCTGCCGTGCGTCGTCGATCTCACAACCAACCAGACTATCAAGAAGTGCCTGTACAACGTGGATGATTCCTTCACCACCGCCCAGAAGCATCGATACGTCACCATGGCTGAAGTTCAGCATGCTCTCAGCATGAGAGAGGGCCCCTTCTTCAACACCTGCTTCTTCTTCCAGGAATCTGACCCTCTAGCAACAGCCGCAGCAGCAACGGTACTGGAAGATGACGAGAGCCCCGAGGTTCATCCCGTGGAAATATCTTCCACTCTGGTTACCTCTTCTCGCCAGACAGACTGCGATGTCTCCTGCACCGCCATGTTCGTCAACGACGTCCTCCACGCGAATCTGAGCTCCGTGTGCCTCTCCAACAAGCAGGCTATGAGCATCTTGATCAGCTTCGATGCAGCCATCAAGCAAATCATGAACCACCCCACCCGTCTCATCGCAGAAGTCAACCTCTCCACGGAGGAAAACACACCCCAGCTTTCAGACCAGGACTGGGAACCCCGCCAGATGGCACAAAAGATGAACTCTTGCCTCCACGACGTCATCCTTAGGCATGGTCAGTTAAGCCCAGACGATCCGGCGGTGAGCTCCTGGGACGGCGACCTCACATACATCCAGCTTGCTACGCTCGTGGCAAGGCTGAGGACATATCTGGTCAATCTCGGCGTAGGCCCAGGCACCATCGTCCCCGTGGTGCTGGAGAAGACCTGCTGGGCCCCCGTCATGCTGCTGGCGGTGCTTCAGGCTGGCGCCAGCTTCGTGGCCCTGGATGGCCAGGACCAGGCAACGGTCAAGGCGACAATCCGATATCTCGATCCTACTCTCGTGATGTCCACGGAATCGGGCTGGAAGGAGCTTGGCCCGCTCGTTCTAAATCTTCTGGTCATCAACCAGGCCTTCTTCGCAACATTGCCCCCGCGCATGTCTGCCCTCACACGGGAAGCTACGCCTGATCACGCGGCATGCGTGATGGTGACTCCCAAGAAGACCAGCGCCGGTACTTCTCGCAGCATCTTCTTCACGCATGCGTCGCTTTGCACGACATTTGCCGCGCAGGGCCCTGCGCTGAAGCTGAATAGCGACAGCAGGGTCTTGCAGCTGTCTGCCTTCAACGTCGACATCTCCCTAGTCGAGGTGCTGGGCACCCTGTTCCACGGCGGTTGCATCTGCATCCCCTCGCCCAAAGACCGTTTGAACGATTTGGAGGGCTCCATCGCGAGGATGAGCGTCAACTGGAGCTACATGACCGGTGTGCTGGCGAGGAAGCTCAATCCTCCAATGGTGCCGACACTCAAGACGTTGTGCTTCCGAACCCGGAAGCTCGACGTGGATACTTTTGGACCTTGGCTAGAGAACCGAAGCATTCTTCTTGCCTACGGTGCCCCTGACATCTGTCCACTGGGTATCTCCATCACGGAGGTTACCAAGGAGAAGGACATGAATATTATCACCCCACCCCTAGTCGGCCGCTTCTGGATCCTCAACCCCGATGACTCGCGCAAGATGATGCCAATGGGGTCCATCGGCGAGCTCGCCATTGACAGCCCCCTCATCACACCTCATCGCTTCGTAAAAGACTCTGTCCTTGTAGCCCCTAGCCTGCCCCCCGCCACTCCTTCAGACAAGCACAAGGCAAAGTATCTGAAGACGGGCCACCGCGTGCGATATTTGGAGGATGGAAACTTCCAGTTCATCTCCAGTGCTCGCGATGATGTTTTTGTCGGCGGCTCAGCAGTCGACGTCGCCCTCGTCGAGCAAAAGATCCGGCGATGCCTCGGCCCCGGCGTGGACGTGGTCGTCGACAAGATTGCCACCAAGGACTCTATCCGCGTGCTGGCTGCATTCCTCCAGCTCGGCGAGGCCTTGTTCCACGGGCAGGAGGGCTTCCAGAACGTCAGCCTGCGTGTCAAGGAGCGCACCTTCATCGCCAAGAAGCTCTTCGAGGTGTCGCTTGACACGGCGGAGCATCGTCTTCCCGAGCACAGCGTCCCCGCCGTCTTCATCCCGCTCAAGGACTTACCTATGTCCACGTCGCTCAAGATCAACCGCCGCGCCCTATTCCGCTTGACTGAGGATCTCACCTATGCCCAGCTGCAAGAGATGTCCGCCGTTCCTAACGCTCAGGAGATTCAGCGTGTCGTCTTAGGTCAGAAGCCTCTCCCGCTAACGGGACCTGAGGAACTCATGAGGTCCATCTGGGCCAAGGTGCTGAGCATCTCGCCTGCAGACATCAAGCGAACAAGCAGCTTCTTCTCCGTTGGAGGTAACCGGTTCCTCGCTGCCGAGCTCTTGATTGCGTGCCGCAAGCTCGGCCTTCGAGTGTCCCTCAGCGACATCTTCAAGGAGTTATCTCTCGTTGATATGTGCGGGGCATCGGATCCTCCAGAGCAGCACCCTGCTGCTAAGACGGCCATGGTCAACAAGACATCCCCCGTGACTGGCTTCGACTTCAAGTTCGTCATGGAGGTCATCGTGCCCCAGCTCAACTGCTCCGTCCAAGACGTTCTTGACGTCACCGAGGCCACGTCTGAGCAGATGCACGGGCTCGAACTCGGAATGTTCCAGCCCCGAGCGGACATCACCTGCTATGTCCTGCAGTTCAACAGCCGCGTCTCTCCCGAGAAGCTTGAGGTCGCCTGCGAGGCGCTGACAAAGCTCCACCCAGTCCTTCGCACCGCCTTCGTCACTCATGAGAGTCGTACTTATCAAGTCCTGTGCGGTGGTTTCAAGCCCGTCTTCCAGAGGTGCTCGTGCCCCCATTCGCGACTCGAGCTGGTGACCGAGAAGCTGGTCCGGCAGCACCAGAACATCCAGTTCCAGCCTGCTGTCCCGGTCACTGGGTTCACCTACCTCGACACAGCTGAGCAAGGCGCCTTGATCATCCGCCTCAGCAAGTCCCAGGTGGACGAGGCATCGGCACCGTTACTCGTGCAGCACCTCGTTTCCCTGTACGAAGAGTCGAAGGGTATGCCCACCGCGACCAGCTTCTTTGAGTACACACGTGCCGCCGGTATGGTAGCGCAGACTGAGGGTCTTGAATACTGGACTTCTCAATTAGAGGGCGCCAAGATAACTGAGATCGTTTCCTATACCGCTCCCCACCGCCCAACCTCAGAAGTTCGTAAGTTGCAGGAAGTCGTCAGGGTTGGTTCAATTGGCCAGTACTCTATAACTCCAGACACCATTGTCAAGGCGGCTTGGAGCATCGTCCTCTCTACCATCTCAGGGATCGATGATGTCGTCTTTGGCGAGGTTGTCCCAGGCCACAATGTTGCCCTGCCCAATAAGACAGACCTCGTCAGCCTGGTCGGGCCAATTGCCAACACCATCCCAGTGCGTGTGCGCTTCCCCTCGCAACACAGCACGCCAATGGACCTTATGAAGTACATCCAGCGCCAGCGCCGTGCCAACTGCCGGTTTGAGTCGCTTGGTATCCATGAACTTGTACGCAACCGGTGCGCAGACTGGCCGTTTTGGAAGCGCTTCAGCTCCGTCGTCCACCACCGGACGGTCCCTCTGCTGGACGGCACTGCCACGTACAACATGGGAGGCACTACATTCACTTATAAGAGCATCGACCCCGAAGTGCGCGCTCTCCCGGACATGCTGATCTCCTCGAAAACTGAAGGTTCCGAGCGCATAAGGTTCGAGATGGAGTTCCCCCTAAATCGCGTTGACCTCGAATTTGCTCAGGACTGCATGCGTCTCCTAGTTGCGGCGGTGGAAACGCTGACGCATCGCGACACGCTCAACCAGCCAATGCTCGCATCTGCTGAGGAGATCCGCCGTTTCGAGAAGAGGGTCCCTCTTCCTATGCCGGCAACAACGGAGCCTGTCAAGCCTCCCTGTGCCCATCTGCTATACGCCGAGCAGCGCCGGGAGCTCGAGACTGCCATCTCAGAGGGATGGGCCGGCGTGGTCGCTAACCCTCTCAGCCAGGGAATTCCACAGGAACAGATACACCAGACACCATTATACAAGGTGTCCAGTTCCCTTTTGACGACGCACCACATCGCAGACTCCATCAACAAGAAGCTCTCCAAAACCGGCATCAGTGGCATCAGCGACGCCGGCGTCTTGTCCGCTGAGGATGTCATTGATAACCCAACAATGCAAGCCCAGCTGGAGTTGATCGCCCGCCGTCTGCATGAAGGCGGTCTCGTCACCTTGTCCATCCCTCATCAAAAGGTCACGAACCTTCGCCCCAAAACACAGCCCATGCCAACGAGCAGCGGCAGCACCAGCAGCACCGGCAGCAATAACAGTAATAATTACAACAATGGCGCCGTCACTGGTGCCGCCGGCATCAGCGTCGGCCTCGGCATCGATATGGGCACTGGTACTGGTACTAGCACTACCATCACAAGCAACAACAATAGTGGCGGCATCACCCACAGCAACAGTACTCATTCAGCAACCAGCAACTCAGGGCTGTCATGGCGGGAGAGCATCCGTATGCTCCGTGGCAAGGAGAGCATTCGAGGCCTAAGCGTCAGATCAGCCGGCCGCAAGAAGTCAAAGGAGCAAGACACTCCCAAGATGCCGTCTCCTCCAAGGACCAGCATGTCTTCTTCGATCCGTGCCCCTGTAGACAGTTCCGGAGAGGTTGTGCCTGAACTCATGGCAGCGGATTCGCAGTCCACTGTCCCAGAGTCGCTGACACCTGTGCCGGAATCTTTACCCACCGTTCTGGAATCCTTGCCCACTGTTCCTGAGTCGGTTACACCTGTTCTGAAGTCGTCACCTCCTGCTGCAGAACCTCCGTTGCCCAAGAAGCAGACGACCGGGTCTCAAAAGAAAAGGCACCACAAACGGAGCAGCAGCACTGCTGAGTCAACTGGCGACGACAAATTGTCTCTCTCGACCGTTGCGTACACTGACGTCAGTACCTTCTCCCCAGCCACAACTGATGATCACAAGTCCAGGTGGACGAGCATCTGGGACAAGGCAAGACCCATGACTCCTCGTGGCATCAAGGGCTCCGGGAAATGAGAGGACGCGCGCAGTCTAAATCTTTCAAGTTTATCTTCATTCTTTTTCTCTTCTTGGTCTTTCTTCTCTCTTTTTTTTTTTGTTCATGAGACTTGATTGGGATTCCCTAAATCTAATGGTATGGAGGGTTGGACGTGTTGGACAGCTTGGAGTTGGGGCGTTAGTGGTGAAGTCATGATTGATACCTGGGTCTGGATTCGATATTTTTTCGATATATTTTCCCGTCAAGACGCACACGTATACCTGTACCTGTAACTTGAATAGCGCATGATCATTGTCAATATCAAAATAATGAAAGATTTGTCTTTTTTTCCTCTTTTCAAGAAAAAGGAGTTCTTTGTATGCGTCGTGATGGCTAACGACAAGTCTATCTCATATGATATGTATCCGTGGGGTATAAAATATCCGGTTCCCAAATCCCAGTTGTAATAAAACAAAAACAAAAACAAACGCTAGATCATAAACATTGCTCACACCCACCCATTTCTTTTCAATCAATTCCTTGGCAGTTTCAAGAAAACTCACCAAGTCGAGGACCAAAATACTCTCCCGGGCCAAGCGTCTTTAACGGACAAGCATCGTCTTCGCAGCCTCGGTAAGCCACATCGTTTCCCCACCACTCCAGCTCGTTGCCGTTGTATTGTAATGAAAAGAAAATGATGATGCCAGCAATGGCAATGCCACACGACCAAGCAGCTGAGAGCACAAAGTTATACTGATAAAACAAGACAAGTTAGCTAGTACCGGGGTGGAAAGTCGAGGGAAGTGCAAGTTTACCTTTGACCATAGGCTAAGGAAGCGTGATTTCAAGTAAATCCAAGAAAAGTACGCGATGGGCACGGATGGCCAAATATACGACATGTTATATGGAGCCCAAACGATACCTCCGTACATGATGGCCACCGGGTGAATCTGCCGAGTCCACTTCCACTTGGGAAACTTCTTGTTGAGGCCCCAGACCAGGAATACGACGGCAATTCCGAGAGGAAATCCAAGAAGCGTCTCGCTGTACTGTCCGTTATGGCCCCAAATCTTCTTGGGTCCGACAGTGCCCCAGAGCACCGAAGCTGTGAAGAAGGTGTTGACACCAGGGCAAGTAAGTTTGAAGCGGGCATCTTCGGTGCAAACATCATCAATGCTGGTCATCTGGAAGTTGAGTACACCGATGCAGATGAATGTGCTAATGAAGGTAGCGACGATCTGTGCAATAAAAGTATGCCGAGGCGGAATCTTAACATAGTGAGCTAGCTTCAAATCGTTGGAGAACATGACTGCGTGCGCGCAAGTCACGTAGCCAAAGGACTTGAAGTAGTTCATCGCCAACGCATTACCTTCTACCCAAGATCCTCCAATGAATTCAGCCAAGACGTTAAGTGTCACCTCAATTCCGGTCATGGCTTTGATAATGCCCACGGGGATGACAAAGACAACGCAGAGAGCCAATCCGTAGAAAATGACACCAGGCGACGTGTGGGTTTCCCAGCCAGCAATGCCAGAAATGCCACATACAATAGCAAGAACAAGGCAAATCATGTACCACCATTCCGGCACCTCGCGATATGCCTTCATCAACCGAGTGTGAACGTCGAGGTCGTGTGTCTCATCATTGTGGGTGGGACCTTTCTTTCGAATGCTGTTGAAGATACCCTTGAATCCAGTAATAATCTCACGACGATGATACAGGATCGCATAGGTCAATGTTGAGGTGTACACCCCGAAGAAAAACATGTAAACTACGACATTTCCGGCACCTAGGAATGGCGGGGAATAAGCAGCGTATTTTTCAGAATCGAAGAGTCCACGGTCGTTGATTGCCAGCGAAACATTATAGAGCTTGCCGAAGTGGTCATACACCCGGTTGGTGTTGATAGGGAGATAGCCAGTGTCGTAAAGGTTGCCGTACCAAAAGCCAATAACAACCCAAAAGGAAATAAAAACCCCAATGAAACGATTAAAGGTGCTGAAGAAGGGCACCATTAGCGGATCGGCCGAGTCCCAGAGCAGGACATTCCAATCGAAGGTGGGGAAAGGATTGAGGCCGAGACCGTTATTGGAGCCAGTGATGGTGTTGAGGTCGCGGTTGTTTGGGGCAATCCAAGTGATCCAGTTGAAGTTGGAAAGGGACGTCCAGATATAGTTAGGAAACCAGAACCAGATAAACATGGCACCGAACATCAGATAGAAGAACTTGAGGCGAGAGATGCGCCACTTCGTGCCAAAGGGACCATCGACCGCGGTATTGCTATCAGTGTGGAAGGCCGAGTTGAGAGCAATGGTGACGAGGGAGGCTGGCCAGACACAGTAGGAAGGATATACCAGGAAGCGACGGCAAATACCAGCCATGCCATAACCAATGAAGTTTGTACTCAGCGCGATCAGGATCTGATAGCCAAAATGGGAGGCATACGGTTGATCGAAATACTGTGGGAGATACTGAACCCAGATGATGTAGTTAGTGTAAGGGGTGTTGTAGGCCACGTTGGCCATGATGGTAATAAGCATATGCTCTTTCTTGGAGAAGGGGCCAGGATTGAGCGAGTGTCGCACTCCAAAGAGAGTAAAGCCCACGTCAGGTAGCCAGCGTTCACAGCCCTTTCCAATAGGATATGCCAGCAACTGAGCGACATTGGCCATAATCCGAATGGCTGGCTGGCGAATATCGAAGAGCTGGTTGGTGAAGGCTAGGAGGGTAGAGAAGGCGAGGCCGATGAGCCAGCTGCGGATTGTAGAACAGGGAGCGCTGACATCGTCCTTATTGCTGACGACTGCACGAACTTCGGCATAGGGGCTGTTATTCGTGATGAGGGCCGACTCCAACTTCATCTCCTGGACTAAACTCTCGTGCTTCTCGGGCTTGGCGAATAGGTCGTCGTTCTCGAGGAAAGCCCTGATCTTTTCAATGACGGATAAGGGAAAGTTAGGGTCATTTTCGTGGATGCGGTAGACTCGGGTCATAATATCTCGGACGTCGTCGAGGGTATACTTGGAAGCAAGTTCGCGTGCCTCAAGCAGGTCATCCTCGGTGACTTGAAGGTCTTGCTCAGCGGAGCGGTAATCACCCAAGTCGTCTTCGTCGTAGGAGAAGGACTGCAATGACTAGAGTCAATAAGAGAGCTCAGGCTAGTGTTTGGCACACATTACTGATGTTTAATTACCTCATTGTAGAAAGAGATTCCATCAATAGATGTTCTTGCTGTCCTCGCGGTATGTACAGATTCGGGGCGACGAAGAGGCTCAGGAATCTCTTCTGACACGCCTCCTGGGACCGTCTTCTCGTTTTCCGCCATGGCCACAGGGCCAGATGGACAGGATGGCTCTCACTTCTCCACGTCGAATCGTCTACTATCGCACTATGTGGCAGTCTGTCAAAATGCGAATAATTGCGCGCGAAGTGGTGATAACGATGGGTTTGGGCAATGACAGTGGCAAACGGCGAAGAGAGCGTGTGGATGTTGATGGAACGAGCGCTTTTGTCGTCGAGGATGGATACCACGACGACCGACCGGGGGAGTTCGATTAGAGGATTCGCGGTGGTGAAGAAGGTGAAAGGCCAAGAAGCGTCGCAAGATGAATCGCAGACTGAATCTAGAGTCTGGCTTAGCAATGAAATGATGGCGAGTGCAATAAAAGCGAGGGCGATGGAAGGACAAGGGTGCGTTGCGAGCGTGCGGAGCGTGGTGATTTAGGTCTTTTCGGAAGATGGAGGGCCAGGATGCCAATGGACCAGGGCGGCGGGTGCGCGGCTGCTTCGTACACGTTTAGTCTGGGCGCTGGTCGTTGCCGTGTCTCGAGGGCCAGGGCGATGACAGTGGGCGGACAAGGTAAGATCGGCAAGAAACGGGGTCAGTTGGCGACGAAAGTCAGGACGGTGGACCGGGAATTCGGCAGTGGGAGAGTGGCCGGATATGCTTTGATCATTCAAGAGTTGGCGTGAGAAAGGTGGTGTTGTGGCTGTCGGGGTTTTTGGTTTGGTTCTTGGCCTTTGGTCTTTGGGTGAGTTTTTCCCCAGCAGCAAGTCGATGGAGCATCGGACAACGGCACGTCAGGGAATACCTTAACGTCGAGAAGGAAGTGGAGTGGAGGTCAAAGGGGGAGGCGAGGAGAGTTTAGGCGGTTTCCCGCCTACAATTGCCCCCCAACCCTCCTAACCTTATGGCTGCAAGGCCTAGAACTATGGAAGGCATCGGTACAACTCCGTGGCTCGTACAGATTTACATGGGTAAGTTTAGGTTGGTAGCCTGCTAAGGCATGGTACCTATTAATGGTACAGCACCACCACCTCCTACCTCCCTACGCATGTGCATTTGAGGCTCGTCCCGCGATCCATCACAGCCCGTTTATCCGCCTGTTGCTGTGATGATGAGATGGCGAGAAGAACGTTAGGACTGGAAGCAGAGACTGAGGTGCAAATTATGAATACATGCGGGATGAATTGTGTGAAATGGCTTCAATTCGATACCAACTAAAGCCATTACAGCATCCGAGTTCTCTTTCTTCTCAGATACGAATGGATGTCTACGAAACTACGAGATCAAATTGCCTTGGGTACAGTAATTTGTAGGTAGGTAGGTAGGTAGGTATGGATAGTTGGCGTCTAGGGGAAATTAGAGTGCAGTGTTTTACAGACAAGTAAGTACCTAGGTACAGTAATTACGAATGGAATCAATTAATTGATTGATTGATTGATTGATTGATCAATACGGAGTAGATAAGTAGGTAAAATACCTAGCCTAACTTGCTTTAAAGCCCGCAATGACAAATATTTGACGATTTTGGCTTCTTCCCCCAATGCTTCTCTGCCGTTTCTCCGTCTCAGCAATCTCAGAATTCTCAGAATGTCAGAGTGTCAGAGTCTTAGAGTCTTAGAGTGCCCCAGCCCGGAACTAGGTAGCCGTAGTGCGTCACACATAACGTGGTCGCAACTGCACCGAACGGCAAACACGGCTTCCCTCTTTGGCTGGTGGCTTTTTGTTCAGCCAACTATTACCTAAAGTACCGCTGTACCTACAGTAGGAGGCAGTTAAGCTAGCAAACTTAAGTACCACTTGGACAGATGTACATACTGAACCGAGGAAGGCAGGTACGTTGCCACCAATGATGCGATTGTGAATAATTCGCATCTTGGCCAAACTACGTCCTAAATATCACTCAGTCAATGGCTTGACGAGGGGAGATAAGAGAGAAAAGCAGGACTTGTCAAGAACAAAAAAACCATGATGGCAAAAGAGCTGGAGACAGATATTCAGATGTCCAATGCACAAGGCCCACGAAGATAACGCATCGAAGCCAGGAATCTGCCGAGACCCGAAAGGCCCCCATGTAGATCATTGTACGATGGACTAATAATACTCTTTCTCTCCATCCTGCTTGACCATCAGCAAATGACCATCTGAGCATGAGCATATACTCTAGGTAGTTTTATACAGGCCTGCCCAACGGCACACACAAGCAGAATAACTGTTTCCAGGCGCAATCAATCTTTCGCTTTCTAGCCATGGATGGCGACAGTGGCTGGGCACAGCCACCACATGCAGAGTATGCAGCGACTCAGTTCAAGAATCGAAAGGAATGATGCCGTCTTGGCATCCTCGTACCCAGAATAGGTACGTATACTGCTAAGTATGTAATAACAAATACTTCCATTCGTGTTGGCCCCTTCGCACCATTCTAAACACCATGTCGAACCCCAGTGCTGCCAATGCACATTTTGCCGGAACAGACGGCACCAGAACGACGTGATCGTCTCTGGGCGGGCGCCGTCACCGATCCAAGCTATACGCAATACAACTTAGCGTGAATGCCGCTCGTTGCCTCTGCGGTTTTTCTTTTCTCCGAAGAATTGCTGCTTCGAGGCGCTCCTACAATAAGTTCCAAGGTATCCGTAGTTTGGATGGGTAATGAGACGCAGATACTTGCTATCCTTCGTACCACAGGATGCAACAACTCGTATAAGCCGTTTCATAGGCGTCTCCACAGACTCCAGCTTGGGGGGGCTTGGATTTCACATTCCTTTGCTCAACGTGATAACGTCGTAGTCAAAAATCTAAATGGTACTCATCACGGCATTTCGGGTCTGTTCTCGCCCCGAGACAGCACACTAAAAGCGGCACCATCCTCATCCCTCCCATTCAGATGCCTTCCCCCTGCATCTTCGACGTGCATCGCAGCATTCTGAAAGCATTCTGTTTGCCTATTCGGTTGCCCGCTCAATGCATATTCGACCCTCTCGGGAGCCGACTAGCCGCTAGTACTATGTAGCCCTCTTGTCTACGGCCATCAATTGCCGGGTTGACGCTCCCAGGTGGGACTTTTCCCGTTCGGACTCATGTATCTATCATTTATTCCCCTCAGGCGCGATATATGTAGATATGTGGTTTACTTCTTCTGTCTGTAGTGATTCCGCCGTGCCAGTAAATCCATCCAAAAGCAGGGATCAGATGCAGTCGGTTCGCATCAATACTCGGAACACGGATCTGGATCTGGGCGGCGAAAATATGTCTCAGCCAGTCAGGTCTATGCTCATCTCGCACGTGGTTCCTCGCTTACATGAGTCGCCAGAGACATTGACTGGCAGAGCATTCACCCCTTTCTCGAGTTCTTACTCTGTGATTTCGACTCATTAATTATATTGTATAAATAAATTACTCCGAGATAGATGGCTAGATGTCCTTGCTGCCGGCTGTAATAGGACCCGTTTCTAGAGCGCCTGTGACTCGAGGCGAAGATGAACTGACTTATTTCTCTCCTCAATAAACCGACATAGGGGGGAATATAGATACAAACTGCCGGCTCTCAAACTCAGTACCTTGTGTTCCTATCCTCCTCCTCATTCATTATCTTAACCGTACGCGAATAATTAACTCCTCTCCCGTGTCATTTCGACAGCGAATTCAGAATGGTCTCAATATCGACGAAGGAGAATTCAGATATTGTTTCTTTCCAAATTTTCTCCTTCATAGCTTCTCCATCAGGTCCATAGACAACCATGTTATATCTAGGCATACCAGAATTGTTAGCCCCTAAACATTCCAGCCACAGAGCACAAGGCAAGATGCAGCATCCGAATTGTATGGAAGACAGCAAGGTAACATAGGGGGGGCACTCACGGATGAATTCTCCAGTCCATCAGATAGCTTCCGTGGCTCTCTTTTCCTCTCAACACTGCTGCATCAATATACGCGCTCACGCCCTGCTCGAAGCTCCGAGCGAGCAGAAATTTGAAGACTGAGGCAATGGCCCGCATAACGAAGCTACCGTTTCGATGCAAGTCGGTTCCTTTGACTAAGCCCGGGTCCACCAAGTTGACCACCACGTCGTCGGCGCTCACCCGTTCTGCCAGCTTGAGGATCCAAAAGTGCGCAAGGGCTTTGGTATATGCATATGTTGACGTTAGGACAAAGTTGGCTTCGTTATCGTAATACGGCAAGAACGGGTCGTTCTTTGCGTTGGGGAATGTTGGGATTTGAGACGTTCCAGAATTCACAATGGTCAAGTGACCTGGTTTCCCTGCTGGTGCCTTTTTCTTCAGAGTGGGCAGCAGGAGAAACGAGAGAAGAACTGTTGACAGATAATTGACCTGAAACGTACTCTCGTGGCCCTGGGGGCTGAGCTTGAACTTCATCTCGAAACACCCTGCATTAAGAATGACAAAATCGATACGAGATAACGTCTCACACTTGGTGGCGAACGATTGAACACTCTGATATGAGAGCATGTCGACCTGCCATACCTCGATGCTGGCCTTTGGGAATATCTGCTGCAGCTTGCTCGCGGCAGCCTCACCCTTGGAAACGGTTCGAACACCTAGGATCAAGTGAGAGAGGCCCAATTCCAGGAGCGTTTCGGCACAGCGAAATCCGAGGCCGGCATTGGAGCCTGTTACAATGGCAATCTGGCCAGCTAAACTCGTGCCCTTGGGTATGGGTACGTATTTTGCAAACTGGGAGTGGAAGAAGCGGTAGGGACCAGGGGTACAGTCTAAAGATTTAGGCGCCATGGCTGTGAGCGAATGAGTGAGTATGGGGTGGTGAAGAGTTGAGTAGAGAAGTCGGAAGAGTGAGATAGGTTGAACCATGAGGACACGACTTGACTATCAGCTAGAGTCTATTTATACTCACAACAGCTGTGAGGCAGCCCTCTTCCCCTTAACCATTACACCTCGTCCCGTGTCTCGTTACATGACGAGATTGATGTCCAAATAAGGCAAACAATCCAGTTTGACATCACATTCTTCCTCCCACTCAGTGGTGGAAAGGAAAAGGTTAGTTGAGATTAGCGGAGGCCAAGCCATTTCGAGGCAATAATTGAGATTTCTAGGACCAGCTTATTTGCACAAATGGCGCGGGCATAGTTTGAAGCAGCAGTCAATCAGCTGTTCAAGAAGACCTCAGAGTTCATCATGTTGTTTTGACGGGCGGAAATCCAGGGCGCCTTTCCTAAATAGGAATACAATCCAGATCCCGGTGCCCCACCCCGGACCCGGGCGTATCGGCATAGGTGACGGGCCCATCTCCGAGCATAATAGTCGGATGGGTTTCCCCCTGCCTCACCTATTAATTGCATGACGTTTCTATTTGACACCTTATTTGGTGACTATAAGTAGCATGCACTGTGATGGGGGCGCTTTTCCTCAAACCCCGCTTGTTAGACAGTTCGGACGGCCCCAAGGCAACCAGGTCTACGAACCCGGGATCACGAGTTACACCTCGGGTATGCCCAGTACTATCTCCAATATCTGTCCAATACTCCTAATTCAGCTAAATTAGAGACAAGGGTGTTTAACATTCATTTTCTCGAGCCAAGATGGGAAGTCAAATACGGGTTGCTCGGAGGCTCATCCAGAGCGACGTGATGCGAGGGAAGAACCCAGGGCGGCAATCCGACGGAACACAAGAACGTGAACGCGGATAAAGAACTGGCCAAAGATTTTCGTCATATATTTAACGATAAGTAATTATTTCTCATGTTCTTTAGAGAGGATTACTCAATTTTCGCCGTAAATGCCTCAACTTCATTCTTCTAACCTGCTTCTCTCTGGCTACCCTCAAAGAGCCCATGCGTCCCGTCTAGCGGTGCTCTGCCATAGATCTTATTAAAGCCCACTGGTTCCCATGGCCTATCAAGAATACATTTCATCCTCCATTCCCCCGTCCCCCTTTCTTTCCAGCTCATTCCACGACCTTTTTTATCAAGTGGAACGAATTTCGTGACCCTAGACTTCTTCCTCCTTCAAAGAATGTTCTCGCCACATAACGGTGTCTACAAAGAGTAATCTACATCCGTCAAGAGAGGGTGCAATACCATGGAACTCAATCGGCAATGTCGCTTCATTAGTGCTCAATTCAGTTGCTATTGTTGCGAACCTTGCCCGGGTCAAAGCTATGAAGTTTCCTGATGAGTGTCTCAAACAATTGGTCAAGCTATATAACAAGTTGAAGACTTCTATCACACCCAGGAACTAAGTGTCAAGTTTTGGGGGTGTGACCTTTCCAAGCCCCTCCAAATGTCATTAACGAGAACGAGCCTTGACTGGCTTCCAGACCAAGCAAGGCCGGAAGCGAGACCGCTACGGCGGGCGGCAAGCTGACATGGGATGTGTTCTTTGAAATAGTCTCGAAGAAGCGATTTTTTAGCCTATATTAGGTCAATCTCAGCTCTGAAGATCCATCATCCCATCTATTACTGGGGCTCTAAGCTCACGAAGATGTGATATGCCGCCAGAAACTTTGCAAGCATTGCCGATCGACTTAGTCTTGACCGTCAAAATCCTTTACCCGATCTATTCTAAAAGATTACGTTCCAAACCCCATCGATATTTAGTATGTTGACCCTACCAATTGGACGCTCAGCTCAGGTCCTCAGGGAGACCTTTCGTCTAAGCCTTCTCACCACGGAATTGGTTGTTTACTCAAATTCCTACTATCAAAACTATAGCAGTATCTTCATGTGCCAGTCACATAACACGACGGAGAATATTCCTTTGAGAAATACGGTAGCGTCAGATATCAGACTTTGGTTTCCTCTCGCAGGTTCCACTAGCATCTTCCAAAGCCGCCAAGTAGATAGCTTGAAGGGTGTGTCAACATTTCTAGATTCCAGGTGAATGGCCCAGACTTTGAGGCTATCAACGTTGAACTTTGGGGTCGCGACACCTGATGTCTCGGGATCACGGGAAATGATATATTTTAAATGCTCCATTGAGGATATCAGTTCCTCCCATCCAACATCCCAAAACACTACGCAGACTAATAAAGCAGTCGGCTGAGGTGACGAGTCTGCCGTTATATGTTACCTTCCTGGTCGTAACGCAATACCCCTACTGGATCTTAAATGGGAATTGCATATTTTCATGCTAAAAATTCTGAGTTCTCTACAGTTAAACTATTCTACATCTCCAGTTATCGGTATATTTGGGTATAGCCTTGTGTGTCATTTCATTGAAAATTGTCGGATATTGTCCTCTAGTGTCCCTATTGCTTCGTGCTGTCGCCTCGAGCGTCCATGTAATGGCTTGCAACTCCACTGATCCTGATTTCTCAATAATGTCTACTGAGTCAATTTGCTCGTAGTTCTCGAAGCCATTACATCTGTCTAGGAGTGCTTTCAGATTGTGTTGATTTCTGTCTAAACACAAATCCTCAATCATACAGACAACCATATCTCGAGTGATTTGTTGTACACGAACTCGTGAAAGTCTTTCGACTTGTTCGACGGGGAAGTTGTTGCTGGTCATCTCACTGGGGGCGTGGTCCCGTCCTCCGCTGACATCTTTGATGTCAATGAAAAAGTTTCCCTGGTGTCTTTCCCAGATGAGAATTGCAGGTTCCAAGTGCTAGTATATCTGTAGCGACTTGATGATCCGGCTTGCTTCGTTCATTCCGTTGGAGTTAAGGTGTCGGATGTTTGACGCCGCCCAGAATGCAAATCTTCATCATTGGCCTGACTAATATTATCATAAGATAGATGTGAATCACTATATTGCATTACCTTCGTATCTGAACATGCACCGCAAAATTGACCCTACGATACTGTATGAACATCAAGGGAATGTAGTTACCTTTCGCAGCTCTAGGGTAGCAACTGCAAAACTAAACAAATTGCGGAATGACCAAGTTGATGCACCGCCTGTATTTTACATCCTTGAGATCTTCTAAAAGTCTTTTATTTCTATTTTGATATTTTATAGCCTGGTGGTTAGTCTTAGGTGACAAAATTGGGCGCCTCGATGAGGAGTTAAATGAACACGGATGTAGAAAACTGAACGGAAGGGGGGGTGGATGGGATTGGATTGAGACGGGCGATATGGATAGTCATATAAACTCAGTCGTTCACAATGAATTAATTGCGATCTAGCTTCTGGTTATCATATTTGCGGCTCGTTCTTCCTTATCCATTGAGATAATTGAAACGGGCTGAGGGAAGGCTATCGCAACATGGAGAGCTAGAGCATGATACAATGTAGTTTTCATTGATAGCACGGGAACTCCATTGAGCGAAGTACATCTGCAAGTTCCCCTCACTCTAATGCTGAGTTTTCACGTACAGGATGAACGGAGTATGCATTATGACATGTTTCATGTAAAGAATGCCAAGGTATGTTACTCAACGATATGTACGAAGTAGATGCACACGCGAACGGCAGGTCATCAGAACTCGGACATGGTGAATGATGGCCCCTCCTAGAACAGCCATTGCAAGAATAACCACCGCCCGGTTACAGGCATCGGCGTCACTTGGTGTCACGTCACGATGCCGTCTTGGATGATCCCAATCAGGCAATGACTTCGCAAGTAGATGTCACTGGCGGCGATATTCCTGAACACCACCAGATGGAATGGGAATGAACACGACAGACAATGGAAGTTGCCGAGACTCATCCGCATATTTTGATCGACTTTTGGGGGTGCATCTGAACAAGTGTCTCGCTGCGCCTTGACAGGCTGAACCAGTGACTGGACTCTCCCACCGTACGTCATGTGTCTCCATGATAGCAACTCAACCCAGTTTTTCCAGGGGAAGCTCACTCTTCTGCCAAATCAGTCTCAGTTTCATTCCCAACAGGTCAAAAGAGCCTAATTCCAAGTGAAAGTTGCATTGTTAGTAAACATCAAGGAGCCCAACAAGAAAAACTGAATCATAAACATGTTTCAGTGCTTTACTAGCTTGTCAACCAAGCGATTGAGATCGACTACTGTATACTCCAATGCTGAGCTTGAGTGCCTGAGCAACTGAGACCTAAGACTCAGATCAGCAAGACAAAATATAGAAACACAATGCCGAATATCAAGAACAAATTTCGGGCCGTTTACTATGCTCAACTACGTATTTCCAAGGCGTGCAGGACGTCAGCCGCATTGTTTTGTTTTTGAGAAAGGGGAGTATTTTTGGTCCTTTTTTTTTTTTTTTTTTTTTTTTTTGCCACAAACACTGTACGGGGCTTTTTTTCTTTCTCGTAGTGATAGACTAGACAGTAAACCCCGAGACTTTCCACTATTTGCCACACTCTCTCTGGGCCGAGGCGTGCCTTGATTCTGTTCAATATGCCGATCCCATCTGCCGACCACCTAACAAACATCATTCATACCCTGGTTGGAGGCACACACACACCTCTTCGTGAATTGTAGCTTAGAATGGAGGATCAGTCATTCAGTCAACCAGTTTCTCGCCCGTTCAGGAACATAGTTCCCGCCTTGCAAGAAGGGGAATTGTGGTGCATTGAGGCGCTTCCCTCCTTTCGGTCAATCTGATGCAGCTCTGATCAAAGTTCTTTTTCATGATGAGTGAACCCCCCCACGTTTGTGGCATTTGGGTGTTGATCATGTTGTGGACACCCCTTGGAATCCTGACCCAAAGAATATAACGGACTGGCAGCTTGTAATTACTACTATTGGCCCTCCCCAGCCCTACAAGCCGAACCAGAGTGGTCCCTTACTGTATATGGAACGAACGTGGGGAAGACTCTACATTTCCGCGCTCATGGTGGATCGAGCTCCTGCAAAGACCGCTTCATTACATGCTCCCACAGTGCTACGGAAAGTACAACTTCATGGTATTTCTTCAAATGCCAAGGCAAAGACAGGCGACACATTGTAGATACTAGTATACTAGTATCCTTCCAGGCCCTACCGTACGCATAGCAGGCAGAGTCGAATCTCCAGAAACACCCTCCCCCTCCCTTTCATCAGCGACGAGACCCCCCACACAAGATGCTTCACCCCTTTGCTATCCAAGTACCTTCAGTAACTCTCGGGAGACCGTCCACAATCCCACTTCTTTGATAAACCACCACGGCCCGGTTTCCCAAAAGAACAGTGGGGTCCGCCTTACAGCCTGGACCCGGACCAGCCCCGTCGAGGTCGCCGCCAACTGGGCGTTGCAACACTCGACGGGAAACACACACGCGCACGCACACAACGGAGATTATGATACGGTGATGGCCATGGTAAGGCCGGCATAAAGCCATCTCTTACGTCTCTCTTGAAACCCTTCAGATACTCCCTTTCTCCTGCTGACGTATCCATAGTAGGCAGATGGACTGAGGAGGATGTGGCCCGTGACACGGGCTTCCCTCGAAAAAGCTTGATTACTGATGTGCTACCAGGGTTTCATTGAATGCCCTGATCTCACAGCAATGGGGCGACGGGAAGGGGCCTCGACTCTACCACAATCTAACCTAGTTGAGAAATAAGAATAGGACTTTCCAAAATCAAGCCTCCTCGACCCATCATGAAGGATGAGTTGGAATGTGATGCTTGCATGTTCCGTACGTATTTCGAGTTTAGGAATTATTCTACCTCGTCTTGCGAGTCGTGGAGGGACTGCTTCGTAGTTGAGATAGTGATATACCTAACCTCGACTAGGAAACTGGCGTCAAAGTCGAGCTCTTTGTCCCACCAAGGAGTTGCATCTGTCAGTCAGCACTAAGCAGTCTTCGAGAAGGGTTCGATCGAGGGGTTCAATAGCACCATGTAGTATGATGTTGCGGTAATACTTCGTGTTGTGTTGTTGACAAATCATTTATTTGAGTGCACTTGGGCGTAAAATGCTTGCAACTAAGAGAAAGACCTTTTGGTTGAGTCGAACAACTGGATTTAGCACCGAGTCTATGAAGGCTAGATTCAACGGTCACCAAGAGAAGCTCCAAGACCAGACTTCTGTGATCCTCGATTGACATTAGCCGGAACAGCTGTTTCTATGTACGGTCATGTTGTTTGAATCATGCTGATGTGCTTACGGAGGCTTGTTGGTTTAGTCGTTATTGGTCCTTGGAATCGGACAGTACTTCGGAGGGTTTCTTAGGTCATTTGCTCCGACCTAATAGTTGCATACAATGACTAGTTTGCTTTGGGGCTAATGATTTAGAGTCATCCAAGACCTCATCTAGATCAGGGCCTTACGGCTTATACGGAACCACATTTTGCTTCACCAAAAAAAAAAAAAAAAAAAAAAAAAAGACCATTAGGGCGTGTATTCTTTTCATGCCGAGGCCATCGCGTACTGGGTTGGAAGCCGGGACCGCTTTACAGAGTTGGAGGGATCCCGTGTTCCGGATGGATGCTCCAGATCCAAACTCCATAACTTGGTTGAAGAACGGATCCTTTTTAGAAGCATAATATGTAATTTATATGTAATTATGGAGTAGGGGTAGCAAGCGCGTCTACATAGTAGGGAGGAAGAGCAAGGCCCCTCCCCCCAAAAACTGGCCATACAGATGGGGCTCCCTCTTCAGATCCGCGTCAGTCAGGGTCTGGGCCTCCTTGGATGCGGGTGTTTCATGGACCCCACGCCGGTACAGGGTGGACCAATAATTACTTGACGGTGAAAGTTCGAGAGAGGCTTGGCTCCAGGGCGAAGCCCATGAGAGACCCCATGCCCCCAGAGACCGTCGCCCGAGATGGAGGAGGAAGAGGGGGGAGATGATGGAATCATGAGAAGAGCCTCCTCTTCCTGCCTTGACGGGAAGGGCTTTGCGGGTTAGTAGGCTTGACCTTGCCCCAGCCTGGGATGTAGTCTCCAAGGCTTAGTTTCTTGTGCCAATTTTATGACTATGACAAGCGATCTCCGATGGTATGTACAGGTAATCTACTAGCCTATCACCGCTTACTATGTACATACTATGGTAATTTGCAGTAGTACGGTATTTTGCCAGTTCCAGCAACGCCATGTAACCAGAGAGCGGGATGGAACCGGGAGTGGCCTGTCCTGACATGGATCCTCATCTCATCAACTTATCTGAAGATCCCGAGGAGGAGAGGACCTTGATTGTTGTCGTTTATTTTTATTTATTATCCACATGCAGGGTATTATTCCAGAAGCACAAAGTACCTGGCTGAGTAGTAAAAGCCGTCGCCGCCAAGGGGCAAAGTGGGCGTTACAGGCGTTGTATTGCAAATACTAACAAATAAAACAAGGCACAAAATGGACTTGATTGTGTCTTTGTCGCATCAAAAGCCAAGAACGCATCAAATATAACCAGAACAGCCGCATAAGCGCCGAAGCGAGATCAGGTTTCTCGATTTACCAAGTATCAACCAGCAGCATACTGTGTACCAAGGGGGCGCATCGTTTGTTCTTAGCGCCGACATTAGAAACGATTAGTCGTCAAGGAGCTATTCCTAGCCGCCATTGTCATACATTGATAATACCAAGCGCTATGCTCGATAATCAACACATAATAAAGAATTAGGAAAAATAAGAGGTCATCCCCATAATCCTCCATAATCCTCCCGTATGCCATGTACGTACCATGTAATAATAGTCCGCCTCTCCTATTCCCAGGCGAAATATGGTAGTGGATCGCGTGGGCTACCTTGAAAAGATGCCGAGGTTCATTTCATCCCCCATGCCCACAAACCCTGTTCCCATGTCCAATAACAGAAATGTTCCGGAACGATTCCGGAATATTGCTCTATTTGGCAATGGGTGTATGAAAGGGGAGATGGAGCGAGGCGAAACATGGAAACGTCGGACGGAGCACGTGTCCTGTAGCCAATGCTTATGCCGGACTCTGTATCCCCTCTATGCCCCATGCCCAATGCTCCATGCCCTCCTATACCCTCCTTGTATTCCCTACCACCAGATGTACAGCCAGCGCCTTGGAGGGAAAGTCAACGGGGTGAATTCCACGTCTCGAAATTTTCTGCCTAAGTGCTAGCTGGGGCTCTGGCTCTGTCTGTCGTTCATTGGATTATTGACAGCCCTTCCCAATGTGGGAGTGACAGGGCCCCCCCTTCTCCCCCTCTCCCCCTCTCCCATGAATCAAGCACCTAAAGTACTCTTAGTATTAACTAGATGACATTAACTACCATAGCACAACAGCCCTGTGACGGTAGTTTCTGCCTCTCTCTTCTCTCCTCGCGCTCTCGCTCTTTCGCCCTCAAACGTTACCACCGACCCCATCCTTGTCCCATCGTTGCCCTGATCCCGGCACCGTCGGAGCCAGGACCACTTTTCCCGCATGTTTTGCAGAGGACATTCGTCACTTTCTCGGCCGACCATATCGCCGCTCCAAGCCACCCAGTGCCCGTTTCAGATTCCAACGGGGGTTGATGACATACTGACCAGTCAACAGGGCGAAGACCGTCGGGGCTTTTGCATAACCGCGGGCCGGGTTCGATCTGATTTGCTATTTTACGGTGCTTATCGACCCCATAATAAGCGGTAACCAATGCTTATTTCTCGAGACGATCCCATCGGCATTACTGTGCAGGATGTAATCAGTACATACATATGTACAGATGTACAGATGTACAAGTCGACCAACTTTTTTTTTTTTTTTTTTTTACCTTCTCTTACACGGAGATATCCTTTATGTTTATTTTTGGTCATCTTTTTGTCATTATCCGGATAGAAAGGCGCCCCAACCTCATGGTGTCATGCAACCTGCCTGGGCTTGTCTAGATGAGACATCAGCACGGCAAATGGGTGGCCACTTAGGGCATTCTCTTCTCCTCACAGCCTCAATAGAAGGGCCGGATGGGATCCAACCCCTCCCTCCGCATACTCGTGGATAATATGCACAGTAATTTACGTAGCACACCACTCTGCCCTATATCCTGCGTCAACACCTAGTTGCAGTCTGGCATTCAGCTCACCTCACCCTACGAGGCGGGGGTGGGGTTGAGGAAAAGACCAAAAAGTAAAAAGTTTTCCCTCCTTGGGTCCTCGGGTCCTTGGGTCCCTCCTATTGTATCCAATATTGGACCAATTCCCGACTGAATTCGTCATTCCCTTGTTGCACTTTTCCAGCCCTGTCTTCCCCTGTCCTTGATTTGCCGTGCCAATCCGTGGGAATGCAACACACCACCAGCTTGTACTCTGTAACATGCACCCTACATAGTAATTCTTGTCACATCTCCCGTGTTCACTCTTTTCGCCACCGCCCTGTCTAACCCCCGTTTTGGCTTTCCCACCTTTTGGGCTGCACACGCAAGCGTAATGACGAGTGTTACGCAATAGGTCCAAGACAAAGGCCTCCCTCCCTCCCTCCTCCTCAGCCCAGAAGAGAAAACGCCACTCCGCGGAGGCACTACTGCTTTGGTAACCGTCAGCTTGGAGCCCATGCCAATGGTCTGTGCGAAGTAGCCCTATCGATATTCTCGGGCAACAACAATATCCCAAATGGTCCAGTCAGACGCCAAAGTCCAAACCCACCGTCCCCCTTTCGCCAGCAACTGTCACTAGTTTCCAGAGCTAATGGATGGATTTGGACGAGAGAACCCTGGGTGCATCGCCGACACCCCGGCTAGGCAATCCTTCAGCCTGGATAAAAAATATACATACCATAATAGCACGATTGTCGTACTAGCTGCTGTACCCAGCAATATCGACTTCTTTCTTTTGTAGGAAATATGTAGGGATCGCGATGGGTGCGTGCATGCTCTTTTCATGGCGACTTTTGTTTCGTTGTCATGCCCTTCCTACTATTGCAACAAGTATTTCAAATTGCTAGAATACATAATCGCCACCCCGAATTTCCCTCCGAATATCTCAGCCCTGTTTCGAAAGGGTGATCTTTTGTTGGCCAAGACAGATGGTTTTGGAATGGCTGGCCGCCCAGTGCAAAGGGGAGCTGCCTACCCCCTCCCCTCCCCTCCTCTGTACCTGCGCCCTAACAGCCGCCTAAGCTTGTTACAAAGTTGTTTCTAAGCCCGCACACATGTCCGGCCGAGGCGGGAAAAGCTGTCCCATGATGCACCTAGCTATGCCAACCAGGCGTATATCTCGTGTAGGAAGTATATCTTTCGCCGCGGATATGAAGTTCGAATAAACCTAGCTTTGCAACTGCTGACCAAGCTGACCAAGAGAGCTCCCTCACGCACGCACTCAGTCACTCACCCTCGCACCCCCTCCCCAAAGCTGCACCGTAAGGAAATGGCCTTTTCTCTTGCCCTCAAGTTGGTCTCAAGCTCCAGTGCGGAATTAAGACCTCAGGTCATCCAATGATTGCGCCCTAGGGATGGGATTCTCCACTCCCCGAATTTCTACCCCCCCTGGTCTCCTCCCAATCCCAACTGTCAACGACCCAATTCCAAGAGCCAAGATGGACGCTTGAACAGCCACCGTTTCCCAGCTTATGTCGTCTCTGTGCTTCTGATTGGATCACAATGGGTTTGTTAGAGATCCGTGGTTCACAATATCCGAGCTAGTCGAGTGGACTTTTCGTGTGACAGTTTCCTTCCAGCAGCAGCAACATCAACAGTTTACCTCGTGTCATCCGGTGGAAGAGGCAGGCAGGCACCTCCTCAGCAACCTTCGGAACGCGGGGGGGTGTGGTGTGCGCGCGTGCGTGAGTGCGACAGTGTTTGTGTGTGTGGCGAGCTTGGAGCCCGGAGACGGAGCTTTCTTTTGAAAAAGCACTACAAGCAGTTTTCTTCCTTCTTGGTACTGAACTTTCTCACACTGATAAACCCAAAGCTTTGAAATTGCGTTCGAGTGTGGCTTCATGCTTCCCGTCTGAAATCAAACCCCCCATCCTCTGTGTGTTCCGGCCATCTGGGTCAGCTTTGTCGGAAGAGGGGCCGATACCCGGCAGGACAGTTGGGGGGCCTCCGTCTCCTCCGTCTCTGTCCATACGTAGTACGTTACCTATTGCCTAATTACTGTGTATGATGAGATCTGCCCTGAGCTTCTTAGAGTAGAAAAGCGTATGTTGTGGGGTTCAAGCAGCTTAAAGAAGCGGACATGCTGCATAAGATTCCCGTCGACGTTCAAGACCATGGTAGGGCTAGTAGTCCATCCTACGGCCGTTACCTAGTATATCCTTGATGAATACACGCCCCCCCTCCCTTTCCTTTCCATCTGGATACCTAGCTCCATTAGCCGGATTGGCTGAACCCCGACAAGTCCATTGTCCATTACCCAGCACTCGGTAATAACGGTAACGGGCAAATACCAAGGAGCTTCGGTAGGCCTAATCTAACACAGAACACTGCCAAAAAAAAATTTTAAATAAAATAAAAAACATAGTCTTTTTTCTTTCTCACGATGGTAGCTTTCCCGAATTCCCCGCCAGGACTTTCATACTCGTCTCCATTTTCCATGGGAACTTTGAATCTAGTCTGACAAATCTAGCGTAACAATTCACAGCAATTGGCGCCGCTAGCAGTCTAATTTACAATATAGCTATCGCCGCAGAATATAGACCGCCTAGTGATATGAAGTCTATGCTACTGCGTATATCTGGTAACGTTAGTTATCTGACTGAACATATATTCTCGCCAGATGAGTTCCAGCACTGAAGCAGTCACCGCTTCTCCCTAAAGTTTAGCACGCTTCTATAGGTTTCTCAGCCATCTAGTTATAACTACCCCATGGTTGACTATACATTGCCGTTATGTTTGTACCAAAAAAAGAAAGAAAGAAAACAAGGGAAAAGGAAAAAATCGAAACGATTATGTCCTTAGACATATTGCTTGTGATCTTCACATACGACTCGTACCGCTTACGAAATAAACGACACCAACTTTATCCCACATCTTCGCCCTCACTGCGACTTGAGCGGAATCCTCTCTACGCCGACTAGCCGCGAGATTCAGTATTATGAGTTGAGATGCTTGACGGCGCTATCGGGACATTCAATTTATTCTAGCGCCCTTTGTAATATGCAACCTAGGGCCACTGTAGTTTGAGGAAGGAGAAAAAAAAATAAAACTATCCTAGTTTGTACCAAAGTTCTTATGCCACTTGAAATTGTTTGGGCCGTCAATCTCCATCACAGAGCCGAAGACAAGGACCGTGGTCTACCATATCCCACCCGTGCTGGGCGTCGGCGTCGGCATTAATAGAGTCTCTTCCTTGCCCTCGGCAATGTGAACCTGATTGCTCAGCGATAGCGTTTCTCAAAACAGTGGTGCAGCATCGAATCTACGATTCATGGAAGCCCCTCCCAAGCAGTAGGCTATTTGGGCAAAGAGACAGGACTTGAGTCAGATGTGCATCCTCAGCCTACCATTTACAGTCTTGAATGAGCGCTCAAGTCCCACAGCAATACGTATGCATGGAATACTAAAATTGGACGAAACGGAGCGCGTATTGGCCCTCTCCCTAGGCTTGGAAAGCCACACCACTCATATCAGGTGCTGAGCTCCACGAATGAGAGCCAAGAGCCGGTGAGTGCCAGGTCCTGCGCCTTGACATGAAGCCGGCATAAGAAAGCACACAACAGGGTCACCCTCTATCCTCATGCCATGGTTTAACTTCATAGCGCCCAATAGCTGCAAGATGGTAGGTAGGTATATAGTTTGGCGAGGAATCAGAATAAAGATGGGCCCAACACTCATTGGTACTGGAAGGCTGTTTTCTCCTCACGCTTATGAGCAATTGATTTTTGTTGAAACTCCTGTCGCCTTGTTCCACTTTATGGGAGCCACGCAACCCACGCCAGCAACTGTGATAACGTAATGAAGTTTAGCCTCTCAGGGCGAGGCAATGACAAGACAAGTGCATATGTGTGGCCGCACCAAACGTACCATGCACGATGACATGGAACACGGGTAGTTATGGGACAGAAGTAATTATCCCCTCTGTCTGTGTGAGAGCTTGAAGAGGTCGATCTTGCTCAATCCAGTCACTTGTCCGTGCCAAAGGGCGGTACATACTAAAATACGGCACAGATGTAGGGCAGCTGCATATACAGAAGTGCTTATAACCGAAAAATAGCTCTGCTTCAGGCAGTGGCTCCGGCCTTTCTTGATAGGCGCCAATGGGCCCAGTACAGGCCACTCTGATGCAAAGGTATGCTGCGTGGTATATACTTGTACCGTCTCTGTACTTCTGCCCTCCCCCCCTCTCCCCCTCTGTCCCTCTTCCCCCCAATATGTTCTCCGCAGTTTGGAGCTGTATGGATTCCTTTCGTAGAATTACCAGGTAGTAAGCACCTAAAACTCGCGACTTAGAACCCTGATATTAGATACCATGCAGAAATAGCTTAGAACAATTATAGTCGTCCAAAACAAGATAGTGATAAAACCACCAGCACATAGTACACATGGATAGTACACGTGTATAGCACACATAGATAGCACACAGTACATAAAACTCATGCGCCGTACAGGCTACACAGTAAAATGTGGGAGGCAGTAGTGTTTCCTCTCATATCGTAAGAACTGCAGAGTTTCTTGGTTGGAATTTTGTGGATTTCGAGCTTCGAACCCCCCACTTATTAAAGAGAATGGTTTGGGATGGGAGTGACAGTCTCGAGCTCCAAACAGGACATGGGGCTTACAAATCTTGGTAGGTGGGTAGCGAGAATTAAAGGGCCTTTAACTTGGCAAACGCATGAGGTCGCTTGGGTCTTCCGTTCACCTTATTATTGTTAGAAGGCATTCGGACACGAAGTTGATCTACACATGTGGCAGGTCTTTGAGTATCAATCCAATCACAATACCTCCAAAAATGATGGATCTTAAGAGTTACTTGACTGAATTACTTTTTGCCCCCCCTATAGGGAGTGAGTAGCAATCAAATTGGTCATTCTGAGGATCTGTATGTGGTGATTTACTATGTACTCATCTCGCAACTGAATCCGGCCGCCTCCTACACCAAAGTTCCTGACTATCGGCACCGACTCGGCTAAAAAAAAAAAAGAAGAGGGAAAAAAAAAGAGATGAGGCTCGTACAGAGCAAAAGGCCTAGTTCGACGCGAATACTCAAAGCCTCAAAGCTTGAGCTGTATTACCAAAAGATGAGTGATTATGATCTAATAACCGAGGATAACTAGCTCCATTCAAACCTCATTCCACTTCCCCCCCCAAATCATTTGTCCTCCCATAGACTGTACTACGAAAATGTAAATGCAACGTCAACAAAACGTGTATCCAGTCTCAAGGTGGAGATAATGGGTCGCTCGATCTGCTAGGTTCGTCACTTGGTAGAGATCAGTTTTTCTCCGCCACAGCACGTATGGATGGATAATACTCCCTGGTACAATCTGGCCTCTGCGGATAGTATAGTACAGGGGTTGCTGTTCTCGCATTCCCCGTACTATGTACTTAAGTCAAAAGTTCTGTCTGGTTAGTAAATTTCGGGCCGTTTGAGTTGATGGGCTATCATTACGATGGGCCTCACTGGAGGAGAAATTATTCTTCAAGCTAGCCCGCCTGCCTACCTATCTGCCTGCATGAGAATATCATCATGGCGCCGGCGACAACGACAGTGTTCTGCATAGCAGTTCTTTGGTGACAGATTATTTACCAAATGCATACACAACAGGGCTGAAAAGAGTAGGAAGCCCCGGTAGTCATAATGATTGATGCTATCTAAATTCTATTTGGCTAGTGCTAACCTGTATTTCCCGAACCACCTGAAATGAGGAACGAAAAAGTAGACCATTGGGAACTTTTAACAATCGCAAGGCATGTTTCAGCGAATCTATCGGGCCCAAGCCCTGACAGAAGAACATTGGTTGCTCTGGAGGTTATGTACTTTGGCATATGTGATTACATATTTGGACGAAAAGGAAATGACTGGCCTTGCAAGCGAAGCACATTCCTCATTGAGACAACCTGTCAGATTCTATGGTCTTTGTGTATTGGAACGAGAGGCTAAACGTGGTATAAGTCAAGCGAGCCGTTGACGTTTGGTGGATAAAAAAAAAGGGGGGGGGGGTTTCGTGAGAAAGAATGCAAACGAACTGCAGTTGAAGGAGAACAGCCCTACCTACGTGGTCGGAATTTATTTTCACGGCTTGGCGGCGATGGGTGGATGACCAGGCGTGTCAAGCTGAAGAGATTTTATTTGGACAGTGACCGAGGCTTGCGTTCAATACTGGACCCAGTCTCATGGATGAGCAAAAAACGTTAAATTTTGGGTAAAGTGACAGCGAGTGTTGCTGGATGGAGTCATAATGCCCAAATAGCAGTGCTTGGCGCCTCGTTTTTCGATTCTGTAGTTGTTTGTGGAGGCTGAACTGGCAAGAAAATGCGACACATGAAGGGCTCCCGTCTCCCTTGATTGGCTTTCCCTTACCCCAGGCATGCCCTTCGTGCCGCTCTGGTGTCCGCCCTGGTCCGCCCTGGCTTGGGCCTGAAGGTGGCGCAGCCCGTTGGCCTGGACGCCTCGACGCACTTCCTTTCCGCTCTGTCGGACTCTGCTAGGGTTACTGAGAAGGGCAGTCGCCAAGAATGGACAATCCTCCCTCTTCCAAGCGAGAGCAGCTAAGTTACTGAGTGTGTGTGTGGTGCGAAAGACCTCAGTCAAGCGGGACTAGGCTAAACTCACCCCAGGCGGTAACGCCAAGTGATTGAGTTAGTGTGCCTTTGAATCATCCCCTTTCCCTAGTGTCGCCTTTGTGCCAGTTTTGCGCATTACGTTGTTTAGATGATATCGCTCAAAGTGAACTTTCCAGAGGTTTTGTTTTCCGGGGAGTACCAAACTTCACATGGGTGCGTGTCGGATTGGGCTGCACCGTGCATTGTGTTTGTTTGATCGAAGGAGGGGGGCCGACCCCTGAGGAAGACGGGGGGTAATACAGTTTACAGACATGACCAAAATACAAAGCAGCAAAATAGTTAGAAATCTGCCAGTAAATTGCACACCTCTCCTGTCCCTCAACTCTAATGGTTCTTAGACGACATCGAATAACATAAGAGCAAGAGGGAGTGTTGTTGGTTGTCTTGTATGACCATGACCCCAGTATTCAGGTGGGTGGCTAATTACATAGCAATACGGAAAACGGGGATGGCCTTTGATGCCAAACAACACTCGCTGGAGCTAGGATACATAGTACTTATTGTCTCTTCGTACGTAACAGAAAGGTACCTTTTGCACACAAACTCTGCTCTCCCTGTCCATGCGAGCCAAGCATCAAGATTCTTCATGCTACGTAGTAGTTAGTCGTTCCAGTTATCAACATCGAGGCACTACGTAATACGTAGCTCACACCTCACACACCAAACAACAGTACTAAGTATTACGTCCGTAGCAGCCCTGCCCTATGGAAGACAACGTTCGGTAGGCTCGGGATGGCAGGCTAACTTGATGGAGTGGGTCTTCCACTAGACCAAGCATGTCAATTCGGTGGCCCCTGGTAAGAGACCTGATCCTTGGAGCAGCGGTAGGGCTGAGGGGCAGGGCGGACCACTACATAGTACTTCTATGGATGTACCCATGCTGGCAGTTTGGGTTACGAAGAAACTCCCTTGTTACGGCTCTCCACTGATTAGTAACTGAGTAACCAGAGGTAAAGAAAGATGCCAAGATTGTAAGGATGGTAGCTTTCCTCGCAAACTCTTGCGTGGCTCTTGGCTTACTATTGTGAAAAATGTGCGGGAGGCGCGTTGGCAAGTTTGACAAAGGACCTTACTAGTGGCAGTGAGACTACTCTATGTTGATGGGGGTGTGAAGCCTCGCTTTTTGTTGCCTACTATCATCTCTGCAATTGCCTTCGTGTCCTAGCTGCGGGAGACGTCGTGCACATCAAGTGCCTTATCACAGCTCGGGTAATCTTTTTTTCCTTTTTTGAAATTTCTCTGCTTTCGCCTTCTTCGCACGGGTATTTCGTGCAGAAATCCAACCTCATTCTTGTCAGCTGAGGCTGAGACTAATTCCTATCGCGCTGTTGCCTTATTTTGAGGCTTCTCATCAATCCTCTCAGCCGGCTGGCTACTTCTCCCCTCTGGCACACTAAAGACGGTGACGGAGTCTCGGTGTTAATGCAGAGCCGCGTGATAGGCCTTGCGCTATCGTATTGGCATGTCAGGGGGACGGACCATCTCATCGCTCCATGTTCGAGCTTGCTCACCTCACCATGGTTGAGACCTACCTATTTCGCGTTTGACTGGCCAGGTCACGCTCCAATTCGCATATAGATGCCAACGGTGCTTCCCGACGCTCGTGTCATGCCTCGGCCCGTAAGATGGATTTGGCTGTCTTGTTTGAAGGTACTCAATAATAACGTTAATAAGACGAGCCTCATCCATCTCAGTTGTGTGTCGATACAGATGCTGCCTTAACGCTACGGTGGGGCGTCCCAATTGACCAACCTTTTACAGTACTTCGAATTGTCCTGGCTATGGCCAGTCGTTACAGCTGTGAAAAGGTGTTAGGCAACAAATCTCGAGGTACCACATTTTAAGGGTCCAACCCACGACAACATTGTCAACCTGCGAACGGAAATTCTAGAATCCGATTTGGGGGCCATGCTCGGTGTATCGGGCAGAGTATGCCTTGAAAAGGCCGTGTTGTTAGTCCCACCCAAAGATTTGATACCTGTACCACCGTTGGGACAGTCTGCGGAGCATCGGTCATCCAGTCCCAGACTGATTACCCACGTTGTGACAAAATAGAAATAATATGCAGTGCATGGATAATGGGCCGTGTCAGTTGGCCGAATCAGGCGAGTCATCTTTGGCGCCCCCCTGGTGAGAGAAGCAGGGTCTCACTGACAGCCCATTGGGATCGCAGATGATCGGTTTTGGAATTCTGGAGGTTGACAGGGAAATATAATGCTGTGCTGAGATAATTATTCCATTAAGGGAAAATATTGATAGTAATCAAACCGGAGCTGATCTGGGTCTGCAAAAAAGCCACCACTGCCTTCGTATGCTGTGGGACAAGAAGATGCAGGAGTTGTCGCTGTGGCGGAGGGCCGGTTTCGTCATGTGGTCAGCAACGCCATCACAACCAAACGTCTGAAGTCCTCATATACTCCTTATGTGGCTTGCCAACATGTGAAGCCATACGGAAAGTCTTGCTGGCCGGGGCCGAGACCTTAGGGCAAGGCGCAATATGACAACCAGACAAAGGTCAAGGCGCCCATCAGGCTGGCACCGTTTAAGTCACTTCCCAGCTTGGCTATGGTGCGCACACCGTACTATGTACTCACGCCCTGCCAGATGACTGGGGCTGAAAGTGGATTGACGAGCGAGATATAAGCAGGGAGGGGGGGAATAGAGAAACGGATTCGGGGAACAAATGCAGATTACTGAGCTACAGAGAAATGAATAGACAGGATAGGGAAAATGGGGAAGGGAAAAAATGGAAAAACTGTGGAAGCGAGTAATGCAGGGAATTAGTCAGGCGCAGATGGTGGCAGAATCGTCCTTCATCCAACCGAATGTGCTTCTTTTGTGGAGGGCAACATCATTCCTGTACTACTACCATTATGGAACTTACCACCTGGTACGCATGTTCAGTTTGGGGGAGAGTAGAGTAGAGGGTAAAACGGAGAGGGAGAGCATTCAATTGCCCCCGCAATGCGTCAAATTACAAGCCAAGTCCGTAGTTTCCTGTAGCGGGAATTGTTGGTTGGTGATACATCTCGCCGTGTGCATTGAAAAACACCAAATATTTGGCCATGACAGGGCCGTCTGTGTCTGCGCATGTGTGTGTTTTTGTGTGTGTGTGCGAGTGCGTGTGTGTGTGTGTGGTGCATGTGCGTATATGCATGTCAAAGCAAAAGACCCCAGAAGCCGATTATGATGAACCTGAGCCTGGTGACTCTCGGCATGGGAATGTTGGGACTAGACCAGAGCGTAGTGTGGGCGATGGGCAACAGAGAGTATCATCCTATGTAGTAAGTTCAAGGCGGCCAAGCTGGGTGAGGATGGGATGAGGTAGCGATGAGGGGTGGTGTCAACGAGAGGCAAGTAAAGCAGCAGTGGTGGTGAAGGGCAAGAGCAATAGCAGCAGGAGCAACAGTAAGAGCAACGACAAGAGCAAGAGTAACTGCAGGACAGAGTAAGACCAGGTACTTCTGAAAGCGCCAAGGCCGCGTACCTCTGCTAGGCAAACTCCCAACGGAAGCTTACCGCTTTGCTTTCTCAAGCCCACTGCCCTATACCCCCTCTTCCTTCCCCCGCGGCAACCATCGAACACACCCCCCAAATCAGGACAAATAGACGGATGCTGCATCTATCGGCCGCTGAGTTTGCTTGGGAAACGCCGCCCCCCCGACGCCAATCCCAGCATCAACTCCCACAGCCCTCCTGGGCAAACGGCTGACAGGGCTCCCAGTTTGTCAAGGTTGCCTCAAGGTTGGCCCTGCAGGGCGTCTTTCAGGGCATTCACGTAACTCTCTCCCCTGCCGGAGCGGGGCCAGTGGAGTGTGCTACAACGTCCTCTACGACTGTGGTATGTATCTGTCGTATACACACCCCTCCTCCACCTCTCCGACTCATCCATACCGCTAATCCCTGCTCCGTACGGAGTGCGTCAAGGGTATTTTTGAGCGTTGGCGGGCTTCGCATTGCGGCCACACCCTCTCCCCCCCACCCCCACCCCCGGCTGCAAACTGAGCAGCATGGGCTCTTTTGCTCACGCCAAACTGATGGACTAGGGGTGAACTGTGGACGGGACGAGGGACGAGGGGATAATAGTACTTTTACTGTATCCATATGGTAGGAACATGTAATTAACGACGGCGTTGGTACGGGATACGCAAGCCTGAGACGTATGTACATAGTAAGGTAATAGTAAGGTATGGGCATACATTATTCAGGCAGCATGGGGTCGGGGACGTGTAATAATAGATGGGAGAGGAGCGTAAGCCAGCAGCGAACACATACATACTCCATGTCCATCCCACTCTTGTTCCCCTTCAATATTTGTATCCTGTTGCTCGTTTCCTTCTCACCATTTCCCCATTTCCTCCCTGGCTCAACCAACTACCAGTGTGCTGCTCCCTTCATAGCACTCAGAGCCTTCAGAGCCTTCAGAGCCTTCAGAGCGGCAAGGTGAAGAGAAAGAAGCTAGACTAAACTGCTCCAATCCTCCTTTCCCTCTACCCTTTACAACCAACCGGCGCAAGCAAGCAACCCCAAACATCCTTTTACTGTACTCTACATACACTCACCCCCACTCATCCTGCTCGGCGTGGTGGCGCGTGTTGTGTGTATACGTAGTACGTCAGAATTAGAGATTGCGACTTGTCTGAGCAAAGTTCAGGTCTCCGCTCCCTGCCGTCACGTCAATTTGTAAGGAGCCCGCCACTCTGCAGTAAGTGTGGACATTTCCTTTTTTTTCCCTGGAGGCTTGGCCGTCATCCTGGTAAAGGACGTTTGCCGCTCCTGCTCCTCCTTCCTTGCAGGGACCGAGCAACGCTTGTACCAACGCGGGCAACCAAAAGTGCAAGGAGCGAGCAACGTCGACTGCTGTTTGTACTCCCAGTAACACCGACACAAGTCAACTACGCCTGCGCCTGCTCCTGCACCTGCTGCTGGACACAC
The DNA here is from genome assembly GCA_024336345.1 of Mariannaea sp. PMI_226. Taxonomy (NCBI): domain Eukaryota; kingdom Fungi; phylum Ascomycota; class Sordariomycetes; order Hypocreales; family Nectriaceae; genus Mariannaea; species Mariannaea sp. PMI_226. The sequence goes on from JANFOG010000005.1 coordinate 273,167, forward strand.
ACCTTCAAAACTCAACTGCATCCCACACCTTCCCACCTATCGCTTCTGTCTTTCTTCCCTTTCTCTTCTTTTCTAGTATAAACTTCACCTCTCCAAAAGTCTTCCGACTTTTCTTTCTTTCTTCCTCCCTTGTTCTAGAAATCATTTCTCTTCTACCTTTTCCTACTTCCAATTTTCGCTCCGTTCACCTTGCCTGATCCACCGACACAGAGCATCCCCCAGATACACGCTGCTATTCGCCTCCCTCGTTTCTCCAACGGCATTGGCGGCCCCGGCGGCTCCCACACTGGACCTTGCAGACCTGCGCCTTCCAACCAAGCGGACAGCCCGAACCTGCTTGGGTCTTACCCTGGCCCCCAATACATCGCACCAGAACAGCTAGGAGATAGAAGAGCACGCTCAAAAGAGTCAATCGGGAACAGGGGAAATTTGGCATTCACTCTCGTCGGACGCCTCTTCTATGACGAAGTTGGTTGGTTCTTCCGTCATCTTGGTCCCATATCTCAGCTACCATTGTCTCGCCTCGTGCTCCATTCCTCAGCTGGGCTTGTCAACCTACAGCATCACCGACAATGGCGTTCCCCTCACTCCCCAGCATTAGAGTACCCGGCGCCGAGGGCTTTCGAAGCCATGGTGGCCTCCACGATAGAACATATAGCTCAAGTATTGCCATGCCCATTCCCGGCCTGGAGATGCAAAGCGACGTTCCACCTCCCTTACCTCCACCACGATTTCTTCCCGGTACAGAGCCACTACACCACGAAGATACGCGAGACCTTCGAGATAAAAGAGACTTTGGTCGAGCCCCAGCTTCGTTTGCTAGCGGTTACGGTAGCATGGCATCATCATTCTCAGAAGATCGACTGAACTACCACCGCAAGGATCCGCGCAGCTACAGTGGTGATCGAGATGAGGGTTACTCGAGCTATTCTACCGATAGGTAAGACTTTTTTTCTTTGGGTGCACCTCGACCCTCGCCGTCTCGCATTGAGCGCGAGCCCCTACCAAACGATGTTGAGTTTATGCAACTAACTAATTTCCTTTCTTCACAGGTCTCGCGACTCTTGTTGTCCTGTAATAGGCCTGCAGCATACTCGATTTCAATTCCAATCTCCAGCCGATGTTCATGGCGACAGTATGAAGAAGAAGCTAGACTTAGCTAGACATGTTGACTCATCGCCACCTCAATCTACCTTGAGCGCTTCTATGAAGGAAATGCTTCCACGAAGAGCTCCCGCGGACCAACAAATCTCCTCATCCTTGAATCTTCCAGTCCAGCTCCCCATTCATACCCGAAATATCTCGGATACCCCAGGACACTCGGCAATTTCCCCTCGAACCATTGCCTTCCACTATGGAGATCGCTCTCCAGTCGATAGTTCCGATATTGATCGCTCTCCACCGACCCGAACAAAGAGGAATAATAGCGATGATGCTACCTCAACACAGGGGAGCTTCGACTATGGGGCTGAAGACATGGAGATGGAGGAAACCCAATCTCTTAAGAGGCTTCACATCGATGATGCATACCTAGCTGGCAGCCAGAAGCGAAGGGCGGCTAGTCCACAAGACGAACACCTTCTTGCTTCCCAGATAGAATTGGCACGGCGTTCTCGTGGGTCACCCGAAGCTCGATTGAGCACCATTCCTCAGGGCACGGCTGTCTCATCGGTCCCCTCGACATCACGATCCATGTCATATATTTCCTCGATGCCTGCATCAAGTGTCACTTCTGCTACTTCATATGGTCGCCGTTCACCTGGCCTTTCCCCAGGTGGCATTTCTCCTACTTCCTGCAACTCCCCCTACAACGCCCCTGCATCGCTCAACCCTAGCCCGAGGACGTCCATCTCTGGTCGAGGCGCCACGCATGGGAGAACCGTCTCAAACGCTAGCTCACGAAAGATGGAGGTTCCTAAACCAAATGGTCCAAAGCTTCAAGAGTTCTTTATGTGTGATTGTTGCCCAAAGAAACCAAAGAGATTTGAGACCGCTGAAGAGCTACAAGCTCATGCAGCGGAAAAGCAGTACAATTGCTCCTTCTGCGGCAACCGATTCAAGAACAAGAATGAGGCCGAACGGCACCAAAATTCCCTCCATGTCCGTCGTCATTCTTGGTCATGTTCAGCACTTTCTGGATACGATCGAGCTTTCCATGAATCTACCCACCGACCCGGGGAGGCTGACACTTGCGGCTACTGTGGGGAGGATTTCTACAGATCAGGACGAGGCCCTAGCGCCAATGCTCCCAAGCATGCAACGGACCAGGACTGGGACGAGCGAATCCGACACCTCCAAGAAATGCACAAGTTCAGGGAGTGCAACTCATCTAAGAAATTCTACCGAGCGGACCATTTTCGACAACATCTCAAGCACAGTCATGCTGGTACAAGCGGTAAATGGACCAACATGCTGGAAAATGCCTGTATGTTGGAGGAGGATCCAACACCAAGGTGAATTATACTGTGAGCGAAAACGCGAGGTTTACGGGCTTGAATGCACAATTGAACAGTCCAGCTATTAATAGCGACCTCGCTCGCTTAGTCAGAACTAAGCATGGTGAAGGCCTTCAACTTGGGAAATTTGGGTGTAGGATGACGAAGGCGGGGTGTGGAAAGGTGAGAAGCCAGCAAGGAGCTGGGCTTACTTACTACCTTGGCCTAATTACGATTTGAAGCCCGACTACATTTTGAAACACAACAGCAAAAAAAAAAACAAGCATTCGCACACAGCTCCAGGGACGCGTGGTCTTCCAGCGTCGCAAATGCGCCAAAGCGACTTTGCGGCACAACATGCAGGATTTGCATCGAATGACCTAAATGGCAGAAGAGAAGTCTGTCTTCGGCTTGAGCATGGCACAGGTGCAGATATGGTCGACTTTGGGACGAATTAAACGTGTGCGAGTGGGATTGCGTGTGCTGATCACCCTTGATTCAATGGGGCATTCCGTAGACCCGGACCCCTGCACAACCACCGTACCCAACCAACCGCCACGGAGCGCTCGGAAAGGACTGAATGCTGCGAGGCAGTGCTCTTTTGTTCGACCTGGGAAATTGACAGTCAGAAGCCAAGAGAAGCACTCATCTAAGTCAACAAACTGGTTGCAACCCAAAATGGACGGTTTCGGTTGATTAGCTCGGCTATCACCCTAACTAGACACTACTTAAAACAAGAGTCAAGTTCCGCCAGTCTGACGATCATGATTCACATGGTCTTGGGCTGACTATTGACAACGATCTGAATGGAACTACTGCAACGAGGACATGGGTTAGGGACACGACAGGGTCTTTTCGACATAGCTGCATTATTTCCTGCTTTCTTACGGGATTAAAAATCCCTGCAAGAGCATGGAGTTTGGTCGCCGATTTTGGCCCACACGATTTGAACGAAGCAAACTGGACCGAAAATGGGGTCTGATGAGGAGGGCAATACTGGCGCATTTGCCTGAAGCATACTTATTACTGGTGTTTGGTTTTGTATTTATATGCCCCGCAATGTAGCGAGGCATGGACTACTGGTGGGAAGGCATTTACATCTTTTTTATGCACAAGGCTCTGGCTTGAAGCTTTGGAGCCAGTTCATGTCATGGTTAGCGGCACAAAAAGGGTACGGTTTAGCATGGTATGAAATCGGAGTGTGGGATTGGTTCAATACAAAAACACATTTAAAACAGATGAAGCCCGATACGCTGTACGCACTAACTGATGATGCTTACGGCCGAGTCCCCGATGTAAGAGGGGACCATTTACTTTGTAACATTATCGCAGGTAAGGTAGAGGGGGGTCTCCACCCACAACGAGGGCTCGTCATGTAAGACGGTGTTACATGCTAAGGCAGCTGACTGAAGCCCGAAAAGCCACTTGCCCATACATTACATGAAGTCCAGGTTAATTACAGAGTGTTGAGTGAGCCCCATCGGACGTAAAATGTTGATGAGTAAATACATAGGTAAGGTAGGCAGGCAGTTAGTTGGGGTGCGGGAACAATTACGTTGTACAGGCTACTCAGTTGGGAATCCGTGTGGACCATGCACTCTACCGTGTGCGTGGCTTGGGTCTTTCAGCTCCCCGTCGGCTAAATAAGTTAAATTCTTGTCAGGGTCAAAGCTGCCAGAGTATATCAGCCTTCCAATAACTATTCGGCATGCTCCGTAACGCCATAGTACCATAGCACGTATTATTCAGATTCAGCTGACGGAATGAGCCATGTGGAGGAGGCTGAGCAGCTGCCGTGCAAGGTAAGAGTTGAGACCTTTGTAATGATGGCAAATGAACATTTACCGTTATGGGGCTTATGGCAATCATTAGTTACCTCAAGGGCTGATTGATGCAAGGAATTTTGACAGCGGTCTCATAGAAAAGGGGTCTTTCACTCCTGTCTTGGCCAAGGCTAGCCTGTCTCGAGAATGATGGGCTTATTTGAGTTAGCACATACTCGGTAACTACTACTATAGTCCCACGTATAACCTACCTATGTAAAATAAAGGAAAGGACAGGAAAGGAAGCGTTTGCTGTACTGAGCATCTATTTGCCGAGCATCTAAATATCCACAGCCTACCTACTTCTTCGGGTGTGTAGCACGTTAGGGAGGTTCCAACTTTGGAGATGTCAGGTACGCCGTGTTTCGTTCAGGTGGATGGGGACGGGAGGCAGCCACTCTGAGGTACGTACCGGAACCAAGAGGCACTGCCGTTCACGACCTCCCGGGACGATACTGCACCTGTCCCACGCCATGCACACTCTCCTGAGCCCTATGGGGCCACGCGGTGAGGCTGACTACACAATACGACGAGGCACATTCCAACCTGGGCTAGCCCAGGCTACGACACAAGCCCAAACCTGAGGTGTCCAATCCTGGGGGTTAGCGTTCTTGGGGGTGGAGTTTGGTATTTATTAGACGGCTCGGACGAGACCTGGGGTGGGTGAGTGAGCATGTGTGTGGCTAGTGGAAGCCGTTTGTGGCGGTATTTGGTTGTCTTTGATAGCGGGGTAGGTGGGTGTGGCGGTGTCCACAGACTGGGAAGGAGGGGCAAGAAAAATTCCAGTGAAACTCAGCAAGAAGCCATGAGGGCTACCACACCTTACATTCAACTTGCCTTCTCAACGTATGCGTATGCTTCAAGAGAGGAGGACTGTGCACAATAGCTCTTAGTTGTTTACACCACCCTAGATTTGTGCGACCCTGTTGAAAGGCCGTACAGTGGACACGCCACCCACGATCCAGCGCAGTTCAGTTGTGAATCAAAGCTACCGAGGTCTAGTCAGCACCTATGCTTGAAACAGCCCTCACGAGGAAGCAAGTTTCCGGCACAAATACTACTCGTCCAATCGACACCCCCAACAAGAGTGAGGACTCTGAAGAATCAGAGCCCACCAAGCTTAATCAGTGGGAGGATTTCGGCCACCAATTTGAAGTTGGAGAGCTGGAGCTGCTCAAGCAGAGTATTGTCGAAATGGCTCTAAACAGGATTGACGGTCAAGATGAGTTATATGTTGGCGGGTGAGTTGAATTGTCTGCAAAACAAAGCAAGCTATAGGCAGAATTACAGCTCCTTTTCAAAGCTTTCGTTACTGATATGGGACAACCTAGGCTCTGGGCTCTTCGCCGATCCGACTCCTTGACTGACAAAGGCATCACGCATGTTTTGTCAGTTGTGGGATTCGACCCATCTAGTATCAAGAACTTTAAAGAGGAGCCCTGGTCTGAGTATGGAAAAGAGTTTCGTCATCTCATCATTGATATTGATGACGTGGACGACGCCAATATCCTGGTGGAGCTTCCCAGGGCCGTCAAGTTCGTCGACGAGGGACTGCGGGGATCAAAGCAAGGGAGTCATGAAAGCGAAACGGATGGCCAAGATACTGGCGGTGGTGCACCCCTCGACCAGGGTATTGACGACGTGAGAGCAGCGGATGGGAAATCACCAGGCGTCTTCGTCCACTGCGCCGCCGGAAAGTCAAGATCAGTTTCGGTCATCATTGCATATCTCCTCTGGCGGTATCCGAACCGATTCGACCCCAACATTACGCCGCTAGCCCTGTCTGATCCCTCGCACGCATACCCACCAGCCTCCGCGCAGCAGAAGCGTTCCCGCAAAGAAACCTCCACTGAGGCAGTGCATGCCGCGCTGACATTTGTTCGTCGGACAAGACCCATGGCAGAGCCTAATCCTGGATTCATGGACCAATTGGCACTATGGTGGGAGATGGGCTGCCCAGGCGATGTTGAAACTCACCCTATATACCAACGTTGGGCATATAAGCGTGAAGTGGAGGAGAACCTGGCAGTGGGCCAGGCTCCCACAAGGCTGAGATTCGAGGACGAGGAAATTCAGCCCAGCGATGACGGATCTGGCCTTAGTCTTCGCTGCAAGAAATGTCGGAGAACCTTGGCCACGGCCCCTTTCATCATTGACCACAAACCATCCGACAAAAATGCTGCGGGCTGCCAGCACTTCTTCCTCGAGCCTCTCGGCTGGATGCGTAGCGTCCTTGAACAGGGAGAACTCAACGGACGGCTAACCTGCCCCAACCCCAAATGCGGAGCTGGTGTTGGCCGCTATGATTGGAAGGGATTTAAGTGCTCCTGTAGTGGCTGGGTCACACCAGCATTTTCTCTTCAGCGTGCCAGAGTTGATGATGTTGTGAAAAGAACTCTCGGGACTGCTGCAGGTCAAGCCATGGGCATTCGCATGCCGCCCGTGGTGCGACCAAGAGGTGGTAATCTGTGATGGAATAACTCCCCAGGGGAAACGAAAAAAAAAAAGTCTATCTAAACAAATCCAAGCGAGGTCAGCTATTGGCAGGGTGTGTATGATCTCCGAATCACCGGTGGCCGGCCCCCGACTGTGTTTGTGTCAGCCGGCCCCAAGTCCCCGGTTGTTTAACGTCCGGGCCACCCCACTCCGTTTTAAAGAATTTCCGTCGAGTACGGAGTACAAGTCTGTGAGAACGACCCCCCGCCTGAGAAAGCGGATGGGCCACTCGGCTATCCCCGCCTCCGTGCTCTGGTTTTCGTTCCATGTCCGGTCACTCTTCTCTTAGCCCACTTGTGTTTTTATTACTCTCAGCATACCAGAAGCAGACTGCATAGAGTGAGCGCGAAAAGAGGAATCGACATGGGTAGAGCAGTCCAGAGCAGAGGGGGGTAGGGGGGTACAGAACTAACGCAAGAAGCCGCTAGGGCTTACGGTGTGCAAAAGTCCGACCAGCCCATGGGTTAGCCCATGGCCCATCAAAGCTGCTGAAGGAAAACAGAATTGACGAGTGGGCTTCACAATGGGATGATGATAGGGAAAGCCAGGGACTGTGGTCAAAGATCGTCAGACGGTGTCGACGGGACGATCGGGCGGTTCCTGGTGTGAGCAAGGGAAGCTGTTCTTACGTGGGCGACTGTCGGGGAGGGGATTATCATCCTTCGCGTCAAGCGCTCAGTTGTGAGAAGCTCTTCTGTCTTTGAGGAGGTTGCCCATAAAAGGCTCAGCACTAAGATTCGGGGACTTTGTGCGAAAGTGAGACAAGGAGCACATACTTAATCAACATCTAAGTTAAGTTGAGTTCGACCAGCGTTATTTCCACACTCATAGCTGCGCACACCCACCAAGAAACGGGTTATCCGGCCCATGACTGCATGTTCCGTTATTGTTCCACCCCTCGTCGGTCCCGACCTCCATGGCTCGCACCCTTGATTGCATCCCACGCACACCACTCTACCTCCTCCTAAGACATGCACCGGCGGTGAAACTTATCACCTAGCTTCTTCAATCTTTCACAGACCTTGCTCATTGCAACCGCCTCTAGCCCAACTGTATCATCCAACTCTCTATCAGGCCTAGCAGCAGTTGAGCGAAAGCGACTTCGGACAAGTGACATTTCATGATGGCTTCGACGCCCGGTGACGCACTCCATCCACGACATTAGCAGAAACAAATCTGCCCTCCACTGGCCGTTTTTGCTTGGGAAGGACTTTTGACATACATGCTCAACTCAGTGGTCGATTGTGGCCCTGTCGCTTCGGGGCATATCTTGCGTGGATGGTCAAATCAACTACTAATCATGACATTCTGACATTGTCTTGACTTGGTCAAGGATCGCTCGTCGGCCCAGTGACTGAGATCTGGCTGGCCCTCTCCGGATAATATCACGCAAATCTGTTCAGTTTCTGTTATTTTTCAGCTGGGAGAAGGGGAATCAGTGAGCAAACTCTAGGGTTTGATTATTAGCAATGCCCCGGTCGTATTAATGTTAAGCGAACCGATGTGTTGCTGTTCCATGCCTCACGAATTAAGGCAGCATCACAAGGCACAATGGGCGGATCACCCGTCGGCACCCGCATCATCATCATAGACTGCCTAGTGTTTTCGACGTTATCGCGGGTCCCCAACTGTGCAACTCTGGGAACGGTACGGCCTGACGGTAGAAGATAGATTCCTTGGCTGTGTTTTGCCATGCAGTAATCAAAGGGCAACAAAAGCATGCCACGCAACTCAGCACTGAGCCGTGCCTTTGATATTGGGTACATCCACTGAACGTAAGCTTTACCACTGGGTTACAGCTTGCTGTGGCTACGCTGATGAAGATATCCAACGACTTCCAATACAACTCTAGTGACCCAAAAAGCTTCCAGGGAGAGGTATTAGGTTCGGGTATCATTTAAGCCCTCGATATGAAACTCCAAGTCTGTTCATCTCATCAACATCGGCTTCATTTTCAAATGCTCCAATCATCCCTGGGCAAATCTGACACTTGGCCGATTGGTCTCTGGCCCATTAGGCTATTGCAGTTGACGACAACTTCATCGTGACGTAGCCTACTATCAACGTCCACTGTTGCACAGATGTGACGTACTTCGTGGTCACCCTTTCGAGTCTTGATACCCATTCTGGAGATATATCGACATGCACGAGCATCATGCAGAGTCAGTCCTTCAGGGCTGCCACGTTGAATGCATCCCCCCCTTTGATCTCTCAATCTTGTCCGACGTCTGAGAAAAAGGAAGCATGTCATGGTCGCTGGTGTGCCACCTCTTTTCCGACCACGAATCGGATGCTGACTTTCATCTGTGGAATAATGTGCAGAGTGTCCATCTGACCGCATCGTTTTTTCCCGTTCTCGGATGACGGTACAAGCTGAGGTTGTGATGTTTAGGCAGTCATCACAACACACCTTCCTTTAGATCGTCCAGCGCTGGTGCCGCTCTTCACAATAAGGCGGATTATTCCCGCCTTTGTGGGCACCCTTGCTTCTCTTGCTAAGTTCACAACATCACCGGGGCGGGGACCTGTCAGCAGCATCTTATAGTCAAACTACTGGACAGCCTTGAGGAGACTTTGCTTTTTGTGGTGGTGATCATCTGCAGTGACTTCCACGGGCAGTGCAACTCAGGACTGCGGTATCCAAGGGCCAGGGCGCGTACAGCAGAGATCAATAACAGAATAAGCGGCTTGGTCCAGGACGACCAGGCATGTGGCAGGGCACGCTTCCAGAAGATGGTCAGAATTCCAACAAGGCTGAATACGAAACCATGCTGAAGGGAACCAGACAGGCTCGAACCGTGGGTCCATCTCCAGACGAGCCCTCCGGGAGGTGTGGACGAATGAAAAGGTACAAAGGAGCTCAAGTACCTCTTCATCCGAGGGCTTTGAAGTTCCTTCTTGTGCATCTCTCTTTGTACACACCCCCCACTGGCCCCCCTCCATGTTCCGCTCTACAAGGACACTTCCGAATCAACATTCATCCAGTACGTACTGCGTGTGTTATACTCCTCACTCTCGGAGTTCTGCACTACCGAGATAAACGGGAGTGTGGGAAGAAAAAGGAAAGAAAGAAACTAATGTTGCTCCGGTGAGGGGATGAATTGCTAATATGTGCGTCGCAACCTCAACCCATCAGCCAGCTCCTGGTCTCTTTGATAAAAGCCATACTGAAAAAGGAACATGTTTCCACCCTCAGCAGGGACATCGATTTGGTGACATATCTACCCTATCCAAGTCGTATTTGTGGCTAGGGCCCGAGGTAATGCAAGTCTTACCTAGCAAGAAAACAAGGATCGAGATTGTCTTGGGATATGATTGCTCTTGGAGACATCGCGAAGTCATATTTGTCCGACATGTAAGAGTAACCTTCAAATCTCTCCGGTTGGCAATTTTTTATGCCTTCAATTGGCCGACTCTTTCTAGTCCCTAATAAGATAACATCAAGCTTAAGATAGTTCTGGATAACAGACTCTTTGTAATCAAGGTGCATCTACTCCGTGTCTGACTGAGCATGCCGCCCAGAAATAGCGGCATGTTGTAACTGGATCAATCAGCGAAAATAGCATTGTTGGTCTAATCAAGCTGACAAGGCAGAGCCACTGTTGCATCCGCGCTGCCTTCAAACTGCCCCGGAAGCGGCAGATCCAAACTGTCGGTAGTTGAAAAGCTGCTATTATCATGAGAGAATCGGGGTAATCGTTTCGTGGGATATCTGCGCGATTACCATGTAGGAAGGCAACATATTTGAAGGGAAAGGTCAGGGTAGGATCACATGCATCGATGCTCATGCGTCTTGTAATGTTTATTGTCATCCTGATACAACGAGTGGTCTTGCAGGGATAGGACACAGGCGTGCAAAAGAAAGAAAGAAGAATTCCCATCATACAACGGTGAGATTTGGTAAGCTTGTGATGTTATCAACCGAGTTTACGCAGTGCAAAGCAGGGAAATCCCAAATTGAAGTGGTTGGGCATGGTGGTATGGTGTGGCTGAAAGGACTTGAGGTCCCTACAGATACAGCCAAGACGTCGATCAGGGTTGATATCCCGATGCTACCTTGCGACGCGGTCAAGACACATGCATATATCCCAGACTGTGTTGATTCTGCAGTCATCATACAACATCCTCGAAGCATCGGGAGCTTGAAGGGTGTGCCCTCTTCTGATTCCGTGCGTCTTCGGAGTACCTAAACCAGTAAACATCGATCCAGATCCATGACCGGATTGCCACCCCCTTCTTCCCACCCGCTTCTCAAGCTAACAAATATTTTTACCTTCTTTGTTTTTCTCGGCTGTTCCAATGGCGAGCAAGGAACAAGAATGCTGACGACATGTGCTGAATCAAGATACATATGCCCCGCACTGGTCAGGACATCGAACTCACCGTGAGACGCTTTCCCGGCCCCCATCTCTCTCAAATTGTGGTGACTGGGGTGCCAAGGTCAAACTTCTACCTTGAATTAGCTTCTAGCATCACTAATAGCCTCGCCATCTTCGTCAGAAGCAAATATACAGGCGGACCCATATCACCACTTGTTCATGGGCGATGGGAACCTTTGGAAGGACATGGGAAGATCGAACCACACCTGACCGGGCTTCACTCCGAAACGATGCATATGGGGGTGTATTTCCTACATACCCGCCATGATGACGACCCAGTGATACAGGCTCGCCAATCCCTAGAGCAGTTGTGGCCGAGAAAGCCTCCCACTGTCACTCCCCCTGTTCTAAGTCGGATGGCGATTGGGGAGCTGGAGAGGAGGGAGGGGGGGTGGTGATGGGAGCATGGGGATGAGAAGCAAGAAGAGGCTGATTTCGAGATGCAAGAACACCCACTTTGTTGCAGGACATCGAGGAGAGAGCCCGGGCTGCTTACCAAGACGGACCGACAACACCAAGAAAAAGAAGGAGGGGAAAGACGACGAAGATGCGAGCATGTGTGTACTGACATACCATGTAAGCGCTAGAACCCATCTGGGCTCTTCTGCACACAAGACGTGCTGGATCTGCGCGTGACAAAACGGGAGAAGGCACACTCGAATAACACAGAAAGGAATGTTAAGTCTGCCATTCGTCACGGTTGAAGTTGGAGTTCCGCGGGGTGGGAGAGGGGGAGGGGGGAAGAGGCTAGTATTTGGAGGGATAGTGGGATCTCTGAGTGAGGTGAAGGGCAAACAAACAAAGTACTATGGTGGATGCGGAATGGCGACAAGACAAACCAGGCAAACCACGGAGACGGGGAATGGGCCAATCGGGGCCATGGATGCTCAAATCAGCCCTGTTCATCCGCCTGTCAGCAAGGAATATCAGTTGCATAGCCATTACTGTGTACAGTAAGTGGTCTATCCAGGCAGCCTCGAGTCATTGATTGAAGAAGGGGCCACACATGGATGATGGATCATTGAATGAGGGCTTGGCAGTCCCCGACTTTTTTTTTTAACCAATACTTACTATGTAGTGCAACTTCCAATCCAGGAAAATGGCCTTGGTTCTTTTTCGAATGTCGTCTAAGGAGCCTAGTTGCTCACCAGGACCAACGCTTGATAATAAGTCCAAGTTTTCCCGAAAGCTCCGGAAATACGCATCATCCGGGCGCGAGCGGACTAGGTCTCACGGGTCTCGGGACGGTCTGGCCACAATAGCCAAGCAACGATGTGGATTTCTGGTGTTCAACTAGGAGACGATTCCGCGGAAGAGACAAGCGGGATTGGCTTGACAAATACAGTAGCTGTTTCAGTGGTTCTTGGGCGTCAGCCTGACCCAGGAGTGTCGATAAGGCAACAAATGGCGAGATTGCCACTCCTGAACAGCCTCGGAAACCAACCTTTATTTGGAATACAGGGTCGATCTATGCATATTAATTAGGTCTTTGCGATACTCGAACTACAAGCAGAATGCGGTAAATGAGTAATTATCTATAAGCTATATGGGCGGATCCGACTATCCATCCTGACCCAGATCTATCGGGCGCAAGGAGGCAAAGGACTAGCCTTGTAGCTCCGTCAGTCAGTCTTACAAAGCGCTCGCTAATAATCATACACGGAGAATACGAGAAGCGCTCAAATTGGGAGGCAAAAAAATACGAAAAGCAAGGAAGATTAGGGTGTAGTTACAAAGCGGGACATCAAAAACATTTACCTAGCAGAGTATAGGTGTGAATCGAACCGAGGAGACTATAAGTTCAAGGATGAGAAACTATGGCAGGGTTCAACGCAGACTAGGTGAGTAAGGAAAATGAGCGTATAGTAGTTCCTATACCATCGTCTGTCCAGCATGGGACCGGCGTGTCGCAAGTTTGATGAATGCAACTTGGCAAAACGCAACATCATAACCCGGTAAAGGCAAGGGTCTAGGATACGTTTAGAGGGAGGGGTGTAGAAAAGAGAGTATCAAACGTCGCTGGGCCTAAATAGCTTGATAGATAGTACTTCTGTAGCACGGAATAGCATCTCTGGAGTCAATTTGTCTATCAGGATTATTTTTAGCCGTTCCTTATTTCACCATACATAGAGCAGGCAACGGGGTTACTTTGGTTCAGCCTTGCATAACACTTGCTTATTCAACGGGGGGACTGAGAGTGAATAACTGAACAACTGAACTCGGTTTTGAAGAAGAGTAATTTAAGAAGAGATCCGAGTTCTGCGGGGGGAGGTTGAAGTCTTGAGACCAAGCGTGAGTGCTTATATTACCATCAAAATAGTGAAATGTAAGTGAGCTGGCGAAATCGCGAGACTTGCCTTAGGCGGTCGATGGAGAGCCGATCGCACTTACTACCCTTTTTTATGTCCCTATCCTTATTCCAAGTATTGATTATGAATACTTGATGAAGTAGAGAACAGGTTGCCGGTTAGATGGAAACAGGCTGGAAAACTGGTAGTGTTGTTTAATAGATTCCTTCGATCAAGAGTGTAATCCTTCCCAAGTCCAGACTACTCAACTAGAGTATGCTTTGGCTCTGCTGTTTCCCAGGTTTTGTTGACCGGAGGACCTCTAATCTATAATAGGGAATGTGAACATGTAGTCCGGTTGTCTTTATGAATGACACCTTGGTGATGTCTCTCGTGGCTCTCTATCTGGGATGTTCGATGTTCCTACACAGGATATCGACTTCGCACCTTTTGACATTGGTAACAAATCAAGTTACTGAATAGGTTTATATCCTTAGGATGGTGACAAGATGGATGTAGATTATTTACTATTCTCCAATATGCAACTGGTCATGTAATCCCGTATATGGGCCAAACTTTTGACAGCATTCTTCGCTCAGGATGTAGGGTAGCTTGAGAGCTAGGTTGTCATGTGTCGACGCCGATCTATTCAGTGAATACGCTTCAGAACTATAAGAGTTCTCGTCGTTGTTTATAACTTAAGACGTGTAAATAAAGTAGCTTGTACTCATTACCCTTTCAGCCCTTTATACACTGTTTGTTGTACGGAGGACGGTGTCAATGCAAGCGGGTAGTGACAAAAACCGCCGCTTTATTCTCGCGCGCAACATCTTTGACTTACACAGAGTCGAACATGTAGGTCAGAAGCTTTTAGCATCTGAGTACAAACCGTTGGGGCATTACCCTTTCATCTTACAAACAGGTAAATTCCTTTAGTTGCCCGAATAGATATATTGTCATAGAGATGCCGAAACTACTCAGTTCACATCTCAGTCCACATCAAACGAATGCGCATTCCTGACCGCCACGTCTTTGGCTACAGTTTAATGAAGGCAATGCTTGCTCTTCCTCTTGAAAATATGCTAGTGAGAGATGGTCCTTCCAAGGGCCCAATCTGAGCTAGCCACAATACACACCTTTCTTCTCAAGTTGCAGAGTGGGTGCACCGAATCTATTACTATGAGATCAGGAAACAGAATGTTTGTGAAGAGAGCCCATAAGAATTGAAAATAAAAGCATAGCTCAGCCTGCACAAGTGGAAACTGGATTCGAAACGGGCGGCTGTTGACCAAGTTTACGACGAAACCAGCGAGGTGCCTAAAGCTTTAACTAGGATCTTCCTGAGGAACAGACGGAAAGTAACCTGGTTTCATCATGCGCTCTCGATCTCTTTTTGCGGCTTCGGCCTGTCTCTTCTTGGCGACACGCTGGTTGTAGAAGACGCTGTTATTGGTTAGTATGTCGTTAGACACAGAAATGAGTGGTTGAGTGAGTGAGTGATTTGGGCGATGGTTGACAAACCTCTTCAGTTCGAATATTCGAGGTTCCGCCTCTGGAGTTTGTTCCTTCTCCTTCTCCTAATGGTACAAGAATCAGCAAGTGAACATTGGTGACTCTGAATGGCGAGCTTACCATTGCATCTTGATCTTCATCCTTGTCCTTGTCCTTGTCATCCTTATCCCTATCCTTATCCTTATCCTTACCCTTGTCTTTGTCTTTGTCTTTGTCCTTGTCCTTCTCTTTATCCTTTTCCTTTTCCTTCTCCTTTTGTGCCTCCTTTTCCTTCTTCCTCTTCTGCCTTTCCTCGTACTCCTTCTTGAGGCGTTCCTTCTCTTCCTCTAGCTCCTTTTCCCTCTTGGCCTTTAACGCATCCTGATCTATTTTGGGTGTGCAGAAGTTTCGGTCCTTGATGTGAGTCATGCAGACATAGAAATAGTCCTATACCAGACGTGAAGGTTTAGACTCTGTCGATGAGGTATTTCGGGTATCAAGAGAGAGTATGAAGTTTCCTCCATTGTTTACGCACCTTGTTATCTGGCGTAATCAGCACGGAAGAACTGGGCTTGTAGCAAATGTCGCAAGCCCTAGCCGACGCCTCAGCAACACGTCGATGGTGATAGATATTTGGGAAGGCAGTTGCCATGGTTTACGAGAGGGAAAAGGTGTAGATCCCTCTTTCTGCATGCCCGTGTGAGACTGTTGTGGCTTGTTGGCAACTCCTATGATGAGATTATCATAGCGGAATTACTACAGTAGGTGAGAGAGTTGCGGCCTGATAACTAGACTACTGTAGGTATTGAAACAACAAAAACTGGCTGGTCAACTGACCAACCGACAACCACCATGGACAGCGGGGTCCCGCGTTTTTAGGGGAGGACTGGAGGTTGCGGGGATGGTATAGGATGTACTGGAGTCGATGACTGGAAGCATTTTAGCAGGTAAACATCGCTAATTCTTGGACTGTATAGGTCATGGGAAAGCCTGATTTATAGCGGGTTGGTGCACTGAAATTCCCCAAGGCACCTATAGGTACAGTACCTACCTGAGTTTATTCTCATTTACTCCCCGTCAACTTAGGTAGGTGCTCACTAATAAGATACGCATTAGTGAGATACGCATTGCTCTTCCTCACTGGATTTCTCACTGGATTTCGCCAAGCGCATCCAATTGTTTCTTGAACTCAAGGAATGACTAATCAGCCTGATCAAGGTTTTGGGATCCAAACCCAACCCCCTGCTTATCTTATCGCAAAGCCAACAAATTTGGCAATGACGATTGACAGTGCCTCAGGTACCGTGTCCGTCACCAACCAACAACAGCGAAAACTCGTCTTTTCGCCCCAATAAACAACTTTCCTCCCAATTTCCACAACGCCGTTCGATTCTTGAACGGCACGGAGTTTTGGTTTCAATATGGGCGTGAAACTCGACACTCAGAAGCTCAGCCTGGTCTTTCAGTCGCGCCCGGACATTCTCGATGGCATCCAGAGAGCCGCTGGTAAACATTGCCCCCTGATTCAATTCTTGCATGACCAAGAAAAAACAAACAAAAAAAAAACAAGACTGACGCTTTTGTTTCTCTTCCCCTTGTTGCTTAATTAGATTCCCCCAGCCGAATCCAACTCTTCAATGAAATTGCCAATCATGTCTACGGTACGATTCACGCAAATGGTGAACCGGCGCACAAGAAGAGGAGGGTCGATGTAGACCAGACCAACGGGAACACGAACACAATGGCCACCAAGCCCAGCGCCAATGTCACCACCAACGTCGCCGACGAATCTGTCCTTCTCGAAATCAAAGAGATTTCGGTTTCCGTACCCCAGAGGAAGAAATTCGAGCTGTGCTTTACCGCAAATCACTTCTATGCTCGTGCGCCTGGCACTACAGCCCCCATTCCGGCCATAACATATGCCTGGCAGGATATCGGTGCGTATGCCTCTGGTAATTTTTTGCCTTCTATCAATCGATACTAACATTGCACATCAGAATATGCCTTCTATCTTCCAGTCCCAGAGAAAACCCAGGTCCAGCACAACTACATTCTCTTCCCCAAAGGTGTATGCCTCCCTTCCAAAACAAACCCGCCAACAGAGGAGCCCCTAGTGTTTACCGTTCCCTCGACTGCCCCGAAGCAAGGGACAATTGCCGGGCCAGACGCTGGTTCTGCCTCTGCTGTATCCGACACCTACAAGTCTCTTTTCCACTGGGCCCTGAACAGACATGATGTCACCATTGTTTCTGCCAACTCCAACAAATTTCACAGCATGGTTCGTCAGCCTCATCGACCAAACGAAAAGGCTGTGCATGTCAAGGCGTTCAGAGGATCCAAGGATGGCTATCTCTTCTTTCTTGAGAACGGGGTCTTCTGGGGTTTCAAAAAGCCCCTCATGTTCATCCCACTCAACCGCATAGTGGCTGTGAGCTACACGAACATTCTTCAGCGCACATTCAATGTCGCAGTCGAGGTCTTTGCTGGCGAAGGCGACGCGACCGAAGAGATCGAATTTTCTATGCTAGATCAGGAGGACTATGGAGGCATTGACGAATACATCAAACGCCATCGATTACAAGATCGCAGCATGGCCGAACAGCGAAAGGCCAAGCTCGAGTTGGCAGAGAATCGGGGGCCCAAGAAGGGTGCCTCTGCTGAGAATGGAGATGAAGCCGCAGGAGACGATCGACAGGGCATGTCTGAGCTGGAGAAGGCCCAGCAGGCAATCTTTGGAAATGACGAAGATGACGAGGAGGATGAAGAGGATTACGATCCTGGCAGTGAGGGAGATAGTGAGGGGTCTGGAGACTCTAGTGATGACGATGACGACGACGACGATGATGATGACGAGGATGAAGATGAAGATGAGGACGGGGGTGAAGAGGAAGGAGGGAAAGAGAATGGAGCTGAAGCTGAGGAAACAGAAGAGGAGGAGGAAGAAGAAGTCAAAGAAGAGCCGGTAGTAGAGGAACCTGTCAAGCCAGTCAAGCCAGCGAAGGCTGCCAAGACTACGAGGGCTCCCAGAGCTCCCAGAGCTCCCAAAGCTCCCAAAGCTGCCAAGGCTCCGGAGCCTCCTAAAGCTGCCAGGGCCCCCAGAGCTACGAGGACTGCCCGATCTAACAAGGCTGCCACCTCCCCTGCCCAGCCTGTTCCAAAGGCAGAGACCAGTGTGCCAATCAAGTCAGGCTGGGCCGCGATTGGAGCGTCTCGACGCAACGATGCCATGGATTTAGACGAGGAAACGTTTGATGTCGTCGGATGATTTAGGCGCTGTACAACTTTTTACTTAATCACGGCATGGGAAACGGCAGATTTGGAGTTCATGACGCAGTTGAAGGTGAGGGATGTATGGTTCTGCCATCACACAGGCATCATGTTACAGGCAGTGTGCATTTGGGGGTTTGTTTTTCTTTTGGGAATCATGACATATAGTAGGTAAAAAGAAAGAAAAAAGATTCGTCAGCGAGACATAATGAAAGACAGCGCTGCAACGCTGGGCTAGTGGTCACAAAGGAGCCATGTATATGCCATCAATAAGATGGGGGGTTGGGGAAATGCGCAAGTGTTTGTGACTAGTTAGATGAACAAAAGGAAGACAACACATCTTGTTGTTTTGATATAAAGTATATAAGCTCCATAACCTAGCCCATAAAACAAACTGAGAAGAAAAAGGACACTCATTCAACAAAATTCACCAAACTCCTGCGTTGCTTCTTTCTTCACTTAGGTCCAGGGGACCCAAGGAAGTGTTGTCAAAGCAGGAAGACATACCATGCCGTCAGAGAAGCCACCCAAAGCCATATAGGTATCCTTGAATAGTGCCCAAACAATTTCTCAAGCATTATAAAATTTTCTCTGGAGGATTTACTATTGAGAAATGAAGAAGAAGAAGAAAGAAAAAAGGGATGACGAAAGGCCAATCATCGAGATTTGGGGTACGCGAGGACTTCAGTACGACCACTCCTGTGGAAGTGTGCGAGAGGGATCCCACACTGAGACGGATGTCAGCATGTTCCTTAGTGGAGCTTTTTCGAAATGACAAGATATATATGGATAGTACTTACGTGACTGCATTTGTGATGAACATCCTTGAGGGAGGTGATGCAGTAGGGAATGCATCCCAGGCAGGTTACGAAGCAGACCAGGGCGGCAACGGCACTTTTCGTAACCAGTCAGCATTTTATTTCATCACTTTTTGGTCGTCCATGTCACAAGCAGTTTTTAAGTGTAACATACTGAGTGAATCCTCCGGCCTCTGCCGTCGTGTTGGTCATATTTCTCACACCGCAGCTTGGACACTGCACGGGAGCACTCTGGCTCTGCAGCATGTTCAACGGCACGCAGCCCATCGCCTGAGGATTGTAGTTGCTCTGTTGCTGAGGAGGGTAATTTCCCTGGGGAGGATATCCTCCTTGAGGAGGTATTGGTTGCTGCTGCTGGCCGATGGGGGGAGGAGACGATATGTTGTTCCTGGGAACTCCCGGCGATGCATCATGCGGGTAGGATGGCGGTTGGTCGTTAACGGCGTAGGTGCCGCCGATGGTACCGGATTCTTGAGGTGGTGCTGGGGAATGCATGTCAATAATCGCTTGGATTGTAACATGTAAAGGCAGAGCCGGAGAAGGGGGGGGGGGTTGGAATTGGAAAGACTTACTTGGCTTCTCCATGTTTTCTACAAGTGTCAGAGCGAGTGAGATGCGGTACTTGATGAGATGAATACGGTTCTTGGATATATAAAAAAAAAAAGAAACGGGAGAGTAATATGGAGGGGGTGAGTTGGTGGGAGTGAGACACAATGAGCCGTTGGGTAAGAAGCTGCCAAGCAACTCTTCCTTATATACAGTCTACAAGTAAGTTCGACGCCCGGTTTCACTCCATGTCGATCCGTCCCTCGAGGCTGTGCCAATAGCCACTCACTTCATCAACTCAACCTTGGCCTTCGAGCACTGCGTTAGCAGCAGCGCCAACCAATCCACCAAGAGTAACAAACTTCCCGGGGCGGCGCTGAAAGATGAACCAGTGACCAGCCACTCCGCCCTCTCCTCGCCCTTTCCCCTACCCTCATCAAGTGCTGATCTTGGGAAACTTTTCTTACATCCATTGGTTCTTCTGTTTCAGGGTCGTAGGGAGATGTCAGGAAGAATTGGGCAACAGTTGCTTGTGTCTGGCCACTTCGTTTATGGGACCCTTGTCAGATGTTGGCAGATGAGCCGATGACGACAACACCCCACGACTGCTCCTCCTACTGCTCCCACCACTACTCCCACCACTACTCCAACCACAAGGGCCCTTTGGGTGATGTCACAGTCGTAGGAAAAAGGAACAAGGCGCAGCAAAGGATCCAGAATTACGTGGTGTGTCGACACACAGGACGGGACGGGGATTGAAAACTCCACTTGGGAACGAAAGGGATGTGATGGGAGGGAGGCAAAAGGGAGGGTTAGAAGGATGGGGGGGAGGACATTCAGACTTTGGGAGACTTCCATGTGGCTGCCACACAGCCGAGAGCAGCTTGAGGTCGGTGGCGTCAGAGGTACGAATGCACAGAAAGCCAAAGCCTTGCTGGAACCAAAAGCAGAGATGGCCGAAATGCGTGAGCGTCCTCGAGGAACAAGTCAAAGTGCTGCACTACCTCTCTAAGTATCTAAGCATGATATTTAAGGGAGGGCTTTACCAGAATTAGTAGTCCAGCCCAAACAGTGAGACAAGTCGAAAAAGCCGTTTCAAGATCGTCTGCTCCGAATAGTATAAGAAGGGGGATCAAATTTGACTGAGAGAGACACAGGCTGAGAAAGGAGTCTTTCACAAATCATACCAAACAACTAAAGACCAAAAAAAAAAGGAAAGGCCAAGCTTCTCAAAGGCTTTAGGAAGCTTTCGGCCTCCCCTCATAGCTAGGGAGCTAAGAATAGGTTTGCCCTTTTTCGGAGCATCCGGATGGAGTATTCCCTACGGAGCATCCCATCCAAGCACACAAAGTAATGAACCTATCTTGCATTTGAGCGGGTAGAGTACCTATGGCAGCAAACACCTACGCTCTGCTCTGCTGTGCTGTGCTGTGCTGTGCTGTGCTACGTTGCATGGCAGAAGAAAATCCCCTAACCGGGGAATTGAGGCAGCCAAAGCACGCAAGAGGCACAACGGGCACAACGGGCACCATCTGTGTGTGTGTAGTAGTTAATTGGCCCTCAGAACAAAGAGACGATTGACGCGTGGCGATGATGATGCTGTGATGGCCCGTGCTACCATAGTATTGCAATCCGTCAAATCATGACATGTATTGCTGGACTGTTCCCCCATTGTATTTCATGTATACATCTCTGGCCATAATTGTGCATGGAAGTCATTGAAGCCACCAAGAAAGGATGCTTCGCCTTACTTATTGCCTTCTCTGAAGCTATCATGGGAACAGAATTTGGGGCTATTTATGCCCATTACTATCATTCATTCCAATCCTGCCTCCCCTTGACGCCTTTGTTCTCAATAAGGCCATCTACAGCAGGTGCCTATTGGGTAGGTAGGCAAGCAACGCAAGGTACCTTAACAGGTGCCTTATAGGTGCCTCATTATAGGTACCCAATTAGAGGTGGCTTATTAGAGGCGCTTTGGGAAGCTTAGCTACTGTATGTAGGTAATTCAAGCAGAAGTCAATGGCGGTCGTCCGCCGAACATCTCCCGCCTCACCGCCCTCACGTGACCCAGTCAACGCCTCTCAGTCTGTTCGCAAAACACCATCCCCATTGGCCCGTGATCGCGAAGCTCCCAGCGTTGGAGGAGGAAGCCCGCAAAAAAACTCATACGCTGTACAAACGAATTGCCCTGTCCTCGTTTCCTGCCTGGACTCACAATAACAAGCGGCCCCTTTCACATTGCATTTTTTTTTTCGTTTCGAGGCCCCCTCCCCAAAAGAAAGAAGGACCAACCTCGCCCAGCATGACCGGTCGTCATCAGCCCATCCGTCTTCCCCCCCTCAAGACGCTTCGCGTGCACAATCCCAAGCGTGCGCCAGAGAATCCTTGCATTGCCATCATGTCCAGTGTCCTCGGTGAGTCTAATAATCCACTCGTCTTGTCTTTTCCTTTGGGCAATGGTCAATTGGAGAGTAATTGCTCCAAGAAAGAATGGACACAATAAAACAGCCCGCAACCCGCCCTGTCGAATGCTGGTACCTTGTTTTTTCTTCTTTTCTCTTTTAAGTTACTAACTCAAGATCATAGCCTGCTGGGCTTCCGCAGGATACAACGCCACCGGCTGCGCAGCCA
This sequence comes from Mariannaea sp. PMI_226, assembly GCA_024336345.1. NCBI lineage: Eukaryota > Fungi > Ascomycota > Sordariomycetes > Hypocreales > Nectriaceae > Mariannaea > Mariannaea sp. PMI_226. The sequence goes on from JANFOG010000005.1 coordinate 295,344, forward strand.
TCGAGAACCAGCTCCGTGCATGCATGGACGGCCCTCCCATCCCCCCAGCCAAGCCAAACACTATCAACTACCACCTGTCACGCATGCAAAAGTACATGACCAGCCGACCGAAGCAGAAGTAATAGGTTAAAGTCCAAAAAAAAAAAACCCCAAGGAACGAAAGAAAGAAGGAAGGGAGGAAAGAAAGGGAAAGAATTAAACACCATCAAGGCCGAGGGACGGAACGAATTGACGACGGAGCGAAATCTATGCTCCAAAAATTCGAACTTATTATATTGACGGAGAGACTAAAGGTCGGGGGCGAGGGAAAAGGCCATGGACTCATCGGCCGCAGCAACAAGGAGCTTTGCAGGCGCCGAAACGATGGTGTGCATGAATTTAGAGGAGTGGTTGAGGTGAATTTGGGTATTACCGAGCGTGTTAGAGGAATGCTAGACCCTGCTCAAGGAGAGGAGAGGAGGAACGAAGAGAACCTGTACAACAAAATGACCCGAACATGACACCGGGAAATGACGGATGAAGTAGTTGATATGTACATTTTAGCCTTGTACTATATGGAAACGGCCACGAAAACAAAAGGGCATCACTCGCATCACTCGCGTCTCTTTTCTGAAACCATCGTGTGTAGTATTTATTATATGTGCTTTGATAAGTCGCCAACTTGTATAGCATTGTGCCTTCTTTATACACACATCACATCTCATACACAAAACGGCAAACAATACAGTTCAAACTCCAATTGCTTGCATTTCTTCTTTTACTACCTTCTTGCAAGACAATCCTCCCCATCAACAATCCCCCGTTTGCCTTCTCCCCCTCCGTTCTCCTCCTCTGCTCTAACTTGACTCCCTAGCACCAATTCTGAGCGTCCACGTCGGCACCTTGCCCACTAACCATCGACATGAAGTGAGGGGAAGGATAATAAATAAAAAAATAAAATAAAAAACAAAGCAGACAAAAGCCAAGGGGGTTAGGGGGTTGAGTCAAGACTAAGGGTGCCTCATGGAAGCATTGACGATGAAAGAAAAAGAAAATGAGAGGAAGAGAGAAATGATGAAAAAAAAAAGTTTCCCCAATGAGTTGCGCCCCTTATCTTGACAAGAAAAAGCGCCGTGTCCCTTAACAGATGATGAGAAAAATAAAATGAATGAGGTACTAGGAAGACAGAATAAACAACCCCCATCCCAAGAAAAGAAAGTGAAGAGAAGAAAAGGGTAGCAAAGGTCCAACCAGGTACAAGTCCCACCAAAGCTTTCTAAGGATATCTGAACCCCCCCCAAAAAACCAAACGACCCAAGGGAAGAAAGTGATATATCTCCGACCCAGTCGTTAGGATCGTATTTGTTATCCCTCGACATGACGAGACTCTATATGCAATGGAGGGGAAGGAGGGGGGGCGGGATAACAACCAATAGGTGGCGGCAATTGAGCATCGCCAGGAAACCCAAGAAGAAGACAAAAAGCACCCCCTCCTCTCCTCCTTATGGTGGTATGAAAACGTGCCGAAATATTCGACTTGCGAAGACGTAGATATGAAGGTCGTAACATCGGATACGAGAAACCCAGAAATGAAGTTGGTGCCCGCCCGTGTCGTGTCTATATGCTTAATACCGCTCGCTCGCTCGTCACAGTGCCGTAGATCATAGTCGAGTAGAAATAAAGACGAACGTTCCAAGCGCCCGGAAATGCGTATGATCCAAATGGGTATCACCAGCCTAAAGCAAACCCCCAAGCCCCCCCCCCCCTCCGAGGGGCTTGCCCCCCGCTCGGAATAGTCGCGAATTCATCATATTTAGGAAGTATCACCGACGCAGAAGAGCTCTATCTCTCCTACGCCGCCCGAGTACATGTTCCTAACACCCTCACGCCACTCCATAAAGGCAATCTGGATGTCATCGTCACTCTCAATCGTCACGAAATCTCCATCCTCGTCGCGGTACCGCAGCTTCAGCAAACCCTTACCGATGCTGCTAGTGGTAAATCGCGCCAGTTTCGCATCGATCCGATCGATGAGTGATTGGTATGTAATGTTGAAAGCAACGACGAGGGTAACATAGTTGCCAGTTTCGCAATTGACTCGCACTTTCAATTGTGTTGGTAGAGGCATTTCAGGAGTGGGAGTGGGCATTGGTGGTGGGACTGCCGAGACAGGAACCGTTCCTGTCCCCAGAGCAGGAGACGCCGTCCGCGAGTTCGCCATTGCGGAGTCAACACGAGCTGGATTTCCGTTGGGATTGGGAGTGTTTCCACGAGGATAGACCGGCTGCGAGGGGAAGTGATTCATGGTGCCCCCAAGAGACCCTGAATGCTGATGCATGCGCTCCCTCTGGGCACCAGGACTGTTCGTCTGAGCTCGAACCGGTATCTCGTTTCTTGGGGAGCTAGTTTGAGCCCTGGGTATGAGATTATCGTGACCGGGATGCAGATGCGAAGGTATTCCAGGCACGGCAGGGATGTTACCCTGGCTCGGTTGTCGAGTTCGTGGCATACCAGGCCCATTGATGTCAGGTGTGCTGTAAGAACGACTTCTCTGCTGAGCCGCCGCCTGGCTTGAAGAAGCCATTGCTGGCAACGATGGTCCTCTTGGGTTTCGTCCGTTCATCAGATGTGGGTTAGGAGAGCTACCATCGCGAGACGGTGCACGGGGCATGGCTGGAGCAGTGTAGCGGTTGTTGTCTTCCCATTGAGGCTGGGGAGTGCCGGACTTGGAGATACCATAGTTGGGAGTCGAAAACATTCCGCTCGTTGTGCTGGTGCGAGAGGAAGCTGGTGATTCAGCAACAGGGGAGAAATAACTATCACCAGTCCAGCCTCCTGGCGAGTGGGCGCCACTGTTCTGAGTCTGCAGGCTTAGAGGAGTTGGAGGCGCTGGCATGGGAAAGCGAGGTGGTGGGGCTCGGACCATGCCAGCCAGAGATATCGAGCTCTCACCTGTGCCTGCTCTTGCGCGCAGGTTGCTACTGGAAGCAGTTCGCGGCACGGATGGAGGTCTAGATTGAGAAGACACAGGGAATTGTGCTGGTGCTGTTGAAGGGCCGAGCTCATCTTCTTCTTCATCGTCGTCCTGCTGGAGGTATGGGTTCTCCAATGCGCCAGCTTGGGCTTGGGTCCACGCGAAGTCGGGTGCCGCTCCATTTTCAGGGTTGCTCGAAGTGCGTGGCGTATTCTGCTTTCTCTGGTTCTCAAGGCCGTTGGCCCATTTCTTCATGACTTCTTCGTGTGTGAACTTGATGGTGAAATTTTCGACACCGGGATCGCCCTTCCACCAAATCTGAACACTGTGGGAGCCTAAACACAGTTAGAAAATAGTGATAGGAGGAAGTATGGGTAAAATAAATATATCCAAAACATACCAGGTTTTGACAGGGACACAATGTCAGTCACGTTAGTCATGAAGATCCTGCCCTTGAGCTGTAGCCTAGCATTCTTGTTCCGTCTGGGCCCCAGAGATCTTGTCTTATCTTTCTTATCCTTATTCCTCGTAGGGGATATCTCCTTGCAGCAAAGAAGGATATACTCAAAGAGGTAAATCTCATACTAATGTGCTGTCAGCTTTGAAAACGATGCGGGGGTGCGCAGCTCATTCGTACATCCTTTTCCTGGTCATTCTTGCCAGTGATGACACCATAGGTTCCATGTAGCATAAGCTTTCCAAACTGTTCGACCTTGTGATTCTTCCAGTCGTCAACTCGGTTGATCAGATCCTCAAGAGCCTCGTCCAGGAGGTCTCGGTTTACGGCTTCGTTCGCCTTTTGCAGGACACGCTCTGCAGCTTCGCAGCCAGCAATCAAGTCCTTCTTCGTGTCCTCATTTTCAGTCTTCTTAATCAAGTCCTATTAGAAAATGTCAGATGTTTTGTTCCAGATGCATCAACAGTGGCCAGGTATACCTTGAGCAGAAGCGGGTATTTCACCAATCGCTGCATGGGCTTAAGCAGAAAGCCATCGAGCGTGTTAAAGTCGGCCGCAACTGGGTGTTCAGAGAGCTGGATCTTATCGAAAACCTGGTTGGCCATTTGGGCAGCTTTGCGCTGGTTAGATATGAATGGTTGGTAGATATCAAAAGCATCCTCATAAGTCGAAAATGGAGCACCCCATTGCTGATTGACTGTAGCCATGGAATTGGTCGTCTCAACTCGGATAAGGAATCGGCGCTGAAAATCCAGGATGGCATTGATATTCAGGAAAATTTGATGAATAATGTCTCCAGGAACAAGTCCTGTCTCTTCCAAAGTCTTCTTGAGGTCGTGGAGGTTTTCCAGATCCTGCACATATTTGCGCTCAGTGTCAACCAACTCCTTCACGATATGATCTCGGTAGGTCATCTGAGAGCCGGCATTCGGATCCACCAGTTCCTCTTCCGGGTATGATGCCAACTGCAGCAAATATCCGCGCTGCTCGGCGAGATCGAGGACATAGTTGACAACTTGGGTTACCTGTAAAAGAGGGGTTAGCAAGACTTCTCTTGTCCAGTGAGATAGAAGTGTTCATAACTAACCTTGACAAAGCCACTCGTATCGTTACCCATCAAGTCTGTGATAACAAAGCTTTCTGCTGGGGCTACATTGAGCTCTTTCATGCATGCTTGCACGAACTTGAAGATGGCGATCTTGGATTTCTTTGCTTCATTGGCACCAGAATCCTCCACCTTGAGCTCTTCCGCGGGTCGTAGGGAATTGTAGATGGCCAAAAGGGGATAGCCCGTGCGGAACAGGTTCCAGAGGGGGTCGACAGGATCATGAGGGTCGAGTTGCTCGAGGAAAGGTTCAAAGCCAGGAACCTGACCCAGACGTTGCTTGAGGGAGATACAGATCTGATATAGAGAGCGAGAGGCATCAGCCTTCTGGTTGATAATGTTGGCGGTAGCAAGGACCGGACCGCCGTTCATGGGAGACGCTGTCGAAGCACTGGCAAGTGAACTTAAGGAAGCGGTTGAGCCAGCGACGGCTGTCGAGCCCGAGAGTTGACTGGCGCGAGGCGCATGGTTCATGCTGGTCTGTGGCAGGCCGCCAAATCCACTGGAGTTTGGGAAGACGGGAGCCGTATTTTGTCGTAGAAGCGGGGCATGAGCCATCGCCTTTAATCCATCCGCCGCGATGGTGGTAGGAGGCGAGAGACTGCCGAGAGTGATGAGGAGTGTTTCGGGGTTTGGTCGAAGACCAAGTCGGCGTCCAAGTCGACGTCACGATAAGGGAAGAATATAGATATGATAACCCAGCTGAAAACTCTCTAGGTATCGACTCAAGAGCGATTCAACACCAGTTGAGTAACATTCGGCGGTGAATCTTTGGAATTTCGCCCCTCTCGAGCGGGAGAAGTTGGCGAGTCACTTTGGGCCGCCGTTGGACAGCGTGTCGTATATCACGTCAGGGACTGGAGGGGCACCAGACCAGCGAAAGTCGAGAAGAAGGACAATGTCTTCGTATTAGAGTCGCCGTTCGAGATCAAGTCGTCGAACCGTCAAAGTCGTCGGCAACAGAAGCGATAAGCGGCGTGTGCGAACTGGAGATTGTTCGTCTCGGCCAGGCGGTGGAGCGGTTCGAGGGAGAAGAAGCGGATCCCTGAGGCGCTAACGGCAGTGGGCGACGCAGGAGGAAGTTGGCGAAGGGATCAGAGGCGAGATCCAGGCCTGGGAGACTTTCGTGATGAGTGAGGTGGTCGGGTGTGGATAGGATGAAGAAGGGAAAGAAAGAACAAAACGCGACGCAGGACTCGTGCAAGCCGTGATACGGGGGGGGGGGACAAGGCTGATGGAGGCGGCGGTCGAGAAGGAGGACCGACGGGATTGATGAGTGGGAGGGAGGGATGAGGAGAGTGGGCATTAACCTGGAGGTACAGCCCGGCATGTACATGCAGTACGTACCGCAGCTGGGGTTGGGCCCCTCCTGCTACTGTACCTTGGACAGGTACCTCAGGTACCGAGCTGGGTCGCGTAAAGAGGAGGGAGGCTACCTACAGCACTTACAGCAGCTGTGGGTAGGCGCCTGTGTGAGCAATTCCAGGTGTGTCCAGTACGCAGGTTGCACTTGACTGTATTCCACAACGGGATCCAGTAATCCAATACCAACGCGAGAGTAGAGAATAGACGAAAACGCTACCACTATACTTACCCTGCGTTGTATGTTACTATTGATCAACAGGATACATACATACATACATACATACATGCATGCATGTATATATTTCATTTCTGTTCCTGTGCTAGGACAATATCTGTCTTTGTCTCTCCCATCTGCATGTCTTTCATGAGGATGGGAGGCGGGGGAGAGGGAAGCCTCCATTGGATCCCTATCTGGCCGAATGGGCGAAGTCTAGCAGTGTGTGCTACCAAATCAGCTCCTGGCGGGGGTTTAATTACTATGATAGGTAAGGCCTTCCAGGTGCACTTCAGCAGGTCTGGTAACCGGTACAGGTTCCAGAGTGAGGTCAAGTACCTTCGGGCGAGTATCCAGGTACGTGCGTCCCTTGGGCATTGACTGCTAAATGGATTGACTGTTTCAAATTAGGTTGAGCGCGCGCCAAGCTGGAACTGGAATAGTTCGGCGTTGTCCTCCCCGTGGCCGTGTGGACCCTTGGGATCGCTCGCCCAGTACATGTCCCAGGATACTCCGAATGTACTTGAGTACCTTAGGTACCACAGGTAGGTATCTTAATGCGCTTTGGTGTTCCTGAAATCAATGGAAAAGGCAAGCTGACAAAAGATGTCAACGGATAATCACGGCCTGGAATGGGGTTTTTTTTTGTTAAGAAAATTAGAAAATGGGAGAGGGGAGAAAACGCTTGCAGACTTTGTGGCACCAAGCAGGTGGTAGGCGAGCCACAGTGGTCTGCAGGTATTACACGTGTACGCGATTCATGGGGATCTGGTAGAATAATTATGAGGGCACGAGGTATCGACAGGGATTTGATAAGAAAGAACCCCGTAAAGAAAAACAAAACCAAATGGCAAACATGGAAGGGAAGGGGGGGAGAGGATGGCATGGTAAGGTCAGCCGTGCGGGAAAGAAGAGATATAATTCTGCAGCAATGACCAAATGGCTTAAATGGCTTGCAGCACTCTCACGCGGTCGACGAGCCACAAGCGCCCACCACAGAAGCAAGTTCGGGCTTCCATGGTGGTCTTTATGCACTGGATTTTGTGAAAGGGGGGGTGGGATTCGGCATGCCAATGGATGAAAGAGGGGAAATGTGTAATTTTGGGCGGCAAACGATCCTTACGGACCTCCCCGGTTAGCCCTCAGAAGCAACAACACAGGACGGGATGCATCCAGCAGCCATCTGGCACATGGGATGGGATGTTTTTGCGCGCTTCAAGTATTCGTATTTGGGAGGCATTGGACCACTCCTCTATGCACGCATATGTACTCCGTATGTAGTATTCCGAGTTATTATAGGATGTCTGCAGGCCCAGCCTACGAAGCACACTCTACTGTGTAACTTTACCTAACATACCTACCTAGCTAAGTAAGTGACCGTACCTAGGTAAGTATCAATTCTCTCTTGTATTCATCCTTCTTCCCTCAATTTGACAGCGTCTCCTACTCACATGTTGACCTGCGATTGTACTTTATCGTTTGCCTGTGGTTGCGCGTTCCGTCGCATCTCGCCGTGTTCTCTGTCACACCCATTCTCTTTCTTATTTTCTGGGCCTTCTTGTCCCCTTCTTCTCTCTCTCACTCTCTCTCTCTCTCTTCATCCGTTACGATTAGCCTCCTCCTCAAGGATTTTTTTTTTCCTTATTTTCTTTTTCCTCGCTTCCATATCCCCCGTCAACGTGCCATCAGCCAAAAGAAAACAAAGTAAAATACAACGTTATTACTCGATGCTCTCTTTCGTCCGCTCCAGTCTTACACCACGCATCCCATGACCCATGAGGCCATATACGTGCCTACCTACGCAAAGTAATCTACACAATCCTGGGCGTTCTATTTCATGCTTCATGTTCCGGTATCACCCAGTGACCCGTGCCCTGGTAGTGGAGAACTAGTAGCAAGGCTACCTCCAGTTCAGTACAATATACGGAGTAGTGTGTATGAACACAACATCCACACCTCAAAAGGGGTATCCCAGTGAAGACGACGCAGAAGTAGAGAAGCCCCTCACTTCTCCTCAACTCCCTGGCACGGATCCCCCTGGATGACAATCCCACAACACAAGGGCATACCCAGCATTAGATGAACCTTCCGTCCCTCCCTTTCCCCTCCTCATGTTGCTCTTCTTTCTCTCGTTTCTTCAACTCTTGCCCGAAACCCAAGCAAGGATCAAAAGGCGAGCGAAATGGAAGAGCCGTGCCAGGGGTGTTCCGTCAATAAGCTTCCTCCAAACGCGGGAAAATTCCCTTGAGAATCCCTTCCTAACTACATGCGGTCAGGTATTCGATCCTGATCAGGGCGATCACACCAATTTTTCTAGTGCAGAAGTCGCTGTCTGTCGACAACAAAAGGGCATTTCTTGCCGCTCGCTTCATTGTACCATTTGCCACTGTAGTCAGTTGTCTCTTCAAAAAGGTGTAACCACTGGAATCGCATGAGCTAAAAAGTGAGCCTAAAAGAATCAACGCGCCGTACTGGGCGGTTAACAACGGTAACATCCAATCATTCCAAAACGGCCTGAGCTAGCTGATGCTCTCTTCCGGTCGCCTGAACAAAAGATTATCGGCCCCGGAACTGGCTTTCCAACTCACAGGAATATACAATGTCGATGAGAGAACGAGGCACACGCTCAGATGAACAAAAGCCAACCCATAGTCGTGTATCTCCAACCCACACACACACATACACGCTAATTAAGCACAATGCAGCTTTCACTTGTCCATGCCTAGTGCGAGGATACGGTTCAGCGAGCGATGTGGACTATGGTGCAGACAGACTCCATGTACTGACCCCAAAAGAGTATACCATCTTCATGGCTGACGCCGACGCGAACAGCTTTGAGACTGGTGCCACCACTGACATCATCTCAGGGGCCGAGGGGGGGAGGAAGCTGGCTGACAGACGGGACTTGAGTCCCGCTCCTCTTCCCCCTCAAGGCAAGGAAGGATTCGTAGAATCTTCGATCGCATGCCTCTCTTTCTTTTGGCCCCATGTTCGCCTTTTCAGTGCAAGCGCCAATGCAATACATGGATGCTGAAACATTAGGGTCTATGCGTCCGTCGTAGATTTCATGACACATGCCCTCGTGCTACTACAAGGTACATCAGATAGAGGAACTGAAGAGGTATACCGATTGACAACTGAGAACTCGGTAGGCGCGAAGGGGCATGTCGTGGAGAATATAGCTTCGGGGAGGCGGGACGTTGTCGGGCGTTGTCGGCGATTTTTCGAGCCTGTAAAGCACCTTGCGCTGCCGAGTGTGGTACATTCCCACTAAAGCGGCCATTATCCGTAAACAAGAAGGAGGATGGACGTTAGCCAGCTAACGTATCATTCATCATTCATTACATTTGTACAGACTAGTTATATTGCCTACCAAGATAATGGCTCCCTACCATAGAAAAACGGCGATCATCGAGCCACAGCGCTGGTCTGGGCTTCGCGTGCTACCTAAATCCATCATTTTTACCATGTAGGTAGGTATGTAGGTAGGGAGCAGCCCTGAACTCCCATCGTTTGACACAACTAGGGCAAGTTGATGACTTACTAGGGGGCTTGAGCCATGAGAAACAAATGGAGGTAATGTCCAGCGTAACATCGGGGTGGCAAACCCCCGCCACTTTCCTGCCAATCTATCATCTACATAATATAATCTGTATGTACCCAGCAGTCGTGAAGTTCGTCAACTTTGCGCCTATCAACCTGAAGGGCATTCCAAATGTGATTTGAGCTAATGGTGCATTGGTTATGGACTGACTGGCACAGACCATGTATTTGTCACTTTCTGTTGGCCATGCCAGATGCCAGTGCTGAATCGAACCAATGCATGTCGGCCGAGAACATTCTTTTTTTCAAGATGAGGCGAGTGTCCCTTTTCTGATAACTTCAGGTGCGACCACACCAATACCATTAGAGTTCTAAACTATTCTCAGCGGGAATTTTGAGAACGAGGCAGACTGGGGGCATCTTTTTTAGCAAAGTTGATCACCAACCCTCCCTCTATTAGATGCTGTATGGGAGGAAGTCCTAAGCCTATTTCCTATCGTTTTACCAGAATATAGTTAGAGCGGTTGGCAGAGACTTCTAGTGGCTCTATCAGGCGCTCTATTGTTCCTCATCGGTTATTATCACTAAGCTCCTGATTCTCACACCGATATGGAGCTCTGATGTCAAGTCCAAGATTGCCATCTGGTAATGTAATCGCCCCTATTCAGGAAGCATTATCGTCAAATTTTAAGGATACTATTACCAGTGAAATTTCCAGAGATTCAATATCAGTTACCAGTTTTATCCATCTTGTACACGGCCGGCTGTGCTACTCCGATATAATAGGAGACAACAGGAAGAGCCACATAAGAAATCCATCATATGTGGACTATATCGCAATCCCATATTAATAGATGGGGACAGATATGATTAGTGAGGATTGTCTAGGAAGTTTATTACATCTGTATCCTATTGTATAGAAGCCTGCCTCACTGCTATCAATATCACATCAACCCAATCCAGAACCAGCGTCCTTGTCTCATGATACGACTCATATCAAGCGTGAAAGAAATGATGCCGCTTGCAATTTGATTATGTGAACTGCTCTATATCCTCAATTCTAGCCCCAATTCTAGCAAGTCCCACGCTGAAGCCCTGCTCCAGAGGTTTGGAATGTTTCAACAATCAGTGCTGTGGTCCCAGTCCCCGTTTCCCATCCTGGAACTCGGCTGTCAATTACAAAGAGAAATATCCCTCACCTTTCTATCATTAGCGCCATCTGCCTCTGATAAGGTCATTTCGCAGCTTATTTGTCTCTATCAAAAGGCTGTAGTAGGAAGCACATCGAGTTCCAAATCAACATAACCTATATAATGTTGTGTGATAACTTTTCTCCAATCCTTATATCATTGATCACTTGGGTAGTTAAATAACCTTTTATGAAATGCTTAAACATACATCAGTTATCTTCTTGGACAATATCTTCTTCAATTCTACATTTTTACTGTTATGGGAGTCCATTTGGAGGACTAATAAAGTCAGAAGACCGAATACAGCCTCAAAACTACACTGGAAGTAACCAATATCTCAAGTAAATACATATTCTCTTACTTTCTGAAATCTCAAGTCCAGCTTCAATATACAATCTCCCGATACGCTTCGTCGAGAAGTGTTGAGATTCCTTCGGTTTGAGTGTAGGACGAGAGAGAAATGGTCACGCGACACCTAATCCAGTGACTTACCCTAAACCCGCTAGATATGCGTGTTTCTTAAACAGAAGAGATCATACTTGGTGAATTCTTTTTGGTTTGTATTGAATAGGTAGAGCAGAGTCCGAACTCGGGAGATAATTTTCTTTTCTGGGATATAGAAGTTGCTTGTTACCAGGGTGGAACAAATCCTCAATCCCAATGAAGCAAATTTCTGCGCCAAACCGCGCTGCATAAGAAGCACTATTCTCAACACAGATGAAATATCAGATCATCGCCCATTACCTTATATTATCCGCAATCTTTCAACTTTGCATCAGAACCATAAAAAATTGGGTCAAAATTTCAATTTAAGCGCGGCACAGCGGCACAAGCTTCTAACCATGGCCATGAAGGCTAGCAGGTTGTGTGGCGATGGAAGCCAACCCTAGGTACACGGTATAATCTATTATATGGAATTGTGAAACAAATACAAATCAACTTCAATTAATTTCAGAACGGGATTTGGTGACAATGTAAAATATTTTGTCTTCTATTTAAAAAAAAAGCAGTTGAACGTTATGAAATCACTAACCAAGGCTCGTCTGTGATATCTGCCATCATGATTTAGTTGTGCGATTGCGTTATCCCCGACTCTGAATGTCCACTGAGTCACCCAGAAATCAACACCATGTTTGAAGTCATTAAGATAGTCAAAGGGGGGAAATGCGCTGAGCAACCGTCTCTGTATTCGTGTTTGATAACAGCCTTTGGATTTTCTGGGACTGGTTTCTCGTTTCGCCGCGACAAATTACTAGGCTGCCGCGGAAGCGGAAGCGGAAGCGAAAGCTACCCATCACTGGGAATGCTGGGATGGGGGGTTCATGAGCGGTGAAATCTTTTAGCCCTGTGAGGCATAATTTACGCCAAGAAAAGGTTTAGGTCTCGCTTAGCGACACAAGCTGAATAAAGCATGACTCTTTTTCTTGGCCAGGGAGCTGTGTAGGATCAAATCCATCCAAACAAACAATGACAGCCGGATGGTCTATGACAGGCGGGATTGTCCGCAGTCGGGAGCAAGCGATGAATAAAGTAACTACGGCTACCGTAACTTCAACAAAGATGTTGGGCTAGCACGATACTTTAGCTGCCGCTTGGGTGGACAAAGTGGAAAGGGAGTTGCCGGTATTAGTGCTCCGTGGCGATTAATTGGTACATAGGACAGGCAAAAGCATGCCATGCATGTTTGAAGAAAGTCTGAGGGCGGCGATTTGCTGCCCTTGCTCCATACGAAGGACCTAGTGCGGTGGGCTCATCTTCATCTCCACTTACCAGGGGCCTTGCACTGGACCGCCACGGGCGGTCCTACTACCTACATAGTGTATGTGCGTCCAACAGGTCGGTCCAGCAGGTGGTTAGCGCGCTAACTGTGGCCCGTCGCCAGGAGACCTTTGCGGCTCCAGCTGAATGTGTGGTCCATGCGATTATGTAGCCGGCATTTGACGTCTAGACCTTGGAAGCACACATGGACAAAAAGTACAACCCTTGACAGTATGCAATACGTTCTTCTGAACAAGGAGCTAGGTTGAAAAAAAAAGGAATTACGTGTTTTTCAACCTATTTGAAAAAAAAGAAAAAAAAAGATACCTGCCTGAAAGACACTTGTTATCCTGTAAAGTGATTGCGTCAACCCAACGGATCAAAGCTCCCCCGCCCACTGCCAATCAAGCGCGGGATGGGCTCTGCAAAAGCTCCGCCCCGTCTCTAGGCTCCATCCGAGCCGATCCAACTCCGCGTCCAATCTAAACCTTACGTCCCCCATTCCCAACCTCGACTGACGGAGTAATCGACTTGGTGCGTTGTCGGGTGTGTCACCTTTCGTGTGCCTCGTGCGTCTCCTCACCATTACCATCGCGTTGCAAGCCTTGGATGTGTCGAGACAGTGTCCGGCGCACACGTTGACACCACAATTCTGTTCCATCACCTTCTCGGTCGGCTGAACGACGCTCTTCTTCCGCCTATTTCAACGTGTGATGCGTCTGCGGAAGTAACGTCTGCAACTCGCCAAACACTTGAGCCAACCTATACGCGCATCACCCCTCCTTTTGCAGCTCCATCGTTGCCTTGGGCTTGCCTCCTCCCAGACCGTTTCGAACATTTGCTTCTCCCGCAGGGGGCCGCGAGCCTCGCAATTATGACCAACAAGGACGGTCTCCCGACCATGGATCCGTTTTCTCCAGCCCACCAGCCTGACGAGGGATACTCCGAGGACCCTCTGAACCCGTCTGTCCATCACGACCTTCCAACTTCTCTCACCAGCCTGAGATCGCATACAGATCTCCCCGCATGGCTCGCCACCAATGCTAATCTCCTCTCCATCCAGGCTCGCACTGGTGCGTGACTACTGATCCCTCGACACAGCTCCCCGCACAGTTGAGATCAGCTCACTAACTTTTGTAACAGAGTTGACCATGGCACTACTCGAAGAATTGCCAACTTCCGTTATAGCCGAAATTGTCCAGCGATTGAACCCAAGACTCTACATCGACTTTATCCGATACCTACCCGCAGAGATCTGCCTCAAGATTCTCGGTTACCTGGATCCGCTTTCTCTGGTCAGCGTCACACAAACTTGCCGTGCTTGGTTTGATCTGGCCCTCGACCGTAAGCTATGGGAGCGGCTATATCATCTTGAGGGATGGAAGGCTATCTATAGCGAAATCGAAGCCTGTGAAGCCAAGGTCAACAATGGTGTTAACGTCTCTATTCGTCACCTGCACAGTTTGCAATCCCTGCAAGACGCCCACCCTAATAAGATTCGTGCTATCAATGGGGAAGAAGACTTGGAGATGACGGATAGCGACCGAACGAACAGCTATAGCGAAAGCGCTACCGGCGGCAGTATTTTTGGTAGTCCATCCTCTTCCTTCTCATCAAATCGACCAGTCATCTTGCCACTGGGAGAGATAGACCTTGACGGGACCGGATCAAGCAGCAGAGGCGCAGACGGGAACCATTCATCTTCTTCTGACAGTAGGGGAAAGCGCAAGGAGCCCAGCGGCGAAGCTGAGCTAGCCTTGACTCCCGTATCACTTTCTGAGGCTTCTGGCACCATGCCTCCGTCCTCTCTTTGGATTTGGCACGTGGATAGCTCACGATATCGAATTAACTGGAGATACCTTTACAATATGCGACGCAGGCTCGAGTCAAACTGGGAGCTGGGGAAGTTTTGCACCTTCCAACTACCACACCCTCACTACCCAGAGGAAGGCCACCAAGAGTGCGTATACACTCTGCAATTTGACAAGAAGTATCTTGTCAGCGGTAGCCGAGATAAAACTATGAGAATATGGGATATCCAGACGCGTCGTCTGGTTCGTCCTCCGCTTATCGGTCATATGGGCTCTGTTCTTTGCTTGCAATTTGACGCGGACCCCAAAGAGGACTTGTTGGTTTCGGGGAGTAGTGATTCTAACGTTTTCATCTGGAAGTTTTCCACGGGTGAACTAGTGCAGAAGCTGACCAAGGCTCACCGGGAGTCGGTATTAAACGTCCGATTTGACCACCGGATCCTTGTTACTTCGTCCAAGGACAAGACGATCAAGATTTTCAACCGTCACCCGTTACGACATGGCGACCTTGGATATGGTGGGCACGATGCCGTCAACCCCATGCCCAGGACCATGCGACGCTATGGTTATGAACCGGACCTTGCTCAGGAGCTGCCCGTCAAGCCTGCCTTCTCCATGATTGGACGACTGGATGGCCATAACGCGGCCGTGAATGCCATTCAAGTTCGTGATCGGACGGTCGTTTCTGTATCAGGAGATCGTCAAATTAAGGTCTGGAACTGGCCAGAGCAAGTCTGTACCCAGACGATTCCAGCACATGACAAAGGAATCGCGTGCGTCGAATTTGATGGCCGAAGGATAGTCAGTGGTAGTAGCGACTATGAGGTCTGCATTTTCGATGCCCCGACTGGCCTTAAAGTTGCCCAGCTTAGAGGACATGCCCACCTGGTTCGAACAGTGCAGGCTGGCTTTGGTGACCTGCCCTACAGCAAGCATGAGGACGAGATGGAGGCCAAGGCTGTAGATGCTGAGTACTTCCGGGCAGTCGAGGCTGGCGAAGTCGACCACAGTCTCGAGCATAGACGCCGCCGCAGCCGCAGACCAAACGCTGGAAGCTCGCGACCGGAAGACGTACAGGCCTTCGGAGCCAAAGTTCCCCCTGGAGGTGGAGGGGGGAGAAAATACGGGCGCATTGTGTCAGGATCCTATGACCAGAGCATCATTATTTGGAGACGGGACAAGGAGGGTGTCTGGAAGCCAGCTCACCACCTTCGGCAGGAAGAGGCGGCTGCGGCGGCGCAGCGTGAAGCCACGGCAGCTCATGCTCCTATTCAACGCGGGGCAGTTCGCCCAGGTCCTCGTGTACTCGAACCTGCCAGAGGCCACCCTTATCCTCATAACAGAGACTCTGCAGCTGGGCCAGCATCAATGCGTGATCAGCATGGTGGCGGGTACCGTATCGCGGGCTCATATAAAGACCTTATCGACCAGGTCGTCCCCCTTGGCGTGGGAGCTTTGAGAGAGGCAATGGCTAGATACCCAGTCATGCTGGCCCATCACACCTACCTCCAGACTACCATTGAACGCGAGGCCTCTCCATTCACTCGAGCTCAACTTCGACGGGCTGTTACAGATGCCTTGATCAACATCCAGCTAGCCCAGACGATGAAGCAGCGGGCGGCGGCGCTGCAGGCTGCCGCAGAAGGCCAATATCCTGGAGCCTCGCAATCTGAACCTTCTCGGCCCAACAACAACCCACCTGAGACACCTGTACCCCAGCCCATTAACGTTGTGCCGCCTATTCCTGCTGGTCTAGTTGTAGGTGAGAATGGGCAGCATCCAGTTGCCATGGTCGCCAACCCTCATGGTGATGTGCCCCCTGCTTTGCAGCCCCCAGGCGCCCAAGCGCAGAATCTGGCACAGCCAGGAGCTATGCAACAACCACAGCAAGTACAACAAGCGGCACAACAACAACAACACCACCCGCATATCGCTGCGGCAGAGAATGCCCCAGCTCGAGTCTTCAAACTCCAGTTCGATGCCCGGAAAATTATCTGCTGTAGCCAGGCACCTGTTATCGTGGGGTGGGACTTTTGCAACAAGGATAGGGAACTGGAGGAGGCTGTGAGATTCTTTGCCACGGTTGATTGAATGAGAAGAGGCCCGAGTAGGGAGGATTTGCGTACGAACTGCATGCAGTTTGGCATTCAAGGAACAGTGCATCCGGTTAGCGAAGGAGTTTTTGTTTCACAATGAAGGGATTGTCCCAATTGGCAATGGGCTTGGGTTGTCTGGGAAAACAGACTTGTATCACGTAAACCTCATCAGTTCATTACCTATCCGGCATAGCGCAGGGTGGGTTTGTGAGCTTATAGACAGGACGCCAGCTATTGGCGTAGGGGAGCTGGATGGATGATATGGAAATAGGTATCAATATGTAGACAATAATCCTCCTTCTCCTTCTCTTCCTCAGTCGGTGACTGAGAATTGTCACTGGAAGGAATAATTATATATTGTTCAATGTCCAACCAACGCCCGACTGCAC
Source organism: Mariannaea sp. PMI_226 (assembly GCA_024336345.1). Taxonomy (NCBI): domain Eukaryota; kingdom Fungi; phylum Ascomycota; class Sordariomycetes; order Hypocreales; family Nectriaceae; genus Mariannaea; species Mariannaea sp. PMI_226. The sequence goes on from JANFOG010000005.1 coordinate 312,225, forward strand.
CATGAACGAAACGCATTCCTCAATACATGATCTTCACCTCTCTAACTTCCTTTCCTCCTCTCTCCTCTCCTCTCCTCTCTGCCTTTTTTAACCCGCTGCCTGCTTTATCTTGTCCTCACTCTCTGGAGGCTCATCAACAAATTCGGGCACAACTTCGTCCTGGAGGAAGCCGGGCACCGCTCCACCCATCTCCTGCTCATACTCAACCTCCATACCCAGAGCCTCCAGTTCGGCGTCCAGTTCCGTCTCATCAACATCGTCAGGGATATCGTAGCCCCGCGAAAGACTCTCTTGAATCTCATTTCCAACGTCCATTAGGTCAGCCATCTCATCTTGCAGCCTCTCAATTTTGTCGATGTCGATCTTCCCGTACTGCCTCTTCAGCTCCTTATTCGTGGTTTTCATCGCATCGACCTGTGTCATGACGTTCTTTAGGTTGTCCTGCATACTCTGCGCCTGCTCCATGTTCCACACTTGGCTTTCCAGCTTCTCCAATTCGGCCTCGTAGGCTTTTCGGCGCTGCAGCACCTTGAGGGCTTTTGCCTTGATGGCCTTCTTGCCGGGGCCTTCGCGCATGCGCGACAGCTTTTCCTGATAGGTGCTGAGTTCGCCATTAAGGGCTTTTACCTTGATTCCGAGGGCATCGATGCGCGTGTTGAGGTTGGTGACGGCGCCGTCGAGGGTGGGTTTTGGAGCCGTGGGTTTGGAGCCGAAGAGGCGGTTCATGGCGACGGTTTGGTTCGTGACTCGGGGTAGTAATGAGTAGGAGATAAAACGCTTTAGAGATGTGAGTTCTGGCCTATGGGGGGATGGAGGGCCTAGGTGCGCGCTCGAGATGGCAGGATGTGTGAGAATGCACGGCCTTGGATGGTTTGGCTGACGCCTGGAGGGATGACGTTTTGCCTGGTGACGAGACGAGGCTCAACGAACAACGCTAACAAGTTCGGTTTGGCGGGGCACACTGCGCAACCCCACTGGAAGTACTGGAATTGAGGGCGGGTGAATGACTAAGCGTTGGACCCTGGTTCAAAGGAAAGCTCACCATTCCCCGACGCTAGGTTGGGATGATTGGCCAACAAGATGTTGTTTTCGTGTGGCCGCCTGAGTGGCCGACCGCGCATCAATTCGTGTTTAATGGATGATGGGCTGCTCTCAATTTAGACCGAAGGATTATCCTCGTTGACAGCCATAGATTATGCGCTGTCCCGTGCGGATGTGGTCTCATGTTGGTTTGTAGGCGTAGAACCGTGTAAGTCGCGAGGAATCACCAATAGCTATTGACTGGGATTTTCAATATCCTCCCTCCTACTGAGGGTTGCCATTGTACAACCAATCAAGCAGAGAAATAACGAATTGCACCCAACTTTGGCACAATCTATCCTTAGTAGCGTAGCTTGAGACAATTTATTTGATTGTCTGCCATTGCGGCGCGTGATTGAAGTGCTGTATAATCTGTAGGTCGGCAACGATTGAGTTGAATCCCAAACAAATTGAGTTCGAGCGCTAGCTCTCCGCATTGTAGTCTATATTTTCCTTGCATACATACTCCAGTTGCAATTGGTCTACTAGATATCGCCAACACATCTTCTCACTCCAAAATTATCAAAAAGAAGAGAAGGAAAAAATATCACACCATTCACCGCTTCCCCGGCCTTTCTCACTCGACTGACACCCTCCCAAATCAAACGCCCGACGGCCCGTTTGCACCTGGATGGTGGAGCTTGTAAGGCCTCTCCACACGTGACCCTGCGCGATTGTTGCTGCACCTCGACGCGTCGCAATCAGGAACCGCTTCTAGCACACCCACTTTGGCCCCAGCTTCGCATTCTTTTGCAACACACCACGGCATTTCGCGAATTCTACAACGATTCTTATTTCTTCATTTTTCTTTTCGCACTCGCTGCTATTGTTCCCTGAGTTTTGCTCATCTTTCAGAAAATTTTTATACCCGTCTCTTGACTTACTTAGACTGTTGCCCCCTTGCTTCGGTCCTTTGTTTACTTTCATCCCCCCCAATTCCCAGTCTGGTCTCTGCAGCATCAGTCGCGATGGCAGAGACGGACGTCCCCAAATGGGGTGTTGGGCTCGCGCCCAAGATGTGAGTATTTTATTTCTTTTTCTTCGAGGGGTATACAGCTTTCACTATTGACTTATTCTGACCGAATTCCTTACAATAGAAACGCCGTCGATGCTTCTTTCGTCAAGTACTTTCCAACATGCGACTCGGCCCCAATCTCCTCCTCAGGTGTCGATGCAAACACAAAGTATGCCCGCTCCCCAACGCAGCACGCACGCGTGCTTTACGATACTAACATTACCTACGCAGCTCCTGGTCCGCAAGCCTTGCAGTGCCCATCCCTCGCACGAGGCTTCCCGCTTGGTCCCGTGTCGCGATCCAACCGCATTCTTCCACTCACTTCGTCGGGCTCATCATGAAGCGCGTCGGTCTCAGCACACCCCGAACTATCGTAAATGCGCATATTATTGCTCAAAAGGAGCCTGCAAAAACGAATCTTGAGCTTGAGGTGGATGAGTCAGAGCAACGCCGGATTCGACGACGAGTTCAGAAGCACGAGCCGACGCTTGAAGAAGCCAAATTCGAGGGCAAGCCTTGTACCCGAGCTGAAGCCGCTGCTCTTCTGATGCAAGCTAAAGGTGAGTTTCGGATATATAGTGATGAGTGTTTGAGTTCACTAACTTTTTTGGCAGTGGATGCTTCTAATAACTTCATGACGACCTCGTCTGAAACCTCATTTGAAGAGAAACTCAAGTCTCGAACCGGCGCCTACGTAAAGGTCTGCCCGACTAAGCGATATTATGGCACGGATATCCCAACTCAAAATGACCCTGTCGGCGGGAACAAGCTGCCCATCTATCGCGATGTCTTGCCCATTATCGTCCGAGCTGTACGAAAGGGTATGGATGAGGTCGACTACACCACTGCCTCGATTGCTGAGGCGTCCGCTATTATGCAAAGAGTGCGCCGTTCTCGCAACCCTCGCCAACGAGTTGCTATTCACGGAATTCCCGAGTTGTCGGACATTAATGACGAGACTGAACCCGAGAGTTCGTACATGATGAAGCCTCCTACTCTCAAAGCCGAATCTCGATCTCCTCAGAAGCGCATTGCCAAACTCACAAGCCCCGTCAAGAAGAGCTTCCGACGTCTAAGCAACAGCCTCATCAAGCTGATTCCTGGCTCCAGTCCCAAGGCTGAGCCCTCCCCGAGCAAATCTGCCTCAACTCCCTCGACACCTCTCAGACTGTCTCCTACTCCTTCCAAGACCGCCTCTTCCGCTCCTATTGATTCGAGCCCCCTGTCTCGAGCTGTTGCAGACGCATCCGAACATGCCATTGAAGACTCTCCTGGGCGCCCTGGTCGCACATTCGCAGTACCCGATAACACAACCGATTTCTCCTCCATGAGCATGTCTCGATCCGCCATCACAGCTCCTGAGTACTTCGCTACCGATATTGGTGGTGCAAAGAGCTCACCAGCTTCTGTCAGTGCAGGATTGATGTTCGGTGAGCTCAGCAACACAAACCAGACTCATCAGATCTCATCCCCTGCCAAAGTGTCGCCTAACAAGTATGACCGACCTGTCGCTCCCACTCCATCCCGATGGAATAGAGAAGAGCCAAGTACACCTCAAATTTTCACTCCAGCGCCCGTTCGCCAGGCTGACAGCCCACTTGGATTGGCTTCCCTTGTACCTCTTACTCCTACAGTCGACAAGTGCCCATACCAATCCGAGACTGACGCCGCCCAAGCCCATTTCCGCTTTGGAACAATGTCACCCTCATTCAGCAACTCGATTTCATGGATTAACAATTCTGTTGAGGCTAGTGAGCCTCGTCGAATCCAAAACGTGAACAAGGCTCGACGTAGACAGAGCGAGCCAATCATTCGTAAATATTGGGAAACGCAGGCCCGACGCCGGACGCTATCACCCCGCAAAGTCACCTTCCAAGACGAAGATTCTTTATTCGAGACTGGCTCTATTACGTCTCTGCTTCCTTCGCTCCATTCCGAGGCTATCGATTCTGTCAACCCTGCTAAACTGACTCTGTCCGACCCAGACGTGGATTCCAACTCTACCCAAGAGGACGAGGATAGTCAAATTTCCTACGCGCCTACTCTTGAAGACGGTGTTTTGAATATCGATATGCGACAGAACCAGGATATTTTCCACGCATCTGTTTCTCAGCTTGCCGATATAGCACAAGATCGGTGCTCTGGTCACGCTAAGGTCGTGGTCACCGAGGAGAATGGTAGACTCTTTGTTCGATTTAAGTTATCGGCTGAGCACGCTTGGATGTTCCCCCAAAGTCAAGGTTTTAATGAGTCGCGCTTCGCTTCTTCGCCCTTGGTTTCTCGCTCGCCCAGACTCAGATTCAACCCTCAACCATCAACCTTTGCACAATGTCAAACAACACCCGGCACTGCTACCAGCTTGCGATCCCTCATTCATCCATCCCCCGCCATTGGTCGATTTTCTGACCAGAGCCCGTTGGCAAGGGAGCCTGGATCCGATCTTGGCTCCCTGCTTGATACACCTTCTATGAGTGTTCAGTACGGCACTCCAACTATGATTATGGCCGAAGATTATCCCCAGGTGCCCAATTCTACTGTCAAACGCACACCTCTGACTCGGGCTTCAAGGGAATCAACTTCCAATTTCGACTCTCTGCTCGAGACCCCTTCTATGAGTGTATACTATGCTACTCCAACCATGATTATGGCAGATGACGCAACTCCGACTGTTTCTCAGTCCATCACTCAGCGGACGCCTACTCTTCGCAGTCGTGGCTTTGTTCAATCTACGCCTATTGATCAGACTCCCAAAGTTTCTGCGGTCGGAAACAAAGACCATCTCATGTCGGACGCTTTACCTTGCACAAAATCTTTGTCTCTTCTCGCACATACCATGGCACAGAATACCAAGCAAGAAACTCCTAGCAAACCTGCAGACGACACCAGGTCTATCGTTACCGAGGAGCCAACTCCTCTCAAAACAGCAACAGATTGCATGTCTACTCCTGCTCAAAAGCAAACACCAACAGTGGTGGAAGAAGATGAGACAGTCCCGGCTAGCACCGAGAAGCACACTCCTGTCCAACCTATCAACGATTTATTGCCTGATATCTCTCAAGAGCAAACACTTGCAAACTCTACCCCTGCAACCAATGCTCAGTCTGCTGTGCTCGACATGACCCCTACGACCTCTTTTACTCCTGTTAATAAGACCTCGCCGCGGATCCAGACTACTACCCCATCTGACGTGCAGGCAACCTATAAATCCACTCCTGTGCAACAGAAAGCTGAAGAGGAGCCGGCAGCCTCTACAAATCCTCAGCAGGAAATATATGATGACAGTCCTGGGCGCAAGTACATCCACGAGTTCATCAAGCGCTCTCGACGCACCTCGACCACTGAGACTGGCTCCCCCATTGCGCCGCCTACCAAGCGACAGCCTCTGGTGGCTAAGAGCCCCAATACCCCTAGTCCTCAAAAGAAGCGCAAGCTACAGAAAGACGAGGCTGAATCGCCGGCGAAGAAGCAAAAGAAAGAGGAAGACGAGTCCAAGGTGCCCGGCCGCAAAACACGTCGAACAGCCAAGTCCAGTCGGCGGCAGCCGGAACCTGCCGTCAACATGGCAGAAGACCCTGTGCCTGTCGCAGATGCCACAGTCCAAGAGACCGCCAAAGCAGATGAGCAGGATGGAGAGGAGCATGATGCTCCTCTTGCGCGACGATCAAGTCGTCTGCGCAGTACTCGGGCCAGCTCGGCGCCCAAGTCGTCCATCCCCACAGCCATCAAGCTTGGCCGTTCCGGTGCTGGCCGCGGCACCGTACTCAATTCGACCGTCCGCAGTGACCAGCAAGAGCTCACTGCCCAGACACGTGCGAACACGAGAAAGAACAAAGGTAACGCGGAGTACCCGGCGCAGGTTCTGGTTAGAGTCGCAGAAGCCGCAAAGGAGGACTCGGACGAGTCGGATGCGCCCTCCAGCGGCTCCAACGTCTCGGCCGGCCGTAAGTCGGTGGTCTGGAAGGAGCCGTTGGAGGAGGCTCAGGAGGCTCAGCCCGTGAAGGGCCGGGCCGCGACCAAGGCCAAAGCTACTCAGGGGACGTCGGGCATCGCAAAGCCCAAGGCGAGGGTTAGCGCTAGCAAGAGTAGACAGACGGCCAAGGTTGCGGAGAGTCTGGGAATGGTGGCCAACGGCACACCAGCGCGTCCTCAAAGGATGACTCGCTCCCAGACTCGTTCCCGGTCCTGAGCGTTTCTCAGATGAGGGAGGAGAGGAGAGGGGATGGAGGAGTATGAGGGAGAGGCAGACAGAAAAGGTCTAGCCTATACAGTCAAATTTGAGTGAGGAGGGGGGTTTTCTTGTCAGAGTTTTCTGTTTTTTTTTTTCTTGTTCGATGTCTTTTTTGGGTGTTAAGGGGAGCCAAAAGGGGATCAGCTGTTTGAGATGATGTATGACACTTGTTTTTCTGGTTGTGTTTTGGGGTATTTTTTGGTTGTTCGTCCATGTTTCTTGGCATCTTTTGGCGGGCGTCGGGAGTGTTCCCAGAGATACCAACTTTGTTTTAGTCATGAGGACTGAGTCGTGTTTGAGTCTTTTTGTTTGTCTTGTCTATGTTACTAGAAGACATGGCGATTGGAGTTATACGCGATCCTTGGGGTTGGATCTGTGCAAGGGAGCATTCGCATATAGAGAGAGTGGAGGGACTTTAGCGACGCATCAATGCATTGCATCTGGCAGAAGAAATGCCTTTGAATATAATATACCACCATGTTGGAGTTGCTTGTTCAGACTACTAGTTCCTCGTTGCATCATTTGTTTTGACTTTGGGGTATTTGTTGTGAAGGGATGCTGTGAATCTTGATCTGTATCCTGCTTAGTTTATAGGTATTTGTTCCTCATTCAACCACAAGCCAAAGGGCAACTAGGCTACTCGTATCCTCGTACTCACTTCTAACGCAACTGGTTTGTCATGCCAATGTGAGTAATCATTGCGCTACGGTTGCAGAACACCAGCTGCAGTCACTATAAGTTGAGGAGAAGAGGATATTCTAGAATCTGCCTATACTTCCAATCAGGACAGGCCCTATATCGGTCCTGACACTGATAATGGAAATAACAGCCTAAGTCGATTGAAGCTATTGCCAACTGCCAGTAGACAGCACCGTTTATCTTTATCTCTATTTTTGAGCGTTGGGCTAGATATAGTCAGATCTTCTAGCCTAGATCTGGTAGTGAATCGGCCAATTATAAAGCCTTAACTTCATCTTTATGACAAGATGTATTTCAGATTGTCATTCTATAAGGATAAAGATGTAATTGGTATTTTGAGTAGGTTGGTTGAATCCAAATCCATACGCGTCATATTTTAAGTGAGTTAGAGGTTGCCGTCGACATGTAATAAGTTGACACGCGTGCGAGAGAAAAAAAAGCCTCTCGTATGCCAGACATCTTGGTAGTTCTTTTTGCGGGATGCACTTCTTTTTTTCTGCATGTTACAAGCCAGATGACATAGCTATGTTGTGGTAAGCAACCCCTTTATCCGGGAGAATGCCCTGAAGTACGGATTTCCCGTCCAGAACATCAAACAAAAACAACAAGCTGATTCAATTTTCAATAAAAGCACATGAATAATAAATGAGATCATGATTACCTCTCTGCATGCTCTACCGCGCCTAGTGTAATGGGCTTTGCGATGGGTCTCGTGCCCCTCATTTTCTGGTCACAGTCGCAGATCTCTCTAGGCCTAGCAACGTTCTTCCTGATGGAGCAAATATTGTCTCTCTACCATGTTGCTAGACATTCAATCATTAATTTATATTGTCTTGAGACTTTATGCGAAGCTGCTAAACAATCGGCCGCCAGTCGAGATTGTCTCACCCGAGGGGGCGACAGAAATTGAACTTGATAACCTGATCGCTCCCAACCTTATTCCCTACGACTTCAACCTGTGTCTCAAATCAGATGCTTATAGTTACATCTACTCGCTGATGAATTAGCCAGGATCATGGGTACAGCCTTGGATACAGTACTTGGGGAAGCGAACGTGGATGGAGATGATATCTAATTTGTACCCGAAAGTGAGCGCTTCGCTGCATTTATTGCTCTTTTGACTAGAGTGCAAGATGACCAATTACTGTAAGAGTGTTTATGCACTATATGATGAGGACCTCAGCTGCAGATCGAGACCATACCTGAATCCACCAATACATCATTATAACCTTTGTATGGAGATAATAGGCGCTAACCATCATAATAGGAGCATGTTGCGATCAGTCGGAAGAACACAACATGTGCTAAGCAAAACAAAGCCATCTACCCCCAATCCCTGGTAATATATATCTATACAGACGCATCTACTGACATCCAATCATTTCTCAATTGCGAAACTATAAAGAAGAGCGGGGGCTAAGAGTGTAGTCTAATGCTAGGAAGGCACCTGGACTGGGTAGGCAATACCTGTAATAAATTAGTCGGATTATTGAGGCCCTAGTTATAGCTAGGCAATTAGGCACTCGCATTAACCAGCTCTGTCTCTTCTTTGTTTGTTTTTCGTTGATTTCGCCCTGGAAGTGGACCACCGGGGTCGTTGGTCGAACTCGAGCTGCAGAGTCTAGGCACTGATGATGAAGATTTGATTGCTTCGGACCACATTGTATAGAATATTGGCTATCATTTCTATCTATAGAGTGAGATATACTCTCTACTAGAGTAGTGTTTTAGAATCAGAATCGGGATCGTATAGAAGTCAAAGATATGTCGAAGGCATAAGAGTTACCCTACAGACGACTCGAGAGGGTGTCTGATCAGCTTTTTATCTGGGTAAATGGCTTCAAGGTAAACTTAAACGATTACGATTACCTTTATTACTTAGTTATATAGTGTGTTAAGTTAAAATCTAGGTATATTATATGTATGTGAAGTGAATTAGGTCACATCAAATAGTGGACGTTTGCGCATTTCTATGGTGGCGATGGCTTCAATTGGACGTTACACTCCGCTCAAAGCAAAAAGGCTCACAACAACATCGTCTACACTGTATTACTCCTCACTAATTGCGACATAAAATAGTACAAGTAAAAATCTTCAGTCAATACACATTGAAATTAAGCAAGGAGACAATCATTCTCTCCATATTCGAGGAAGACGTGAACATCAGATATCACGCTTCCTAACTAACATCTTTGTCATTCACTTGCATATAACGCGGCCAATGGTCACTCGTCAATGCACACTTCAGGTGAATAAAATATTATATAAAAAAAAAAAAGGCCAAGACAATATCTGTTCGCTCGCTTCACACTATTGAAGCCATTGAAGCAAACCAAGAAGAATACCTCTTGCAAAAGTGCTGCAGCATCATTGTTGTCACTGGTCTCGTCATCTTTCTTGGCCCGCCTCACCGCCACAACTGAAGTGGGCGGCGAATAGTAGAGTCAAGTCAAGTCACGTCAAGACTCAAGCCAAGTCAGTCAGTCAGTCAGTCACCAGACCGGACGGTCCAGTTTCCAAAAAGGCCAACGAGAAATCAAATCATTCACGGGCTTCTTTTTTTGTTTTCCCTTCCTCGTTTGCCCCCCATCCTGAACGATGCACAAAACGAATATATGCGCGCGTCGTGGCACGAGTCGCACCACTTGCCCCCCATTGTCAGCCCCCCGTCTTGTAAGTTGCCAGTATAGTATCAATCAAAATGTCTCAGGCCTCGCGCGCGCGCATATGCTCGGAGGGGGCACATATGTGACTTCTACTGTTTTTTTTTGGTTCTTGTTTCCCTTTGGTCTAAGCGGAGAGAGAGAAAGAAACGCGGTTAATAAAAGCACAATGTTCCCACTCTATGCTCCATACTCCATACTACTCCTACTTCTGCTGCTGCTTCTATTGCTGCTGCTGTTCCTGTGGTGCAGGTAGTCATTGCAAGGCAAACCAGACGAATACACGTCGCATCATGCTTAGACGCGCTGAACCACTCGGCTGCTGCCGCGCTGCTTTGACCCCGTCCGAGATCAGATCACGTTGAGATATCACACAACCACAACAGCTGTACACATCCAGACGGTAAGGTCTTGCTTCCCACCCCCGGCTCCGGTGTTCGGCAAGTGCAGCAGATTCAGGTGAGGGGAGGATCTTGAGGCCGTCCCTGTGTTGCAACCTATGTACAGTCCTTGAGCACCCCATGTCTCATCACATGTCTGCCACGACGCCATTATCATCAGCGTCATCACCAAACCTCTCACATACATTCTCGGGACGTCCTGGCCACGGAAACGGAGCGGAGCGGAGAGGAGAGGACAGGACAAGAGAGGACAGGAGAGGAGAGGAGAGGAAAGAGGATGGCCTCAACATGTGGGAGCCTTTCCCTTTCCCTTTCTTCCCTTTCGTCTTCTTGCCGCGCGGTCCACACTGGACAATAGGCTCCCGCTTCCTACAGATAATAGATGAACGAACTCGGAAGACGCAATGGCAAATGTCACGTAACTACTGCTACATGGAGGCATACACACGCACTTACGTGTAAGTGAGTAGGTAAATAGGAACGCTTTTTTGGGAGGGGGGAAACGCGCTGGGGAAGCTCGGCGAATAGGACAGCGCCACACGAGCGAGTCTGTCTGCAAGGGCCACACCGGCTTGGGGCCTCTCTTTTCCACCTGTTCCCTCTCGCGGGGGGAGGTTTGATGCCATTGTCGAGTTGAAAATCGAGTGACTTTTTAAATTATTTTTATGCATCATGTATATTATTTATTCTTCCAGAAGCAAAAGATGTCATCCGACGGCGGTGAAGAGGACAACAACAGGATGAACCTGCAGCAAATGCACGCTCGGCCTGGTCATCTCATCCGTCTCTCTCTCACACAATGGGCCCAAAAAGCAAATACCTGTCTACTACTACACCCATACCCTACAGACCTACCTGGGGTATACATGTACATTTGATTTTACGCACTCTGCATAACTATTCGTTGCTTTTGCGTCAGCCGCCAAGCCGGAGAAGCACTGCACCGAATCGAAAGCTTTTCCTGCAGGTTCAAATTTGTCCCGCAGCTTAGCTATTGGAAAAGAGGCCATCCCGGATCTCCGTCACTCCGGCTCATCCGTGGGAAAGCTTTGAAGCTGTGATTGATTCGTATGAAGCACGTATGCATGCTATAGGTAGACGGATAGAAGTAGTGCGGTAGAAGAGGTAACGGTAGGGTAAAGTAAAGTATGGTATCCATTGAGCTAGCAATGCTTCCTTTTCCAGGCACCATGTACTGTACTTTGTGGTCTACTCTCGAGCTACCCAAGCTACCTAAGCTAGCTAGGCAAAGAGGTAAAAAAACTAAGTACAGATTAGACATGGACTACGGGATCACTGTACACAGGTTTGGACGATTGAAACGGACGAGGCCCCCTGCAGAAAGGAAGCATGATGAGATATGGCCCAAATGAGTGCATTCGCCATGTTTCATCCAAATGGCAATGCAGGACATGGACGATTTGAAAAAAAAAAAAAAGACCTAGCGTTTTGGGTGAACAGAAAAAAGCACATCCAACTTGGGACCAGGGTTTGCTTTCCAACACGCATCCATCACGGTCCCAGCCATGCACATCTTCAACATGGAGAATCCCTCTCCTCTAGGGCTTATGTGGATCTCGTCACACGTCGTCTATCCAACGGCAGAGCTTCTTAGATGAAGAAAGAAAGAGGAAGAAGAAAAGAAGAAGAAAAAAATCAACCATGTACCAAAAAAAGGAAAAAAAATTAGAACAAGTCAAAGACTAGTTAACAAAGAAAAGAAAGGAAGCAAAGTCTTCTTCCGTTGCAAATGCCCACAATACAGTATCTTCTCCACGACGCCATCACCATTAACAGCATAGCTCGCCGTGCGCTAGTGTGCCTGCAACCACTCATCGTAGTCGGGTCCCTGAGCCGCGATTGAAAAGTGTACCTGAAAGCAAAATATTCACTCGTTGAACCGAGAAAAGAAGAGGAAAAAGAAAAGAAAACCCAAGAAAAAAAAGTAAACAGGGTGCCCCGATCCCCGATCTGCTATGAGTGGGCCGCTTCGGAAATACACAGAACAGTCACACCATCTCACACACAAACATGCACACATACACACACACACTTGGCTCCTGTCTATTCCCCAGAAGGGTAGCACCCGGTAGTCTGAATGTTGTCTGTTCATGGCAATTACTCCGTGGACGACTGCAGTAATATCTGTGAATGTAGCCTGAGACTCTAATAAGTAACATGTAAGAATGTGGTATCCTCGGCCTGACAAAACGCCGAAACATCGCAGCCATGAGAAGATAGAAGATCATGTATGACGAGAGGAACTTCGCTCGCCAATTGATACATCACCCTTCTTCCGAAAGTGCCGAAAGAACTTTACGAAGTAAGTTTGCTCCCTACATGAGGGCTTGGTAGTGTGTGTGTGCAAGGTACGGCTCACACTTACGTATGGGAATATTGCCTGTTGCAGAGAGACAGAGTTACATGGTACATGGCAATAGTCGAACGTAGTCATACCCCAAGTAGGATAGAGGAGGGTACTGCGGTGCAAATTGAACCCCTGCTTCGATCGTCAGGAACAAGAACCACATTTCCGAGCTATCTGCTTGACGTTTTTGTTCCCCCTCTCCCCCCCTCCTCCCCCTCTCCTCTGTTAGGGCTTGATGAGGGGCGAATGGCGTCGTGTGCTCACCCACCATCTTTGGAGCAGAAGCCTGAAAGCTGCCAATGCCCCCAAGGCCTGGCGAGGTACTCGCAGACAAGTCGGGTAGCTGATGGGTATGTACAGTACATTTACTCATACGTTCAGTTTACACGGGGGGCAGATTGGTCGTACGTACTGCGTTATGCCGGAGGGTAGAAAAAAAAATGCCTCGGGCCAACTAACAAGAAGCATTCGCTTCAGGATTGACCAACCTCGATCTAATAAAAGCGGTTCTAGTTCTTTTTTTCCCCTTCATGGCTATTTTGCATGATGAGGCCTGCTATGATACGAGTGTGAGGTGAGGGAGGGTGGTAATTGATGCAATAGCACCAACAGAGACAGAACACATGAAAAGGACGAATAGACAGAAAGAGGCCTCAACTGCCAGAGGCGGCTGGGATTTGGCCGGCCCTCGAGGCTTCTAGAGTGACATCCCCGGTGATGACTGCTGCAAGCCGAAAATCTTCCTCCCCCCTTCATCGCAAGAAGATGGATTCGGTCTTCTGCCCTTCCCCGAGAGGGCAAATCACCGATATACGGGGTCCTGTATCCCGGATCCCTGGCCTTTGGTAAGCCCTTTTTACAATAAAGGCAATTTAATAACTAAACTTTTGGATAAATCCATTCAGCAAAAAGGGTAACCAACGTTGTGGAGACGAAATGTATGTCAGAGTTTCCCTCCACCGGGATCCTCCCTCCCACTCATCCACTCAACCGCTCACTCAACTCATCCCAGCCATCCATCATCGTTGTCAGCACTGCCGCCTACTGGACCGCCCCCAAGCTGCAGGTACACCCGCAGGTGAGAAGGAATGCTCACAAATCAGCTCTTCTTCCTCAGCCCCCTCCCTTCCCCCTCTTCCCAGAGACCCAGAGGCTCGTGCTCGTACCCAATCGCGAATCGCAGGATTGATATTGACAAAACGAAACAAAAAGTTTGTTGCTGAGCAGCCTCTCTCGGGGGCTTTTGATCTTGATTAGAAAAGGAAGAATAGATGACATATCGGTTATGAGTGATCCTTCACATCAATGGCCAGGATCCAACGGGCCTTATCTTGCTCCTCTTGGGTACTGCAACTTCTCGGCTCCGTAACCATGACGTATATAGGTGTGAAGAGGTTGCATAAGTTATATATATCTCTACCTCTTGATACGTATCTACGTACCTCAACCAAATGCTGCCTTTGATCTTGCTGCCAATTGGTCCCCGTCAGAGTCGCTCTCCGTCTCAAAAGGGCTTTCCCCAAAGATATCCCATACTGCTTTCCAAGGTCTCAGCGTTTGAAGACTTTTCATTCTTCCATGTTGAGCCTGGTGGAAGTGTAGCATTTGATAAGGAGGAGTAGGAGACATCTTTTTTTTTCCCTTACAGACTCGCCACTTACACTATTTTTGTCCTTCGCAAAGAGATTTGCCATGGGCCATGTGGCGGGGAGCACTAGTTCGCTCCAAAACGGGCAGTCTAGATTTTCCAATGTAACCCAAGCCAGATTACCGATCGCCATTTTTCTTCCCACCACCCATTCCGTCCAAGAAATGGAGGACTGCCCCCCCTCAACAAGTACTTGATTTAATTGATGACGGGAACATGACGGAAATGGATACCGATTATTGCCAATAATTCAACGGGAATTGAAAAAAAAAGAGACTGAGAAAAAAACAAGCAATGGATTGTTGAGAGGGATGACAGATGGGTTACATCGCCAAATGCTTCCAACCCTCCCTCTTCTTACCTCTCAAGGCAAACCCTTGAGAATGTTGAGTGTAACGACCCCTGTTTTCTTTGGATGCCTTTCTGAAGTTTTGTTCTGTCATATTTCTCAAAGATCTGTGCGATCCAACTAGGAACTCTTCGGAGCGCGTTTCGGAACTATCCGCATTGTCAAATGATTGCGTATCATTCATGGGCTATTATGAATCAACTATGCGGATAGAATTGACTTAAAAAAAAGTTTGTGCAAGAAGTGATTCTTTTGCCCGGGTGTTCTAGGTGATAGGGCTTATTGATTGAATTATACATAATTGTAATTGTGTGTTACACATGGATGCATCGTCGCTTGGCGAATGGCTGAGCTGATACCAACAAAGTCTTGAGAATTGAATCAATTGACATTAAGAGATCGGAACCAGTATTTGAATAGCACCGCTGCGCTATGCACACCGTAGTATTGTAACCCATCTGCTCGGGATTTCGATACAAGTTGCGCTTTTGAATTACATGCCATTGAAAACCGAACATAGGTGGACGAAAGCCACGGGTAGATACGGTGACGCGCTTTCAAGGCGAGATTGCGGGAGCTGTATTCATCAAAGTAGCTCAATTGAACCGCTCGGACATTGGGATGGCAACACTTTGATAAATATGCATGCGAGGTCAATGTGTATGCATGTCCGCAGTCCGAGCCAGCCACAAATATCAGCTGAGAAGCGCATTCAAAATCATAAGAACAAGTCAATGTTAGCTTGAACAGTAAGCGAATGGTGAGAGGTGACTTGGGAGAACTGGCGGAACAGGATGTAGTTTAGTCATCCCACGCAACAAATGCGCTCGCACTGACGAAGTGTGGTCCCTGAGGGGGCTCTCCTTCGTGTAGCTGATGGTGGTTAGAGCCCACTGGGGGATGACTAGGGTCTGAATATGCTACGTTGTACAGTATGTACGTAGTCGGAGTCTAGATCACAAAAAGTTGATGCCTCGTCACGCAGGCATGAGCCTCACCTGTAACTGAAAACGAGGCGGCGCGGTTTTAGTGAAGGAGGGTTCGGATTGGGAATGATCGGCAAAGATTCACCTTGCATCTTCACAAAACGACAGCCTATGAATTGTACACAGTCGTTAGTGTAGGCAATGGACGAGAAGGATAGGACAAGAGAGGCGCAAAGGAAGGGAAGTGTCTCAGGTTTGGGACGTGTTAATTGCCCAAAGCAGACAAAGCTGGGCCACTCAGACTGAAGACAAGCTGTTAGTGGGGTGGCGGGCAGCGTGGGATACAATCGAAAGCGTGGGTTGAGCGTGCCCTCGTGGTTGGGAGATAATCATGGCAATGGCAACAGGCAGCCAAAGAGCCTTGAGCAGTGTCACGTCGTTGCTAAAAGTAGCCGCAGGTTGTAAAGGTCCATGCTGGAATGAGCTGAAAAGGCTAGATGAGGTGCCCCATAATCGGGCTGACGTCTCAGAATTCCCACGTGTGTTTGGTCGGCGCTTGATACCTTGCGGGATGGCACTTCCTGTAAGAATGAAGAAGAAGAGTCATGGCTGGAATAGCGACAGTGCTGCTTGCCGAGACCGGACAGTGAGTAGAGGAATTGCCGTTTTGGGAGGGCCAACTGGTGGATATTTTTTGACACCACTATCGAATGGTCTCTGATGATGGATGTAGAGAAGGGTTTCCAAGGACTGTGACATAGGTAAGTAACTCAGACTCTTGGTGGGGGTGAAAGCGGTGGGAAGATAAAGCCCAATCGGCGCCATGATGGTCACGACATCGTAGACCGGTTTTGATAACCAAGCCACGGCGTACTATCCGAAGGCGGGCTGTACAATGCCCGTCTTCAAACAAACCTGTTGTTAGCCGACATAATTTCAAGAGCGTCTCATCCAGAGGTACCATTCCCCTTCAGTAAGGTGAATGTGCATCAGGCGGTATCAAATGCACGTGTCAAGGTCGGGCTGGCTTGTCAATATCGAAATGGACGATGCAGCAGTCAGTCACGTAATGGTTAGATGCAAAGTTGATGCCCCAGAGAAGCTTCTACCATGTCCACGTGAAACCAGACTGCCAATTGTCATAAAAAAATGTGGTGCGGACGCACCTTGTGCGCCCAAGAGGGGAACTGACACAGCGGGAACACCACATGCGGCGGGCGGGATAAGGCGTAAGTCTGCCAGCAAGACAGGCGGCTGGACGAGGAACTTGGAGACGACTGCGAAAGACGGTGTGAGTCGATGTACCGTGACCTCTCTGACATGGGAGAGCTAATGCACGCAGGGCTTTGGCCTCCGACCAACGAGGCCATCGTGGCTGCAGCAGGATGGACAAAGTCTGGGGCTTGCACGGATCTTGCACTTGACAAGGCTTTGCCTGCGCTGAGGGGGAGAAAACGGAGAAAATGAACCCCAGCATTGTTGTTGAGACGGGAAGGTACCGGCATTGTGTGTGAGTAAGGTATTCTTTCCCATTTGATACCGAACCGGCTCGGAACCTGGCGAACAGCGGAGTGACTGACAAAAGGTCGGTCTGGAATTTGGGTATAAATTTTTTTCTTTTTTTTTTTTTCTTTCTTTTATTTTATTAATAATTTTTCCAACCGTTTTCACCGCTGCCCATTTTTCAGGATAACTTTTTTTTTTTTTTTTTTTGACTGGAAGCGAGCACTCATTGATGTGGCGGCATTATCTGAAGATTTCTAGAACGTTACCGTTTCTTCAGGCCCGGAGAAACTTAAGGCACAAAAGTAAAGAAGAGGTGGCATTGATTCCTGATCTCGTGACCAGTGTACTCCCAGTAAATCTTATTTACCTCCCCAGGGACGGGGAGAGAGCAAGCCCAACCCTTCTCTCATAATGCAAGGTACCCTCTTGTACAACTGTCTAACTGCTGAGTGACATAGCTGGAAACTCAATGTTCACATCATCTTAGCCTTGGCTACATAGTGTACAATGAAGGCACGTATTTGCGGCTGCCTGACATGGCAATCGTGCGCACACTGATGACAGTACCTACGGCATTTGGTGACTTCGGGCATTAGGTAACTTGACAACGACACGGTGCTGTACCTACGTAGGGTTAGTGCTTCACTTGTACTGATTAGTGATGGAGACTTGCTCCCGTCGTGTCCATGGCGCCGGTGCACTTTTGGTGCCATTTGGCGTCCTTTGGTCTGGCGTTGGGGCTCGCTCCAAGCCCCAGCCACCGCCAGTGACGCCCTCTAGGATGCCTTCCATACCCTTCCATTGCTCCGCTTCGCCGTGTCGCTTCCCTTCCCTTGGGAATGCTCCGGCCGCGGCCACTTTACCTGAAAGGGGAGTCCTCCCTGTTAGTCATTAGTCTTTCTCCCACCAGAACGGAGACTTTTTTTTCGCAGTTAAATGTAGGCACTTTACAGATCCTTCGGGGCACCATGCAGTGGCAATCACTGGCATTCGGGATTTGGAATTTGGAGGGAAGTTTCAGAGGATTTTGCGACTTGTTTGCGCTGTAATTATTTGGGAACTAGTCTGTTGCCAAGATGCGAATGACTTGGATTGTACGTAGTACAGATTGTTTGGTGACAAGATAGCAAGGATCTGATCGCGTTAGTGTAGCTAAGAGGCGGCGAGATAACAGGAGAGACGAGATCGGAGGATGGGGAAACAAGGAAAATTGGATTACCCTTTGGCACGACATTGTGCAGAGGTACATCGGTTTGTCTTTCCCCGACGCCATTGCAACAGTGGTGACTTGTCCGCTGAGCTGAGCATCTGGTAAAAAAAAAAAAAAAAAAAAAAAAAAAGAAGTGCACACACACTAGTTACTAGTTTTACGGTGACGACAACATGGAAACTTAGAACCTGAAAGAAGAGCGGGACGCCATAATCGCGGAACGGGAGCTCACAAGCGAGCCTCCATCAGCGTACAAAACGAACTGCTGGGACATTCATTGAGGAAGGGATCGACACATTGCAGGCTACTTTGGCCAGGCAGGATAATACGTATCGAAGACGTAATGATGCATTTTTTCTGCTACTAGGTTGAAGTGCCAACCATAAATGTTTATTTTCATTCTTTCTCTCTCTACATTCTAATTTGTAAGGGAGACCACCGAAGGGGGTCTTTTTGCGTGCCTTATGTTGTCGGTGGCTTCGGGAGATGTCACTCTTCCAGGGAGGGTTGCCACGTTTTTAACGGAGTAAGTAAAGTCAAATGGAAATTAGGCCAAAAGCAGTATACAGTTCAGAACGGCCGAGCACATGAAAGCATTTTCAAATGCAAATATGCTGAGTAAAGCCGCCGAGGAATGGCAACCCCTCCACCCTCGCCGCTTATCGATGGACACTGCAATGGCAGGCAGTGGACATTGGTAGACCCAGAGACGCGGAAAACCGGTGAGTACAACGTTGGACGGAGGGCCACCCGGAATACAAGGGGTGGTGAGTTCCGGGCTCCCGGCGGAGTGGGCGGGCTAGGCAAGGGGAATCAAGGCTTTGGAAACTGGCAGCGTACCGGGGGGGAGACCTGCCTGGAGGTCTCGAGCCAGGCACTAGGGATTCAGGAAACAAGTTCCGCCTCCGACGCCATGCTGCCCCGTTCTACTATGTACCTACTGGGACTCTCGTGGCATTTCTGTGCATAGTCAGGGCTGGTGTCGAAAGGTGGGACGACAAGTGGGAAGAGGGCCCCTTGAAGATGACTCCGAGAAAAAAAAATTCGAGAAGACGGTCAAGGACACGGTCCAAAAAATGGTGAGGTAGAAGGAGGGAGCGGACAGCGGTGGGATCTGGAAAAGAGGCGGGGTGGAAAGAAACGGAGGTATCAGAAAAAAGTAAAGGGAGAGAGCATTGCATCCGAGGCTGGATCGTGTATGGAAAAGGTCGGGGACGCAGCGGACGACTGGAGAGTAACATATGCACTTCGTACTAGATAGCTTGTAAATGACTGAGATATGGGGTGAGAACTCCTGGGGAAGAGGCAAGAAGCTAAGGAACGGTGAGTGTACATGCATCTGAGGTACAGATTGAGTCCGTAGTCATGATGTAAGTCGATGAATTCACAATTTAACCAGGCTCGGCTTCGCGTAGCACATGTCAACCATTGGCATAAGTAAATGAACAAGATGTGCATAAGACATCGTCGATTAAGCTTACAGCTAAGAAGGGAAATGTCTTGGGTCTCTGGTGTAGGGCCATGCTCTTGGATACGACAGAGGCTGCCACACCTATCCTTTCTCCCACACACTTATTACGTGTGCACCTACTTACACAGGCACACCACTCCAAGATGACGGGGGAAGGTGGTGGACGGGATCTGCGCGTAACCGTCCGAACTACGCACTGAAATCATATTTGTGTCATGTTGACCAGTGAAATATCCCAATTGCATGTACCGATTACGGTTGGCATACGTCGAGATAAAACCAGGCACAGAGGTACCCGGAAATCTCCCCAAGCCATGGCGCACATAGGCATGAAGGATTCTTTCAAAGCTATCAAAGTTTCCCATTCACCCTTCTCTTCCGGGGAAGCATGGTCGCAATCCGCCCTCAGTAGGTATCTCAGTCTCGATATGTTGTGGCGTCGCGGGAAGATGGCCAGCCTGCAGCTTGTTTGCTGGACGTCCGGGGACATGGCATCGGCAGTCATGGTGAGCCATGAGCCATAAGCCATGAGGGGTTTTGAACACAAAAACAATCAACAAAGAATGAATCCATTATCCTTCCTGCGTGATACGTGGATATGCCTCTCGTGCCATTCTAGACGTCGTTCCCGACATTTGCCAGCGATTTATATATCATTCCGTGCAAAGGAGACACGCAAACCCCTCGTCCTCTGCTAGAGTCGTGTCAGTTCAGTTCGGAAGTGGACAAGAGTCGTGTGTCAATCAGGCCAGCACCGCCAGAACCTAGGAGCCGGGACCAACCAGACGCCTCCCACCTCCCGAGTCTTCATCCTTGCCTCTGACCGCAGCACTGTCATCCAGGCCTTTCTGTCCATGGCCCCGGTGTCTGTCCTTTTTGCTTTTTGGCTCTGCTTGAAGTGGCCCAGACTTGGGTGGACAGGGGACCCCCTGGCGATGAAGACCGATGAATTGTGTGGCGACTCCACTAGCAAGAGGGCGAGAAAACTGAGAATGGACGAGGGGAGCAGGTATGTGCACCCAAAAATTTTTTTTAACAAAAAATAGCGGTCGAGCCACTGGAGCCGTGCTGTACTTGATTGAATTTTAGCGGGTAGCGTTGCACTGGAGCGGGTGAATACAGAGAATTTTTCTTCCCTTGAGGAGCCACCCACCTTGAGGGTCGGCGAGAAGAAAGGAAAAAAGGGCCGCCCAACCACAAGTCGGAGTTCTCGATTCGACCGCCAGCCTCCCCAGCATCTCAAGGCACCCATAGCGACGAATGTAATTTTTTTTGTGGTACAAGCATGGAGTACTTTGAGTATGATAATTGAAGAGGAGAGACTGAGTATCTAGACTTGCATTGACCCATGAAATATCTATATTTTTGGTATTGCCTCTCTTTCTTTGTGTCAGTGCTGTGGTTCATTTGCTATCGTTCTTCTACAATTCGAGTTTGAGGTCAAGGCAGTTTCGAGAAAGAACTGGCAGAGAAGACGAATGAGACATTAGAGTCTCAGGCGAATCAGCCTCTTTCTTTCTCTTTTGTTCTCCCTCCACAAAAAAAAAACCCCAGTGCCAGGGTGAGCTTCCCTCCCCAGCCAGTTCCATTCAGTATCGAGGAGAGACAAGGTAAGACAACACAACGGGTTCTCCCTGTTCTTGCTGCCAGCGAGCTTTATGATCCTGGCCTTGCCCAGTCCCTCCCTATAATTCGTCGTTATTATACATGAGCCCTGCTCACCAAAAAGCACAATCGGTGCAAGGACACTACAGCACGTACCGCATTGCAACGACCACACGGGTCACAACAAGACAGCACAACGTACAGCCAGCCAGCAGATGGCAGCAAAATAGCACAGCACAGCACAGCACAGCACAACGGATCCCCGAGAACGGGAGCGACGGAAGTAGAGAGAAAAGGAAAAGTACGTACCCGACAAATACCCAGAGGTACCCCCATCGACGCGACGGTGCCCTCTCATGCAGCCTGAGGTCCAACAGATAGCAGGTTGGAAGAGTTCCGCGGTAAACAGGTAGCATTTGGCGAGGAGCAGTCAGTCGGCACATACAGGCGAAAGCTCATGTACTCGCGCCCAACCGACAGCTCAACACGTGGACTCGCTGCAAGAGACTGGGACTGCCAATTACCAATCCTCAACCACCCGCGTTCAACCTGAAGCTGCTACCCAGCCTGCCTGTCGCCTGTCGCCTGTCGTCTGTCGCCTGCCCGTCCCTCCTGTCCATCATCCCATCCTCGCCGGCCACGCGCATGTACATGACCCATCCCAGTCCATGACTGCATTCTCTCCGCATCAATTATAACCACCAAGGTCCGACTAGTTTTCTTGTCTCGGTTGGTCTCGTTTTTTACTCTCTTTCTCTGCAAGTGGCTTTTTTCATCTTGAATACCTACCCCAAGTCCTGAAATTCTCCTTGTCTGCAAAGGGAATTCCACTATACAAATCATAAGAGGACCACACATCTTTGGGGGAATTGTTACGAGTCACACGAACAACACCACCACCTGAACCCAAAACAAGGCCGACAAAAAAACGGGAAGAAGAAAGAAAAGCACCGAATCGCTCCGTCCAAATTCCTGGTTCCGCTCTCCAATTCCTATCACCAGAACTCAACCTGGTAGTAAACATTAACATCAACAACAAAACAAACCGGTAGCGGAGCCACCAGCAACAAGTGCATTCTTGTCTCTCTTCACCACACACAAGCCCCCTCACTACAAACCAAGACATACATCAGCAAACGCCAGTCACTCCGACCCCAGGGATCGAGAGACACCGCCCAGAAATACCCGCCACAAAACCCCGCCCATTGCGGTACCCAAAGCAAAACAAAGCACACCAACTACCTAACCGCACTTGACTGAAGAAGGAAAAAGCAAAAGTAATCGGGAACAGGAAACTGGGAATTGGGACGCGGCCGTTCTCCCTCACCCATTCCTTCCTCCCCATAAGTCCCAAAGAAAGGTTCCACGAGGTTCCCAACCCACAGTCTACGTACCGAAGTGTACGTACCGAGTACTTTCCGAAGGTACCTACAGTGCCTTACCCTGTCAGGCCGGTCAACCCCACCTGCCTCCACGCTTCAGCGCCCAGGCCAGAAACAGCAGCCGCAACCTGGAGTCCACTCACCCAGCCCAACGCCAGCGCAAGTGCCAACGTTGTCGTCGTCTTTCGGCCCTGCCCACAATTTCTGACAGGGTCAAGCCGCGAGTCGGTGCCGCCGCCGCCACCAACCAAGTACTTTGCTGTGCCACACCCACCGCAATCGATCTCCAACCGTTTTAGAGCGACTGCCTTCCTCTCTTCTCTTCCTCTTCCATAACCCGAACCAACTACACCAGAAAAGAATCATATATACGACTGGGATAACGGCAATTCGTCGCGGCCACCTAGACCCCTCCCGCCTTTACAAGGCCTCCGAGCCACGCCCGGCACCATGTCGCTAAAATTGAAGCCGCTGCTTCTCCCGCAGCTGGTTGAGGATCGCCGCAAGTGGGAGGTCCAACAGACGAGTCCCGAATGCGAACGTGATCTCTCCTACGTTTACTACACCACGAACAGCTCCTCTTCCGACGTCGGCTCGCCCGTCACTCCCAATTTCTCCCCTAAGGGCCACTTCCGCGTTTCCAGCTCAACATCGTCTATCGACCTCTCGCCCCAAATGCAGGAGAGCCCGGTGTCACCAACAACTCAGATTCATTCCAAGCCTCCCAAGCGCTCATTGCCCGATGTGCAGGAGGAGCCTTTGGAACCTGAAGAAACCATTGAAGCCGGCGAGGTCCCCGATCATTTTGGTCTTTACAGCTGCCTCTGTACGTTTTCTCCTACAACACCTCCTCAAAGGCAACAGTACTCTTTCCTTTGTCCTGGTACTTTTCACTAACACGGTTCGCCTCTTTGTTCAACGTAGGTGACCAACCCTGCGAGCACCGAAATAGCTCTGAAGACATTATGTTTCATGGAAACTATGCTAGCGATTATGATCTCGACTATGACATGGGCTTCATGAGCGACGGTGACGTTTCGATTGACAGCCGCTCTCCTCGAACTAAGAAGTCTGGCACAGAGTCTCCATTTTCCGGCCTCACCACACGTCTTGGCTCTCGCCTCCCCGGTATGTCTCGCTGGAGATCAAACAGCCGAAGGGGCAACCCCATCCTTTCTCCTGGAACCGAGCGCAGCATGGAGAGCGTCGTGCTCTCAGGTGCTCCTTCGAGTCGCTCGTCGTCCATGTCTGCACCAAGCCGCCCTGGCCCGGGTAGTGAACAGTCGATTCTACCTACCCCAGCTCTTTCCTTCTACGAGAGTACCGAGAGCATCAACCTACCATCATCGCCCATCGTTGATTTGGAGCAGGGATACAGGGAGAAGATGGGTCTGGAACGGGAACGATGTTTGGCCACGACACCTCTTCTGCCTCCTCTTATGACTAGCATGCACCAAAGGCCTCCCCCCGAGTCCCCTCTGCAGTCCCCCTCTGTGGCGTCTTCCTCGGTTACTTTGGAGATCCAATCGCCAGCCCCCACGCTTACATCGTTTCCGAGACCCTCCCTCAGCACGCGGCCATCCATCTCATCCTTTGGATACGGACCAAGCAGCCCCGAGCTGCCACTACCGCTGCCCGCCATGCTGCAAGAGCACGATGAATGGTCAGACCGCCTCGGCCACGCCAACTTTACCATCACTCCCATGCCCTACCAGCCTGAGATTGTCAACTTGGAATCTCTTCGACAATTGCGCAGTGATTGGGAGACAGCCACCTGCAACTACACTAAGCATCTTGTTCGCACTGGTGAGAACTATGGTGAGACGAGCAAGATCTACGCCCTGACCGAAGCCAAGTGGGCTGAGACGACAAAGCGGTGGCGTTTGGCACACGACACCCTCGTGAGCCAGATTGTATCCGTGACAAACTCCGCACCTCCCTCAACGGCGGGATCGCGAAGTCAGAGCCGTGGCCGTGGACGCACGCGAGCAAGCAGCGGTGGATCTGCCCTTCTGGGCCGACCCCCGGTGGATGATGTGTTTGCTGGCATGCAATGGCGACGTTTGGAGGACGTTATGCCTAGCGCGGTACCGCGATTACTCGATGCTGAAGGCAAATTCCCCTCGCGAGGCGACGAAGATATTGTGGGGCCCATGCAACGCGATGAGGTGATGCTACGGACGCACAGCGAAGAGCGCAAGGGTGCACGATTCTGGAAGAGCTTGGCCGGCAAGGTCGGCCTCCGAAAGTAATTGGAGCTTCCCCCGATTCTGGGAAGCAGACACGAACACGCACATCTACTCAACACGATAATGCTTATTTACGACCTGGATTCGATGATGAACTCGACGAAACTAGATCTTCCTACGAAGTGTCATGACTGCCCAAGTCAGTTTGGATTTGGTCTTTTTTTTTCTTCTTCTTTTCTTCGTTTCTTTTTACAGATTTTTCTTTTATGAGATACCCCGACTCTCGTCACTCCTTTGGATTATGATTCCCACAGACAGCCACGACGGCATTAAGCGTTTTGACTTACGCACCTGAGTATTTTCAGATGCTTGCACATATAAATTGTTATTGTTTAGACTATTGTAGATACAACTGAGAAGGGAAGGCAAATGGAAATGGAACCGGATGGGGGGCGTTTGAGAGGAACGAATTTCTTTGCAGCGTTTGAAAACAATTGAAAAGTTTTAGACGTGGACAGATGGACACAAATGGAACGAGGAGTGAACTTGGAATAAAAGCTCCTGGAGTTTTTTCTTTTCTTACTTGCTATGGGTGTCTTGGCGTGAAGGTGTGGTTTCACACACTCCTGGACAAGGACAGGGCAAATGACAAGGACGGAACTGGCCGTTGGACAAAACAGAACACAAAGAGGATGAAGGGGGAGAAGGGGAAGAAGGGCCAGTGAGAGGGTGTCACAGATGATTGACGTCGTGTATGATGTGTATCATAGCGAGAAGAAATTTTACTGGTTATTCTGACACGCATTGCTGTCACTTACTTGCTTTTTGGCTCCTTTACTACAAAGTGAAACGAACTATGCCCGTGTGTGTGTCTGTGTGTGTGCTTGTGTGTGTGTGTGTGAGTGAGTGTTAATGTGTCATGAAGATGTGGGAGCATTGCCGAGAAACCCACGATATTGTTTACAGGTGTCAAAAGTCCCTCATGGATGAGACGAGCAAAAGTATCGACTAGCCAATCAAGGGGAGATGAACCGAGAGATTCCTTCCTGTATCTTTGTCCTGTTCGGATTGAACAACGGCGTGAAGGTAGTTTTGAGGATGTATATCTATCCCACACCAACGTGAGCGTGGCTTATGTGTACCGTTCAGGTTCGGTCCCAATGTTTTTTTTTTTTTTACCATTTGCCTTCAATACACCAGTACTCCTCTTTGTATCCCATAAAAAGCATGTTTCATGCCTTCAACTTTATTCAAACCCATTGACAAAGAGGATGATGCAATGAAACTGTGAAGTTCCAAGTTCTTGGGTCCAGAAAAGCCACCTTACTATTCATTCAATCCGCCAGAATGGCGGGATGGCTTGCGCCCAGGCAAGACAGTCCAAAAGCCAAACCAAACAATGAATTGCTGATTAAGAAAGTTGGTGTAATGGGGGACGAATGAGAGGCCGACAAGGACGAACTGGCAGATAAAGGATACCAAGTTACGCAAGGAAATACACCAGCGATGAGAGAGAGGGAGGAAGGGGAGGGGAGGGGAGGACACAAGTTTGGCAGATAGTCTGGGGGAAGGTTCAAGCGAATTGTATTGCATTACTGTACCTATGTTGTGTAGCCTGCAGAGTTTGTGTATTCATTGTTCCCGTGTGGTTGTGATACACCAAGGAAATCTCGCGTTTTCCCCTGCCACCTTTCCCCCCCCTCCATTTCGGATCGTGTTAAGACGTTTGGGCTGTCGCACGACATATTGACATCCAATCGTTTGCATTAGGGGCCTCGCCTAGTAAAAGTCAAGCAAAGCAGGTATCCGCGGCACGAAAACCCCAGTCTACAAGGCGGGTTCGTCATGGCCAAGGGTCGTTTTGAACGGCGGTGATGACGACATATACTCATGTATATAGTTATATATAGCCCGTACAGGTATCTCCACTACGGCCCATCCAAAAGAAAATGGCCTTCCGGAGGGTCAACAAGGCCAGCCATCGAAGGCCAACCACTAATTTTTGGGGGTGAGAGGTTGGTTCATTGGGCATCGAGTATTGTGTGATATTGGATGGCCGCAGTGGCCAGTGTTTCAGGTCAAAGAGATGTGTGTTGCGCCGCGGCGCCTGTAGCGCGCTCAGCTTTGAACGGTCAAGGCCCCGATGTCGCTTTTTTTTTTTGATTTTGTGAGAATTGATGTGTAAGCAAGAAAAACACAAAACCCAGACGGAAGGGTTTTTCGGGGTATGCGCCGGCCGGAGCCTGAATCGCGGCACTTGATCGACTCAGCTGGGGGAGCACGGAGTAGGTAGCCATCTTTTCCGTCTTTGCCGCCCGGCTTCGTCATTGTGGCTTGGAGAGGTGGGCAAGTCCGGCGCCGGCGGCCGCACATTCTTCTTGTTCTTCTGTCGGCTTTATGGTCTCTTTGATTTTGTCTTTACGGAGGGTCTGTATGTCACCTCTTGTTGTGTCGGTGTAGGAACTTTTTTCTTGGCGTGAGTGTAGAGTCTAATTCTTTTTGTTCTTATCTTTCTCTGGTTACGAGAGGATGGCGTTTTGCCGATGTGCAAGAGATCAACTCGGCTGTGAGCGTGAAGACCGAAATCGGCGCGTCCCGTCTTACTGTGCGTAGAGGAGGGTGTGTTTTCTATGTATTTTTTCGAGACATCAAGAGTCAATGAAGTGATGTGAAGGCGGTGGGAGAAGGAAAGAAAACGAAGGCGAAAAACAGGGCAACAGAGACGGGTAATTGCAGAGAGTGCTTGTTTCATCTGCATCCCGCGCGGACGACAACTACCCACCAAGTAGCCACCGAAAGGTGCATCGAGTAGGCTGCCTCTAAGCCGGAGGCAGCGGTGAGACGGGGGCGCGGGATGCATGTTTGTCCTTCTTCCGCTGCCAGCAGCCGGTATGGCTACATGATCCTCGCCTCACGAGGGAGAGTAGGGGTCACAGTCCGGCTTGGTTTCGGAGGGATCGGTAGTAAAACCGGGGTGTTGGACGGCAGCTTGCAGATGCGGCTGGTCTATTGGAGAGGGAGAGAGGATTGAGAAGATTTGTAGGGACAGAACTATGCTCGACTTCGGCTGACGGCATGGATTGCTGTCCTTGAACATGAAAATTTGGAGGGGTATTTGTTGATGAACCTGTTGAGCTTCTGCAATAGAAGAAAATACTTTGGACTTATTCTTAAAAGAGTGTGTAGACAAAAACGAAATACGAAATACGAAATACCACCTGCTCTGTGTGATGTCTGTTGAAGACGACAGGAAGAGGAGGACTTCGCATTAGAATAGTTAGCAATCTCACCTTGTCTTGAGTGATTTCTTTCTTCATTGGCCGGGTATAACAGTGCTGGCTTGATGTAAGACTAGATATATATATATATGTATGTGAGGGCAGGTTAGAATAGAGGCCCATCACCTCCTGCATACTCTTACATGGTAACTACTCTGTTTAATGTTGTTATTGCCCAGTCAAAATTGCAGTCATATCGCCAGGCAATCTGAGAAGCTGTGTTGATAGCTGAGCTCACATCTCGTCAAAGTGAGATGTAAGATAACCTTCCTAGGAGTAGTCTCATTGCGTTATTACTCGTAAAGAGTTTACTGAGCTGACATGTAGTTATCGTGCGTAATATGCAGCGTTCTGCATGATCTACTGCACCAAGTTACTTCAATCAATTTCGCGGCACAGACAGACACTACCACTCAATGGTTGCCTTTGATTATCAATCCTTTCTTTGATCCTCTTCACCTGCAGGGTTACGAACTGGAGTAATCAACCCTGAAAGCTAGCTATCTTGGTCCTCTAACAATTAAGTGAGTCACATCAGCTTCCAAAATGAGAACGACGCCGTTGCACCTCGACCACCTCGAAAAAATAATATGACGTACATGGTGATGGCCACAAACCAATTGACGAAGCAAGTGGTCATTAATTCACCCGCTCCGAAAACGCGCAGCGCTGAGTAATTCGCTTCTCTTGGGTAACAGACCAGCTGAACCCCCAATATTTTGGGGATTTTTACTATTATCCAAGCTGCTTTTGAGGATTTCGGAGACAACCGCGGGGGTGCAGGTCAAGCTGAGTGAGTGGGGAGGGGAAGAGTTGGAGCTTCGCTGAACATGGACAAACCTACTCAATACCACCACGTGTCTAGATGATTTCTCCCTGCTCAAGTCTGGAAGAAGAGGACATAAAAAAGGGACAATTCCCATCTTCAGCGTAGAAATTGAACGGGCTGGAAAGTGTATACTCAGAGCAGCTTATTAGTTGAATAACCGACAACAGCCAACGTTTGGATATATATACCCACTAGCTTTGAGGCACATTTCTTGTTTCTCCAACCACTCACTCAAACCTTCATACCAGCTCGCCGATCATCATTCACGGATCACTCAAAGATGGGCTTCACTGCTGAGACATATGACCCGGCCACCGCGGCCACTTGGCTCGTTTGCGTGACGTGTGGCACTCAGTTCCCAACTGCGGATCGCGCCAAGGTCACGACCTGCTTCGTCTGCGACGACCCGAGGCAGTATGTGCCGCCGTCAGGTCAGTCGTTTATCACATTGGGAGATATGAAGAAGACGCACAAGAACGACTTCTCTTCGTGCCCCACGGACTCGCGCATCACCTTCATCTCCTCGACGCCAAAGTTTGCCATCGGTCAGCGCGCCATGCTGGTTGAGACACCCGC
Source organism: Mariannaea sp. PMI_226 (assembly GCA_024336345.1). Classification (NCBI taxonomy): domain Eukaryota; kingdom Fungi; phylum Ascomycota; class Sordariomycetes; order Hypocreales; family Nectriaceae; genus Mariannaea; species Mariannaea sp. PMI_226. The sequence goes on from JANFOG010000005.1 coordinate 341,648, forward strand.
AGGCAATGTCCTCTGGGACTGCATCACCTTGCTGGACGAGGAGACCATTGCTAAGATTGAGGCGCGAGGAGGCTTGAAAGCCATTGTCATTAGCCACCCGCACTTCTACAGCACTCACGTTCAGTGGGCGAGGGCTTTCAAGTGCCCCGTTTACCTGGCCAGCGATGACAAGTCGTTCACGGCCATGGAGTCCGGGCACCAGGTGTTTGTTACCGAGACCGAGACCGAGATTGAGGGCACTGGGTTGAAGGCTATCAAGCTTGGAGGTCACTTCCCCGGATCCATGGTGCTGCAGTTTGATCGACACCTCCTCATCGCCGACACGCTGATGACGACGATGTCGGGAGTGAGCAACTGGGAGGTTGATGCGCTTGGGCAACCGCGCTCGCAGGGCCAGCGACCCCCGGGCTTGAACACGTTTGCTTTCTTGTACAGCATCCCCAACTATATCCCGCTGAGCGTGGACGAGATGACTCGCATGTGGGGAATCTTACGCCAGTATGACTTTTCGGAGACGCATGGAGGGTTTACAGGCATGGATATTGTGGACAGAAATCTCAAGCAGAGGGTGCTGGATAGCATGAAGATCCAGGCGAGGCACATGGGATATGGAGAGAGCGAGTTTATGAAGACGGAGCTCTAAGGGGAGTGAAAGGGGAGAAGCGTTGCCGAGTGTTCAAGATATCAATGATATGGAATGATAAGAAATGTATCAAGATGAGTTATGATAGGTTATTTAAAGGAGAGGGGCAAAGCAAGTGTACCCGATCTTAGATTGGACGAGAACAAGAATGATAATGGTGATTGTTAATGAGTATTGATGATTGATTGATGGTTTGTTGATAAAATAACGACTTCAGTCTTGACATGATATTTCGGGTATCGATTTACACAAAAAGGAAACGCCTTTGATGAAAAACTCATGAACCATATGCTCCCCTGACATGCAAACAGCAGCCTCCAACAACTCCCATGGGCCGTAATCCCGACGCCGGATCTAGAATGCCCATTGACACAGAAGGCCTAAATGCCAAACGCGAATATGACTTGAACTCCGTTTGCCTCTCCTCACCCATATGTGAACCATGCCAGCATTATTCCACAAGCTGAGAATGTAATATTTTTTGTGTGTGTTGTCCTCCCCCCTCTTTCTGAAGGTCCTCCTTCTTGTATCTTACAAGGGGTCTTGGATTTTTGGGAGAAGCGACTGGCTTATTGCTTCTTCCAGAACTTCCACTTGGTTCTGTCGTTGTAGGAAGCTGGGGATAGATGGCGGTTCAGTAGCTCGCGGCCCTCATCTGGGAGGTCAACGACTGACTCGTTGAGTGTGTCAATGATGAAGCGATTGGCTACGTGAGGCAATGTTAGCTTATATTCTTTTTATTCAAGGAAGAAAATGGGATTCTTTTTTTTTTTTTTTTTTTTGGTTTCACTCAGTAGGGGACAAACTTACGCATCAGATCCATAGCACTCTCGCCGGCATCCACAGCTAGGTCTAGCCTCGCCGAATTGTAGCAGCCATATCGAACCTGCAGCTCTAGCATGCATCGCCAAAGTTCTCTCGTCTCGTCGGTAGTCATGCCCTCGCAGCTGCGGTCAGAGCACGTACTGGCCTGCCGACTGCGGTCCATGTGGGGGATGGGAGGACGCTCGTTGCAGCTGTTGCTGCTGCTACGACGACGGTGGCTGTGGTCGTGTTCGTCGTCGTGGTGATGCCAAACGGAAATTGATGGGACCGCAAAGTGGCGGCTGAGAGGAGATTCTTGATGCATGGCGAATAATTGTGCGATTTTTGTTGTGGTTTTGTGTGCGTGCGTGCGTGCGTGTGATGGATGTCTGTGTAAGTGGTGGTTATGTTGTAGGAAGGCGAATAAGTGGCTATAATGGTTGTGATGGACAAGAGGATAATCAAATTACGGAAAAAATTGTTTGAGATTGATTGATGAATTTTGGGTTTAACAGTAATTAAGCTGCGGTCGGAGAAGAGAAGACTGAAAAAGTTATCAGGTCAAGGTTTGTGCCTTTTCCTTTTCTCTTTTTTTTTGGTTTCTTTTTTTATCTTGCTTTCTTCACCGTTTTCCCGATGCCGAGGCGTAAAGTGTAGCAGGATGATGAATGCGTTGTCTCTGTCCAGAGTGGGGTCCGTCAGGGCAGGGGACGCGTTGATATTACTCTCCCTCCGGGGGTTGAATAGGTCCTTTTCTTCCTCAATTGATGAAGTGAGACTGGACCGGCTACTGACAAGGAGGAAGTGATTGATTGTATGAAGCTGTGAGTTTGCCTTTGATTTTGAAATGTAAATGGTGAATTCGGGGAGGGGACCCTTATAACATCGAGTCAGGGGAGTGAAGGGGACGTGAGGAATGCCGTTAGGGAATTAGAGGCCCGGCGATCCCCTTGTTATTAAAATGCAGGGCGACAACGGGGGGGGGACAGGCCGGTGCCCAACGAGGCGCAGGCTTAACGAAGTAGCAGTATCAAGGGAGAGGGACAGAGACAGAGAGAGAGCCAAGCTTCGGGTCTGATGGCAGCTAACGATGCCTTAGTTCCAGAACGCCACCCGGCGATGGCGAGCGATGTGCAGAGATGCGTCAGCCCAGCGACCTTATCAAGGGAAGCTCCACGCCAACACGGCGGCTGGTTCGTGGCCGAGAACTGGACTTGAGGTTGACTGGTAGAGGTGGTGGTAGTGGAGGGGGGCGCCCGCCGCCATCCGTCACATGCAGCTGTCTGGGTTCAGACTGATTGGGCTGCGGGAGTCATACAGTTGTCATACAAAGCGAGCTTGTGTTGATTTTTATTTCCCGTGTAAGTTATCTAGCTACGAGGGAAAGGAGGGAGGGGAATGCAGGCAAGTTTATAATCATGCAAGACGAGAAGAAAAAAAAACATTGGGGGGGGATCAGAAGGAAAAGGCGGTCATCGATTCTTTTGTGGCCAGAAGAGGTATATGGCATCATAGCCGGCTGGCAAGAGTAGGAAGGGATAAGCTATGGGCCACCAGATTTAGGGAAGACACGGCCAGAAAACCGGGAGCAAAGATGCAGACGCACAGAGACAAGGGTAGGTATCTGTGGGTGTGGCCGCCGAGCGTGCATGAGTATCCGGTCCTGCGGCACCTTGACTAAGTATCAAGTATCTCCCTATGACCGTTGACTATGCATGGCGAATCAGCCTTTTCTGCTATGTAGGCATGATGAGGCGCCAATTCAGCTTACAAGACAGCCAGCACAGCACAGCTCACCACATAAGCTATGGCTGCTGACTTAGGCCACCCCGGATGGCTGTGACTAGGGCAAAGACAAACAATGGGAGAAGCCACGAGACGACAAGTTTGAGATTTACGTACACAGACAGACCAAAAAACCAAAAAAGAAAGTGAAACTTTACCAATGAGGAGGAGAATAACGAATTGTCTAAAATCGATGGAGGGGTATCATCTCCAGGGTCACAGGGTCTCCTTTTCATGCCACTTTAGTTTTCGACGGGCTCTGGGACGGGTCTTGGCCCTGCGACGGCAAGGCGCCACAAGGTTCGACGCCAAAGGACAGGCCGGCCTGGCCTGTGATGGGGGATGGCATCTCGTGATCCAGCTGATGATGATGGTGATGTGGGCATTGGAGGGACGGACGTTGATGACAGACTTCTTCAGGGTGATACGTGGTTGGTGCCCCTCCTCCATCCAATGGGCGGTGTAAGTAAATTCATTTGGTGAGAGGCCAAGAAATCAGATTAGGGGAAAAAAGCAAAACAACAAAACGAAGACGAGATAAGATCCGACAGATCCGGAACATTTATTTACTGTTGATTTTTTTTTTTTTTTTACGAGGTTACTTTGATATGTGGATGTTTGCTTGTGATGACAAGGCTAAACCTGCATGATTGCTTTGAAGTTACATGGCCTGATAATCGCTGCACTTACATCACAGCTTAGTTAATTGCCGATGGGTCAATTGGTGATGCCGGACAAGGAGGAGGAGGGGGGCATGGGTGGATAGGCGTCAAGGGAAGATGCCATGCACCGATCTTGTTATTTCCGACACGACCGGATTTTTGTTGCTAGGAAGAGGGACGATCACAATAGTGCCGGAAACATCCAATACCAGAAGCAAATAGAACTTGCCTTGGTTTCCCACCAAAGAAACAACAAGAAATGGGTACAAACGCACAGGACAAAGATCGACAGGACTGCGCCCTTTCTCCGAGGGGAATTGATCAAAGAGGCGGTAAATTCCCCTCTTCCTTCAGCCATCAAACAACAACGGCCAAAGGGAGCACAATGAACTTTCCCAACTCTCCTGATGTTATTTTTGAAGCATAGCCCCTTGACGCCACCAAAATTCAATCTTTTGCCACATGCTTATGGCTCGTCTAAGCTGTACCTTTCCTTACATGAAGTTTGTTTGCCAGCTGCTAAGCCCATTGGATCGACTACGCAAGTAATTAACGTTGGAAGCTATTCCCGTAGGCCCCGACAAGAAGCTCGAATCTGACACGTGCGTTCCGATATTCCCATCTTTCCCCCCCCTCTCTCCCATTCCTCTCTCCGCCGTCCCCCTCCCTTTCCCCCAAGGATAGAACCGTAGAGCGCCTCTCCGCGTTTCAAGGCGTCTTGATGTTATCAGGCGGGCGTGCGCCTTCATTCCATTCTTCACCTCGTGCACGATGCCTACATGCTTGCAGTAGCTTACTCCCTGGTTGGGCAACAAAATCTGAAACACCCCGGCTCAGCCCTATTCGGTCTCGCCAACATTCCAGAGGCATTTATTTCTGGTCGAGGCCCTCTTGGAGCATCTTGAACAGAATAGATTGGGTATTGCATCACCATGTGCAGCAATCTCATGATGAGAGTTATACGGTGACCCCCCCGGGGAGCTTATCGAGCACAATGCGTTGGCACAGTTCGAAAAATTCGAATGGGAATCATTTATCCGAATCGAGTTGCAGGGCAATAGCTGGTCTGCCGCCTCGCCGGTCCAATGAAGCTGAGCTTTTGATGAAAGTTGTGCGGCACTCAAGGGCTGCATATCTCAAGACATTGATCACCCCTTCAGCAGCCTAACTGTATGTATGCTAACTATGTGAACATACAACTATATCTTTTATTCTGTTGTTGTCAAACGCCAAGTCCCCCGTCTACTTGGAGTCTCTTTCAGCAGAGAGACGGAGACATGGGTGAAGAGTACTCATGACTACGTCTCGCTTCCCTCCCTCTTTCCTAGTCCGATGACCAGTTTTATCCAGTTGGTCCTGAGATCAAAATCTGTCAAATGCCTTCGCAAGATCCAGCTGACCGGGTACCTGGCATGAACACCCACTCGGCTTGCCCCGTCAATGGGTGTCATACATGAGTGATACTGGCGCCAATAGCAGGCTAAACGCGGTTTTCTATCGCAATCAGGGTCCCTCGACATTACCCTCAAGCCGGTCGGCCGTTAGATACCGCTACCATTGTAGAAATCCCTGGAGGAAGCGAGAAGAAGGAATAAACAAATGAACTACAGCGGACGTCAATTTCCAACCCTGTAGAGTGTCAGGCGCACTAGTCAAGTGGCTTGAAGAGAGTACACTCGACCCTCCACACAATCTCTAAGCAGGGGGGTTCCTGATTAGATTGGACGTTTAAGAAATATTACACTCAGGCACAGCTCGTGAGAGAGAGAAAAACACTTATGGTGAGTTCGATCACAAGGCAGTGCATTCGGGTTAAGCGCAGAGCATCTCACAGTTCAGTCTCTCAACTGGCTGCAGAGCCAAGGGCTTTGAGATCTTTGAGGCCGCTGTCAACCTGTATCAATTAGGAAAGGAGCTTAAAGTGGCTGATATGCGTCAGAAGTCTCCGGCTTACGAGCTTGGACAGTTTTTGGCAAGTTTGCCTTGGTGGCTATGAGACTATACGATAGGTAGGCGTTTGCCACACATATATTATTTCAAGAGAGGGCGAAAGACCGCGCATGAGCTGAACTTGTGAAAACAAATGCTCTTGAAGCAATTACTTGGGCTTGGCTTGGAGTGCGAAATGATTTCTGATAAAGCATCCCACTGACTTCGTGCTTGTTGAGTCCAAGTCGAGGGACTCTTTTCTAGCTGGACGGAACAAGGTCGTCTAGGCCATTTCACGATCATGGACAAGGCAAATGCAACACAACTGTTACCGATTCGGTGAGGTTAATGAGATGCCTGATTTGAATGTAGTCATCTCAAAGGCCATGGCATGGCTCATTCTCTACTGTGGTCCCCCTCCCGCTCAAGTGGTTGAGTGGTCGCGATGAGCGCTTTTCATCCCAGAGAGCTGAAATGATATTCTGGCCCGTCGCGAAGTGGTTTTCGAAATCCGGAGAGGGAAGCGGGTTCAAACTTACTTGAGGCCTGCATTTCCTAACCCAAGCTAGGAGTTCATATACTACTCCCAACTTCACTGTCAGGCTCTCCAGAAGAAAGAGAAGGCTGCGGGAACAGGCTCTTGCCAACAGGTGTTCAGGTTGTGGTAGAAGCTATTACATACAGGGCTTCTGTTGTTTCTAGCGAAAGTTCGCCATGGGTAGTCTCCAAGATGGTGAGGTTTGCGTATATTGTATGAAGCTGAATTGAGAAAGTTGAGATACAATATAGAAACGGGCAGATTCCCCAACCAGTGACATTTTGTCGAAAGATTTCTGTATCAATAGTGGAACCGTTTTTCTGATGATTAAAAGCCGATGCTGCATACATAACTGACTTCAGATATAGCATAAGCACATTTGTTCCATGATGAGTCGGCAAATGGCGTGGAACAGGTTCTTCACCGAAGCACATTTGTCATGGCTAAGCTCACGATTAATCTCGCCATACACTACTTACTACTCTTCTTGGCCGCACATACGATGGGCAAACTTTCTGTCTACATGATCAGTTCGCGCTCATGAGAAAGGCCATCCATCCAGGATGACGACCGCAGACGGGGAGACAAGCAACCTCTTGATCACACCCATCGAACGATTCCACCATTGAAAGTGAGGCATCACCACATCACAACACCCTTCAAGGCCGTCAGTCCCCCCCTAAAAAACGAAAGGCCCAAAAACCAGAGCGTAGGCCACAAACGAGAAAAAAATGGCCAGGAAGAATAGTCATACGGAATACCATCCGGGACACCTCTATCCCGCCCCTCCCCCCACGCACGCGAAAGGTTTCGCAATCGCAGCACGTTGCCCTCCATCAAAGAAAGATTGATCATGCTTGCTGGCTCGGAGGGAAACGGACAACGTAGGCATGGGGTTTGTGTCTGGTCTGGTCTGCTGGGCGGGTGATCCACATGTCACCCTATACACCCACGTGTGTGTGGTCTGCGACCAGCTATCTCAGTACATACGATATTCTGTTTGTATGTAGTATTTACTTGACTACGCATGTCCTCTTTTTACTTGTGTCTCTCTTTTTTCCCTCCCTTTCGACCTCGTGGCTAGCTGTGATGTGAGTACAGAGTCTCAGAAATGAGACCCTGGTGATTGCATGGGCATACAACACTGTACGCTACATTACATCCAGTAGCTTGTAGGTGGGGGCGCCCCCAATGGTCTCACTACGGGTCGAAATTTCCATCATCAAAGTCCCCATCGTTTGCCGACACAATAGTGGCGACGATGGAGATGGTGCAATCAGTCTTCATTTCCTAGTTGCGATGGAAACGAGACAAAGACACAGTACACTACCTAAAGAGAGAGAGACATGACAACCAACAAAGTGATTCAGCTGCTGCAAGTATCGCCCCCCGGGCCTCAGCCGCGCGTAAGGTAGATGATGATTACCTGCAGTTACGATGCAGTGAGACAAGAATCAAGCAATCATTACAGCTGCGCACAGCGCCAAGATAGGTAGGTATGTGTATTGTCCTCCTTTGCAGAAACAGGGTTGTCAGCTGTAATCCATCCCTCCCAAAAAAGAAATATCGGACCAAATGGGCGGCTCGGGAGTGAGGGGGAGCGCTGTCTGCTGAAGAAGAGAAATGCAAGGGACCAACGAATGAACCCTTGCAGCTCTTCAGCATTGACAGCTTAACCTACGTCATCTACTCCCAAATCGCTTGGCAAAGCTCTCAAGGACCAACAAGCAGCTAAGCTCTTGGATCTGTACTTGGTTCCGCATTCCGCCATTTCCGGAGAGGGGTGTGTCCTTTTTTTTTTCTTCTTCTTTTGCCAAGCAAAAACAGATCCCATCTCGGAATCATCTACAAAGAAAAACAAGTCAATGAAAGAAATGATTAATTCACCTTGCAGTCATGAAAGAAAATACCTGCTTTCCCTGCCCTTGTGCCGAGAACCCGTGGGGGGGCGCTGGCGAGAAGTTGTACGCCATGATGTATGACCTCATGAACGGATCATCTGCCGTCTGGGCCTCTTCCCTAAACCCAAAACAAAAATATACACAAATAGAATAAAATAAAAAACAAAATGTGAACACAAAACTGGTTAAGCAAAGGTAGTGTAATAATGAAGTAACGCAGCGGGAATAGCCCCCTTCAATGGCGAAACAGCTTGTTCCTGATTCGGGAGCGCGAGGTTTTGCCAAATAGGTTTATTCCGTGTTTGGGCGTAATAGCTCGTCTGGATAGGTTGGTTGTCACTGCACAGATAATCGGGGGGGGGCGCTGATTCCGCTGATTCTCATAGGTCGGAAGGGAAAATCACAAGTCACCAGTCACCTGGCCTTGTGCCTTGATGAGCCACAAAACAAATTACGCCACAAATACGCAACGACGTGAATGGACGAATGAGTAGACGACGCCACGATTGCGTTTTCTTTCAAGTCAAGGGCCATAGAGGAACCGTCTAGAAGACAAAGGATGATGAAAGAGTCGATGCGGCGAGATAGGGAGGCCTCTTAGTCTTACTCAACGCTGATGCACGTACGAAGTGCTTCTCACAAAGCATCAAAGGCAAAAAAAAAAAAAAAAGCATCTCGAGGTGTTGGTCAGAAGACTTGGATTAGGCATATCTCACGAAACGCCCAGCCCAAGAGCTAGACACTCCTGTGGCTTTTAATTGTTGGTCTTTGACGCCGCAACAATGACACCGCCATACCGCTTTGGGACGATGCAAATCACACAATCGCACACATCGTCAACTACTCACAGCTACTCACACATATGCGTCACACACATTACACGAGGAACACAATGGACAAATTCAGGTGAATGTTAACTTATGGTATTCCTGCCATTCAGTTTGTTGCGAGCTACCATCTGCGCTCTAAAATCTCCCGCCGTAATTCATCTTGTTTCACCCCCTCGCCTCTCGCAAGGCGACAGGGGACACAGTCCAAATCCTTCCACCGCGTATCCCAGGGGCCGTTCCAGGGTATCCTTGGGAAGGAAGTCAGGTAAGACAGATAGGGTATCCCAATATGCAAAAGTAATGAACCAACGCCCGCCCCAATGTGTGCGACCGTGCGTATTCCCTAGCACGGTGCCATGCAAAGAGATGAGATGAGATGAGTCCCAAAATCTACTGTGGTATGTTGCGCTTGACGGAAGAAGCCACTTTCATGTCGAATGTCCATGCCGTGAGCAGAAAAGCAACAAGACTCCGAGACGGTATCTGGAGACTGCAGGTGGTGGCAAATCCATGTTCCTGCGAGAGAGAAGTGAGGCAGAGATGCTTGGCGGAGATGCGTGGTGCAAATGTATGTTATGTTGTTTGTATGGTTGTGATGTGATGTTTGAGAAAAGATGTCCCGTGGTTGTATGAGAGATGGGTATTCAACCAGGAAACTGTAGAGCAAAAAAGCGCGAAATCTATAGTCCTTCCAGGAGGATATGCTGAGATGCTATGTCAATGCGATGATGATGATGTATCGGACATGTTGTGAGAGTTGAGAGGAGGGATGCCAGAAGGAGAGGCATCAAAGAAGACACTGTGGCGAAGAGGGCATTATAGAAGAGAGGTGTTTGTTGTGCCGTCACAATGCCTTGGCAAAGTCGCCCAATGCTTATTTCTTATGCGACTTGCTCGACTTCTTGTGGTGTCTTCTCACGCGCTCTCGACCTCGTCGCTCCTCGCCATCATCGCTCCCACTGCTCAGACGACGTCGCTCTTCTTCGTACCAGGTGCTCAGGGCCTTGCCGCCAAAGGTCAGATCTTCGTCTTCGATGATGGTTGACTGAATCCAGGTGTATCCATCGCCAGCCATTTCACGAGATGTGGTGTCAAATGTCTGGTGGTCGGGGAGGTAGCACACGTAGTAGCTTGATTCGGATGAGGTAGACATGATGGGCGGTGCCTAGGAGTGTTGTGTTGAAGATTGATGAGCAGGGGGGAATCCGGATTTATAATGATGATTTCAAGTGCTGTATGCGGCCTGCGCTGCGTTGTGTTGTCGTTTAGTATCCCTTGGGAAGATGGGTGTTTTGTTTATCCAAGTTGAAGGGAGGAGTGGACAAGTAAACAAAGGGGAGCAGGTGGGCCTTTGCTTTATATGAGGCGTTGGTCGAGTGTGTGAGCTGATGGTTGCGTCAAGCAAGGATCAGCACAGAGAATAGTAAAAGGGCGGAATAGGTTGAGAGGGTTGAAAAGGTGGTGATGTGATGTTGGAGTGCAGACCAGTGCAGCAATGTGTAGGAAGTGGAAAATGGGAAGAAGAAGAAAGCCAGGTCGAAGCTGAAGAGCGAAGCCGGGGATAGAAAAAGGATGTTGGATGTGGGCGGAGCCGAGAGTACTGCGTACTTTCCACTTTGTACTCCGTACCCTGGCCAAAGGAAATCGCGGGACGGGAGGGAAACGAGGCAGGCGCAGGCGTGTGGTTATCACGGCGGTGGCGGGATTCTGGGGGAAGAAGGGCGAAAAGAGGAGGCGTGTGCACTGTGCTTTAGGGGGGGGAGGGGTGGGAAGATGCCTTACAGCTGGGCGTGCGATAGCGGCGAGATTTGGGAGGGTGGAAGAGTCCTGCGATGCCTGGACATGGCCGCACTGTGAGATTTGCTGGATAAGCCCTGAGGCGAACTGCCCGTTCTGGCGCACAGCTTTCGCCCCAGCACGCACAGTGAGGGTCTAGGCAGGCCCAAGCGTAGAGGAGGCTCCAGACGCACAGTGCCAGCGATAGCCACAGGTCCTTTAGTGGAGTCCAGATTTGCCATGGGCGGACCTGGGCTACTCCACCAGGGCTCTTTTTGATGGATTTTTTTTTTGGGTTTTGCGGGGAGGCGTGGCATTTTACAAGTACGTACGGTACCGACCTGCTAGACACAGCCGGTCACCGAAAAGCGAGACAGGAATTGATCTGGTTTTTTTTTCTTTCCTGTTTTTGTGTCGCTTTCTTACATCGGCATCGCCGATGCATAAGCTGAGATGAACCAGAGATCCGTTACAAGAGAAACATCGACTTCTTTGACACCTTCTAGAATGACCGCCGCAACATGAGGGAATAACAAAAAAAGCCGCTCGTTGAGAATTTTTCTGCGCCGGTTGGGTCCGTGTTGAATAGCATCCGGCCGAGATGGATGGAGGGCACGACAAATGACTGGACGCTTAATTTGATGGCGATGCCGTTTTTTTTCTTTTTACCCCAATCCCCCTCCGCTTCCCTACTCTCAAAGTCTTTGGGGGTTCGACGCTACGGTCAATCTCGAATCAGTCTCCTATCCATGATAGATGATGTGGAGGGCCGGCCAAGATGGATGGTTGAATATCCGGACCGACTTGAGTAAGGGTATCTGGTCGGTGTATACGCACTGCGTTGCATCTCCAACTCAGTGCTGTAAGCGCTGCGATAAGCAGCATGCGGTCATAAGAGGCAGTCATGAGTAAGACGGCGGTTAGGCATCTGTTTTTTTTTTCCCCCATTCTGTCTCTCATTTTCCCCCTTCTTTTCCCCTTTCTCCTTCACCGCGAGTCATATCGTGTGTTTCCTCCTATCTCTTCATTCGGCAAACTCGTGTCGATCATCGTTTGTTTTCTCGACTGTGTCCTGCGTCTGGGCTAAGGTACAAAGTCGAACGGTTTGTAGAATGATGTGGTGTTGAGGAAGTGGGCGAAGGCGGCGACTTGCGATGTTTAAGAAGGAGACGAACCAGTGGGCGGAGGTGTGGAGATGGCTCGGTGTGCTGATAGTGCTGCGCACAGTCCCGCTACACATGTACACTATTGTATGGGCAAAAGAGCAAGGAGGCCAGCCATATCGGAGCCACGACTCACATTTGACGATCTCGGGCCTTGGCCGAACAATGAGATGATGAATAGATGGTACCATTAGACAAAGGAGATCCTTTGATACATGCTGATAGAATTTTTTATCCTTTTCCCGCGTAGCCCGCGTTGATTTCTCATCGTCTTTTGAGGTCAGGTGCGTCTTGTAAGGTTGTAGCGACACTGATCTGGTTGGTTACTTTAGGGGAATGGGAGCATCTGCTGCTATGTAACATGAGGAGGCTCTGTGGTCAACCACTTCTACGGCGTGGACAGTGTGCGTCCCCTAAATTCATCGCTTGCCGTTTACACGTATCAGATCAGGCCTATCTGCTACCCCTAATTCTGCCGGGGGGACTGCAGCCAATGTCTAGCAACAGAAATGTATCTCATATGCATGCCGGCCGGCCGGTGCAGGAAGATACAAGCAGCCAACAAAAAGTAGCCTTATATACGCCACCGTCCTGAGAAGGGAAAAATATTCCGGGTAGGGGTCGGGCAAAGCAATATCCTGGGAAGGGATGGGGGTTCATTCTCCCCCAACCAACGAGGTATCACGTAAAGCTATACTTACCCACCCAAAAGTAGGGCCACGATAGTTTTGGACCAGAGGATATCCCGGGATCACCGTTTCATTCCGATTGTTTGTACAGATTGGAGGGTTCTTTTGCTTTCGAAGTTGGGGAGAGAGCAGGCTGAGTCCTGGCATGTGCGATGACCGTCCCCCGTGCTTCCTGTCACCCTGTGTTAGGTATTCGACTGCATGTTGTGGAGAAGCCCTTTATCTCTATTCTTATTCGTACATTCGGCCCTCACGCGGCTCATTCAGTGGGTGACATGGAATCCGGGGAGGGGGAGGGGAGGGGATGTCGGAGGGTTGGGCTGGCGAGGGTGGGCGCGTACCAGAAATCACACCCGAAAACGTGTACTATCTTCCGTTGTGATCTTTTACTGCACTGTACGGCATCCGAATTAGGCCAACACGGAGAGTGAGCCAGGCGGCAGTGCTCAACTGCTGACGGAACAAGAAGCCAGATGATTGATTACAGCTCTGCCTGAATGGGAAGCTGACGAGGCTTGGACCGACTGCGCGGTCAGGCGTTGAAATGCGTACAACTAGGTACGTAGGGCAGATAGCCTGGCTAGGGTCCAGGTGAGTCCTCCCCCCCCCTATTTGCATTCGATAGTCCTTCAAGTTACTATTGTTGTGCAGAAGCAACGTTCAGAGTACATAGTGTTGTCTCTCTACAGGGTTGCAGGCACAAGAAAAAAAAGGCTGACAGTATGGCGCCTCGGGCTGAGACTGGGTTGGGCTGGGCCGGGCGGGGGGCTTCAAGGTTGGTCTCGAGACGCGGTCCAGGCGATACGGTCGACAGACGGTCGAGATCATCTGCATAGCACAACGGCTAGACGGTATTGTGACACAAATGAGCAAATGACCAACTGACCAGCTCTTTGACTAAGGATACAGGCAAGCATATGGAAGCAGCATGCCTGCCGGTCTGAACATGGGGTTGTCTATTTATTTCTCGGATGTACGGGGTGTTACATACATAGTAAGTCTTATGCCTCAATAATATTATAGGGAGCTACCGTCAAAGCCATAGTAGCAGGCATATCTGCCAAGGTATTATGCCCTGCTCGGTGGAGTTTCCACGTTTACTGGAGGGCTTGTTTTCCCCGCATCCATCACATGCATCCAGCCCGCCCCCCATGCTACGGGGCATGAAGAATGAGAGCCTCTGATAGACGAATGAAGCAATTATTATTTCCCAAGACTTCGTATTATCACGAAAGCTTACCTGTTGAGAAGCTGGGCGCCACGGTAGTAGAGCATGGTTTCAATAAAGCCTGCGTCTAGGCATGCCTGCAGCTGATGGATGCACTTGACCGCGAATGGCTGAGGAGGTGAACAGGTGAACGCGGCCTTCCATCATCACCACGTCGATATGCTTCTGACAGCTTCCCGCCCGCAAGCCTCATTACCGTATTCGTTAACGTATCTTGGCGATTAGCTGCGGGTGAAGATAAATTACGGTAGGTCTACAGTGGCACACAGTACGGTGCTTGTAAGTTGGGGTATTCTCAGTGAGCCCGGCAACTTAAAAATGCTTGAAGCCAGCGAATCGAGTACCACGCAATGAGCTGCCTTATGTGGACAAAAGCCTCTTCCTCAGGGCCAAAAAAACGCCAGCTTTTGGGCTGATATATGCACACCCATGTCGCCTTGCACAGTGCCCTTGCACAAGGACGCCAGCACTCCTCCCCCAATGTGGAGTCTCTGGCTGTCTCTCCTGCAAGCCTCAGCGGAGGGGGGGAGGGGGGAGAGGGCGGGGCGCGGCTTCTGGGGCTTCTGGGTTTTGTGTGTCACTTATTAGGTTGGAGAGAATCAATATTTCCTTTCAGCTGCGGCGACCGTTTTCTTCCCCTGCACGAGCGGAGCAATGAGACTCAGGCAGCCAAGCCAGGCATGTTGGTTCGTATCCATCGCAAGCCTCAACGGATCGACCGCCTGCAGTCATCAACGCGGGGAAAAGAAAAGAGAAGGGGGGGAGGAGGGTGGAAGAGAGAGAGGGCTGGCAGCTGGCAGTTGGAGCTGTTGTTTGCTCGTTGGGCTCCGTTTTGAGGATATCTGGGCTTCAATGTTGGTGGGGTCCCACGATATTCAACAAGGGCAGACAGCGCTTGTTGGGCGCTTGTTGGTCGCCTCAAAAAAATGCATTGATGGGGGAAAAAAACTAGGGCAAGGCGATCGGGCCGGGAACAGTGAGCCATTGGCAATTAGATAGGACAGGGCAGCGGTGTGTTGTTCTCTGCAATGCCACTTAAATTCAGCCCATGTAATAGAGGTATGGAGTAAGTGTTCTTTCGTCTGCATAGGTACAGTATGGGATAGGCATTCTAGTTTCTTGTTGGTTGCAAAGAGTCTGACTCAATGAGAGGGGAGAAGAAGAAAAAAAAGGGAGGGAAAAAAATTTCGTTCCGTTAGGCCATGTCCCTTGCATTGTGCATCGTGGCATACCTAGGGTGGAAGGAAGGTTACCTACAAAAATCGCAGAGGGTGTATAGATGTACCACGTAAAATTTTTTTTTCTTCTTCAAGCCGTCCGTCCTCGGTGAGGCAAGGAGAGACAGAATAAGGCCCAATGGAACTACGATTGAGTCATGAATTAAACTTTTTTTTCCTTCTTCGACTTTTGTCCCCTCCCCCTCCAGGTTCGCGCTTCGGGTACCCAGTCAGCCTTTTTTTAGGCAGCTTGTGTATGGCAAATGGTGGTGTAGCTATGTTGTCGACATATTACCACAATAGGCACCCAAATTGCCCACAATCTGTACTGTGCCGACAGTATTGCACGTATTGCACAGTGTCCCCCCCATTTAGTTCAGCCTTCTCACTCAGTTTCTTGTCAAAGATGACTTTAAGGTCAGGACCCGTTCGATTCTAACCCAGCCACTAGGCTGGAAAGTATGGGGTAATTACTCCGTAAACACCTTCTTGAACCTCGCCATTGGGCGATCTGATGATGAATTGACAGTGCAGTACAGTGCACTCCAAAATAGCAAGATTGTGCGGGTACGCTTGCATACCCTCTTTGACTGGACCTGTCATAGGTACGTTGCCCGCATTGCCCGCATTGCCCAGCCTTTTTTGCCCTGTGTTATCAGCTAGATGCCGGGGTGTGTCACCTTTTTTCCCTGTCCCTCCTCCAGTCCGACAATCGGCCTCGGCCCGGCCGTCGAATAGGCGCGGAGAGAGTCCGTATCCGGCCCCAGAACATGACTGTTTATGACGGTACGATTTCTTCGGAGGGGAACACAGATTGGAACACTCATCCAGTCATCGAGCTCTACCCATCTATTGCCCCTCCGGAACCCCTCACTTCTTGAAATCCGAACCCCCGGGTTGACAATTGATCTATGTGTCAATAGCCCGAGGATCTGATCGAGAGGTCTCCGGTGGGCCATCTCCCCCCCGCATTTCCAGGCTATGGATGGGGCACTGTCAAGATTATTCCCCATAACTGCCATATTCAGGTTTTACTGTCCAAAATACGCTATACGCCAAGTACGAGAGCTCCTTTCGCTGTACCTGTCAACGACGTCATACCTTTTCGAAAAGAAAAAAGAAATTCACTTTTTTAGGCATCGTTACTCAGCTTAGAAAGGCTAGGAATGATTTTGTTCCTGATTAGATGCGATCAGCTGCTCATCCCTTCGCAATATCTCCCCATTCTGTGCCTCTATCCTGTAAGCAGCTCGAATTGATGATGTCACCTTCTCAAATCATTCACCTGTCACTCTCACCCGAAAGCATCTCCGCCATTGAATTACTGGCTTGCAAGACAGTGGCGTGAAATTATAAGCTTGAACATTACTGTCGTTTTCTCTTACTCCTTTGCCCCATTGTCGGTGAACTGGTGACGTACTCTGAGCCTTCTTGGGGGAATTCCTCACGAACCTGATTTCTGCATCTCTTCTTTCAAGACGTCACAGCAACTTACCATGCTTCTAGTGTCCGTACCCTTTCCCTGAGCCTAAGAATAGATGATCGAAATCGCCGATCTAGATCTGAGACTCTTGGATCCCGGGACCGTTTCATTCCCTGAATATGGTTTGCGAGTGGGAGTGTCGCGGCAGAGGCGAGGTTCCTGACACCTTACATATCCTGACGCAAGGATTGGATCGTTCATAATGATTTCCTAGGTGGTCATTGTAAATATTGTAATTGTTACCCTTGAAATGTCGTTCGATGTCGGCATATTGCCTGACACGATGCATTATGAAAGATGCTGAAAGCCGCGATTCTTGAATCGCGATGGGTTTGGTGACGGTTGACTAATTTCGCCCCCGTAAAGAAGGTTTCTTGTAATTCCAAACAGCCGAAAACATCGATTTGTAATTTATATCCATTCAATCTCCATATCGCGATACTTGAATAGCACATGGTGATAGATCCATCCGCTACATGACGAGAAAATTGTTGTTGTGAGGAGGTCTGATGATAGAGCGCACAGTAGTAAGTATGACGCGGTGAGTCGTAGCCTCTTCATTCATCTCAATGTTGACGATATTATCAACGAGTTCATATTGTTGGTTACACTATGACGAATAAATTTTCAGAAACAACATGCACGATACAATATCACATGCAACCAGCTTTCGTACCAGATACATTTGCCGTTGGAAGTCGGCTGGGGACATTCAAGGACCTGATGGTGCAACTTGCTACTACAGATGCATGATGCGCGATGAAAGGACAGTGGCGAAGTAGCCAGAGAGGAGAGGAGGGCTGCCAAGCGCGACCAGCATTCAACGTTCTTGGGAATAGAAAGTGCTATTATAACGGCACCAAACCAGATCAAGGCTGAGAAGCAGTGAGTATTTTTTGATCTCAGCACATGTCTTCAGTGAAGGGAAATTCCATTTCTTGACACTCCTTTGCTATCTTGATGCCAGGGATGATTTGCTATTCCTCTTCCCTGAGCATTTAGTGTGGAATTGGAGAACGCTCTATGTGCAAGCCGGTCACTAAAAGCGCCTGCAACGTTTGGTGTCTATGTCGCTTTCTGCATTCCCGTATAAAGTGATGTTGTAACAGAGCGAGGGGCAATACTAGTGAGGCAGAATAAACCAATAAAAACCACAAAAAAATGGCGAATTTTGCATTATCGCGTTGCCTCATACCTACATGACGGTTCCATCGTTGCGCTCTATTAATTATGTTTATTGAAGTTTGTTTCTGAGAGATTTGCTAAGAGATAATATCATATTTAGAGACGTAAGTTATATTATAATTGCTCGCATTTAATCATTACTCAGGAACATGTTCTTAATATTGGCTATAGCCTCGGGGAATTTCCCTTTTGAAAGCAATTCTATGTTCCCTTGCCTCAAGACGCTCTATATCCTATTACCATAAACCTGGCCTATATACAATAACTATCACTATGTATATCATCTTGTATCATTTACAAATCTTGCTGTCTATTCTGTAACAGATGCTGCATAATGGGGCGACGGGGGTATACGCATGCTAACTTAACTTGTCTTGCTCGGTTGCGAACGCCAGTTTGGTGGTGGGATGAGTAGAGCTGAATCAACAACCAACAACCAAGAGCCAACCACAACCAACAAACAGCCAACAGGCCTACCTAATTGGCTGCTGCCTGGCGAGGCCTCCATACGGGCCTTTCCGTTTTCTCTTCCCTTCTTGTTCAGCTCTGACTTCTTCAACAGAAGCCGAAGCCAGAGCTGGTACATCCTTTTTGATCCTATCCACCACTGACAACTAGCAATCGACATTTCCCCGAGCAAGGTAGCCGGCTTCTCAAGACAATATCGTTAAAATGCGCAACAAGAGGCATCATAGCCTTGATGAGCTTGGCGGGGAGACAGTGCGTACCAAGACTCGGAAGTCAGCAGCACTTGGAGACAGTGCCGACGCACCTACAGAAGCACCATCGACCGAGAGTTCCGACCCAATCCAAATTACTGTTTCGCTGCGTTCATCTTCCAAAGCATCTGGAAACGACCCAAAGCCTGCTGGTTATTGGGATCACTTCATTGACGACATGATACAACAAACAATATCCAACAGTCACCGCGCGGTACAAAATGCGCCAGCTGCCTCTTCATCTCACATATCCCTCATAAGTTCCAATGCTACTAGTGTCCCGGCAACCTCAGAAAACCCGCATGTGGCAGCGCTAGACCAGTCTGATGATGATATACAGCCTCACGCTGAAACATTTCAGGGCATAAGGGAAGCTGATCCGAATAGCACGTAAGAGTTCCCGTCATGCTGAGCCCCTGACGAGCCGGATCTGACTAGCCACAGCAATGATGAGAGCCGATTAGACGACTGCGATGGCGACGACGAGAGCAGTGATAGGTCTTCTATAGACGCATACGCAAAGTGGTCGTGGCTAGAGCAAATCGATGGTGATGCCATGGAAAAGGGGGTCCAGATTGCATACTGTGATGCAAAACTAATCAGACGTGACCAAATTGCGTTTGGGTTCTGGGCTGGAATGGATGAGCCGGGCATAGAAACCTCTGATCTTGCCTCTGAGTTGTTTGACAGATATGGGCGCCTGGAACGCAAGTATTACGAGCATGACTTGAACCGAGGCACTGGCGTTTGGGGCCCTGAAATGCACTCTGGTGATCTATTGTTATTCCAGAGTCTTGACATGGAGTGTCAAACGCGTCGCCCCGAGCTAGGAGCCAGAATTGTCAAGGCTATCCTAGACAAAGTGCGGAAGAAGAGCGAGAGATTTTTTGCGCTGGTGAGGCCTTTGCGTTTACTTCGGACAGTGGCTGATGTGGAACTCAACCCAATGAGTTCTGCGCGCAGCAGAGACGTTATTCCAGAAGACCAAACGGATCCTAAGAAATTCTGGCAGTCTCTAGGATTCAGGAGAGTAGGGACGTCTTCCTGGTTTGCCTTTGTGGACGATCCAGATCACCCTTCACGGCAATTGGACATCTCAGAAGACTGGAACGAGCCTGAGGAGCTATGACGCTATGACACCGTTCCTGAAACGATACGGGCGGTTATGAGAAGTTTACGGAACTCTGAGGTGAGTGGAGGTTAATGTGTCCGTTAACTTGAAGCAAGCCTACCTGCCAATGTCAGCGATATGCACTGGTCGTTAAACCGATTGGAGCGGCAACACCATGCTCCATCTCGCCGCGATATTTTCCAAAGTGGAAGCGCTCGAATATATCTTCTCTCACCGCTCGGACTTGGCCAGTGTGCGCAACAGAGAGGGTGATACTCCACTTAAGGCCTTGCAAGCCAACATGGAGTCAATGAGAACTGGGGCTGATCGGAGGAGAGTGCTGTCAGATATGTTTGTGGGCTTCAGCAATTCTAGTCTTGCCTGCATTGGGATCCTTTCAGGTGCACAAATATTTGACCTCAATAAGCTTTCGCCACAGAATATAAAGCAATCTCTTCTGCTCCAAACGGAAAGGCAGATTTGGGCGCTGAGACGGATGCTGTTCGCCATGCTCTGCGACTAAAGTACGGGTGTACCTGCGGCGAGTGTATTGGCGGGTTCTTGAGCCCAAGAATGGAATTTGCTCTCTTGTGCCAAGCCGAAATTCAGGGTGAAAGGATGAGGGAAGATATATACGAGAATGGCTCAGCCTGGGTTCTGAAAAATGAAAGCCAACTCGACTTTTTGCCTGGGCCTATGACACAGAGATTGACGACCAACACGTCGATGCGAGAGGGGTTTGTCAACATGTGCAGCCATATTGCCGGCTGTTTGAAGCAGAAGCAGCTTCCGAATGAAGCTAACGTGCTCTCCATACACCAATTCAAGACAAGAGAATGGCCACCAGTCACAAAAACCTACCTCAGGGGAGGGGGGACGGTAGCCGCTGTGGCCAACATACTCTTTGAGAGAGCAATGAATCAAGACGTGTGGAGTGGAGATGGGAGCCACCAGAGAGATTTTGGAGGTGAAATCAAGGAGCTCCCGCAGTGTCGGAACGACCACGAATATGGTTTCGTAAGTGGCATGTGTGGATATCAGCGGGTTTCCCCGGTTTGCTATGTGGACGCGCCGGGCCAAGCGATTGATTTGAATAATTTCGCCATGACTATGCTTGAAAGAGTCTGATTTCCTAGCTTTTCTCTAATTAATTACTGGGGTAACACTCAATAGATTATTCATAGGGGGTACGAATATCCTGTTTGTCATCACCTCAATTTCAGGACAGGAATACCAGGTTTAAGTTATATTTGTTCTTTCTAGAGAATAAGTCACGACTTTGAGTGACCAACTTGACGGTCGATGATCCTGGCATCTGGCATTTGACGACGATATCTTACGCGATATTTCGGTCGTTCTGCAACCTATTCAACCGTCACAAGTCCTTTGCTAAATTGAGAGAATGACAGAATGCTGGAAGTAGTGTCGCCAGGTATTGCTTGTCTGTATATTCTCAAATCGATAAGAGCTGATAGTACGGGACACTCTTACTCTGGATCCATTACATTACTATTAATTTGACGTTACGTCCCCAATTCCCTTTTGTCATTTAACCCTCTTTTACTTGAACCAGGATGGTGTCAGGCTGGACAGATAACAAAATAATTGCGGAACATGATTCCAATATGCTGGAAGTACGTTGAAGCTGTGAAGCCGAAAATGGACTGATTGCTATGAACCGTTCTACTGGCAACTTCACCTCTTATAGCATATTTGAACTATTCTTACTATGTTTAGTCACTTGGAACTAGGTATACGAACCTGGGAAAGCTCAGAAGTGTTCCTTGAGGTATCCGGCGAGTTTCTCGAGCGCCTCCTTGAGGATCTCGGTTTGACACACAAAACCAAAACGCACGAATCCAGCAAAATCTTGCCCATCGCCGAAGCATCTTTGTCCGGGCACCAGGAAGACGTTGGTTTTGGCAATCAGGTCCTTGCAAAGGGCTTCATCGTCAACCGGTGCCCCATTGCGTGAAAATTGGATGAATGCGACAGTGCTCGCGGTGGGCTTTGTCCACGAACAAATGTCTTGATGTTCTTTGACGAACTCTTCGAGGAGAATGAGGTTTCTTTTTGCGATTTCGACGTTCCTCTTGAGGAGGGGGATGCGCACCTCGGTAGAGAGCGTGTAGCTCGCAACGTGATCATCGATTTGGGACACACTGACGGTTGTGTATTGTCGCGAGGATGTCAATGCCTCTAGGAAAGCCTTTTTCTTGGTAGCAATCCATCCGATGCGGACTCCAGCCATTCCAAAGGCTTTCGACATGGAGCCTGTCACAATCACTTTGTCATATCCCAATGACACTGCAGAGGGAGGGACGGAAGAAGGGTCATCGAACAAGCCGTGATAGAAAGGAGAGAAGACCTCGTCTGAGAGGAGGATGAGGTCCCGGCTCCGCGCAAAGTCAACAATTTCCTGCAAAGTTGCTCGCGGGATGGGAGCGCCGGTGGGGTTATTAGGGTTGTTGATGATGATCATCTATTTAGGATGTCAGCAACCGATATTCTTCAATGATGCATGCAAAAAATTACCTTGGTGTTTGGCTTCACAAGGTCATTCAGCTCCTTGACGTCAGGCACATAGCCATTTTCTTTCTTAAGCTTCCATAGCGATACCTCTGCCCCTATACCGGTGGGCACGCCGTACAGCTGCTGAAAGATGGGATAAATACAGATGACATGGTCACCCGGGTTGATTAGGCTGTAGATGACGGCGAAATTCCCCGCGATTCCACCCTGTGTCACCAGCACATCGTCGGCTGTGAGAATGTCCGACTTGATCAAAGGGTTATCACCACACGACTCTGCGATCCGTTGACGCAGCGTTCTGGAGCCGCGAGGATCGCCGTAGAGAAGGGCATCGGGGAATTCAAGTGGATTGGTTTTTGTTTCGCTGGTAGAGATTTCCGATAGCTGCTTGAGGGTTACGGGCGCAGCACAAGACGAGGCGAGGTCGATGACATTGGGGATGAATTCATACTCATGCACCCATTGTTCAATCTCAAAGGTTGGGAAGCGAGCCATGGTTGTGTATTTCGGGAGAATGTTTTGGGTGTCGAGGAATATTTACTCAACAGTGAGGACGAAATTGGATGAATGAATAGAGAAGAAAGTCATACACTGTGATCTAAATGTTGGATCTCCTCTCGTTTGCCTTATAAGTCAAGCGGAGCATCCTGTGGATACGTAGGTGACTTACGCCTGGTTGGACATAGGGCGCAAAGGACATAAGTACATCTGCTGGTATCGCA
This sequence comes from Mariannaea sp. PMI_226, assembly GCA_024336345.1. Lineage (NCBI taxonomy): Eukaryota > Fungi > Ascomycota > Sordariomycetes > Hypocreales > Nectriaceae > Mariannaea > Mariannaea sp. PMI_226. The sequence goes on from JANFOG010000005.1 coordinate 364,565, forward strand.
ATCGGGGGGGCTATTGGTGGAGGGTTAAGCCGACCACACCCGCGTTGGGACGTTTGCAATACCGAGATTGTCTATCGACACTCTCTTATTCGCAAACTTATAGATTTTATACCCTTTTATTGCGTATATAAAAATGTTTTGCACTTCTAGCCCCTCGTTCCCCCTGATGCTAGAGACCACTTGATCTGGCGGTCCGGCACCAAAAGTCCCGCCGTGATAGAAAGGGTCAAGATCGGATTTAGCTTTTCTTCTAAGATGATGGGTAAACTAGTTTTTTTTTGTTGGCCGAACATGAATTTCGTCGACTCAATATGCTTAATATACTCGATATCTAAGTTCAATCTTGAAACAAAGGGTGGCACGAGTCTCGCTTGCCATTTCTCACGGCTGCGTAAGTGAGCGTAAGTGACTGAGACGTAGTCTATATATCTTGAAATGGGTTTTACTGCTCAGGTGAATCAAATCAGAGACGACCCCTACAGAATGGACCAGCAGAATTTCTTGATTCGTTGTAACAGACTATGTAGATTCACTTAAACCTCGGTAATCTGTAATCCCTTCCACGACTTACTAGGCAGAGGTATTCCAGGTGCCTAGAGACGAGCCGTTGAAGTTACACGCTGTGAGTCACGCCGAGTCTATTCATAATTCCCTTGGATGTCCGTATCAAACCTCCCAACCATGTTCCAGTCAATCATATATTCAAGTCCGCATGACCGCTGGTGATCTTCTAACAAGCGAACAATGTGCCAATGGTCGTTCTCCTTAGCTAGCTCAATGGCCCTGGAGAAGCCTGTCTCGCTGTCAGGCCTGGCACCTTGATTGAGAAGCAGTCGCACAATATCAGATCTTCCATGTTCAGCTGCTCCCTCAACTGCCGTCCTGCCATGTTCTCGCGCGGAAGGTGCATTGATATCAGCACCATTTTCAAGTAACAATTTCACAATGTGGATGTGACCGCCAATCGAAGCACCTTGAAGGGCAGTAAATCCAAAGATCGGCGCAGGTTTGGCGTTGACGTCTGCGCCTTTGCTTAGGAGCAGCTGAATGACTTCAATATTTGGGTAGATTCGGGAACATGCCCCTTGAAGGGCAGTGACACCGCCGTTGGGACTTGGAGCATCGTTAACTTCTGCGCCATGCCGCAAAAGAAGCTCTACAACCTGATTTTGCCTTGCAAAGTCGTGCTCGCTATACGTGCTGGCCAAGAAATCGTGGCCAGAGGCTGCTGCTTGAAGGGGTGTGAAACCTAATGGATGGGCTGGCGATGCACAGACACGGGCTCCACTGTCAATGAGAAGCTGCACCCCTTCCAGATTATACATACCCGCAGCTAGTTGTAGAGGTGTCAGTCTCATTTTAGGGTCAAGCCCGAATTCGAATGGTCGGGGCCTGAATGCTAAGGATTCGAGAGTAGCTGCTCTGTCAATGATCAGCTTCAAGCATGAAGTGTCAAACTCGCTGCCGATCATGTCATGTAGCAATCTTCCACTCTCGCCACTTGGATGATTGACGGGAGCGCCCAGAGCGAGAAGCCATTTAAATGTGATCATCTGCTCAGCCCTGCCTCGTCTCGTCATGGGGGCTGCGGCACGAGCTATTGCTTCCAACACAGTCACACCATTGGGTCCTTTCGCAGGTGGGGCATTGATGTTGGCTCCAGCTTGGACAAGATATTCCATAACTTTCCGATGAGATCCTTCGGCTGCTGCTTGAAGAGCTGTGCGCCCTCGACCGTGCCTGTGCGGATTTGCGGGGAAGTTGACATCTGCTCCTTGGCAAATAAGGAATTGAACCAAAGCGAGGTGGCCCCGTCGTGCTGCAGCCTGGAGAGCGCTCAATCCCAACCTTCCGTACGAGTTGATTGGACATCCAGCATCAAGCAAACTGCCACATTCGTGGATGGGGCTGAAACAGTCACAATGCTCCCCCCCGGTAGCTATCTCAAGGGCTTCTGGACCAAGTATCGACATGTCGTGCCCTGCGCGCGCTAGAATGAGGATGCGGGGGATCTACTTCGACTGCTGAACCCTATGGCAGAGGAGAGTATGAATGGCTGCTAAAGCCTCTCTCCTGTCCAACTTTGCCTTGGCGCTTGCTAGTAGATATATGATATCATTTGCATTTGCAGTATTTAAGCGAAATGCTAGTAACAGTGGGTGGCTAATACCTTCGCCACAATCACCATCACCATGATCATCGCGCGTAATGTCTTCAATCGCGCAATCGTCACTCGTGCTGTTGTCAGACAAACCTTTCATCAACGATCGGTACTTCCGTGCATTCACATCGACTCCTCGCCGAAGAAAAGTTCCAACTGCCACAACATCAGCCATTTTAACAGCATAGCAGAGACCTCGCTCAAGGAATTCATCGTCCACAATGTCCGTTCCGACTAGAAAGTCTGCCAGCGGCCTTGTATCTCTGTATGCTGATTCGACCATCAATGTCGTCTCAGTTTTATTGTCGTCGGCGGCGACCACATGCTGAGGCAGCAGAGCATGTATATCTGGCCACCTGTCCATTGAAATGTTCAACTTATTTCTGGCCCAGGAAGCCAAGGTCAGATCGACCTTTGCTTTGGCTTCCAGTAAAACGAGCACGGCTTCGTGGCGCCCTGCTTCCACAGCAGCCGCGAAAGCGAAAGCAGTCGTGTCCTGTCCTTTGTCATATCCCCTGTTGACATCCGCACCAACAGATATGAGAAACTTGAGGATATCCACTGAGCCACAGGAAGCAGCGGTTGCTAAGATTGCTGTCTTTCCTCTGGTTCGTACATCATATGTTGGCTGGTTCACATCCACCCCCAGTTCAACTAATAACATCACCATCTCGAGATGATTGATAAATACAGCGGCCCTGAGCAAGTCGTACCCTAGGGAGCCAGAGATATCTTGCTGAGTTGCCTTGCCTAGTACCCACAAACATTGAGACGGATATCGGTCGAGCAAGACGTAACTTTTGGACTCATATCGGCTAACAGGCAACTGTGAATGACACATAGCTTTTAGAATGAGGTGAATAGGGCTTATGTCGTATTGGAACCTTATTTGAAGAACTGTCAAGAAGTAAGCTGTGTCTTCGTTAGCCATAGCTTTGCCAATTAACGCTTGAACCAAGGATTGAATTCTATTCCTAGGAACCAGGTTATTTGAGGCGAGATAGGTAATGACTAGGAATAAAGAACGAAGTTCTAAATCTAACTCCCCTTCAAGGTACATTTCAGTTTGTATGTGGAAATACTTTTGTACTAAATTGACCGAAGATTGGAGCCCTCGATGAACCTTGGCCAGCTGTGACAAAAGGGTAGCTTCCTTTTGCTGCAGTACCCCACTGTGAGCTGCAGATATTCGTTCAGTGTGCGGTTTGGGGCTAGTCGAAGTTTTGCTATCACACCCGAGACTCGCGAGAATTGAGCAAACAGCTAGGGCATTGCGTGAGCGTCTAGTGACAATTTCTTCGAACAGATGACTACATACCTGGCGAATCCCAGAATAGGTCATAAGGGAACATTGTAGAATTCACAAAGTCAAAAGATTGTTGGAGTGATGGGCTTAGGATGGAGTTCAGAAGTAGAGGACTTCTTCCAAATTCTTCTGCAACGGCTTGCTGGCTGTTGACCCAGACTAGTTCTTTACCGTTGCTTGCAGTGTTATCGCTCCAGTGAGCTGTCGAACATGAGTTCAAAATCGACTGCCCAGTTTCGAGTAAACTATGGGACGGCATCGGGTTGATAATCGGGGCATATTGGGGAGTCAATTGCCGAATTGTGTCGTGGTCCAGTTCCATTTGGTCAACCCCAATTGAGTCTAGAAAAGTCTCGGACACTGTCTTCATTACTTCCAAGTCGCTTCCAGAGCTGCCACTGGATAGGTCTGCCGTGAAGTCAAAGCTTGCAGAACTGCTCTCTAATGGAAGTGTTCTGATTTGTGTCGTGAGGGGCTGGCGAAGTTCGATTCGGTGTTGACCAACAGTATCAATACCCAAACCTATAATGTGTAAGGAGATTGTATGCAGAAAAGTGAACAAAAAAAAGGCTTACGAATTTTCAAAAGCTCATCTTCTGAAGGTTTGTTCGAGTAACGGCGGTTTTCTCTTTTCACACGCTCCGGTTCTAATTGACGACCGTGCATGAAGACATCGCACGATTTGCCCTGACTTCTAAGCCTGGCTAGTTCGTGATTGACCACTCGCCATTCACCAGCTTTGAGATTCTTCAAGCCCTTAAACCTGACCTTGAGTTGTTGAGGGCTTCAAAGCGTAAGCTCATGGCATGTAAGTGGAACTCTTGGTACTCACGTAATTCTGATGCCGTACTTTTTGTTTAAGGAATTGACGGTTTCTTGGATTGTTTTGTTCTCTGTGATGTACAGTTTGGTTATGTCTGATTCGTAGAGACGCCAGTCGATCGGCATGATGAGAGATTCAGCTGAAAGAGAGCTGGACCAACACAACAATGAAATCGAGGTTGAAGAACTTGGCCCAAAGAGAGTCAGAGATGGGGAGCAATGCTGTGTTGCTTAAGCCCGATAAGAGGATGATTATCTCCTTTTTATACCTGATTCATATTGAATTCAGGTGGCTACCTACGTGTCAAATTGCACTTTCATCAAGATACACTCGAGCTGTTATTGGACGCCTCCTTGGCTTTCTCCTACCCAGTCGTGCGTGCCCAAAAGAAATTGACCAATAAGCAAAGCTTCAAGGGCTGGGTACGTATTTCATCCTTTTGTCAGTGTAACCTTTTGTTGGCTATCCTTTTGTTTTAGTGCATTTGTCGCCCTTGTTTTTTTTTCTGGCACAGGACTGGCTGAGACAAACTGGTCATGCATGTGCCCCATTATCTTGGCGAATTGCGGCAGCTCGCACTTGGCATCGTTTCAATGAGCGGCGATGTGAAGTACTGGCTAGATAGTGTGTTGGTATTTGTAAAATCTCTCTACGAATGAGATGGCCTGCTCTGGAGATTACAAGGGCGAAGCAGCACATTACGCTGCGATGGCCAAACGGTTCTTCCCTGCCACGAATACCTACTTGTCAAACTAGTATCTAAATGATTTTGTCTGCTCTCCTCATTGTCCTATCATTCATCAGCCTAGGTATGATCTATAACCCACTCCCCCCGAAAAAAACTAAGACGGGAGCTATGTTCAATCTCACACCTAGTCGCTTCGATGAGATAGTTGAGAAAATACATGATAGAACAATAGACCAAGCATTGCTCACTCTGAACTTTTTGTTAAGCATAATAACCCTCTACAATTCTCCAAAATTATGAATATATTGCGGCCCGACTATTATCCTATTTGCGCAGCCAGAATCATAGTTGAAAGCACGGCGCAATCGCTCTGGCCGGCGCCAAAATTGCGACCCACTTCTACCAGCATCTGATCATGCCTCACACACACACACAACACACACACACAACACACACACACAACACACACAACACACACAACACACACAACACACACAACACACACAACACAACACACAACAACACACAACAACATACACACAACACAGCACACATACATCTTGTAAGAATAATCTCATGACAATGATATGACACTATTTTGAACCAATGAGAGGGCTCTGTTCCTCCGTCTTGATTTACAAAAGTAAGCCACACTCAACACAATTCCTGACATTAGGGGTCGAGGGGTTGCGTGATGCTGCACAACTACAACTTATGCCAAAGTGACGTCAATTCTCGTGCCCAATTGATGGTGAGTCAAAATATGGCCGACCTACTGAAAGTATTGTTGGCTTGGCATGAAATTCTGCTACTTGGCCCATTAGAGTTTCTGCCTGTCATTAGATGTAGTATACTGCCATTACGATCACACCAGTGATCACATCAGGTAATGCTATCATTTTCAATCATGTCCTCTTTGAATCGCAACTTACGATGTCTTCCAGAAATAAGATTGAGGCTTATGATTCCATGTTCTTATGCTTAAATTTACAACAAAGCTCCTTATCCTCCAAATAGGATCCCCCTTTACACAAACAAACATAAAACAAGAGACCCCCATGAAATTCCACAGTTCAAGCCTTCTTCGACTCTCCCTCCGGCATCTCAAACTTATCGCTACTAAGCCAACGTCTCATCAAACACGCACAATGTCTCTGTTTACCCGTAACTTTTACAACCCTGAAATGACTTTCACTCCCCTACTGCGGCTGCTTGATGACTTCGACAATTACTCTCGTCAGGATCAAAGCGGCCAACGCACTGGATTGCTTCATTGGCAACCGAATTTTGACATTTATGAAAAGGCCGAGGCCTATGAGCTTCATGGTGAGCTCCCAGGCATGAAGAAGGAGGAAGTCCATATCGAATTCATTGAGCCACAGACAATGGTCATTTGTGGGAAGACCAAGCGGGCCTATACCATTGGCAATCCTCCTGAAGCTCTTCTTGAAGGTAACACTATGCATGGTGCCATCACCGAGGGCAAAGAGGGAGAGGAAGTATCGAAGCAATTAACAGCTGAGGCTGCGGAGTCGTCCACTAAGCCGGCTGAACAGAGAAATGAAGGCCAAGAACGGGCTGCCAAGTACTGGCTAATTGAACGTAAGGTTGGCGAATTTTCTCGAACCTTCAACTTTCCCAGTCATGTAGACCAGGAAGCTGTTAGCGCCAAATTTGAAGACGGGATCCTTAATATCGTCGTGCCCAAAACTAAGACACAACATCACCGCCGCATCCACGTCGATTAGTTCAGGCAAGGAGATATATCAGTGTACATTAATTTATTAAAATTGATATTTATGCCTTTTTGAATCAGAGCTCAAGAGTTGTAACGTCTCAAATCACCTGCAACTCGTATATGAGAGATAGGAAATGCGCCACCTATAGTGAGAAGACGCATCCTTCCTTACATAGCCTATGACAATGGCAAATCGCTAGTGAAGTATTCTATTTACAGATACTCTCCTAAGAGAGGATGAGGTATTAACGGGTTTAGAACTTCATATATCATGCTCACATTTTTGGTTACATTCATGGTCAATAAAGCCTCAACGAGTCGACACCATCCCTTAATATTCACAAACTTGGCACCCGAAAGGTGAATAGATAATTGATTTTGGAGTACAAGAGCTTCAAACGTATACATATACAAATATTCATTACTATCTTATGACTTCCAGCTGTCGTATCATTGAATTAAGACCCCAAGAATATGTGTGTAGTAATGCGATGTAGGAGCTGGTGTCCACACGTCTACTGTCACAAATTAGACCGTGTCATTGAATGGAGACAATGAGTATAATATGTAGAAGAAGTCCCATTCGAGCTGATAAACGAGAGCAGAGCACGCCGCTCAACCCTAACCAATCCAATGACTTGCAAGAACCACTTTAGTGGGCTTGATTTCTTACCAAGTGTTTCATTCTGGAAGTTTTTTAAAAGGTGATGGCAATGGGAAAAAACATCATAGCTTTGCTCCATTGCGAGATGATCTTATTTTGGTCCGGTCATTTTGCATGCGTACCCGCTGCGACACGTTTGGGAGTCCGCTGTAGCCTTCCAGGCCGTTGAGGTTGACCTTAGCATTTGCCTTAAATTGAATCGCCTCCATCCGTGCTTGTTCGTATAGGTAGCTTAAGGTTTTGCCCTGGTATGTGATATCTTGGTCGTTAATATATGTGACGTCGATAGAGGAAGACAAAAGCTCAGAGCAGAATTGCATTCTTGGGGTACGATATTCTCCACTGCGGGAATGTCTGGTCTATTGGAATCGTGCACATCATCCTTTAAGATGAGGATGATATACATATAGTCAAAGAGAGCCAGAGCACAGCTTTAAATTTGAATTTAGTTTTCACATGTAGTTCCATTACCAAGAGGCGCTGGACCATGTTGAGAATTTGAGAGATCCAAATGCTCCTAATGGCTCAAACGTTTTATGATTTTCGGTTGTGTCATGTATCATGATTGTAAATAGACAGCGACTGAAAAGCGCAGAAGGGGTACCTCCAATCGGTATACTTGACTTTTGAATTTGAAAAGAAAGGGTGCGCTGAACCTGCAGAAAGAAAGAGTGTTGTGGTTTGAGGTACATTGGGAAAGGCTGTGACTGATTTTCAAAAAGCTAGATTTGGTAGGGTAGCAGTAGAATCTGGATAGGAGGCTGGGTTCGAATCATCATGACGAAAGATCAATTCTGCCGTATAGCTTTGGATTCGCTATCCATCTATCGTACCAGCTTGCAGACGTAGGTCTTCGCCGACCACCTGCAATGATTTGATAGAGCTATAGCGTGATCTCTGCGTCACTTGATAGGCGCCACTCACGCTTATTCTCATAACAGGGTCACGTCATGAATTTTAACTGCTATGTAGTGTTGTAACTTAACCTAGATTGCACAGTACGTCTAATAGGGCCATTTTAAAAGTCTAACGCATAGAGTGAGTTCTACCATTCTGATAATCATATGGCCAAATAATATAATTATCTCATACACCAACGAGTGGCCCATAGGATATCTGCCCAAACTACTCCCCAAGCTGAGCCATACAACTATCAATTATTGTTTCAATCAGAATTTTCGCCCACAATGGCTTCATCTGATATTCCATCTGAACAGTGGGCCCAAGTACTTGAAAGCACTGATGGGAGTAAGCATAATGAGCCCCATAATGTTCTTATGTTGTAGTTGTGGTTAATATTGGTCGACAGTAATCAAGTACAAAAAAGTACCAGTATGTATGCCAGGCCCTGATGAGGTATTGGTTCATGTGAAGTACTCCGGGGTCTGCCATACAGACTTGCATGCTGTTATGGGAGATTGGCCTTTGAAGAGAAAGCTGCCACTTATTGGTGGACATGAGGGCGCCGGTATTGTGGTCGTCAAAGGCGACCTTGTTAATACCGTAGAAGTTGGCGATCATGTTGGCATCAAATGGCTGAATAGTTCTTGCCTCGCTTGCAATTTTTGTTTGCAAGGAGATGAGCAGCTTTGTCACGATGCTCAACTGTCTGGCTACACTGTTGATGGCACTTTTCAGGAATATGCTGTTGCTAAAGCTGCGCACGTTACCCATATTCCAGCAGAGTGTGACCTCGAGGAGGTGGCTCCTATTCTATGCGCAGGACTTACTGTATATAAGGGCCTCAAGGACTCAGGTGTCCGCCCAGGGCAATACGTCGCTCTAGTTGGGGCTGGCGGTGGGCTTGGATGCTTTGCTCTACAGTACGCCAAGGCCATGGGCTTGCACAGCATTGCTATTGATACGGGAAGCGACAAAGCCCAGGTCTGTCGTGATCTAGGTGCAACAAAATTTGTCGACTTCAGGGAGTCCCATAATCTTTCGGCAGATGTCAAAGCGGCAACGCCAGATGGTCTTGGGCCACATGCTGTCCTCATTCTAGCCACCCATGAGCAACCATTCCATCACGCAACTACATATGTTCGTGCTCACGGCACTGTTGTGTGTATTGGAATGCCGGGCCATGGGCATATCCAAGCACCAATATTCCACACAATCGTCCGTATGATCACCATTAGGGGCAGTTACGTGGGGAACCGTCAGGATGCAGCTGAAGCCATTGAATTTTTTCGACATGGCTTGATCAAAGCACCACATAAACTGATAGGTCTCAGCCAGCTCCAAGATGTGTATGATATGATGCTCAAGGATAAGGTAGTTGGTAGATATATAGTCGACACAAGTAAGTGAGGCAGGGTTATTGATTCTGATTTCGGGAAACCATTATGTATACTAAATTGTTGGCTGGCGAGTATTGATTCGAACAAATTACGTCTCCCCCCTCCCCCACTTCTCATTCTGATACATTCAGTAGCCTCACTGACTCGGCTACGGTGGAAAACTTCATCACCTTTTCAATGAGATAATTTCATCTCATATCGATACTCTACCGGTACTGTTTATTCTAGTCTGGCTATCGTTGAAAGAATGTTTGAATTATTTAGCGTTAGAGTCATTTCCTATCTATATGGAGCTATTTCGCGGATAATCGAGCCCAACTTTCCGTACATCATTCTATCACACATCTGAAGAATTCCTATAACTCTAGAAACGCTGCTGTTCACTATGACATTCGAAATCTTTTTTCTTGTGCAGGAAGGCTTTCCTTGGTCGGCAAGTTAGAATTGCTGATCTATGTTTATTGTCTTAAATAAGTACACCATCAGGAGAACTACGCGCAAAAAAAATCACATGTTTTCTCGAACATTGGAGTGAAGAATGATCCTTTCTTAGGCCAATCCCGGCTACAAACATCTATCAAGGCTGCAATGGGTTTCATGAATGGGCTATAGAATTTTACACCAAAACGCACAGAACCAATATGGGAGCACCATTGGGCTACGAACTGGAAACTGAGAGCATCTGAGAGAAGACGGGCCAAGTCAACACAAGCCAGGAATAAGTAAAATTAGCACGCCAATCATGTGAGACCGGGCCGAGTCCCTTGATGTAAACTTTACTTGAGTTATTGCTTTCCGGTGGTGCCACTGAACTCCTCCACATCGATCATGTGGGACAATGACATAGACTTTCCCGATCAGATCATCTGCGGCCAACTCCATTCTCATGACAGGAAATATTGATGTCAAACATGACAGGTAAATGCACATGATGTGATTTCAAACACCTCCAAAGGACACTTGATTTGAAGCTGTAAGTTCTCACTATTTCTCCTGGGGAGAAGCAAACTTCTTCCTTTGCCAAAAATGCATTCACCCGAGAACTGGCTCTCGGTAGTTACTTTTTTTGTGCTTATATTTGTGCTTTACATTCCTCTTACCATGTATGGTTTTCCACTTCCCAATCAACACGCATGAGACAAGGTTGTGTTCTAATATTTTGAAAGATATACCTGCGTCTGTAGACACAACCGATTCCCAACGCAAGAATATTTTGAAGACATCGAGTCAAGTTGCACAAGTTCCGATATCAGCGATATCCAGCGATTTGACTCGGTCGTTCCTCTAAAACTATATAAACAGCTGAAATTGGATATGAAACTTGAAGGAAATAAGGAGCACTTGGATTGGTCCGACTCATTTATTACTTGGTAAGCCATTATATCTAAGAGAAGAGCGTTCCTAGACTCAGACTAACTCCGTCTACAATTAATTTAGTGTTATTTGCCTGGAGACTCTACAAGATAATGATGCTGTTCGCCGCTTATCGTGCGGACATATCTTTCATTCGAGTTGCATCACTCCATGGTATCTTATGCAGCATTATACCTGCCCTTTGTGTATAAGGCATTACATCCAGTCTAACTGAAGCCTGTGCATATGATAGTCAAGCGGGCACGTCACAATACAAGAGGTTCTCAATGTCCGATCTTGACTATTGTTAAACGATGAATTCTGCATGCACGATTCCTAATCATAAACCTTCGGATCAGGCGATGCGTGTAGAGTAGTTGATAGGAGAATTAGACTATCTACACAACTAATTTGCTGTTATTCTTCCCAGCTGCTCTCTAACCTGCCTATCCATTAAGCGAGCGGGGGCTCTTTGTAGCGAGGGTGAGTTCCGTAGATCACGTATGGCTTCAACATACCAATATGTTTCTTGAATATTCATTACAATATACCGATGTCCTTTTCTAGTTATATAGCTTGCTGTGATAGAGAGGAACGAAGCAATATGGCCCAATAAGCATGTCAAAGAAGCCTTTTTCTTCATACATATCTATACCTTGCAGTGTTGCCTTCATTTTACTTAAGCTCCCTTTGTGTTTGTATATCAAAAGCCCCGGGGTTACTCTAGGCCGTGTGGCAAGCTACGACAAGTGAACGTCGTACACCGTAAGGTTACGAGTCCATAGAGCGGTACTGCTGCCCACTTATCCTATCATAGTTTAGCAAACCAATTATGCCGTCATTTATGCCGTCACCCTATACGTGTCTGTGCTGCTCTTTTAGGTGGCGTCAACTTAATATGGTGAATTCCTTTGCAAGTCAGACGACTTGTATAGCAAGAGCCTTCCACTCCCAATTTTCACGATGACAGCATAGACTTTGGCTTCGCGATGTTGTCGTGGCCTACGCTGCACAGTTGCATTACCACTCGCCTTCATGTTACTTGACCAACTTAAGCCCATCAATCCATCAATTATTATTCACAACCTTCCTACTTTAAATAATTCAATCCCCTATGCCTTAATATCGCCACAAGGTAATATATTTGGGAAACCTAAATATGGAATGTCAATACCTGAAGAAAGCAGTACATTTCGGTGCCGGCAATATTGGTGCGTACCACAACAACCTGATCCTTATTGGCCCATCTAACACATACACTCTGCAGGGCGGGGCTTTGTTGCATCTTTTCTCTACAATTCTGGCTACGAAATAGTGTTTACTGATATCGCTGCTTCGTTAGTTGATAGACTCAACGAGCAGAAAACTTACAAGCTTATAGAGGTTGGAACTGATAACCCTGTTGAGAGCGTAATCACAAACTACCGAGCTCTGAACTCTGAGACTCAAAAAGCCGATCTCATCAAGGAAATTGCTACTGCTTCTCTTGTTACTTGCTCTGTTGGTACCACAAATCTCAAATACATTGCGCCCATTATTTCCGAGGGTATCGATCTCAGAAATAATGCGGATGGCCCAATCACAATCATTGCTTGCGAGAACGCTATTGGTGCTACCAGCACATTGGCCGAGTATATAAGGCACGCAGGCAACATGTCAGAAAGTCACCAGAAAGCCTGTACCAACTGGGTAATCTTTGCAAACTCGGAAATTGACCGGATTGTGCCCTTCCAAGACCAGTACTCTAATCTTGACATCATGGTTGAGAAATTTCGTGAGTGGGTTATTGAGCAAGAACCATTTGTAGGTTCATCGCCACCAGGCATCCAAGGGGTTATTTGGGCCGATCATCTTGAGCCTTTCGTCGAGCGCAAACTATGCATGGTCAACACTAGCCACGCTACAGCTGCCTATCATGGTCACTACTACGGTAAGAGGACCATCTACGAAGCGCTCCAAGATGCCACAATCCTGAAGGAGGTACGCAAAGTCCTGTTTGAAACTTCTACCTTGGTCAAGGAAAAGTATGGTAGGGACTATGTCCAGACTGTATACATTGATCAGATCATCACTCGTATCAGCAACCCGCAGCTAGGAGATGCTGTGGAGAGAGTTGGTCGCGCTCCTCTACGAAAGTTGAGTCGCAAGGAACGCTTTATCGGACCGGCAATGGAGCTTGCTGCATACGGAAAGAATTGTATATCACTCTTGGCTGCCATAGAAATGGCTTTCCGATTCCAGAATGTTAAGGGAGATGACGAGTCATTTATGTTGGCGAGAATCATGGCTGAGGACAATGCAGAATTGGTTGCGAACAAGGTGTGCGGCCTTGTACCAGATGACAACTTCTATGATAAGGTTGTCGAGATTATTAGGCGTGTCCAAGTTGACACTATGTTACAGCAATAAGGCATATGCCAACAGGCATGTTAAAGTCTAGACGAAAATATAACAAGCAGTTCCTTTCAGCTTACAAGACTATTTATAGTTAACTTTGATGTGTTTTCCTTATTTACTTTGCGTGCAAGTATCAACGTCCGATTTCGTCATTTACTGTGTGTATCGCCTTGGCTATTAAGGGATGTATTGCCTTGTGGTAAGTTGAATCCAAGGTCTGAATACACCGACCAAGATAGCTCAGTATTATCTAAGATGGAAACATCACAAGTACCAAAAAGAATATTCGCATGGTAGTTCATACCCAACTTCTCTATTACCCCCAACATCAATTTGGAGGGCATTAACAAACTGGAGCATATGCCCTCGTACTTTGCATAATTTTTCCTGCAGAATTTTCCATGCTGCTACACATTAGTACTCCAGCGGTGGTAGATGTCTTCATCCGAGCCAAATTCATGCTCATCAAGCGGACTTATATCTGCCTCAAATTGCACCAACGGTCACCTTCGGTGTCAAATTTCCAAAATGGACTCTTGGTCCCGTCTCCGACCTTACGCTCCAAATGCAAATTGTCACTGAATGTATTGAGAATAGAATGGTGTCGAAGCCAGCCCATGATATGGCTGGCTGCAATCATAACTAACTGGGTAGGTCACCCCACCAAGACTGGTGGCTTGCTCTTGGGTGCAGGTTTGCAGTGAATGTCATCACCCTCGCCAACACGAATGTTGGACTGGCAAGGTTGCGCCTAGAATTTGGGTTCTTTGCAGTCCACTGGCACAGTGTGAAATTCGGACCAGTAAGAGCGAGCGAGGTGATGGATGGCATTACAATTCACGTTGGCAAAGTCGCATTGGCAGCATATCATGTTCACGTTGGCGTTTGGCCTGATTCTGCAATTTTCCATGATATTCGGTCATATGAAGGGGACTTTCCGGTTGGTGTGACGTGAGGTAGGATCGAGATTTGTATTTTATTGCATTTGGATATGAACTTATAGAGCAGATGATCCCCCATGAATAGAATTGACATTTATCATTCACCAAACATCAGAGATAATTGGTAAGGATCGTACACTCAAATCTCACGCGTGAAGAATCATCTTCTACTGACAAAGTATTATGTTCTCCCAACCAAAGTTCTACTATTCAAGGAAATCTATACAACAACTTCTCTATTGAGAGATGGCATGCACTCTACGTTCCCGACATACGCCATTATTAGAAGAGCAGGCTCTTCTTACCAATGAGCCTGACACTAACGATACCGACCCCTCTTCACTCGCCCCTCCACAAAATTGCTCCGTCGGCCATTCGACAAGCAAATGTCCCCTTAAACGTACGCATATCAATGAAGTCTCACTCGCTAGCAAATACTCCATGCGTAGTTGGAAAACAAGATTATGTTCTGTTCTGCTTACAACCTATCCCAGCTGCACCTCGTCGTCGCCTAAGTGCACATGCGCAGGCTGATGTGGACCGCGCTATTCAACGTACCCAGCAATGGGTGCCCGACTATGAACGCCGCCAGAGCTGGAGTAGAGAGGACATGAAACACGAGCTACACATCATGGCTATTTCGACTATCAGCACATGTTCGAATTTTACTGAGAAGAGTTCTGATGAGACACCCAAAGTACGATCATAAGGGCCCTTGGCTCAAAGCCGTTAGTTGATTCAAAGAAATAAGGACCATTGTATTGCAGTGTCCATCCTTTTTACTTGCTGGTCATTTTTGGAAAAGAAGAGGCACCAGAATAGCCATTTTGAAGCCCGGTCTCGGCCAGTAGAATGAAATTGACCACACAAGCTGTGATATTGAATGAGATGTGTAACATACGGCATTGAATTTATTGAGATTAGTATTTCAATTAGTATTCAACAAATGGAATGAGAATTTGCAGAAACTTGGCCGCAAGTATGCTTCAGATGTAGTCCTGATAATATACCCTTGCATAGGGACCATGACAGGGCATAATGGTCTCTCGCTCCACATTCTGTAATTGATCAAGCTGACTTATAGAGGGTATTGATATTAGCCCTTGGATATAAACATCACCTCAATATTACGACTGAGTGCGACCTATTGTCAAACGTTTGAGACTGGATCTAGTACTTTACATCGATCTTCGTTTTATGATGAACTCAAGCTGCTCGACAGCAAAACGAGACTCTGGATGCGTCTGGCAGTGATATAGCATCGCATGTTCATGCATACCGTTCTTCTTTCATTCCCAATACTCTGACAATTCAATGATCAAGTATCTACTCTTGTTTGCGCCTAGGTCGATACTCAAATACAGACCATACAACCGAAGAGACATCGTACACACGTTTTCATACAGGGCAAACGTTGCCACCACCTATATGTGCTTCAAGGGGGCTGGGGGAGTAGTATGTTTTTAACGTGCTGCGCGCGTTTGGAGACAGTAATTGGTCGGTACGAGCTTTGTGCACCTCCCATTTTCCCGGTATTCGCGAAGGCAAATGGTGCATTTGGCAAATTTTGTTGTCCAGGAGAGGCGGTGAATACCTGTTACCTGCGTATTGAGTTTTGCATCTCTCAGCTTTGAGTGCTTTCCCAAGAGACGTGTTGATGTTATAACATCGTGTGAGGTCAAGTCTTCTGATTGGACTGGACATGGACGTAGCCAATTTATTATGAAGGGCGAATTCATTGACAGGCCGATCTAGAGTAGCGATCTCGGGTCCAGAATCCTGTGGTGACGTGTTGATGAAATTTATCTGAAAGTTTTGACCTGAGTTATTGTCCCAATATTCCTGACCATTGACATTGTAACGCACGCATAATTGCACGGTTTTAGATTCAAGGTGAAGAATATCAGACAGCTCAAGTGTGAAAACAAACAAGTCGTAACCAGGTGGGATTTTTTCCGATGCGGCTGCTTCCTTATATATCGCAGAGATGTCTGATAATGTAATCCAATTGTCAAAAGTAAAGCGACAGATAACTGACTTTTGGAAGGCAAGATTCCGTACAGCAACAAAACCTTGCAACTTCTCATCATCTGTCAACTGCAGCCTCTGGACAATGACACATTGAGTATCGGGGAAGCTGGTACGTTGTGTGAAGTTAGGTGTTACTATCTCCAGCTTTGGGGAAGATTTGATGCCATGAGGCGTAATTTTGCCTTCTTTGCTTATATCACCTCGAATGGATCGCAACTGGGTGCCAAGAGAGAGAGGGCTGTCAAGAGGGGAGAAAGTGAGTATCTCCCCGACTTGGTCGTAAAAGTGGACCGATTTTGTAACGGCAGGCTTAGTTGACATGCTCTTTGGGTTGTCTGCGGGTTTGGCGATCTCCTGGTCGAAATAATGCTCCTGGTGGTTTGTGAAATATCCTTATGGTTATAATTAAGGTATGTCACATGTTACTCTTTCTGTCTGGCGCTTTCATAAGGCTTTCAAGATGATATGACATATGATTAGTATGGGCGGGATGCGTTCAGGCGGGACACGACGCCGGCAGCGTCCCGGGTCTCGAACAATCCATAAGCTGAGATTTTGCCTGTAACTGAGTGACATACATATCAAATTGCCTATCCATCCCCAGGGACTGGCATTGGTGCACGATTGGTGCTGACGACGACTGTCCTTGTGCCAGATTGTCACCTCTCAGGATGGAGGCCAGCCTCGACAAAGTTTATGCTGCAAAATCGTATGGCATTATGACTGTTCCTTCACTTTAGAATGGACTTGGTCCCGATGTGGACTGATATAATTTAGAGGTTCTTCTTTCTGGTAGTGGCGTTAAGTCAAGCCACTCTCAACGCCTCTCCGGATAAAACCGGCTCAACATTGTTGCAATTGACGGTTCGAAAGAAAATCAGACCAGAACTAAAATCTAGAACGCAGGACTCTTTTTTAGGTCACAGGTAGATATTCCTGTCTGAACTGTGCCACACGGAATTATTCGTGTGCTTTTGAGGTTGCGGAACATCACAAATGGCACTACTTATTCCTTCTTTATATAGCCTAATGTCAGAGCCGCGTCATACCGTTGTCCTGATGGGTGTGAAGGCTACAGTGCAACTAAACATTAAAACTGTCACATCAAGAAGAAGAATCATAAACTTAATTCGTCTTTGTAGCAGCATTGCCGCACCGGCCACTTCCGACCCGATATACAGCTTGACAACCTGTGAGGATCTCAGCGGTCTCATTCTGGCCACAATTGTGTCATAAGTCAGGCCACGGAATTTTTGATTGCGTTGTTGCATTCGTCGTGAATAATCATTTCTGTTCTCATTCCCGTAGCTTGTCATTTGGGGTTGAAGCCATAACAAGTTGAGCTCTTTGGTAAGCCACGTCTATATCTTAAACGCCATATGATCAGCCTTCTGTCATAAGCATATGAAGGACGCCAATCACAACAAGAGAATGCAACATAGGCTCTTTTTTATCAACCTATCATAGAGCGGGGATTACGTGTCCTTGGAGGTTACTAGGGGTTACTAGAAGCATCGCCCGAGACGGTAGCATTTCTGGAGTGGCTCTACGCAGTAGAAAATATTCTAGGAGGCAACCTCCAAAAATATAAAGAGTATTGAAGAAAGCAGTAGTTTTAAGCCTGGGTTTCGATTCAGGAATTCACATTATTAGATTACGATAAATTGAATGGTCTTTCCCAAGCTCATGGCCAGAATTATACCAAGCAATAGAATATTGGACCAGGTATGTATATGTGTTGCTTCATGTCAAATCTTCTGTTATCATCCACTTACACTGTGATCTTTCGCTTTTGCTCCTACAGCCAATGGTCTTGCAATACATGAAACAATGCAAGCGGGATGCAGTCGCACATTCCATGACTTCTTTTATATCACATCAACATCCCCCCCTGGGAAATCTACTCCTAGTAGAACGCGGGAAAAAAGGCACTTGTTCTTATTGTACATGCTTCATCAAATTTCTCAATAACACTCGGCTGATGGTTGGGTAGGGCTTGCAGAATATCGACCTCGAAATGAATCAAATACACCAATACCCGAAGAATATGCTTGACTGCAAAGCGTCGAAAGAGGCAGCGATGATTGATTTCTCAAATTCTTGGATTGGCACAGGATCAACTCATGAAAATCTAAGCACATCTAATGTGCCGCTATCAGATTATGGGTGCCTAAGCCATATGCCACAATATTCGAATTTAGCAGACTGGTATGGGTTTGACCCGTTGATGCCAAGTATTGACTGGCTTTCTCAGCCAACTCTTAGCGCTGGTAGGTTGAAGACCACTAAACTCTCCCCATCGCACTGTCTGCCCTCAAAGAAATTCCCCCGCCCTTCGCAAGCTGTTTCCATAACTCACAACGTCAATGTCTTAGTTAAAGTGCCATATTATTCACCTAATGGTGCGTCATCTCAGTCACCAATTGAGATGAATAGTTGCATCGATTCGGAACGGGACTCGGAACTGAAATGCAATGAAACAATAGCCTATTCAGGGACGGACACGAGCCGCGCGACCAGCCAAAGACTTGCTACAGTTCCACTCTCAAACCCCAAGACCACGAGTGAATGTGCCAAGCCGCCTTCAGTTGAAGCAATCGATTCGGATGTCGCAATGGCACGTAAACTCCGGACTGCTTCGCGGCAGCCAAAGAACAAACGCAGACAGCGAGGGGAAAAGTTGTCCCCACGAGATATACAGGGTCGAGAATCCCACACCAAGGTCGAGAGAAGATATAGAGAAAGGCTAAATAATCATTTTCGACGTCTGCTAGAAGCTTTGCCTGGTGGCTTGCAGGCCAAGTACACCAGAAATCTTAGCAACCAGGGTTGTGGCAATATGAGGACACTGGAGGGTGATGAGGGCGTGAGGGTGAGCAAGGTCGAGGTTCTCGATATGGCGAGGCAATATATTTGTAGCTTGGAGAAAAGATTGGGTATGCTTCCGGATCAGCAAGGGTCGATTTCAGGCAAGGGGAGGATGATGGGATCAGGCTGGCTTTAACAAAAATCATGTCCAGGTTCAATGACGTTCAACACTGCATTACGGATTTCGGCACTGAAATTCTTGAAACCTAATAGTTAAATTCAGAATTATTTGTATTGCGCCCCTTGCACCATCTCAAGAACTGAACCCAAGCGAGGAACCAGGGTTTGAACTAATTGAACATTCTTAACTAGGAAACTAGGAAATGACTGTTGGCTACTTCTTCTTTGCATGTCTTTTATGTGCCCCAGGCACTGTCCTCACGGCCACCACGTAGTTTTGGCCCGTCTCCGCGACAGCGTGCACTATAACATCCTCCCCAAACGGCCATTCGCCAGTCATCTCCTCGCTATCACGTACATCATATTCAACAAAATTGTCCTTGTCCAGGCAGTTCTGAGCTGCCTTCCACGCATCGGCTCGACGTATGTAAGATCCCTCAATGTTTGTCGACTGTGCAGAACCAGTGCGGTCCATGTTGTAATCGATTGTTGTCTGTAACACATAGTGTAACGTGGCGCCCTCGGGGAGCACTAGGGCGCCATCAGGGCTCGCCGGTAGCGACTCGTTATTGGGAGTGGTGTCTATTCCAATAAGAAAAACCTGCCCCGCCGGCGCTCGGGCGAAAACTTGGACACCATCACCATGTTTCCAAGGCTCATCTGAGCGTACGGCGATCTCAGCGAAGTCGTTGGTATCGTATTCCAGTTCCTGGAGAGCCGAGGTTGCGAAGGCTTTGGCACCTTCAAGGGTGCAATGCGTGCCCAGTACGTAGACGGAGCGTGTAGCACCCGACGGGTCCTGTTGGTAATCGATGACTGTGAGGGTAGTATGGTAGAGAAGCTCAGGGATGGTTTTGGCTTCCATTTCGGAAATTATTGTAAGAATTCAGACACAGAGAAGCTAAATAATTGAGGCAAACGATATTGCATTCACTAGAAAAAGTGCAAGTGAAAACGACCCAGATGAAGAGATATAGTACTCTATCGTCGATAATAAATGCTGCGGACGTGGTGTGCATGGCGCTGGTACGTATCATACCACAGTGTGCTATCAGGCAATGAATTACCTGGTACGCCACATTGCGCGCTCATGTGATGATGCAAGAATCTCGCTCACAACGTGGGTGACAAACGACTTGATAGGTCGAATGTAGTATGATATGATATGGCGGCTCATGGCGAAACCCGACGAATTTACGTTTAAGATGATCAGCCTATGGCTGGCTAGTCGCCCAAGCATTATTGGAAATCATCAGAAGCAGCTCATGGTTAACTGCCGATCAAGGTGGCACATGCCAAACCGTACTGAACACACGATGCGAACGGCCATTGGGTTGGAAGGAAACTACCTTTGTCCATCGTTCTGTTAAATAATTATGTGCATGAATTGTGCAAAAATATTGCGGTCGAATAACATTTGATAAACTTTACCCATGCATGATGTACTGCAATAGACAACAAAGGGATCTGTGTGGGAAGGGATTGATAGAAGGTACCTGTGGCAGTGGCTAGAGCGAAAAGAAATGCAAATACTGGAATAGGGAAGTGTGATAGATAGAAAGTTGATCAGTAAAGATTGAAGCAGGCCGAGTTGGACCTCCGGATAACGGGATCTCAGGTTCGGGTTCAACGTAACCAGGCCTCCTCTTACTCGGTCAATTCATTTACAAACGGTCAGCTTCGACTGTTTTTTTTTTTTTTTTTTTGATAATGTACATGTCAACGGCAGTTTTGTTGGTGGCTCCTCGCCATGCAATATCTTCCTTCTTGCGTATATCTGAGACCCTGCACACTCTTTGTCCGGCATGCACGCGCTCTTATTTTTCAGAAGATAGACTACTTTTGCCTGTTAGAAATATGCTGATGTGTAGCGCATAATTGGACTGCCAAATATCTCTCCTCAAGCGCAATATGGCGGACTGGGAAACCCGTCGCCTCTCCAAACCCAACAAACTAATTTTAGTAGCTTACCAGTCAAGTTTATCTCGTACGGCTCAGATGTCACAAGTGAAGTGAAAATGGTCAATTGGGAAGCCATCTCGTACCGCAAGGAACACGAACTTCAACTTTAAACTATTTTATAGCACACCTACCTTGAGTTTCTTTAACAAGGTTTTGCCACTAAATGCCATTATGACTCTTCGCTTGCGAGACTCTTGGTTTTGTACTGGCTGTAATGGCCAGAAACCGAAACTCAAAGCGTTCCGATGTGGCGTGACGGAGCGATTGCACAAGGTTCCAAGCCTCCCGTCGGCATACACCACCAATTCTCTGTCAGTTAGTTACATTAAATAGAGGGCAGTTTCGTCACACCGGGAATGGGGTAGTGAATCAACTGGATTAACAAATTACGTCAAAACCATACCATCGCAAGTCATGTCTCCAACATCCAAGATTGCAATCATCGGCGCTGGCCAGGTTGGAGGTGCTGCAGGATACGCGCTTCTCCTCACCTCCATTGCCAGCGAATTGCTTATAGTTGATACTGATACAGAGTTGAGAAACGGCCAGGTCCAAGACCTTTGTGATGTGGCCTACAGCAACAAAAGCAGTACACGGGTACGAGCGGCGTCGTATCGTGAAGCAGCACAGTGTGATATTGTCGTGATCACAGCTGGTTCCAGGCGTACACTAGGTATGGGAAATGCGAAGGGTTTCTTGAAAAGTTGCTGCATTTAGGGCAACGAGCTCACTTCATATTGCAAGGCCAAACCAAGATTGACTACACGTCCCGAAACGTTTCGATTATCCGAGAGGTCATTGATGAAATGAGACCGATCAGATCAGACACAATTCTCCTTGTCGTGGCGCATCCCGTTGACTTGCTCGCCTCCCTGGCTCAGGAGCTATCCAAGCTTCCGACGTCTCAAGTAATAGGTTCCGGCACCCTCCTCGACTCGGTGCGGCTTCGTGGGCTATTGTCAGACCACACAGGAGTAAGTGCATCCCTGAATATTTTGTTTAAAATTTCAAATGGAATTTATGATTCTCTAGATCGCAGCTAACTCGATCGACGTATACGTCTTGGGCGTACATGGAGATGCCCAAGTTGTAGCCTGGTCGAGTGCAACTATTGGTGGTGCACCCATTGAGAAATCACTCCCAACCAAAACTTTCTTTAACAGAGTGGATCTTGAAAATGAATGTAAAGATAGATCGCAGAACATTGTACGGGCCAAAGGTTCCATTCCCTTTGGAATGGGTTCCATCGTTTGCAACATCTGTTCCTCTATCATTTTGGACAAGGGAACCGTTCGTCCCATCAGTCATTTCCAACCGAAATTCGGTTGCTATTTCAGCTTACCTGCCATTATCGGGAGAAAAGGAGTAGTAAGCACTGTTGATTTACCCTTGAGCAGTGATGAGGAGGCCAAGGTCACGGAATCGGCACAGGAACTGTCGAGCTCTATCGATTGGGTGCATCGAGATTTAGAGTGAGGCGTAACAAAACATGCTGGAGTTTTCCATTCGTGTACCTATGAATTCAATAGGAAATGGAGTGAAATGCAATTCATCCTTGCCAGGTTGAACTGTAATACATTTAGGTCACGCTTATTCTCTTCATTTGCTTCAATTGGCCAGAGATCCCGATTCAAGGTGCAAAGATGAAAATAAATGAATTACTACATCTCACTAAACTAACCTGGCTCATGTCTTCTCGCTGCTGGCTGCATGCCTCTTCACCGCGATAAAGCTATCGGGGCTGACCGAGATGGAATCAATGCCAGCACGAACAAGGAACTTTGCGAATTCCGGGTGATCGCTCGGCGCTTGGCCGCAAATGCCTATTTTGCAGCCCTTCTCACGGGCAACGGAGATAACATGTGCTATCATCCACTTCACCGCTTCGTTCTGCTCATCGAACAAATCTGCTAGCTCCCCTGAGTCGCGATCTACGCCTAGGGTTAGTTGCGTCAGATCGTTGGAACCAATAGAGAAGCCATCAAAATGGTCTGTGAACCCAGCCGCGAGGATGACGTTGGATGGGATCTCGCACATTACGTATACCTGCAAGCCGTTTTCACCTCGCTTGAGCCCATTTTCGGCCATGACATGTAGCACCTTCTTTGCTTCATCCAAGGTGCGACAGAAGGGAATCATAACAACCGCATTCGTAAGGCCTATCTCCTCGCGCAACCGCTTGATGGCCCGACATTCTAATGCAAATCCCTCCTTGTAGCGTTCCGAGTAATAGCGTGAGGCACCACGAAAGCCTAACATGGGATTCTCCTCTTGTGGTTCAAACTCGGCACCACCAACAAGGCCAGCATACTCATTTGTCTTAAAGTCGCTCATGCGAATGATAGCCGGTTTGGGGTAGACACTAGCACAAATGGCTGCGAAACCGTTTGCTAACTTGTCGACAAAATAATCCGGCTTGTTCATGTAACCAGTTGTCAGTTGGATAATTTCTCGCTTGGCAACTTCATCTTTCAGCTGATCAAAATGAACCAGCGCCATAGGGTGTATCTTAATCGCATTGCTCACGACAAATTCCATGCGGGCAAGGCCAATGCCATCCACTGGGAGTCGCCACCATCGGTAGGCAGCTGCTGGATTGGCGAGATTGAGCATCACCTTGGTTTGAGTCTCGGGTAACCCCGACAAGTCCACGGTTTTAGTCACGATGTCCGAGATTCCCTCGTAGACGAAGCCAGTGTCACCCTCGGCGCAAGAGACGGTCACGTCTTGGCCACTATGCAGCACATAAGTGGCATCACCCGCACCAACTATGGCTGGAATACCGAGTTCTCGACTGACAATGGCCGCATGAGAAGTACGTCCACCATGATCTGTGATGATGGCTGTTGCTCGCTTCATCACAGGCACCCAGTCCGGATCCGTAGATTCTGTCACCAGAATAGAGTTGTCAACAAACTGATTGATATCTTTTGCTGATGCGATGAGACACACCCGACCAGACACAGCTGCATCGCCAACTGAAAGGCCAGTGCTCAGGACGCTTCCTTTGTTACCAACTTGATAGGTTTTGAAGCTAGTCAAATCACGACGCGAATGCACGGTTTCTGGTCGAGCCTGAACGATGAACAGCTCGCCCGTTATACCATCCTTTGCCCATTCCATGTCCATAGGGCAGCCATACTGCTCTTCGATGACACACCCCCAGCGGGCTAGCTGGAGAATTTCCCCATCGTCGAGAACAAATGCAGATCGCTGTGCCTTTGAGGTTGGCACATTGCGGGTAGGCATGTGTTCATCGCCGTACACCATTTTCATCGCCTTCTCGCCACACTTTTTCTCCAGGATGGGGACAAGGTTAGTTTCAGCCAAGAGCGGCTTGAAAACTTGATATTCGTCGGGATTGACAGTTCCCTGAACAATGTTTTCGCCGAGTCCCCACGCGGCGTTGATGAGAACGACTTTGTTAAAACCGCTTTCAGTGTCAATGGAAAACATCACACCAGAGCCGCTCAGATCGGAGCGGACCATGCGCTGTATTCCAATTGATAGGGCGATACTCGTATGAGAGAACCCTTTTGCCTGACGGTAACTTATGGCCCGATCAGTAAATAGAGAAGCATAACAACGGCGACAGGCATTCAAAAGAGCGTCTGGGCCAGTAATATTCAAATACGTCTCCTGCTGGCCAGCAAAGCTTGCGTCAGGTAGATCCTCCGCTGTCGCACTAGAACGAACAGCAACGCTGAGGTTCTCAACACCACTCTCAACTGAGAGTGCTCGGTAGCTGGCTCGGATGGCCTCTGCAACGTCCTCAGGCCAGCTACCGCGGTTGAACGCACTTCGCAAAGCACGACCAGTTTCAGCCAGAGTCAGCTTTCCCCATTGCCATTCAGTAATCAAAGAATGTATTGTGTCACGGATCTTGTTGGTATCGACGTAGCGCCAATACGCTGCTGACGTCGTCGCAAATCCTGGTGGCACGGCAATTCCTTTCGTTCCAAGCTTGTTGATCAATTCGCCGAGTGAGGAATTCTTTCCACCAACCAGAGCACCGTCGCTGCGGGACAAGTGCTCGAAGTTAACAACCAGATGCTTTGAAGCCATGATATCATTCACAATGAGTAGTTATCTCACGGGAAACCAGGCTCTCTAAGATGTTCTTCGATCACAGTTATATCGTGTTGACGAGTCATTCTATGATGTACATTGTGTGCTCGTTGATAAAACTAATTACTCCGTGTGAAGCTTAGACGACGTGTAATACTGTCGGAACATGAATTATAGAGTTTGGACATGCTAAATAGTCACCTGTGCATGATAATTGCTGTCGCGATAAAAAAAGTACAGCTTAGCCTTTGGTGGCGTGGGCAGATGGTATCATGTTCAGAGTGATGCATCTCTTATGACGATACTGTGCAACTCCCAACACCCTCTTCTGTAAGAAAATGCCTCCGTTAAAACAGTGGATTCAATCAAAAATTGGCCCTCGACAGAGTCGAGATGATTTCTAACCCAAAAACAATTCGTGCGTGCTCAAGTGCTAGTGAAAAGATATGCTAGCATCCGCCCAATCATTGTCAACTGGGGTTACTCCGTATACGATGGCAGCATTTTGTTCGCGCCACATCTTCCAGATGTCCATCACGCCACTTACTCAGGTCATTATCGAATGATTGCGAGCACCCGTTACACATCAACACCACTTCTATGGAATACATATATCCGGCATTTAATGAATGGGTGTTGTATACCAACATAAAAAAACCCTATATCCTGGTGGTAGAAACACCCATTCATCCGTGTAGGTATCTGTAGCCCAACTTAACGTCAGCCAACATCCCCACGAAACTCATCTCAACGTAATCATGATGATTGATGTTTATTAATAGCATGTCGTATACTCGTAGTGGAACGGACCATGGCGGGATTCTCTGCAACTCAATAGTGTATCCAATCTACATCAGTTAATCCGTCGCCACAAGCATAGTTGTGACGTTAGCGACATGATGCAATGCAGGCCACGGCTTGTAAACCATGAGCATCCAGGGCGCATTTGCCTAGATCTTGTTTGCTCAATGCGATAACTTTGTACAATTCGATAACCATGCTTCAGTATACAATCATACCAACTAGATGGCCTAGTGATACAAAATAGAGATGCTATTTGGCTGATGCAAGACCGATCCAACTGCATCCCTATTAGCCTGACTATAAGTATGGTTATGTTGCAACATCTTGGACTGGGGTGCGTAGTAAACTTTTCTCGCACAAACATTGTGATAACCTTGATCATTTTATATTCTGAATCTCTTAACTTTCATCATGCCTCCTTACACAGTTGGTGATTATCTCGCGGAAAGGCTTGCCCAAGTCGGTGTCCGTCATCATTTCATCGTCCCAGGCGACTATAACCTCGGTCTCCTGGACAAGCTGGAAGCGAACCCTAAATTAACCGAAGTTGGATGCACTAATGAGCTCAATTGCTCGCTAGCAGCTGAAGGCTACGCACGTGCGAACGGTGTCGGTGTCTGCGTCGTTACGTTCAGCGTTGGTGCCTTCTCAGCTTTCAATGGCGCTGGCAGCGCGTATGCAGAAGATGTCCCCATCATCTTAGTGAGCGGAGCGCCTAATACGAATGATACGGGTCAACGTCTGCTTCATCATACACTTGGCGACTACGACTGCACCTACCAGCTCGAGATGGCGAAGAAAATTACCTGCTGTGCTGTCCTCATTCGAAGTGGCGTTCATGCTCCGGAATACATTGATCATGCCATTCGCACTGCAATTCTAGCGCGAAAGCCGGTCTATATAGAGTTACCTACCAACTTGGCTGGAGAGGCATGTGCCCGGCCCGGCCCTCTCACTGCGATGGTGAAGCCTGTGCTCAGCGATGTGCCGACACTGCATAATGCTGTTTCAACAGCTACCGAGTTTCTACTTGGCAAAAAGAAGCCTGTTATACTTGTTGGACCGAAGCTACGAAGAGTCGGGGCCCAAAAGGCATTGCTACAGCTAGCTGAAGCAATTGGGTGTGCGGTGGTCGTACAGCCAGCAGCAAAAGGATCCTTCCCTGAAGACCATGACCAATTTGCGGGAGTCTTCTGGGGTCAAGTTAGCACGCTTGCGGCCGACTTCATTGTCAATTGGGCTGATGCACTCATCTGCGTCGGTACGGTATTTACAGATTACAGCACTGTTGGCTGGACCGCTCTACCAAACGTTCCTCAGCTCGTTGCAAACATGGACAGTGTGGTTCTAACCGATCCAAAGGCTTACTTTGGTTGTATCCAACTGTCCGAGTTTCTTTGCAATCTAGCCAAAGAAAGTAAGCGGAATGATAACACCATGATTGAGTATAACCGGCTCCGTATCGACCGACCTCGTGGACACACATCCCACGGGGCCCAGAAGGGGGATAATCTAACAAGAAAGGAAATTGTTAAACAAATGCAACTCCTTTTAACTGCCAATACCACTGTATTTGCAGACACGGGGGATTCGTGGTTTAACGGAATCCATCTGGCCCTGCCATCTGGCGCCGACTTCGAGGTCGAGATGCAATGGGGTCACATTGGCTGGACTATACCTGCTTCATTTGGCTACGCCCTTGCGAAACCCGCGAGGAGGATTATTGTGATTGTTGGAGATGGCGCAATACAGATGACTATTCAGGAGATTTCGCAAATGGTGCGATGGCAGGTTCCTATTATTATACTCTTAATGAACAACAGGGGCTACACAATCGAGGTGGAGATCCATGATGGATTATACAATCGCATACAGAACTGGAAATATGCACAGCTGGTTCAGGCATTTAACACTACAGAAGGTAAAGGGCATGCGCTTGGTTGTGAGGCCCATACAGTTGGTGAGTTTACTGAAGCTCTTGATAAAGCCCTAGAACATCAGGACGGCCCGACGCTTATCGAGTGCAACATTCATCAGGACGATTGCAGTAGGGATCTGATTACTTGGGGGCATTTTGTTGCCGCATCTAACGCTCGTGCTCGGGTTGTAAACTGAGATGTAGTTTGAGGTTACAATGCCATTTCTATTTCTGAAGGCAATGGGAGATGACAATTCAGTCGGCCACTCTAATGTTCGTCCAGGTTATCTTTGGACTTTGATAAAACCTAGCATTACACTAACCAGAGTGATCATAGGGGGGAGCAGAGTCAACCCCTCTCGGAAATATGCCGTGGCGCTTCATTTCAGCTTAGGAGTCATTTCCGCTCGTGATGACTGACGATCCGAGTTTCGGATGTGCAAAAGTCCAACTGTTTCCCGGTAGCGTATATATTCTGATGTAAATGGCTTCATGTAAATTCAAACTAGTAACTGGCCATCAGTTGCTGCTGCGTGTTTCAATCCAACAATCCCCTCATGATACCATCCTCTGAATGAAAGCCAACCACCCTTGTTCCACATGGGATCAGTGAACCTGGTTTTTTTTCAAACTATTTAACTATCATTCACTTTGTTTTCCCCCAAGAGGATTCCCTTCCCAGTCTTCGGGTTCTTTCGAGTAATTGAGAATGCCTCGTGAGCAAACTCTGATTCTCCCTCCAAAATCATCTGTGCCAAAGCTTTTCCGAGAAGAGGAACCAACTTCATCGCCCAACCCGCAGTGAAAATCGCAATACTCTTTTCTGCCCCTTCGTGAAGATATTGTTTTGGGAGGAAATCTAGTACAAACGCGTCATCTATCGCTATTAGTTCCCGATATGTTTGTTGAAGGGTTTCTTTTTTTCAGATACATACCAAAGAGGTTTGGTTTGCGATAGCTCATCATAGAGGGCGGAAGTGTGTGGTCAACACCAGTAATGTGATCTTGCATAAATTTGTTCGCATCTTTAATCTCCTGGGAGATGGGGAAGCGTCCTTGATTCACGTTCGGGTTGTCGATTTTTTGTGTTCCTTCTACCACGACTCGTTCAACATCTGGTGGACCCCACGGAAGCGGTGGTAATCCGTAGAAAATAAGACTTCGCCCGTTTCCCAGAAGACTCTGGTGGAGCCAGGTGCCTATTGAAAGAGTTTAGAGTCGCAAAGAAGCCATGTAGGAATGGAAAACTTTGAAAACGTACGAGGGAAAGCAGTCCCATTTGCAAGTTTATCAACGTTAAAATAAGTAGTAGCAATCTGACGCGTTTCCAAATCGAGAGATATACCAAAGCTTGGTCCTAGAATAGAATTAATACCGGCACCGCTGGTGATAATTATTTTCTTAGTAAAGTAAGTCGCTGCTCGACCGTATGTTTTAACGTCGATCTCCCAGTTTGAGTCTTTACTATGTGACGGGCGAATCCTTTCAACCTGAGTGTGCTGCTCTGCTTGAGCTCCAAGATTTTTTGCAAGTACGTATAGAGTCCGCACCAGGAGCTGTACATTGATCATCCCGTTGTTGGGAGCGAGGAGGCCGGCCCATTCAGGGTCCAGGTTTTTAAAGGGATAGTCGCGTTCGATTTCCGCCGCGGTGACTGTTCAACTTAGCATGGAAGAATGGAATGCCAATGTGTCGATGACCCACGCTTTGTATATTTCATCTCAAGCGTGTCAAGGTTCTCAAGTGGACTGATCAAAGTATCTAGCAATTGTTAAGCCTAATTGTCTCATCTTGCAAATAACAATGGTGCGTTTTATTCAGTACCTTTCTCACCAAAATAGAGCATGCCTGTCATATACATTAGGGAGACTCCTGCCTCTTGTTCAAGATCATTCCAATGTTTCATCGACGTCTTCGCAAGCTTGGTCATCAAGCTATCACCGTAACTGGGAAGTGTTAGTGATTGTAGAGATGTGGCTGACATGGTAATTACAAGGTCTGAAATACGCGTGCCAAGCCACCTGAGGTTCCGCAATGATTGAAGAAGTTGTTCTGCTCCAGCGTGATGACTTTCCCGCCCGCCTTGGCGACCTCGTACGCAGCGGCTAAACCAACTGGGCCACCACCAACAACTACAACATCAAAGAGTTCTTGTTGTTCCATTTTGCAAGAACCGGGAAAAAATGCGAGGTGGTTATAATTGAGCCCATTGCTCGGTTGCACAGAGTGGTTGTGTGTCTTTATAGTTTGTTTAACCAGTTAGAGAGGGAGTCTGGTAGACTGGCTGGCGTCAATGTTACAGCAACGGCGTGTGTCATACTGAACCTGAAGCACGGATGAACGGGAGGCGATTCGCTCAAGAATGGCATATGCTGTTCTGTGTGCAGTACGGAGTATAGGCCGAGCAAGTCATCGATCCCACATTTATTACGAGGTTGATATGATCGAGCCGTTGAAACATCACGCAGTTCGCAAGGTTGAGCGGAATTTAATTCTCTAGATTGCATATGGTACATCATGCCATCCAAAAATCTAAATGGATGGTGGTGACATATCGTTCAGTCTCATGATGATGCCATTAGCGGCCTTGTGGCGTCTCTACACTGCCTACCCATTCTTAAGCGAGGTGCAGGTAAAAGAACGATGGGCTCTAGCTAAAGATTAATTTCTGCGTGATGTTAATATCGACTTATTTTGTCTGCCTTTAATTGATGGTCACACCATTGTTGCTTCCCAGTCACTTTGGCCGCATGCTTCCTAAAACCTAAATAGCCTTGGTTTGCAGTTGACCAGCGCCAGTGGTAAGGCATGAAAACAGCACATACCAAAGCAGCCCAAAGCTCTGTATCATTATGCTCCTCTCTCGGATCAAGATTTTCGCGTAGAATTCTTTCAAATACTGCAAGATCTTGACGAATAATGTTGTTTCCATACGTTCAATGGGCCGACAGATTTTAATGCCAACCCCAGATGCAATTGATGCAGCGCGAAGGTGTGTATAGCTAAAGCACATAGCACGTAAGATATCGCCAACCTAATCATGCTTGTAAATAAATGACAGTTGACTGAGGAGCCAGCGAGAGCAAGTCAGGAAGGGGAGAAAGTAATAATCCACTCGATATATTCAAGCCACAGTTAATCATCAAACCGCGGTGATGGATAGATTTTCCGCCCGTCCAAACGCCACTTGCTATTCAGGAAAAAATCATTCTTGTTGGGAATGCGCTCAAATAGTCGTGAGACCACTCACGGACTCTAGACGCAGGCGGATATAGGACCGCGACAAACACCCAGTAGGCGTTTCAGATCTTTTGCTCCGTGGTAGTACTCTTCTGTGTAGTTGAAAGCTGTCCATAGCACACAATATGAAAGCGACCGCCAAGATGACGTTAACTTTCACCCCCGCGAGTGGCCAACAATGCTTCCTATGACATAGACCTGTGTCATGTTGATCCCCTTGATCGTGGCGAATTGTGACGGCCCGCACTTGGCCTTGGTTTTAGTTATTGATGATGCAAAGTACTGGCTTGATTAGGTATTGACATAAACAGCAACTCTCGATGCGCGAAATGACCTATAATAAGAATCACGAAGGAAAATCATGGTATAATTTAAGCAATCCAATACCTCTTTTTACATCATAAATATCCATTTTTGAAGGTCAAAATATTTAAAAAAAAAATATATGGTATGATTTATTTAGTTTTTCAATACAAAATGGCGAGTCCCAACTGGACTAGAAAATACTACCATAATCCTTGCCCAATTAACGGCATCCTGTGGTTCACTTTGGGTCAGTTGAGACCAGTCTTTTCGTGAAGCTTTTGACCAGGCGGTTTTGGTCATGATGATATATCCAGTTTCATGATATCTATGTTTCCATCTATGAACTTTATGGCCCCCACGCCAGTGACTTCCTGACTACAAGAGCTTTCGTTTTTGGGCTCATCGTCTGGTTTTTGTTAATTTTCTTCTCTTGACTTCAGTGTCCTTCGGCTAAACGAATTATAAATAGGCGATAATCTAATTGATACTTGATGTGAGCTACTAGAACAATCCGTAGCGTTCCTCTAAGGATAGAAAAGTGCCGTGTAACCGCTTTAGCCGGCACCAAAATTACGTGCGTAGTCGCATCTTACCCCTGTTACACACATCCCCTTGTAGATCCCTATCGTCGGATCGGTAGTCTACGTTGTCAAGTTCATCGTAGGGCATTCGGGAATCGCGGAATACATCGGCAGCCCCGGTTCGTGAATGCCCTTGTTCTTTGTGCCTGCATTGTTACGGAGTACGGGGGGGGGGGGCTAATGGAGATGTTAACGGACGACACCGAGCAAGACTCGACTGAGGCATTACTCGGGCTGAAGGCCCACCACGCACAGGATGCCTTGGAAGACTGCGCGTGGTTGCGGATGCCTGCGGATTCTTGCGGATTTCTCGCGGATTCTGCGGGAAATATCGCAGTTTGGTGGGATTACGAAAGTTTGCGGCCCCACACCGCGCCTCGGGTTTTTGCCTGTCAACCACAAGCTGACCGCACGTTCAGCCCGTAGCCTTAGCTTGGTAATCCGCCACAAGCGGAGCTTTTGACATAATGGAGAATAGCAAAATAGATTTCTTGCATGAGTTTACGAATCTATCGGCCGAATAATTGTGCCTTTTCACAATATATAAAGGGACGCGATTGTTTCCCAAGAAGATGCTTTCTCAGAATCAGAATCAAGACACAATTCACCCATTCGCGTCTCATACACCTGTCAAACGCAAGTCTCTTACTTACACCAAACTAGCTTCCCTATTTTAGCCTGTTCTCCAGCTTTTTACACCTATTAATTCACTATGCCTTCCTACTTGGTTACCGGAGCTAGCCGTGGCCTCGGCCTCGGATTCGTCACTGAGCTGGTCAGTTTTTTTATCACTTTTGGGTGATAAAATCTCCTGGTTACAAAGAACATGATATCTAACAATAAATAAAATACAGCTCCAAAACAAGGACAACGTTGTTGTTGCCACTGCCAGAAGCACTGCTAGTTCTTCCGGTCTTCAGGAGCTCAAGGCCAAGCACGCTGACGGCCGACTCATCCTCATCGACCTTGATGTTTCCAAGCCCGAGAGCATCGCTGCCGCCGCTGAGAAGGCCTCCGAGGCTCTCCCCAACGGTCTGGACAACCTCGTTAGCAATGCTGGCGTGAACGAGGGTGGTCTCAAGTCATTCGAGGACCTGTATGTTGCCTGCCATTCCACCCACCACTATCATTGTCATACGCTAACAAGCAGAATAGCGACATCGAGGCTCTCACCTATGAGCTCAACTTCACTGTCACCGCCCCCATTCTCCTGCTCCGAGCTTTCCTCCCCCTTATTCGCAAGAGCGAGGCCAAGAAGGTCCTGCTCGTCTCTTCTTCTCTTGGCTCTATCACCACCGCTTCCTATCTGCCAAACCTTGCCAACGGTTACTCCGTTGCCAGAGCCGCTCTTAACATGTAAGTAAAATTATAGCGCGACCCGACCAACTCCTCTCATTTTGAAGATCCGTACACTAACACTACATAGGGTTGGCCGCAAGTGGAGCCCTCTGTTGAAGGGTGAGGGAATCACCCTTGCCATGATCCACCCTGGTCAGTTTTCTCTTATTCCTCCCAAGACGCCAACGACTTGAAATCTCCATGTATTTGAAGTGAGGCTAACAAGATACACTTGCAGGCTGGGTTGGTGTCACCGAGATTGGCGACTCTATTGCCGAATGGGTCAACAAGTACAAGCCCGACCTCCCCAACCTTACCATTGAGACTTCGGCTGCCGACTGCATGAAGGTCCTCAATGATCTTACTATTGACAACGCTGGAGACTTCTTCAACCACGACGGATCCAAGCTCCCCTTCTAAAGCGATTATGACTATTCCACATCTGATACGCCCACCTGCACTAGAGAAGGTTCACGATGCATCCGAAGGAAGTTTCCTCGCGTTTCGATACTCTCCAAAGATGCCGTGACTTCTCGGGCATCGAGGATTTTTAAGTACATGCCTGCAATAATGATAGATTAGCACTGATAATGCCATTTTAAAGATAAAATAAAAATCATGAACATAACATACCAGCAAGTTTCCATCTTGAATCCACCATCTGAAGTACTTGTTTGATCGAGTCCATGCTGATTTTGGTCTCTACGTCAGGCGTGCCTCCACTAATAGCCAAGTAAATGCACGAGACCTGATATAATGCATGAATCAGAAATATCGGTACATTGTCGCAACTATCTGGTTGAAGGGGGCAACTGGCGCCATAGGATACGGCTGCCGCAGACAGACGATGAACGGCAGTTCGCGCTTCATGCCAGAGGGTTTCCAGCGACGGCCGGCTAATTTCTTGGCCTGTGTGGGCATTCTTTTCTTGAAATAAACGTTCTTGGAGCAGCATTATCGTACTAGAGAGGCATTAGACATTGACCTCAACACCATGATAGATGGGCATCCGAAATAGAAGTATTACGCACCTTAAACTGAACTCCGACATAGCACAGAATTCTAGCCTCCGAACAGCCGACTCGCTATCCGCTGCATGAACAAGCGAGAGCAGGGTCCGTCTTAGCTGCGCTGTTTGTTCAAGACTGACTATTACGTTGCCTTCTGCTGATGTCGGCGATAGTGACTGAAGTGCTTGGCTAAGCAAATAAGTAGCTTGGGCTAGCCTAGCAAAGCTCCCCATTTTAAGCGTGAAGCCAGTTGATATTGAGACGACGACTGCTGGATTCGCTGTCTATTATCGAAAATGCGTTAGCGTACTGATAGAGTTGTGGATATACTCGGCAAAAGAGTCGATTCCTACCCCATTATCCCATGCGCTATCATCTACCGGTAGATAGGTGTCGAATGCTGGGCTCTCTGTCGACAAGGGTCTTGAAGGATTACTGAGACTTAGGAATCTAGGATAATTAGCCATTCGAATATTAGTGACCTCTTCTAGCCTTCTAGGGATGAGTCTTACCGGTCGAAGATGACCACTGCCCACCACACTCTTCTCTTCTCCTCAAGTTCATTCCAGGATTGCGGGTTCTGAGCATCGTGCTCTACAGTAAGAGATGCTTTTTCAATTCCTAGAGCTAGTCCATACCTCGCGCAAGCTCCTACAGTCAAGTACGCGGCTGGGTAGATGGATTGACCCAGCTCGTAGAGGGCGATGAGGATCCCTGCCTGGAGCACATAGATGGACAAAGGTCCCGTTGACTCCGCCGCAAAGTGAAATTTCTTTGCCGTCCGATACAACTCCGTGTCGGCGCAGCCATGCTCAGGGTGGACTGAAGGACCTGTTGAACAAAGCTTCATACACAGCACAAGAAGTCCAATCTCTGTTTGTCGCTGAGCCATTGGGTTAAGTAGGGCGGAAAAGAACCCTCGCTTGTAAACGATGGGAAGCCATCGATGAATAGTCATAAAATATTTGATGGCTATGTTTCGGACGCAAGAAGCATCACCTATCAGAGCAGATAGATCGGGAGAGATTGGTAGATGAAGCCGTGGGAGTTCAAGCCGCGAGTGCTGGAAGACTTGCGGTGCGAGAAAGTAGATGGCGCTCACATCGGATTCTACGAAAGAGGATAACTGCAATGAATTCTGAGTCTGGCTGTGCTCATAGTTGGGCGAATCGCTGCTAGTTGAAGTGATATCAGACATCCAACTAACTGGGCTCTGCGCTGGTGGGTGTCCTTGGGGGTGGGATGCGCCATGGCGAGTAGGATACGTGCAATCGATTTCCTTTTTGGTGCAGAGGTCGCACGCGGGAGTCTTCTTGTCGCAGCGCCTCTTGCTCTTTCGACAGGGGAGGCAAGACCAGCGTGCGTATCTCACGCGCTCAAGTTCTGCTTGCATATTGAATAATTCGTAGGGGGGGGGGACGTAAGGCGAATCGAGCGACTCATACGGCATGTTGCGGGATATTTGCGGTTTTGCGGGAGTCTGCGGATCATGCACGTGATGTGGCTAAGGAGACCTCCAAGAAAGTACCCTACTTCCGTACTGGTACTTGGATTCTGGGTGTCTTCCAGGCTTGGACGCTTTGACCAATTCCACGGCTTGGGGACGAGCGGTGAGTTCTGCCATTGCTGAGACCTCGCACTGGGTGGGCCGGGCATCAACACTATATTGAACTAATTGAGAATGAAAATTAGCTGGCTATGCAGATATTCCAAGACCATATAATAAAGGACGTCTATTAGTTGTTATTGAAGGGCAGGCAATAACGTCAAGCCTAAATATCCATTATCTTCGCTTCATACACCTCATGGCATTTATTGTTCGTCATACAACACACATCCTAATTGATTTTAGGGGGTAAGTAGAGCAGATGCGAAAAAGGAGTCATTTTCTTTTTTGCGATATAAAGGGGGCGCCTTAACTGGTTCAAAAAAGAATAAGGACCATTGTGGAATAAGGATTTTCTAGATGTTTGGTACAATAACAGCCACGAAGGACGCTCACGATTTGTATATCAAACAACTCCTGAAGCTCTATC
The DNA here is from genome assembly GCA_024336345.1 of Mariannaea sp. PMI_226. Classification (NCBI taxonomy): domain Eukaryota; kingdom Fungi; phylum Ascomycota; class Sordariomycetes; order Hypocreales; family Nectriaceae; genus Mariannaea; species Mariannaea sp. PMI_226. The sequence goes on from JANFOG010000005.1 coordinate 401,218, forward strand.
ATACCTTCCGCACAGCTACTTGACACCGATATTAACAGCTTTCACAATACCGTAACTAGCACCAGCGGCAACGGCCCCCACGAGAAAAGTTTCCAACGAGCCGCAAAGAGCGGAATAACGATTTACTCCAATAATGACAGGTTTTGCATACCCAAATATAACGAGCATAACACCCGTAATTCCAATTGACACGAGTAGTGTAGTGTTGAGATGAGCGGTAACAAAGTAAGGGATCATTGGAATCAATCCCCCTATCGGTTTGTTAATCTTGAGCTTGGTTTGAAGGAGAGAATACTGGCCTATGAGGTATGCCGGGCCCATTGTAATAGCAGAGACCCATGGTCGGGACCATGTAGGGCATTCAAGTTTGAGCTCAAAGTCCATCATGAACTTTAGGAACTTAGCAAGTATCATAAAGGAATCATACGACTCACCTTAATCCTGGATTCTGGATTTCGTGTAAAATTTTCAAGAATAGGTAGCGTTTCTTCTCTACTAAGCTCATATTTTGAGAGAAGACCTATCAATATCTCGCCTTCCAGTTCCGGTGTGTCCACAATCTGACGCCGCTCTCGAGCTTCCTCTATTCGAAAGTGATGCGCGTCGGTCACAGTGGCAAGAAAGGCTCCTAAACCCATACTAAGAGATCCGGCGATTAATTCTGCTATTCCACCAAGAATAACAAGCTTTGTCGAGCCAATTCTATGCATTTTTCAGTTATAATTGAGAAACATAGCATGTAAACTCACGAAGATAAGCCAGCAGTCACCGCGAAAGGAACAGTCAGACCATCGGCTAGACCAATAATAGCATCACGAATGAAGCTTGTATGTGTTGCATGTCTCTCCAGCTCTCTGATAAAATTTCGTCTCCGGGTATTCGTGTCTCAGGCCAGTTAAGCTCAGGCATATTCACTGCAACTTAAATTAATGACGAGGGTGAGAAGAGGTGAAAAAGCTACCCCCTATGTCTCATCAATCATGATTACAGACCGCAGGACATTGATTGCCACAGTTGTCTCGTACAGTAGACTATTACCGATTATAAAATCCCAGAATAAAGAAGAGAGAACAATTGCATGGTGTTTACAGTAGTAAACGGGTTACATTCTGGGCAATACTGATAATAATGTACATAACGAGGATCCTACGCGATAAGGTTTCGGTTTTAACGCCTCCACGTAAAGGCTGGCTTCAATGAAGTGGACAGTGGCGAACTCCTTCCACACTTCAATGTCATCTTCGTCTGCCAGCCGACTACTAGAGATGTAAAGAGAGAAAGAGGCACTTGCATCAGAGGAGATCGCTGTGTCACCACACATCCTTTTCGCTCTTTTCATATCCCCCGAAGTCACGCTGTAAGTGTACCATTGATCCCCGCCTTTTACCCTATTTGGTAAACCTACTCAATTAAGTTGGAAAAGAAACCCTAGAGTGAAATATGGCTCTATTCATATCACCCCACGTATCATCTAGGGCCATATGGGCCTTGGAAATCACGCAATGGGAGGCCCCCATCAAGACGATGCGGCTTCGTTTCCAGCGCCAACTTTGGGCTTTACTTAGAGCTGTATTTCTCAAAAAAAAAAAAAAAAAACACAGGAACCCAACATTAAGGCTTAGTCGACTCCATAACATACGGTCACAATACAACTAGCCCCAGCGAGACGATTTGGTGGAGGAAGCTTCAAGGGCTGCTGTGGCTTGTAAGATGACGGAAAATGACGTTCAAGTATTGTAAAGGTCTTGTGTTCAATTGCAGACATTTGCTGCATTTTTCTATGCGCATCAAGCTGTTAGTGAAAGATTGATTGCACATTTGTTTGTCTACCTGGCTCAACTGTCATGCGCGTATTTAACATAAGGTCGAACACTTCGACGAATCCTCACGGAATCTATGCACCATCCTCCTAATAATATTACGAAGCCTCATGCTGAGTATGCCTCCCGATTCCTCAACCAAGCCATGCGACAACTCCGATACGATCGGCGGCACTAGTCAAGATCTCTATGAGCGAGCCTTGGATAACTATGAGAAAGAGCTTGGACGCCACCATGTATCGACTCTCGACACCGTCAACAATCTAGGAATTCTCTACTCGATCCAAGGCAAGTTTGTAGACGCCGAACGGATGTATAAGCGGGCTTTAGAAGGCTATAAGAAGGAATTTGGATGCCACCACATATCAACTCTCAATACAATCAACAATCTAGGAATCCTCTATTCAACCCAAGGCAAGCTAAAAGAGGCCAAAAACATGTATGAGCAGGCATTAGAAGGCTATGAAATGACACTTGGACGCGACCACATATCGACTCTTGATACAGTCAATAATTTAGGGATCCTTAATTTGGATGAAGGCAGACATAAAGATGCTGAAGAGATGTTTCTACGGGCATTAGAGGGTAAAGAGAAGGCACTTGGTCGCGATCATATTTCAATCCTCAATACAGCTAACAACTTGGGAAACGTCTATAAGGATCAAGGGATGTTCAAAGAAGCAGAAAAAGCATATAAGCGAGCGCTACATGGTAAAGAAAAGACACTTGGCCCTGATCATACGTCGACGCTTGATACAATCAATAACTTAGGCAATCTTTACTCAGATGAAGGCAAGCTAGAAGATGCCAAACGAATGTATAATAGAGTGTTAGAAGGCTATGGGAAAGCGCTTGGCCACGAACATATATCTACGCTTAATACTGTCAATAATCTGGGAGTTTTATACTTGGATCAAGGCAAGCTTAAGGAGGCTGAGGAGATGTTTTTACGCGCATTAAATGGGAAAGGGAAGGCTCTTGGCTATGATCACATATCTACCCTCGATACGATCGACAATCTGGGACTGCTGTATAAGCACCAAGGAAAGTTCAAGGAAGCAGAGGAGATGTTTCAACGAGCGTTGGAGGGCAAGGAAAAGGCGCTGGGCGGCGATCACATATCTACCCTTGACACTATTAACAATTTTGGACTGCTCTATAAACACCAAGGAAAACTTAAAGAAGCGGAGGAGATGTTTCGGAAGGCGCTACATGGCTTCCGAATGTCCTTAGGACCACATCATCCCAAATGTTGCATCGTGAGAAGTAACATGGAATCTCTACAAAGAATGCAAGGTACGCAATTTCCCACTGAATATTACGTGTTGATAGGATTCTAAGTGGATCAATAGGCATCTCCATGAGCACAAATGAAGGTCTAGATCCTAGATTGGGCCAATAGAAGAGTCTTGACAACTATCAAAATTGGGTACGAATTTTAGATAATGTGGTGCACATGGACTTGTGGCATAGGATAAGGGTATGTCTAGGGCCTGGAATATCTTTTATTCTAGCTATAGGAAAGGTCCTACAGCAGGCTATATATGCTCTATGGATAGGCTTATTTACAATGGCTCAAGCCCTATCAGATCGAACTAGTATAGTTGCTTATATGATCTATTTCACTTACATGAGCCATAGCCGGTGATGCCCTGGCCAATCTGGGTAATCTTACCAAATGGTACGCCAGCTGCTCGTTCCCTTCCCAATGAATCACAGTACCTAATTTAGTTCTGTCAAAGCAAATTTAGCATGACTCCGCTGGCTAGACACGACAGGAAGCACAGTTGGCCGGAGCGGTCTCGTATCAACAGAACCACTTTGGTAGGGCGGCTTCTCCACTGATATAACAAATAATCCATCTGGAGGCTAAATGAGTAAAAGGCAACAGCTGATGTCACATCTACTCATTATGCCATAAACTTGTGCCATCTCTCCAGAACCCGCATTCAACCTCCAAATCAAGCTCGGCAGGCGACATTCGCGAAGTCTAGCCCCAAATGTCACTTTCTTATAATCTTAGGCCTAGATCTGAAGCAATTAACATCTATGAAACTTATCATCTGATTTGTCATTTCTTTCACAGAAAATTCAGGGTCCTTTCGGCCTCCAAAAGGATTGGTTCTAAAGTATTAGACGAAATCCGGGTGTGGTCAATCAAACGATGCCTCTGGCGCTACTCGACCAGTTTTCCAATACTCGAGCTTGTTAGCACGACTCGAGCTGTAAGACCAAGCTCCATTTGTCGCTATGTGGCAAGATCCCGGACAAAACTAGCCGCGACAGTTAAGTGCAAACTTGGATATCCCAGCTCTGGCTGTGCAACCTTCCACCTCTGATTTTTCTGCCATGAAAAGTAGACAGACTTGAGCCGAGTTGGAACCTAGAGGTTGTAGTAGTATACCATGGCTAAACGACGCTTCTCATAATTGGCTCAAGGCAATGTGGCATCCTGGATCCAGAGACATGTTCGATATCATTTCTCATTGGCTTTATTGCTAGTGGCAGAAGGTTTCAGGCGAAATAAGTTATTTCTCTACACCCGTGGCTGCATCGACATTGCCTATTACAAACTCAATGATGGGTACTACCAGAACAATACTCCGGTCAAAACTTTCAGGTGAAATGCCCCAATCTACGCGACAAGATACCGGTTCAATAGTATTCGGATAAGTAGTACAACTCCTCTCTCATGTTCCACTGGGTCTCTCTCTGTCTGATTTGAGGCTTCCAGTCCAAATGACTTCATCTCTAGTTATACTTACATCATCGACATCAATCTGTATAGAGCATGAGCACGCATTCGTTGAATGTCCAGATAGTGCTCGGGGCTGATATTTTGTGTATCCTCATAAATTCTTGTAAGTCCGATGTCACATACCAAGTTAATTGAATAAAAGGCCCAGCCTCGGTAAACGATGGTTATTTCCACTTAAAACTTCGGCATCCAACTTATGCAACTTCAATATTCTATTCTGAATCATGCCAGACTATTGTAATTGACCGGATACATTCCGACGTGTCGATTGAAATGCCCAACGACTCGACGTAGGATGTGAGTCTTGGAAAACGGCAACTTCTCTTTTATGGTTAATCACAAAGAGCATCGACTGAGAGACGGCTTGCCTTTTTGTGGTCTTGAACTGACTGTGATGGAGAGTAGCTCTGGATTTTTGTGCAGCTAGTTCTAGTTAATTAATTTTAATTATCATATACTAAAGAATGACTGCCTGCTTCTCGTCACTCTAGTAGCACTTGGATCTTAATCGCTTTCTTGCTTTATTGGGATGGAGCAAAAGCTTCCTTCGTTTATGGACTATCACTTATGCACCATGTGTCCCTAGAAACGCAATGATATACCATTCTGCCTAGCTCAATACTTCAGGTTCACGGCGCCTATTTGCAATGAATATCGACTTGCATAATGGACAATCGATATGGCGTTTTTGGAACCAAGAGTCGATGCAATCTGTGTGGAAGACATGTTTACACTTTAAGCGTCGTGCATGATCTTGGTCTATGAGTATTTCGAGGCATATCGCGCTATATTAATGTCAGTAATTGAAAATCTTGTAATAGTTGTGAGCTTACCAAGTTTCGGCTGATTGTAGATATGTTGGAGTGTCGGTCGATTGCTTCATCGCCCCATACCGTTGTGATGGATTAACGATGTTCATCGCCCGCAAATCAGCCTTCTTCGCTTTCAAGTTCATTGTGATGTCATCGTGAGGTTGGCGATTATAGTAGTGTAATTTCACCTTGCAACTATGCTCATTAGCATTGATACCAATTGCAAAACTCAGAATGAGTGCCACACAAGATGAATAATATCAAGAATAAACCACAGATACCGCCGAAAACCCCAAGGTATACAGTCGGTATTGCTGAAGGGTAGCAATTATCACTACCATGATTGGTTGAGTTATGTGGGGTAATGCAGTACATGAGTCGTGAATACTTGGAAGTCCTCAGTATGTGATTCACGTGTATGTTTGAAGGGTACGTTTGGTCTTTTTATTTATACACAAGGAAATAACCCTAGTTTCAATGGATCTAGGCTCACGATCTAGGCTCATGATCGTAAGTTTCCGTTCTAATAATCCCCCAATGATTGGTATACCATTTTTCTTCGGGTTCCCCTTCACCAGCTTTTCATATTCGTCGGGATGAGCATGTTGATCGTACGTTCACGGTGCCACGATGGGCGAAAGGGTAGAGTTTTGGTCACCGATATCGTGATATGACGTAATCCTCCGTAATCCTCCGCTCTGAAAGGGTATTTTGTTCCCAGTTAGATCGACGCCAACTGGTCGAATGACATTCTGACCCTACCTGGCTTCGACCATGGTGTACAGAAATTTAAGCGCAGCCTTCACTTTGACAGCTGGATGTGATCGCAGCACTTGGGGCATTTTCGTATAAGACCCGATACACCATCACCTGTGCGGTCAACACTGAACCTATAAGAGATACTGTGGACTATTTTGACGTCGATCGGTACATGTTTGCTTACAAGTGTTGGTGAAACTGAAACAAATGGAGGATTGAGGTCTTTTTTTTTTGCTGTTTCTCAGCTACCTAGTAGGGCACGGAACAGAACCATTCATGACAATGCTGACAAGCCAGTTGGGCGGGGCGTAGAGGTTTTGGAATTATATACATTTCGAGCCGTCTAGATCGCTCCTGTATGAAAGGGCCTTAATATTGGAAAGTAGATTGAATAATCTTATCTTATAAAGGTATTAGGCATTTTGGTTCCTTGCAGCGACTTCACTTGTGTACGGCGAGAGCTTTGTTGTGTCCAAAATCTGGTCGACGGACCATATGAACTACCTCCACAGCTGAAAGGGCTATTTTCGAAGCAATGCATGGAAGGGAGCCAAAGTTTGCTGTATCATATCTTCGGTTGTGGTTTGGAAATATGCTACTGGTGACTCAAAAAGATTAACATCCGAAATTCCAGCTCCCTATCATCAAATGCCGATTAAATGAGACTACAACAGCGCCAGAGTGACCAAGTTTGATTTGATGTCAATTATACAACTGATAGCCCCTGGGTAAGGGGCAAGTCGGCCTCATTTTAGCCTCACGACATAGCCATTGAGACTAGGATGGAAAAGTAGCCCTAGTGTTTGATCCTGTTTTATGTGGAACTGCTGGTCCAAGACAAATCCACTTCCAAATAATGAACATTCGTCGTTCGAACTGGTCTGCCTTAACATCCCATCCGCCTCCCCAACTGTCTTTCCATAGGCCAATTTCGCCACAAGTTCTCATGTTTTCTTGTCCTCTATTTGCATATAAACTCCTCCAGTTCAAACCCATCCAACTCTTCATATACTTCTTCAATGATAGGCCCGACTTTTGAAATGATAGTGCAAGGATGAGGCGTTGTAAGTTGCCCATATCTAGTTTGTTGAGGAAGCCATCGTGGAGATTTAAACCCATGCACCATAGTATTGATATCTGAAACGCTATAACCGTGAAACGGTTCAGTGATTTGTGGCTTCAGAACACCACTTTTGGACATTCCTTTAATCAAGGAGCCAAGAATGGATGTGCATTCAAAAGTGCATTCTTCCTCATCACGAAGACTGTCTATAAGACGGTACAGCGATAAAAAGAGCTGGGCCACGGATCTTTGTCTCTGATTTTCAATTCTATCTGGACAAAGAGTAAGCTAGGTGCGCAGAGGAACGATCTGTAGTGAGAAACACTCACTTAATATGGCTTCTGGAATCGGAAGTTCCAATACCCGAACGGGCTGTTTACAATTTCTTAGCATGAGCCCAGTCACAGCCTTGAAAATCTCTGGTCGAACAAAGACCCAAGATACCATCAGCCAAAGCATAGAGTTTTGGCCATGAACACTCGGGATATCTTTTTTCATTTTCTCAAGCCAAATGTCCACGAAAACTTCTACAGCCTCATGGCATTGGTAGTAGTCAACGATAGTAGCAAATTTTGCTAGCATGTCGATGTTCATCGATTTTGGAACGTTTCGGTTACGGTTATGAATAATGTCGAACAAGATGATTACTGCGTCCAGATCCCAATTCGTTGACCTGATGTAGCGAAATCCCGAGTTATCCGATTGTCCCTCCTTCCACGTACCATTCAGCATTGTTCGAAATACTGGCGAAACAAGTATCAAGTGCCGGGAGGAAACACGCATCTGAACTTGGATGCGGTATCCTAGGGGCTGATCGATGTTTTTGAAGGGTCTTTCTAAAACCGGCAGCGCGGACGGACTGGTGACATCTTCAGTCACATCTAGAGTTGTAGAATGCCGACACTCATTGTGTTCAATTTCTGCATAGCTTTTAGGACCAATGCCGGTTAGCAAACCATTACGAGGTTCATTTCCTAGCTTTTTAAGAGGATCCTCCACGAGTTCTTGAACAGGACATTCATTAACTCCAGAAGGCTCTTTAGGGTCGTTTTGCCTCATTTGTTTCTTCATGCCATTGCCAATTTGTAGTACGTCATCCCTCCAATAAAATTCCAGTCGAGAAGTGTCGAGGATCAACATTACATCCCCGTCTGGGTCAAATTCATAAATCGGTATCATTTAGTACGGCTAAACTCCAGGTATCACTTCTCTAAGCAGTTGATAATTGATGGTCACGTTTCTTTGACAACTTGCAGCAATTAGAGATCTCTTCTTGATGTTTGTTCTCATGTTACTCACCAGCTTCTTCGATCGACTCACATGAGGTCACGCCGCATCAGGGGGATAGCATCAGCCACAGATCATTGGAGAATATGTAGCAGAGCTATCTCCTGAAAAAAAAAAAAAAAAAAAGAAAAAAGAAAGAATAGCCGTTCTCTAGATTAGTATCCATAAGGCGGGTATCTGTCACTTTGGCCTGCCTTTTCGACGCTTTATATATATATTTTTATAGAGTAATTAGCGTGAACTTGGATGACTTGAGGTATTCCACACCCGTACATATACAACGAACGGCGTTATGCTCCCTTTGTCAACACACGCTTGCAAGAGACCGCCAAAGCTATGAGTCTATGAGTGATGAAATTCAGTTATAATTTCTACTTTGCGTCTCACTACCTCTCTACCCAAGGTAAATATACCCCAGACTACCGGATCCACAGCGTGCCACACAACTGCTTCAACTTTTAAAGACTCTCTCCTTTAGCGGTACCTACCCGTCGAATATCGCGAGGCATCACAAGGCATCATATGATCGATGATTGATGACCAGTCATTTGTTCCAATCAGATGATATTGACTTTGTGTGTCACCCAAAGTTGTCGCCACATGAGTTATATTCCGCCACAAGCGCCATGAATTGGTATGGGTTTGATGCAGGAGAGATCTTTTATTCAATTACATTAATAGCAGAAAGTTGAATACCGATGCGTTCGTCGGTATCAATAAGATGAAATCTATTTACCGTCCAAGTTCCTATATACCACGTAGGTTAGTTCTACAGAAGGTTAGTTCTACAGACGACAAAGTACTCACCTTTTCTAAAACCTAATATCAGATCAATAAATTACTCACAATCAAGTAGTTGATTTTTCTAGTGGAGAGCCATCGTCATATCATGGAGGCATTGTAAGATGCGAATGGTATAGTTCGTGCACCACACGCATCAGGACATGCCTCGGCCATTATATCTGAATGACCAGTACATATCCATATTTCAAGTCATTATGCAAGGTATTAATGTTTACGAGCTGTACCCCTCTTTATTTTAGGCTAAATAAAGTAGAATTACTCATACGTTAAATACAGATCTTCCAAACTCTAAATGTAGAGAAACGACGGCTTCATTGGTGAACGTATCTTGATGTAGACATTCTCCCCTTGTCAACTGTGGTAATGCCAAGGCTTTACTTGACCTGGTGGTCGGGTTTGACACTCGACGTCACCTAACATGTATCTGGTGGACTTATTTAGAATAACATGAGACTTATAGCTAGACCTCAACACCAGTACACACAGATGAAGCCCCTAGGAACGATCTAATAATAATCATGCTATACCTAAGCTAGAATTTGATAGAGTGGTAATTTCGCGGGCTGGATGCCAAATATTATTTCGAACTTAGAAATCCAGACTGAATTTTCTATTAACATTAACCAAATGGCATCAAGATATATCATGCATACCGGAAATTGTAACTTAACCAAACTAGATTATATCCTGATATCCACTATATCTTCACTACAACCATATCCTTGAGCATTATATTATAAGTGTCTAGAAGCTAACTAAGACTGATTTATATATATAGTACTTTAATTAGCCCAAGTTAGTAGAATTTAAGAGCTTTAGATGCGTCCTAGGGTTGTCTATATAACTGCCCTTGATATTAACAATACATGAAAGCCTTTTTTTCAGAAGCTTATAAATAGAATCAGAGGAGACATATTTGTTTTAGTTAGTTTTATTGGATAGCTTAAGGCTTTTATGTACGTATAAAGATATATTTTATGAAGCCCAGTTGGTGCATACATGTTTATCATTTAGCCATTTGTCCAATTATTTTAGCAAATATTCACGCTCACCGATAATCTCCACAATTTTGCGTCAAAGTTTCGCCTTTATGTGTTTAGCTACGAAATTACACAGATCGATTATCTGAGGCTGACGATATAAAATGGCGAAAAGTGCTGTGAACATTAGGATACGAAAACCCGACTTCGACGAATTGAAATAGATAACGCATCTAAGGACCTTAAAATTTAGTCAATGATCCAGATCATTTCTTATTACCTTTTCGTAGCCATCGCGAGTTCTGGCGGGTGCTCGCCCGATTCAAGGGTCCAGTGGAAAGAATGTAATGTTTAGGAAGTGAGCTTAAGTATTGTAGCTTATTTTAATATCACATAATCAATGTATTTGATGAAAGCACTGAGTTACAGGTGCTTACTATAATGTGGCTGACATCAAGTGGTAGTGGAAGCTCTATCAAAACCATCCCAAGCTTGAATAAACCGCGCGTCCTCCTTACCTATCAAGTTCAAAATAACATGTTGGAAGTCCGATGATCCATCAGAAAGCCCAAATACACCAAGCCTGATGGCAGAATCGTGTCTCGGCTTGTTATTTCGCGCGACTGTCTTGAGAACATATCCATTTATGACGACTATGATGACATAAAAAATGCACAACATTAAGCTGCTGGGTTGAAGTGCGAATGGTAATAATCCAATAAAAACCCGAAGTTAGAGTTGACGCCAGGTCCTAGAGCTCAAGCCGTCTGTCCATCCGTGATGCAAAATTGGAGGCAAGGACGATAGCAGCAATGCCAAATTCGCATCCATTCTAGAATAAAGTCACATTACTGTGTATCACGGCAAACGGGACTCCGCCTGTTCGCCGGGACGTAGCCAGGGAATCCCCTCATATTCCTACTAGACTAGTACAAACCTGAGAGCTGCAAATTTCAGTCTTGGAATATAGGAATAAAAGGACCATTTTATCCTACCCAGGTGCGTTGTGACTATAAGCGTATTACATCTTGGCATACAGGATAGATACGACTTCTAGACGTAGAAAATCTTTACTTCTTGGCCAGTACAAAGTCCTTAAGAAAACTACCTACCCATCATCCATGGGATTCATATATAAGGGCTCAGGCTCTACGTTGCCCCTCTGATATAATTGCTATAGGTCACGTCTTGATAAAATTAATGATCTTCTCACCACTCCGGCTAGCCACGCATTTTTTTAGAGTTGTGGCGGAGGGCACAGCTCAGTGTGTTCGACAATCATAAAATCCATCTTCTGACCTTGAGATCGCAATGTTCCTGGCATTACGCGCGAGCTATCGAAGAATGCTGATCGAACTTTGTGAATAGATGGGTAGTAGCAGAGTTGCAATCAAGCAATGTATTTTAGTCATGCTCTTGTGCAATTATGGCGCTTTAGGGGGTATTTTCAGTCTTTCCAATATCAAAAATATTGCGGCAGCTTTGATACCATACAAATCAGCCTCATGTATGTATAATGCCGGTACATGTAAGCTGGGGCATTGGTTATAGGATATGGTATAGTATAGATAATACGGAGATATTATCTTACTTTATCTTGAGATTGTACTAAAGTCAGCGTGACGTTTCATGTGCCTTATCCATCATGTTTTAAGCACAACGATTAGGTGTGTTGAAGTTTGAGACTTGCAGAAACCAGCACTCTCCTTCATACGGGGCTACTGACTCTTTCCTGCTCATCATTCTTAGCTGCCATCATCCAGAGCCTTGGCACAACCAACAAGGACACTCGAAAGGTCGGTTTCCTGAAGACCCGCTCCAGAACTCACTGAAGACCGGGTTTGGGCGTCCCAACTACGTGACGTAACAAGCGCGAAATGATGACATCGAATGTCATCTGATATGCTAAATTCAAAAAATTCATAAATTTGATCAGGCCACTATCACACAGTGGCAGGGGTTGGTTTTATGAGATGGAATGGAAATATTAGGGTGTCTTCATTGAAACTTGATCTTGTATTATCGTGATGCCGTTAGTCTCGTATGTTCTGAGGGTTGATGATTGCTCGATGCTACGATTAGGCCCTCGAGAGATCTCTCTTCTTTCCTGACCAGCGAGTCCCCCCAATTGCTACGTCAACACCATCGACCATCACCCCATATAATCATTTCAATGGAAATTTTATGGAAAGAGGAGTGATATTTCTAACTGATCAAGCCACAAACTAATGTAGAATTCTGTCAAGCCAAGCTACACCCGATGTGAGGCATGAATCCTTGTTCCTCCCTCCGCCTCTCTTGACCCTAATACCGTGCTTTCTGACGACTATTCAACGGAAAGGACTGCTGGCGCAAACTTGGGGTTGTGACAATGTATCTTCCGGTTAAGGCCACTGAATTGGCATGAGATTTCTATCGCAACTCTTATTGAAACCTTTCATGTCTCTAGGTGCACACAGAGAGCAAGTTTCCTTCTGTGGATGGGGCGTCAAACGGTAGAAAGGACTTGAGCACTCGCGCGCGCAGCTTGCAAAGCCAATAACAACCTCGCCTTGGTAGCGGTTGCAGACCTGACAGAGGCGTTGGGCGATGACAGTGTGGCACATGCCGCTTCTTGCTCTTGAATTATCGTCTCTCGGGTTGCTTGCTGCATGTGGTGGTCTTCTCTTGTGAAGCCTAGGTGTGGTCAGGTAATGATACGCAGAAGTCGAGCTGATGTAAAATGAGCTTGGCTGAGCCCTATGAAATTCTTGTTTCAGCATGAAGAAGAGCAGAAATAGTTACTATTTGTAGGTATGGCTACACTCGGATGATGTTGACGGTGCTGGCCGTATGGGTTGATGTTACGATCTACGTTAAAGTTACAACCAAGCTTGTCCTTCCACTTCATGGTGCACACTCCTAAAGGTGCAACACGTGCACATGATGCAATGGAAATGGGAAAGGGTACCTGGTTCTCATACCCGGCAATGGTAGCCAGAGAAGAGAATAACTAAGATGCTGTAACTTTCAGTGAGGCTGAGCACTTTGAGAGATACAACTTCATTAAATTTTAACAGGTGAGGAAATTCTGCGGTCAGGGTAATGACGGGCAGACTTACCTATCTTATGAAAATTCGTGGGAGCTCAAAGATGTCAAATCTAGGTGAGCTCGAGGTGTTGCATTCGTGGTCATCTGTTTGTTTCTTGAGCGGGCAGAAACTAGCTTATAGACTCCTCCGGGAAGTTGAGAGGTTAAGGGTAAAGGAGCCTTGAAGTTGTGCCTACTATACCGGCCGTACTTGCAAATCAGAATAGAGTTCACAGCGTTTAACATATGACAGTCCCCAGAGTTAGTTTCATAAATACTGCTCGTGATGATGCTCCAAGGCGTTGATACGATAGCCATGATCTGCTGAGCTGGGTTCGCTCCATTTTGCGTTTATTTTCATGGCATTTAATGAAGGCATTTCTTCCAACATACTACAGGTAATGTATGATTTTAGATCAGCCTAACGTAGCGTCGCGACTCACTAGCTTCTAGGTGTCTGATGCCATGCTAACGCAGGTGCCGTCTCTTTGTTGACTCGCACATTGGTATTCACCTAACTATCACTGTGGCATGAGATATAAATTGCGAGCTATATTCGTGTTTTTTTCGTTAATTCATCATGATCCAATTGGAATCTACTTAGCTGCGAGCCGGGTCCAATCTGTACTTAGTTAATGTCTCTACTCTCTCATGGTTAATAGCTCTCGCAATGGTATGATCAATCTGGTCAGGCCTTTTGAGTATAACGGCCGGCTACTAAGACTCGGCATGAATCTTGACCTCGGAGACGGAATTGATGAAATGGATATTGGCGCGAGGTGCTGGGCTTTCCGCAGGATGGCGGTGCGGTGACGAGCCACTACATAAGTATTTGGGAAAGTAGCATCTCCTGCATCAAGATGTCGATCTTACAGGAAGTTTGTCATGTGAGGGGACGTTACTATTCATAGATGGTTGGTAGTTCCGTTTGAGCAAATGAGAGGAGCTGACTCTGTCAGGTATGGGGCATCTGATCAGCCAATTTTTCATCAAGAGGCCAATTAATATATCTTTCTCTACACATTGTATGCCAGTCCAGTTATCAGAGGTAAAACAAGTCAATAGATTGTGAGGAGCAATATTGTACACAGCAGCAAAGCCTTGTAGAGACTTTTGATCTGAAGTGAACTTCAAGCTCCAGAGATAGACCAAACAAGCCTTGCAAAGTTGGTCTGTATAGTCATCGAACCGGCTGTTAATGTAGAGTCACCCGCCAAGTGTACAGAAGTATTAATATAATGAGGATACATGGGATAGTGGTGTACGCACGTTAGTGCAGGTCACCAGAATATTTTAAGAAAACGCGTGGATAATATTAATAAATTTCATATTTTAAAATGATTTGCCATCAATATATGTTCCATAGGCTACAATCGCCTGGGGACCCGTGCAACAATTACAGAAAGCTTCTAATACGTCTTTCCTACATTCGTACCAACTCTTGACGTGAGAGAGAGGCACCAATTCACAAGTAACCCGGTGTGTGACAATACTCATCGCAGCCTCAAAGCGAGTTCTACATTGTAGCCCTAGTAGCGTACAAAGTAAACCCATAAGACCTGCACTGTTCCAGCGCCCTGGATTGAGGTGGTAACCATGAAGGACTAAAAGAATACAACAATCTCGTTGGCCGCGGTGGGGACGATGCCAAGATCTGCCTGTCCCTACCGAAAAGTCATATTCTATGGGCTTGGTTTGAGGTTGACCAGCTTGGCATTCGCGTGAGAACCACACATCGGTGTGTACTTTAATTGAAGATCGAAATGACTGCCAACAGTTCTGCATGGCTTGCTGTGAAGAGAATGGTAGTAGAACCATCATACAGCTAGGTTCTATAATAGTAATTCCGTAGTTTCCTTCTGCCTGCAACCCAGTATAGGGATATTGATTTTTAGGCGCTGCGCAGTTATAAAGCTGCTTGCCGCACAGATAGCAGCCACAAGCTACACAGCTCAATTCAGCATAAAGAGTTGTTGGCATTGCGGGAGATTTTAATGTCGATTGCATGTCAGTATAACAGCTTTCTGCAGGAGTCCATGCTGGTGAATCTAGTATACCACTAGGAAGATACCATTGACATTCAGAAAGCTGCTGAGAGGTGGTAATGTCGCGCGGTATCTCATTCTCTGAGGTATTAAGGCTGTTACTGCATCTGAGGTTAGAGAGACGCTCGAATGTAGCCATTTTATAGATGAGACGAGGCAACTGCATGCGCTCTTGGGTGTGTTTTGTGAGAATTGTCAACTCTGTCCCAAGCCTTCGTCACTTGAAACATCGCTCATATTGTATAGCATTCACATTTGGAAAGACAAAATTAACTTCTAGGTCTTTGGCGAAGTCTCGCCACCATTTGAAGGTAGCGTGATAAACATGCCATATGAACGGGAACAGTATAAGCGCCCCTCCACCCTCCAGCTTGGCCAAAACCTTTCTTTTCCGCGATTTTTTATTGATAGTAGCTAATTCCATGTGCGAAAACCAACAGGGTTTTGTGGATGTAGGTTGTGTGTCTGCCAAGGTTAATTATTGGGCTATGCATGGACATGGCTTGCTTCTGCACTGGCGATACGAGCCGTTTGATTTGCAAAACGGCTGATTGTCTGTTGATTTTCTTATTAAAGGTTACTGGAGGATACAGTGCTATCATGGAAGATACAATGCTATCAGTATTCCTTCGAAACTTAGGATTCCCTCTCAGCTTTGTCCATCTGCACAAATGCTCCCACACAGATTGAGGTATTGTCACGGAGAGCCCAGCTCTATGTAGATGGATACTATAGATACCTCAAGCCTCCCACTGTAATATACCCATAGGGTGATCTTAGTAGCCGGTCTCGGCGGCCCCTGTGGGGGGCCCCCGGCCCCTCTTCCCCTATTCAGGGGGGCGTCTTCAGGGGAAAATCCCTTATATAAACCCCTCATAGGATTAGGTAGTCTGGGGAAGTCACTTATCGTTACACCTACATTCTTGACCCTACGTTCCGTGACAGTTATGAGCCCGGTGCACCGACCCTTCTAAAGATATCCTTTCCTAGCTATACAGACCACTGTGAGACCGCTAGGGAGGAATTCTGACGGGTCGGCTGACTTCCAAAAGTACGATCGGTACTAGGCGTCAAGACACTCGATGAGTCCTTCCCCAATTCACGAGCAATCGGGAAGTAAAACACATCACCAAACACTCCTTGAAGACATCTACCTTCGACCAAAGACTGGGAGAATTTGACCCATCCCTTGATTTTTGGTGAATTTCCAAAGTTACGTCAAATACACGACCCACTCGACGGGAAACTACCCCAAAACACCACCGAATTCCCACATCGCGTCCCGGCGACCCGCACACAAACATGTCTACCTCAACAACGAGGAATGACAATGTCATGAAACTTCACAAGCCAATAGATTGGCCGGAGTGGATTGAGTATATCGAAATGGAAGCCAGGGAGAGAGATGTGTGGGAATATATCGACCCCGACGGGGAGGAAACCCTGACACGGCCAGAGAAGCTAACGGAGGTGTCATTACCAAACCCAACGCATATCGTCAGGGTCAGGGTGAACCGCTCCACAAAGCGGACCCCGGGCTCCGGCGGTACGGATAACCCACCAGACAATATGCCGACCTCCTCCTCCACAGCAAAACGGGCAGGCCCGGTGACCCGGAAGTCTAAGGGGAAACAGCCGGGGCCTCTGCCGTCAGACGAGGAAGACGAAGAAGACGATGATGATGATGATGACCCAGAAAGCTGGGAGGAGCAGGTCCAAGAAAACCCCGAATATACGATCCGGGCAAGGGACGTGGGGCTAAGACTACAGCTATATAGGACCCAGATGGATCAATATGACCGTACGCAGAGTCGTATTCAACAGGTCAAAGGGATCATCAACAGGACCGTTTCGTCTGACTATGTCCGGTATATCAGGAAGGAATATACCGCCCGTGGGGCTCTGAAGACCCTCAGTCAGAAGGTCAAGCCGTCATCCTGGGTTCTGGAGGAAGAAGCTGTCAAGGACTATGAGAAGGTCAAGAAGCTATCCCTGAATAAGATGAAGGTGTCAGACTATGTAGCCGAGTTCCAAAAAGCCCACAATCGTTGCCGTGACCTAGGCCTGCCCGAGGGTAAAGTAAGCTCTGGGATCAAGGATTTCCTTGGCATTGTTCAGCAATACGACCCTGTCTGGTACGGTGCCGAGCTGAAGGTATATTTGAAGCTCAAAGACGAAGGAAAACCCCTCCCAACAGTCAAGGAATTCACAGAGGACTTCCGGAGGACGATGGAGGTGAAAGAATCCGGCCACGGCCGGGCGTCCGGCGCAACATTTTCCGTAAGCTGGGCAGGAACCGACCAATCAAAAGCCGGCTCTGACAAGGCTACGGCAGCCGCGTCAGGTGACCGAACTAGCCCGACCAATCAAAACGCTTCAGACCAATTACCACAACAGGAAAGTGAGGACCAAAAGAACCGGCACTCCGGCCGCACCAAGTCCTTCTCCACCTGCAAATACTGTAATATGCGTCACAACGTCAGAAATAAAGATGAAGCTTGGAAATCTTGCTGGTATATAGTCTCAGTTCCAGAGCACATGAGGGAGAGATTTCACCCCAAACCGACCATCCAGTCACGAGTAAATGAGGTGATCAAGAACGACCCTCAGAGGGAAAAGATCGAGCTCGAGAGAGCATCCCGAAACAACCCCACATCTCCTGCCGCAATGTCTGTGATGGCAGGAGCTAGTCTTGCTATATCACAATATGCCCTCAAGAATAGTGTTATTTTAGATTGTGGCTCGACTGTTCACGTCTTCAATGACCGGAAATTCTTCCAGGACCTTGACGAAACAGACATCCAGACCCTGTACGCTGGAGACAGCTTTATCCCGGTCTTAGGATCCGGAAAAGCGTATATCTCGATGCCAAATTCAAGGGATTTGATGTTTAGAAAAGCCCTATATGCCCCGACCTTCCACACCAATGCTGTATCCCTCCGGCAGCTCAAAAGGCTAGATATCCACTGGGATAGCTATACCTGTGAGGCCCGGAGAAGACCGTCGGGAGAGTTCATGTTCAAGACCTTTGAACAGCATGATCAGGAGTGCATTCTGTACAGACCGCTCACAGAGCCGATACAGGCGGCTTCTTTCTCCCTAGCCACGGGATCAAAAACACCTATCCTAGGAGACGCCGGGCTATGGCACGCAAGGTTAGGTCACCCCGGGAGCCGGGTTATGGAACATATGACGGAAAACGCGGTAGGGGTCAAGATCAAGGGACCAAGTCTCGTTGAATGTGATATCTGTGCTATGACGAAGATCAAGGAAACGCCTTCTCGCCGACCAGCCGGCGAAAACCTCCCGAAAGGTCCGCTGACCGTTATTTCCTTTGACCTATTCTACTATGACACCGTGGGGTTCAATGGGGCACGTTATTTTGTGGTCTTCACCTGCAGGGAAACCGGGATGCGGTTCACATATACCCTGAAGTCGAAGACGGAGCTTAGGGACAGTTTTTGGACCCTTGAAGCTCTATTTCGCCGGCTATATAACATAGACGTGAAGATCATCATGTCTGACAATGACACTTCCTTCTACACTAAGGAAAACATCCACAAGTTGGATATGAAGGGACTGACGGCCATGAGAGCTTGCCCTGATCATCACTATCAGGCAGGGCATGCAGAACGCTCTGGAGGGGTCCTGAAGGTCAAAACTAACCTCCTCCTAGCCCAGTCAAACTTCCCCCCGGAAATGTGGCCTATAGCGGTTGAAGCCGCAACATACCTGCTAAACCGGACACCAAGGGAGCTTAACGAGTGGAAATCGCCCCTCGAGATGCTGTATTTTTGGCTAGGAACCCACAGAGAGGCGTGGAAACACAAGGCAAAGAGCCCCAAGCCGGATATCTCGAACCTCCGGGCATACGGATGTAAGGCTTATGTGTTAACATCAGCTTATATGCGAAAAACAGCGAAGAAAACGGACCCAAAAGCTCACATTGGCTATCTTGGAGGATATGCCTCGAGCACACAGTATTGGTTATGGGTGCCCGCGATCAAGCGCACCACATTGATCAAGAGTTCTCAAGTTATGTTTGATGAAACCCAATTTTATCGACATCACGAGATTCCTCAGTCTCTGGAGACCATCCGGGACATAGAAAACATCGTCAACGACCTCGAAATCATTGACTTCTGGGAGGCTGAAGTTGAAGCCTTCACAGAGACACCAGAAACACTACCAACACAGGGACCCACTTTCCCTGAAGAGGCAGCAAATACCACCAACACAACGGAAAACATCACTAACACGGAAGGAAAACCCACCTGCGACAACCTCGATGACAACAATCAATTGCACACACCGCCACAATCGCGGGATCCGACCCCAAGCTATACCATTGGAACCGCAGAGTCCAATATTATAAGCATACAAAATATCTTGAATAGCGACCCGACAACAAGTCCAGAAAGCGCGAGTTTCACAGCGGCTCTCGTCCAAGATTGGATGCAACCCAAAAATCGCGAACACCAATCAACACTTCCGCCACTACCGAGGTCGATCGAACACATCTTCAAGAAAAACGCCTGGAACCTCTGGAAACCGGCTATACAGACCGAGCTTGACCTCATTCGAGAGCGCGAAGTCGTCTCTATCATCAAGCTGACCGACGTCCCGAAAGACGCCCAGATTATTGATCTACAGTGGGTTTTCGACTACAAGGTTGATCACCTCGGGTATCTTAGGAAGAGAAAAGCGAGACTAGTAGTCAGAGGCGATCAACAATGGGCAAATGGGCTGAACACCTATGCCGCAACGTTAGCTATAAGAGCTTTTCGGCTCTTAGTTGCTATAATGACCTATTTCGACCTGGAAGCCCGTCAGTATGACTTTGTGACCGCGTTCTTGAACGCCGAGCTTTCGCCCGGGGAAACGGTCTATTGTCGTATGCCAAAGACCGGACCAGAAAAGCCGGACCGCACACATGTTTGGAAGCTCCTGAAGGCGCTATATGGCATGAGGAGATCGCCATATCTGTGGTATAAGAACCTCACAACCTTCTGGAAGAAACAGGGATTTGAGACCATCCTTGAGGAACCCTGTATAATGTTCAACGGCAGGATCCTCATCTTCTTCTACGTTGACGACCTTGTTATCCTATATCATAGGTCTCACGAAGAGGAATTCCAACGCCTCCACGAGACCCTTATGAAGGCTTATAACGTCACTGACCTAGGGGACCTCCAGTGGTTCCTACGGATCAGAATAACCCGTGACCGGGCTACTAGGGAGACCTGGCTATGTCAAGATGCCTATATGGAAAGAATGGCCTTACAGTTCAACTGTGGTCATCCTGACAGGCGGAAAACGCCCCAACCGTTGCCAACAGGGAGTCTCAAGCCCTATGCCGGAAAAGCCACACCTTTGGAGGTTAAGGAATACCAGAAGAAGGTCGGAACGATCCAATATCCGGCCACAATAACCCGGCCGGATGTGAGCTTTGCAGCAGGAAAACTCAGCCAATTCCTCTTGAACCCGGGTCCGGAACATCATGCTGCCGCAGACCACTGTATACAGTATCTTTATGACACCAAAATGACCGGAATCCGGTTTTCTGGGGGTGACTCAAGCTGGAAGGCTTATTCAGATGCCTCCTTTGCCGACGATACTATAGACCGTAAGAGCAGTCAAGGCTATGCCATTATGCTGTTCGGGGGTCTTATAACCTATAAGTCAGGGAAACAGGATACCGTTACAACCTCCTCAACAGAAGCCGAGCTCCTTGCCCTCTCACAAGCTGGAAAGGAGGTTATGGCGTTCAAACGGCTATGTAGGGATATCGGGCTCGACCTAGGAGTCGATTTTCCCACTATTTACTGTGACAATCAACAGACCTTAAGGCTTGTGACCCAAGAGGTAGCCCAGCTATACACAAAGCTCCGGCATGTTGATATCCACCACCACTGGCTCCGTCAGGAAGCAGCCAAAGGGACCGTTAACCTTGAATGGATACCCACTGCAGAGATGGCTGCTGACGGGTTCACAAAGGCGCTATCCGGTCAGAAATTTGCCCGGTTCAAAGAGCAGATCGGACTAGTCAATTGTCCCACACAAGAGGCGAAAAACCCGACTTTTCATGAGGAAAAGTCAACAAACGCCTCAGCCAAGTAAACACCAAAAGTGGTGGGGGCACCTGACTCACCCATACTCTGGCTAATCCAAGATTTGAGAATATCGTCATAAACCTCAGAAGCAGAGTATCTTCCGACGAAAGTTTCATTCGATTCCATGAAGAACTGCGTGACTACTCGCTGAGTGTCAATCCACTGGAGTACCGCAGGAAAGCATGACCTATTCACAACACCAATTTTCACAGCAAACAGCTAAGAAACACACAGTAGATAGATTCACTTCTTCATTCTAACTTCCACAGACTGGATGACCTAGTTACAGGCCCTACAGCCTGGGGGGGTATGTCACGGAGAGCCCAGCTCTATGTAGATGGATACTATAGATACCTCAAGCCTCCCACTGTAATATACCCATAGGGTGATCTTAGTAGCCGGTCTCGGCGGCCCCTGTGGGGGGCCCCCGGCCCCTCTTCCCCTATTCAGGGGGGCGTCTTCAGGGGAAAATCCCTTATATAAACCCCTCATAGGATTAGGTAGTCTGGGGAAGTCACTTATCGTTACACCTACATTCTTGACCCTACGTTCCGTGACAGGTATACACAATCTTGTATATGGTTCTTGAAACCAGAGCCAACATTTTTTCAATTCTCTCTGCGTTAAAATTATTGGACCATTCACCAATGCAAACTAGTTTGTCGCCGGACTCCCTATTTTAAGGACCCCTCTAGTATTAACTGTCTCTAGAGCTGCTTAAAACAATTTATTTAAAAGCTCCGAGTATTCGACTAGCAACGAATCTGTTGTCGTCGAAGGCAAGAACTGCTAATGAAGTTATTGAGCCCCTGAGATTGAGATTGAGATGTAATGCACCGCATTTACCGAAATCTAAGTATTCATCCAAGGAGCTTTAGGAACTTCCGTGTGAACGACATACTCTATATCTATATCACTCTTGCTTTATCAGCACTAAAGTGCTTCATCTCTGATTATCCCATAACACGGTCTTTTGAATACTAAGAATGGAAAGCTGTGCAAAACTTTTGGGCCTTATTTGGGGGTATTGTGGGCTGACTTGGTAATACACGTGCAGGCGCAAAAGGCTCCTATAATGTATACAGCCGTCAAATGCCATGTTTCATTGCATACTTCGTAATTGGCAACATTGAACAAGGCTCCTTAGCATTGCTTCCTGTAGCTAGAGTATTTCGACAAAGCCGACATGCTGGGCTGACTCAAGGCAAATCTGCTCAGGTAGTCATTTTGCGCACCATTGCTTAGCTCAAATGAGTGCATCAGTGATTATACATTTGTGATTTGGGAATGACGATGTTCAGAATGTCGTTCTGGATGTTGGTCTTCACAGCGTCTTGGTCCACACCTCTGGGAAAGCTGAAGCTACGCGACAAATCATTGACGCTGCGTAAAGTGAAGAAAGACTTGTCGTGCTCAACAGGCTGCTGGCCGATACCGTTGGTGTATTTTGCAAGCCTAGCAGATACCCTTTTATTCTCGGTCGTCGTTTTTGGTAATGTCTGCTCCTCTTTGTCTTCCGTGATAGTACCGTACATGTTATTATCGGCATGAAGGTCTGCAGGGGGTGTATCAAAGTTATAGGTGCTCTCAGTCCTGTAATGAATGACTATTGTCCGTGGCTCAGTGAACTCGATATAGACCTCCCCCTCCTTCATGCTGGGGAGCTCTCCTCGGAGTTCATAGGCTATACTAGTCTCATAGACGTCAAACTTAAGTTGCCAGTGAAGTAATCTAGTAGGGCGACCATTTGGGACTTGATGAGAGTATTTATCAACGTCGTCAAGTAGTCGCAAGAAGGGAGAGGAGGAAACGTCAGGGTCAGGAAGGTTATGGGTAAAATGAGCCATGTCGGGTGTCGGTTAAACGCTAGGCGACTAGCGATAAGTTTGAGGTTGTTGTAGAAAGCCCTGAAAGAATTATGACCTATAAGATTGCATATAGTTTTCTATTTTGTATATGTCTTTAATAACAATGGGATTGTAATCAAGGAGCCTAAGTGCTACTTTATACCTCTGGCAAAACGATGTGGACCTACCCCGATGCTAGGATTTGGGCAAATCTGAACGCAGACAGAGTACTCATACATGACAGAACACACGCGAGATTGAGTTTTAAATCGAGCCAGAACTGTGATAACGTCACATACCATCCGGTGTCATACAATAATACCACCACATAATCAAAAACCTAATGTCAGGCAATGTGGTAGTAGAATTAAGTTTCAATATTATTTCATGGGGTAACGGTCTTATAGCAACGTAAATCATGGCATGCTATGCAGTGTTCTTACATGGAGAACCATTTTTGTGACTGGCCCCAATCATGCACACCTTTGAGCAGTTCATTTGCTTACCGGTCAACCCTATAGCCTAGCAATGAGTGTTCTGAGTAGATTGATAAAATAGAAAGTGTTCAGTCACGCGATCTGTCCTAACTGGGAAATTAAGCGGCCATTTTGATTGGTCGAGGTCGGAGACCGTCCGAGTCTTCTGATAATCATCAAGTTCATCATCATCAATTCAAGTCTTTTTTGGCCCAATTGAGTTCAGTATCTTTGGGAAGCATTTGATCACATCCTTCTGATCATATCCTAGGTCTCAGACTTTTGAAATATCCTTTTGTTATTTATTTACAAACTTCCCTGCGGTAAGGGCTTGGATAGCTGATAGACATTACTATCGGATGCAGCAAGGCAAGTCACGGCGCGAGCGCGCTAATTGTATCGCTAATCTAATCAATATTAGATAAGGTAGCTGAGACTCAATTGACTGCTCAAGAAATAGAAAGACAAGCTTGTCCCTTTTCAACCAATTCGTCGCCTACCAACAGGACTGGTTTTTAACCGCAGCAGCTTCGTTTTTGGGCTGGTTGTGATGTTTTGCTGTGTTGTTATCAACCTTTTCTCGCCCAAACAAAATATCAACCCTTATTTAAAGAAAAAACTGATTCTATTCTAAAATTATAAACTACCCCTAATTATGAGAATCTACTCCATTTTTATATTTTGTTATTGCAATTAATACCGAATATTATCACAATAAAGGTGAGGAAAATAGATAAAATGGAAATTAATAAATTCGAAAAATAGAAGAAAATGTTAATATAAATAAAAAGGATAATAAACTGAGTCCCTTATTCCTATAAATAGACTGAAGCTTGCAGCTGTGGTGATTTTGCTAGTCTCTCGACTGAGAGATTTTCCCAGACCCGTTGACCCATTACAACCAGTTTATCCCTTGGGACTAAGTTCGACCATTAGCTTTGTTTTATAGTGTTTTTCACTTCGCTGACGTTCCGCAAGAGTTTGATTGCCGCTCGAACGATGAAAACAGTCTAGGCCCACAATATTGGATCAATACCGAATGTGGTACAGACTACAGCACGGACAATGGTCTGAGTTGAGACGAAGTCCCGGTATCCACGGCCTACTCTGCACGTGGTAGTATGGGCTGTCCGATTCGACTGTGTGCCGAATAGTACAGTTAGTTGATGGATACAAGGACTACGCAAATCTGGCACTAGCGCTAGGGAACTACTCAGTAAATCTGCCGTAATGAACTCGGAGAGAATATTTGACGAATCGCCGTATGCCTACTTGAGATCAACACCGCCTGCTATGATAACAATCGCCAAGGCAAACCTCTGATTCAATTCAGGCTAGTATCTTTAATGCAGTGTAGTTAGACTCTAGTCGTTTCAAGGCTCAGCAGCAGTGGGGAGGGATCGTGATTGATCGTGGCGAGCGAGTCCCTGCTGGCGGTGCGAAGGGCTGGACCATGGGGATTTGAACCTTGTCTAAGTTCTAGACTAGGGTGCATTTAGCGGGAGGAGTTTGGGGATCATGAATTAAGCTACGGATCTACGTACCTCCCGCAAAGCTTGGCTTTGAGGTAAGATTGCCAAGCGTGGGGAGTGGGCGGTGTTGTGGCTGGGTAGCCGTTACTCTCATGACAGGGCCCCTTGCGTGCAGTGCCGTGTCAGCATTCACCTGTTCGCGTGGATATGTTATGCCCAAGAGGGATAGCCACACCATCAGTTGTGACTTCAATTGGGCAAGCAGGCCAGGAAGGTCAGAGAATTGCAACGGCCCTCTAGCAAGAAAGTAATACCGTCAAGGCTTGCTTCACCGGACTGCAAAACAAAGCTTTGTGCTTGGATAATTGCTGCAGTGGTAATTATCGACAACTGTTTTGCCGCATGGTTTAACGGTCCAGAACAACTGTTGCATTTACCATATTATAGTCAATACTAATATCATTATTACCACGTCTGGCACTACAAAAATTACCACCTCTAAGCATAAATTGACTGTATCGCATAATCGTGCCACTATCCGCTGTTTTTCTCGTCAAGTACCAACCTTACCATACTCTCACCTGACCCCTGCATCATTTGCTATGTCGCAACTTCTTCTGCCTTGAATGATGTGCTTTGCCTCTCGAGAGGTCATCAGCCCTGTGCGTAGGACGCAATTTAGTCTCTCAAGTTCGTGCTTTACGCTTTCATCGTACTCCTCAACAACACTATCAAGCCTTTTATCCCAAGTTGGTATTCTTGCTGGTAAGATGCCATACATTGCTCCATCGAGTTCAGTGCTTTGGGTTCTACCGATGAATGTACACCAGGACGTGGCGCCATGGCGTTGCGGAACGAAATCTCAACAACTGAATGGCCAATCGACCAAAAAATGCTGCTCGACTGCTAACATAAAATAACGCATGGGCCTTCTCAGACACGGCTCGGGTTCCTAAATGCAAGCTTCACAAAGCAGGCAACTGCCTTCATTACTACAAGGGCTGCGGGGAGTTGGTTCATTTCATTCATTTTCTACATAGGTTCGAATGTGATATGCAGCTCTGAGCTAGTTCCCTCTACTACTGCGTGCGGATCCGCTCAGAAGACGCCCCCCCCCCCCCACATGCCGGAGAGCACTAATAAGATTCAGCCCTGTGAGTACTTGTGTTGAAGGGAATGCTGTTTACTTTCATCCCTATGGACTTATATTGAGTTTGCCTGTACTCCGGGCGGGGACGGAATGAACCTTGTGATGCCAATCCGGTTCGATGCAGGCATTGTGCAAAGGGGAAGTGTCGATACATGCAAACAGAACTGCTATTGCCACTGGTTATACTGCGAAAGTTTGCTTTATTGATCACGAAAAATATTTCTTGCGGCCGTGAAAGAAAATTCAAAACCAATGGGTAGATAGAATATTATTGTTTCTGTTTGCTGTACTACAGCTTAAGAAGCGAACCCGGCTCTCGACACTGTGCCTCCCCCAACCAAACCTGCCCCTGTAATTTAGTGGGCAAAAGTTAAGGTCAGTAATTGCCGCAGTTGCGGGAACCACCTTAGAAGCACCTACTGCTCGTACCACTTTTGTCCACGGCAGTGTTTTGTAGGCTATCCTGCTTGGGTTTCTGGCACTGTTATGCCACTCAGTGTAGAAGTGTGCACTGGTCATCTTACCGGGGCGGTGCCAGCCACAAGACACCGCAGGTTGTGGACCTTGCCCAAAGCCCTATGGACATTCAGCTGGTGACATTCTTCGCGGCCGCTAGTGCACTCTTAATCACTCGCATGTAGTAGTACCCTGCCGCGAACTAGTGATTTGATTTATGATATGTACCCCACGGATGGCGAGGCGTCGTTGGTGACTCTTCGTCTATACCGCAATCAGATCATCAGGTTATTCTGCGAGCCTACTCGACGTTTACTGGCGTACTGTGGCTGCGAGCAGATGTTGTGAACCCTTGATGAATATAAACTGCCAAGGCGGCAACAGAATCCATTCTTACCATCATCCTACCTAAATTACATTTACTAGCTTCCAATTCGCGGTACACTCATAATGGCTTTCGTCAATACCACAAGCTATCTCGAGGCACCTATGCAAGAATGGCTGGCGGACTTCCAGGTTAACCCCACATCACTGTCATCCACCAGCACCGTAAGCATCCGCCGTCTTTGTTTCTTCTTCATGGTTACTTCTTTTACAATCACTGACAGGACCATCTTTTGGCAGATTGATCCATCAAACCCGAAAAATGAGCTGACCTCGTGCGATCTTTCGGACGGACTGTTCAGCTTAATGCCATGTTCAAATTTCGATCTGGATTCTAGTATCACACACTCCGTCATCAACGAACTCATCCAGCCCGTGTGGCAACATGAGACTTATACAACACCCACTACCGTTCCACTCTTGGATAGTCCTTCGCCGCATACCTTCGCTGATCTAGCAACAACGAACTCATGCTCGCCAATTACTCCTGAACCTCACACTGGTGCGACACTGTTTAATAGTATTAAGATCAATTACCAACATCGGCAAACCAGCAAATGCATCTCGCCGAAAAATAAAGGTACAACTCGGCTGCAAAATCGAATATCTGCCTCAAAATGTCGTCAAAAGAAGAAGAAGCAAGCCCAGGAGCTGGAAGAAAAGCTACAACAGCTTCAGTCTCAGCAGTCTAGTTTACAAACTAAGCTCAATGAGTTGAGGGAGGAGGCGGTCCAAGTGAGGCATCTTCTGATGATCCACTCGTCGTGTAACAACCGCGAAATCGACGAATGGGTTAAGTCAAAAGCTGCGAACTTCGTACAAGGCATCTCGCCGTGAACTTGAATAAAGCGATTTGTTTATCTTGCAGGAGAATCATAGCCTCAAAGAACTGTATCATGGATGAATGTCACTGTGATCACCTAGTGAAGATTCAGGGATGTAAGCCAGGACCTTTGCAATCCCCGATAATTGCTCAAGTACCTATGTGCAACAGTTTAATCCATTCCCAAAGGATACACCAAATGGCAAAAGGGTTGATATCGGTGGAGAGCAATAGGGCTTTAGGTGGTTTCAGGTACATGTGTGCTCCTGTCTGGTACTTCTTTTGTGTTACTTGCTAACGCCTTCCCAGTCATTCCCGACCTTACCCGCGGGTCTCCTTCTCGTGTATTTTAACGGGTAGGTTTGCTATGCCCTTTATATCGTAGGCCGGGCACACATCATAAGATCCGCCACTGTGGTCGTTATACCTGCTGCTCATAGGAACACTCCCGTTCAAGCATAAGTTAAGTATCCTTTTGAACTGCTCCATGGGTCGAACCGCTTAGAAGCAGATCTCTGTCCAAGTTGGGTATATTGACATCAATCTTTTCTGTATTAGTAATGGCCTCTGGACCAACAGTCTCAGTTTTCTGTGCATCGCGTTCTGTTTTGCTCTTGGCAGCTTCAGCGTAGCCCAAAACCTTAGGATTCCGTCTTCTAGTTTTATGAATGCCCTAGGACAATGCAGGCATGAGCACATGAAAAGAAACCCCACTACACTGGATAAGTACATCGGCAGTTCTCATTCCAATGATAATAGGAGCATATCACGAGCCTTGCGCAAAATTAAGGAGGATGGAACGAGACGGGCTTCTGCTAACCGATGACGAATGACTGATAATAGCGCTCATAGCCTGGCTTTGTGATAAACCCTACGACACGAGCCAACTATTTAACCTTGAAGAAGTATTGTAAGCTTTGGGCCCCCAAAGCAAGGAAACAAAGACATGTTAGTGGCGAGGTGGGCAAGAGGGTAGCAGTGTAGGTGCCCGTCCCTGGTCCCTCCCCCAATCTCAACATTAAAGTCAAGATAATTCATTTTCGTATACTTTACAGCTTCACTCTCAACCAGGAGATCAGGATTAATTCAAACGCCAGGTTCTACCTTAACCTGCGCTCACGTGCTCAAGAGCTGTCAGTAGAGGAGTCCTGCAGAAGTGTCTAATAGTTTTGACAAGAGTCTAGATACGTAAGAACGAAATGTGCCTCCTGACCTCTGCACTATATCACCATAATTACGCTGATTTTCGACCTTGATACACGGTCAGGAATTCAACCCCCTACTGTAAGAAGGCCACTCAATCTAACAAGTAATATTGCTGATGATACAATCGGGACAACGACTATCCCTCAACATGAGATTGATGTGAACCCAAGTACCATATATACAAGGCCAACTATCTAGCCTGGTGTAGGGCATATGCAAGATCATTCATTGCAGGGAGGGCCGCAGCCACTCGCAAGGTTATCTTTGAGTTCGATCAACATGTGATTGTGAGTGATTAATCCAAAGAGGTTAAATTCAAAGATCTTCATTGGAGTCATACATCAATGATTTCAATCAGGAGTGTTTTAGAGTTTGGATAATATGCACTGAAGCCATTCATTAACTGACTTGCCATTCATTTTATAACAAACCTATTCCCTCTTGAATAGACTAAGATTACTTGCACCTCTTTAATCAAATATAGCTTCCCCGACGCTATCTATTTCCTCCTCTTGAGATCCTTTGACAATTGTCCTGGTTCCAATGAGCAGAAGCTGGGCATTGGCGTATTCAAGGTGTGCGGGCTTCGACGGCACCCAGCGCAAGCATCGGAACTCCTTCCAGATCCTACTTCCATTGAAAATTAGCGGGCTTCAATGTAAAATATTCATACATGGTATAAGTCTTTCTTACTCTTCAGAAAAGTTAGGTCCTGACGAAACTTGTGTATTAACAGGGCCTTGGTACGTCGGGTTTTTAGTAAACATAATAAAACTTCCATGATCTACTAAACCTATGAGTTTTCGAGAATCTACCAGCTCAGATGACGGCGTTATCATGTAAGTTAATCGAGTTGCACCTTGTGCTGTGGTAATAGTGTAAATTCCTCGGCCAACTTGCTTGGCGGCTGGAACATAATGTAATCCAGACCCCTTGGTCGCATACTCGGGGGAGGCTGAGAGGTCGGCTTTGATGTCATTCTCTGACTCATTTGCCTTGTTGACAAACACCATGAACCGTTCTCCTTTTCTGGGTAGTCTTTTTTTCGGCAAAATGAGGACTCTGGAAGTGCTTGTGCTGCCGACGTAATCTTGTAGCGATCGCCCAAGCTGCGCAATGGGTCGAAGAACTATATAGGTTCTCGATATGCTATCAATATTGTCGGGCATATCAATTCCCACGCGGCCACGTATGAAGAACAATATGGCTCCCGCCTCGAGGATGCTGGTCACATTCTTGGTCCCACCGTCTGAGCTCCGAACGAGAGGCACTGCACTTGACGTGTGGCCGTCGGACTAGAAGCATTGATCATCTGCCTGCACCATCAGGTTCTGTATTGTATATTACCTGGGCATGGTCATTTGAGATGTTAGGGGACTGTTGTTTCTGATTATTTTTAGCTGTCTCGCCAGATCCCAGTTGGTCTTCCATATGAGAATATCTGGCCGTCGAATCCATCCAGTTCATAGTTTGAGGGTTAACGGAATGCCTCGCGTAACATATTATGGATGCAACAAGTCATTCATATGAATGCTGGCTGGTGCGGTTGTTTGTTTCGGAGAGTCCTTGCTGGACTGCTATCTTAACATCACATGGAGTCATTCTATAACATAACAAACCCTACAGTCGACGGATTTGCGAGCGTACATCCATATCTAGATTTATTGTACAAGCTCATAAGTTAGGTTTTCGCCAAAGTAATTCAATCTCACGTTATTTAAGATTTAGGGTTAGTGTGTGGATGTGTGGATGCCACTGGGATTCATGGTGGTAAGGAGTTTCACTACTCCCTTTAGGGAAGTGGGAGAGGTTCATCAAACAGCCAATAAAATAGGAGCTTAAATTGGGTTTGTGTATATGTAGCGGAGATCGAAATGGGGCGTTTTAGCGGCCACCCAAACGGCAGTATGAAAAGTGAATATACAGTCACCCTAGAGCCACTGTAGGATATCATGGCGAGAACATGAGATATGTCACCAGCATCCTTTATGGTTGCGACTACTTCCATCTAGTTGTCATATCACGAAGCAAACTTTTAGGTAGCATATTTAAAAACTACATCATC
Source organism: Mariannaea sp. PMI_226 (assembly GCA_024336345.1). Lineage (NCBI taxonomy): Eukaryota > Fungi > Ascomycota > Sordariomycetes > Hypocreales > Nectriaceae > Mariannaea > Mariannaea sp. PMI_226. The sequence continues at coordinate 432,608 of JANFOG010000005.1, forward strand.
ATTGGCGTATTGATAGTTGTCGGATGACGTGCCCAGATTAGTTGCGCTCTGACTTGAATGGCCATTTGTAACGTAATTCACGCGTAATTGAGGTGCAAAACATATGCCAAAATAAGGCTATTCAATTACTTAGGTCGCAATGTATTCAAATTGATGCTCTTACGATGTTATTGTTTTGTGTATAGCTTGAAGCGGATTTTCTGCCAATATATCCAAAGCCATTAGTCATTCGGTCTAGACCGACCTCTCGGTCCAACAATAGTGAAATCAGCGAAGGTTGAGAAGCTGTAAGACTACTATTCCCGTGTTGGCTTGTCTACCGCCGTCCTCCTCGAGTTGAATGCGTACAAAGCGGGACATGCAGCCCCTCTCATACTCCGTATTGCAATATTACAATGGAAATAGTAGCACCACTGGTTCGTACCACAATCATACTAAAGTAATGTTAAGTGACAAAGTCGGATGAACTGGCGTGATGACTTGAACGCTACTCCCCAATGCTCGTACCACCTGTGTTGTCTTACCTCTTGTCAATATCTTAAGGTTTAGCTTGCAGGTAAATGGCGTATAGGAACCCGCAAAATGATATGAGTGACACAGGTAGCCATCAGTAACCAAAAGTGCACGCGACACCACTTGCGACACCACTTGGACGGCTGCTTTTAAACATCCCCTAAGATGTACGTCGGCATGAGCAATAGTATTAGTTTTCCATGATTGTTGAAATTCGGATATTGATTCCTTTAATTGACGTCTTGCCACTAGTACACTAACATTAGATCATTAGGATTCCTAGGAGCTATCTAGCGAATGATTCCAACGTGTACTCAATAGATAGTAAACCTTATTCCCAGGAGATAAACTAGTCATGATAGTTTTGTAGCAACGGAAATGATTAGATATAATATATCATTATTACGGTCTAATCGCTTCCCAAGGAATAAACCAGCTCGCAATAGGTTTATATTGGCAAACCGGTCGGGTGGTTAGATTGATCAATAGCGGGAGTATTATGTTTAGGTATTACATCGCGTAATATATACATAGACTGTGGTAACCAAGCTATATCGTAAGCCAAATAGCTACATAGACTATATAATGGTACTGATTGTGGGGTATACACTCGCTATTGAAAAGGGTTCGCGAAGGTTTGATGTCGAATTTGAGCGAACTCTGTTGGTAGTTGGCAGCGGTTTGAGGTCGAACCCTGACGAACTCATGTTGATTAGTTGGAAATTTGTGGGGGTATTTACAGGTGATCTCAGGCAGATCAGGCCTTGACACAATATATTGGCGTCTATCTGTGATGGCCTCTACTTATGGCCAGAGCTCTAACTGACATGCACTGTCATGGCAGGATGCTGCGCCCTCAACTCAAAGCATCTCAAGCTCTATTCTAGACTACTGACGTGAAAATGGAAGGATACATAATAGATATAAGGATGAAAGTCAGTTACACGCTTAGCGTCCCCGTCAAGCCGGGCTTACTGTTATACCACCTCCAGTATAGAATATAACCTTCCAAATGATGATGCTGAAAATGACAGGCTACGTATACTTATGCATCTTGAGACTCTACTTACGTATTAATACTTCAGGGCAAACTTATAGCATCATTTGTTTCTCCTTACCTTCCATGATCAACTCGGCCTTGCGCCGCCGAATGAGGGCAAATTAAAGGCCAACCGAGTCCTTAATATAGGCACCGGGACAGCAATCTAGGCCATGGACTACGATCATCCGGCATCTAAGGTGAAAAGGTTGCCTTCAAGTAACATATTGTACTTATCATTAGTTCAATTTTAGGTTTTCGGTATCGACCTCTCTCCTATTCAACCGGAAGTGTAAGATTTCGGTTTTTTTTTTAGTTTTTATTAATATAAGCTAATGGCTGCTGAAAATGCCCCCAAATATCCAATGTATTACTGATGATGCTCCCCTCAGGGAAGACCATCAGCTTCAAAAATGGCTTGAGCTTCTTAATGATGCAGTCATCGAGTTTGGCCGAGCATATGAAGGTATTGATAACTTCAAAGGGATGTTGAGTGAAACAGGCTCCCGTTGACATCGTTGACACCCGTTACAAGTGGCAGTCAAATCACTGGGCCAAGGACCAAAATTTGAAGGAACTTGGGGCATGGCATAATGAAACATAATGAGAACATGGCGACTGCTCTTGAGTCACTTACATTGGCTCTTTTTATGAGAGTCCATGGATGGACCGGCGAAGAGGTCAGAGACTTTCTCGCCGGGGTGAACAAGGACTTGAAAAAATTGAACATTCATGCTTATTGGCCAATCTTACTGAATGTAAGCACTTCCTTTTCATACACTTCTACCTTTCGCAACTGCTTCCATAGCTGCTCGGTCCATGCACGGAAGCCTGAAGCCAAAGTCTACATTCGGAATTAGTTTCATGGTTCTGAGTATCACTCAAAATGTGTTGGGGTTTCTCTGGAGAGCTTCTTATCAAATGGGGCTTGGCATATATCCGTTCTCCACCTGACCATGTTGAGACGAATGTCACAATATAGTTGCTATGGCAGTAGGCATACCAAGATGTGGGAAACAGGAGGTTTGCAATTGAACTCAGGCTTTCCACTGCTCTAGACCGCCTTGGGGCGCTCTTATTTTAGCTGGAACTGAAGGGGTCAAGAATAATGCTAGGAGGTAATCCAATGATAACTTTATCAAATTGGTGGTATGGAACGTCTAAGAGAAATGCCTGGGTCATCGCTGTGAACTGAGTGAGCATTTTAAAATGCCGAATTATTATCGTGTATCGTTCCGTAAGCTATAATTTTTATCGATTTATTCTCTTCGCTGTGGGACCAATGTCATGTCGGTGTGAAGCTGCACTGAAGTGGCCATAACCTGAAAGCGAGTTTCGGAGTGTGTAGCATGTTGTTATCAACTCACCAACAAGTGTCTTTTCCTTCGACAAAACGAATACTATTCCTTTATTATATCCTATCTGAGTATTATTGAATTCAAGTTCTTAAACGTAGAAGCCTGCTATTGCCCATGCTCCCGACAAACCCGCGTATTGTTTGGTGGCAGTGAACTGAGATATGTTGTTGAACGCACATGTGTCGGGCGGAGCCTACCCTAGAGGAAAAGCCCGTTGCCCGTTCAACGGGAAGGAGGCTTGGGGAACGCTTGGGAATAATAATTAGTAAATTAGCTGTACGAATACTCGAATGTCCCCTATCAGTGCTATCACTGTATCTCATAGCGTCAGGCGCCCCGTGACACCACTGCTTACATATGTCTTCATCTACCCTACATCACCACCAATGAGCGTCGCGAGCATATTACGAAATACCCAGGGAAATGAGAAACTTCACCTCCGTTCACTATAATAAATGGGATAATTGCTACTAGAGAGCCTTTTGTCGGCGTAGTTATCAATAACAGTTGGTCAACACCTTCTACTTGATATATCCCCTCGTACCTGCCATCTCATTTGAGCCTGATTCGAGAGGCCTGGTGTGGATATACATGATATTAACTTGAACAAATTCAGATGCATCAGTGGACCAAAGAGCCGCGTGCCATTTTAGGTGAATGAAACTGCTAAAAGCTCAGGACTCAATTAAAGTATGATCTTGCTTTTTAAGTCTCCTCCTTACCTCTACATTGGTTACTCTGCTATTCACAGCATAGCTCAAAAGCGTCTGAATAAGTTGAGTCGTTACAGTAATTCTTGGCAGTCAGAATAAAACACCATCACTTGATGATACAAGACCATCAGAATCCAGGGACCCTTGGTATATTATTCCTATTCACGGAGAGGTTAATTCCAAGCACCAACATATATCCTGGAACTTCAGTTTCAATTGTGAGGCTGTGATGTACTTTTTGCCTTGTATGTCGACGTATTGGTATGATGGACAGATATAAATATCATCAACTCTATGTGCTACTATTTGGCTTCTCATCAAGCAGATTCCATTCAACTCACTGACTTCAAACTTATCTCTTATCCGATATCCTACAATTGTGCTTCTCCAGCTCCCTTATTGCTTCTATCTCTTGAAATTATAAACAGGCTTTTCTGTAAGATCTTCACAGCAACTGCCCTGCTCCTATCTGGAGCCCAAGCGGGTGCCATCCGCCGACAAGACATGACCAAATACACCTTTGAATTCAATTCTGGCCAGATTCAGAAGTTTGGCATGGGAGGGGCAATCTTCAACAATGCTTGAGGGTAGGTAACAAACTACTTTTAAATCAAGCATCATGCTAATATCGCTTCAAGGCATTGCTGGGTCGGTCGACTTATAAACCAAAACGGAAACGTCATTGCCGGGGCTGCTACAGCAGATGATGAAGATTGGATCCGCGCACAGCCATAACATCGTCCTAAGCACGCAATTTTCACTCTTAAGTACACCCAAATTAGTTGCGACCGGCCATATCCTATTGGTGGAGGTGTGAGCTGATGGTGATGATGAAGGACTGCTCAATTCCCCGGGTTCATAGCCGACGGAAAGGATGACAAACCATCAATTCGTGTTTATCTACTTGCATGTGTGTACTGACCATTTGATGTTGAGGCGAGGTTGGTGTGTCCTCCGAGGAGATGATGGTGGATGTCTCTCTTCTTGTACTATTTGGATTTAGAAAGACACAGGCTATGATCACGGATTGGTTTATTGTATATCAAGGGAGCGTGTTTTAGTTTGCCTCAAAGTAGACATATCCTGGTTAGACAATTTTTAATAATATAAATATATGCTGTTGTTATTTTTTGAGCTTCAATGTGACTTTGACTTGATATACCCTTTGTTCAACCGGTTCCATCCATTGGAATGTGATCTGAATGGCTGTAGCTCTTCTCTTTTCAAAATCGTGGTGCGCTTTTCCGACCGAGCTTTGCCTCGTCATGATGGAGCCCTTCCCTTGGGTCTATGGATTTGCTCCCCCTCAAGGGACAGGCTTGTTAAAAGTCAATGGTAATCCCGGAATCGGGAAAATAATACGGAGAACTTGATAGGTCAGATTTCACCTAGGTGTATCTCTGTCACGGAACGTAGGGTCAAGAATGTAGGTGTGACGATAAGTAAGTTCTCTCAGATTGCCTAATTCGATGAGGGGTTTATATAAGGGACTTCCCTGACGACGCCGCCCTGAATAGGGGAAGGGGGGCCCCATGGGGCCTTCCGAGGCCGGCTACTAAGATCACCCTATGGGTATGTTATACTAGGAGGCTCGAGGTATCTGTAGATCTCATTTACGAGACCTATAGATACCTAAATATTGGTAACAGGTTGTGCACTTCGTTCAAGGCGGATAGAAGGAATATTTGATCCAAAGAAACCTCAGATTCTGTGTTGAAGTATTCTTTCATAAATTGAAGCGAGGAATCACACAATAGCACTGCCAACTCAAATCACCGGCATGATTGGTCGAATGATAAATATAAGATAATTGTTAATTGCGTGTTACAAAACGGACTAGCTGACTGTACTAATTTATTCCATCAACAAAAGCCAAAGCCAATTTACTAACGATCAGTTCGTTCCAAAAAGCTGGAAAAGAACTCGCCCTGCCGGAGCATGCTATCGCCTCAATAAAGACTAAAGACGAAAAATTGCTTGTGCTAACCATAGAGCGCTTCAAGTAAATACTCCTTCCAATGGAAATGTGCCTCAATAGAGGAGCAGAGACAGCGGAGATAATAGTGAGCGTTTAGTAAACGCTACCGCCGCCGTGGCCGCCCTTGCCACCAGAGTTGGTGTTACCAGAGTTGACGATGGTGATCGAAGAGCTGCCAAGGCCAGTGCAAGTCTGGGCTCCGTTCTGTAAAAGAATGTTAGTATGAGTTCGGTGTTAAGACCACAGTTGGCAGCTGGAGCTGTTTTTGCAGCCGGGAACTTGTATTGCTTACGTTGTTGTTGCAGCACACAGCGATGGAATTGCAAGTGCCAGACAGGACGGAGCAGGTGAACTTGCTGTTACCACCGTTGGAACCCTTGCTGCCGCCATCAGCCTCGGCGGTACAGCAGTAAGGAGAACCGCTGCTGCACTGGATCTGCTGGACGGAGGGAGGAGGGGGAGCAGGCTTCTCAGGCTTGGGGGGCTTGTAGCCGCCGGGAGCAGCAACGGCACCGGTGACGGCGACGAGGATGGCGAGCATGGAAGTGAACTGCATGTTGGCGGTTGAAAATTGGTCTCAAAGAGAAGTTGATAGTAGAGTAGGTTGATTGAGTTGTGATGAAGTTGCTTGTTGGTTGTGATGTCTGAGAGTGATGAGGAAAAAAAATCCTTGAATGTGGAAGGGAGCTGGCCTTCTTATAGTTTTTGGATGATAGTTGAATTGCTCTCTTCTCTGCTTCTAATCTCTGCAGGACTGAATACAAGCGGCTTGTGAGGTTAGAATCCTGGCATCATTCCCCTTCCATCACCTGTCTACCCAGCTGCGTGGTACGCCATTGAACGCACTAACGGTTTCCCCTTAACTCTATCCTAGCTTAAGAGATGTGTACTCGGGAGGCCCGCTTTGTGACAGCTTCAGCCAGATCTTCGTGGGAAGTTACTTGAGTTTGCATGGTCGGATTAGACGAGCGATAGATCAGGTGGTCTAGATGATGAGAGGCGGCGAGGTCATCCGGTCAAGGCTCCAGTTGTTTGACGCCTCATTCTCCATTCCAAGTCTAACTTAAACGCTACTGAAATCCGCTCAGAGAGACTAATGCGATGTTACAGGTTTTAACAATGAGTTTATCATTGTATAATCCATTGTTTCAGTGGAAACCATAAAAACACAAGCGGGGCGGACGAACCGCTGCATCGGGACCTGCTCGATCAGGCCCAGACTTACAGATCTAGACTCCGGGATAGGTTAGAAGTAATCACTAAAAGAGGAAATGGTAATGATCTGTCACGGAGCCAATCTTCCGATGCGGATCTCGACCAACTCTGGACCCGCGTGGTCCGTAGATCGGACATGATCGCGCGGTGGTTGGAATGTAATTACGATGGCCCTAACTAGATGCGGTCGCTCACTCGTTTTGACATACGTCCAACACGTTGGCCGCTGTGTTTCATGTTGTAAGCCTTGACGCCATCTTACTTTCAGCTCCTTGAGGGGATTCAATACAATATCGTGAGTCCTAACGCCGCAGTGGCAATGTCTATCCGAGAAGTGTGGGCGCTACAGCTACTTGGATCTTACAAAGACATAGTGGTTAGTTACCATATGAACTGATGAACTTGGCGAGTACAATAGAGAATTTGGTTGGGTTATTGACGGATTGGGCGAAGTCATGGGACATGTGCCGCGTCTGCTGAGGGTGTTTATCCCAAGTCGAAACAGTGGGAATATTTCATATCCATCTGTTGAGAATCTACTCAAACTTGGCTATCTCGTTCGAACTCAGCTCAAATTACACTGTAGTTCTCAGCAACTTAGAAATTGTACAAGTTGTGAAATCATAGCCATATTCTTTTCGTAGGTCAGCGTTGAGTTGGATGGACTAGCAACTGTATCTATACGTTTAGCTGCTTCTCCCCATCTCACGTAGATCTGTTTTTTTGGTTCTATTCTAGAGGTTCATGTCACGATGGAAATGAAGTGCCGTATCGCTCATGAGTAAAGCTGTGAACCAGGCTTTGCTAGAATATGCCTCGGCCCAGATCTCTTACCAAGCGAAGAGGATGTCAGTCAATGCTGTGATTTCGGGCCTTCTTAGACTATGGTAGTGACTAAACATGAGGAAGCTAGGGGTTATAATGGTAAAGACGTCGAATGGTCACTTTGGTAATATGGTATTGCTATAGATGAAGAGCAGTGGCTTTTCAGTTGATAGGGGGCTCTCGCCGCCTCTTGTCTCGCAATGGAGGGGTACCATAGCCAAAAACTCTAGAAAGGCCTTCTAGAAACAGATCTAGTACCTCAGCTCTCTCAAGCCGGTCATCATACGAACAAGAGTCTCGGCTCCAACGCTGGCCCTCAAGCCTTTTTGAGCTCATCTTTCATCCCTCCGAGATATTCCGGCTGGTCTACATAGCAATGACACTGGAGGAGCCAAGCGGAAGGGAGCTTGGCGGCTGACAAGGCAGCCAGCTCTCTAGCGATGCCTTTGGCGTAAGTTGCCAACAAAGGAATCGGCACTGGGGGAGCTTCATATATAGACGCATAGACATGATGCATTTACTGCATGACGGGAGCATCACACGAGCTTATTTATATGTAGAGCAAGATAAAACTGCTATCGCTATGGGCCAGCCAATATCCAATTAGATAGAGGATACAGCAGCGCAAAAGTGACTTTCCGGGAACGGATGGCCGCCTTTCTTTCTTTCAACTAGAAAGGCCGACAGGAGGCAGGCTGGGCTTTGCCGAGATGGGCTGGCTATTCGCCGACCCTTGCCGATCCAAGCATACCTCATGGGTGGTGTAGCTGCAAATTTAATAGAATGACCAATTGATCAACAAATCCTGCCGATTTTTGAGTACAAACATCCAAGGAGTCTCCATAGTTGGCGATATCAGTGGCTACCTCTGTGAATTCGGAGGAACTGTATGGGTACTGAATACCCCTGCCCATGGGTATGTTGTGCCTAACTCATCTCCCAGTGATGATGGTACGCGAATCACATCGAAGAGTTAACACACGACGTATCAAATGGCCACTGCTATTTCCGGTTACAGAGCATTGCCCACCTCAAGTTGGTCTCCTCTGGGAAGGGGGAGCTGCAAGGGTCGATAAGAATCATGGATTAGATCTTTGGTATGGTCACCAGCTGGGTGCCTACCTTACTATAAACGGCAATACCATGGTTGAAGACTCTAATAGGATTAGTCAATGATATACAAGAAATGCATTAGCGGGTGGTTTAATACTCCTAAATATATGCTTGATGTTACCCCATATTAGCCGTGACTTTGTCCTAATCTTGAGGACTAGAGTAAAGGCATTTTGTGGGCAAGGGGAAAGGGGCGTATCTGCTATTATCAAGATTGACAACCTTATGGTCTAGCTTATAACCGTAACAACATCCGTGTTGAGCCGAGAAGCTGTGAGGGTCGCAATAAATCACTCTATTGATTAGAACTATAGGTGCGGTGTGCGGGGGGGCTCATGCATTCCATCCATCGGTCTGTTCCTTGCGGGGCACATGTAATAAATATGAATGGAAATAGTAATCATTGCAAACGGGCGAAATTAGAGCATCTGGAGAACCATTTATTAAGACCACTAAAATCCTAGCTTATCCATTATCGACCATTATACTCTGTAGACAAATCAGCTCATGATCGGCATTGGTAAGCAAAATATATATTAAGAAAATAAATATGAAACGAAGTATATTTTAAGCTAAATCTATGTTAAGCAAATGGACATGTGTAGTGAGCTGAGTGGTTTGTCACGGACATATATTATTTCAACAGAAAGCATTCTTTCTCCTCCAAGTGACTCCGAGATATCTGTTCTCTTAGAGTTATAAGCATTACCCAACTTGTTGTTCACACACTTGACTCATCTACGTCTCAATTCAACCATGAAGGCATTCGGTTTAAGAGGGCTAGTGCAGATTATGCTCTGTAGCTATGTCGCATCACTGCCCACTGAGTTAGTATATTTATTCAAATGGAATCCAAACTGAACGAAAAAAAAAACCAAGTCTGACGAGTTACTGTCTAGGCCTGCTGAAGTCGCACCAGAACCGATCCCTACGGACGCCGCTCCCCCCGCAGACGATGTTTTTGTTCCTGAAGATGCCAACATCGATGCCAAGCCCCAAAATCCCATGAAGATTCAAGGGTATTGGGACAATGACTGTACACAATATGCTTGGGAATATGAATTCACGCAAACGGATTCTGGCTGTTATAGCTACTATGTCCCCAACGTGTGGAGTGCAAATATCGCCTGGGCAACGGTTGTACACACTGTGGACATTTGCGAATTTTACTCTGAGCCTAATTGCAAAGGGAAATCTTACAAGCTTCGGGTTGATTGGAGCAAGACTCCCGACAACTGTTATCAAGGGAATGGAGCTCCGATCATGTCCTTCGACTGTTATGAATATGCCTGAGCGATTTCTTGATATTCATCAATCAGCCACAAAAGCTCGGTTTGTAACAGGATAATGACTAGAAAGAAGCTCGTGCTGTGAACGTCTTTCTGTGTTGACGGAATACATGTTCAGAGTATAGTCATCTAACAAGTACGTATTTATTTCTGAGGTCCTTTCCAGAAAGGGATCTGCTCTATTTAATCACAATATATATAAATAGACCCTTTTTGTCATTTTTTCTAGATGGAGTCCTGTATTGACTCTTTAGAATTTGGTATTGGCTACCTAGGTACCCTGGGTATACTGAGTCCGCATGCTGCTGGCGAGTTTGATATTACGTGTATTTATTACCACTTTATTAATTGGGAACATGAAACTTTGGTTGAGCCACTACTTTTGTGGTATTTTCGGCAAGGAATAAGCTTACCTACTCTTGCCTAATACTGTAGAGCGAGTGGGATAGATATTCAATAGCAACTAGTGGAAGGGAGCCAGACTAAAGCAACGAATAGTGGAATTTTTCCCCAGAGGATTAAGCACGAGCCAAACAACCTTCCCATCTTAATGCAATAGGCATAGCGGATTAAACAGCGCCATGAAATGGTGTTCTTTTTCCCCCCCTTGCATGGATGGAAGCTTGCCCAAACGAAATCCACCTTGGTTGCGCTAGCCGGCTGTCTGGAACACAATCTCCCCAAAATGAAGGAAGTACTTATAGCATCAGACCTCTCAAATCAGACTTGTTCATATCTGTGGGTACATAGATAACCATGTTTATATTTGAGTAATCCAAAAATGGTTCAAGGCCAAGAGCAACAACTCGAAACGAAAGTACCGTTGTGTAATTTGCTTGACCTTGACAACCGCCAGAGACTGAAAACGCAACCTTTGGCAAAACTAGTTTTCATGCAACAACCTAGTAGGAAGCAGAATAGATCAGGAGACACGCTGCGGAACTAAAATATCACTATAAACACGTATACAGACAATTTATTTCGCCCGATGGGCTCGTCGCACGAATTGGTATTGTACAGATTCGTTCCCAAATTTTGCTATGATGTCATAAAGGCCCTTTATGTAGTGCGATTTTTGCTTCTACCCTTCTATTTTCTTTTTTTGTCTTTTTTCCGTAGAATCTCGTGAAATTTATATTATGGGCAAGCCAACTCTAAGGTTAAGCTCGAGACATTTAGGGTGCTACCTATGGCGGTTGAACTAATGCCTGCTGTTTATTGCGCGAGGTGTTTGATGGACGTAGCGCAGATCAGTCAAAGGGTAGGTAGGCAGGGGGTTTGCGATCTTGCGTTTAATGTTGTGTAGTGTTATTGAGGCGAACCGTCCTTCAGGGATAAATGTCAGCACCCCAAGCGTCTCTTCACGATGCCGCGAGCTAAGACAGGGGCAACCTCAAGAGATAGAAGGTCTTGATTCTCTGCTATAAGAAAGGTAAAGATCCCGCGGCAGGCTATATATCCTCTATCGATGCTGGTTGTCTCTAGGGTGTTTGTTGAGCGGTATTCCGTCTCGCTGATGTAGATGCTCTTGAGCGTGCTTCGCTTACAAAGGCACAACATGCTTCCGATAGGCTCGAGCCAGCAGGGATTGGGCTGATTGCATTGACAACTACTCCATACAATTCAGCGCATTCAAAAGAAGCCTGATTTTCTGCACCCTGCCCCTCTTTCTGTTTGGTCACATGACACAAGCCACGAAGCTGTGTCTGTGCCTGTTCCTGACCGTCTTACCTCATAGCCTCAAGGTCATTTTTATGTCAACAAGCTTTTTTTCGTACCCGAAACTCTGTCTGAGCCATTTGTACTATCGGGTTCCACTTTCAATCAATATTGCCCTTTTCGCTCAAGTTCGAGTCCGCGCATCTCACAGTAGGCGCAGCCCTCAAGCCATTACTGGCACCAAGTGGCTGGTTACGGCTCTAGCTACCATATACCCAACACTTCGCCAGATACAGCCCAGAAGGCCTGATCATTGCGGCGAGGTTCATGTTCTGGTTTTCCCTATTTTCTCTCCTTTGATGATTGCTCACTCTCATTGCCCGAGGGTCACACTTCCCGCTTCGAGAGTAGTGGCAAGCGGTTGGTTCTTACGGTAGCTTGCCGTCTGTTATCAAGAGACGACCCCGAAAGCCAAATACGAACTGACTGATCAAACCTGTCTATTCCGAATTTGTGTTTGCCCTTATATAATGGCGATGAAGAGACGAATTACTACAGACGAGGAATCCGACTTGGAGGAGTTCAAGGAGATCTGCCCCGAGGACATCACAGTGGCCATATTCTGTGCTCTCTCCTACGAATCGGTCGCAGTCAAGTATAGCCTGGATGAGGAATTTACATGCCGGCCTCAGGGTATTGGCCCACAAAAATATATTTACTCATTTGGGCTTATTGGGGAGCACAACGTTGTCGTCGCCCGACCTCTGCAAACGGGCACCGTGGCCGCTGCTCAATGTGCTGCGACCGTTTGCCAGCAATTCATAAATGTCAGGTTCGCTCTGATAATCGGTATCGGAGCCGGGATTCCAAACCTTCCCAATCGAGACATTCGTTTGGGAGATATTGCTGTTAGCATCCCTCGAGACGGTCATCCTGGCGTGCTTCAGTATGATTTTGGCAAGTACGAGCATGGTAATAAGTTTGTTTTGAAAGGGTCACTCTCTAAGCCGCCTCCGATCTTGGTTAGCGCAGATGGTTCATTGGAAGAAGACGAGTTGATGGATAGGAGTCGGCTCAGAAGGAATCTGCGAAGCATCATCAAGAAGTCTGGATATGCACGACCGGAGAGTGGCGACATTCTTTATGACCCAGCCTTTTGCCATGTCAATGTAGGAGGTGACTGTAGCAAATGCGAAGCATCCAGCGAAAAGAAGGTTGTGTCACGCAACGACCTGAGTAGAGAGGCTGGAAACCCTGTGGTTCATCGAGGCCTTATCCTCTCAGGCAGCGGTGTTGTCAAGAATACCGATGACCGCGATCGTTTGCGCCGTGACCATGCCGATGCAATCTGCTATGAAATGGAAGCAGCCGGTATCATGGACGAAATTCCTTGTCTTGTTGTCAGAGGCATATGTGACTATGCAGACACCCACAAACAGGATAGTTGGCACCACTACGCCGCTGCGGTTGCTGCAGCGTATTGCAAGGCTCTCCTTCGTAAGGTCTATGGTAGTGAGATTCAAGATATGAGGACCATGCAAGAGACGATACAAAGTGGTAAGTTCAAAGTGGTCCATACAGCCTTCCGTAAGTTGCTCACGACAAGTTGTAGTTGAGAAAAAGCTGAATGAAATGAACGACCGGGTCCATGACCTAACGCGGATGTCAAATGAGGCCCAAAAAGGTACGCAAATGTTGAGACTCAATGACCACCTTCTATGCGAAAGGGGAACGACAAGTGAAGAGGGCAAACAGCATATTCTTACGTTCAAGGATTGAGGCTTTCATCCTGGTGATAGCTCGCAGTCCTTGAACATGGGCTTCAATATATCCATTCTCAATCACAAAAGATCAAGAAGTAATGATAATTCTGTCTCAAGTTCTGACCAGTCACAGCAACGGAGCACAAGGAAATTCTTGACTGGCTTACACGCATTGACTTTGGCCCTCAGCAAAGCGACTTGTTTAGGAGACGTTTAGCGGGAACAGGCCAATGGCTTCTCTACTCAGCTGAGTTCCAGGAGTGGCTGGAGACAAGCGGGAAAACTTTATTTGGTCAAGGGATTCCTGGAGCTGGGAAATCAATCCTCACATCATTCTTGGTTGATGACTTGGTTGAGCGCTTCTCTGGCGATCTAAATGTCGGCATCGCGTATATTTACTGCAACTTTAAACGACAAGAGCAGCAGAAGGTTGACGACTTGCTGGCAAGTTTACTAAAGCAGCTAGTGGGGACATCCCTTACCCTTCCAAGCAGTGTGGTATCTCTCCATAATCGCCATAAAGCCAGACGAACTCGGCCATCACTTGAGGAGATTTTGGACACCCTCCACTCCGTACTTGCCAATTACTCAAGAGTATTCATTGTTGTCGATGCACTTGATGAATATGACAATGCTGACGGCTGCCGATCAAGATTCCTCTCACAGTTGCTAGATCTTCAAGCCAAGACTGGTACAAATCTTTTTACAACATCACGTTACCTACCAGAGATTCAAAAGATATTAGAAGGAAGCATTCTCCTGGAGATCCGTGCCAAGTCCAGCGATGTATGCAAGTATTTACAGCAACATATGTCAGAGCTACCATCATGTGTCTCCAAAAATGAACATTTACAGACTACGGTAGTCAGTAGAATCACTGAAGTGGCCGATGGAATGTAAGTCTGGTGCCCAAACTGTCATATGACTGTTTGTGTTGATGGGATGTTTAGGTTTCTTCTGGCGAAGCTCCACCTCGACTCGCTACGAGACAAATACACAGAAAGAGCGGTAAATCGTGCTTTGGACCATTTTCGGAAAGGTACAGGCGCGTTGGATCAAGCCTACTTTGAAGCGATGGAAAGAATACGCAGCCAACAAATAGATTTCCAAAAGCTTGCTCTACTGGTTTTGTCATGGATTACAAATGCGACAAGGCCGCTTACTACGTTGGAACTTCAGCATGCGCTCGCTGTTGAGCCTGGTGATGATAAGTTCCGTAATGATAACATTCCGGAAGTTGAAAATATGGTGTCTGTGTGCATTGGGTTAGTCACGGTCGAGGAAGAGAGCAGCATCATCCGGCTAGTACATTATACTACGCAAGATTACTTCGAGCGAACACAGGGACGTTGGTTTCCGGATGCACACACCGATATCACCCGAACCTGTGTTACCTATCTTTCGTATAGTATCTTTGACGCAGGGATTTGTAAGTCAGACGCTGAGTTCGTGAACCGGCTGCAGTCGAATCCGCTTTACGAATATGCTGCACAAAGCTGGGGCCATCACGCTCGCAGTAGTTCGGTCCTATGCCCTGAAGTGACAAGATTTCTGGAATGTGGGCTGAAGGTAGAGGCGTCCAACCAAGCATTAGGAGTCTCCCAACGGATGGTATGGAACCCAGGGTACAGCCAAGAGATCACGAGAAACATGACAGGACTCCACATGGCGACATACTTCGGGCTCGAGGAAGCGACTCAGGCACTCCTTCAGAAAGGAGTTGAGCCTGACGCGAGGGACGCTAATGGCCGAACGCCTTTATTAGTCGCTGCGGGGCGTGGACAAGCGGCCGTCGCCAAATTGCTACTTGAGAAGGGAGTTAATATTGAGGCGAAATATGATCAAAATGATAACACGCGTCTCTTCAGTGCTGTTTGGGATGGAGATTATGCCCTTGTCAAGCTACTGATTGAGCGGGGAGCTGATGTTGACGATGTTCAGTTAACAAAGAAGCAAAATGATAGTACGGCTCTCGAAATTGCTATTTGCTTTAGATATGAGGCTATTGTCAAGCTACTACTTGAGAATGGAGCTAATCCTGAGGGAATATCTGGGCAAGATGATGATACGCCTCTCCTCCAAGCGATTATGGTTGAAAGTGAGGCTATTGTCAAGCTGTTACTTGAGAATGGAGCTAACCCTGAGAGAGGAAATGCGGAAGGTTATGATACGCCTCTCTTATATGCTATTAGGTTCGAAAATGAGGCTATTGTTAAGCTGCTACTGGAGAATGGAGCTAACCCTGAAAGAGGAAATGGGAAAGATGGTGATACGCCTCTCTTATACGCTATTGGGGTTGAAAATGAGGCTATTGTCAAGCTGCTACTTGAGAATGGAGCCAATCCTAAAGCAAAAGTTGGGAAAGGTGATGATACGCCTCTCCTCTATGCCATTCGGCGTGGAAATGAGACTATTGACAAGCTACTACTTGGGGATGCAGCTGATCCCAAGGCAAAATATAAGGAAGATAATGATACGTCTCTCCTATTGTCCATACGGGAGATAAATACGTCTGTTTTCGAGCTGTTGTTCTGGAGGGGAGCTTTTAAGCCACAATTTGAGGAGGAGAGTGATACGCCTCTCCTATGTGCAGTTCGGGATGGACACGAAGCCGTTGTCAAGCTGCTACTTGAGAAGGGCGCTGATATTGAAGCTAAAAGATGGTACGACGGCCAGACACCACTGTTGCTTGCTACAAAAGTCGGGAATCAGGCTGTTGTGAAATTGCTTGTGGAGGAAGGCGCTGATATTGAGGCTGCCGATGAAGAGGGTCAAACTCCGCTACTGATCGCTATAAAAAAAGGGCATGAGGCAATTTTTAAGCTTCTCCTTGACAAGGGTGCCAACCTCGAGGCAAGAGACAGGGACTTTAGCCGAACGCCTCTCCTATACGCTGTACGGAATGGAAATGAGGCTATGCTTAAACTACTGGAAAAGAGCGCTCATCTAATGGTCAGCGATGGGAGCTTTGGCTGGGCGCCACTCTTATATGCTGTAGAAAATGGGGATGAAGCCATTGTCAAAATGCTACTTGAGAAGCTCACGAGTCTTAAGTCTCCAGACAATGAGTCAACCCTGACGCCTATATAAGCCGTTGCTATACGGGTACATGTGACCGTCATCCACTGATACTTGACACGAAAGCAATGAACCTTGGCTCGAAGGGGAGAAGGTGCCGGGCGCCTATCATTCGCCACAGCGAATGGGCGCAAGGTCATCCTTCGGATGCTTGACTTAAATAGATAACGTATATCTCATTTTACATACTGCAAAGTATTTCTAGCTATACAATTCGTTAACAATTTACTCAGAGGTTCATTAACTGCACATAGGAAGGCTTATTGTTTAAATATTGCGAGGTTATTCGTTACTAATGTCAATTATTGTAATATTTGTCATAGCCTGACTGCTTGTAAGTTACATGCAAGGTCACCCTTACAGATTTCTCATTAATCCGACATAGATCACGCTCACCACGGATTGCGACCATATAAGAATACTACAACCTATGGACTATGTCGATTTAATGACTACTGTGATCCCATCATACCTAAGATAGAATATAAACTACAGCTACTACAATTAAATAGTCTAGTTAGCCTTTTAGCTTTTAAAATAACTTGGTTATGACAATATGCTTGTGTATTATCTACTGGACCAACTTGCATTCTTATGATCTTGCTTGAAGTTTTATCTACAATAATCTTCGTTAGTGTAAGTCTATTATGACTGGTGTATCCTTTGGGAATAAGTTAGATTGTTATACTATCTGTGTTATAAGAGGAATTATAGAAAATCTTTCTAACTTTGATATTCAATTGGTATTCTCGCTTTTGGGATATATTAGTTAATCTTAGACTATATACTATACAGCGTGAATATTGAAATTGAACTCATCCATATTTTTTGTCTCATATGCAACATTAGGTATGATTTACATTATCCTCTCGGAATTGGGTTGAATATGTTACTACAGTCGGTAACACTGCGCTCTTATTTGCCATGCGGCATGTTGATATATCTTCATCGTCCTGTCGACAGTCGACTGGCTGGTCCTATACCGTGAGGCTACGATGGATATCGGTGGGATCGCGCGCACCGCTGTGGCATCTCAGGGACGCTTCGTTGGGAGCGTCGACCACCGCGCCTCGAGAGGATATGCACTGGCCTTTCAGTCTACTCAAGGATATGAATCTCTAATGCCTGGTTAGAAAGCAGACACAGCTTTGGATGCAAAAGAAAACTACGATTCCGTACTCATCTGGCGAGCCTTTTCTCAATGCTGTCGCTCGATGAGGAAAGGGCTAAAAACCTGACAACAGACCAGAAGCTTGCTTAGGCTGGCAACGACTCCACGGTACCAGCCATCCAACATCAACTTGTGCATGCCAACGCTCTGAGAAGGTACCATATCGACTTCAATAAAAATCCCCTACCCTTAGAGAGTCATAGGGCATACAGGATTGACGTATGCAAGCAGCTTTCTGTTCACAGCGCCGCCCCCGCCCGCGTACACCATTTGGTTGCGGTAGTGCCTCGACTACTACCCCGGTCCTATTACTGGCGTTTCCTACCCGTCAATCGACATTAACCCAAGAGCCAATGCCGCTCGCTTTGCAGTCTTGGCTGCCGCGCGCACAGCTACGGACGCGGGCACTCGGATCGATGGCGAGCACTTTATAGCAAAATTCGGTTCCTCAAAGATGACCAGTGGAGCATACTGCTATGCCCATGCTCTGAAGATCCACTCCTATCGTTCTGTGCCAAGGGTGAAAAAGGCTGGAAGTACGTCCTAGGTGTTTATATACTTTGATTACTCTTGCGGGAACCAGTGCTTCCCTAACCCATACAACTAATGAGTTGCTACGTGGCAGGTTCTATCTTAACTGTTATTTCCTGCTGCATTCGTGGTTCATGGGCAACTGCGCTATCCTTTACAAGGCGTTTCTAAAATCCGAAAACCTTCATGTTTATGTCATAAGTGAGCACGCACTTAGGAATTGGGCGCAGTTGGTATTTAGGGGAGCCTGAAAATGAATTGGATTGAAATCGAGCTAATAGAACTTGGTGATTTGTTCAGAAACAAGAGGGGCTTGTCAAAGCTGTAATTTACACTTCACACTGGCCACCGCACTACCACTATGCTCGCTCGCTATCATGCGCGCACTCGACCTGTCACAGCATCCTGCGAGCAGATCGCACCCTTAGCTCCAACATGCAGAGCTGAATGAACTAGAGCGCATCACTCTTCATTTGCCGTTTACATCAAGCTTCCACATGTGGCACCAACCGGGAGCCTGGAATTCGCCTCCCTTATGGGAATCCCAAGTCCATGCACATGTTTGCTTCAGCTGGTCAAATTCAGAGAAGCAAGCCTCTCGATTGATTCCGATGTCATGATCGCAGTTATTGATCATATGCATCTCGATGTTGTTGGCACCATCGCCCTTGACCCAGTGAAATTCACCATGGGCAGGCACCACTTTACCCTTCCAGTCCTCGCAAGCTTCGGTAATGCCGGCCCATACAGATGCGCCCGTAGAGATAGCGCCAGAGCAGAAGCAATTTATACCAGGAACTGATGGATTCGAACCGCCACAGTTGGCGGGCTGGCCTCGAGCCACAAGTGGTTCGGTAGGAGATGCCGTGGAGCTGGCAATAAAGCCAGTAAGTGCTGTAAGTATGATAGAGTAGTGCATTATGAAACTAAAGGTGTTGTTCTGCTTAAATGATTTATAAGATCTGAGAGATGAAACTTATTCAGGCATGTAATGATACCTCGAAGATGCGGTGGTGAATGGTCTACTTATACTTGAAGTCTGAATAGAATTAAGGTAAGAGTTAAGGTAGTAGTTAAGGTAGGAGTCTTGCACATCTTGAGAAAAGTGGATTCCATGTCTTCTCTTACCTTGAAAGGAAGCAGCGTCCTGGAGGGGCAGCTTCCGAAGAGAGTAGCGCTGCCCCTCAACCTGCTGTTGGAGGCAATTTGTTTCTTGAACTGGAAGGTAGTGATCTGTGGAGATCTATGACGGGGCTCAATGACGGGCCTCGAGAGTGTTTTAATGTTCGCTAAGGCCTCTGGAGCTATAAATGATATCCCAATTGGATGAGATACGAGTTGCTAAAGCTGTGGATGATCACCGAATTGTAATGGTCTGATCATTTCCCAAGGGATAAACCACGTCGCAATGGGTTTATCTTGGCAGTACGATGGAGGTGTTTGACTGAGCAATAGCCGAAGTATTAAGTTTGGGTGTTACGTTTGTCGATGCACAGGATTGGGTCACTCGCCAATGTGCTATAATAAGTTAGCCTCAAGACGACTATGGCGCTTAAAGAACAGTAGTACTATGCAGAGGGATAAATATGCCTTGGTGAAGTGATCAACAATACTCACCATGAGTATCCGCTTCTTGAGTGGGGGCCGAAGCTGAACACTGTTATTTAACAGGCTTACTTACGCAATGTGCTACAAGAAGTTAGCTTCAGGGCGATTATGACGCCAAGAAATTAGAGTAATTACTAAATACTGCATCCCTTCTGGTGTGCTAAGGCAACATGGCCATATCGGTCTCTTTCATATCCTGGTGGCTTACGATTACCCAAAAAAAGTACAGATTAAGGCCGAGATACCTATCGTCACATAGAAAATTGAAGCTATGTGAGGCAATTACGAAGATCGTGAGTACTTTCATTATAGGTTATTTCTCACATTAACTTGAGTATTTGTGTAACTTTTCCATCTAATTGGCCAATATCCCTGTTCAGCACGCGAATGTTGCCTTGGCACACCGGAATGGATAATACGTAGTTACATGGATAACTGCGCCACGTTGAAGGATCAATGTTCCTCCCATGGTTATCAATCCATTGGTTGGGGCTGAACAGATACGGGGCTTATGCGGCGTTCCCTGTGAAAGACTTATGAAAGCCTTATAAAAGGTCTCTAGGCTGATGCGCCAGGTTTCACGCATAATGTGCCAGAACAGGCAAGTCTATAAAATTCTAGAGACGAGGGCTAGTCTTTCTTTTCCTTCTCAATCTAGAGACTGAAACTTCCCGCCCTGGAAATGATGAACTTTGCTACTGCTGCGTGGTCGGGGAACACTCGCAGCCGACCAACACAATAAACCTCTTCTGGCGCTATAGTTGGTTGAACTGCCGCAGCTTCACTAGCTCGTTTTCCCTTTGGAACGTGAGTATATTAAGTCGAGTATTTCTTTAAAAATATGAAGGAACGTCATTGTTCTATTTCCTCGTCTGTACATAATATTTTGCTTGGGTGAGAAGAAGCTGAACGAAACACAACAAAACACCACAATCACCCCAAAGACGAAACTGCTGGGGCCAGAAAATCACAGCTGTCCGAGCCTTAGCAAGTGGAATTCTGTAAATAAATAATAAAGATATATGTAAAAAAAATATGAAAATAGCATTATGATCACGAGGATCCGATTATATCATTCACAAAAAGGCTGAACCCGATTGGCGTAAAATTGACTTGAATTGATGATTATGAACTTGATGGCTTTCAGAAGATTCGGACATATTGGTTTGAATGTGCACCTCCGCAAGTCCATCGCTGACCCAACCTCTCAGAGTGATGTACCAGATTTCCTAATCTGATGTAAAATAGATCCGGCCATCATAAGTATACTGTGCCTTTACAAAGAAACTTGAATTCCATCACTTATCCTTCTTGTTCTGTAAGGCTTCCCTTAGCTTCCAAAATGGCCACATTTTGAGCATGACGAATCTTATCCAGTTATCACCTAGCATCTCAAGAAGCCACATCCCCGTGCTCATTGTGCCAATTCGCATCGTCTCTCTCGTCCCAAAGAACCTCCATGGCCCTAGGTTCCAGCCCTTGCCTCTCAACGCCTCTGTCACCACTTGTTTGGCATACGCCTCAGCCGTCATCCTATTTCCGCTTCCTGCCTTCTGCCCTGCCTCACGCATACTATCGAATAGAGTGTCTTGTGGCCATGGCTCTGCAACACCGCTCTGTCCCTTGCTGCTCACAAAAGATGTCACGACGTTGAGAACCCCGACATTGTAGTGCGCCATCTCAATAGAGAGGGTACGAGAGTAACATGTAAGAGCTGCCTTAGACATGGCGTAAACGCCCTTGAATGGGTATCCCAGACGATCCGAGTAAGATGAAATATTGACAATAAGTCCTTCAGACGCCAAGAGGAGATTCATCATCTCATTGGTAAGAGTCATCACGGAGATGACGTTGGTTTCGAACACAGAGCGGACACGTTCTGGATCCGCGTCGGTCAGTGGCATGACGTATCGAGTGCCACTGCAAACATTAGATAAGAGTACCATATGGACAAATAACTCAACTCACGCATTGTTAACCAAAATGTCGAGCTTTCCACCAGTAATTTCTTCCACCTGCAACTTGGCTGCATTGATACTGTCCTCGTCATTGACATCTAGCTGCACCGTGGTCAAGCCCATAGCTGAAAGCTCAGCGAGGGCCTCAGGCCTACGAGCTGTTGCGATGACATGACAATCTGTTGAGTTTAATTGGTGAGATGTGACATTCGGACGGTCACAGGAGCTTCAGACGGCCCACATGTGAGACTTACTGCGTGATTGGAATTCTCGTGCTAGTGCACAACCAATGCCGCCGGGTGAGCAACTAGATTATATCAGCAAATTTACCAAAAAAAATTCAATGGAAATAAAATGAAGCTCACCCAGTAATAAGGACAGACTTTCTTAACGATTCGGTAGCCATTGTGTGATGCGTATGAAAATGATGCTTGGGTGGGGTTGTTGAAGATCAAGCCTCGGTCTGGAGTTGAATTACATTTGAATTATATGCGGATTAATGATAATGCGGAGTTTACGTCCTTGCTTGTGGAGAAACATCCTAGGAGATTTATCTAGCGGCAACTATGAGCCAATTGAAGCCTCTCCGGCTAGCTAAGCTAAGTGTTATATGGCTGAGGCTAAACTATGCGCGAGTGACAGGGGGGAAAATATATCACTCTTTAGATTCCGCCGAGCCCCTCCTCCTCCAAACCTGAGGGCAGGTGCACTAACTACCCTCAGAATTAGGTGTCCATCGCCTCTTTCCAGTCCGTTTTCTTTCTCTCTTTACCCCTTATTACTTATTTAGTTTATTGCTTCCTTATTTTACTTAATGTACTTTACTTTCCCCTTACTTGACCCTAACTTAGACCTTGATAAGCACCACTTCGCCACTATAATATACTATTATTATACTATCTTTAGACAGCCCTCTCTCTATGATTTTTTATCGACTTCTCTGAAGGTTTCCATCTAAGCTTCTGCTCTCGAAGCTTACATTTTTGGCAGAGCCTATGGCGCTTCTGTTCCTTACAATAGGTACAGGAGTCGTCACGCGACTTGGTATTGATCAAGGAGTGGGCACACTTTTTGCAGTGGTTCTGGCGTATGCACCTAGCACAAGGGTTGCCCGGTAGCTTCTCCTCAATACTTCGTGTTCGCATTGCTTCTTTGTCTGCCTCTTCTTCCATTTCCCATTCTGCAAGCCAGCGGCTCAAATCCCTGGATAGCATAGCGGCACGGATTTTGCATTGGATATCACCGACCGCCAGCTTGCCGATCGCACCCTGCATGGATGCGCAGCATCTTATATAATCCTCGCACGAGTTCTGTGGGTTCTTTGGCTGGCTCACTCTTTTCCGGTAATATTGTGCGACAACTTTAGAAGTAAATGAGAACGCTTCTGTCTCAAGGCTCCATCTCGCAGGCCAAGATAGACAAAGCAGATTGCCTATGGTGTTTCGAAGATTCTCAGCTTGACTGATCGCCCAGTGAGGTTCGTCAAGGACGTAGTAAGCGGCATATATAAATGCATACTTTATGGCAACGCCTGCGTTAGTATTACGCAAGCGCAAGTCGCATGTTTGATGCCATACCCTCTCGAACTTTGCCATTAGAGTTTGTCGCACGAGAAATGGAGTGGTGAAATATTTGCAGTAGAATATCAACATGTCGAGGACCATGATATTTTCGTCACCAATGAGTTCCGTGATTGTCCGAATAGCCTTGACATATCCAATTCGCACGACATACTTAAGATGTTTGTCGCCTACACACTGCAGTGATGAAATGAGCTGATGGATGGGGCTTCCATCTTTTTGAGCCTTTTTAATTATCCGAAAAAATGCTCTCACAGGTTCGAAGCCTGGGAGATGGGAGTCAATACCTTGGATTCGAATGCAGAGACGCCAAAATTCCACAATAAACCCAGGGTGTCGGTATTCAGTAATCGATTCCAGATCCTGGAAGAGCTCCTCTAGCATTCTCGAAGCCTTAGTGTGAAGATTGGCACGGATTAGCGAGGCGCTACTATGACACTGCTCTGAGAGGGTACGCCAACGGTAGGCATTGATACATTGCGTGCCATCCGAGGTTATGAAGTTAGTCATATCGGCGGACCAGCCTTGATTCCGACAGTCGAACAGACCGTAAATGATGCTATCCACGCTCTTGATGACTCTCTCGGGGTGTTCATATTGCCTAGGCCGGAGAGATTTGGGCATGGGAGCCTCAACCTTCATGTGCATATGAAGGTCGAACTCATCGGCCGCGAGAGGGATTCCTTGATGTTGTTGAACAAGTGGCTTATGGACTGCCCGAGGTCTACCGCGCTGATTCGACTTGACTTTACCACGATTCTTTCCCGCTCCCCATTCAGTGAAAGCTTTTTTGTACGCACTCTTACTTCTATTAGCGTGATCAAGTCGTTAGCATCTCCATCTCAAGGAACTAAAGGATGGGCTTTGTGGCCAAACTGGCATCATGCTCTGTCAGGCATTGAGGATGGGGGCCGCCAGAGGCAGTACAGTAACATACTCGACTCCGAATTGATATATACACCACATAATATCCTGTACAACTCGGAGCTGGTAACCCTCATCTAGGTAGAGCCTCTTGATCTCTGACTCCATTTCCGACGACGTAGATGGACGCACTTTATTCCTAAGTCGTGATTTTGGTGCCGGCCTCTGTCGCTCTTCCTTCTGCTTCTTTGTCATCCGCGGGGTAGGTCGCCTGTAACCCATATTTGGTCGAAGCGAAAGCGACGAGTTGAGTTCGAGCGTGTATGCTAACGTACTAGTTTGAGACAATGTTCATAAGATTATCCTCTGGTAATCTCAGTGAGGGTAGGAGTGGCAGCGCAAAGTTGAGAAGAGAGTTGGAGTCAGGAATCTTGCTCGTTGCATCCGCAGGGTCATGGCTTGGTCTCGGGACGGAGAGAAAAAGATGTAAGCTGAGGCTGTAATGGGACCTTCAATCAAGACACTCTACATTCGCTCGCCTCACTGTGATGTGACGTGGGTTCGGTTGGTCATGTAGACGAAAATCGATTGGAGACTCACTAAAGTTCGGACTCAGCTGGTCGAATTTAGGAACCAATGGATACCATCCACATAGCGCTCCACTCACACGTGCTGAGTTTTACTAGAAATGCTCGCCGTGCGTTTCTGGTAGCCTATTGGAAGACGAGTTCTTCGAACTTTAATGCAGCTGCAAGAAAGTGGAATTTCGACTCTCGTGATTCCAACTTCGATAACACCATAACATCTGGGTGGTTCTAAGAAGACTCAGGCATCGAGGCGAAAAGTGCATTTGTATGCTATGATCTGAAAAGCCTATTGGCGATACCACAGTCTTCGTTTCATGAAAAATTGATCCGACCGGTCCGGGTGACGTTACATGGTGGGAAAGGCCATGGGAAGCTCAGAGCATGGATACTTGGATATGAAGGTATGTTGCTAGCAATTTCTTGTCGTCTTGGTAGTCAATTTGCGTAGAATTTATGTGTTGCTGGTGTGCAATCGTTTTCTAGAATGGTACCGTTGATATTGCGTGAACTCTCTAACCTGCGTTACTACCGTGGGGGTTTGAAAACGATGCTCCTTATATGGGTTTTCGAAATCAGCGACATTCATGCCTTACATTCAAATATAAATATCCCTTTTTCCTTACAGAGAGTGAGAATGTTCTCATCAATAATTGTTACAAGCAGCACTCTTCTACTATCCTACACTTTCAACTTACTTTTTCAACACTGCCCCTTTAAAAGTTTCCTCTGGTCATCTGTCATGATAATGACAAATTCATCCAACAATATTTTCCTCCGTGATTTCTTCACCGGGTTGTCGTCAGCTTCGGGGAAGAAAATGACTTCGAAACCTTCCCATTCTAAACCTTCCCGGTCTCAAAACCAATCTCCAAAGGACAGCCCCCATTACCAAGAAAACAAGTCTGTTTGGAAAGCAGTGGAATCTAGAAATGGCAATCCCAACGCATTGATCATCGCAGTCGTCAGTCCCGAGCAGAAGAAGCTTATGCGGAAGCTGATCGAAGATAAAAAACAAAAGGGTAAAATCCGTACGTATTTCCTCCCGACCTTGCTTAGCCCGCTTTAAATGCTTCTCAACATAATTGCCTCCAAACATCCATTGCTAGTATTTTTCCTATTTATTGCTCCTGCCGTCTAGAGGTGTAAAGAATTCGTATATGTCACTATCCGCCAGCAAACTTAATAGTCGCATGAATGCTGAACGCTAATGTTGGTAACTTTATTAGAGTCCACGGTTGTTGTCACAACACAAGAGCATTTCCAAGGAATGATCACCTCTACGCTCAACAAGAGCTACAAGACTCTCTATCTCTTCGTCAGCTCTACTATCAAGCGCATCACTTATGACATTCCCAACGACATCAAGGACGTCCAAGTTGCTCCATGTCGCCCCCCAGGACGACCAGATGTGTTGCTCGTTAGCAGTACTTCGACGTATTGTGGTGTCAAGACCTATGCTTGGGATCAACGTACCGACCCAAAGCTTCGCAAAGGCGGCTACCAGATTAGTCATGCTGAGGGGTGCCATTTTGATATCAGCGACGATATGGACGAGGCTAGAATCCTGCTCCAAGTCCCAGTGACGGCTTTTGATATGTCGCCCGAGGAGCAAGCTAAAATCACACATGAAGTCCGAAAATTTCAGGAAGACGCCATGTCGGAATCCAACATGGATACGGGGGTGAGTTCAAGTGCGGAGAATGCACCATCTCCTGCCGCTGATGACACAAACACATGGTTCCAGAGAGCAAAGAGCCTAATTGCTGTACTTGTAGGCGCCGGTGCTGGCCTAGCTGCTATGGCTGGGACTTTTTGGGTCAGCGCCGGGGGTGTCTACCTCAAAGGGCCTCTTGGCCTCTCTATGGCTGCCGGTTATTTCAACATGTGCGCTATTGGAGGGGTATGCATTGCAGGCACTGGAGCAGCTATTGCTGCTGGGGCAGCTGTCTATTTTATCCCATGGGACAAATTTTGGAATTATCTCAAAAACAGACTGTGGCAGGTATGGGAGAAGATCTGTAACGCCTTAACATGGATCTGGGAGCAGATGAAAACGCTGGGCAAAAAAGTGGTTTCGATGTTCACCGGGTAGATTGACAGTTATTCTGATCTCCCTCACCAGGACGTTCATTGAATATTTCGTGTTTCATGCACCAAACACAGCAACACGAAAGAATCATAGGACCAATGTATGACAAAGGTAAGTGTGTGTGGATTATGGCTTGTATCGTAGTACTGGATTTGTTTTCGCCAATCCTTGTTGATCAGGGTGAAATATACGGTTCGAAGGGAGGGATAGCTATATTGCAAGATTGTAAATTGCCTTGCGGTGAGAGAATATCCGCCGGGTTTATCCTCTATTACATGAATAATCGATGTTTTCCGTTGTATCTATAGAATCTGACCATGAGTCATCTTTGCTGTGAAGCTGTTGGGCGCGCGTGAATTGTCGTTTTGAATTGTGATGTTATATAAGCCATTAGCTTACTAAACCTGAGTGCATGGGGGCTTTAACCAGTCAAAATCTTGCAGTCAACATGTTTACATGTTTTCGATTTCGTAGTCAGACTTTCAATTCATGAACTCAATCAACAATTCCTGGGCTGCAATCCACCAAACGCTCCATCATATGCCTAAAAGGCGCCATCGATCCCGCAAGTATACTTCCTAAGGAGAAAAAAGCAAAGCAGTATGTTGCTGCAAAGCGCAGAAGTAGACAGCTCCTCATGATTGGGTCGCGCAAAGGAAACTGACCCAAGTCTATAAGCCTCAGACAACGGAATCCACAGCAAGCTCGACCTCTGGAGGAGCCTACCCGCAGCAGTCGGCAACCTTCCTCGACGTTCTCGGAGCTCGTCACCGCGGATTTACGCTCCGTCTTCGCAGCCTCAAAATAGAAATGCGATGATTGGAGAAAGAGATCTCTTCACAAAACACCGAATCTGAGTTCTAACTCATGGGAGTAGCATTGGCTCATCACCAGAGCTCTCTTCACCTACCACAGTAGTGCGGGTGGGATCTTAGAGAGATCATTGGATGCAAAACGGTAATACAGCACACTTCTGTCGCGTATTGCTGGGTAGAGAGGCTTCCTACTTAGATACAGGAACTCAATTAAGTCTCTCCTTATATATATATTGGACCATAAGGTGCCTTAATACTTCAGCATCCGTAATCTCCACCTCAACCCACAACTACGCAACATCACCAGCTTTATATTTTTTCCCATCCTCCTCCTTCTCACCGTCAGTTGTCCTCCAAATATTCAGCAGCACAGGTATACGCTTCTTGTTCGTCCACGCTTCTCCAATCTCGAGCATTTAAGCTACGGCATACGATTTGCCAACCTTTCCCTCGATGTATATCGATATGCTCTCGCCCGGCTTCACCACGAGCTTACTCGAGATCTGGTCCAATCGGCTTGACATCACTATTGGAGGTAGTGACCGTCTGTCCCCTGCTCGTCACGCCTGAGGAGCCTGGTAGCCATCCAGCTCAGAGCCGACGTGGGAGCTTCGTCAAGGTCCTTGAGTATCGCCTCCTTATTGTCCCGGATGAAGATTTCGGGCTCAGAAAGAGGCGGCGGCTTGGCCCTCTTGATGAAGAACAATACGAGCATAGGGACCGCGCCAATAAGGATGAGGACTGGCCCAGCCCACGCAAGAACAAGGCCGGCGGTCCCAGCTAGCCAAGCCGCAGGTGCGCATAGGACAAACAAGTCAATCAGGCAAGCCACCACTTGGACGATTGTGGAAGCAAGCTGAACCCCGAATTCGGCGTCTTCAAGCTCGTTCCATTTGGATATCATCTGATAGCACACGAACACCACTAGCGCCACGATGACCATTCCCATGATGACCTTGCCAATCTTTGCTAGGTGATTGAACCATCTTGATGGCGAGCCGCTCTCGGGCTTATACGCAAGCTCCTCCACTGGGCGCGTTGCGGCTTGGAGCTCGTCATCAACAACCTAAAGTGCCTGCTGCACCCTTTGGTTCTAGCGCAGGACATGGTTATTCTGCAGCTTGCGCAGATGATCGAAGCCGTCCAGCTGCGCGAGCTCAGTGGCAATCTTCTCACCCTGTATCTCACCTGCGGCGATCGCCGTGGATTCGAAACGCATGGCAAGAAGCTCGGCGTCAGTTTGGAAGTTCCTAAACACCGCAATAGACTTCCACATCTGGCCGCCTTGTTCTAGAAGCTGACCAGTAGCCCTGATTGACTGCAAAATGGTGGTACCTCTGTCGGCAAGACGCATGTGCTTCCAGTTGTCGAATGCACCAGCAGCGAACACGATATATAGAGACGTCTACAGTAGGGTTAGCGGTCAAATATCGTCGGCTAGTAGGCTGCTGAGAGATGGTATGAGCTACTCACGGCAACAAGCGAAAAGGCCACACGTCCTGCTAACTTGCCTCCAAACTTCAAAGGCGATCCCTTGGCACTAAGAACATCTTTAGCAATATCATAAGCAAAGACGCCTTGTTGTGTAGCTCTAAATGCCCTTTGAGCCGTTGTCGGTATCTTCCCGATCAGCTGCATTTTCAGCCTTTTTTTCCACAAATTGTTTCTCTAGTTCATTTGCATCTTGCTCCAGTCTCTTCCCCAACTCTTCGCCTAATCCGCTCTCCCCTTTCAACAGGCTCTCCCGCAGCTTCCCCATGGCATCTTGGATGAACTTTCCCATGATGTCCGTCAGCTCTGGGTCGCTTCCGCCAATAAATGGTGCGCCATTCTTGAGCTGGAGAGCAGTTACTTGAACCGCCTTGCATAACTTAGATCAATTATCGAATTTCTGAAGTCGATTGACCGAGAGGAGGAACCAAGTAGAATACTGTAAGTCACAACGTCGTCATTCCTGTAGTTTGCTTAGGCAGCCAATAAAGACACATACAACCATTGCTAATTTTCCATGCAAATAAGAAATACCATAACTAATCGTAGATAGTCGATGGTTACAATTCCTGCGTCACTCTGTCAAAGATCTCCGACGTATGTTTCCAAACTTTGTCTCCCACTTGCGTTCGCAAGTCTTGCAACACCTCTTCGTTGTCCGCTGGATCCCCTTTTTCTCCCACTAGATAAACGCCTCTGACTGTTGGTTTGGCTTTTGATATCCCATCAGGCAAAGGCGTACACAAGGCAGCTGTTTCTGTGACCGAATACCTGGCGTTCGTGGCATAGAACAATGCCTTTGCTCCAACGTCGTCCACTGAATAGGCGAAGAGTGCATTCAAGACTGGCGAAACAATCCACCGCATAATGATGCCTACAAGCCCGCTTGATCCTCGGGTGAGTGTTGGTGTAGATGTCAAGCCTGGGAAGGCATGAACGAAACTGATTTTGGGATTTTCAGATGCAAACCGTTCCAACGTGAGAGTGAGCATGGTGGCGCTATGAACTGAGCTCCGTACAAACGAAAAATTACCTGGCTGAGCGAGATCTAGATCATCTTCAACCAAAGGACCCTCTTGACCGCCGGCGAGGATATTGACCACATGAGGGTTCAGCGACTGGTTGAGAAGTGGAATAAGAAGCTGAATAGTTCGAGCTCGGCTGTAATACCGAGTTGTCATTGATGGCTCCAGGCCTTCACTCGTCTCTGCCAGTGGGGTTAGCATAACAAATCCAAAATGGTTAAAATGAGCAAGATCATAAGCTTACCCCGCCGGCCTTCGAATGGAATGAACCCAGATGAGAGAAATAAGAAGTCAAGCTTTGTCTCGTATCGCTTTATTTCGTCCACCACTTTGGTAACATTGCGGACAAGAGATATATCCTGCTCAATAAAGGATATCTTGGCAGAAGGATTGCTTTGCCGAAGATCAGCAATGATAGGTAACGCGGCTTTGGCGTTGCGTCCAACCACATAGATGGTAGGCTGCTTGTCGTCTGTCGCTCTGACGAATTGCTGAAGGGTACTCAGACCAATGCCAGATGTGGCCCCGACGAACAACGCGACGAGATGGTTTGGCAGCATCGAGGGCAGCTGGGCATTAGCAGCCCGAACAATGTCTAGGGACACCATAACTTGAAATTTTCTGGAATAATTTCGTTGATAAAAGGTAAATGCAGTTATTTGAATCAAGCACAATAATTATTCAAAGATATGGGGAGTGAGCGGTGTGATTGTATATGGGTATGTAGACCCGAGAGAGATTGCTGTGGGTGAGTGTGGGTGAGTGGAAGTGTGCATAGGGATGGAAAAAATCGACGGGATCTCGACTATATATTATAGTAATTAGACTTAATAGATGATGGCATGATGGCATTGTAACGGCCTGATCTTGCAAGCACAACAAGGTGACGAAATGGTGGCGTGCAGTGAGAGCTGAGTTGATGGTGGTAGAAGTGGGGCTCGGGGAACTTGGAAACCCCGGATTGCGACATCAATTATTCAGCTTCGCTTCATCGTAATGCTCGCAGCCAGGAACGACAGCAACAGTCACGCCTACCGGTTCGATTCTTTTTCCAGACATGATTGGCAATCAAATAATTTGTCGTGCGCTTTCCATAGGATTATATGCTTGCTCAGCCATCTGCATACATCTTAGTCTACAACGGGATGGTGTCTCAAGTGCAGTCTACACAAACATCTCCAAGCAGCCCTATAAGTGCAGCTTGGAGATAACCAGATCTTCATTCTACTTCTTGCGTAAGGCAGGGCACCAATAGGTCGATCATCAACCAAGTCCGATTGACAGACATGGCTGCCGCCAAGCTGAGCTCCGTTGTTGTGCCTGTACGCAATATAGTTGCAGACTACGGTTCAAAAACTTTCTTCACGACAGTCCTCATCGAAGCCTGCTCGTTGAGGAACCATAAAGTGCGGTTGGGTGCAAATTTAGGAGTCGAGACCTGGCCAGACTCGACACCGATTGCAAACCTTCGGGCCTGCAATCGTAACCAAGCGCCGTGAGGGGCAATGTGGCCGTTAATCTAGCAGCAGCTACGTTATATGTATAACGGCTTTGTCCGCAATCAAAAATATTGATGCTTATACCATTTGATGATGCAGGCAAGTGACCGCTTGGCGAGAACGTATGGGAGGTTTCTTCTTAGACCTTGCGCCTAGTTCCAGACTACTGGTTCAAACGTTTGGATAAATCAAAGATATCATCAGACAAGGGCCAGAAAAATTCATTAATTGAAGAAATTAGGAGGACCACTAAGTCAACTCAGGGCCGACACGGCGATTTCAATCACGAGAGGAGGCTCTAATATTGTGTGTATATTAGTAGTTGATAAGCCACTAGACTCCTCCCCAACAGCCATACGACATCACCGGTACCAAATAATCCCACTAAAGCGAATTAAATACATCATGGACCCTCGAAATCCTTTAATTGAATAATCGGATGCCACGGTATTGCGCAATTTGTTGTGCGATTCGATTGTATTGTCCGTTGGTGAGCTGGACTCGGCATTCACTTGCTACTTGTTAGCACAAGCTATCGAGGAAATAAATATATGAAGGATGAAAAACTTACTCAGCTCCGCCGCCCATCAAGTTTTGAATGGGATCAAGTCCGGGTTGGGGGCAAGTGTCGCGGCCCGTCGGACATCCCTGTGGCTGAGATGCCTGGGCCGGAGTGTCATCAACGAAATCGCCAGGGCCACTACAGCCACCCGCCCAAGTGTCATATAATCCTATAATCTGATGAGTAGGGATCTTGTGAGGGCATCGATTTTGTGAACGAAAAGTAGGTGAAAGGCGTGGGGAAATCTATGAGGACCACAAACATACCCAACCAATGCCCTACTGCTGTCGCAAGCATCTTCCCGGTGTTGTATCCGACCGCCGGACCGCCAGGCATGTACTGATAGTTGATGATAATCCCATCCCTCGCAGGATTTGATGCGTACTCGTGGGGAAACGAAGAGTCCTGATAAATTCGACGATTCAGTAAGAAACCCAGCTTTTGGAGATCTGACAACTGACGTATGCTTCATTTGGTATGGGCCCAGCTGTGTAAATATTAAGAATCTGTGGATTCTGTACTCCAAACTGGCGATTAAGGTCCACCTTCACGTTGGGATTGCCCCAACTACTGAGATACGAACCCGGTACGAGGATACGCCTTGGAGCTTGTGCCAATCGGAAGAAAAGTCCAATCCGATTGTAAAAAGAGTTCAATACCAGAAGCTGCTGCTGAATCACGGAGTCCTAGGAATCGTTAGAATGTTGCCCAGTATGTGGAACACGGCGTACCCACCGCAAACCCGCCCTGACCGTTGCTCTGATCGTAAAGTATGTTGAAGTTGACACCAACGGTGAAGGCACCTAACGTGGGTGCGAAGCACAGAAAGATAGAATAAAGAGCAATGACAAACCGCATCTTGCCTCTTTGTCCTGCTAGGTCGTATAGGTTATAGAGGAAATAATAATTAAGAGAAATTTCCCAAGATCCGACAACTGTTGCATGCAATGACGATGATATCGGAAGCATTTAATAAGGCAGTTCACTGGCTTAAATACTGAGAGATAGCTGAATGTAGTTGCTTTTGTTCGTATTCCCAGATTGGGTGGCAAAGACTTTGACTGACAATTCTGAGACAACGATTCAGCCACCGTTCAATGGGCCTGAGCTGTGAACGAAATTACGCACTGCGGGGGAGATTTACGTTAACAAGGCGTGGTATCTAAAAGCCTGCCATAGTTTGCTCCTTTTGGAGTAGAGTAGGAGTGGAGAAAGAACCTCTCTATATTATGAACGGAATTACACAACTCTCTCTGACTCAGTTATTCAACTGGATTCATCTCTAATTTTTGTCTCGTGCATGGCATCAGGCATGATTTACATAACCCTCTTGGGACAAATCGTATCTGCCTGATCGATTCGTAAGAGGGACAAATATTCAAATATGGATATTAGTTGAAAAAAAAATTGAACCAGGAAACTAGTAAAAGCCTTAGTGTCGCAATGTGAGAGAAAGGAAGTATACTTATACAGTGTTTTGTTCGACTTAGCATGATTGGGCTGGTGCGGTTACGGGTTTTGTCGCAGTTACGGTTTTGTTGCGGTGTCAAAACCCGTATCCGAGTCACTACCATAACCAATTTTCTCAACGTAACGTCGTCATAACTTTATTACATCAACTCCAAAAAATTAAATACTTCTATAATTAGGAGATTGCATCTTTGGTATCACAAACGATATACTTTTGAGCAATTTTATGAAGCGCTTGTTGTGCTATGCTGGTGTAAAGCCGGTGAGGGTCGATTTTCTCCCCAACACCGGCACGCTATTTAGCTAAGGATACCATTAAAGGTAAGTCTAGATACTATAGATGACGTCGTATAGTTTTAGGCTTAGTTGGAATTAGAATGGTGAAGCTTTGATCGAGTTATGTTGCGGAAGCTGGATACGTCGATTGCAGCTGAACGGGACCTGGTAGATTCAACTCTCGGCCCGAATCTGGAGCCTTCATTACTTTGATTTTGCGAGGAACTTATGATCAGTCCTGGGCCTGGCACAACCACCATGGTGAGGAACAAGCTTAAATCTCGCAGAAATGTTAGATTTATAGCCAGGTACTCGTGGTACAGTACAATTTTGGCCTTTGGCGCGTCTAAATTTGTCTCGGCGCAGCTCGGTCGCCCTCAAATGCCCCACCACTATCACCTCATCTCAGATATATCGATCGTCGTGTATTAATAACTCATGCGTTAGAAAGGGACCTTCACAATTCGAGGGGGGTTCTAATATGCCGTTTAGCTTGGTTGGGCCGTGCCTCCGTAAAGTGAGTAACGCTGGGTTAATCTGTAGAATTTATTGATATTACCCGCGACTCGGGTACTGCATTAGTCGCAATTACAACATTTCCTATTGCATCCATTATCATGCTCTTTTTGGATTCCTACACACATTTGTGCACCAAGAGAACTGATTACTGTGTTGAGATTGTGAAATAGCTGATAATACAATGGAGCCAAGATGTTTACCTGTACCATGGATGGAATATGTACTAATGAGGTAGTATGGTACAGTAAACATGCGCTTTAGAACAGCGTCGGTACTTGAACACCAGAATCACAGTTACGAGGAAGTCACATGGACAACCGAACATGCGGCTATGTAACCAATGCTCATGTGATGTGATTTGACCTGCTCCAAAGCTGTGGACATAAATGCTTGGAGAGTATGATGCATGATTTGACTGGCAAGAAATAGGATGTTGAGTTTCAGGACATTAATCTAGTGTAATTCAGGCGTATGTGCACATAGCTGGGGGGATGTAGGGCTTTTGATGCTTGCCAAATCTCTATGCGTTGTTGATTCGGAGTCGGCTTAATTGTGTCCTCCTCACAATATCGAACCCCCGATCGGCGCTCCGACCGGCACTCCGACCAGCATTCCGACAAGCCGCATGCATTGCGACAGATAATCGGGTTACAGATCGGGGTAACAAGGCGCTCTCTCAATATGTGGGAAGATTTCATTGTGATTATATGAGCCTGGAGCAGCATGCTTTGACGGTAAATCCGTATTGCTGGCTTCGCACCCACTGCGTACCAAGTCTTATTATCAACCGACCCTTTTTCATATTGGGGATGAGGAAGTAGACTTTAGTGCATCATTCATCGTCGGAAACCTCGTTCGCATCCTCGAAGTTTATACATTTCAACATTAGCACTATACCAACTATCAGACTCAATATCATAGGAGACGATGGCAGGTATTACAGAAATCATGCTTTCCTCTAATGCTCTTATCTATACTCCCTTGGTTATCATTTTCGGAAAGATTATTCTCTTTATCCTCGGCACCCTTCGTCCAAAAGCTTTCCCTCCAGGACCGCACGGCGTCCCCGGACTCGGAAACCTCCTCCAGATCGACAAAAGCTTCCCTTTCCGAACATATGGAGCTTGGGCAAAAGATTACGGCAACAACACGCCAATTGGAGTCAAGAAGGCCGCTAATAATGTCGTTGTGCTAAATAGCGGCCGCCTCATCCGTGAACTCTTTGAAAAGCGTGGGGCTGTATATAGCGACCGTCCCTGGCAGTACATCAACAATGACTGGATCTTGGGTGATGACTTGAGAATAGCCCTGTTCGAGAACAATAGCGCATGGCTCACTCGCTGGCGTAAGGGTTTCTCCCATATTTTCAATGTAGCGGCTATCACACGATTCCGCCCAGTGTATGAAGCCGAGACAGCCAGGCTGCTGGTCAAACTACTCGAATCTCCAACAGCGAGAAGGAGGGATCTAGAGGATATTCTTGTATGCTGGATTGTCAGCGTGCCATGCCTCGGGCTATGCGGTAGGCGTCCGGATGATCTCGGCGATCTTGATTTCAACGTCAAGCAATTTAGATATGACCAAGAGCAATACCTCGCTCTGCTCACACCCGGGGCAGGAGATATATTCCCTCTCCTACGCTATCTTCCAGAAGCCTTCGGTATGGCAAAGTGGAAAAGCAAGGCACGATACGTCAGGCAGCAGCTACTCAAAGCTGGCGACTCTTTTCTGAGTGCCGGCAAAGACCAACGCGCCGCCTTGGATTCGGGCAAGTCGATTGAGTGGGAGAGTCTTCTGGCCAAAATTTTGAGAGAGCAGAGGGATGAGAAGGATCCCATGTTCACGGTGAAGGACTTGGGCATGACCGGCGTACAAATATTATCCGCCGCCATGAACACGTCGCTCGCAGTCTTCTCCATCGGCTTGATGATTTTCGCAAAGTATCCTAAACTTCAGAAGCGCGCTAGGGACGAGGTGCTCGAGGTTCTGAGTGGCGAACCGCCCAAGGCGGACGATCTCACTAGATTGAAATACTTAGAGGCGTTCTACAACGAGGTATATAATATCCCCAATCCGTTAAAAATCAGTGGCTATCTGTAATACTTACTGGTTGCCGAACAGATCCACCGCTGGCGCCCGGTTGCTCCGCAGGCTGCTGCACACTCACCTTCTGTGGACGACGTCTTTGATGGTTATCACATCCCCAAGGGCACGTCAGTTATCGCCAACGTCTGGCACATCCACCACTCTAAGGATGACTACGATGACCCTGACGATTTTATTCCGGACCGTTTCCTGCGCCACCCGTTTGGAATGCGACCTGACGAGGCGCATGACCCCGCTCGCCTTGAGGGCTCTGGTCCACGGCTCACCTTCGCCTTTGGAGCTGGGCGGAGAATATGCCCGGGCATGGATTCTGCGAGACAGAGTTTAATGCTCGGCTTAGCTAAGGTTCTCTGGGCGTTTGATATTCTGCCCCCAGAAGGCAAGGAGATTGATCTGGAGATGGAGACCGGCTTCATTTCGGACCTTGCCTTGAGGCCAAAAGAATTCGATGTCGTTCTCAAATTGAGGGAGAAACGTACTCGAGAAGATATTATGAATCACTATTATAAGTCTTATGAGAGCCAGGCAGCGGTGATGGGTTGGGAAGGCGGCTTGTACAGGTAGTTTGAGTGTCAGAAAATCTGTTCTTGGTGCAATAAGACTTTTACAAGCTAGGAATCAGTGACTAGAAACACCCAATACTTGTCCATAGTGATGAAAATAAAGCCTCAGATTTTTTACTCCATATTAAATTGACGTGCATTTTGCCATCAGGCGTTGTAAGAAGCTAGGAATAATTGCGAGAACTGGTTGAAATTATGAGATGCACCTGAGGAACGCATCACTCCTACACTTGCCGTTGCTATTCTCATCGATAGTACAAAGTGTGGGAGTTCATTTCGTATTGTTGAATTTACGGTCGGGGTCACCATCCTCGTGATAGAGAATCATTGTTTGAATATGGTCGACTTGGAATCGCCAGTTGATCAGACAAGTAAAAGGGCAAGCTGTCACCTCATCACTTCCGCCCGCCGTATTGAGAACCTACGCTAATCCTTACCACCACAGGCTGTCCTTCGCATACGAACATATTTATTAAATCTTCAGTATTTGTAATTTGATCCCTTGCTTTCACTCTCATTGCTACAATCTAGTGCCAATCTAGTGCTAAATTTCAACCGGATTTTGATCCCAATAACCAAATATAGCCATTACCAACACCTCAGAAGCCCATGTGTCTCTTCAAGAAGTCTAGTTGCCTATTCAAAATACTGTCAACGTCACCAAATATCCAATCAAGATGTCCCTTGCCCTTCAATATGTCAAGCTCCTTGGGCTCTCCCATGCGCTCGTAGGCTTTAAGTTGGTCCTCTGTAGGGCACGACACATCGAACTCAGGTGTTACCATCAGAGCGGGTGTCGGGGCGATGAACTCGACCAAGTTCAGGACGCTCCAAGACAGGGCACGATAGTAGGTTTGGACAGTCACCCGGTTCTCAACGGGTATGTTCAGGCGCTCGAGGGCGGGCATCATATCGGCGGCGAGCTGGAGCCCGTTGGGGACGCTGCCATCTTCGTTCACGTACGGTAAGTACATGGGTTCGTCACCGGCCAGGCGACCTGCTCGGTCATACATAGCCAGCTCGAGAATTGGCTGGCGTCTGTCCGGGAGGCCGGTTGAGTCGATCAGTGGAGCGACTGAGATCACCGCGGCGATCCGCTTGCTGCAGAAAAGTTCCACGTGAGCCAACGAACAGCGGCCAGGAACGTGGAAGGGGAAGAGAAAGAGAGAAATTTTCAGTCACGTACTCGAGAGCTGCTGCTGCGAGGGTAACATTGCCACCGAAACACAGACCCCATAATGCAATCTTTGTCTCATCTACCAAGGGGTGTTGAGCAAACCATGTTACAGCGTCATGCAGGTGCTCAGCCTGT
This sequence comes from Mariannaea sp. PMI_226, assembly GCA_024336345.1. Taxonomy (NCBI): domain Eukaryota; kingdom Fungi; phylum Ascomycota; class Sordariomycetes; order Hypocreales; family Nectriaceae; genus Mariannaea; species Mariannaea sp. PMI_226. Next base: position 471,177 of record JANFOG010000005.1, read on the forward strand.
TGTCTTGGGTCTATCTGCCAGCCAGATTGAGGTCAGATTGCAGTGAACAAAAAGACATGCGATTTATAAAGAGAGAATTCACATCATTCCTGGGCACTCCGTCACTGGCACCGATACTGCGAGGGTCATAAGCAAAGCAGGTGATGTCCCGCTCTTGAAACCATTTGGATATATCGGGTAGGATGGCATCTTTTGGCATATTGAACTACTCAGATGTCAATCAGTGTTGTTCTCCAAGCGAAACACACGGGGCAGATGGCACGGCTCCGTACTCCTGGGGACAAGATTATTGCTGGGCCTCGTTTTGAAGCGGGATACAGCCAGCCACGCAACGTAAGGCCATCTAGGGTCCGGAACTCGGCGTCGAGTCGGGGCAACGCGGTGGCCATTTCCGTTATTCTTACTACAAGAGAACTGAATGCGGGAGAATTGAATGATTATGGTCCAGCTAGGAAATTTGGGACGGGAGCGGATTGGGGTGGAACACAACGGCAGCGTACAATGGGTCTCAGGAGAGGTTTGGTATTCCAAGGTAGGAGCGGTTTTTATTCAACTTTCAAAGCAAGATTCGGAGAAGGCGAATTGAAGATCTGTATTCTTTACACCGTGCCCGGCGATCGGCCCCGACCAGTCTCGCAACACCGGAGTCCGGGGTCGGTGCTGGGTCAGACGAAGAACCAGTGCTGACACCGATCAATGTCGTGTGGGTCATCACAACCGGGACAATAAACAGTCCGCACGGCGCCTTGTGTACTGCGATGAGCAAAACTATTGCCACAATGTTATGGATGATCGATATGCCTGTCTGAATCTCCTTCCACCTTCGACTCTAAATGTTCCTAGGAACTGACTAAATGTAGAGCACAACATTGTGTTCCACTTCATGGATTTGCACTTTACGTTCCCGGGCGAGCCCACAATTCATGATAGTCAATTGTCACATAGTAGTATAACGCAATAGCGGTAAAATTGTAACATAATTGATGACTCATTTAACAATTGACTTGATGGTGCGATATCAGACTCTATATAGCTATGGTGTTGCTTTCTAGTAAGCCAGCAAAGGTAGCACAATTTTCTTGGCATGTATCTTTCCAAACCGCAAGTCATCTACACCTTTCGAAACCTCTTCCAAGCCCCCCTCCCGGATTTCTAACGGATGATTGTTGATCCTCCCGTCTTGCAGCCACTCCTCAGCAAGGGAAAATAAGTGCGTTCCAAAAAGCCTGTGCTCTGGCGTGCTCGGGCGTCCATACGCTCCCAGCTTCACGACAGGGTCCCCTAGAATCGAGGGGGCCATCAGCCAGTCCGCATGGATATCCCGCCGAGTGTACTTTATCGCGGTGTTAATTGCCTCGAGCGCTATATATTTGCCGCCGGAAGATCCTATAGCCTCATAGCACATCTTCATGGTGACGGCATCAGTGACACAGTCCAGAGCATATCTCAGACTATTGTCGGTGTACACCCGAGCGTCAGCACCGCATGTGGGTGAATGGTAGTCAAAGCAAGCTGCTGCGCCAAATGACTCGCAAAGTGCGTTATTGACAGGAGAACAGGTGACAATAGGTGTGTAGCCAGCCCTGGGAGGTTAGTGGCGAATGTTACAGAAAACGGTATAGTAGTTCTGCTTACATCTTCAATAGTTGTGTCGCCATGGTACCTGTAGCTGTAGCACCCCCTGAGACAAGTACAACTTCGCCGGTGCTGTCGTGCATAGAGAGGCCCAGCCCGGATGATTGGAAAAGAGCCAAACCGGCAGTAGCGATTGCAAGCCCCATTGAGCATGCCTGCGAGAAAGACAACGACTCGGGGATGTGGCAGCTCAGATCCTCAGTTGCCAAGGCATACTCAGCAAAGGCTCCCACCGTCTTGTCCAAGGAATTCATGCCAAAGGTGACCGCCAGCATACGGTCGCCTTTCTTGAAGCGCTTCACACCTTCGCCTACCTCTACTACGGTGCCCGCAAAATCGCAACCACCGATGGCACCAGGAACGTTGGAGTAGTCAATAACTTTTGCATCGTGTGGGTTCAAAGCGATAGCGTGTACACGACATAATATCGAGCCTGGTGGCGCCACGGGGACATCGACATTTTCGGCGAGGTAGTAGCCACCAATCTCTGCACCGATGAGAGCCTTCATGATAGAAGTAAGATTATTGTTAGCCGTTTCGCGAGAGTGTGGAAGGGAATGATGACAGATGAAGAAAGAAGCCAAGCACACCCAAGTTCATTTTTGTACTTTAGGGCAACTCAACTTCAAAACAACCTCGTTGCTCAAGCATCTGACCCGTAGACACTTCTCCACTGGTATTCCTACCAATTCACATCAGTCATATCAGTATCTTCAATCCGATGAAGGGGGGATGACTGATCGGAGGTCGGGGTCGGAAGTCGGAGGCTCCGCACTGCACCCTTCACCGGTGCGTCCTTCCACCAGCCGGAGGACTCGGCCCCCGGTTGCACGGCTTCGGGACCATTTGACTCTGGATGCGCAATTAGGTCTCTGATCTGGCCTCGTTACGTCCAATTACGGTAGGTTATGCTAGGATCCTTATCTTCGGCGACCAGATAGTACACTGGTTCATTATTGACTGGAAGAGGTCAACATGTGCTTGAAGCCCTTGAATACTAATTCCAACTGCCGTGTCGAGAACACACCAAAAAGATTCCTCTCTCTGAGCCTTAAAACTTCCTTTGTCCAGGACCTTTGTACGGATTTTTTCATCGAAGCTTTGCTATATCCCTCTAGCTACCACACCTCAACGTCTTCATCTCCAAACTCTTGCATTCTTCAACATGGGTAGCCGGGTGCCTGGACGTAATCACGTTGCAAAAGAACCCATTGCGATAGTGGGCAGCAGTTGTCGTTTACCCGGCGGCGCTACGTCTCCCTCTAAGCTATGGGAACTTCTAGAGAAGCCTCGAGATGTGGTACAGGAAATCCCACCAAGTCGTTTCAGCACCAAGGCATTCCATCACACGGACAGCCAACACCACGGAGTGAGATTGCGCCCCCCCACACCCGGCATTTAAACTTCACATCGTGTATCTGACTCATTAATAACAGAGCTCAAATGTAAAGCATGCCTATCTTCTTGATGATGACCCTCGCGTCTTTGACCGCGATTTCTTTTCCATTAACCCAAAGGAGGCCGAGGCAATGGATCCTCAGCAACGTATTCTTCTCGAAACAGTCTATGAGGGACTTGAATCTGCTGGCTACTCCATCCAGCAACTTCGGGGATCATCCACAGCTGTCTTTGTAGGGTGCATGAGCTTCGACTACCAGTTTGTCGCTATACGGGGCATCGATAGCTTACCACAATACCACGCAACCGGTGCTGCTATGTCCATTCTGGCTAACCGCGTGTCGTATGTATATGATTGGAGGGGCCCATCGGTCGCGATCGACACAGCCTGCTCGTCCAGCTTGGTTGCTTTGCACCAGGCCGTTTCTGCCCTCCGGAATGGGGATGCAAAGATGGCTGTGGCGGCAGGATCAAATTTGATACTTGGACCTGAGCCCTTTATTGCAGAATCTAAGGTAAATTACTCTACATCAGTCACTCCTCCAAGTCCCAAGAAACACAATCATAGGCTAACAGACAATGATTAAGCTCAATATGCTATCACCCAATGGAAGATCATACATGTGGGACGCCGCTGCTGACGGATACACCAGGGGCGAAGGCTTCTCTGTCGTGCTTCTGAAGACCCTCACCCAGGCTCTCGCAGATGGTGATCATATTGAATGCATTATTCGCGAGACAGGCGTGAACTCAGATGGCAAGACACCAGGTAAATCGACCTGTCCTTAAACTCTCGCTGCAAAGTACTGAACGACTCTGAGGTATTACAATGCCGAGCTCTGATTCACAGGCACAACTTATCCGGGACACTTACGCGAGATGCGGACTCGACTTGACTCGTGAATCTGATCGCCCACAATATTTTGAGGCCCACGGTACAGGCACGCCGACAGGTGACCGTAAGTAGGATACATGTATTTCACTTGCTTCTCTGGATTTTTATCCTATCTGTTGCTCCTGTACTACCAAAAATAACAACCACAAAAATACTCCTTATCAGGAATTTCATGGGATATGATACTGATACATCTTAGCTATTGAGGCCCGGGCCATCCAAAGTGTCTTCTTTCCCAACAGCGCAGATCAGAGGGACAGCCAACTCATCGTTGGCAGCATTAAGACGGTTATCGGCCACACAGAGGGCACCGCGGGACTTGCTGGTGTGCTCAAGGCATCATTGGCAATCCAAAACGGCCAAATCCCGGCAAACCTGCATTTCGACAAGCTAAACCCCAAGATCCTACCATATTACAGCAACCTATACGTGCCAACGGAGACCAGGCCGTGGCCTGCCGTTCCATCAGGATCTCCACGCCGGGTCAGTGTTAACAGCTTCGGCTTTGGCGGCACCAATGCTCACGCCATCATTGAGAGTTGGGACGGCCCTTACTCTGCGGATCATGGCAATCATTTAAACAGCCCTGGTGCTGGCCCCTTCGTCATGTCTGCTAACTCAGGTCAGGCTTTGGCAGCAAATGTGACAGCGCTAGCCAGCTACCTCCGAGCGCATCCTGAGACGAGTCTTGGCCGACTCGCGTTCACGCTGTTCCGGAGGACAGACTTTCCATTCCGAGCGGCGTTCACTGCCACATCTGCCGAGCAACTTGCTGACAAGCTTGAAGCAAGCAAGGAATTGCTCAAGAGCAGCTCACGAACTGCAACCATTTCTGAACTGTTGCCGCCCCGAATTCTCGGTGTCTTTACCGGCCAGGGAGCGCAGTGGGCCACCATGGGCAGAGAGCTCTACGAAGCCTCGGATGTATTCCGTAGCGCCATTATACAGATGCAGCGCAGTCTCGATTCACTACCAGAGAAAGATCGCCCCGACTGGTCCCTCAAAGATCAGCTTTTCGCGCCAGCAGAGACTTCACGTGTCAGCGAGGCCGTTGTTTCACAACCTCTTTGTACTGCTCTCCAAGTCGCTCTATGTGACGTCTTGCATGCTGCTGGTATCAAATTCTCGGCGGTTGTTGGGCATTCATCTGGTGAAATTGCTGCCTCATACGCAGCAGGATACCTAGACGCGAACGGTGCAATCCGCATTGCATATTACAGAGGCGTCCACTCTCATTTGGCTCAAGGACCTGGAGGCAAGCGGGGCAAGATGATGGCGGTCGGTATGTCCTTTGACCAGGCATCTCAATTCTGTACTGAGTCCAATGGGACACTTGTAGTTGCTGCTAGTAACTCTCAAACAAGTTGCACGCTGGCAGGCGATGCTGAATCCATTGACGAGGCTAAGTCTCAGCTGGAGAAGGGTGGAACATTTGCCCGCGTGCTGGCTGTTGATACAGCATATCATTCTCATCACATGCAGCCATGTGCTGAGCCCTACCTTCAGTCGATGAAGGAATGTGGGATTCAGGCTCTGAAGGGTCCAAAACGATGTCCGTGGTATTCAAGTGTTTGGGGATCTAATGGACGCAGTCGCTCATTCGAGACTACCGATCGGCTGCTCCTTGAGGGCCAGTACTGGGTGGATAACTTGACGCGGCCAGTACTCTTCAGTCAGGCGCTGGCGAGAGCAGTGAATGAAGACCAGTGCTTCGACCTTGCTCTTGAAGTTGGACCTCACCCGGCACTCAAAGGCCCAGGCTCTGAGACTATAAAAACGTTGACAGGTATCTCCCTTCCGTATTCGGGAGTCCTTAAACGTGGGCAAAACGCGGTGGAGGCTTTTGGAGATGGCTTGGGACTCGTGTGGAAGTTATTCCCGTCGCCACGTCCCATGATCACCTTTAACGGAATACGCCGAGCGTTTCCAAGTGTCAAACCACAGAAGCTCACCATTATCAAAGATCTCCCAACGTACGGCTGGGATCATACTAGTTTACTCTGGAGGGAGTCAAGAGCATCTCGTATCTTCCGTTCCCAAAGCCAATCGCGTCACGAGCTACTTGGCCATGTTGTTACACATGGCGAAGGTCACAGGCGCGAGGTTCATTGGAAACAAATCTTCAGGCTGAACGAGCTCCCATGGCTACGGGGCCATAAGATTCAAGGCGAAGTCCTTTTTCCAGCTTCAGGCTACCTGTCGATGGCGTATGAGGCTGCCATGCGTCTTGTTGACGATCAGCAGTCCGTGAGCCTCGTCGAGATGCACGATATTGATATTGTGCGTGTTATGAGCCTGGAAGAAGACTCATCAGGTCTTGAGGTCCTATTTACTATTCATGTTAGGAGCCAGTCTGATGAATTCATTACAGCCGATGTGGCCTGCTATAGCGGCGCTGTCGACGCGACTCAGCCTTTGGACACTCCTCAACCTGGACTCACGGCCCATTTCAATGGGAGCGTGAAACTCTGGCTCGGCGCAACCCATCGGAAGGCTTTGCCTTCACGGACTAAGCCTTTGCTACCTATGGACACGTTAAACATGGAGCAGGTTTACTCAAATCTATCCAAAGACGGCTTTAACTATGATGGATTTTTCCAGGCGAAGTCGATGCTCCGTCGATTCAACCATGCTGTAGTGACCGTTTCCTCACCTCCGTCATCCGCTTCAGTGCATCTATGCGTACATCCGGCACCCATTGATACTGCTGTGCAAGGGTTGCTAGTCGGATTCTCATTTCCCGGAGACGGTCGTCTCCGCACGACATATCTGCCAACTCGTATTGAGCGTGTGAGAATTAGCACGGCGGCCTCGAGACTCGACGCTTCCTTCCTTCAAGCTGATAGTGTCCTGACCTCAGCAAAAGCAACAACCATCACAGGGGATATAGACCTGTTTAGTGCGGCAGACTCAAGCACTCAAATACAACTGCGTGGTGTCCGTATGACCGCTGTTGGGCAACGCGAGGACCGTTGGCTGTTCGCGGGTAAGACGTGGACGAGAGAAGCTGCTTATGGGATTGAGCCTGGCCTTGGAGCCCAGCTCTCTGATGATGATTGGGAGCTCTACGAGCAACTTGTACGCACCGCGTACTTCTACTTGCGCCAGCTTAGCAATAAAATCAGGCCGCCTGAATTGATTCTCATGGGCAAGTTCCGGAAACACATGATGAAGTGGATTACGGAGCATCTTCTCCCCCAGATCGATGCTGGAGAGCACCCGGACATTCAACCGGAATGGAAAAACGACACTCTCGAGATGGTGAACGAATGGCGTAATAGTCGACCATCGGACAACAACGATATGAACCTGCTCCATGCCATGGGGCAAAATCTGGTGGCTATTACCCGTGGACTCGTTCCTCCCCTCAGAGTACTTGTACAGGACGGTATGCTCGATCGTCTCTACGTGGAAGGAATTGGATTCCAGGATGGCAACATTGATCTTGGCCTCATTATCAAACAACTTGGTCATCAGCATCCACGTATGCGCATTGTCGAAGTCGGAGCTGGCACGGGCGGCACAACACGGACTGTACTCGGTGCCCTAGGAAATCAGTATGCAGCCTATACATACACAGACATATCCACGAGCTTCTTTGAGAATGCTCGTAATGTGTTCCATCAGCATATCAGCAGACTTTCCTTCAAGACACTTAATATCGAAAATGACCCTTTGGACCAGGGATTCACTGACGGGTCGTTTGACATGCTCATTGCTTCGAACTGCTTACATGCGACACGAAGTTTGGAAGAGACTCTGCGCCACTGTCGCCGACTTCTCCGCCCCGGGGGTCGCTTAGTGCTGCTGGAGATTACTCGTGACTTTCTGCCAATACAGATGATTATGGCAACGCTCCCCGGATGGTTCTTGGGAATGGATGAGGGACGAGTCTGGGCACCCACCATCAGCCTCGACCGGTGGGACGAGCTGCTGAAGGCTACCGGATTCTCAGGAGTTGACATAAGCTCGACGCCTTCCTTTTGTTCTGTTATTGTGTCTCAGGCAGTCGATGACAGGGTTCAAGTGCTCCGCGATCCTCTTTCAGTCACAGGACAGGCGTTCCTGCAACTCGATGAGATTCTCATTGTGGGTGGTGGTGCCGATTCCGCTTTGGCTAGCCAGACACAGGCAGTCTTACATGCTGCTGTTCCTGCCAATGTCGCTGTACTGCCCAGTATCGATGGCATCCGCGTACCCAAGGGAGCGATTGTGCTGTGCCTCAGCGATCTGGATAGTCCCATTTTCTACGATATGAATCAAGAAAGGTTTGAAGGATTGCAAGACATCATTCAGACAGCAAATGCGGTCCTTTGGGTGACATCTGGTGCGAGTTCCGGAAAGAACCCCGAGGCGAACATCACGGTGGGAATGGGTAGCACGTTATGGGCTGAGCGCAGCGACCTCAGACTTCAGTTCCTCGATGTTGACGAACCAACGTCTGTTGACCCATCCTTACTGGCAAAATTGTTGTTACGCCTCGCGTTCACGGATCAGCTCAATACCGAAGAGCTGATGTGGGTTCAGGAGCCCGAACTTGCATTGAAGGATGGGGCACTCTATATACCAAGAGTACAATCACTGGATCAAATCAATCGGCGGTCCGCCGTCAGGCACCGCCAAGTCACTGAAGCTGTTAGCCTTAAATCGTTGGACACAGCTGTGGTGCTTACCAAGAACGAGGGAGCGTTCGAGCTGCTTGCTTCCCCCCTGGGCCTTGCCAAGGCAGACGAGATCCGCCTACACGTCACAGCTTCTTCTCTTCACGCTCTCAGCTATAATGGCTACAGGTCTGCATATATATGTATTGGCCGTGATCTAGAGTCAAACGATAAGTTGCTCACTCTCTCGAGTAAAAATAGCTCCTTGATTTCAGTTAAAGATGAGCATATCTTGTATCGTTGGAGGGAAGACCAGTCACCTACCAATGACGTGTCGCAGATAGGCCGCTTCTTGGCACATACACTGGCGGGGCATCTACTCCGTTCTCTGAAAGGGCCTGTATGGATTCACGGCGCTCCTAACGCACTCAGTGAGGCCATCCAGGCCGTTGCCCGCCAGCATAATATTGTCGTATTCCAAACGACCTCAGGTACAGCAATGGCGTCTGACGTCAAGTTTATTCACCCTTACACGAATGAGCGAGATCTACATAACGCGCTCCCAGAGGGCCTGCAGAGCTTTTACAACCTAGATCGCTCGCACAACGAGGCACTTTCCGAATTGATATGTGCGTCCCTTCCTGAGTCCAGCATCATGGACAAGGAGATTGAGGACAATACAGCCCATCTGAGCCTCTCGGAACTTCGCAATCTAGCCAAACAGCACTTCGATAACGACTCGCTGGTTTCAGAAGAATTCGTCCAGGTTCAGTCAATCGACACGGTAGCAACAAGTACAAACAAAGAGGCTGGGCCCACAGCACTGGTTGATTGGCGTGCTGTCGATAATGTCAATGCCCTCGTTCGCTCTCTTGACCATCGCGGACTGTTTGCTTCAGATAAAACATACCTCCTTTTCGGAATGACGGGAGACTTGGGTGTCTCGGTGTGCCAGTGGATGGTGGACAATGGAGCTCGAAATGTAGTGTTGAGCAGTCGTAGGGGGCAAGTTCTACCTAGCGTGCTGGACTACATGTCCGGCAAAGGTGCTCATGTACGCGTCATTTCTGTGGATATTACAGACCGGGAGTCTCTGCGAGCCGTTTACAGTGACATCAAGTCTAGCATGCCTCCCGTTGGGGGTATCATGAACGCCGCCATGGTACTTCGAGATCGTCTTTTCCATGACATGCCTTGGGAGGACTTTGAGGCAGTCCTGGCACCCAAGGTGCAAGGAACCAAGAACCTCGATGAGCTTTTTGACAACGAAGAGAGCAGTCTAGACTTCTTCATCTGCTTTTCATCAGCAACGTCGATTGTCGGAACAATCGGACAGTCCGCTTACGCTGCTGCAAACCATTTCATGGCCAGCTTAGTTCAGCAGCGGCACCAGCGTGGCTTGTCAGGCTCCGTCATTCACATTTCAGTGCTGACAGGTCTGGGTTACATCTTTCGGCGTGATGCAGAACATACTACGGCCATTGACAAAGCGCTACTTCCGCGCTTAGTGCGACAGTCGGAGGCCGACTTACACGTGATGCTAGCTGAGGCGATCGTGTGCGGACGTCCTGGTTCGGGCCAGCCGGCTGAGCTCATCACTGGTATTAGAACAGTTTTCAAGGGCACGTGGCGCGATGACCCGCGCTTGTCATGCTACCTTGGCCAGCAACTGCTACAGGATGAGGGGGTTCAAGAACAGGCAGCCGACTCTATAAGCGTTGAAGCTCAGCTGGCTGCGGCTGAGGAACCTACTGAGCGTCTAGCTATACTTGAGAGGTGCTTCGCTCAGGCCCTGGGCAATATGCTGGAGATCAGTCCCGAGCAGGTGGACAGCAACATGCCCGTAGCAAGCCTAGGCATTGACTCCCTCGTAGCCATCAGGATCCGAGAGTGGTTCCTCAAGGAGGTGAACATTGAAGTGCCAGTGCTGAAGCTCATGTCGGTGAGCCACTCGCTGTCCCGCATTTGTGACGACGTGCTTGTAGACTGGCGGAAGCTCAAGAAGGAAGACGGGCTAGAAGTATAGACAAAATAACTGCAGAGTTAGGAATAGTCATGGAACTGATAATTACGGGGACAAGATACAGTAACGGTAGGGACGGGTAGAGCATGAATTATACTAGAAACATTTCCACATAACTTCCAATACAGCCCGTCAATACAGCATCCTGCCATAGTCTGAGAGTAGGCAGATTAGCTGGAACATTAAGGAGCTTCCTCGTATATCTCGCCAACATGCCTATCTTAGTGAAACGTGGCTCAAAGTACAGTGAGAGCTTGGGGCTCCAGCCAGTATCGAGCCCTATACATAGCCAATTCTGAGGAGATTCGTCTGACATGGTGCGCGTCATTCAGCATTCCTAGAATCCCAAGTCTTCTCTACGACACCCAACACGGATGGCCTCGTGTATAGTCTCGAGATTAGGTGATAACAGGATTACATATGTACGCGTTTCGGCGAACAGCCACCACCACGACGTATTCCTAACGTCTTGCAGACACAAAACAATGATTTGGCTTCCACAGTGACGGACCAGCCGTATTAACTCACCTCACACACAAGGCGAACAGATCCGTCTCATGAGATTACCCATCAAGCCGACGACTTTAAAGCTTGACAAGCATAAGTACCCTATAGGCCTCTACAAGTATCCACGGATTTTTATTTATAGCTAAATTCTATTTATGTTCACTTTTTTCTATATTACTCATGCTTGTGTTTGATTATTAATGCGAAAGCAGATGGCTCTCAGGGCTACCTGTATTTAGCCAATGGCTTCATGATGTACTATTCATTGCCTCCTATGACATAGCATTGGCCAGCGTCAGAGGCTTTCTACATTAGGTAGGTGATGGTTAGCGATGTTGTGCATACCTCGCACATGCTGACATCAACAGACTTGTTCTTGACTGCATCAGATCCCCACTTACTACTTACGGGTATACTACACCCTGGACTGTTCCGTGTCGCGGAATCCTTTTGTCACAGGGTCGCACGTGTCAAGTAAGCCGGAAAGATTGTATCGGGACGTCAGTTGAGGAGATTCAGACTTGTCCGGAACGAGACACGATCAAGAATACCAGAAGACCAATCCTACTACGAATGTCAAGTTCAAAGTCGGGAGAAGAGATTGTGGGAGGGCCGATTGTGTCATTACCATATTACGTAGCGACAGGGATGCAGATGCAAAGGAAGAGGCACAGAAGATTTAAGATAACAAAACCAGAGGTGATAAGAACTTCCGTGTATAAGAAACTGGACTTGATTTCGACAAGATCATTCATACTAATGCCTGGGGGTGGGGCAGCTCGGCAGAGCGAACATGATGGAGGCGAGAACGGAGTGTAGTAGCTCAACAGCTAAAATAAAACCGGCCACAATATAAGATCACGCGAATAGCAACGTCTAGCAGCAGAGAGATGTCAAATTCATATCTAGACTCTTATTACGATATACTGTAACAGCCCCTCCCCAAACTCAGAGTTGTTCCAGCGCCTTTTGCGAGGGAATCTGTACATCTGATGTGTGCACTAGGGTTGCCACTGTGCCGCGCTGGCTTCATTGGTGTCCGCAAGTAGTTCTGAGGCCAATCCTTTCTTTCCTTATCATCTAGCATATGTAGTGCCGTCTAGACTCAATGTCCTTGGTTGCGCAAGCTCATAGACTCAGACTAAGGTGAGAGTAGCATAATCGTGGCAAGAATAATGCAACTTCTGCACACCCTGTCGTTAAACTCTGCGTAATCTGATCTGCATCTGCAGGAAGGATTTTTACAGACATGCTTACTTTTTCGGATGACTTGAGCCGTCCGTCTCGGTCTTGCTTCTTCTAGCATAGCTAGTATCCACTGGTTTGCCTAAGGGCTATTGACTCAACACGGTGTGCTCTGAGTGCCAGGGCTCTTTGCCATGTGCTTGTCAGATATCTCGGACAACTCCTAACCATATGAGTACATGGTGCGCGGGAGCGACGGCAACTAATGCGCAATACCGTTCTCTGGCCCAGATTGTCTATCATAGCTTCAATATCTTGCGGGGCCAACCTACATTATCCATATTCCTTTTGAAGTATATGGGCATCCTGCCTGTCGGGCACGTGGAGGATATTGATATGGAGATGGATGGAGTATCGTTTCAATGCAACAATAGTGTAGGGACTGTAGCAGCGGAGGCCACGAGAACTGGCGGGGAGATGCCGATGGGTAAGCAACTCGCATGTAAGCAAACAAAAGGTCCTAAAAGAATGGGCGGTTCGACTCCGAGATGCAAGGGAGACCGACCCACAAGGTGCTCGAATACGCCCTCAGACGTTACATCACCACATTGTCAAGTCCCTGAGGTCTCAGTGCCAACACCTGGTTGATGTGATGATACCTTCCCTCACTGTCAGTCTCTAGATCCATTCGATTCTAGGAACAACGTCGTAGGCTAAGGACAGGCTGCAATTTATGTGGTAGTATGAGCCATGTCCTAGGTAGGCCCACCTCAGAATCGATGCGTTCGGGGAGAAACCCAAAGCAGCAACTCAGTACAACCAGGCGAAATCCTTTGGTATATTAGCAGACTCCATTACAGTAGCTTTTTCTGTATTAACTATCTGGGGCCAGTGGATTTTGGGAGATCTGCCGCGTGGCACGTAAGGAAGCGTCAAGGTCAAGGGAGAGACGGCTCGCGAAGTGTCGTTCATCGTTCACAATTCCATCCAGCATGATTCAGAGGCGGCATTATCCCATAGCGGTCTATATACTATTCTCCAATTTATTTAGTGAATCGCTCAGAGGGACGTATCGATCTATTGGGGCAGTTTCGTATTAAATTTTCTGAAGGATGCCGCGCTTATGGTCCATGCCCCTCCCCTCTTCCTCCTCCCCCCTTCTATCTATTGGCTCAGTGCCTGACATTATCTGGCCTTCCTGCCCAGGCAACAAGTCAATTTCGAAGGCCCGAAGTGGCAAGCCATGTCCGATGATGCTCGACAGAAGAGAGGAAACTTCACATACATCCTCATCACTACACACAAGAAAAGATGGGGCCCAGTGTACGTGCAGGTGAGTCAAACTGCATCATCTTACATTTTTAAGACGCAAGATCAAGGGAACTGAGGGCAAAAGTAGAAGTTCACCTCATGTTCATACTGTGTAGACTATACAGCAGCGATAATATCTATTGCTTTCGTCAAGGGGGCGAAAAGCGATCGAAACGAGCCAACCGAACCAATCAAGACTCACTACTTTTGTGCGACGTACCTCTCGGTGCCTATCACTATGCTGATGTTCCACACATACATGTCGGCATTGGGGGGAGCAGCACGCACCGTATTTCTCGATCTGAGACTCTCATATCTGTCAAGAAAATCCCGCACTTCCGTAATTCCATCCCACAATCACGAAGCGACTGCCTGATATTTAAGCTCCGGGCTTCGGCACTCACCATCTTTACTCCGTGATTAGATCGCCAAGAGCCAAGACATAGTCAACTTATAATAGTGACGCTTCACGTGCCGCATAGGCCATATTACCTAGGTCTTTTCCAAAGGACGGCCAAGAAGGCCAAGATAAGAAAAAGAGGAGAGAAAAACAAGGAAGAGAAGAAACGATAAATGAGAAGAGAAGTCGTGGGCAATGTCTCACCGGCACTCATGCGACCGCTGTCGCCAACAAAAGGTGCGCTGTCTTCGAGATGAGTCGCAAAGGGCTTCCTCAGGCTCAAATTCCCTTGCTCGGTGCGAACGCTGTGCGAAAGCAAGCGTAGATTGTGTTTATAGCTGTACGTGTTGCTCTATTCTGCCCATGCCATCTCTCTTCATCGTTTCTCTATACTTACTCCCTGGCGATTTCCCACAGTACAGTGAGACAAAGATCCAGCCGTTCCTCAGTACAGACGTCAGCTCAAGCCTCAGCTCCAAGAGACAACAACTCGGAGCCTAATGGTCCCGTCGGCACATCATGGTTTGCACAAGGTCTAGGTGGAGTGTTCTGCCCAACTGGCTTGGGCTCCGGACCCGACTTTACCGACCTGACTGGTCAGTTTCCCGGTATCAGCGATCCGGGTCCCGTCGCCAACTTCGGTGGATGGGACGCAAACCTCCGGCAACCTTCTCCATTCTCAACCTCAAACTCATCAACTACACCATCGGCGGTAGACACAATCGGAGGAAGCCAGGACGTCCGCGCCATCTCCACCGCTCCATCAACGGCCGACGATGAAAACCCGGTGGACACCCTTTCATACCAGCTAACAGCCCTGAGCCAAAGGGCGACGCAGGCTATGCGCCGCCTAGCTTCCCGGGGCGGCGCCTCACCAACTGTAACGTCTCCCGAAGTAAACGAAGCATTCGAAGACGCAAATACTTTAATACAAATCATCAACCGTATCACTACAGCCCCTTCGGATAGCGAGAATAATGACATTGCCCTAGCCAAGATGGATCATGGATTGGTGTTCTTAGCTCTCGCCTCACATCAACACCTCTTGGCTTTATTCAGAGCAATATGCGATGCAGTACACCAGTGCCTAGAATCGATGGCCTCTGGCAACCGGCAGAAGCAACAGCAACGGCGAAGCCTAAATGACAATAATGTGGGACCGTCCTCGGTCGCCCAATTTGTCATGGTCCTCCAGCTGCTATTGCACCTGATCAATCGCATGGACCGGTGCCTCCAAGTTGATAGATCGGCGGGTTATGGCCCAGAGTCATCTTCCGGCGGTCAGATTACTCCCATAACGCCCAACACAAGGCCCCCACAGAGTGATACAGGAGTGAATAGGAAAGACTTAGAAGGCCCTGTATCAGAGACTGGCCTGTCATCTCTTGCGCATGGTATCGTGAACAGTATACCGGATGAGCATGAGAAGCTCAGGCATGTAATTCAAGAATTACAGGCGAAGATAGAGCACTCAGAACTTCATTAGTAGAAAAAGGGTTTGAAGCGGAACCGTGTCCAGAAACACAGATTGCGTGTTTTGGCTCAGCTCCACATATCGGCAATGCAGTCCAGGTGTTTGTTATCGACCTAAAGTAGGATAAAGTTGTAGAGATGTTAAGTAACAGATAAAGGCTTTGCTAGAAGTGTGTATGATGCTAGACAGGTGAACAATAGATATGACTAAACGCTATGCATTCCGTCCACTTGAAAGAGCCTACACATTGCCTTACTACAAAGGAGGCAATATTTCCATATATCTCCAGCAAAGCTCCGCATGTCCTCAGATTTTATGGTGGTATGTAACCATCAAGCAGATGGCCAGGCTGCCCTTCAACGAGCTGCATTTACCTGGCATTTTCAGTGCCGGCTTTGGTCTGGCTACAGTATCTGTCATATAAACCTAAAACAGGGGCAACCTTGATACATAGAAAGTCTTGATTTTCTAGCAATGGGTAAGTTCCTATGACAGGCTATATATCTTTGATGGGCGGAGCGAGCAGAGGGGCTTAAGCTGTATGTGATCTCTACAGTTGTGATAGGTTATGTTTCATCCAAAGAGATCACAGCTAGCATTATCCTCACTACTCCAACTATGGGATCCTTCCAAAAGGTTCGAGCTGATCGTATGATAACCTTTCTCCATACATGGCCGCTCCCATACAATAGTTTCCTAGTGATACGTGTCTTGCATGACGGACCTGGGCTTCCGGTTCTCCGCTTTCGATGCAAATCGTTTCACCGCCGGCCTTGCCCTTGCCCACAGCTTCTTTGAGGGATACTCTGCCTTCATGTCAAGCCGTGTCGAATAAAGGATCTGGCGCGGTAGTTTCGGTAGCTGGCGAGCTGCATTAGTACAAGGGATACCAGGCGCACCGAGGTACTCTCAGCCAATGTCAACACTCTCCATGTCGCTGTTATGGACAATATCGGCAATGATCTGGCAAATGTCTGTATTGCCTCTGCTTTTAGTCCCAACGGAAGGCGTTACAGTGTACTCTCTCGGCCGAGAACATCCACGAACCAGAAAAAAAAAACATCCTCGTTCATCAGCATCTCGGTTTGGGAAGGTCCCCACTGATAATTCATCGTCTAGATGCCTACTGAAGCAGTATGTTATGCCGGTAAACACAAGGAGGATTATCCGTGTTCTTCGACCTGTCGGTCCGACAAAGATCTTCCTCCAGGCACCTCCGGCTGGGGCTGAATCCCTCGAAATACGCAAGGTGCATAATTGCCCCAGGGTGAGACATGGTAATTTGCATTCCGCGGCTAGAGAAGTATCCATATGAGACAGACAGTCCGTCCCCAACAGGAGTGCAGAAATCGGTGTCGATGTCGCGGTGATTTCAGACGTTGTAACACGGCTTGAGTGGACCGCGTGGTTGGGTTGGCCGGCTTCGTACGAGACAGCTTGGATTTGGTAGGCTTCCTCATTTGAAACCACATCCCCCATCGGCCACGTCATGAGCTTTAGGCAATCATTTGCTGATACTCTTATCTTGAGGCCCTGTGTTGATGTTTCATTTATCGAAATTGATCGTGGGCTAGGAAAGTTGGCCAACTCAATTCCTCTGATCAACCACAACGCGTAACCTGGGCGAATACCACTTTGCATGCGGCCCAGGATGTCACCATGTATATCATAGCATTCCAGAAACCTTGCAGTGGCAGCACAGCAGCGCTAAGGTACTCCAGAGCAGGGGCGGCACCGTCGGTATGAGTAAGCATGTAAATGCGATTGGCGCTTGACGGGATCCAGGTAATACACATTGCAGTAAAGAAGAGCAGAGCACACTTGGCATACTGCCACTCAGCCCGGCTCATCACTGGCCGGCTTGGGACCGATATTGAAGATCGATTACCCTCGCCGGTGAGGACGCCGTCGGGATAGATTGGGGAAGACGCCTGCGATGTTCCGGAGCTGCTGCCCGATCCACGGTGCTCCCAGGGGAATGACCTGGCAAGCATCTTGGAGGTGTCCTTTTTCATAGCTTCGGCGGGAATGGCGATGTCTGTATTGATACGGGTCGAAGTATTTGTTGCTATCTCAACATCCTGGCGGCTCAAGTTCACGAGCTCCCTGTGGTTCTTGGCGATATGATACCCGATCCGTGTGTAAATCGATATGGTTATCAAGATGACTACCCTATCAATGGGTCAATTGCAGCTCTAGATTCTGCATGATCTGGTCATAATATCAATGTTGAACCTACCAGACAGGGCCGTAAAATACCAAGACCCTCAACAAGCTCCAATCTTTAGCAATCCAACACCATAACAATGCATTTCCATATACTTTGACTCCATGGTGATCCCTAACGAACAGAAAGGTAAACGCAGGGACAAAGGAAATCCCATAACAAATAATAAGGTAGACAGGTTCTACCTTTCTCAAAGCCGCAATATCGTATTTAAGGTAAAATCTGAGATGCACATTGGTTGCCATAGCTAGGGTCCAGAGAGCATCTGATGCCATCAACCTAATATCATGTATTGTGCGTCAGTCTTGAACCTCAGTGAAGAGAGAGAGAAAGAAGACAGAAGATACAATAACTCGAGTAGCAAACGGGTCTTACCACTGGATCATGAAGGCCTGCATTTGACAACCAGCGGAATCAATATGCTCGATGTAGGTGGTCCCAATAAGCGTACCGACGGTAACAATGAGGTTACCGATTGAGGCGTAAAAGACCAGTCGGTTGATGGGTTTGTGGAAGGCCTTGGAGAAGCAAAACGTACTGATGATGAAACAGCAACCAAGCAACGAGAAGCAGGAGCCCACGCGCTCGATTGTGCTCAGCACGGATGGGTCTGCGCCCGCCATGTGCGTAATCTGAAGTGCATCCAAGGGTATTTTGAGGAGGCGGGATATTCACGGAGTGACGGAGGATATCGAGAATTGGCGAAAGAAGCTCAGGAAAATATTCAGAATCTCATTGTTTACTTGCTTCTTTTCTTGTTCTTCATTATAAAGTGGCTTGGTCGTTAATCGCTAGGATAGCTGAGCGCCTTGATGGCTCAATGAGCGAGTTGAGCTCAATCGTGAGGGAGCAGAAAGCTGTAGTCGACTGTCAACATTAATGAGTATTTCCCTAGATCTCTCTGGCTCACATGACGGTTAAGTATTACCAAGTGCGTCTGTCCAAACGACAGGGGGGGGAGGCTCCAGGCGCTTCGCAGAGGTAAACCCGGTTCAAGAGGATAGGCCGGATGGTATGCAAGCCACCGGATGCCAAGCTGACTTCTTGTCCGTAAGTGGTCGCGATCCTCGCCAAAACTTGAAACTTGAACTTGCGATTGGATTGGAGGATTTGGGCAAAGGATGCCACTTATTGCAGAGAAATGATTTGTAAACACAAGATCTAAAGAACACAATCCTGGTACAGCCAGCGACCCCGATGTTGAAATGAGTTGGGGGGAGAGTGACAGTTTCTGCTGGTGTGGCGAGATTGATGCGCGGAAGAGAATCGGCCTCATCGGCCTCGCGTTTACAAGCCTTGCACTACATTTATTAGCTGAAAGATGCCTCTTCTGCTTCAGGTTCCAAAATGCAATGCGAGCCGCCGTTTTTTTTCCACTTGAAGAGTGCCACCGCCGTTACATTCGTCATCGGGCAGCGCCGAATGTCGTAAAGCTTGCCTGCCGTTATTTACATGGGAACAATAGAGTTTCAGAGGTCAGCCAACGATCGATCCCATCCAACAGGGCGCTATTGGAATGAAAGCAAGTGACTGCATCGGTGCCCTATTCAGCTACCCGGCTAGCTTTGTGGCTGGCTTGTTGGCGGGGAGCTGGGAGGCTCGGGTTAGTTTTCTTAGAGCTACACGATGTAAGCTTTGTATCATTGAGTTCTAGACTGGGCCAAAAATATGCCAAGTTGGCGGAGACTAGCCGTCAGCCGACGAGGAGGCTTCTCACTACCAATTATTGGGCTGCTCTGGGAGGCCGGTCCACTCACACCATATGCCGCCGTTGGCTATTGATTGTGCACAGTGGAGGGTGAGATTGCCAGCAAAGAGCCGTTACATTTACACGCATGTCATCACTCTCAGGACGGCGCGTGATACGCCCAAAGGAAAGGCACAATACAGCGCAGTCTGATTAGTCTTACACTTCGCATGGAGAGGCAGCGTGCACTGTCGTGGCTGCGATTGGCCGATGCTGCTGCTGCTGCTGGGCAAGATATGCGACGTAAAATGACCTGATCGAGCTTAGTAGCAGCCCTACAAGACGGTAACTACCCTTGGGATCGGGACGGCATTTAAATTGTCATTCCCGATATGGAAAAATCGATCTGTCGTCATAAAATGATAATAAATCGTATTCAAGACCCGTCCGTGAGCAGCGAGGCGTCGTATGTACAAAGAGAGAAGCATTTAAGGGTGATTATTTTTTCGGTTCAAGGACCGTTCTTCACTTACCTGTGCGAGGAGACGCGCTCCAAAAGCTGGATTCTAGCTTCTTCACTGAAGTCTCCCTTGACGAAGAGTGTTTTCCTCTGTAAGAAAACAATAAAAAAAAGAAAGAAAGAAAGAACACTTTTGCAGAATCTGTGGCAACGGCGGGAAAGTTGAAAGATACCTTTTGAGTAGTCAACCTCCAAAATCAATGAATAAACTAAGGGAAAATGCTCAATAGAGTTCAGCTGGTGAAATGATAATGATTTCCAATACAGTGTCGAAATGCCCAATTCAAGCTTGTGATCCAGAGTCACCAAGCGAAAATTCCACATTGCAAGAATCGACGGAGCGGTAGTGTATTCGTGAGGTACGACCTACGTTTATATTATCGACTTCGAGTCCAACACATGCAAACATCGCATAAGCAACAAATTGAAATAACGGGATCAGCTGTTTAGAACAAACATAGATGAACGTGTCTCTTCATATAGACTCACCG
The DNA here is from genome assembly GCA_024336345.1 of Mariannaea sp. PMI_226. Lineage (NCBI taxonomy): Eukaryota > Fungi > Ascomycota > Sordariomycetes > Hypocreales > Nectriaceae > Mariannaea > Mariannaea sp. PMI_226. Next base: position 491,531 of record JANFOG010000005.1, read on the forward strand.
AAAACGAGATGACGAAAATACGTGAACCTCAGCTTCAGCTTGAGGACATTCTCGGTTGACAGAGCTACGGGTGTTTCTTAGTAGAAATTGGTGTACCGCAGAGCCATGGACGCTGAATAACCATGGAAAATAGAATCAGATTTTCTATCCCAACGTGACACTCGGCTGCGTGTCATTTCTCCTACGTTGATTCGATCCGTGAAAAATAAACTCAAGTGACGTGACAATCAGCGCTGTCAAGATTCAGCAATTCCATCATGTTCTATGAACGTGATTGGATCGATTTCGTCACTACCACTTCGCAGCTGCCTGCCCCTGGAACTATTAAATCAGCCTATAACACCCAATCTGAGTCAGAATGCATACTCGAAGGCTATGACGAAACCAGGAGGTAAAGTTTACGAGATCTGATCCAGTCAGCGTTGAACGTTCAATGTGTGCCCTTTTACGACCAGATATTGATCTGAAGAGTTAATGGTCATCGCCGAGTTTGACTATCCAAAGATGGAAGGCAGATAATATATGGGAGAGCACATGTACCTCTATTATGATGGGATAAGGGCTCTGGAAGAATGACTTTTTGTCCATCATATTATTATTTTTCATAGCCAGGCACATAGCAATCAATGAAGGCCGTAACGAGTTGACTGCTAGATGATGAGCGGCGTGTTGGTTGAGTGGCATATTAGTAAAATGACTCATTGGAGAAGATTCCCAAAAACAATGGAGTGCTGAAAAAAAACCAACAGAAAATAAGTCAGATATGAAGAATTATTTTATTTTTAGCAGGGAATGACAATAAACCAGTCCTGTAACCGCTGTAAATGTGGCATCGATACTTTTTTGTTTTCCTATCGCATTTGATCAGTTGCCTGGATTGTATAGACTTGGCCCGTCCTTTGCTTACGAGTACACATTACATGACTTTCTATTTCTCCTCTAATAGTAGGAAAATGTGATTTGTATTTTGATCTCTGAGAGTGACTTATCCTAAGAGAGTTGTTCACCAACGCGGAGGGAGAGTTAGCTCTAGGTTAGTACTATATATGCATTGTAGCTTACAGCAATTATTATAAGTTGTGGATCGAATTCGGGAGATGATAGTTTTCTTGTTTCCAGAACATCTTATGGTGAGATTTCTTAGTAATTCTGGCTGGTTATTTCGTTTATAAAAAAAAACGTGAAGCGGGCGTTTCCAGCACTCGTTATATACTTCCTCTCTTGTAGTTTTGTACAATGTACTCGTTCCATCCTAAAGTACAATAAAAGAGCATATCACGCAATACAGCCGACTTCATTAAGATGTGCCATTATCAAAAAGTTCCGCGGGAAATCGCACAACCATCACGTGCAAAGCATTCCCTTGAGAATTCATCACAGCTCAAGCATGGACCCTGGCGTCTCGGGCCTGAGTGGCTTAATATTGCCCCGACTTCTCCGATGTTCACCACTTTTTTCTGTGGGCCCCACCACCGGCTCCGAGCGGATCGATATTCGCCCGGCTCTATTTGCTCCTGTGAAATGTTGATCCCGGTCTGAGACAAAGTGATATTGTCCCGAGTCGTCCAACATTCGCTTCCTGACAAATATACGTCTGTTGAGTAACAACAAAACATCTTCTGTCATGTATTTAAATACTATTTTCCTACCATGTTCAACCAATTTGGCATCAAAACACCATTCTCGTAGACCTTTGTCACTTGAAATTGCTGGGATAATCCCGATTAGTCTATGCGCACCAGTATAGACAACGCCTCGAAGGCCACTCTCGTACAGGACAACATGGCTGTCCACGAGAAATCTGTCCAACCAGAGTCCGCCCCAGGAAGCGAGACTGAGCGGGATATCGAAGATGCCCGACAGCCAATTGCCAGTGACAAGACAGACAATGCCTCAAAAGTGCAGGATTCCGGTCCCCCTGATGGTGGTACCACTGCATGGCTAGTTGTCCTGGGGTCGTGGTGCTGCTCCTTTTGCAGTCCTGGTTGGATCAACAGTACGTATTCTTCTTCTTCCAGATATCTACATCTACCTTGGTGGTGTGTGCGTGATTCAAGGCTAATAGCAGTTCTGTTACAAGGCATCGGTGCGTTCCAAGAGTATTATGAGCTGGGTCCTCTACACAACTATTCCAGCAGCACTATCGCCTGGATTCCATCGCTCCAACTCTTCTTCCTTTTTGGTTTAGGTCCAATCGTCGGCAGAATTTTTGACAGTTATGGACCGAGACCGCTCATCATTGGAGGCACGATCCTGCACGTCTTCGGGCTCATGATGGCATCGCTGGCGAAGACGTACTATCAGTTTCTCTTGTCTCAGGGAGTGTGCAGTGCCATTGGCGTAGCTTGCTTATATTCACCTGGTGGGTTGAACCCGTTTTCTGATTTCCGTGTGTCACAGACTGACCTTGTTCTGAGCATTGAAGCGCTTGCCTGCGTAGCAACCTGGTTTGACAAGAAACGTGGAGCAGCGATGGGAATCATGGCAACAGGCTCATCGGTTGGTGGTGTCATTTTCCCCATCATGATAAGCCGTATGATTAGGAATAATGGGTACCCTTGGGCCTTGAGGACGGCGGCTTTTCTCATCCTCGGCCTTCAGATCCTCGCTTGCCTGACAGTGCGCCCAAGGACAAAGCCTGTTCCCAAGAAGTTGCCCGCTGGGCGCCTCGCCGCTCCATTCGTGGAATTCCCCTTTGCCATCCTGCTGCTAGGTATATTCGTCCTGACGTATGGTATGTACATCCCGATCGACTATCTACCGTCGCAGGGCTATCAGGAGGCGCATATGTCAGAGGAGCTGTCCCAGTACTTGGTAGCTATATTGAACGCTGCGAGGTAAGTTGAAGGTTTTGAGCCATATTCATCGCCTTTTAAAAAAGAAAATCAGTACAGGGCGCTAACGGTTTTCCCATCAAGTCTCTTTGGCCGCCTAGGAGCTGGATATGGCGCCGACATAATCGGGAAATGGAATATGTTCATCATTGCATGTACCCTTTCCGGAATCTCCAATCTCGCTATCTGGATTCCCGCTAAGACCTCATCCATAACCATTGGCTATGCAATCTCTTTTGGTTTCGCCTCTGGAGCTTTCGTTTCACTCGTCGGTGCTCTCCCCCTCTCAGTGTCCCCCGTGCCTGAGATCGGGTACCGAATGGGTGTAGTCTTCCTCATCATCTCAATCCCTAGCCTCACGATGGCGCCTACCGGCGGAGCCATCCTGCAACATGCTGCCAATGGCTGGCTGGCTCTGAAGATCTTTGCCGGCGTCATGTGTCTTGCGGGGTCACTGATTATCCTGGGGTCAAGGTTACTCTATACTGAGAGGCGACTTTTCAGGATATTTTAAGGGGGCTCGATAGTCCAATGCCTTTTTTATTTCCCAGACATTTTTTGGGCTCATTTTCCTTTCCAATTGTCCTGGTAATCTTTCATTGGCGGCTTCGTTGATTGTAAGATTAGATATCGGTGCAAGGCATTTACCATCGTCTTATTTACAACCCATCACTCGCTGGTATACGAGACCAAGAAGCCCTATCTATGTGTCTTAAGACAGGGAGGGTTGGGAAAACAACTTTTGTATTTGTATTTATAACTGGTAAGCATGGTTGAAAGTCGTCAGCTAGTGGAAAGTGAGCATAGGCCATGATTAGAATAATGGCGCCATTCTAGATGCGCCATCTTGGTAATTATTTCCAAAAAAATGACAGTCGCTGCGCCTGTGTTTCTTTGAAAAGCTACTGTAGATACGTCGGCGATATTTTATCTCGCAGGGAATGCCAACAGTATACTGATGATGCACGGTGAGGACAAAATTCAACTTTGTTGAGCAATTTAAATGGCCCATCCTCTCCCTTGACTTAATTACCTAATGGATACATTGTTTGCAAACTTATGCCTCAAGTATGCCTAGGTGCTATGGGAGGAGACTCCTCTCTTGTCCAGCGCATGAGAGTATAGGTACATTCATTTAGTGTATCTGTGATTGTAGCCTGATTTTCAAGCATTAGTTGAGCTGATGTTATTAATATGCAGCAGTATCAGGAAATCTGTTTACAATTACATAAACTGCTCGAGTAGCTCTCCGCCATCCTCAACTTAGACATGGACTATGTTTCTTCCTAGTTCTTCGACTAAGAATGGAGTTGTGTTTATCCGTTGTCCAGTATTTATGTTACTTCCGCCTTGGAGCGGGAACCGGAGGTGGGCGAACGTGGATTATATTGTACCCACGCTCCCGCTTGTATGACAAGCCGCTCAATACTTTGTCGAAAGAAATGTGGGATTCAATGGGAGAAAATTCAGACCGGTGCCTCTTCGACACTTCGACTTGAATCTTTACACCTCTATCAGTCCAAGAGAAAGGCGATCCTAGCCCAAGTTCACAGCCCAATTTAGCGGAAGCAACTAAGCTAGTTGTGGCGTAATAGAGAATTCTATCTTGAATCTCAATAGGAAGAAAGTTGATTGCACTTGGTTGCGATTTGGTGCTAGCTGTGTTGTTTGCCCAGAGAATCATGTCGATAGCGGCATCAGATATAGGAATGTCGCCAAATAACGGCTCGGGTCGAGTCCACACTACTTCATGCCCGTTGGCCTTGCAAAGTGTGACATACCGGTGGCTCAGGATAACATATACATGCCCATTTCCTGCAGACTCACCCAATGGTAAACTGTTCATATGGCATTGCATCATCTCAAGTCCCTTTTTAGTATCCTGCGCAAGAACAAACCAAGATGATCCGGTTTGAATGAAGGTTGCCTTGGGGGCCTCCCAGCTTGGCAGGTTTGCAATATGAACATAGGGCCCACCACGAGAGACATGCTCAAAGCCTGCGCGTTCCTGTAGAGCAAACTGCAGTCCTGAAATCCAAATGGTAGCATAGGCTAGCTTCCTAAATGTGGTGTCATTCATTTGCCTCCGCAGAACATGGCGCCACGCATACGCAAAGTCACGCAGGACTTTGCCCTGAAAAGACCTTACCCGTGGGGGAAGGTCTAAGTTCGGGTCCCAGTAAGGACCTGGAAGAGTAGGCTCTTCCAGGACTGGTGGTGACAGCGGCTGAAAGTCGTCCAGAGTGAGCAGTCTTTCTCGGGCGAGTTCGAGAGGCGCCGAGCAGTATTGGTGCTCCTTCGTAAGAAGAATGACATCCTTGTCGAGGTCAAATGTCCAAACACTGCCGAAAATGCCACCTCGGCGGTCACCATAAGGGTTCACAAAATCGTATGCATCTTCCCAAACCAGAGGAAGGCCTTCTTCTAACGCTGCGGATAGTTTGCCTTTCATCATATTAGCGTCTGTCAGGTACGATCCTCAACCCATGATGTTGTTTAAAGCTTACTAGCGCATTTCACTTGGCCTACAAGGATTCGGAAGAACAGTTGTAGATAGGTTGCATCATCCAAATAATGTTGAGAGTACGCCCTTCGGAGAGGTGCACCGTCAGCGTGATGTTAGTATGCCACTGTCGTGAGGATTTATGGTATAGAGGTTACCTTGTGCAATAAAAACCATAACTGACAAAGGCGACATGGTTATAAGCTGGTGTGGTGGTGTGCTGGTGAGTGCTGGAGTGAAACAGACATGTAAGTCGTGCAGCTACATCCCAAATCACGTGATTATGAGCAACCCCTGCACTTTGTCACAGGCCCTGAACATATGAAGCCATAGTCGCAGTGACACAGACGCATGAAAGTAATATTTAGCGAGCTACATCCATATTTCGTTCTTAGCCAGGTAATCATCAAGGAGGTGAATCTCTTATCTAGCCTTTCTTCACGCAAGATAGTGTGTATAGTTGGCCCGACTAAGGAAATGCAAATCCAAATGCAAGCATTATCGACATTGGTGGCAGCGATCGGGTGATTGCTATTATAAGAAGGGAAATTCTGCCCAGATAAGACGACCTGGTCGAATGCAAGGGCCACTTAGAGTTCAATATATGAATTTGTGAGTTTCGCTACTCGAGCCTGCAGCACAGAACGAGGCGCTACGCCGCTCATCCTGGGTTGTGTTTACAGAAAGCCAGGAGACAACAAAAGTATGGCCTTATAGATTAATTCTGTTCACGATTAGAACATCCAATCACGTGACGGATTCAAGAACTCCAACCAAGCGTGTCAGGTCTGGTGGTCTAGTGGTATGATTCTCGCTTAGGGAAAACCCTACAGCATAGCTTGCGAGAGGTCCCGGGTTCAATCCCCGGCCAGACCCTTCTTTTTGAACATTTACACAAATTATTTGGGAACAACAAATGGCACTGCCTCCTCCCTCCCCCCCTTTTTTGGCCGATTCTATCTCTTCACCTTACCCTATTTCCCCGTACGTGACTGAGTACATTTATCCGACTCGGTCGAAATGGATTGATGAGGCACGGTCAGAATCGGGCTCGCATGATGCTGTGACAGAAACTGCCCCATAGTAAGATATTGGTGACATAATTTTACTATGCTCCTGCTACCTTTTAAGAGAGCTTTGAGTGCTAATTGGCGGAGAATATTGTTCAAACAAAACGAGTTTCTGCGCCTGTTTCCCTTCTCTTTAAAACATAGTAAACGAAACCCGCACCCTTGCAAAACTATTTCTTGGCGACAGCGTTAAACATCTCCAGACAAAACTTGTTGCAGAAGATTCTTCACTCATGCTTAATCGAATGATGTTTTTGGCAACACGCGGCGGGGGGTTCTCGAAAATTCCCAGCTCCTCTCTCCTGACCGAAACAACCTCCGAGACATTGTGTGCTTAAACAGGGTAGTAAATATGGAGCAGCTATGATGAAAACAATCCTTTTCATATCTGTGCTTTACCGGTCGCAAATGATAGATGGAGTTGGTTATTTTATACACGGAGAAAAGCAACGTGATCAACAGCGATCTTCGCGATTGTTCGTTTGTGTCGAGACCCGGTGAACCTTGGCCTCTTTTGCAAATTTAAACAATCGATTGAATAAAACCTCTTTGCCATGCGTTTAATCTGACATTTTGCTTGATCGGTATTTAGAGAGTGAAAGCTGTCACAGATAGCTGTCAAAGTCAACACATAAACTTGACGACAAACCTACTGGGCTTGTCCGCTGGCGCGTACCCACGTCAACAACACAATCATGCCTCCTCCGCTCGGCACCGCAAAGGGTTGAGAGCGGCTCCGCGATTCTCCACTGATACCTCGCATCTTACTATTGGAGCTTGTATCAGTTCTCGGACGGAGCAAGTTTCCACTCCGCCTTTGACACCTTTCATTTGGTGCCTTGAGTGAAGGAGACTCTGCATCAAGGACGGACAGCATTCTCAAACTCAGGACGGATGTTGTTGTCGCCTCGCTTGAGTAGAAAATAAAGTAGTAAATAGAGTATTGAATAAATTCTATGCGCTGCAGCATGAAGCTATCGCAACGCCGAATGTTTCCCTTGGCGCCGCTGTCGATCTTGGCGCAATTGCTGAGGCGGGACGCTTTGAGCGAAACCATCCCAAACAGCGGTTCAAACAATTGCAGAATTTCTGATCGCCGCGATGCGACACGGATCGTAACAGATATGATCAGCCATAGTTTGGTACTAGCGATGGACTTGATCTATAAAGGTCTCTCGAGAAATCCATTTATTCCACAAATGCATCACATTGATGACTAGTTCTCTTCTCGCGCCCTTCTACTTTTCTCTCTGCTGCTGGAGGTCCTGGTGATCCCGCGCATTTGTTTCATTTCATTTCTGTATAATAACATTTTTTTTCTCTTCTTAAGTGCAGGCACATCTCTTTATTTCACAATGTTTCGCCCTCGTGCTTTTCTTGCTTTGTCTCTGGCTGGTCTGGTTCAGAGTCACGGTGTTATTCTCAACGCCCAGGGAATTGACGGGTCTCCCAATAGCGTTGGGTTCCAAGGTATGAAACAACAACACTATTTTCAAAGAACTCACCAGTGACAAGTCTGCCAAGTTGATCCTGTGATTGCTCGCAATTGTACAACCATCAATCCTTGCCAGCAAGACGCCACCATTATCCGCGACGCAGAAATAAAAGCCAATGTCGTAAACGAGTGCGGCCGAACCGAGCTGACCGGAAACATTGATGTGGGAGAGAACACCGAGAACGCTTTAGCTGCTAAGCAAGTTACCCAAGTCAAAGCCGGTAGCAAGATCACAGTGACAATTCACCAAGTCAATGCAGATGGTGCTGGACCCTATGCGTGCGACCTTGACGAGACTAGCAACAGTGGCCTTATCAGTCAGGTGAGCCGAGTGCAATTCACCGCATTGTTGATCATCATACTGACCCATTTCTCAAGAACCTTACCGTCACAAACAATGTCCCCGGAACCAATGGCTTCTCTCAAGCTAAGGCTCAGTCATTCAATATTACTGTCCAAATGCCCGACAAGTTCACTTGTACCGGCGCGTCAACTGGCAATGTCTGCACTGTTCGCTGCCGCAACAATGCATTGGCTGGTCCCTTTGGTGGTTGCTTCGCAGTTCAGCAGGTCGACACCGACAAAAAGACCAACGTAGCAAACTCCATTCAGACCGAGCAATCACTGGACGACGTCTTGGAGCAAGTGCAGCAGAACCAAGCCGATTTCAAGGTCGCAGTAGAAGCAAATAGGAATGCTGGCTCCGAGGAAAGCGAACAGAATCTTGCCGCTGTCAACGCGATTCTTAGCAACACTGTCGTGACTAGAAATTTTGCTCAAGAAACTCCGACAGTTGTCAAGGGGAGAAATAGACAAAAAACTTCTGATCCAGACTGCAATACGGCGACGTCAGCTGCACAAGATGTCATAACCGCGACAGCTACAAATTCCACCCCCACGATCCCGTCTCTTGCGACCACGGCAGGTGAAGAGATCATCACCACAGCCATCACACCGATTGGTGCCCAGACGACGGATGCCACTGCTGACCGAACCGGTGGAAACGGCAACGGTAATGGCCAGAATGGCAACAATGGTCGGAATGGAAAGAACAGAGAAGGCAAAAGCCGCGGAGGAAGCCAGAATACAAACCAAAGGCAGCCTCAACGTAGCAGCCAGGGTCAGAACAATGCAAAAAATAATGGGTTCAGTCGTTTTGGGAATGGTAAATTTGGTAGCGTTCCTCGAGGTTTGAGGTGGGCGAGGCGAATGGCAAATTCAGATCGCGAATGATGAGCCAGAAACACTTGAGGGTGAGACTGATAGCGTGATCAGTATAAATTGAGGGGTATATTTTATGTATCGCTATGTGTTTCGTTCGTCTTCCAAAATTGGAGAACTGATCTTGGTATCTTGGGTCCATGCCTTGTGATTGGGTTCCCTTACTCTAACTTACCCGACTGCTGCCTCTTTGTGTGCAAATGCCGACATTGATTCGCATCGCTTTTGTTATTGTGTACCGTATCGATTAATTTTTTCCCAGCATCACCTTCTGAGGTAATGTCTGAATCCCTTGTTGCTGTTGAGCAATTCTCGTATCATACACCTTTCGGTCAATGGATCTAAAGTCGAACACGCCATCCAGCTCATTTCGAATGCCCAAGAGCTGGTCCTGAACCTTGCGGATCTCATCTGGCTTATGATCCTGTAGAACATGTGCTTTGACGAAAAGGAACCAGCGCTTTTGTGTGTCAACGGTTATGAGGTTTTCCCAAGCTGGTAATTTGGCCTCAGGCGCGGCTGGTACCCAGCCACTCGGCGTGGTGGGGGCGTAATTTGGAGCATACGCATAGGGATAGTATTGCCTTACGAGACAAAACTCGATATCCTCGCGAAAAAAACGATAAATCTCCTCAATTGTCTCTCCTTTCAAGCTGGGACGAGTTAGCTCCCTTCAACAACTGCAGAAGCGAGGTTCAGCGTACGTGTGTTGGTTGTCTCGCATCACAGATGGAAGCTTCTTCTGATCCCACAGCTCGACCTTTTTGCGTTGAGTAAGGACTGGACGTCCATGAGGCGGATCCGGGAAGTCAGTCCACCGCAAAGTCCCGGGCGTCGAATCAAGATCTACTGAGCGCGCATTCGGGCCCAAGTCGCTATCTTTCAGGATGTCATACCGCACTTGCAGTATGAACGATTGTCGGGTGAGATTCTGGTGAATCTCTTTCCACAAAAGGCCAACTTCTTTCCGGATAGGCTTGTCAATCGAACTCTGGTTCGAGATACCAACAGGTCTCGGAGGGCCCTGGAATAGGAGAACCCGGTGGAAGCTTTCCCAGGGAGACATGCCACAGAGACCAGAGAGGACGGCACAGGCAGCGCCGAAGTCGCCATCCTCGACGAGGGCAGTGAGGAACACCTCGTACATGTTGGAAAAGAGTTGGGTAACAGCGCTTCCAAAGCTTTCTCAATAACCGTTAATATCGAATTTGGCCTGATTAAATCGCGAAAACATGCAAGTGCTGGGTCATTGTGTTTGATGGCTTTGGGCCACTGGCAAGCAGATGATGAAGCCCCACCAAGGTATCGCGAGAAGCTTGATGTGTCACGTGACCTCGCGTTGCTGCCTTCCAGCTGACGCGATAGCTGAGTGGGCTAAAACTTGGGCGCCACGCCTACATCCTCAGGGTCTTTAAGCATTGGCATATATCCAAACAACAGCAGCTTCTGGTCTGAATGAAAGTGTTTTCGAGAATCATCTGCCTAAAATGGTTTCAAACAGTCCCAAAGGCAAGCGCAAAGCTTCCAGTGCGCCCATTTCTCCACCGCCCGTCAAACGCAAGGTTCAAAGCGGAACTACCAGTACAAAACCCCTCCAAGCCTCCCCGAGATCTACGAGCGAACTTTGACTGACGGACCTGGATCTAGAGAATGCGGTAGCAAATTTCTTCACGCCAGCGTCACAGAAACCAAAAGATAGGACAACGTGGTCCGAACGAAGCCCGAATGACGAAACCCCTGCAACTCTCCTAGTTGGTCGATTTGAACCAGAGACACCAGAAGTCAAGACTGTCAAAAGAACAAAAATTGCAGCCTTCGACTTTGACTCGACCCTTATCGCAACAGCATCAGGGAAGAAGCATAGTAGTGGCCCCACAGATTGGAAGTGGTGGAACAGTTGTGTTCCTCAACGACTCCGAGAACTCTATGACAAGGAGGGTTATCGCGTGGTTATCATCTCTAATCAAGGCGGACTCACTCTTCACTTCGATAACAACTATAAAGGACCAAAGGCTTCCGCACAGAAGCGCGTAAGCGAATTTAAGCAAAAGTGCAATGCTGTGTTGACTAATCTCAACCTCCCGACGACTATATACGCCGCTACGGGACGAGACAACTACAGAAAGCCTCGAATAGGGATGTGGAAAGAACTTTGCAATGACTACGATCTGAATGAGGATGAAGTGGACCTTGAAAATAGCTTCTTTATTGGGGACGCGGGAGGAAGAACTGCCTCGCTGGGGAAAGGATCAGGAGGAGTCGCAGCGGTCGCCAAAGACTTCAGTTGCTCCGATCGGAATTTTGCGCACAACGCGGGCATCGTATACCAAACCCCAGAAGAATTCTTCTTGGGTGAAGCCCCACGGACTTTTGTCCGAGAATTTGACTTGGCAGACCACCAATTCATCCCAGAAGAAGAGTCATCTGCCAAGACATCAAAGGTGAACTTTGAGAAGACAAACAACCAGGATATTGTCCTATTTTGTGGACCACCGGGGGCCGGAAAGAGCACATTTTATTGGAACCACCTCGAACCGCTGGGATATCAGAGGATTAACCAGGATACGCTTAAGACTCGTGACAAGTGCTTACAGGCAGCGCGAGAGTACCTAACAGTTGGTCAATCCATCGCAATTGGTCTGCACCCCACACTCTTCCCCTCGTTTCGAATGGCTCACTGACCAAGCCCTATTGCAGACAACACGAATGCCGATCCCAACACCCGCTCGGTGTGGATTGAATTGGCTAAGAAGCATAACGTTCCTATTCGTTGCATCTGGTTCACAACACCCCTCACGCTATGCGAACACAATGACGTGGTTCGAGCTCTTAATTCCACGATGAATCCTGAGTCCAGACAGGCGCTCCCCAAGCTAGCCTTCAACGGCTTTGCATCGCGATACAAGGTCCCAGTGATCAAGGAAGGGTTCCAGGATGTGACAGAGGTCCAATTTCAATTCCGGGGTACTAAGGAAGAGTATGACATATGGGGCCGGTACTGGTCATAAGGAACAAGGAGACAGGCTTTCTCATGCCATCTTGCTACGAGGGTTGGCTCTGCAACCTCAAACCCGCGATATTGTGTAATAGGAAGCAGAGATGCCCACAATACTAGGCAGCACAGAAACGCTGAGGGGACATCAAGTGGCTCCGTTATCGTCTCGCTCTCCGCTCTCGAAGAAGGATGACCAACCGTTTCTAGCATTGATCAGACAAGTGCCCGTGTCATCACCCGGGATCCTCCGCACTCTTCCTCTTTGGCCTGACCCTTCGAGATGGCACCCAGGGTTGGTGTTCCGCCTCCTGTACTGAATGAAAGGAGCCGGACCGATTCCATACTCTTTTCAACCTAGGCCTTCAGTCACTCACCGCACATCGCGGTACGTACCCTCGACGGAAAGATGTCCGATTATGCATACAGAGAGCCATGCCGCCATGCCTGAGGGGTTCGCGGGGTCAGCTAACCTAATGGGGTCCGCATCTCACCTTGCATCTATGACAGCGGGCTAAGCTCTGACTTTTTTTTTTTCTTTCGAAATAAAGAATCAATCAAACCTCGGGGACTTGGCAGGGCGCGAGTTTGCTAGTCCCCACGCCTGAATTAACCATATTTTCAGCCCCTTGTTAGGTACCTCAACTAAGGCCTGAATCTGCATGACTCGCCACGCCGCCGCTTCTCTCTTGACAGTGGCAAGTACCGTAAAGAACTCCAAAAATACCCGTTGGTAGCTAGCGCTTAGATACATTTCACCTCGCTGAGCCATAGGCTTTGCCATCGCTTGTTGCTGTGTGTATGGAATATGCCGAAACTCTTCGGCTTGCTGCACCTACTATGTACATGGTAAGGGACTAAGAACATTAATTAGCTTCCGGGATCATACTTCCCGTCACCGTCACCGTCACCATCTATTTTTAAAGACTGTCATTAATTACGAGATGGGAGAGTTCCGGTCAGAACTCGTTGCTCTGTTTCGTGTGCCAAAATCACCTCTAGCAGCGACGGTATTATTAATCATGGTGCACGAAGTAGGCCAATTTGGGTTTCAAGTCGCTTAAACCTCGCCAACAGTACCAGTGCCACCATCCGCATTATCATTACCGAGCGCAATAACTTGTCATTGATGACAGTGGACACCGCCATGAATCGTGCTCCCTACATGACTACATCACGATGCAGGGAGCGGACCAGTCTTCCCCTCATTCAAGTGGGGCAGGATATTGTCTACTACCGTGTGCACTTTTGGAGGTGCCCTTTGTTGGAGAGAGATAGAGCGGCCTGTCTCTGGTCAATGGTTGTACAGTACACTTCGCCAAGACCCCTTCCCTTCGGATGCCGTCCCTCGTTGTCTTGGCTGCTTGGCTCTTGGCATTGAGGCTGAATCATAACAACATCAACAACAAAAAGAACCTACATCACAGCATATATCGAAATTAGCGAGACTTAGACATGAATTTGAAGAATTTCAACGGAAAAAGAAGACCGTCTTTTGAAGTTTGTACCAGGATATTGGCCTCGGTTTGCCTTTAGCAACTGCCTCTTTGGGTTGCAGATCATCACCTCCCGGTCTTCTCTACTAACACTAGCACCAACACCAGGCTATGTTGCAACGACCACGAATTATATGCATATGTACAATAGTCATACGTACATGGTAGTACATGGTTTCACGTAGTTCTTGCACTACTGTACTCCATAACTGCGGAGTAACTACGGAGTAAGTCGTCCTGTAATAATCCTGGTTGTTTGGCTCAATCTTGGTCGCGCACGTTTTTTTTCTTCTTCCTGATCCTACCCCACGGATTGCCCCAACCATGAATATGAGGGGAAATGAAACGAGTGCTGCGAAGTCTGTCACCGATTGCGGCAGATGGGGTAGGGAACCTCCGCCCCAAGGGGGGCGACTTAAGTGTGCATCTTAACCATGCGTGGCTTTCTTCCCCGTGTGAGACTGAGCTAAACTTTAAGGGAAAAAAACATCCCGGTTTCCAAATGTAGAAAATGAGCAGCTGCTCATGAGTTCTGTGTCAAGGTGAATAAATAGAGCCTGGTTGTCTCCCTCTTCATCGTCCGGTTCTCTTCTATTCCTGCTCCGCATTCCTCCCTCGGGCCTTCTCCATCCCTCTTCTCCCCGACCTGCCCTTCGTATTTTGTCAAAATGGCTGGCGGTGTAAAGAAGCCGGTCAACGTCTTCAAGTTGAAAGACATTGGCGAGCCCAAGGGCGTATTCAACTGGAGACTATGGTTTTCTGTCGTCTCTTTCGCCCTGCTCGGTGCGGCTCGTGGTATCGATGAGGGTCTCATCTCGGGTGCCTTCAAGTCTCATAACTTCCAAGAAGCTATTCACTATGACTCCTACTCCAAGGTTGCCCAGGCCAACATCAAGGCCAATGTGTCTGCCATGGTCCAGATCGGATCCGTCGCTGGCGCTCTCATGTAAGTTCAGCACCTTCTTGGTCAACTTACTTTGATAAATGTCCTCCATTGACTAACAACTGTGGTGTAGTGCTTTCCTAGTCTGTGATCGCATCGGCCGTATCTGGGCTACTCGATTCCTCTGCACTCTCTGGGCTGTAGGTATTGCCATCTTCATGGCTGGTGGTGTCAAGGGAAACCTCGGTGCCATCTACGCCGGTCGATTTATTGCTGGTCTGGGTGTTGGCCAGACTCCTGTTGTTGGGTATGTGTTCATGAAGAACATATGATGGAGTGATGAAGTTCGCTCGAAGCTAACATTTTTTTTTTTTTTTACAGTCCTGTATATATCGCTGAGATTGCCCCTGCCGCTGTTCGTGGTCTCTGCACCTGTATCTTCACGTAAGTATCAACTCAATGAACTTGATGTGTGTACCGACTAACTTATTGTAAAGGGGAGCTGTTTATCTCGGGATCGTCCTTGCCTACTTCTCCAACTATGGCTCTGCGCTGCACATCGCAGAGACTAGCCACAACCAGTGGATGGTCCCTACCAGTCTCCACATCATGATGTCGGGCATCATCTTCATCCTCAGCTTCTTCCAGTACGAGTCCCCTCGCTTCCTTGTCAAGCAGGGTAAGCCCGACGAGGCCGCTCAAGTCATGAGCCGACTGCGACGACAGCCTGTCGATGGCGAGTACGTTATCAATGAGATTTCCAACATCCAAACTGCTCTCGACCACGAGCTCGAGGCTACCCGTGGCGTTGGTTGGCTCGGCAAGCTCAAGGAGATGTTTCTCGTCCCCAGTAACCTCTACCGCCTCTACCTCAGCACCATGGTCCAGTTCCTTTCTCAATGGTCCGGCGCTGGATCCATCACTCTCTACGCTCCCGATCTTTTCAGCTTGCTCGGAATTACTGGAAGTCAGGAATCGCTGCTTGTCACTGCGGTCTTTGGTATCGTCAAGATGACTGCTGCCTTGATCTGCGCCCTATTCCTTGTCGATGTCATTGGCCGTAAGCGAGCACTGTTGACTGGTATCACCCTGCAGACCATCTCCATGATCTACGTCGCTTCGTTCTTGACTGCTGTTCCCGAACTTGGTGTTGTGGATGGTTTCGTCCTCCCCGACAAGGACAAGGGCAGCAGCCGAGGTGCCATCGCCATGATCTATGTCTCAGGTGCCGGTTGGGCTCTTGGCTGGAACTCCATGCAGTACCTCCTCACTGCCGAGTTGTTCCCTCTGCGTATCCGAGCCCTCGCTACCTCTTGGGCCATGACTCTCCACTTCGCCAACCAGTACGGCAACTCTCGCGCAGTCCCCAACATGCTTCTCCCTGTATCCGACGGTGGTATCTCCCCCAAGGGAACCTTCTGGTGCTTCGCTGCGGTCACTTTTATCGGTGGACTCTGGGTGTGGTTCTCCGTGCCAGAGACCAGCGGTCGTAGCCTGGAGAGCATGGACGACCTGTTCGATTTACCCTGGTACAAGATTGGTCTCCACGGAAACAAGGATGCCGATGCCAAGGATATGGCTATGTCTGAGAAGCAGCGCATGGCGGCTGAAGACGCCGGCGTGGAGATTGTTGAGGACTCGCGAAAGCACCATGTTTGAGGTAAACCTCATTTGAGCCTTTAATGTTCAATAGATAGCATTACATTACGACCTGCAAGTGATTTTGGATTAGAAACTTCCAATGACCTGATTATTCATAGCGCAAGAATACGTCACGATAGTTATGTGGTTTTTTCATGATGCAGAAGAATACGTATTATTCCACTAGTTCTATCCTCATCTTTGTGTGACTGTCGCTACTATGGTGTCATGTTTTCCTACCATCAACTCCGGCAGTAGTGTAGCTGAGGAAGAATCTCTGCGTTATAGATTAATCTATTACATTACGCAACTGCGATCAGTGAGACTGGTTTAAGTAGGCAGCTACGTGATACACAGGGCTACCGAGAGCTACGAATTTTGGACAAACTACAGGTATTTACGCTTCATCATCATCACTCTGGCAAGGCACTTATCACGTACATTCACGGGGACGATTTTGGGGTTGAATATTTTATGTCCAGAGCCAAAAGACCCTAGTCCAGTCCAATATCCACCCTTCTACTCCATTCCTCCAACATTTCTCAATCTTACCTGATCTCTGTTGTTTGACCGATCAACCAAACACGATGTTTCAGTTGATACGTTTGCGAGAAGAGTGATCGGCTCTTACTGTTGTCGTGATATTTGTGTCGTCTTGTTATGGTATCTTGCCCTGGGTCGATGATCGGCAAGAGAGGAGTTGTCATGTAGTTTGTCGTGGCCATCATCCGAAGCGACCAAGAAAGAACGGGCAAATGGTAGATACGGAAGCAAGAAGAAAAGGACACAAAAGCTGTTGGCATGTATCGAAAAACAACAAAAAAGCGCTTGTTCGGGCATTTTTTTTGAATTCTCGCATGTGGTGTTTTGGTTGCGAGATGGGTGGGTGGTGTAGTAGCTTTGCTGCTTTGCAATGCCTAGTCGAAAACGAGAGGGGAAAGCAAATAGGAAGGCATCCATCCAGATTTAGTGGCTTTTCTGTTTTGGGGGTGTTTTCTTTTTTTTGGGGGGGGGGTTTTGCGTTTTGAGTGGTTATGGATGTTGATATCTCAAAGCGCTGTCTGAACTTTTCTCCTTCGGATGAGAAAGTTGTTTCGCGGTGCAAAATCGACGGCTTCGATATCCCATCTTGTTCCGAATCCATTTAGTATCAGTACGAAGGAGTTGGGATGATTGTGATAACTTACAGACGGGGCAAGTCGTCGATAGCCAAACTACTGACTGGAGGGAGCATGGATTCGTAGAAAAGGCATCATGGTGAAAATCTCAGATGAGGCTCTCATGCCAATTCTTTGGCTTCTCCGGAACAAGAAAAAAAAAGAAAGGCGATCATTGTCTCGGATTTAGATGGTCTGGAGACAACAAAGGGATCCAAAGTACTACTTCCGGGGGGATGGCCATGTGAGACGACTAGTAGAAAATCGTCGGCGATCATTGGATTTGGGCTATTTCCGAGGTGGTGCAACATTCTGTTAAGTACGTTGATAGATAGTACTGCTGGTGTTTTTGTTTTCTGGTGGTTTTGGTAATGGTGTTGCCGAGAGTGCTGCTGGTTGAGCTCGACTTGATGTTGGTACATGTAGTGAACCTGCTGGTTGGGTTGTTTGTGATACCACTGGTTTCACTGTTAGTAGAAGTTCTATTTTGTCTCTTAGATGAACTTGCCATTTTAGTTACCGAAGTTACTGAAGATATTACTTGTGCTCAAAGCCGTCTCAATCGAGACTTGGCCGTTGCCAGAAACGTTGACATAGGGCTCTGGAAGTTCAGGCTCGAACTTGCGGACCTTTCTGTTTCTCGTGACCCTATACTTTCGCTCAGTTGCTGGCAATGGGGGAAGGTAGATACGGCGGTATCTGTCCTTGGTTCCTGGAATCTTCTGTCGAAGGATGAGACGAGGTCGAGCAGGAGTATTGTTGGTGGTGGTAGGAGTGGTGTGAGAGTTGGCAGACCCGAAAAAGTTGGGAGACCCTGGAGAGTTGAGAGACCCGGGAGAATTTGGAGGGCTAGGAGAGTTGGGAGGGCTAGGAGACCTCGGAGAGTTGGGAACGGTTGCAATATCCTCCTCATCGAGTTCCTCGCGATCAGAGATAGTGTCGACGTCCCAGATCTGCTTGAGGGTAGAGGAAGCCTGGAGAGGAAGTGGCTTGTTGGTGCACAGGTCCTTGGCCTTGGGAGTTGACATATCAGCAACCTTGCGAGTTCTTTGAAGTCTGCTAACGCGGGGGGAAGTCAGAGGTTCGAGACTCGAGGGCAGAGGATGCTGTGTCGTGATGAAGACATTTGGGGGGATGATGGGCTCAGGAGCCAAGGACTCAGCAGACGCTGAGTTGGAAGCCATCTCGTTGATAGAGAGATGGTACTGGGTTGTTTTCGGATGGTTTTAGAAGTCAAGTAGATAACCGCAGTGTTGTTTGGGTTGTGGCGTTGTTGTTGTTGTTGACAGCGGTGATGATGAAAAGGTTACGTGAGGTTGAGGTGAGAGGAGAGGAACAGAACAAGAAATCAACGGGGGAGGGCCTATTTATATGTTTTCTGAAATGCCCCAGCCACAGCAAAATGATGCTCAAAAATCATGAGGTTGAGGGCCAAAACTGAGCAAACAATACAAGTTCCTGGGTTGCGATATGGCGAACGTCTCATACAAATTTGGTGGTGGAAGTGCCCAGCCCCGCGAAACTGTCAGGTAACTCGGCGCTCATCAATGCAGCCCAGCTCACGCAAAAAACGGAAAATAAAGTGGACCCAATCGGACACAGCCACAGGCCCCGAGGTGATTCGTTTGCTATGAAATTGGGTCGAAAACCGTTTTGTGTTTTTGCTGGGCTTGCGGCTTGATGGGCGGGATAGAGGTGTATGTTCTTGGGAGTTGTTGTTCAGGAATCTCTCTAAGGGGTGCCTGAGCTACTAGTTTTGTGGAGGTTTAAACTACGAGACGCTAAGAATCTTACTATAATACATCGCATGTGTAAGCGTGGATAAAGGTCGATGCATGAGGGACGCCGTGCGGAAGAGTTCGTGACCAGACACTTCTCAGGGCGCGGCCGACGAGCTCGAGCTAGTAGAAAATATACAAAATACCGAGTTAAAGGCCTCAAATGCTTCATCTTGCATTTGAATGTAGGTCTCTGTCTACTGCGTAGGCCGCATAGTGCTTGAGTGGCAGCATAGCAGACGTGGGCTCTTTAACGAAGGCTCATCGGTCCTTGATAATGCGCGTCCGGCCAAGCATTCCGTAGAAATGGCATGCGTGATAGTTACAGTTTTATAATTACCTTCACTCAGAAGCTTGATGTTGTTCATAACTTTTCTTGAATGCTTGTCATGTGTTCGTTCACCCTCGCAGAGTATCCCGCTGTTCGCGGAAACGCGTTGTTCCCTTCCGTACTGGGGGCTAAACACCACACAAGCCTGCACCAGTACGCACCTCAATTTCGTTTAAAATACAGAAATCCTGGTTTTTGGTATCTTTTCATCCAGGCAGCTTCATCCAGAGACCGTTTTGCTAAGGCCTAGTTTCGGGCGACAAGACCGACGAGCTTCCGTGCCGGGGCGGGATGATTCATCGTCCGTGGCCAACTCTAGGATCGAAGAAATTAAGAGTAAAGATCGATCTACATAGAATTTATTTCCTATTGCCAGATTATTTCATAAGAGCTGCGATGTCGTTTTCTAGCTATCGCTGTGCAGACGCTAATCGGCGATTAGCCCACAACCAGAACTTCGCAGGCCTCAAGGAACGACTAAAGGCATCCGCATAGCATTAGTTAGCAGTTGGCCCATATCGCGAGAATATTAACGTTCCCAAGCCAAGACAATCCTAGAATTATTTAATTAGGAGAGGGCATCTCTTTGCACATTGAGCGAGTTGCTCACCGTCGCAACACCGTCGTGGATCACACACAGAGGAACAAGAGAGCAGCCCAGCTATGCCGGGGTCTAAGGGAAGCCATATTAGAACATGGAATGAAGGCAAAATACAGCAGGATAGGCGTGCATAAATTCTCGTTCAAGTCAAGACAAATTCTTCTGTTCAGAGAGGTTGCAGGCGCGGTGATTCGGAGGTGCCCCGAACACGTGAACACTTGGGAGAGCTCCTTACACTGCTTGTATGTACTACATCACCAGTGGCAATTGATAGGGTGCCTAACTTCTAGCCTTGTTACCCAACACGCAAGGCTTTCTGCTGTTCCAAATACTAATATTCCTTCATCATCAGTTCCATCACTTCATCAGTCATCAACTCATCATCAACCCTGTGTGACCCCAGTGCCCCTCCACCCCGCATTCATCCACACAAGCCTTGCATCGTACCACCATCCTCTCCAATCATCTTACATGGCTTGCATCATCCAGCAAATCTCGTCTTCACCTCTTCCAGATAGCGATATTTAGCCCCAGAGGCTTTCTTAGAAACCCTTCCCTCGTTTCCATCACTTCCTGCTTCAGCTCGACCGAATACCGACGAGCCCACGTCGCCGCGATGAGCTTCATCTCCATCTCCGCTACATTTCGTCCTACACACGCCCTCGGCCCGTGGCTGAAGGGAATAAAGGCATTCTTTTGTCGCGTCGTCACGCTGTCCCATCGCTCTGGTCTGAACTCATCGGCATCCGGTCCCCATATCTCCTTGGAGTGGTGCATGGAGTAGGTCGGCACACTCAGAACACTTCCTGCCGGGAAAAAGTGACCTTGCAGGGTAACACCGGGGTTTTCATTGGGAATTTGACGAGGGAGGCCGATACCAGACGTGCAGTGGATTCGCAGCGTTTCGTCGATGACGGAACCGAGATATGGTAAGTCCCTCACCATGTCAAAAGTGGGAACTGAGGCATCCGCAGGGATAGCAGCGTCTAGCTCCTCTTGCAACTTTTGCAACACTCCGGGCGTGCGCGCGACGTGATATAGCAACGCACAGGACGAATTAGAAGTCGTGTCGCTTCCAGCAATGAGCTGTGTGAGTGCTTCAGCGGTCAGCTCCTCACGTCCAAGCGGCTCGCCCTTCTCATCCCTGCCTTCCATCAAACGAGCCAGCAGGTCCTTTCGCTCTTGCGATGGGGGATTCTCAAGCCTAGCCTTGACTCTAGCGATTGCAATACCAGCTAGATTTTGCACAGAGTTGAGCCCGTTCCTGAAGAAGGGGTCGGGTAGCCATTTCGCATACGGCTTCAACTGGGGGAAGCAGCCCAGAGTAGCGCTGACTTCACCTCTTCGGTTAAGGATCTGAATAGCTGAGGCATAGATAGGCGGGCTGTCAGGCGTGGCTCTGACTTCTGCGATATCTACACCGTTGCGCAGCATGCCAAAGGGAGCACCAAATGCCAGGTCGCCGATGATGTCGAAAGCCAAGTAGTTGAACCAAGGCAGACAGTCCAAGTGCGCTTCGTGCCGTCCGCGGGCAGACTGGCCATTGGCGATCTGCTTGTCAATTTGCTTGACGAAGAGTTCCAGGTTTGCATACACATAGGGTTCAAACTGGGTGACGCTCTTGGGGGAGAATGTGTGGGAGATTAGCTTGCGCTTCCGAGTGTGCTCACTACGATCTCGGGTATTAAACAGGCCACGACGGATGGACACGAAGGCGTCATAGAACTCACTTCCTCATTGTCAGAACGATCTGTGGGTGTTTTTTTTTGGTGGTGAGACGTGACACTTACGACTTGAGGAAGCCATTTCCATGGCCGTAGATGACGGGGATGGCGTCGTCATCGGCAATGCTGACATGGTTTGGGGCAATGCGAATGACTGGCCCAAGCTCCTTGTGAAGCTTGTGCATCACTTTGTAGCGCTCCCCTCGTCGGCACACGTAGAGGAGCCATAGGTTAGAGAACTGCGCTGGGAACGGAGCGGGAAGGCCTCTCAGATGGCTGAAGGTGATAAAGTACTCATACAAGTACGAGGCGAGGACGACGACGAGTGCCGCGGGGATTATCCACAGGGACGTCGCCACTGACAATATGAAGTTCACCACAGCCATGGCACCGGCGGGCTTTCCTAGGTAGGTTCCAGGGCGGGCTTTACGAGGTCAATGGGGAAATTGGAAATAAAAGTCTCAATGAAAAGAAGGCAAAAAGAGGAAAAAATTGCGGAGTGGACGACTCAGAGTAAAATCCCGTGAAGCGCGTGGGGCTTTTCAATAGCAGCCAGCATCAGCATGGGAGTTTTCGGGCCAGCTTTCTTCGTGCAAGAGTATTACGAGGGGCTTTGTGCTTTGTCCAATGGAGGGATTGGGGGAAAGATTTACCGTCAGATAATTGACCAGTGAGCTACAGGCTGACATCATCACCTCTATCTTATTCGGCTGAATGCGCGTTGTTCAGTGAGTGAGTCTTTTTGCTTTTAACCTGATGGAGACCCAGAGGTTCAGGGGCTTCCTTTTGGGTTTAAATAAAAAAAAATGATTAAAAAAAAAGAGAAAAGGAAAAAAGAGGCTCCACCATGCGAGCGGGGTCGCAACAAACGAGCCGAGGGGGAAGATAATTCCTTAGCCTTCAACAGCGACAAGACCATTTTGAAGTCGTACAACAGCGGTATATCACTTTCTCGATGGCGATTCACGAGGTTTAGACCTGGGCATGATCGGTTCTAGGCAGACCCCTACCACTCAAATTAACGAATCAGGTCCTTTCTTTCATACCCCAGAGATCGGAACTCCCGTCTGCCTTGTGGGGGATTGGCTGTGGGGACCTTTTGTGTCGGCATGTAGAATCGGCAATGGTGTTATTGGCTGCTGGGTGAGAAAGAAGAACAGTGAATACATCCCAGCATAAGCCAGAGTAATCGACAAAGTCTTTGATGTTTTATTTAGGGGATAATGTACTATTCGAGAGTTTCGCCTCATTCATTTTGAAATAGAAAATCATTTGAGCTTCTATTTTGGGGTTAATATTGGTCTTGGCTGCATTTTAGCTAAAGCATAGTCGCACTATGGAACTACGGTTTTGTGGTTCAGTCCAACTCCCAATCATATACACTCTCTTTCAGCACAAGTGAAGCGAAATATGATGAATTAACAGCCACTGCTTTTGGGCATTCTAATTCAACAAGCAAGGCCATTCTCAACATAATTATTGATATGAAATTTATACCAGTAAGCTGTACATTTCTGCTGCAGCATCCAGTTTGAATGATCGCTTCGTTGTCCCCAACCACAAGTTACGAGTTACAGGGTAGCGCACTTCGGAAAAGAGGAGCCGTCTGTGCTGCATGAAGATTCATGTTTTGGTACGGCGGTCCATAGTTCGGTGATGTGCCGAAAAATGGTCCAACGAAGTTTCAGCATCTGGAAATAGATCATGGTAGATACATAAGTGGCGTCTCCGCTTCATGCGAATAAACCTCCTCGTCTCGTCACTTCTCCCTCACAGCCACCTCCTCGTCCATCGGGCCGGCGTCAACCCAGTCGACTGTCATTGCCGTTAGGTGTGCCCTACTCGTCAGCGATTGACTGAATTGGCACAGAAAATGCCTGTGTGTTGACTCGATCACTACCCACTTCTTGCTGTTGCTTGTATTTACATGTATTCGGCAAGTTGCAGAAATGACGCTCCCGGGTGAGCGAGCGGACACAGCAGCCGACAAAACAAGAGATCAAATTCCTCAGCTGAGGCGGTGACACAGCCAGCCATGAACAACGGACGCGCAAGCGAACACTGGCCGCGCGCGAGTAGGAGATTTTTTTTTTAAGCTCCAACAGCCAAAAACTTGCAGCCGAAATGTTGCGTGTCTGGCTGCACGTCTCCCTTTGTTCGGAGCGTGTGATGAAACAGTGTTTGCTCCAGCCTTGACCGTTGTAACGGCGCTCTCACAGGGGCTTTGCGTATCATCAGCGCCCCAAGCGTCTCACCAGCCTTACTTGCGACAGTACCCGGTTTCGCAAAACCGTTGCCAACAGCTCCAGGCTCGAGCTTCCTAGAAAACATCCAACTTTTCTTCATCACAAGCCAATTTTTTTTCCTATTCTTCCCTATTACTCTTCTTGTTGTTGCTGTGCGACATTTTATTATTATTTTTTCATTCTTTTTTTCGATTCTTTTTTTTTTTTTTTTTTTTTTTTTTTTTTTGGTGTGGTGTTTGTTGTTGGAGATTTCCACCCCGCTGGTCGGAATATAACGAAAGATTACGAGTGTTGGAAGCGACTTTTGGGACACGACGAGGAACGACTTCGCCAATATTTTCATTTCCTTCTCCGGCCCTCCTCTGCCTCAAACGAAAAAAAACAAAAACGATTAAATAAAGGAAAAAAAAAACCACCGAATCATTCAAAAGGAAAAGCATCATGAGTAATCTACGACGACTCATCATTACTGTGGGCGACTCGGCGCTGGCAGAACCCACTGTCACCCAGCCTCCGAACGCATTCTCAACGATGGATGGTTTCAATGAAAATATCTTGCTAAACGCAGAGGTATCCCGTGTCATCTCTGCCTCTCAATCAACTACCTTATTCACCTCCATCGTACCTCGCCAATCTGCCGAAGAGGCGGGCTCATCGACGTCTGGATCTCCGGATTCATCATCGCAGTCTAATTACGATCCTGGGACTCCCAACTACAAGAACCTGATTACTATCGGCATTGTCTTTGTGATTCTACGTACGAAAATGTCCCACTCTTTCAGCTCGGTTGACGTTGAAACTAACTTGCATAGTTGCTCTGGCCATTATCATCGTGTCCGTATTCTTCGTTCGAAGACACAGACTCGCTGCGCAGCGTCGAAAACGAGATCGCAAACAGGGTACTACAGAACAGAAAGTCATCAATTACAGTGGATGGCAACACGTCGATCTATCAGCACCTACAGCTGCTCACCTACCGAATACGGGAACTGGTTATCCGACTCCTGGAGGCGTAGGGGGCACCCAAAATGGCTATCGGACAGATCCCCCAGCGTATTATCCGGGCCCAAACGTTCATTCTGCGACTGCTACGCGGTGGAGATGAGACTCAAGAAAAAAACAGCTACAACTTTCTGGAGCGAGATGACTTAAAAAGAACATAGAGATGTCATGGTGCCAGTGTAAATATACCCAAATGTATTGTTATTGACCACGCGGATGAATACCAGGACTGTTTACCTGATGCATGAGATGACTGGCTGCATTCGAATTGTATTCACCTTTGTTTAGCGGATACTTCTCTGTTGGATTAGCAAAAGAAGTAAATTGGAGATAAGACGAGACGGACTTCAGTCGGTCAGTCAGCCAGACCAAAAATAAAAGCCAACCTTACAAGTCACGTCCCAGCTATGATAAAAAAAATGATAGATACTCCGGTACAGGGAATCGAACCCTGGGCTCCGCGGTACAGATCTCTCAGTAATGAGAGCGCGAAATGTTAGCCACTACACCATACCGGATTGTGATTGGCTGACGGTTGATATGTACTTGAAGGTTGTCATTGCCATATGCAGCCATCGCTTCATTCCGACGCTGTTCTGATATTCAACCTAAACGTATCTCGAGATACGGAGGTTGCCAATACGGCTGCCAAGTGCAGAAAATATCGGTATGCAGTTACGATGCGCTACAGAAGTGATGCAATGATCTAGACTATTTTTTTTATCGAAGCTATAGTGGTTTCCCACTGCCGTTGCAGTTCTGTAATAGCGACTGCTATAAAGAAGTCCCCCTTTGGCAGGATGAAGGGAACTCTCAGACAGCGCGACGTAGTCAAATACTGAGAACTAAAATTAATATCTGGGAGTATGACGGAAGCGATTTCGTTTCGTTCAACCATAAAGACTTTGCAGACTATCCCGTAGCTCTGCGAGGGTTCTATTTAGATGATGTCACTCACATCTTGAACAACGCTTACGTTCACAAGTACCACACCTGAGAATGTTTCACCTATTCGTCAAACCAACCGGTAAGTTGTGCCTCAATAACCCGTAAACGGAGTCCTCTCATATTTTTAAACTCTACCCAAATTGTCACTGTTTATCGCGTGCCTAAATCAACCAGGAGTTTCCCTCCACTGATCTCTCCTTTCCGCATCCTATCCAAGCCTTTGTTGACATTATGTAACCCATCTTCTACGTCGATAATCCTGGGCGGCACAACCGCCCGAGCAGCGAGCAGAGTTTCTAGCCACTGGGAGAGGACTTCACCAATATCGGGTACCTCGTGGTAGAGCTTAACCGGGATTGTATGGAAGACAACACCGGCAGGGGCCTCGCGTTTGGGAAAACCGTTCAAGCCGACGAGGTGAGCAAGGAGTGTGGGCTCAGTGGGGGGCGTATTGGGAGGGGAGTTGACGGATGCTTGCTTATTAACATCGACAGGACCCAAGGCGCCAAGTAGACGCTCGCATGTCTCCTTACCAACGGTGTCGATGCCGAAGCGAAGTCTGCCCTTGGTATTGGCGCGAAGAATAGCGACAGCTCTTTCAGGGTCGTGGCTGTCGACGAGTAGATCAGGCCGTAGGATAGGGTTCTCAGACAGGCGAAGTCCATGCTTGGCGTTGTCCACAACCAATGCCACTTTCAGGCCGACAAGACGAGCCAGTTGCACAGCAATACTTGCTGAAGTTGATGAACCTCCCCAGATGGCGATCCAATCACCACTCTTTGCTCCCTCGCTGGATAGAATTCCCCGCAAGCATTCGTCTCTAATATCTTGAGGCAATGACGCTTCAGGAACACCTCGGACGAGTTCAAGGAGGTTGGGGCCGTCGTGAGACTGGGTAAAATCGACACCAAGGCAGAGACCGAGAGCCAGTGATGCTGCGACATAGGCTACACCGAGAGTGGCGCCTTGGCTGGGTGTGATCTCCCGGGGGATTCGTACCACATTAAAGTCGGACGCTATCGTGTATTCTTGGTATGTGGCTTTGCGGAGGTCTCGGTAATCAGTGGAAATAACAATGACCTGGTGCATGTGGTCAATACTCCAATGCTAGCGAGAGATGCTATACCGGTGAGCATTATCTTACCTTGTCATTGACCTTGATTCTTGATGTACTTCGTGGTGCTTGGACAACTGTGCCTGACGACTCACGTCCCGAGATATAAGGAAGTTCAGGAATGCCGAATCCGTAATCACTACGGCAAAATTAGCTTCTGAACATCATCAAGGTGGTAACAAAAGATGAAAAGAAGAAAAAAACCAATGGGATAATGTTGGAGCTTACGGAGACTTCCAATCGATGGGATTCAGCCCAATAGTTTCATTTCGAACCAGCAGTTCGTGGTCGTGGTGTGTAGCAGGAATCGGATGGCCATCTGTTAACTCATATTTCTGCCTCACTCCATGCAAGAGAAGTACAGTTTGTGAATCTGGTATTTGATATGTGGTATCGGACTCGCCCGATTGACTTGATATATCGATATTTGCTTCCGGATATGATCGAGGGACATGATCCAACGAACTTGATGGTGTTTCGCAGCGTAGAATAGACCTAAGAGACGATTCTGACCCCCCACTGACTATCTCGGGAGTCAATGTAATAAATGACCGACCGGCGCTCATCTTCGAATCGAATTTCCCAATATTGGCTCGTTTGGTTGAGTTTTGAGCACTCCGGTTTCAGGATGAACAATTTGCGGAGGGGTTTCACGGCTTCAGCAACGATTCAAGACTGGAATCATGCACAATGCAGGGAAAAGAATAAATACTGCATATAAAACGGCAATAAGTTACTCAGCTCCGATTTGAAATCGGGACAGCCTTCGTTTTGTTCGATTCCGAATCCCACGCTCAGGTAACGAGAAGCGTTTAGCGGGCCTATAGCGGATGGCGTCATGGGACTTGGACCGAATCACGCTGAGTGCCAAATATGCCACGCCCGCATTTGAGATGACGTGACTCGATGAATTTCCATGGTTAATGGTTGTTTGTATTCCCCGGTGTCGGGGACTTGGAGTGAGTTCTTGGGTCTCCACTGGGGACGATGGTGTTATTTGGCCTATCAATCACTCAACTGGGCTTGCATAGGTAAGAGATAATAGTCACAGCCGGAGGCTAGTGGGAGCGTTAGCCGTTATCCATTGATTGATTAATGAATCTCGCTCTTATACTGCCTATTTGGGTAAGTTCCTTTCATGTATCCTTCATTGATGTTTCTGGTTTCTCATCGAAGCTCTCCAGTTCATTCAAGAGACGTGTACCATATCGTGAATTTTGAAACCGGGAATTTTGGAAATCAATGCCATAAAACAAGACATAGAATATGGTTTGCATATAAAAAAAAACCTGGAAAATTTCCACTACATTCAAGAGGCACGTTCTATAGCAAACACATGTAGCGTATCTTGATGTGTTCAATCTCCGGGTCACTAGCAACTACCAGGCAAACGTAGCCATTTGCAGCCAAGAAAAGAGAACATCTAGATAACTCCGCATGCCATGCAGGGATTATACGCTGAACCAATTGAATTTTGCAGTTCAACAATCGTGGGCTACAAGTAGTGCGTGTGGTCAGCTCCCTGTGGGATAAGCGATGGTGCAAAACCCCGATGTAAATGACGCCATTTGCGGGACAAAGGGATAGCCTCGCAACTTTTTCTACAGCCGACTGATGAATTGCATGTAGATTCCAATCGTAAGCGAAATTCAGAACCAAGTAAGGTTGATGATTTTTGACCATTTAGGTGCTGTATCGTTGATTGACTGTCATAACATCAGCACGGAGGTGGTGTTGAGTTGAATGAGTCGGTCATAGACAGCCTCCATAAGGCAGATTGTGTGCCATGGGGAAAATCATGAAAGTATTTCGAGAAGGTAATTGGCATGTGTCTTGAATTGTTAAAACGTGCTTATGAAATACGGACTTCCTCGATGTTGACATAACAAATCGTGACACGAAGTAACTCTCACCAGGTAATACTCCTAGTACCACCCATGTATTTGAACCCCACGATACGCTAAAATTTTTTTTGCATGTTGGACACGTTCTCCCGTGAGTCCATCTGGAAGCGGCACTATATATAGGAGCCCTGAATTTGCAGTAGTTGACTGGGACATTTCGGTCCGGCAACTCCCACATGCTCATCCAAGCATTCTTCGGAATTGTGTCTCCTTGCATTGGGATCCTGTAAACTTCGAGGAGGACTGTTTTCGATTTTCATGGAAGATGAAATAGTAGAAGATACTGTTGTCTTTGTCTTGCGATGTGAACATGTATCCTAATATGTGGTCGGGAGACGAACCCCGGAATTAGAAGTGAGCATAGCACACTTCAACATGCCATATGCTCTTGTAGGCGAACTGGACAATTCATTCCCAGCATCTTCGATCGACATACATCCCACCTGAAAGCCGATTTACATACTACGGACTGTATGCCATCTTTTGCGCGGGGCACACCTCCCGAGATGCAAGCCATGCCAGGGGTCATGGTTAGACTGCTTCAGTGCCTGGCTGCATGCATAAGGGGACAGATTCCACGAGAGCACGTGGCATTTCAAACGCTGTTTACGCAAAATTGTGTTCTTTTCAGTAAGTGTCCAAGAAATCAAAACCAAGAAAATCTTTGAACCACAAACTATACTCCCCAAGTGAATCTTGCAAGATGGCACCATCTGCTCCCGAGTCAATCTGGGAAGGTGAAGAGTGGTTGTCATGACGCTGTGAAGATGGTGGGCTCGTCGTTGATTGTTGAGCTTGAGTCATCAAACTCGCCGGGATCAGGTTAGTTTGCACAAGGACTCTTTCAAATATTGGAATGGCTTGCTGTAGGACAGGATCATCCTTTAGCTCTCTGAGGAGTAACATGCTCCGCTGTATTGACAACTGAGACATGGACCTATTGATTTCGGATCCTGACTCGTCGAGAGCCATTTCGATGTGGATGGCAAGGGCGGTATGAATACATGATTTGCTATTTTGTTCAAATGTCAAGCGTCAGCATAGTTCCTCTGGCACATCGACTCCGACCCCATCAAGACGTACAATGACAACGGCAAGGTCAGCAGCGTTCCGTCTAACCAAGTTCGCCCAGTAATAGTATCGAGCTCGAATATTGCTGACTGCAGTTTCTTCTTTGCCCATTCGTACCAGGAGGCATTCCGGCGGCGCCACCAAAGACGGAGCAAACGGAGGAGAATGCACTCGAAGCGGTAGCTTATGGCGAGCAGCACTGTACTCCACAAATTCTCAGGGTGTTGGATATCATGCACGAGAATGTCTGGCAAAGCGAGTCTCCAGGCAGAAATTCTGTCTGTCAATGTTTGTGGATCGTCTGAGTGATCCTTTACAGACGAGAGGCATCGGGCCCCTATTACCGCTAATTTGCAATACTCGACCCAGTACATCTTTTGTCCGCGGGACATTATCGGCAGGATGGTTAGATCACGTTCCGACAACTGCTCGCTTTCCCAGTCATCCTCCGTGAATGAATCAATGTCGTACTCTCTGTCGCTAAGAAGTCTGATATTTTGAGTGCCGAATAAAGATAGTATTATATCTCGAGACTAGTGAGGGGAAATCAGTAGTTGGAAGCAATGTGCATAGGTTGGCACGAGTGTAGCTCACATAGAGAATCCACCATATTCTCTTGAATAACTTTGACTTCTGAGGATCTGCTTCGAGATAGACATGGCTACCATATAGTTAGAATATTATTTGCGCATGTGAATTAACATTCAAAGACAGTACCTCTTATGCAATTCCATTCCGATTGCAACACGCACGGAGTTATAAAACCAGTAGCGCACGTCCTTGTCCTTCGATCGTGGAACCATGGCTGTACCTAGAATGAGACAACCCTGTAGCAGAGGCAGCTGATTCTTTTCACAGAAGAAGTCGCATAATAACGCTGCCTTTGAAAAGAAGGCCTGCTGTGCTGTCGCTCGAGTGGCATACCCGCACTCCACAATCATGTGCTCCGGAGCATGAGAGACTGCGCTAGTGAGGACAGCTTGCATGAGGAAAATTGAGTAGCAGCCTCGTCGGTAGTCATCAAGGAATTGAACTCTGTCTAGAACCGGCGAGAATGGGTAGACGAATTCGAAGTAGGCTTTAAGTAAGATCTCTCTAGATTGTTAAACTCAATAAGACAGCTCGAGTCTGGTGTAGTGATTGGCAATTGGCACATACAACAGTGGTTGGGGAGGTAGATCAAAAACTCCTTTCTTAATGAGATATTCCAAATCATCCGGGTCCAGGTCGTCAATGTTAATCTTTGGATCTTTTTGTTGTTCATCGTCCGGGCTTCCCGAGTTCAAGCCTCTGCTCATCGACGCATCTTGTCTGACAGCTTGAGTCAAGATGCTGAGATAGTGTATTCCGTTGTTATAGTCAATCGCTCGCCAGGAACTACCCCCAGGGCTTATAATTGTATTTTGGTTCTCTGTAGCAGAGGCTGTGCGTTGTTCTTGAAGGCCTTGGTCTCCCGACTCAGAAGTACGGGGTGGACCCAAAGACTCCTGGCCAACCTCGACTACTACACGGGACCTGCTGCGGAATCTAATCACAATGAGATGAATAAAGGAAAGCCATTAGTTTCTGAATCAGAGTAAACGTCAAAATAAAAAAAAATAGAGGCACTGAAATTCTCACCTTCGGCGCTGTCGGCCTTGGAGAACACAACTCTCACCTCTATCAACGCATCGGGTGCAAGGCAAGCCTTTGGTAGAGGCGTCACATTTGACCTTGCGAGCATGACACGTAGCGCATGATTTGATTGGCTTTTGGACCGGCATTCTCTTAAAATCTTTGCTGCGCACATTATCCGGCTGAAGAGCAAGCGAAATTCCGATCCTACAAGCAGAATTGGATGCAGAAGGCTTAATTGTTATCAATGGACCGAGGTGTGTTGCCATGCCTCGGTGTTTGGTGGGCTATTTAGTATCATGACCCACATCTCGGCGTTTCGGCGATTTAATTCCTGGTGTGATTTGTGTGTGGATTACTACGGGAGGGGAGGATACGAAGTTCATCATGGCCGCCTATTTTGTTCAGTTATTGTCTTTGGAGGGGGCACGGAAAGATGAGAATGGGACCACTTGACCTGTTTATACATGCCCGAAGCTCACTCAAAACGCCGAGAACTTGGGGGTTTTACATTTGGCCCTCCAGGTGACTCGCCCATGTGTTCTTCTTAAATACCCTCTTCCAGGCTTTTCTTTCTGCTTTGTTCTCGGTACAATATTCAATTGATTTCATTCAAGTTGTGTTCTCAAAATAAATCGTATGAGTCACCAATTGACCAGCCTCACCAATCTATCATGTCTCCTTCTCCAACCATCATAGCGAGCTCAGAAATAACGCTGGAGCCAGATAACCTCCCTTCAGGAAGCAAATCTACTACTTACTGGAGAGAGCTTACAGACCACGCGTTCCTCACTCCAGAAGTGCTGACTTGGGAGTATTCAGGCTCTGGAACGGTTGATGACCCATATGCCGTGACTTGGCTTCCGTCCGACCCCCGAAATCCACAGTCATTTTCTTCGTCGCGAAAGGCAGTGATTACAGCGCTTGGTGCAATCATCACTCTCGCTGCTGCGTTCACCTCATCGACGTATTCAGGATGTATACCGCAAGTTATGGAAGACCTTCACGTTGGCCAGGAGCTGTCAACAGCGGGGATATCACTCTATGTTCTGGGATTCGCCGTCGGGCCGCTCCTCTGGGCCCCTTTGGGAGAAATCTACGGGCGTCAGATCATCCTTTTCATCACATACGCTGCGTTTACTGCATTTAACGCTGGAAGTGCAGGTTCCCAGAACATTGAAACCCTCCTTGTTCTTCGATTTCTAGCGGGGTCCTTCTCGGCTTCGTCTATGACAAACACAGGAGGTGTGATTGCCGACATGTATCAAGCCAATGAAAGAGGTATTCCTGTGGGCATGTTTGCCTTGGCACCATTCATGGGGCCTGTATTTGGCCCTATTGTTGGTGGCTACTTGGGACAATCAGAAGGCTGGAAATGGGTGACGGGCTGTACAGCCATCTTCTCGGGCGTGTTGTGGCTGTTGGCTGCCATCTTGATCCCCGAAACCTACAGCCCGTTGCTTCTTAGAAAAAGGGCAAAGAAGCTTTCCGAGATCACTGGGAAGGTGTATAGGAGCGCGATTGATATTAAGATTGGGCCACCGGTATCCTCCAAAGAGCAGCTGAGAACAGGGCTGATCCGGCCATCGGCTTTGATTGTTTCAGAACCTGCGTTATTGTTCTTGTCAATCTATATGAGTTTGCTATATGGTATTCTGTACATGCTGTTTGGGGCAATGCCTATTGTCTTCCAGGAAGGACGTGGCTGGGGACAGGGCAAAGGAGGACTCGCGTTTCTTGGTGTTGCTATCGGAGAAGTTCTCGCCTGCTTGTACTGCATACCCGAAAACCAGCGTTATGCACGCCGTGCCAAGAACAACGGAGGATCAGCCCAGCCAGAGGACAGGTTGATGCCAGCCATGGTCGGAGCAATTGCCACGCCTATTGGGTTATTCTGGTTCGCTTGGACCAACGGCCCAGATGTACATCCCCTGGTAAGCATCGCCGCAGGGACCCCGTTTGGTTTTGGAATGGTACTCGTCTTCATCTCGATAAAGAACTACCTGGTGGACTCGTATACCGTCTTTGCGGCATCTGCAATTGCAGCAACCGTGGTGATGAGATCCTTCTTCGGAGCTGCGTTTCCCATGTTCACCACTTACATGTACCATAATTTGGGAATTCACTGGGCGTCGTCCATCGCGGGTTTTCTTGCTCTGCTATGTACGCCACTACCCTTCGTTTTATTCAAGTATGGGCGACAGATTAGAGAAAAGTGTAAATATTCACGCCAGGCTATGGAGCTGGTAGCTATGACAGACCAGAAGAAGTCATCTCAGTAGATAGAGTATAGAGAATCATGTAGAACTATAGAGCAATAATTTTTTTTTTCAGGTATAGAAGTGAAATTGGTGGAAAACCTCAAGTGAAATTCCTTTCAGGAGCCGCAAATGGTGTGAGTCAGGGTCGAGGCTGAAACGGAATATGCCAGCAATAGAGTATAGAAGGTACTGTTCTCTAAAGGTCTCTTTGGTAAAGTTGTAAGAGATCACGGTTCAATCACAGAAGTCATAGCTAATTTGCTGAGGAGGGATTCGTGGCCGCTTCTGCTCGTTCTGATTTCTGTAAGTCTTTACCATCAGATTCGAGTTGACCTGTTGGATGAATCTAGTCCAAAGCATATTTGATTACTTAGTTCAAAATCACCACAGTAATGTTCTTCTAAACCTGTTTCTAAGTACCTAATACAAAGGAGCCGATTAGAGTATAAAAAGTCGTAAAATTCATCATATCGTATAAAGCTAACCTCTTCGTGGTATCAAAATTCCAAAAAATTGCATGACCTCCAGTTCACAATTGTAGAGTTGATCGAAGCATCGGGGAAATACCATCTGCCAATTCCCAAACACGGTCGCCTTGAGGCAGGGCCGCTGCATATCGAGCCATCCACCCATCCAAAACACATCGACAGAACGCGACCCCATGCACGGCCGCAGTGCCACCACCGTGGATCCAACTCTCCAGGCGTTCTGTACTCTGCAAGTCTGGGGGATCTACGCCAATGTTGATGTGGTCCATGCCAGGAAGACAACTGCATGTCGTATCGGCATACGTAGTCCAAGCCCACACGACGAGAGCACTGAGCGACACTGCCAAATTCGCCACTGGGTCAAAATCTTTTTCAGGAACATCATCTCCACCCAAGCCAGTCTCGCGCATTCTGAGCACTTCAATGGCATGAAGTAAAGCCCTTCTGCTCTCTGTTGTAACTGCCCACTCATGAAGTTGGGCCTGGTAGTTTTCGATCCTCGGTGGAGTACAAGGCTCGTTTGGCGGTGGTGCCGCAAGATACAGCGCAACCGCATTCATCGTCCTGAGATCGGCGTAGAGTTGCAATCCTTGTATGTGGTACAGAATCAGGCCCTCCGAAACCAGGGATTTGATTTGCAAGGTCGCGAATAATCTTTCCTTTACAGGATCCTCAGTGAACCTCCCGAGATATGCTACAAAGGGCAGACCGGCTGTCTCTTCGGTACCATATGTCTGGCTGCACAGATGAGAAATACGTTCCATCTCAGCCTTCCACATCTCGAGGTGCCAAGCCAACGATCGGAGGGACTCCAGTCCAACCTTGCCAGTCCGACGCGTGATTTGTAAGTGGTTCCAGATTCCAGGAGACAACCCGCACAGTGCCAGTTGCACATCTTCAAGGAGAAGAAGCGATCTCGCCCTCGATTTGGGATTGGACGTGATTTCGGAAAGTTTGTAGCTCGTTCTGTCTGCAGGCTCCCTTGGCAATCGTTTGAAGAATACATCTAGACCGTGGGCATTCCAGAGCGCAAAGGTTGAGGGAAGAGCGACATCCAATTCTTCCCGATGAATTGTCGGAGGTTGCCACCGAGCAATTGACATGTACGCGTCAATCTTGTACAGAGCTGCGATTGTTCTGCTGATGTTAGCTATCAAACACTTCAGAAGATATGATGTGTTTCCCTACCTCTTCCAGCGTTCTCTTATTCCCTGTACCCATGGTAAAAAGTTGCCCGGAAAATGAATTCGTTGCTGGTGCCCACAACTAGAGCAAACGAAGAACTCAATCTCTCGAAGGACTGCAACTAGTACTCCTTTGAGTAACATTGCTCTCGCAACTACTTTCTCGGCCTACAGAAGATGTGTCAAATTATGAGAGGATTCAAGCTTCTATTAGGAATGATTCTTACGCCGTGGTAGAAAGCAAAGATGAGGTTCAACGTGACTGCTTGATAAAGCTCGGTCGGCCATGGCTGCTCAGCCAGGTCTCGTGGAGCCGGTTTGCTCTATGCCAGTTATTAGTAGATGTCTTTCGTCGCGAGGGAACACATACCAACTCCTCAAAGAACTTGTCCATCAACTTGGAGTGAAGATCGGTAGCGACGCGCTTCAGTTGCTCCGGCCATCTCAGCCAAGCTCCAACCATGGCCACAGTAGCCGTCACCCCGAGTGACGGAGGCGATAAGTGGAAGGTGGGAGCGTGAACTATAGGCCAGCTTTCATGAAACTTCCCGAAATACTCGTCTGTACACTCGGTAATCCAGCCTTTATCACTCTCTAATATCTCGAACTCGTCTAGCAAAGATGCTGTAGACGACGTGACCATGTCTATGAGTCGAGATAGCCCAGCAGCAGTAGGGTTGCCAGTCAAGTCACTTGGAGTAGTGCTGGCGGTCCCGGAGGTTGTTGTTGAGGTGTCATCTTCGATCTCCCCTTCCGCTGTCGAGATACGGATGAAAGAAGCGGGGTCAGTAAGGGGCTGTACCTCGTTCCTCGAGGCTGCTGCTATTACCCTGTTGGATTTGTTATTGGTAGAAGCAAGCTTGTAGGTACAGCTGATGCCTCGTTTTGAGCAAAGAGAACACTGTTTCCCCCCGTCACATTTTGTCTTGTTCGCATGGCAGGCATCGCACGCTCTGCCTCGTCGAGAATCGTTTGCTGTGGATGTCAAGTCATGACGGGTCATATGGCGCCGAAGCAGATCACTAAGGCGTCAACCATGAATAAAGGGCGTACTATAAGTGGATTGATGAGACTCACTTTCGAGTGAAGGACCGCTCGCATATGGAACAAGAAAAGTTACGTTCCCCGTGTGTGGCTTGATGGCGCCTGAGGTGCTCTTTTCTAATGAACGCCTTTCCGCAGTGGCATACATGCTTACTCGCTGCTTCGCCGCGTCCAGGGGTTCTGCAGAGGAAACGTATGAGTAAAAAACGGTGAAGGGTCCAAGTGAAGTCGAGTCTCGGGAATCCCACTGGGTTATTACGATATTTCCATTGCAGTGGATAATAAGAAAGCTTCCAGAAGCTGGACTGACCTGTAAGAAAGATCCTCAACTGCTCCCGCAGCCGGGTGGGATGGTTTGGCACCCGAGGTCATTCCCACTGTCTGGGATCTTGTGTGGATTGCCATTCCAGACTGATTGTCAACCTGTTGGTATGGACCCTCGCGCCCTCATCCCACTAGAAAGTGAGATTGGATCGAGTAAGCAAGGGTTTTATCGAGAGACAGGAGAAAGGCCTGCGTGAGATGGCAGCCGAGAGTGTAATCAAGATAGCCTAATTGTAATCCAGCAGGGCCAAATGCTCCCTGTGAGTTTTCAACTCTTATGGTGAGTGGACAAGGCAAGATGCGTCTGGAAGTCCGGCGACAGGGTGGGATGGAAGAGGACGGTCGGCATAATGTGGGATGATTTGACAGGCTCCACACGTGAATCCTTTGACGGTGACTAATGGCCCGATTTGGTTTAGTCTTGCACATGCATTTCTCAAGACGGCATCGTCTCGGTATCCCACTCTGTATCCCACTCTTCATCCCACCCGATGCTCCGCCAGTAAAGTGGTTGTGAGTTTGTGAGGTTTGTGAGCTCCTGGTGGCGCTGGGGCCATACGGGCAACTCTGTCACCCCAGCTCAGGTAATGAGTAATTATTAAGGACGGATAGTTGGCAATGACGAGGCTGTTGATTTATCACGAGAGTCTTCAGGTATGAGTCGACGTGACCATGATGAACAGGATGTATTTATACCAGAACATGATGCGAATTTGAATCATAGCAAGCATCACTTCTTCCACAACTTCAACTTACACGCCAACACACTGCCTATCCACATACCCAATCCCACTCTCACCGATTGAATACCCACATCTCCATTCGCCAACATGTCTGCCATCAAGAATGTCGTCATCGCCGGGGCCTCTGGCGCCCTTGGCTCTATCGTCTTCAAGAAATTTGTCGAATCGGGCAAATTCAATGTTCGCGTCCTGAAGCGTACCGGCTCCGAGTCCAACTTCCCTGAGGGCACGGACGTCGTCGAGGTTGACTATTCATCTCTTGAGTCTCTGACAGCTGCTCTCAAGGGCCAGGATCTTGTCATCTCCACCCTCGCATCTCTAGCTATCGGGAACCAAGTTACCTTCATCGAAGCCGCTATTGCTGCGGGTATTTCGCGCTTCATCCCCTCCGAGTTTGGCTCAAACTTGGATGTTCCTAGTGTCCGCAAACTTCCCGTGTTCGCTCACAAGGTCCAAATCCAGGATATCTTGATCGAAAAGTCCAAGTCAACACCTTTGACTTATACATTTGTTTACAACTCTGCCTTCCTTGACTGGGGTCTGGAACATGGCTTCATTTTTGACCACTCCAAGTCAGCGCCCATCATTGTTGATGGCGGTGACAGCGAGTTCAGCGCGACCAGTCTTTCCAGCGTCGCTGATGCTCTAGTCGGCGTTGCCAGTCACCCGGAGGAGACCAAGAACCGAACCGTTTATATTCACGACCTTGTCACAAGCCAGAACAGACTTCTCGCACTTGCTAAACAGGTTGCTCCTGAGCGACCTTGGGCCCCTGTTCCCGTTGTCTTGGATGACCTTACTGCCAAGGCGGATCAGCGACTCGCGCAAGGCCTCTTCGACATGGAGACCTTTGCTCCTTATCTATATCGTGCTGTCTTGGACCCCAAGAGCCAAGCCAAGTTTGAAAAGACGGATAATGAGCTTTTGGGCATCAAGGGAAAGACTGAGCAGGATATTATTGCGATTCTCAAGCCCCTTCTCAAGTAAGACCAACGCCAGAGGGAAGAGCTGTCATTGAATAGAATGTCATTCGGAATATTGGACAACTTAGATGAACCCCCTCCTTGTCATTAGAAGGAGATACTAGGTATGCTGGAACCCTGGAATTCGGTTTCGGATTTTGGCGCGGTCAGGAAAGGTATAGCGTTAGACATTTTTAGTTATAGAATGTGAATTACCATAAAAGGGATATGCGCAATATCTTGTTTCCACATTTCGTCCCTTTCTCGACTTTCACCAATGCATAGATCTAGAATCACTCACCGACACACATACATTTCGGTACATTTATGTTGTCCTCAAAATGGCTGATACTCTTCGCCCACACCGTGTACATAGCAATCTGTGGCCGTGGCTCAGAGGAGACTCTTTTGGTATTTATTCTGCTTTTTTTGCTTTCATTCTTTTAACTTGGATTTCCTTGAGTATCGCCAAGAGAACAAGAGAGCAATAGAGCTCAGCAGAGTACCATTATGATCAAAATCTGTCGGTGGGCGTGCGCTATGTTCAAGCAGGCGCTTGTTGATTTGAAACCCCTCCCAAAGCTAGATAGACCTTTTATAGTTAGTGATTTCAGTCCAAGACTCTCGCTTTACGTATAAAATTGGCGATCATTTACCATATTGCCAGATTGCGGAGCCGCAATCGAAGAACACCAGCATCACCCTGGTCAATCACACACAATACCTTGCTGCGCCTGCAAAAGTCAGCTCAGTTCCTCGGAAATAACAAAAAAAGTCAGCCAAATGCAGGCCGTGAGGCTCGGCTGTGGAGTTGATCTGAGACACCGAAGAGGTGCTGGATCTTAACTGTCAACCTCATCTTGCATTGTCGTCGTCTGTGCTCGTGGGTCACACTTTGGGCTTTATTCGAACTACACCACGTACGGCACCAGAACCCATTTGAACTACCCATATGCGTATACGGGCTTCCTTTTTATTTATTCTTTTCATTTTTACTTGTGATGACCAAACATGACTTTGCATACGACACAAAAATTAAACTGCATCTAACATGACATATGTTGAATGGTATCATTGTCAGTAGATTGCACGTCATCCACATTCCCCCGCATTGAAACGGCCTTTATGAGGCCCTCACCGGATTCGAAGCCAAAACAACAAGGCAATTGACAAATCAAGAACGATAATTTGAGCAACCTGCTACGGGAAGAGTAAATATGTTGATAAGCTACGTCTCAGTCGCAATTTCTCCAGGCCAATGCGTCATATCGCCTGGTAGTCAAAAGTAGAAGACTTGCGTTCTTGAATACTCTACAAAAGTTATCGGTCGGGTTCTTAGTACAATTTCGAGGATTGATATCGATATCGTTTTGTTCTCTGAGCTTTTAAGAAAGTAACTTCAATCCTGAGACATTGTCCATCCATACACCCCACAGCTGCCAAGATGGTTGATATTGAAGCTTACAAACACATCTCTCCTGATTCAGGACGCCCAATCACTTTACACCCACACTATAACCCCAAGATCAGAGACTGGACCCCACCAGACTCTGCCCGAGAAGAATTTGTACCCCCAAAAGACAGAGCCTTCTTTGCAGATCCAGAAAAGAAGGCCCTGTTCTCTGTGGCAAAGAAGATCGATTTGACCGAATCCATCGGGTCCGTTCTTGAAGGCGTGCAGCTTTCCCAACTCAACCCCACGCAGCTGGATGAGCTTGCGCTTCTCGTGAATGAACGGGGTGTCGTGTTCTTTAGGGATCAAGATCTTACCACAGAGAAGCAAGTTGAGCTATTCGAGCACTATGGTATTCTAGATAAGCACCCCGCGCAAAAGGATGTCAAGCATGTTGTGATCAACGGAAGCACAAAGGACCACCGCGAGATTGCAAACTACACACCATGGCCCCAAGGCGACTTTCATGCCGATACGTCATTTGAAATTAACCCTCCGTCGTACTCGCTTCTGAGAATGGAAGAGCATCCAGAGGTTGGAGGGGACACGGCCTGGGTCTCTGGGTATGGGTTATACGATACGCTGAGTGACGCGCTCAAGAAGTTTGTGGAAGGGCTTCACGCAGTTCACACGTCGAGGGTGCGTACACCTGGGAGAACAGTCTTATCTAACGGGTTCACACCAGCATGAGAGTTAACATCAATACAGTTGCAATATGACACAATTCTCGATCTTTGGGGCAAGGGCCCAAACAGACCACCCATCGACACGCACCATCCGGCCGTTCGCACCCACCCGGTGACTGGGCTAAAGGCAATCAACGTTAATCCGGGATTCGTCACCGGTTTCGCGGAGTTGAAGAAGCCTGAGTCAGGTAAGTTAAGACAGAATGCCTGGATACAAGATTGAAGTGCTGAGGAGTTTTCATAGATAAGTTGCTGGACTTCTTCTCCTATCATATTCATTCAGCAGATGACCATTATGTCCGATGGAAATGGACAGTTGGAGCCGTCGCAATGTGGGACAATAGGTACGTTCAGCGTGTTTTTTGCTCAGTCGGAAAGTCTCGAGCGGCACAACGAGGAACTAATATCCGCATTAGATGTGTTCTGCACCGAGTGATACCTGGCACTTACGAATCTCCACGGCGAGGTATTCGCACCACAGTGTTTGGAGAAAAGCGTAAGTGTTCTGACAACACAATCCGCCGATCAAATTCTATTTGCATTTACTAACTTCTTTAGCGTACTATGATTCAAAGAGCGAGGGACGGGCCGAGCGTGATGCTAGGCTGAAAAGCGAGAAAGCTAAACAACATGCGTGAAACGATCCCCAGCTGTGTCACTTTATGAGGCAGATTCAGGAAAGGTGCAAATTTGTTTGACAAGTTTTGTTTTCAAGATTGGTATATACATATACTGGATGGATATAAACAGTAAACGCTCATTGAGGGTAACGATGACTATGTACATCCAATCGTGGTTCCCCATAAAAGTCCAGATTGGTTCAGTGGCGGTCAATTTGCTGGTTGGCGGGAGTCACACGTCAACCTGCTCAATCTTTCCCGTCTTGACGTCGTAAATATAACCAGTGATAGGCACCTTGAGGACCAGCGGGCT
Organism: Mariannaea sp. PMI_226; assembly: GCA_024336345.1. Classification (NCBI taxonomy): domain Eukaryota; kingdom Fungi; phylum Ascomycota; class Sordariomycetes; order Hypocreales; family Nectriaceae; genus Mariannaea; species Mariannaea sp. PMI_226. Next base: position 533,234 of record JANFOG010000005.1, read on the forward strand.
CTTTCTCAGTAGCTGGACATCATCTGACACGCTCTGCTTCAGGTCGGCGAAAGGGAGGAAAGACATGTGGTCAACGTCCTCGTTAAGTTCCTGTCGGACCTTGGTTCGGAACTCGGAGTCTGAGAATTTTTGCATGCCACATCCGGTCTAAAGATAAATAAACTATTAGTCTTGATGCACCTTGAGATATTTTTGGGGTTTCTGGATCCTTACGTGATGCATCACAATAATCTCACGGGTTCCCAGAAGCTGTTGCGAGATCATAATGGATCTCAGCGCCTCAATAGCACGACCTCCAGCCTACAATCATACATCACAATGCAGTTAGCAAAACCAAGAGATCTTCAAAAGTAGCATTGGGAATAAAATGTCATCTTCAATCTTACATTTCGAATCACGTGGGCGTCTCCAAGCTCGAGCCCCAGTACCTTAGCGGGATCTAATCTGGAGTCCATGCATGTTATGACTAGCACCTTTCTGTCATTTTTGTTCAGCGCCCCATATCATTCCCTTGGGAAAATCATCAGATCTTGGTTAGGTGGGCTTACCGCGATGGTGGCGAGGGTAGATCCGCTCCAGTAAAGTCTGCTGCGTATATCTGGTTCGCAGCTTCAAGCTGGGCCGTGACAGAGCTGTGAACAGACATGACGCCCGTATTAATGGTCTATGGTCTATCAACTGAAAGCTGAGAAAGAGAAAAGGATGGCATTGATTCCTTGCGTATGGCCTGGGGGGGCTTCTTATTCTTCTTTTGTTTTGCCCGAATCTACCCAGCCCTCAACGAAATGAGACGTCAGTTGTCCCCCGGATTAGACAGACCAGGGCCCCCCTCCCCCTCCCCCTCGTGGCGCGTCCGCTTATCCGGCTACGCCAGGCCCTTGTCTTGTTCACAATTAACGGCCGCGGCGAGGTCCGACAGGAGGCTAAACCCCTCATCATATCGGAATCTATAAGCAGATGACCATTGGCCAGCAAGGCGGCTGGTGTCGCACATCGTGCCATGGGCAGGCCCGTTGAAGTAAAGTTGCGGGTCTAGACCATCCGCCTGGAACAGCCACTACACGGCTTATAAGTGAGAGCTGGACTGCGTCACCCCACGGAACATGCTGGATCTGTATGCAAGCCGTACGTTGGTAGTGAGATAAAAAAAACGTTGAACGACAGATTTGTTTCATGGCATGCCACGCAGAGCATGTCGCGGCTCGAAATTTCCATTCTTCCTTTTTTTTTTGTGTTACTTCCGAGGGCCGGTCACTTACCCCGACCCAGTACGTCAGCCAGCAGTCCTTCACACCACAAAGACCGGATGTTTAGCCGGTATCACGCTTGAGAAAAAGCAAGTCGCATTGTGCCTAGGATGATATCACCCTTTGCCGTGGCGTCTGGGGAAAACTGAGCTTAGCACCAATATTCAAAGTCCATTTCCTTTCGCCGAGGTCGTACTGGGATAATTCCGTTCTCCTCGGCCGACGTATCAAAGATCATTGTTGCTTTGACCTTTCGCCTGATTCTGCTTGGTGCAGATATCACACCTTGCGAAATCAGTTCACCTGCATGCAGACACCGAGAATAAGTACCACCTTCCGGTTGTCTCGCCGGCAGCAGCGGGACTTTCTTGTCGGCCCGGTAGATATCCATTTCATTTCAGTTGATAATGCCGGCGGTCTGCTGGGGGGGGGCAATGCCCGTATATCCTTACAGTGAGCCTCTGAAAGCCGAAAAGCATTCGATCACCGACGGCTGCAGCGGATTTGGCACTCGGAAGCCACGTTTGGATATACGCTATGAAATTGGCTGCCAGGGTCCTTAGCGATCGGGAGTACTCGAAACGTACGAGAGTGGTATGCATGGAGGAGGGTCAGCACCCCACGCTATCAGCAGGCTGAGCCAAGTAACGTGACCAATACCAACGAGAAAAGGGAAAACATGGGACAATAAGGATCCAAGGTACGGTACTTTGCAGATACTGATATTATATGACCATGCGTAGAACGGCGTAGTTTTGGTTGTTGCCCAGAACCTTCCCAACTGACCCCCCCTTGCCGCCCTACCCTGGTCAAATTAAGTGGTCGATAAAGTAAATCGAACAGGGAAGGCCAGCGCCACAGGGGTGGATAGTCGGGAATCAGTTTGCAAGGGGGCCAGCTAGGGGTTGGTGAGGGGGTTCTTGAACATACGTAATTGCTTTCAACGAATATGTAGTGTTGATTGAACACATGGAGTTCTCTGCACCGTTCAGGGTTAGCAACAAAGCTCCAGAGACAGAAGTGCAAGATAACAGTACCTAGTGACGTGAAAATACTGCTTTGAAAGCATTACTAAGTCCTGCAAGTAGAAAGCCACGTTTTTGAGGATGGGCACGCAGGTTTGGTGTCGTCGACCATGAAGCGTGCTCGACGCCCAGGCTTTGATCATTTCATCCGTGATTCCATCCTAACCGCATGATTCCTATATTAATACCAGCTTTCAATAATGTTTGAGACGGCCACATACCTGTCCATATTGAGCTGACCCCTTTTCCCTCGGTACCAAGCTTTGTGATTTCGGGCAGGGGCTGGTGTCACCAGGTATGTCAACAGGGCAAACCAAAACTGTGATACGATTTATGAACCCGGTAAGATATATCAGATTCTCTTACTTACTTTAAAAAATTATCCGCAGCCGTCTTTAAGGCGAAAAAAAGTCTCGCGGGTTTGTGAAAGTATGATCATGATATTAGGGAGGCAGAAAGCCAGGTTTAAAAAGGGTCGTGGCGCTCATTTAAATAGCTGAGGTGCAGACAACCCTCGGCCGTATATGTCCCGGCAGCAGTAATTTCTTTTGCCATGTGTGAGCCGGAGCTTTCTCTCACTCAAGTTAGCGAGAGTCGTACAAAGCTAAGTGATCCCTGAACCGATGTGATGGGAACGACTCTGCCGCATGGCAGCTGCGAGTGCCTTGATGGCATGAAATGACCCCAGGTCCGGACCGGGTGGCCGGTGTTGGATTCAACATCAGCGCTACGGCTCAGCTCAGCCATGACGGACATATCGCCATGGGAGTGGTGTAAAAATTCACCGATTGGTGAATCTTGAAATGATATCAAATTAGGTAGTTGACGATACCCGGTTGGCGGGTATGTTACTTCGAGTCCCATGACTTGCATCTCCCGGAATGATTTGCATACTGGTATGCAAGGTTCTGAACTGCACTTGACAAAGTCAAGCTCCAAACTACTGAGAAACACATAGAAATTTCTCCATTTTTCGGCACGTCCATATGGTATGTGTAACTTAAAGCTGATATCTGCTGGGTCCATCAAGGTGTCTGCTACTGCCAATGAAAGAAGTATTCAACACCACCCAAACTCGCCTCCATTTTTCTGGGCAGTGGAAAGGTACCCTGAATGAGTTTGGCTAAGAGGCCAACGATTAGTCTTGATTCCCTCCTATATTGAGCCCCTTGTTCAAATAGTACGGCTTGCCGACTATAATGAACCATCATGGAAGTCTCATCAAGCACCCGGATAGTCCAGGACGTAATGGTCGCAAAGGGGGAAGATGGTATCTGTCATATCATAGGGCAAAATTTAATCACATTCTATTGAGTACTTCATTTGAGGGATGACTTCTCATTCTCTGGGTGAGTCCTCGATAATGACACAGTTCTCAGAATATGTGCATATTGAAAAGGGAACGCCAGTGGGATTTCTGTCATATTTAGGATTAGGGCATGAAAGCGTTTGAAATAATAAAGAATTAGCTCTCTCAGTCAAAAAAAACTTCGATTTAGGCTGGGATACTGAAAAAAAAAACCACCTCTATATTACTAGTCATCCATATATAACCGTATCCATGAATCCGCGAGGCCATGGCACTTCAGGCACCAAAGGCTACCGATTTTGTGCATGTCCACATCGCCACCGCGACCATCCTTAACCACGGCAGGAATGTCGAAAATCAACTCGCAGGTATCGCAATAGATTGGAAAATCTGGCCCCGGAACCGCATGGCAATCCACGCACCACCCAGGCCCAAGGTGCAGCGTACGCGCCTGACACATACCACCGCATTTGGCGAGATAGCAATCATAGACAATGGGCCTCTTGGCTATTGTGATGGAGTATGCGGCTCTGCGACATGGCAGACAGCTTGTTTTGCTTCCTCTAAATCGCTTGCTACAGCTGATGCAGTTTCTCGGTAGAACAACAGGTGGCTCACGATAGCGTCGACTACGACTTTTCTGAGTTAAAATTGAATTTAGACACGCTCGTTCAAGCTTCTTGATGTTACCGGTCATTCTTTACAGTAGTACGAGAAAGTAGGTGTACAATTATTCCGATATTTTGGGAAGCAAATATACTGAGCACTTATCATAACTAGTGCTATCAAGGCAACAGGAGATTTGTACGAGGTTAGATATAAGTTTCTTTGTCCGCAATATTTTTCCGTGTTCACGTTTGTTTCTGCTGACGACGTAGATGTCAAAGTGGCAAGGCGCCGAAGGGTATTTATATTCACTAAACAAAGACTAGTTGTGCATCAAAAGCAGCGTGATTCAAAAAGGCAAAGACGAGGGGTTCATCAAACGACAAATCAAATCGCGTGTGGCAGCCCATGTTCAACATGTTGAAAGACATCTGCTCCGTGATTCAGGTTTGGCGTAACACAATTTGTGAGAAACTTGGCAAAGGCTAGTCTTCAGTGGTGTTCTAACAACAATCCAATTTCATTGTTCAAAACCAAGGCTGCACTAAGCAGGAACATTCCCCCTTCGCCTACGGTATTGCTGACATTTTTTTTTCAAAGAACATAGAGTACGCATGAACCAATGTCAATCGTTATCAATATGTAGTCAGTAGCTCACGGACGACCTAGGCTCAGAGTGCAGGCCCATCCCACTGGTCACGACGCATTCTTACAAGCCACGACTGCTTGTGAGGGAAAGAAACCTGCCTTTCGCGCGCGAACCCACAAAATTCGAGTCGTTGCAAGAATCTAAATATCATGTCATCAGTATCAAGTCATAGCAGAGGCACAAATCACCTTACCTGGCATTATCGATTCTAGGTTCGAGGCACACACTCATGGTTCGGTAGTCAGCATTGAGACACCAATGAGTCAGTCCTGACAACCAAATAGGCACACGGCCTCGTGCCCATTCCTCGCCAATCAAGACATGAAGGCCCCTATCCCAATCCCCAGTCTCACCTCCAAGTATCTTGCCAAGGGTATCCTCTTTCACCCAGTAAATTTCAAAATAACCAAATGGCACTCCGTCCCACATGCCAATGACCGGGAATGAATGTGGTTGGTTCAGCGAGTCTGCCAGAAAATCGGGACTATAGTCTGGCCAAAAGGCACTGACGCGCGGCTTGGCCATCCACGTCTCCAGAAGGGCAGTGTCAGTCTTCGCAGTCAGATGCGTATGCTCTGCAGGTTTCTCTCCAACCGGGCCATAGTATGGGACTGGTTTTGGCGAAATGGAGGCAACCCGGAAGGACAGATACCGGCCCTCGCTTGGGACATACCGAGAATAAAAGACTTCTCCCATTCTCGGGGGCTTTGGCCGACGGGGATGACGAATGTTATTTGTGAAAACATACTGCAAGGGCGCTGGGGGGTAATAGGTTGGCAAATGCGAGCTCGAAAAGAATGGACCGATCGGGTAGCTAGGAATTGTCGCTATGCTAGTGGGCGTTGGTCCACCAGGAAGGTCGCTCTCCAGGCGGCCAGACTCCAACCGTCCGAAGGAGGAATTAGGACTGTGGAGCATTGGGCGCAGCGCACCACTGGTGTCAATGGGTGATCCTGGACGGCTAGTGATTGGAGAATCCAGAAGCGAGGACACTGCCTTGGTTGGCTGCAGTGAGAACAGATACAAGCGTCCGGGGAGCTGCCAGAACATGCGTTGGGTCACAAACATATGCATCCATTCGTCACCATTGTCGTCAAGGCTGGTTCCCACGGATGTGTCAGTGGATGTAATCAACCCCATCCTCTCCAATTTGGGAATCAAGTTCCGGCTCCGCAATATGCCGTCGCGTTTGATATTGATTCTCCACTCGCCTCGAGGTTTTGCTGCGAGCGGCGTGGCCTTTGCAGCGTCGGGAGAGAGCTGAGGATCGGGCTTGGGCTGGTGAAAGTACCAGTAGAGCGTGATCCACAACATCATGGCGATCTGGCGAGTGGGACTGGCGGCGGGCTTGAACTCGGTGCTCGAAGGGTTCGCAATGGAGGAGATAAAGAGGTTGTCGCCCTGAAGCGTCGGCTTCGAGAAGCTGGTAACCTGCCGCTTCAAGGGAGTGGCCGCGGCACCATCGCCCCGGAGTGTAACACCATCACCATGCTCAGCGCTGTGTGTATTATCAACTTGGTTTTCGTTGTCGTCATCGGGTTCTTGGGACTCGGTGTTGAGGACAACCGTCCAACCAATGGGGAAGGCGTTGTGGTGAGTGTTAAGCTCGTGGCTCTTAAAGCCCAGGCCAGCAAATACAGGAGTGACCGTAAATTTCTGGCCGTCGGGCAGGTGTATCACTTGGGGCGACATGGTCGTTCACATGCGGTTCGGGCCAGCGAGGAGGGGTGGGGGATTTGGCATCTGGGGATGAGGGGCTAGTGCGGCTAGATATGAGGTCGCGCGAGGAGCTCAAATTTCTAGAAAAAATCGAGAACGGTTCCAGAATACTACCTCTTTCGTATTCATGCTGACCTCGGTGGAAGCGATCGTGACAAACGCAAGTCTCATGGTTGGACGCTGAGCTGCGCGGTGGAGTGGGAGTTGCCCTTGTTGTGTTGGTGGTTTGTGAATTAGAGCGGCAAAGTCGGGTGGGGTGAGGTGGGATGGAAGTGTGATGCAGGTGTGGAGGGGTGGCTTGCAGCCCAGCGACGACTCACGCACTGTATTTCACTACCAAAACATTACGCGCATCTACAGTATGAATTCCATCAGCTGAAATGCTGTACGTCATGCCGGGAGATCACCTCAGGTCTAAAGCTCTATTTACACGCCGCAATCATGAGACCCTTGCGTCAACTTCAACTCATTGCTTTTCTTAGCGCCCATAGTTTTCACTTGACATTTTAAATTTTTTTTTATTCTCCCAACCCGGTCAGGCTGGCTACAGTAATCACGTAGTTTTAACGGCATAGACGTGCCATTGTCTCATCATGCTCGAAAGCAACCCATCAAACCACCACAACAGAATCATGACGGCGTTGCCGTGTCCAGGACTTGATGCGGCCGACTCCGTCCTGCATGGAAAAAATGATTCACATGGTCCGCCCACTATTAATCCTTATCCTTTGACGGGTCCTGTGATCTCTCAGATGGCCTTTCATCGTCATCATCATCTTCATCATCCCTCGACTGGCGACTCTTGCTACCACCATTGCCTTTTCGTTTCTCTGCTTCCAAAACTTCCTTGACTTCTTCTCCTCCAAGGTCTTTCGTCTCGTTCCACTCGACGTCATACTCCTCTGCCGCCATTCTTATTTCTCGACGAAGCATGTTCGCCTCATGAACAAGGTGCTCCCACTTTCCCGCGTCAAACCCCCGCTCCTGGTACAATGCGCTTTGGCGCTTCGAGACAGTGATCTTCATCGCTGTTCGGTAGCTGAGATCTCGGCTGATGTAAAGGAACCACCAATAGCCGCCAAGCACGGTGGTCAATCCCACAAGATAAGTAACAGGTTCCACCAAATCCCATCCCATATCTGTGTGGAACGTTATGTAGTACACGATCCCCCACCATCCTGTGAGAGCAAAAAATCCACCTTGAGCAATGCGGTGTGCTCCTTTGTGGGCAATTTGGTCGCATTCATTCTTGACCTTTGACATCTTGTCGATGTCTCGCGACATTCGTCTGAGCCGCAGGCGCATGTAATAGGTCCGATCTTTGAAGCTGGGGACAGCAACTCGCAATTCCTTGGCGTGACCCTCTATATCAATCGCAAACTCTCTGCCGCGTGCCGCGTCCCGAATGAAATCTCCAACCTCGGTGCTCCCACTCCAACGCACCCACCGGGTATGCTTTTTGTTAGGGCCTTCATGACCAAGCCCAGAATACGAGGCGACGTTGCCCTCCTCGACTTCTTGATTCCCTCGCATGTCGTCTTGGTCTGCTTCGGCCCGGAATATAATGTCTGGGAGCTTGTCTCGGCCGTTCTGTCGTAGTGGTGGAATTTCGGCTTGGATCAGCCTCTCCAAGTAGGACAGTGGCTGTTGGGGATGGACAAGAAGAGCCAAGGGCTCTACAGTATCATCTTTGTTATTACCATTTTCTACTGGTTCGTTGACATGTTCTTGCTTTGGGTGGAATGGCATTGGTAGGATGAGCTTGAGGAGTCTTGTCGGTGTTGTCAACAGTCGGCCTGCATGGTGGATTGTTAGCGAGGCTAGAAACATTGCGGTTTTCTCCTTGTAGCTTTTTATGACATGCCCTTTGTCAAATCTCCGTGTGTAGGGTCAGGAGAAGTAGATTTTGGTTGTGCATGGCTACTCTGCCTATGCCATGGTCGGTCGTTCTCAAGAGTTTGTGCACTCTTTCCTGACGTGACTTTTCGCTGCCTTTGTTGATGAGCTTGATCGTATGATCCCTCATTCTCCCTTTCCGCCTCGTGATTTCTGAAATATTTTGATTCTGAGAACCTCCGTGTTCGTGTTGACGACCATGTTCGACATCGCAAAGCTTGGTTCGAGTAGGAATTGAAGTTGAGTAAAGACAGTGTACGAGCTGAAGTAGGCAGGCGCAACGCCACGCCTAGAGTTCTATAGTTCATCTTGGTCTATAATGACAGTGATAGTATGGCAAAATCTGCCAAATAAATTCCTACCCTTCAGGTAGCTTCCAAGAAAAAATTGACCACCGAGAATTGGGAGCGGGTGAAGGTGTTCAAAAGGTGTTGAGGTGATCGTCAGGGAGCTTGGCAGCACTCATGGGTCCATGACGTCACAAGCTTGACCCAAGGCCCTGGCTCAGGCGCGTCTTGCTCATTCCGGTGCTTTTCTTGGATAATCGATTACTTGCGTCAACATTACTGATAAAAGGAAAAATGCATAGTGCACCTGATGTAGACTGTGCCTAGTATCTAATACCAGCTTGTGTTGGATAACGAAGTGAGATTTGCCAGGTGCAGCACATGTAGATGATTCAGGCTGTATCATCCTTTTAGTACACCACGTCGTAAGGTATTGCTCCTTAATTCAGACCTAGAGAGAGACTAAAGACAGGGGAAAATAAAATATATTAGCGAGATTGTCAAAGGGACTAACGTCTTGACATTATTCTAGCCGCCGGTGTCTGCGGGTAGTGCCGTTTGGATGGTTCTGGCAACGTAGGCCAGTCCGTCATTAGCACAACCCTAGGATGCCATTCTTGCAGGGCCAAGCCAAGCAGACCACTGGTTTTGGCCTCCTCGATTCGATTTTGGGATGAAGATAGGTCACCCAACCAAGAAAATGGTTCTGTGGCATTCTCTAAATCAGCTTTAAGGTGACGCGCCCAGTGTATCAGAACACCTAGACTTCGTACAAATCGAAGCATTAAGGAAGGAGAAATGCTTAACCTGCCGGCATCATATAGCAGTAGGGTTTCTCATTCTCCGGATCAATATTTGAGTAAGCGAGCACCCCTTAACTCAAAGACCCACGTTACCAAAACAAAGTTAACATTTCAACACTCGATTCTCCTCCTGCTCAGTCAATCTAGGACTTGTATGCAGGGTTACACGCGAACGAATCGACGTATTTCATTGTGGGTGCCACGCTCGGTGGTATTTTCCGCCAAGTGCTGATTTCTCTACCCTCGCTCCTGACACGGGTATGCCCTATGTGCTTTTTTTGTTTCCTCGAGCTTTATGGATATACAATTTCTATGGGGCTATGCTCTTCAAAATCAAGTTCCTCATTTGCGCTGATAGCGAGCGTTATCGTGATTGATATCTGAAGGGCTGGGCCTCGCGCTGACTCGACTCTCTCAGTCCATGACCCATGCTCCAGGGATTGGGCGCTCAGGAACTGTAACAGCTCGATGGACTTTTTCAGAGGTACGAGTTGGTCTTTCGATAGTATAAAGGATCTTCTTTACTGGGTCGTTGTCCGCCCAAGGAGCTACATTCATAGTGTATGTCTCGCCTAGACTTTTGACTGAATAGATAGTACTTGTTTGGCTTCTTAGAGGGCTTGCAGCTTCCTGTATGAAAGGATCGGCACCGCCCACTCGGTCTCCGTTTGTGATGGCCGATAGCGCGAAGAATTGGTAACCACCTTGTTCGTGAGAAATGACTCTGACATTCATAATTCCAAGTTTGGCTAGTTTGATGTTGAATGCGTGGCTGACGTGCTCTGGATGCCCAGAATTTCTGTCTAGCATCTGCTGAAGTATTTTCTTGAACCGATACCGCTGTGTCCACCTCCAGTACTTGTGGTATTCAATATCCTTGACCCATTGATAGACCTTTTTGTAAGTACACTCTTCGAGGAACCAGTTGACGGTATCGACAACCATGAAGAATTCTTCGTTTGGCAAGTCTCTCACATTTCTCTTACGGAATTCTGGGTAATAAATCACTTCAAACGGAAGTCTTTGCACGGAGGTAGTTCCTAGGACCAGGCAATCCCCTGAGTATGTTGGCAGAGAGTCCATCTTGGAGTAACGTGATCTGAAAACAAGCAGATAAGCAGAAGTTGGAAGCAGCAAATGTGATGATGACAGAGTAGGGAGAGAAGCTTGAATTTCCTGAGAAATCTGGAGGAAGGGTCTCTTTTGTATTTCTCAGGACTGGTAAGAAAGTCATGAAATGTACAAGGTTCCAGTATCAGTCACAGAGCTTATTGGAAGGGGAGACTTTGGCACTTCTGGCCGTGCATTCTTGCTCTTCACGAATACAAAGCCAGAAGTCAAAGTCCAATCTTCTGACTCACGGTAGAATTTACTTATTATCTGTCCATTTTCTAAGCTAGAAGGCTGGAAATGACTTAAAAAGAAAGTTGGTCATAACACGCAATATTGAATGAGATCTGGTATGTATACCATTGTGAAATTTAACAATACAAGCTTAATTATAGAGTGAAAAATTAACCTAAATGTTGTCAATTTCAAAAGTTACCCTTGAGTTTTGATGAGAATAAAGACTTTGCATTCGCCGTGGCCAGAATTGAACGAAACTCACATCAGCAACAGAGCTGACAATTATATTTGCTTATTGGTCAACCCAGCTCGTATTCGACTGTGGTAAAGTAATACTGTGTGCCACCAAATGCACGGCATACGAATACGCTGCCTGCCATCGGGATGAGTCGGGTTTGGGAAGATAATGGGGATAAGAGGGGTGTAAGGAAAACAGAGCACGTCCAGTTAAATACTTTACGATTTATGGAGAATGGAGAGGACAACGATCACTCTGCTTGCTGGCATTCTACGCAGGTACCTCAGGTTAGAGCGTCATCGCAATCGCGAGATCGTTGGCAAGGACGCATCTTCACGTGCAGGTATGAGCTCAGGCACAGGATTCAGAGGTACCCAGGCGATCACTAGGCTGTGTAATATAGCCTTTCACCGGGTCGCATCACTGGAGACTAGATAGACTGAAAGTGAGGTAGATATTCTGTTGTTTGGGTATAAATCTAGGAAATTCGGTACTTTTCTGATTTCCAATGGACTCATTTCCAGCAGGACGTTTCCAGTCGGTCTTCGAGCTCTTGATGGGATGTCTGCTTGGGCGGTGTTCTGGCTGCTTGACAGTTACCGGAGTGGCAAGCCGTTATTTTTGTGCCTTGTTTATCCCCACACGATTGCCGGTGCAGAATTGATATCGGTGTGCCTGCCAGCTCCACCAATGCTCAATATCCCTTCACATCAGGAGTTGCTAAGTGGACAGTACTGGAAGAAAAATCTTGTTTCTTGGATTTCGATATCATGTGCAATGAACTGAATATTTTCTTTCCCTGATACTGTCAACCATAAGATTGGTTGCTACTTACTACATAGACAAACGACACTATCCCAGCCATTATATTGTTGATTGATGGGGGCCTTCAGGGGTCCAAATTGGATGGACCCCGCACTAAACTCCATCTGGCTACCACCTTCAATGGTTGAGGGAAACCTTTCAGACACCACCAGTCATCGCTGATCAGAGGATACCCATTTCCCGAACGAGTCGGCGGTGTAATTGCGGCGCCCCTCCTATACTTTGGCAAAGATCTACTACTCCAATTACTATTCTTCTTTGTGAAGCTCTCCTTCTGCGCAAACTTCACCTACTGCCACGCCATATCGAGCCTCCTCCCTCGTCTCCTCAACACCCATCCATCACCCTCAACTCCTACCCCGCTTCTTTTCACAATGGCGGACACCAAGGTCTACCGGGCCAGCACTACTGCCCCCGTCAATATTGCCGTCGTCAAGTACGAGTTGCCGATACATATCGACTTTGGGTTCCCGCAGCTAATTGACTGTTCAACAGGTACTGGGGCAAGCGAGATGCCAAGCTCAACCTTCCCACCAACAGCTCCCTCTCCGTCACCCTCTCGCAAGCCGACCTTCGAACCCTTACCACCGCCTCCTGCTCTGCCTCCTTTACCGACGGCGACAGCTTGACCCTCAATGGCGAAGCCTCAGATATTTCTGGCGCTCGAACTCAGGCTTGCTTCCGGGAGCTTCGCGCTCGCCGTGCCGCTCTCGAGGCTGCTGACGCCTCCCTGCCTAAGCTCTCGGCCATGCCCCTGAAGCTCGTGTCCGAGAACAACTTCCCTACTGCTGCTGGTCTGGCCTCCTCTGCCGCTGGCTTTGCTGCCTTGGTCAAGGCCATTGCGCTCCTTTACGAGCTTCCAGACTCGCCCTCGGAGCTGTCCCTTGTCGCTCGCCAGGGCTCTGGATCTGCCTGCCGCAGCCTTTTCGGCGGCTACGTTGCTTGGAGGATGGGAGAGAAGGAGGACGGAAGCGACTCCATGGCCGACCTCGTTGCTCCCGCTTCTCACTGGCCTGAGATGCGAGCACTGATCCTGGTCGTCAGTGCCGCTAAGAAGGGTGTGTCATCTACCTCTGGAATGCAGCAGACCGTTGCTACCTCTGGTCTTTTCCAGCAGAGAATAAAGACTGTTGTCCCTGCCAACATGGCTTCCATGGAGGATGCCATCAAGAACAAGGACTTTGCCAAATTCGCCGAAGTCACCATGCGCGACTCCAACTCGTTCCACGCCACCTGCGCCGACACCTACCCTCCCATCTTCTACATGAATGACATCTCCAAGGCAGCCATCCGTGCCGTTGAGCACATCAACAGCAAGGCTGGCAAGACTATTGCCGCTTACACCTTCGACGCTGGCCCTAACTGCGTCATCTACTACCAGGAGGAGGATGCCAACACCATCTTGGGAACTTTCTACCAGGCCTTGGGCGAGGTGTCGGGCTGGAAGGAGGGTACCGCCAGCGTCAAGTCGACCATCGAGCTTGAGAGCGGCCTTGCATCGACATTGAAGGATGGTGTCAGCCGTGTGATCAACACTGCCGTCGGCGAGGGCCCTATCAAGACAGATGAGTACCTGGTGGATGAGCAGGGCCAGACTGTCAAGCGATAGAGTAAGGGTAAATAATGAGTCTACGACCTTTGCAGCGCATTGATTCATGTTTTTCACATGTGAATATATTAGAAAGATGCGTAAATAAAAAGTCGATTAGTTGTTCCATTTTCCATTCTCGTCGCAGAGATGGTGTCCATGTTTGCGCACTTGTCTATCTCATCTCACCGTATCAGTTTCATTCCATAAGCAATACCTAATCACCAGTCGCGACGAGACAGCAAGACTCTTCTGACCCCAATCACGGAAGATTGACAACACGTGGAAAATAATTGCTACAATTCGGTGGTTGCCCCAATCCAGTTGGTATTTTGTCATTTGTATCGTGTGTGAATTGCTTGACACGCTCATAGAGTCGGTGACAGGTGGCAAGCACTGTTTTACCGTCTGTCACACATGTGCGCACCCCTCCTCCCTACCTTCCTCAACCATTTGGCTCCGTGGTTTCCCCCCGTCTCCCTTCATAAAATCACCCACGTCTTGCAAACTGCAACAGTTTTCGTTGTTTGCACGTTTCTTCTTGTTTGTTGATCAGTCAATCATCCAACACATTTTTTCGTGCCTCAGCCCTCACGTGGGATTTATAGTACAAATGCTGAGCGCTGCCGTTAACTTTGCTCCGCATTTTGTCAGCGCAACCGCACCCTTTCGACAACGTCGACAGGCTCGAGTTACCAGCACGCATAGCTGTGATGAGCCGTGGCAAAGGGTCAAAGCCTCGCTCGGCCGAGGACTCAAGTCTCGCCGACTCGCTTTCTTCTAGTTCAAGAAAGCATGACGGCTTGACTACGTTTCTTGGCCGAGGAAATGAGGTCCAAATCCAGGAGCTGGATAAATCGGGCAACGTCATCCAGAGGTGGCGGCATGCACCCGATAATAGCATTGTTCCTGTATGTATCTTCTTTCCCCGATACGAGTGCATCTTCTCATTCTCTACCCAAGGTTCTATCTGGGAATAAATCCAACAATCTCTTCTTTCGTTCAATGCGTGAATGGCGGAAAGCGCTTTTCGATGCTTTCCTCCCCGTCGGATTCCCCCATTCTGTCTCACAAGACTACCTCGCATATCAAACCTTCGATTCTCTCCAAGCATTTTTCTCTACCATTACCTCTCTTCTCGCAAGTAGGGCTCTCCTTCAGGGCCTTGGAGTTGGTGACGCTAATTCATCGGCAACGTTCGCCATGCTCTTGACTATTCTTAGAGATGCAATGTCCCGAGTTGCCACTATTCTGTTCGCTCAACAATTCGGTCTTCGGATTGAACCCGATGCAAAGAAATACCGTTTTCTCGCTGACCTCTTCAACGATACTGCTTTCTTTCTTGAGCTCTATAGCCCTTTCTTTGGCTCATATGGCAAGATCTTTGCCCTCACCATTGGAGAGGCACTCCGTGCGTTGTGCGGCGTCTCAGCGGGGGCAAGCAAAGCCGCACTGAGTGTTCATTTCGCGAAACATAATAACCTGGCTGAGCTGAATGCCAAAGAGGCCAGCCAAGAGACCGCTGTGGGATTGATTGGTCTCCTATTTGGGACCCTCATGGTCAAATCTGTTGAAGACCATCGGAGCGTGGTTTGCTTAGTGGTCGTTCTTGTTTTCGCCCATCTGTGGATGAACTACCTTGGTGTCCGCAGCGTCTGCATGACTAATTTAAATCGCCAGCGTGCTACCATCCTCTTCGAAGAGTATCTCAAGACAGGCAAGGTGCTGACACCAGTTGAGGTTGCCCACCGAGAAAATATTATCTTCTGGCGCCCCGTGGTCCGGAACAGCAGCCGCGAGTCGGTAGCTCGAATTGAAATGGCCAGTAATTACTGGGACGCAATGGGCGGGAAACACCCTCACGTCGACATTGCAATCGTGGATGGTCCGTTGTACAATCTATTCATTTGGTCTCATGCCAGCCAACGCCATACCCCCATAAAGATCTTGCTCTGGAAGGGTGCTGAGCCAAGTCATGTTATTAGCGCCTGGTTCATGGCCATGGAGGTAGCTTGGCTTATGGACAAGGGAACAGGCTACACTTCGAAGCTAGACTACATCTTTGTCGGAGAGGGATCCCGTGCTAAGTCTCAACCGAGATGGGATCGTAACCTTACCAGTGAAGACAAGGAGCTCTTGGACAACTACGAGAAGCGATACGAAAGCAGACACCTATGGGAGACGCTCAGGCTGAAGGGGTGGAATATGGATGCTCAAGCATTTGAGACGGAAGCCCCAGTGCGGTTGACTGTCCATGCAGGGGGAAAAAAGGATCAGTAGTCGACTCAAACGCCCAAATAAGACCCTAGGAGGGTACACCCGGATGGAATGATAATGCTCGTTAGGAGAGTACGGTGTGGCCTTTTTGGCGGGTGGGCTAGATTTCCTTGACATGGTAAAGACTTCACAGCTCTCAATAAATACGAGATTCACACCAGACATTTTGTAATCCTAACGAGAAATGAGTATGTTGGGAGATGCTACCTAGACGCAGTTTCTCTATATCCCGTCTAACTAATCAGTCTATTCCATGTTATACAATTTCCTAACTCCTGGTCCAATGCTATCATACATCGTATCTTTTGTACAATGAGCCCTTTCACATGCTCATGTTTTTTTTTCACCTCACCATCCGTATGTTACACTCAGGCAAGCCACATCCATCTCATCGCTCGCATCTTGACGCCTTCCAGGGTATTCAACTTTGGCCGCACATCCAAGTAGAAGCTGGGTCCGCTCTGACTTCCCGGCCGGCCGGCGTAGAAGTCGATCACGTACTCCACCTTGGTACCACAGCGATCAATGATCCAGTCATGACGATCAAAGGGCGCGGTGAAGCCTAGGATGGTGTTTATGCGAGCTGTCGGGGTCATTCGGGTGCTCTTGTTGGCGAAGGACTCGAGTTTAGGACCATCGCATCTATAAACGTTGGTTAGCTATGATTCCGATATTCCCAGGCAGGTTGATTCTCGGGATGTAAAGACAGAAATTCATACTTCGAACCAGTCAGGTAGGGTGCTTCCCACTCCTGGATCTCCTTCCAAGCTCGCTCGTTGACAGCATTATGGATCGGCACCACAGTCTTCATGTCTGCAACACGGGCGTCGTAGCCTTTTCGCTTCATTGCCTCAAAGAACATCTTCTCCGAGGGGTAAACCCATTTGCCCGAGGGATCCAAGCCAGACTCCATTTCGTGATTCGCAGGTCTCGCGGCGGTAGCGGCGTCGGCACCATGATCGACAGGGCACGCAGATACGTCACCGCTTGTTCGGGGGATGGTGGAAACGACTCGATTGGTGCCGAGACCATTATCGTGTGCTGAAACTGAGGTGCTGGCGGTAGGTGGGGGAGTAGGATTCGAGGAAGCCCATGGCAGGTAGGATGTCAAGCTCTGAGCCCACGATTTGGGTTCCGCACGAGCAGTGTGATCAACAGGACATTTGGCAGGTTGTGAAGATGGTGCCTGGGCCTGAGCTTTCTGAGCCTCGATCTCACGAGCCTGAGCGATCCAGGCATCGCGAGTCTTGTGGTCGACGGGGCATGCAGACTGGCCGTTGTCAGCCATTGCGACGAGTGTATCGAAAGTTGAAGCAATTGGTTGTCGACTAAAGGAATGTTCTGTCGTATCCGATTGGTGGCTGGATATATGAATCAAGGATCTATGTGCGCATGGCCAATTATATAGGCAATGATTTATTAATTGTCGCTTTTATGACCTTCAAGTATGGACGCCGTTGGAGTAATGAGCTTGACAAGATTGGATGAGAAAAAAAGTTGGGCCAGGAATTTGCCGGAATTTCCCGCCTGGTGGGCGATTGCGTCAGGCTTCCCCACTAGGTTTAGTCTCCCGCGCTCGTGTTGCCGTCAGGTAGATGAAGTTCGAACCAGAACAATGTGCGTCTATTGGGAGAAAGAATTATTTCGCTTTGATAAAATCCTAAAAAATTCCAGATAGACCCTCACGAGAAATTCATCGCATTACAAAGTTTAAAATGCAACATTGGTACGGTTTCCCGTCCAGTCTGGTAAAGGACAAAATTAGCTGCGCCTCGATATGTGTCACTTCTTATGGCAAAACATATCAACAAGACAGATATATGAGACACAAAATGGCGTAGTATACTTTGGTACGTGACCAGAATAGAGTAAACATTGTGGACTGCGGTTGATCCAGAATAATGTGACATTATTGGTGACATAGTATCGTCACACGACCATAATAAAAAGAGTATCTGTTCATGTGATGCCGGACAATGTTGACATGTTTTTCTTTTCTCAGGTTTTATATATTGTGAGAAGCTCATAATTTCTCATAATATGAGAAGCATGTAGTCAATACTGGATGTGTTCCCGTTGCTGGTGTTCATATACATTCAAGAGGTTATCACATAACTAATATTGACCTGGCTGAGAAGAATGAGGAACTGAAAAGCAAAGGTACGTACCTGGAACTAGAAATAGCACATGCCGTCTCCACTATAAAGCATTTAGCTCCCACCTGCAGCGCTCGAACCCCCCCACGTCATAATCGAGGAACGACGTTTCGCTCATTGTGCGACGCTTCGTATCATCTCGTATCCTCAACATTTCCAGCAATTTCCCAGTAACTGGGGAACCCAAGATATCGTGTGCACCCTCTCTTCACACTCTGCCCTTTTATATTGTATACAGAGCAACCTCGTAATGTCGTTGGTGCCGTGAAGGCGTCAGTGCTGCTCTCTCATGTCTGGGCGGTCCCCAGCCTCCTCCGGCTTCCTCCCAATGCCAGGGACACCTTCCTCGTCTTGGGCGGTCTACAAGGCAAGGCTAGCCTCCATCTTCAGAAACAATGATTTGAAAGTCGTTGTAGCCTTTTGGTTATTCGGTCAGTTGCGCAACCAATGACGGCCAAGATCCCAAAATCGCTAATGGCTTGCAGGCCTCATCAACAATGTTCTCTACGTTATCATCCTTTCCGCCGCTCAAGACCTCGTCGGTTCACTGCCTAAGGGCGTGGTCCTCCTCGCCGATGTCCTCCCGTCGTTTCTAACGAAACTCGTGGCGCCGTACTTTATTCACCGCGTTCCCTACAACATTCGCATACTCGTATTCATCGCTCTATCTGTGGTCGGTATGTGCATGGTTGCACTCACCCCCGCCAGTCAGTCAGCCGCCATCAAGCTTGTTGGCGTCGTGCTTGCAAGCTTCAGCAGTGGCGGCGGCGAGCTGAGCTTTCTCGGCCTCACGCACTACTATGGACATGTGAGCCTCGCTGGCTGGGGCTCAGGAACCGGAGCCGCGGGGTTGGTGGGCGCCGGGCTGTATGTTGTGATGACGGAGTGGTGGGGCTTTACCGTTCGGACCAGCCTCTTGTTCTCGGCCTGCTTGCCCGCCGTCATGTTCATCAGCTTTTTCGTTGTTCTGCCTCATGGGCCCCTAGATCGGGGAAAGCAGGAGGGGTATGATGCAGTGCCAGAAATCGATTTCGAAGAAGAAGAGGTGCAAGGAATGCCGCAGAGTACCGCCTCGTCGGCTCTGCTTGCTCCGGGTCCCTCGGTAGCTTCAACTGCCTTGTCGATGCATTCCTCTCCTGAGACATCGCTGAGGAATAACCTGAAGAGGGCAAGGTCACTCTTCTTTCCCTACATGCTTCCCTTGTTACTTGTATACGTCGCCGAGTATACTATTAACCAGGGTGTTTCTCCTACACTCCTCTTCCCGTTGGAGGAATCTCCATTCCACGAATACCGTGGATTTTACCCGTTTTATGGTTTTCTCTACCAGCTGGGTGTTTTCATCTCACGATCTTCCACGCCATGGTTCCGAATTCACTACCTATATCTACCTTCTCTCCTCCAAGTGGGCAACCTAATCCTCCTCACCTTGCACGCAGTGTTCTACTTCATCCCATCCGTGTATATCGTATTTGTAATCATCTTCTGGGAAGGCCTGCTAGGTGGTGCAGTGTATGTCAACTGCTTCGCTGAAATCATGGAGAATGTGCCGGTAGAGGACCGTGAGTTCTCACTCGGAGCCACGAGCGTGAGCGACAGTGGAGGCATATGTATTGCGGGCTTCATCGGCATCGTGATGGAAACTCGACTTTGCAACTACCAGGTGGCGCATGGGCGGGACTGGTGCCAGCGAATACACGCACAGCACAGGTAACGGGGGGGTTTTTTCTTTCCTCAAGGGAGAGACGATTAGCCACCTTACATACGCGCATATTTTTCGTATTTGTAGCATTAAATACGCGATAGATCTCACATGATTTTTGAGGGTTTATATGACAGCTCACATAGATATTCCGCACATGTGGCAATACATTTTCAAGGCACGTACAAAATATTGCAATTCGAGATAATAACTTGATTCGTCTCCTCCCTGGTGAAGGAAGGTCCTCGGAAAGTCCTAAAGTCCCTGCAAGTAAGATGCTAATCGTGGAGCTTTAAAATTCTCCACTTCTTGGGTATGTATATGGGGCTTCTAGCCCAGACCACCAAAGGACCCAGGTTGGATCAAGGCGCGACACAATGCCCCTTTTGGCTTACAAAGGACAAGATTGGTTCAGCGGGGAGTAGCTCGCAAGGCTAATACTGAGGTAAAGGCCGGGGACCAGGTATCATTCTTTGCGAGGTTGGATTTTTCACGTACCAGACCCGCCAGCTTTTGTCCTCTTTGCAGTCTTTGCGGCCTAGTAGAACAGAGTATATCGCCTACTTGGCCCCAGTCATTAGCGGCTCAGCACCAAGCACAACTAACCGTGGTTTCTTATGGGCATTGACTAGAACTTCTCTCCATGTAATAGTTGGAATATCTCACAAAAAGATAGAACTTTTACAATAAAGTCTACAGTAGATATTTCAAATAATTGAGATATTTCATCCTAGAACAACAGGAGTAAGCAGCGCAACAATTTGACCCAGTGTTCCAAACAATGGTAACATACGCTTTTTATCTTGCCAATCTTGTCCTTCAAAGCTGTTGTGCAAGTATTTTACGGATGGCTTGTGTTCTCGAAGGTGAAGCGAGCTTCACGATGGTGGAAGGCAATGTGCCCACTGCCATTCATCGGCTGGCTCAATACGACTTTGGTAGCAGATCACTTCCATCGCGTCGCCAGTCGCCCTCACCAGTGGCTGGGAAGTTCCATCAAACCCTCGAGAGTACCCAAGCCCCCTTTTAAAAAAGAAACGTGTGTGCAATCTAACAATGCTCTTCCACTCCCAAAGGCTGATGATCCTTATTCGGCATATCCTAGTGCGTAGTCCGATATGGAGTAAGGTTTCCCTGATGCGGATTCAGCAGCTGGATTCCACATCCCGAAAGCGGATTGCCTACTCCCCTTTGGCGGAGTTGTGCAAATTTGATGCATAGCTCAGGGGTTCGACCTTGCACGAAGATAGCATAATCAAACTACCCAATTACCGTGTGTACTCTGTTGAAAAGGGGTGAAGTGTCTGCCATGCATAATATGGTAAAGATAGATTCTTGACATCCATTGGACAACCTTCTTTTCTTTTCCGTCTTACTTGATTGCACCTAAATCCAGCCTTCTCACAAACACATGTCCACCAAAGATGCGACACGGCTTCATATGGCACTATTGGATCAGACTGTCAAAGCTCAGCTGTTTGCGCGTCCCATCTAAATGATACCATGCAGATGATATCAGCACTAATAATTTTTTTTTCATATCTGCAGAACCAAAGTCTCAATTTTCGGACACTTCTGTCTAATATTCATAAATATGAAGTCATAGCAATCAACATACATACATTCATGCTTATAGAGTATAATGTCAGAACAGGGAGTCTGGTCCTATTTTTACCCACCAAGAAGTCGAGAATCGACACCCAACTTGCGAACCATGGGATATCTTTTAACGGTGAAGAGGCTATCCCGTTAATCACAAGGCGCACCTTCGCTTACCCCCTTTTTACGCACGCTAGAACTGCATGAACCACTGAAAGGACTCTCGAGTTTGCCACGCTTTCAGCGTCCCCTTGCCCAGAATTGTGGTTCTCCATTTCTGTACGTGTACTCCGCACCGTATCCTGGTACGTACTGCCGTACTCCCGTACTCGACCCCTTGAAGTACCTTGCGTTCCGTTCATCGTCGCCGCCATTGCCAAAAAAAAAGTTTGGGGTTGTACACAGTGTGGCCTTCCCAAGCTGGACGGGAAGCCCCGTTTATTATTTGCTTGGCTGAAGCTCGGAGTGTGACGTGCTGACCGTCCCCTGCAAAGCATTCCCGGACAATTCGAATGTTACATATGATGTCCTATCGCCGCTTATCATCAAGTAGATTTGAACGAGTTCAAACTGAAATTTTATTTTCTTGTGCTTGTTGGTGCTAACAGATCGGTTTTCTTTCAGCCACAGAAGGCTGTAGTCGGGTCTGCCGACACTTTAAGTAGAGCAGCAACGGTCTTCGAGCAATGTAACATGCCGTCTTGCAGATGTTGACGCCGCCGACATTGACAGCACTGCCCAGCTGAGCGTGGCATCAGTACGAGATGCCGAAAGAATTACTGTACGTCAGACTGCCACCTGCTTTGCCCAAAAAGTAAAGTTCAATGAACTCCAAACCAGTGTCCGGATTAATTATTTCATTCGAATTATTTTTGTTTCTCTTGGACTTTTTTTCCAATCTATCAAGTAATTTTTTTTCTTGTCCCTCTTTCATACCGCCTTCTTGCTGGTCCACTGTGCGGTTAGTCTAGCTGGCACCCTAACCAATCTCCCGGCCTCCCCCCCTTCATCCTGCATTTGCAATACCTTGGTACTTGAAGGGGTACGTACATGAACGCGTAAGGCAGGGTTGGTAGTCTGGAGGCTAGCGGGGTTTTGCGTATCGTAAGCCCTGCGAGAAATACGTCCAGTATCTACGTAGCCAGGTAGCACGACAGAGCTGCTGCGCCCATCTCGATTTGCCGTGTCGAAGCAAGGCCAGATTGTTCGGATGCAGCCACTTCTTGGTTGTGTCTTACCATATCGAATGCATTTCTTTTATTAGCAGACATTAAAATACCGTCGTCCTGTGGCGCGTCAGGTACAATAATTGACGGTTTTGTGCTTTGTGTTAATTTACCTTCCTGCTCCGTTGGGAACGGCACCTTATCATTCCTTTCTCTGCCGGTTGCATCTTGTCTCACGTACAGTGCACCACCGTCTGAGGACTGTCCACCAGTGCCTTCAGCGCCTCCTCATAGCCTACCACGCCAAGCCCTGTACTTCTTTTGGCTCGCTACCACAGTATCTCGAGAATGAAATCGTCGCCAATCATGCTCTCGCACCGCCGACTGATGCTACCAAGCCTCCCGTTAGCGCTCTTTCTATTTCCTGTTTCTTGCTCCGGTGTCCCGTCCTCCATTCCACCTTGGCGTCGTCCTTCAGGTAGGTTCACTCCACAACTCCACCACAGCAGTCCCACAGTATGGTTTGTCTAAACTGATACGGTCCAATCTACAGCGCTCTTCTTGCTGCTCAAGCCCTCCCTGTCTTCTCCTTAACCTGCCCCCCCCCTGGCTTCGTCCGGATTTGATCTCGTCGTGTCCCTTTTTCTTCGTCCACCTCTCTTAACAGGCCACCCTGCCTTATCTTGTTTTTTTTCTTACTTCGTCTTCTTCTTTTTCTTCTCTTTTTTCTTCCTTAGGCGACACCACATCGCTTCAGACTGATTACTTGCGTCTCGTCGCATATCCGCTCGCTCCACCCCGCTGCAACACCCTTATTTTTCCGGGCTTTGTCCCTCGACAGTCTCATCACCCTCCTTCCATTTCAACTATTATGCGATGATGTTCGGCCAAATGCGATCGAACAAAAGCACAGCGCTCGTTGTGGGTGTTGTCATCTTCCTTGCCGCCTTTGTCGGCCTGGCATACAACCACCTCGAGCCATTGCAACCTAATGCTGAGGCGTGAGTTCCTCCCCCGCCCAATGCCATCTTCCATAATGACAAGATTGTCGTCAACTTGATTGATTCCCCACCACTGACAGTAATCAGTACTGATACCGAACTCGTCCCCGACGGCTCTTCCCCCCCTCCCTCAGCTACGCCCACTCCAGATACTTCAGCAGCCGAGCAAGCCCTACGAGATGTCTACCTCCAGAGTCTCATGAAGATTGTTGCCAAGCCAAATGATACGGTCGTCCGCCAATTCGGTACCTTGGATATTAAGCTTCCCGGCGAGGCCTACTTCCACGAGCCTCTTGGCGAGAACCTCTGCATTATCGATATGGACAGCCGACCCTTTACCGAACCAGGTCACATCTTCGATGAGCAGGGCATGAGCTGGGACGACGCCGAGACTGTTCACGGTCTGGCTGGCGGTGTTCTCAACCACTATGTGTATGGTACGTCAAATTTCGCCTCCTTCTATTTTGCATGCCACCCGACTAACAGCCCACAGCCAAAATTCATGGCTATAAGTACTACTACATCAATCTTGAATCCTATGAAGACCGCCGCGATTCCTGGAAGAAGCCCCCGATCATGTCTGCCATTCTCAAGAAACACGATGTTTGCATTTACCTCGACTCCGATGCCATCTTCAACCGCCTCGACCTTCCCTTCGAGTGGCTGATGAACTACTGGGACATTAACCCTGTGAACAACTCTCTTGCCCTGGCCGCTGATCCTGAGCACAAGAACAACCACGACAAGTTTGGCAAGACTTATCTCAACACTGGCTTTATTGTCGCTCAGAACAATGAGAAGACTTTCCAAATCTTCGACGACTGGGAGGAATGCCCCAACGATGGCGGCAAGCACCCTGAATGCACCGAGTTCCGTACTAACCGCCCTGGCAAGCCCACCGATCAAGGCGGCTTCGGTACTTTCATCCGATATGACTATCCCAAGGATATCAAGGAACTACTCTGCACTGAGGCCAATGGTTTCCCCGAGAGCAAGTCCGGTTGCGAGGGCAAGTTCATCAAGCACGTCTGGACCGGCAAGAACACTTACACGAAGCTGATCGTTGGTCAACAACTTCCTGGCGATCTTCTTCACGCCTGGCACAAGCAGTTCCTTGATGACAGGAAGAACTTCTTCATCACTGAGCCAGATCTGCTTGGCCGTCCGCCGAAAGTACCCGAAGCCGAAGCTGAAGCTGAAGATGAACCCGAAAAGAAAGCAACCGTTTGATGAAATATCGGGCACAACACAACAGAGAGGATGAAAGGGCGAGTTGGCTTTGAAACTTAATATTGTACTATACCAGCAGAAGGAGGAGTCTTTGGTCTTCCGGGTCCTCGGGTGTTTTAGGGAGTGATATGGTTGCTTAAGGCTTATAACTGAGCGGAAAAGCTTGGATTTCCAGCATATGCCGATCACCGTACGTGTTTGCATTGGGCGAAATGAAACTATGCACCATCTTGACATGTATCGCATGAGGAAGATGGAAGACGGGTCACGTAAATGAATACATAGAATATCCGCACTTAATACCATCGTTGTCAATCTGATCATCAGTGTACCACTGTCTGAGATGTGTGTCAAGCAGGCTTACTGGATCCTGTAACTTAAAGTGTTTGGGTTCCATCCACCGCTGGAGAGAGGAGAAACTTAACAACTGTGTTTCAACTTGCCAGTCTCGGACAAAAACGGGTATTGAGAGCCAGTGCCAGCAACATGATCCGATGTTTGGATATTTTGGGGTTTTTTTCAGCCCAGGAATGATCTCTCTCATACAAAAGGTTGCTCGATAGTCTGCAGCAGTTGGGGGGGATCTGCTGGTTGAGGCGGGTAAGGATCACAACTTGAGAGAAGTCCATACACACAAATCATCCGAGTCATGGCTTCTGTAGAGGTCTAGCGGTTTTGAGTATGCTTTACGGATTCAGTGGGGAAGAGAAAATACAAAATGAAAGAGAGAGAGAGAGAGAGAGAGGACACCCACCCACACACACACACATATATATATATCTATGTATATATATATATGTGAAGAGATGGGACGGGGGGCTAACAAAGTGCTTACCCATGGATTGTTAGTTTATGTTAGTTTATAGGAAAAGTCAGGTCTAATTTGCAAGGGGACACGAGCCAATAGTATTTGGGAACCGGAAATCATGCAAGT
This sequence comes from Mariannaea sp. PMI_226, assembly GCA_024336345.1. Taxonomy (NCBI): domain Eukaryota; kingdom Fungi; phylum Ascomycota; class Sordariomycetes; order Hypocreales; family Nectriaceae; genus Mariannaea; species Mariannaea sp. PMI_226. The sequence goes on from JANFOG010000005.1 coordinate 558,838, forward strand.
TGTAGTCTCCAGAGACTGCCATCACCAGATTGCTTTCTTCGGGTTGATGCCTCCCCCGAAGCCGGGTCGGACCCTTCGTATGTGGTTCGTTGGCCACAATGGAGATAGTTCTCCGAACCAAGGAAAGACACCGCTGGCGAGGGGCCAGAAAAGATGGAACGCAGATGCAGATTAATAAGATGCAGGCAAGATACCGGCAGAGACTAGTTCCCACTTTCGATCTTCCATGTCTGATCTCCATCTGACCCTATAAGCCCACTCCGGAGTGCTTTCAATGGGCCCATGCTCGTGAACTCTCCGTCGGGATATAGGATAACCTTGCAGAGTCATGATTGATCCTCTAGTTATACTGGTGAAGAAGCTTAGAAGTCAACACAAGATCTGGCGCATGTCCTCGGCATATCGCTTACGTATTTGAAATGGGAACTTCTGTTGATTTGCGTGCTTTGCAAATTATATTTCGATTGCTTACCTATTGAGTTATCATCAAACCTATTTCTTCGGCCTGTGTCTTGGTGTTCTTTCAAAAATGCCGACGGAGAATCTCGACCGCATCATAATGACAGGGGAGGGGGGGGAGGGGAAGAGACTAGGGAGGTGGTTACAGGGGTTCTACTGCCCTGAATAGGAATCGATCTCTGAGAATCTTGCAATAAACACATTCAATGAATTTCCCGCTAGTAAAAAAAAAACAAGCGGAGGCAAGCTTCAGCCTTAGGTGGGTGCATCAAGATTCATACATTGTAGATTCTATCTAGGACTGCTTAATAAAGCGGGGCTTTCGGTTTCGGTCAGGTTATGTCAATCAATACTCGCTAGTCGCGACTTCAGAAAAGTCCGAATACTACATAGACCTGTCATGAAAGCCTTGCTTGAGAGATCGTCGTCTTCCCTGGTCTTGTGGAGGCAGCGTTGTCATAAAACTGCCACAAGGGGACCACTGCCCAGAATAGGTATGAACTTGCTTCATTTTTGTCTTCGAAGGGCGCAAAAGGCACAGAAGCGCAGAAACGATCAAGATGCTTGGAAATCACCTGGTCACACTCTCTCACTCCCACTGGTCAACTCAAGAAAACTTCCCCCCCTCTCATCCAATTCCGGGCCTCGGTAATTTTTGAAAGCTGCTTGATGGTGGTGCCCGGCAAACTATTCGCAAATGATGCCATATGCCCCCCTTGGGAGAAGGGCGTTTCTCGATACGTAAGTGGCTGTCGACCGGTAAACCACCCATCGGGTGGGTGACATAACGAGCTCGCATGGCTCGCACCCAGTTCTAGGACTAGGTGCGTTTCGTGCCTTTGGCCCATTGGCCCTGGCCCCTCTCGGCCGATAACTAGGTGTGCTCTGGTGGTGTTGGCTGCGTTTGGGCTGATCAGTAATCACGCGTGCACAATGGACTTCGGGCCCATGACATACACACTCCGCGAGCTAGTAGCCCAAACAAACCTATCGCCTAAGTAATTTGATTGCTCAGCGGGGCCTAGTTCGCTTTCTCTTACTCGATTTCCAGAACGTGCGCTCCCCCATCCCATATCCCATGTACAGTAATGCCTGCTGCGTGTACAGTAGATAAGATGAATCGTTATAATAAAACCCGGTACTGTTCCCGGTGGGCTGGGATTCATGATGGGGTTGGTGTTAGTTTATAGATCGAGTTGATATCCGCTTTCCTATTACTTGAATCAGCCAGCGGAAACCCCAAAAGAAAGAAACATCTTCTTATACTGAGGGCAACCAACGACGAAGACAACAAAGAAAAGGAACAACAACAACAATAACAAGAAGAAGAAGAAGAAGAAAGGAAGAGGGAGAAACATGGCCGAGACCAGAAGCGACATCTCGACTGAGACAATGCAGGATGGCGTACTGGAAGATGAAGGTATTCGTGATGGTTCAATAACCGAAAAGGATGAGGAGTTGGCACAACAGGAAAAGGAACCTGTCACTACAGAACCGACATCCATCGAGTTGGATTGGGACAATGAACCAGAGAACCCCCGAAACTGGTCGAAAGGTCAGAAGGCCATGCAGGTTGTGATGTTGTCGTCTACTGCGTTTCTGGCGTAAGTCTAGCTTTACTTCCTCTCACATCGTGTGGTCTTAGACGGGGGCGCATTTCATACATGTTGACGATGACAACAATAACAAACATCGCGATGACCAAACTCTCTAACTTTTTTGTTTTTCTGGCACAGATCCGTAGGCACCTCCATCCTCAGCCCGGCCCGAACACAAATCATGGAAGAGTTCAACGTCAGCAGCACCGTCGCCCTGGTCCCTCTGACCATGTACGTTCTGGCTCTGGGTTTCGGCCCCGTCATTGGCGGTCCGCTGTCCGAGACCATCGGTCGGTACCCCGTTTACGTTGGAAGCGTTCCTCTCGGAGCCCTTTTCGCTCTTGGCTGCGGCTTCGTGCACAACATCGGAGGCCTTTCCTTCCTCCGGTTTATGAGTGGCCTCTGCTGGGGCCCTGTTCTGGCTGTGGCCTCGGGATCCCTTGTGGAGGTGTTCGATCCCAAGTCTCGAGGACCAGTCTCGGCCGTCTTCATCTTGATGCCCTTCCTTGGGCCTGGATTGGGGTAAGCAAACACTATACCTTGTCTCTTTTTCAATCAGCTAGTGGGTTGAAATAAGTTTCTTTTTTCCCTTCATGAAAAGAAAGTAGAAGGGGAGAATCAGGATTGTATATGAGACTAGTGTGCTGACTTCTTCTCCTGTTTAGTCCCGTCATTGGATCATTCGTCGTCCACAGGAAAGGATGGCGTTGGACGCAATGGACGCTGCTCTTCTTCGCCATCTTCGCCATGATCACCACGGCCCTCACTCGCGAAACCTTCTACCCGGTCATCAAGCGCCGACTTGCCAAGCAGCGCGGTCTCAAAGTTGAGAAGCAGCCTCCCTTGGCTTCTAGGCTCAAGACTTTCGCCGTCATCTCGCTCATCCGACCGGTTAGAATGGTCTTCACCGAGCCTATCGTCGGTTTCTTCTGCCTGTACGTGGCGGCCGAATTCGGTACTCTCTTCAGCTTCTTCGCCGCTGTCCCTTATACCTTTGGGACAGTCTACCACTTCTCCATTGAGAAATCCGGCCTGGTGTTCCTGTCAATCGTCATCGGCTGTGTCATGGGACTCGTCACCATAATCCTCTGCGACGTTGTCTTCTACCGTAAGCAGATCCCCAAGTACGCGCAGTTCCGCGTCCCTCCGGAGCACCGTCTCTATCCTGCCATGATTGGAAGCATCGGACCCCCCATTGGCCTGTTCTGGTTCGGCTGGACGGCTCGGGAGAGCATATCTTGGGCCAGCCCTGCCGCTGCCATCATCGTTTTCGCCTGGGGCAACCTGTGCATTTTTGTCAGCGCGATCCAGTATATGGCAGATACCTACCACGGAAACGTGGTTGCCAGTGCCTCGGGAGCGAACAGTCTTGTCCGATACGGCTTCGCTGGAGTGTTCCCCTTGTTCACCTTGCAAAGTAAGTCTATAACACCCCTCTCATCGTTCCATATTATTTGGTAGCTTCAGATCTGAGTGGTTACTAACTGTTATAACTTAGTGTTTGAAAAGCTAGGCATCGACTGGGCCAGCAGCTTGCTTGGCTTTGTTGCCCTTTGTCTTATGCCTGTGCCCTGGGTGTTGTTCAAGTATGGAGCCCAGATCAGGGCCAGAAGCACTTACGAAACTGTTGACTACAGTTAAAAGCAAAAAAGTGAAAAATAACCTGGCGCTTCCAAAATGGCGAAAAAGTTGGATACATGTCATGGAATACTCAGGCGCAGCCCTTTCTCTTTCTCCTCTTCCTTTTCCCCCCTAACGCCTTATTGATTTCTCTTGTTATATATTGGCATCATAGACTACCAACCAAGATAGACGCGCCTCTTCGGCAGTTCCGAGGCGACAACAAAAGATACCAGTCGACCACAGCGACTCAAGGTTTTTATAAATATAGAAATAATCAACTAACACCTATATTTCACAAATATGCCATTTTGACCGTCATTTGAACATGTCGTACTCCCGGTGGATGTCGATGTCCCATACGAACTGAACCTGTATGTGATTTACTCTGGCCAATCTAGACTGTGTCCAAAACAAAGCAGTAGGAGAGGAATTATCAGATTTCAATGCGTGATTCATTTATTATCCTTACCACTGCCATTATTTTTGGAGTTTTTTTTTTCGGCTAAAGGGATGCTTAAATATATTAAGATCCAGATCCCTAGGGAGGGTCTAAGTGTGAAGGGACTCATCAGTGTAAGACAACGGAATTTATAATTACTAATCTTGTACTGGGCTAGTTGGCATGAATGAGACAAGGGGCGGGGAAAGAAGGAAAACAAGACAAAACATTTTGTCTTTCAAAGATAAAAAGAAACCAAAAAACGATATAAGCCCTCAAACACAAAAATGGAGATGAAAATTACTCTCATCTCATGATGATGAGAAGTAAGGAAACAAAAAATAAACCGCGACAGAGACAAGATTCGAACTTGCGCGGCCGAAGCCAATGCATACCCCGACAATTCGAGTGCATCCCTTTAACCACTCAGGCACTCTGCCTTCGTTTGATGACTGTGCGAACAGTTATTACATGTTATATACCTCAACGTCATAGGCTTGCAACAATCTCTCAGCCAAACTTCATCCACTGCTAGACTCAACTTCAGCCTATGTATGATTCACGCCCATCTCAAGAAACTGACCAGTTCGCAAACTTCATCGCCATCTCCACAAGTCTGTTTTATTTGTCATCATCGCTTATTTTTTTCTGTAAGTTGGAACTTGATTCGTTCACTAAATATATTTTAGAGCTAGAAACTCTTACTGAGCATCGAGGCCAAACGTCTCTGTTCAATGCCGTCAATCATACATCAAAAGGGTCTCTCCCATCCCAGAACCTATTTCGAGCATCCTACATTGGATTCCGTTTAACTCCGACCCTTCCTCCAACGCCAGTGCTAGGTACAAAAGAAATGTCAAATAAGCAGACTAGAAAATCTCAAAAAAAAAAACCCCCCCAACCTAAAATCATCCCTTTATCCCCCCAACTACGCACGAGTCGAATCAAATCGGCGAATCCCACCTGGGCGCATTCAATATGAGCCCCATCAAACATCCAGATATCACCGCCGTCACAGGCACAGTGATGATCCAGCCCATGTAGATCCACGCCACCAGCTTTGGGTTGATGCACTTCCAGTCCCCGTTGGCCAGACCGACCCCAACCGTCGCCCCCGTGATGCACTGCGTCGTCGACACGGGCAGCTGCAGCCTCGTGGCCATAAGCACCGTCGCCGCGCTGGCGAGCTCCATGCAGAACCCTCGACTGGGTGAGATCAGAGTGAGCCGGTTGCCCAGCGTGCGCATGACGTGGTAGCCATAGGTAAGGAGCCCAAGCACGATGGACGCCCCTCCCGCGCAGAGAATCCAGATAGGTATCTTCGTGTCCGCAGTGGGCACCTCACCTGAGGACCATACTTCGTATGCGGTGATGAACGGTGCAATAGCATTACCGACGTCGTTGGCACCGTGGGTAAAGGATGCCGTGGCGGCTGTGAGGATCTGTAGTGCTGAATACATATACTCGGCTCGGTTGTCGTAGTGGCTAGTCCTCGCATGCATGTCCTCCAGGTCCCATCTTATCACAGCATTGCGCTTTTGCATGCTAATGACATCCTTTTCGAGGCCTCTGAGCATAATCCTGTTGACTTTCCATCCCAAAACGCGGGGGCTATTCCACGGGCCCTCGGGTCTGGGAGGGATGAGGTCCTCAGAGGTGCGTCGTTCGCGTTCTGGCTGGGAGGGTTCGGGTAACGGTTGAGCCGGGGGAGGCAGAATCCACTCATCGTCCCTGTCGGCGGTGCTTGGGGGTTGCGGCGTTTGGACTGACTTCAGTAGAGTCTCGGATGCCCTGACAGACTCGAGTTCCTGGCGTGTCAAGTGCCCTCGATAATAGTCCTTTATCTGGTGCTTAGAGAACCCAACTGGCGTAGGAGGTGGAGGTGGGCGATGAAGGAGCAGGGGGCCCTGCAGCACATGGTACCATTTCAAAGTCCAGTCTTCATGTACAACCCTCGTCCACAAGAAGGGGAGAAGGAAGAATGCCTGTAATAAAGTGACACACGAGGCGGTGACGAAGACTGCAATAATGACATCCCTGGTTGACAGATCACGTATGTGGTCGACTCCTTTCCAGGAGATGAGCACTGTGTACAGGTCAGCATCTTGATCGTGAACCGCTTGGAGTCATAAAAGAAAGAAAGAACCCACTAGCAAGTGCTGCAACGGTAAGAAATGTATAAAATGGAATGGAATAGAAAGCACGCTTGACTGCGTCTCGTCGAATCAAGACAAACTTCTTGGTTGCGAAGAAAAGAAAAGCTCCCATGCATCCTGCGATCCCGGGTGCTATAACCCAGGCGGCAAAGACTTGGGATACGCCATCCCAACCCCAGTTGACCTGCTTGATACCAACCGACGCCGTGGCCGTTCCGACTAGGCCGCCAATGACAGAGTGGGTGGTCGACACGGGCATCCCATTCCTAGTAGCAATCGTCAAGAATAGTGAAGATGCGATGATGGTGCACATCATTGCCAGCAACAGGACGCTTGGCTTGCTGCTGAAATTTTCTGGGTCAACAATCTTGTTACGGAGAGTGTCGGCGACCCCCGAACCGACGGTGACGCTACCGGTGAACTCGCAGACTGTGGCTACAAGCATCGCTTGCTTCATGGTCAGCGACCTTGATGAGACCGAGGTGGCAAAGGAGTTTGCAACATCATTGGCGCCTATAGAGAGAGATATGAGCTACCGGGTACGGTGGAACACCTGTGGCAGGAAGCGATAGGCATACCAATGTTCCAAGCATCAAGAATAGCGAAGACGGATGTGATAGCAAAAATATAGTCGTACTTGTGCAGTACTGCCATTGCGTAATGGCCCCCAGGAGGCAGCCCAGCTCGTAACTGGAGGTAGGCTTGAAAGGCGCGGTTGGACGAGAGAATGACCGAGTAGACGTGTATAAGTAAAGTTGAACAAACGAATATTACGCTGGGTGAATACTATCGTGAGGACATCGTGAATAGGGCACGGCTTAGATGAGACGTCAAATACATGATGTACAGTACAACAACTGTTATGTGAGGAGGTCCAGGCTGACGCCGTCGAGGCGGGAGGGAATGGTCATAATGTAATGATCCAATCCAACGCCAAGACTAGGCTCCCCCCTGCTACAACGTACCTGGCTAGAGATTGAAACCCAGGGCTTGAACCACGCAAGACCCGGGGGTTCGGTCAAGGGCTCCAGATAGTCTATACCTCTTGACACGACTCGGTCGCTGTCAACCCGACTGGTAAACGGGGGGTCAATGGGGGTCAGGGGGGCGAATGTGCACTTGGTGGAGGCTCTGATTCGACGGTTCAAAGCTTGAAGGTACTGGAGAAGTCGATAGATCCCGGCCATATGCTGGGGATCTAGAGAGTATGGCATCGAATGTTGAGGCAAAGAAGAGAGGGGGAAAAGAGGACCTGGGATGTTGAGGGGGCCATTTCAGCTACGTAATCCACAACAACGTCTCTAACAAATACTTGTGTACTTTTTTTACCGTCAGTACAGAACGTACTAGATCAATACGTCTCTGTCTGGTGTCATGCAATGAAAGATGCCATTCGGAGTTTGTTGTTGGGTTGAAGTGTCCATGAGCCAATGACAAGCCGCATGTAAGCCACGAGGATTGTCCACCATCAATTCGGAATATGGTAGCGATTCAAGCCAAGAAAAGAAAAGGGCTGACAGGCATTGCCTCGGCCACTATTTTAGTTACCTGTTAATCAACAAGACCGGCTCTATATAAACTTTTTCCCTACGAAGGGAACCGGGTTTGTTAGTTAAAAACAGCCCTTGTCCTTCCTTGACAGGTGGTTCTCAGAGCTCGATCTATCTTCACTTTGTAGACCACGACTCAGGTCTCAGTTACTGTATTAATAAGGACGAACAGCATACGTGATTCAGTGACAAGTTAATTATTATTATTTACGTCAAAGCTAGTCGTAACCAGGAGGGAACATATAGACATGTACGTTATTTATCGTCCTTGTCTCAGAAGCCAACAGAATCGCCATGCAGGTAGTTCTGCCCTGAAGATCAGCCCATGCGAGAGTCTCACCGAGCCCAGAAGTGGTTGTAGCTTGCGAAAACTAGCAACACACATACATACATACATACATACATATCACATTGGGCCATTCTCCCTAGTTATCGACAAGCAACTCGATTTATTCGATTTTTCATTCGTTTTCTTGTTTTTTACTTTCCTATTCTTAAGCGATCGATGTGCCAAGAAAGACGCACTGAAAACCACGGAATCGTTCCGGTGGCGTCGCATCCCACGTGCGGCGGCGTCAGACCGAATCTGGAGACCGAGACAAAAAAGAAGAACCCTGGGAGTAGACTAGCTGATGCCTTCTTCACATGAGGATAAAACCACTATCGTCGCAGCAGCATATCTCCACGGAAAATATTGAATGGATAAAACGGCAAGTTGGATAAAACGGCAAACGGGAAGTTGGATAAGGCCAACCACATCTCGTGCAGTTTTACCTATCAGCTCCTCCTAGCTCTTGAAGCGAACTCTCGACGTAGATAAGTTTTAGCATAGGCGAGTTCTATGCCAAGTCGAAACCGTTAGTTAGCTTCCTTCATCCACGTGTACTATGAAGTGGAAAGGAACTCATCGTGGGAAAACACTGCGCAGCCTTGTGACACATCACACACGTCCGTGGCATCAAGCTGGAATATTTTATACTCGAAAATAAAACTAATCCGTGCTCCTGTCGACGACCTCAAGATTGCAAAGATCAACAGTCCAAGCTTCATAAATCACCAACAAGCTACAGTAGTGCTCCCCTTCTCCCCCCTCCCTCCTGTCAGTGAGACCTGTCAAGGCCCTGGCCCATGGAAATCGGGTTTCAAAATGGTGATCCAGTACCGATGCGGCCCCACTTTCCTCCGTCACTGGCTCCCGCCTTACAAAGCTGCCTACACAAGCTTGCAAGCCTCGGCCCGTCTAGCTTCCGAGCCTCTCCGGGGAGTTCAACTGCCCATGACGGCGTCACTCATCCCGGGTCTCTTTTCAGTGTTGACCTAGCTGTCGCAAACTCGCCATCCCATCAATTGTTTTTCTTATCTCCCACAAAAAGAAACCAGCGCCTGCCCGGCAAACTCCATACTTCCAATTACATTACAACACCAACTAGACAGGTACCACAATCCCACAGCGAGCAGCAATGTCCCGCCTCCTCCGCTCCATCAACTCCAGGACCACACCCTCCCTCGTCCGCCTCTCCTCCACCTTCCGCGCCCGCCCCGCGCCCCCCAAGCTCCCCGCCGACCAGCAGGCCGAGTTCGAGCGTCTGCAGCGAGCCGCCGCCGTCTCCTCTGCCTTCCAGCCTGAAAACGCATCCGCTACGTCAGGCAGCACGACCACCCCCGTTACGTCACAGCTCCGCCACCAGACGACTCCCAACACAGAGTCTCGTGACGATGTCAACCAGGGTCTTTTCCGCGGCGCGCCCCCCGAGTTTGAGGGAGACGTAAATCCCAAGACGGGAGAGGTTGGAGGGCCGAAGAATGAGCCCTTGCGATGGGGACATGAGGGTGATTGGAGCTACAACGGCCGAGTAACGGATTTCTAGGCATCGGGAACTCCACGGAAGTGGTTGAGAAGGAAGAAGGGAAAAGCCTTGGAGCACCAGATCTGGGATGATGAATGTATATTTAAGCGCAAGAAAAAGCGAGGCTAACTTGTACAATATTGTAACGATTAAATCGGTATAATTGACTTGAGACGACGGACGAGAGCATCTTAGAAAACCCTCGGCAGCACGCCTCTGACTAAATAGTGCCACTTATCATGACATAGGGGATGGGTATTCTCTATTCTTACAAGAACCCTCATTTGCCTCTCTAAACCTTTCCCCAGAATGCACTGTTTGGTAAAGCAACGCCAATTTCAAAATTTCCCAACCCCCAAGACCATATTATGATGCACCCTATCATTGATCCCCTTTCACATCCTCAGTGGCTTGGTCCGCGTCTCCCATTTCGACATCCTTGTCATGCTCGTAGGTTTCCTTGATGTCCTTCGTAGTCTCAGTCTCGGCTTTGGTGCTCGCCTCCACGGCACGGTTCTCTTTGTCGCCATCAGGTGAGGCCTTCTCGATACCGCTTGAAGCCTTCTGCTCGCTAGTGTCTCGGTCCTTCTTCCACCAGTTACCCGATATCTCGCCTCGCATTCGTCCTATTCTCTCCTTTTCTTTTTCCCACTCTTCTCCGCTAATGTTTTCCCATCCGCTCTTGACCTCCAGCATCGCCTTGCGCATGCGCTCTCGTCGAGCCTTGCCTCGAAGTCTTGCTTGTGGCTGAGCTCCATTCTCAACCCACCGCACACTTTTGATCATGAAGCTGATGCCATCATGGACTGTGTGTCGGTTGCCGTACTCACCACCAAATTCTCGACTCGAAATACCGTGTCGTGTTGTAGCGCTGTACTTCTGCAATCTTGGAAGGATCAAGATGTTGACATGCAAGTCACGTTGTGGGGGGATCGACATCGGGCCGCCAGTAGGCGGTGCTGTGATGAGGCCCTCGGATTCGAGATCAACCGTAGATCCAGGGTTCTTCTTCCGTCGCTTGGTCTCGTGGGGGCCGTTAAGATCCAGGAGGGAACTATCAACTTCTTCTGCCCATTCACCCTTGATCCATCCACTATGTATGCAGGCGGCCACGACATCAGAATCGTCCGTGTACACGTCAGATCCCCAGAGGTAACCTCGAGAGGTAATCTCCTCTCGTGACACGGGGGACAGGTGCACGCGTGCAACCTTGACAGTCAAGGTGCAGTTTTCTTTGTCCTTAATCAGGTCCCAAGGCAGGGGCTTGGGATTTGATGCAAATGATCGGTGAGTCGACGTGCTAGGTATGAGTCGACCAGCCTTCAGCCCAGGTTCGTAGATGAAGTCGCCCAAGTGATGCCTGGGGCGGCCGGCCACTGAATCCAATACTGCCTTAGAAGAAATCATAGTCTTGATCCTCGGGGGGATAGCGGGCGCGACAGGTTGTGATTGTTTCACAGGCGATACATTATGGATGTGAGTTACTCTTGGACCATGGTGATGGTGAGGGACAGGTGCAGGCTTGTCGGTGGATGGTCCAGACACGTTGCTGCTTTTAACGTTTTTAAACGGGACAGCTCCCGGAGCTTGTCCGACGGAAGTATCTGCCGGATGATGATGGTGGTGGTGGCTGGAAGGCCGGTTAGCGAATACAAGATTCTGCAGAAGCTCAGTGCGTCTGGATACATACTGATGATGGTGATGATGAGCGTGGGGTTTGGGCTTCTTGGCTCGGCCTCCGGGAGTGAGCCGCCCACTCTCATCATCAGGCTTGTCATCATCCTTGAGCTTTCTCCGTCTACCTTTAGTCGCCTTTCCTGTAGCATCCGGTCCTGATTCGGGGGTTGTCGTGTCCATGTCCTCGCGTTTCGCTAGCATAGCATTGGTAAATGGGATGGCAGCTCCAGACCCTATGGGACTCGATACTCCACCAATAAGACCGTTTCCAATACCGGCAAACATACGGCCGAACTCGCTCTTGATGCCTGGCTCTCCAGCTGGGCCGGGTTGTTGAAGCTGAGCACCCTGCACCGCCTGTGGCAGTGGCGAGATTCTGCCTTTGCGGTTCATCTCCTGTATCGCGAGCAAATTACGGCCGCCAACTATGGACGAACTGGTCGCTGCGTCTTCGTTGTTCCTGTGTCGGGGTGACTCGTATTGGCCGGGGCCATGGGCACCGTTGTATGCAATCGAGGGTGGGGGTGGTGCTTCCTCACCAGGCCGCGGTCGATGTGGGGGAGGTTGCTGTTGCGGGTGGAGGAGGTTCATTCGAGCTCGATCTGGGGATTCGTAAGGTTGTGGAGGAGCGGATGGTGCATTCTGGGGAGGTGCGTGAGAGACTGGGGGATAACGTTCCGGAGGTACAGTTGGGTAGGCGGGGCCGTGGGATGGATACGGTGCCGTGGAGGGAGGATAATCCGGGTGCGGTCGCTGGTGATCCATCGGCGCCCGGTAAGTCGGATCGGGACCCTGTCGGCCCCAGTGAGCTTCCCGTGGGTCCCTTGGGTCCCTAGGGTCTCTTGGATCTCTTGGATCTCGAAGGTCTCTAGGGTCCCTAATCTCTCGAGGATCTCGCGGGTCTCTCATTTCACGAGGATCTCGAGGGTCTCTAATCTCACGAGTGTCTCGAGGATCGCGCGCATCGGGAGGTCGACCATAAGGAGTAGGATTTCGAGGAGGTTCTCGTTGCCCGTATTCGCTGGGATGCATCGGATGTCGCCCAGCATCGCTCCCAGAATATGCTCGTTCCCTTCTCTCACGATCCCGCTGCTCAGCCTCGCCTCGTTCTCGTTCCGCTCGGTATCTATCATCGTAAGGATATGGTCTCAAGCCCGTTCTCTCAGGGTTGTACTCCATCGCAGGCGGGCCCATGTCGTCACGTCTGGCATAGGCCTCTTCAGGGCCAGGAGCTCGACCCATCTCCATAGGTCTAGGGGGAATCCCCTGGTAAACCTTGGGCTGGCTGCTCGGTCGTGGAGGCGGGCCTGGTGGCAGGCGGCTGGGGTCCCTAACGTGCTCGCCCGACGCGGAGTGGTGACGCGAATGATATGCGGACGGAGTGCCATAACGTGGCACTTCAGGGGTTGAATAGTGTCCTTGAGGAGAAGCTCGAGGGTCATACGGTCTCTGGTGATCGGGGGTTTGCGGCCGTCGGAAGGGAGGATATTCTGTTGTAGCGGAGTGCATCCGAGGCGAAGCGTGCACAGCAGGTGCGAAAGGGGGGCCTGTTACGGGCGCCGACGAGTGTGACGGGAAGTGCGATGGGGGTGGAGGCTGAGAATCTCGGTGGCTCGCCGGAGGCGGACCACCCAACATCGACGATATCGACATGGTACTCCCACCACTGTTAGTTCGAGCAATTGAGCTCAGAGCCGGGAGCTCTCGACCGGATGGAAACGACATGGGAGGGCCGACGGCTACGGGAGGTGCTCGAGGTGGAGGAGGTCCATATCCCATCATACTGTGCGTCTGCTGGCCTGGTTGTGGCGGTTGCCCTCCCGGTTGGGGAGGCGAGTTCGTAGGCGGCATGCTGTGGTTCAGATCTCGCTGCGAGGAGAGCGATAAGGCCAGATGAGGTCGCGTGCGGCCTGCGTCCCGCAGAGACAATGGCGCAGAGGTGGAGTGGAAGGGTGTATCGGAGGTTTGTCGTGGGAATAGCTTGTGGGCGGCATACGCAGAGCTCAAGCCGGGGCTCCAAGTTTGGGGATACGATTTAGACGCGTGCTGCGACGGCGGCCGCAGGGAAGAGTTGAAGGTAGAGAGAGGCGGCGACGGAGAAGCAGTTGAGGCGACGGCCGGGTCGGCACCGATGAAGCTGCTCGCGGGAGCAGTAGAGGTGTGCGATGATGCTGATAGTGATGTTGATGCTGATGCAGGTGTAAGTGTAGGTGTAGGTGTAGGTGCAGATGCAGGAGTCGAACCTGTTGTTGGGGGAGGAAAGGAACCTGAAAGTGGATGCGCAGAAGGGGTTTGGAAAGGAGAGCGTGCGTAGGGCGACGGCTGGAAGGGAAGCTTGGGCGGGTGCCGTGGATCCATGGCGCCGAAATTTTAGCTCGAAAATTCCGCCGGCGGATGACGAGGGCCCCCGGAAAATCAAGCAGCCACCAGCGCCAGTAGTGCGCTAAATATTTTCTGGGTGACAACCTACCCAGCAAACACACAAAATCTCCAAGGACCCCAGTTTACCGGGAGAAAGAGGGAGAGGAAACCGAAGCTCTGGGGACGAGGACACAGAGAGAGGATCACGCAACAGGTCTTCACAGTAATTGCTGAGCGAGTAGTGGGCAAAAGGAGGAACGGAACGGAAGACCATCAGCAAGCTTGCGGTTTGGTACTGCGACTTCGAGGCCCGACTCAAACACTAATCGGTCGCTCCAAAGACGTTTGCTTGTTGCTTGCTTGCTTGCTGCACCCCCGTGAGACGCACGCTCGTGAGAGAGCTCCCTTACTTCTCCACCACCAAAAGCCAAAAAAAAAATCCACCATGCGATAAATCACACAGACGCAAGGCACCAACCGATGAAGGGTCAAGTGACTGGTCAACAGACAACGCAGGACAGCTCGACGTGCAGCAGCGCGAGCAGCTTTCGAAACGGTGTGGCTGGCAGGGCGGCAACGGTGCGATCTATGACGAGCTTTGTGATGATCTTCAGGGCAGAGCACTCATGCGAAGAAGAGTAAATTGGATCGAATTTTTTTTCGTAATGATTCTGAAGGAAAAAGACGGCAAGAGTGAATCATGTTCTAGAATATACCACGGACAAGATCATGAACCAAAAAACAGCCTGGACCACCACACATTTCGGGATCCCTTTGTCAGGTCTGGGGCCAGATGTGAAGATGCAACCATCTCAACAGGAGCGTGACCCCTACGGCACAGTATCTGACGGCAGAGGCCTGCGTGTGCCGACCTACCTAACTCGTGACAGGCATAGGCTCAAAAGTGAAAATTCCCAGGGACCATCACTAGCCCATGAACGACAGCCAAGCACAACAGGGATCGATGCTGTGGCCATGCTCGGCGAGGGGAGCAAAGGCACTAGTGGCTCTGAGACATGGGGGGGGCAGATTGTGCACCAAAAAAAAAAAAATCCGTGGCACACCACAAAGTAAAGTGGAGGCGTCCAGGCTTTCATGAGGAGCTTGTTCATTCATGTGTACTCTATGCACACCTCGACCAGAGGAGTGTCGTATTCATGTCCCTCCCGTTCCGCATCCTGGACAAAAGCAAGCTTGAGAGGCGAGATTGAGACCGGACTCCGTACTAAGTCACGCTTTTTTGCGGAATCGAAGTTGTAGTCACTGGCAAATGCGATCTTGGCGGTACATGCTTACGGCCTTTCTTCCTGCATCCGAATTTTAGCAAAAGAGTATCAGGCCTCTTCTCGATGTCTCTGACCAGCCGCATTCTGAAGCCTTAGTTGAGACGATTCCCGCTCAAGTCCAACCTACTTACTATGGGCGGGTGCGCAAGCCACCTGCCCAACCTGCAGCCTGTCGTATGTAAGAGAAATGCAAACGACAGGTGGCTGGGACATGACCATATCCAGAGCCATGCAGCCAATGCTTAACAAGGCCTCACACATTAGGTACCTCAGGAAGTTTGCTTCGAACGTGCATGCACTCATTCGACCGACGTCATACAAGCTTGCATACCTCCCTCCAACTCGTCAACTTACGTATCTGCACTCTATGCCTGGTCCTGGTCCTGGTCGTTGGTGCCTTTGTCGCTTTCAAAAATTGGAATCGACGATTTCCTTTCTAATCGCATTGGCAATCGATCTGTGCGCTCCCATTTGCGCCAAGCTGGCGGCTATTTCCGCAACGGCAATCGATTTTGTTTTGTGCGTATAGGTAGTACAACGTGTAATCGATACGTACCTTGAACAGCTCGTGCGATATGCTTGTGCAGGGATGATCCGGGTTGGGTCGCATGGGATCGGTCCTCGCCAGGGCGGCTTGTCCGTCGCTTCGTCTGACTTGTTCCATCATTTCGAGATGTGTTGTGGCCATTAGCCCATGCTCACTCACACTCACTCACACACACACACACACGCACCCATGGTCAAAATTTCACATGTTTTGGCTCCTAACAAGCGCGGGTATTCCAGATGCATCCTCAACTCCGGTCCACATTAGCATTTGCATATCCTCGACTCCTTCTCGGAGAGTCGAGTCAGGCATTGTCGCAAACAAGCTGGAGCTGTTTCTCTGCTTCATTTTACACCGCCTGGGGCTCGCTTCTTCTGCCGGCAGTTAGTAGCATCATAACTAGCCACCGTTCCTCCTTTCCCCCATGCCGTCGTCATGACTGCTCCGCTCTGCCCTGGCGGTGAGGCCACCCGATCCAGAGCGCGTGCATGGAGGAGCTCCACAGTGAAGCAAGGCATCCCTGCTCGACATCAACATCAAAATTCGGGAACTTGATTGATCCAAAAGGAAAATCTGAACACTTCAATAGGGTCGTATATCGTTCGGGAAATGATCAGCTCTATTTGTAGATGCACCCGATAAAAACTGGCCATGCCCCCTCGGTTATAGCCATGGCATGCCATGTGTTTTTGGTGCACAGCAGCAATCTTCGTCGTACTCGTGAGACCGGCGGCTTGTTGTGGTACCCGACAGAAGCCAAACAACTGGCAGGCTGAAAAACCAGGAATCTCGGGGCTCGGCGCGGCCAGGTCCAGGTGTCAACTCCTGGATTGAGCAATAGGGATTACCGTCTATTGGAGGTTGAGACAGTATCAACCCAAATGAAATGCCTTTTGTGGTCCGCAATTTCTGGCATTGTCCTATTACGTGGTTGGAAAATACGGGAGACCACGGAGCGCTCGATTTGGTTAGAAGGGCACCTACCTTATGGAGCATAGAGACGATTTATTAATTGCAGTAGTGTGCAGGCGCTCAATAAGGAAGGCGGGAGGAACCTTGGTCCGACCAACTGCAAGCTTAGATTCTTGACAATCTTGGTTTGAAGATGGCCGGAGCATACCCTACAGCATCGTTCTTTATTGATCCTCCACCAAAGGAAAAATATTGCAAGCACCGACATTACCTCTCTTGAGAAACATGTGGCATCACATGTTTGGAAAATCTGTTTTTATATATGAACTAGATTGATGATATATATTATTGGCTGAGGAAGTATTTATGGCAACTCGGTTGTAATGTCGGCTACTCACGGCAATTTTAGAATACCACAACCCAGTTCACACACAATAGTACATGAACATAGACCGTAAGACCTCCCTTCGCCAACAAGAATACGTCAAATTGCCAGCTTAACTCCAATGGGAAGAGGAGAGCTATTCATCATGGTCCTGCCCGATCTTCATCTGCAAGATAATCATCCCCATCCTGTGCTGCATATTTCCCCGTAGTGTTTCCCCCGCCAGTGGGGCAATCCAATTATTTGATATAATTCAATCTAGGTGATCTTTGCCCAACATATAAATATACTTTAGACTCAACTAATGCTGAGGCGGCTGATTTTCTCATTTGAAGCAAATTACAAAGATCGAATAGAATGTTCAGCAGAAATGACATTAGAAATGCTCCTCTCCTCCGCCGGACCGGTAGCACCGCATTCTCATCTTTGTCGAGTCTGTCAACCCGCCTTCGTAGGGTCAGCTCTAGCTAGTTCGCCATGTATTTGAGAATGGAGGAGACGACATCATCGTTGCGGCTGCTTTTATTCTCATTTAGGGTCATGACAGACTGAAATTTAAGCTCAGTTTCGAGGAGCATGCTATCATTTCCCCAAGGAAGCACGAGCAAGCTGCTGGCGAGATGTCACCATCACACCCGATTAGGCGTGGTGATAATTTAGATCTGAAGCTGCACGGGATCGAGTTTCGCACCAAGGTGATGCAGGGATTGAGAAAGGGGAGGCGTGGAGCTCAAGTTTATTCTTGGAGACCTGGACAGTTTTGCCGCTCTGAAAAAGGAGCTGGTCTAGATTACTGGAACTATTAAGATCTAACCATCAGGCTATCTTACGCCCATTCGATTTTCGTTGTCCAAAATCTTTGCGTCATGTGTTGGCTTTCAGTATTGGGGAGAAACTCAAAGCTGATAGAAGTCAGCTTGAGAGACAGCTTCAAGCAGGACTATGGAGAAAGTCTAATATAGGCTAGCATATATCACAGTCTATTCCATCCCTACTATTCAAGTTCTCATATAAAGTGAATCTTCAATGATGAAGTACCTGATCTTTTCTCTCCATTAGATACTGCCTGGTTTTTTACCGCCTCCGAACACCCAGAAGCATGATATACTGTTCATTCAATACAACTTGCACAACCAGAGGTGAACGGCATTGTCTAATTGGTTTCGGTACATACCGCACTATGGTTGTCTCCCGACTCATTGAAACGGGATATTGCGTATCTAATGTCTCAACTTATTCCTGGTGTCTTCATTGCCTTGATCTATGAAGTTCTAGGTAGTTTTTCCCACTCGAGAGGTGATTATTACTTCTTTTCAACTATTTTGTATAGCAGAATAAGTATCGCGATAGCTTGTCTATTAGTTGGTTGATACATGAAGTGTATACATCGCTATAGGCTCATCCACAGCCAAAGGGCTACTATGTCCCCTGAAGAAAACCTACTAGACAAGGAAGTATTTGAGAATACCTCTGTCGTAAAACTCAGTGGCATACTGTAAGTAATTCTCTACAAAGCTCGCATGATATGGAATCCCATCCCCGCACTGGCATGGATAGCAATAAGCAGTAATCGGAAGGTCAGTAGCTGGGCTGTGATGGCCAGCGGGCACAGGGTTTTTTTTTTTTAAATACTATCTCCATCGACAAAATAAATGAGAATTCTTTTTTTTGAAGAGGTATGCATAAGCACTTGAGCCTATGCCACGGGGCGAGAATACATGACAGCAAATGAAGCATAGAGAACCGAGTCTGCACATTAGGAAGGGGATCTAAGATGATCTTAGAGAGATGGTAAGGAAGTTGATCAGCTAATTTACTATGCACAACAGACATGCTATATAAGGGTAGGGGATCATTGGTAGGAGTTGGATGATGTCAAAAATGAGAGTTGAGCCGGGAAAATTGCAAGATATTGGTTTATAGAACTAAATACCGCGGAAAATAGTATAGCTAGACCCAGAATCAGCCAGTAAACTAAGCAGTCTGCGCACTTTTGCTGGAGCAGAATGCAAGCTAGCCCTGCAGATCTTGGTCGTACGTGCATTCACGTGCTGCCAAACATCTCGTTCCAGATCTCATCCGCATGGAACAGGGACGAAATATGGCCACCAGGAAACACTCGTAGCCGGGCAGACTTGTAATTCTCTACAAGCCAGTTGTTTGTGGCTCCACCGATGTCGTCTCTCTCAGATCCGATGACAAGCATGGGCTTGGAGGCATGTTCCTTGTCAAGTGCTTTGGGCTCAAACCCCCAATCCGAATGAATGACGTCGGAAACTTCCATGAATCCATCCCAATTATTGTTGCAGCGGACAGTACACTCTGCCATTTCCTCGATGAATTGATCTTCCGTCAGCTTGTTCGTTTCCAGATACTTCTTGAGGTGAACCTTTTCATCATCGTCCATCTTATTAAAGATTACTTGGTGGAGAAACTTCTTGGCACCCGGGACGTCGTGCAGCTTGGAGCCGACGACGGCTTTGAAGAGTCGCTGGAGACCGTAGAAGGGTATGAGCTGCGTTGGAGGCCCAAATGAAAAGTAATTGCCCCAGCTAAGCCCCTTCGCGTAGTCCGTGTGATATTTGAGTGGCGAGAAACCAGCGTTGAGGACGCAGCCAGCGACCTTTCGACCAGGTGGGAACAGCTCATAGGAGGCTCCGTATAGCATCTGCGCCGCGACAGTACCGTAAGATCCGCCTGCTAAATACAGCTTATCGTACGCATCTGTGGGATATAGATGGGCGAGCAAGGCGGTGATGTCTCTTGCAATCGTGACGTGGTATGGGACTGACTTGGGGCGCGTGCTGCAGTTTCCCATACCCGGGAGAGTTGGTGATATCCAGTGAACCCCGGCCGCGACGCATTCCTGGTTCAGCCTCGGGGCGGTGCCAACCCCAAAGAGGCCCGGAAAATAGATGATGATGGTTCGGGACGTCGCTGGGCCGTTGTGGGCGTAGGCCAGCTGTCTGTTGTCTGGCAGCGACAGGATATGTTCCGTGTGACCTGCCACGATATCGTAGCCAGTGTTCATGGCCATAATGGATTTACTTGTAGTATTGGACGCCGATTGTGGTGGGTTGGATTGCTACTTGAGTAGAAAAGCCCGGCCTGGACGGTTGAGCAACTTGGTTGCTTTCGGTCTGGCAGCCGGACAAGCTCCTTTTTAAATCATGAGGTAGTGCAGTATAACTTAGTCTATTGTAAACAGGCAACTATTTTCTCACTAAAGTCATATCTCGGTATGTCTCAAGTACAGCAAAACACCAGCAGAAGATGGACGTAACCGCTGAAACTGGGGTTGGAGGGCAGACACTGATACGAAGGTCGTACTTGGTGGAGTACAGCGAACGACGATCCCGCATATTATTACAGGGATTCATCGGGCAGTTGATCGAGTTGGTACCCAGTTCCAGGCGCATCGATTGCCTAAAAGAGGGCTGGAATACGAAATGCGAAAAGTGAGCGGGTAGCGGCGCACGATTACGGGGCGACTAGCTTTTGAAAGTACAAACAGACCGTAGGTACTTAATCAGTCTGTACCGTCAGCGCATATTTGAAGGCATTACGCTGTACAGGTACTTATAGGCATTCTGCTCGTAGTTATCTCCTGTCCAATTGGTCCGACAGCTAATCGAAAAAAATAGCCTGCCGTCTCTGGTTCTAATCCCTCCAGTTATTTTCCATCGCCGCCAGCATCCCGCTCCTTTTCTTCTATTTCCACCTGGAATCATCCCCTGCGAAAAATAAACAATGCTCCATAGGTAAGAACCTCGTTATGGCTTGAAAAACGCCCAAGAAAAACTAATCAGAGTGTTTCACTTGTCCGAAGTAGTTTGTTGGTTGCCTGCATACCCTATATATATCCTTCCAGGCCTCGGTTGCACGCTCTTTGGAAATATAAAACCCTTCTTCCGTATCCTGGGCTGTAGCTCGACTATTGTTTAATATCCAATTCCGGGGCTTTCCATGATCCTGCAAGTCATTCAGAGACAGCTTCCCTTCAGGTATCTTTGGGCTGGGCAGATGAATGCAGAACAGGTAAGGTACCTATCCATCCTTCCTTCATCGCTCGGTTTTTGTGACAGCATCCAACATTCGAGAGCTTGAGCACTACCATGGGACAAATTCTCTCATTAATTACCCTGCAGTTACCGTAATTACATCCGACAAAATTACTAAAAATATGACGAGTTACGCCGGCTTCCTCCAGTTCGGCGTTGTATCAGCTGTTTGGCTGTGTTTGCCTGCGGCGGGTTTTGCGACCAGTATCGTGCGAGATGCGGGCGTTCGTCCATTTATTGGCACACATAAGTTATCAGTCACTGACGCTGATCACGTCTTGTCCGTATCGATACGTAGGTATAGTGCTAATTCTAATGGTACAGAGGTGCTAGAGCCGCATAGTGTCATTGTATCCTCTTCGTTCTTACACGATCTACAATATTTGATACTCACTGCGTGAAGCAGGAAGATCCTCCATTACAGTGGGCGTTGTCGACTAATAATTAGACGTGCGCCTGTGCGGACCCGTGGGCCTATTGGTTCCCTTTCTGGCAATCCTTGATTATGTTAGCCGCTTTGCCTAATAAGAGCCCAGTCGCTGGTAAGAGGACGCCTAGCCGTAAAACTAACCGACTGCATACCCAATCTGTACGGAGTAAATACGTCTCAACATAATACGAACACGACTCCTGCAAGCAGTTCTGAAGTTTGTAGGAAATGGAGACATCATTATGAACATGGCGACCTCAGTGCCCAATTCTCCATTGCCACGTCTTGTGCCTCTGCCCCTAAGTGGAGGCAATCCGGCTCATCCACAACACATGGCATCTGGGGAAAACGGGGATGGTCAATCGCCTTATTCCCCCAGACCATCGCTTGATACATGTCAAATATCACAGGGCGAGAATAGCTACGCCTCGCGACGAGGGAGAAAGGGACACAGCAAATCCCGAACAGGATGTTATAATTGCAAAAAGGCTCGAATCAAGGTGCCGGCAAAATGCTCTCAAGTTTAATGAGACCATCGCTGACTATCATTCAAGTGCAAAGAGAATCGTCCGTCTTGTGAGTACTGTAGCTTAAGGGACTTCAAATGTGTATGGCCAGACCTCCAGACCAGACAGTTTAGACGAGATGACAGGCCAGTGCAAGATACAACTCTTACCCGCATCACTCCATCTGTCCCATCCGGAGGCCCAAGTTTTACTGCGCAAGATTTCCGTCTTTTCAACCACTTCATTCAAACAGCCTACCCTCATGTTCCTCGAGATGACTCTGTGTGGACCCATGAAGTTCCGAGCATTGCATCCGATGCAAGTTATACGCGCCCTCTTGCCTTGTAATCTCGCTAACTTGTCTCAGCATGATTTCCTGCTCTATTCCATGCTCGCCCTCTCTTTATCACATCTCGCCGCAGCGCAACCCTCCTCACCACAGCTCAAGTTCGCCGCAATGGGCCACCGAGTAAAGGCCATTTCTTCTCTCAATGAGGCAATTGGACGACCAATCGAATCACTGGAGCAAGCAAATGCCATGATAGCGACATGCTTCTCGCTGAGCGTCCAGTCCACGGTCTTAGAGGACGGGTTGGTCGACTTTATGATGTTTCTTCGAGGGGTAGTGGCAATTTCGATATACATGAGGCAAAAGGGGTTCAAGTTTCTCTTCCACCACATGTTTGATTTAACGGAAGCTGTAGCATCTGAATTATCGGGATCTGTTCTGACGAATTCAAGTTATGCGCGTGGCGTTTGCCGATCATTAGAGCTCTTGCATCCTCTGGTTCAAAGCACAACCGAAGTTGAATGTCATAGGCTTCTTTTAAGCGCTGCGAAGGCTCTATTTACCTCTTCTCGAGAAGGTGAGATTTCCCCCGTCTTTGATATCCGGTTGCATGCTTATATAATGTACTCCCAGCATATATATCTCTCTCTGAAGTCTACAGCCTCTTCTCATACCACATGTCACAGGAAGAATTTTCCCACTTCATCAACCCTTCAAATGAAGTTGGGAAGCTGTTACAAACCCATTTTGTGGCCTTGAGATTAATTATGACCCCTATCATAAGCAAGGAATCATTCGGCAGGAAGGTCTCGACTGTTGTGGAGGCTGACAAAACGATGAGCCAATGGCTAGGCACGCTTGTTAAAGATGTGAAGCCAGACATGAAAAAGTATTTTGAGTGGCCAATTTGGTTGCACAGTGAAGTTGTGGCGGGGAGACTAGCCCTGGGTTACGAAGCGATTAGGCACGATTCCGCACATTCCTCAACATTCATGTAGTTGACAAGTGAGAGATAGCCTTGCTGTCAACAAAGCCCTCGAACGATAGTTTCGATCAGAGCTTTTAGCACCAATTGCCATTGCTTGATTTAGGTGTTTTCAGTCATGAGTTGAAGTTAGCGCTGAACAATCCCTAAAAACTTGGATAGAGCTGTTATATCGAGCCAACAGCGAACTTCTCAGCGTCTGAAATTGAACCCTCATCTCAAACCGACTGACGGCCAAGTCCAGAAAAGGTCAAGAGAATGAGGGAAGTCGCGGGTTCTCTCTGTAAGATGAAGCGCCATTGCATCTGTAACACAGAAAGAGGCATTAAGCTTTCTTATTCTTCACGAATGAGTCTACCAAGTTAACTACTCATACACATGCGCATAAGGCGATTCTGGCCTTCCCAAATCTATTGTGGGAATGAGAGTTGACTGATGGAAATAGAGCATGCCAGCTAGATTACTACAGCCTATGCATTGGTTGATGAATTTGTTAAGCTGATCTGACAGCTGGATAACCCTTTCAGTACGTCGTGCGACGACGAGGCATAAAATCACGTTCTCGATACAATAATGGCTTGCTGACTACTGCGAGTTCCCTCTTCAATTATCTCTTATGTAATACTATATAAGTTAGTACTACTTAGATATTCCTACTTCTCTATCCGTCTGGGCATGGGTGGTCTGGAGATTGGTGGTGTAAGTGGGGATGTGCCACGACGAAACGCCACCCAATGCAACAGGGCATTTTTGGGGCACCAATCTTGACCTCGACGCCACGTGATGGTTCCCATTCGATCCGACGGATCATCTGCATTTATTTATTCCAAGACGCATAGTCGTAATATCGCCAACTTGTGAGCTGGTTTCTTCATGTTCCTGCCTGAACCGCCTCTCAGGCTGTTGGCCCGGAATAGATATGGTTGACACTAATATTGAGCCCTCACCTGCCGATGGCGAGCGGGGGACTGGATCCTACACTCATCTGGATGACCCTTCCAAGGAAGCATCCTGGCTGCATACAGCTCTCAAACTATCTGTCCCCCTCGTCATTGTCCTCGCCATCATGTTCTTTCTTGGATCTCACATAGGACCCAGTATACATATAACAAACACGGAATCCTCAGATGCGCTCGAGACTTGCGCGCCGGCTCTGGCCGCTGTGCTCAACATCACCTTCTACAGGAATGAATCGCTTGCGCCCACGCCACTTCCTGCCTCCCACTCGACTACAGATGGCGAGCAGATTATCCAGCTCTTTCAAACTGTTGGCCGCTCGACCATCTGGAAGAGTATTGCTAATATCAGTTTCGAAGGCGACACTTTTGAGCCGGAAGGCATGGTGCGCCTAGGCGATGATCGCTATATTTTCAGTTGTGGAGAGTATACTGAACATACTCGCAAGTATGACAAGATCGTCAATGGGACAGACCGAACACCCGGCAAGGGTTTTGCACACTTAATGGTGTTTAACGGGAAAGGTGAGCGCATCGCTGACGCAAGCATCACGAGTGAGGGCGAAATGGAGTATCATAACGGCGGCCTTGACTTTGATGGAGAATTCATCTGGGGTACTATTGGGCAATATCGTCCCAACAGTACTGCCTACATCTACCGGACAAATCCTTCCACGCTGGAGCCAGAGATGGTACTTCGATACCGCGACCATCTAGGCGGCATCGTTCACGACACTAGAGAAGGCACCGTCACTGCACTCAACTGGGGCGCAAGAAATGCTTCCACCTGGCAGCTCATCAAGCGCGGCAAGACGAAAACTGGATGTGGCGCGACTTCCAGGCCGAGCACTGTCGTCCGCAACCCGAGTTACTTTGTCGATTACCAAGATTGCAAGTGGCTGGGACACAGCAAATTCTACAACGATAAAAGCGTTATGCTTTGCTCGGGCGTAGCGACGATTGGCAGCTACAACCTCGGCGGCATCGCTCTCGTTGATGTTGAGACAATGGTGCCCTTGGCAGAGGTTCCGATTGCACTGGAGAGCAGCCTGGGGGTGAGGTTGACGCAAAATCCCGTAGACGTCAGCGTGACGGACGGCAAGCTACGATTTTACTGGATGCCTGATCAGCACAACAGCACCCTGTACATATACGAGGCTCAACCCGAGAGCCCGTTTCAATATGGTGGCGGCGACTGAAGTGGGAAATTTCGGGTGCTAGCTATTACACGGGTTTTCGGCGCAGCTTCTTACGCGGCTCGAAAAAAAAAAGAAAAAGAAAAAGGCTGGCTTGGCTGGCTGGTTCTCTGTTCCCCGAATGGTTCACAGGGGGCCTTGGGATTATCATTGACGCAGCCGAAGCGGTTGGTTGGTTGCTGCCTACCAACCTTGTCTTACTTGTTGATGACCACCACCATCAAACCACGACCCACATGGTCCAGCCGTCGTCACAAGGCAGATTCATTTCCATCATCATGAGAATGTCGGTGCCTTGGGGAACGATATTATTATTTTGATGGTTTTCGTCTGTTTTCTCCTTTGTTGTGATCGATCAATTGCGATCGCAATCAGTCGCACAACCTCTGGATTGAAAACAAGTTCTTAATTGACACCTTATAATTAGTCTCTCTGCTATAACTCACGGATTGGCTTCAATCATGATGGACTCAGCATCACTGCCAACGTCAACAGCAACGTCAACATCAACGTCAATCCATCTGGATATGGAGCAACCATTCAACTTCAAGAGCCTCCCATTGGAGATTCGCGATCTCATTTGGGAATGCACTCTCCCGGACCGCCGGATATTTCACGTCAAGAGGTTCAGGAGACAACCAAATACCACGGATCGGTCCACTCGGGAGATGTTCTCCGTCTTTCACATCGAGCACCCTGCCCCATCGGCGACTCGGGTGTGCGCCGAGTCACGCGCCGTAGCTCTTCGGAAGGGGTTCTTCATATCTCCGCAGGGAGACTTCCCGGGCTATTGGTTCAACCCGGACAAGGATGTCCTCTATCTCGACCGCAACCAGCGGACTTCATTTCACGTCAAGCCCGGCGAGCCTCGCATGTCGATCCCCGGATGGGACCGTGTACTGCATGTCGGCGTGGAATGGCGCGCCTTCTTCCGGGACATTCCACGCCCGTCGCAGGACGAAACCATGGCGACTTACTGGAGAGCTGCGGTTGAGCCATTGTACTCTTACGTGCCCAGCATGAAGACTCTCAATTACATCCTTCCACAGGCCCGCTACAAGGGCGGCATTACCTGGGGGAGGGAGCCCTATGGTGCGCAAGCTTTTGGTGCTGAGCTTCTTCCTCTGCCAGCAGCAACCTCGATTCCGTGGGAAACATCACGGAACTTGGGAGGCGCAGGGCAGTTATTGCAAGCTCAGTTACTGACGGCTATCCAAGGGACGAGAGCCCCAGCGGCAATCGTGTTGACGTGGGAGCAGGTAAAGAATGATATAGAGCAAGGATTTGAGGAAGCTGAAGGCGAGGATCACAAGCAAGGGCGGAGTCCATGTCATGAGCAAAAGTATTACCCACCCGAAGTGAAAGGATGGCGGCTAGTAAGGCCTGATCTTCCACTCGACGAGTTGCCTCAGCATTCGATAGTTCGGTGACTAAAATTGATGAATGAAGAATACGGCTATATATATACAACATGCTATGGGGTGGGAGTGTTCAATGTTGCATCATCCGCCTATGTGTTTGTAACTTCTCTTCTCCAGTCTTCTTCCGGCTATTATCCTTTGACCTTGTTATTGAGGAACATCCTATGCTCACTTTTTTTTTTGGACATGGTTTCATCCTTTGCATGAATCAAGCAATGCCATTCTTCTACAATATTTGGGCAGTCAAAGTTGCTTTATACGATACAATGCGACCAATCTCATATCCTCAACTCCAGGCACCCAAGCTTGGTCACTCGTGCCAATTCTATTTCGACGTTTCCTTATTCTCATCAGTCCTCCTGCATCTGTCATTACTCCTTTCACACACTCTTAGATAAAAGAAAAAGAAATGCAGTCTCAGTAGGTCACGTGGACAATTTCAATGTTGTTGCCAAGAGGATCGAGGACGAAGGCTGCGTAGTAATTGGGCATATACTCGTCTCGGAGGCCAGGCTTGCCATTATCAGTAGCACCAGCCTTGCTGTTTTACAGTTTCTGTTTAGCATTATAGCCCCATCCCGCGGGGAGGCGTCATGTCTTTGTCACTTACATGGCATGCTCATACCACTGGTTCACGTGGTCACGGTCGTTGGCGGCAAAGGCAATGTGAACTGGGGCCGGACGCTTGGCGAGATCGCCGTCGTACTTCTCGAGGCCGTTCTCTTTGGCACCGCCTCCGAGCCAGAAGTCGAGTCTGCCCTCGACACCGTACCCGCAGTATTGGAGAGGTGCCTCACCCTCGACCACGAGCTTGTACCCGAGCGGCTGGAGGATGGCAGTGTAGAAGTCCCGCATTAAGATGTAATGCTTGCCGACTGGGAGACTAACATGATGGAAAGGCATATTGGTTGAAATGGGAGGTTTTGAGTGTGAATTGAGAAGGCAATGCTTGTGAGATGATGTCAAAGAAAGATCAATTACAGTTTTAAGTCAGCATCATGTCAACAGAATCATTTCTACGTCTCTTAAATAGGTTCCCGTTTCCCCTCACTCAGCCCGTTATGCATGACAGACACCGCCCGTTCACGGTGGTACATAACGTCAGTTGAGGCTTGAGCATAACGCGCCCGCCGAGAAGTTGACCTATCCCGAAGCTGAGTGTATGAGTGCGCCACAGGATGATCATCCTCCATAATCCGTTTTGTGTGGCGCTCCGCTTGTTTAAAGGTGAATTGGGTCAGCTCGGGGTAATAACCTCACGTGAGTTCGCGCGGCGTACGCGATAATGCAAAGCACATAGATTCACGCTCATACTTGGAACACGATGAATGCCAAAGAAGAAGCTTACTTCTAAGCGAGAGTAGTCTTGGCAAGACGGCGTTCTTTTACCAAGGTACGATGCGACGCTATCATTGGAAGTGGACAAGCTTGTACCACCGTGAATTTCAGGGGCATACAGTATTTTTTTTAAGGCCTCATGCATGAGAAATTGAGTCTTTTGACGTGGAACTACCGGCGTGGACATTAGCTCGTCACTCATTCTGGCAAAGCGTAGTAGGCATGCCTGGTCAATCAAACTATAAAGGTATTTAGGTAGTTGGTCGTTGGTGCGGAGTAGTTGGTCGAAATATGCCAAAAAGGACTTGCGTACAGACTAACCACTAAGGTAGGCAATGAAACGAGAGCCACCCCCCTCCCCCGGATTCTATTTCTGCAATGTCCTGACCTTGAAGCAATAACCACAGTATGGTATCTACAGTATTTCGAAAAGTTGGGATGCATGCCATGGTATCGTCCCCGTTGACTCGAAATCATTGAGCACACAGTCCGTTTATACGCATAGGAACTGAATGGTTGTGAAGTGCAAGGGTCGACTAAGAATTCCATTCGTCGTCATACCATCAAATTATCATCTACATGGTAGGCAATATATAGATTGACAGGAACTATCACGTTAAAGTCTGAATATTGATCCATTTTTCTTCTTTGGGGGAGAGGATATCTTTTCTTCTTTCCATCTCTCCCTGTCGTATGATTTGAAGTAAACTTGATGTTCACAATCACTATTCCCTTCACATCTCGTGAATATTTCCAGCCTTCACACCGACTTGGACACTTCGAATTTTTGGGTGCATATTCGCATCAGCAACACGCTGCAGAGTCAAGCATCGTAAACTGACGAATCAGGTGTCTGCAATTTACATCGATTCGTCTCAATTGTTGGGGTATGAAAGATAGCCGGTAGGCGGGAAATAGCCGCTCAGATGGTGCGTGTTTACTGATCATCGATAGGGCTGCACACGGGTTACCGCTTTCTCTAGTGAGATTTTTAGATCTTTCGATGAGCTTTCATTTCGGCTGCCGGCCGCCAGCTTGTCCAAGAAAAGACATAAAAATCTTCAGGGACACTTACTTGACTGGTTTCGTTTTTGAGCCAGACCGTTGAAGAGTGAGCCTTGTCTCGGAAGTTTGCTTCTACCTCCATGCTCCGAAAGCCGGTGAAGAGTTGTTGTAGACTATGTCTCGGGTTGACTCTTCAGCCCCGTCTCCTATGCCTAGGCAAGCAAAGATTTGGTGAAGTAAATCTATGATGCCAGTATTGCGGTGAAGGTCAAGGCGGAAATTGGATCATATTTTCTCATGGTAGGCTACATATGAACGTGTAGGCAGCAATTTGGGGTCCAAGTCGCTCTAGAAAGTGTATCGAGTATTTACCTCCTCTACTATGCGACATCTGGAATTCTTCATCCAAAGTCCATCTTTGCAATCGCAGGTAGTAATTGGAATATCCTATGTTACGACGTACGAATATATATCCTCCCCACCACCCTGCTTTATCTGCTTGCTTCGTAGGGTAGGTCATAGTGTTCCCCCACGTGCCAGTAACAGCCTATCAAGCAAAGTATTGTACAATTCTACAGCATCGTAGGGAGCTTTCGGTATGAGTAGAAAAGCATAACGTACTGGAAAAGGAGAACCATGTAAGCACAGAACTATGCACTCCGTTTCTGTGGCTGTGAATATGCACAAGATATTACTATTAGATTGAGGATGATGTCAAATGTCTCCGAGCCACAGCCCTCGCGTCCCCAATTGGGAGCGACCATCTCACCGTCTCACCCACTCACTGTCTGCCAGCAAAGCAAACGCATTCATTCCAGTTCCCCTATTGACGAACCAGATGATACATGGATGCATCTCAGAAATGTCTCCATCCGGCAGCGCAGCCCACTTGACCCAAGGGCGGGCCAACACATAAAGAAAAAAAAAAAAAACAAGACTTGTCGCATTTCGGGCGTTAGGCCTGGTCCATCAATGTTCTTTTGTTTGCTTATACGAAAGGGCGAATGAAGCTCGTTCCGATTTCTTGGAAAGTCCCCGAGTTTTCTCAGGCACAGGCACATTATCTCTCTTTTTCTCAAGTTCGCTAAAAAAACTCAAAAACTCTCTCTTCCCCCCCAAATTCCCAATTGCCAATTGCCCCAATTGCTCCAACTGCCCCAACTGCCCCAACTCTTCTTAAGGTTGAGTTCGACAGAATATTGGCGATATTGGACCATGACATGATCATGACATTGTATTACATTGTAATCTGTATTGCGACCCGCCAATTCGTGATAAAAACTCTGTTTCTTGTCACCTGCTGCTTTCTTCTCTGACCGAGACCATTGCAATGCCGTGTCTCGCCCGCTTACGGAAGATCTTAATATAGGTTCCTTTTCATTCCCTTTTTTCGGCGAGATTGAACGAGCACTCTTCAGGATTGGCTACCTTAGGTGAACACGTCTTTTAGCGCTGACTGCTCACCAAATTCCAAATCTCCATGGAAGGGATAGCTATCTCACTATCTCACCCGCGCGCGAGATCGAGTGGTGTAAGCTCACAAACGGCCTACTAGCCGACTGCCACGGCACTCGCTGTTGACTACTCCATACTTACCTGATGATTACATATACGTTGTATGCATAATAACCCTGCAACCCCATAAGGCGTCCTGCCCCCTTGTCTACCCAGCCGATTGGTTGCCAAGCGCTGCCCAGGCGATGCCCAGGCGAGGGCCGATCCCCTTGCAGAATGGATCATGGGGTGTGGTTCTCAGGGCTGGACTGGATCCGGCTCCGACGAACCCTTGCTCGTCCGAAGATGCTGCAATATACAGATTGCAGTACAGACAGACCTACTGCGGGTGTAAGCCTCAGCTCAAGGCTAGTCGAAGTGAGACATGTAACCCGCTTTCAGATGGCCGTAGTTAGGCGTGGTGTCTCGGCTCCAAGCCCGATATCGAAATTCTAGTTTGGGCCCTGGTTAGATTCGAAAGGGGACCATCAGGCTATCGCTCCTTTTGAAAACGGTGCCAGGTCTTATGGCTATCGGTGTAGAGTGTATAAAATCTTCTTGGTCCCCCTACAGCCTGTTCAAGTGAGGCCTTGAGGGGAACCACAGCTGCTAATAC
Organism: Mariannaea sp. PMI_226; assembly: GCA_024336345.1. Classification (NCBI taxonomy): domain Eukaryota; kingdom Fungi; phylum Ascomycota; class Sordariomycetes; order Hypocreales; family Nectriaceae; genus Mariannaea; species Mariannaea sp. PMI_226. Next base: position 589,975 of record JANFOG010000005.1, read on the forward strand.
ACTCATTCATTTATTTATCATCTTTCCCATCAGTGAACGCCACAAGCCCCTGGCGTCCTCAAGATGGTTTCGTTTCGACCCTTTTTCCTTTTTCTCGCTCTTCTGAGCTCCATGGTCTGGGCCTTGCCCGAGCCCGAGTTGAAGCACAAGAACATCGACCGCCACGACAAGGAATATGACTTCACGGTCACTTGGGAGGACAATGCCCCTGATGGAGTCAAGAGGAAGATGCTCATGGTGAACAAGCAAATGCCTGGACCTGAGATTAGAGTTAGCCAGGACGACTGGGTTGTTGTCAATGTCCGCAACTACTCTCCCCAAAACATCACTATTCACTTTCACGGTATGTGCCACTTTGTCTCAGCCCACACTCACAGGGCAGGGGTTTTTCTTCTCCCGTTGAGGATTTGGAATTGCTTACACAAATTCTTTCAGGTATCGAAATGATGAAGACACCATGGTCTGATGGCGTTCCCGGCGTCTCCCAACAGGGCATCAAGCCCGGTGGTAGCTTCAGATACAAGTGGAAGGCAACCCAGTACGGCAGCTTCTGGTACCACGCCCACTTCCACGGCCAGATCGAAGATGGCTTGTACGGTGCCATCATTATCCGACCTCGATCCTCCCACCCCGACCCCTTCCACCTCATCTCCAAGGATCGCCACGAGCTCCTTGCCATGAAGAAGGCCGAGACTAACGTCCACCCTCTTCTCATTGGCGACCACACGCACCTTACATCGGACCAGAAGTGGGACATGACCCAGAAGGCCAACTTTGAGGATTCTTGCTACGATTCAATTCTCTTCAATGGAAAGGGTAGCGTCGACTGCCTTCCCGCCAATGTCCTCGCTGCCAACCTGGGCGACCAGCAAAAGACCTTCTTGGGCATGTTTCCCGGCTCAAAGATGACCGACAAGGGGTAAGTTTTATTTTTATGAATCCACTCTTTTCTCCTTTCTAAAAAAATAAGGTTGGGTTTATCGTTTACTAACAAGGTCATACTAGATGCATTCCCGCTGAGGTTATGTCAGCACTTGGAGGTGGCAAAGGCAACTTTAACGCTCTCCTGCCCGGCACCTTCACTGGGTGCAAGGCTTCTAAGGGCCATACTGAGGTGATCAAGCCTAACCACGGTGAGGACAAGTGGATGGCCATCGATTTCATTGGTGCCATCAACTTCATGACTGGTGTCGTCTCCATCGACGAGCATGACATGTGGGTGTACGCCATGGACGGAAGCTACATCCAGCCTCAGAAGGTCCAGGGTATCGTCCTCTCCAACGGAGAGAGATACTCTGTTCTTGTCAAGGTTAACAAGAAGGGCAACTTCAAGATTCGATTCAGCAGTGTCGCCGTGCCTCAGATCATTGCCGGCAACGCCATCCTTTCCATCGACGGAGCTCGTGACCTGAGCTCCAACTCCAAGCCATGGGTTACCATTGCTGGTGTCCCCACCTCCAAGAACGTTGCCTTTTTCGACCTGACCAAGGCCGCGCCCTACCCTGCGGACCCCATCGCCAAGAAGGCTGATTCTTTATTCAAGTTGAACATGATGATCAAGGGATCGTCCTACCTCTGGGCTCTGAACGAGACGCAGCTGAAGCCCGTCGACCTTGAGTCGCGCTACCCTGTCCTCTTCCACCCCAAGTTCAACGCTCACGACAACGTCACCATCTCGACCAAGCACAACACTTGGGTTGATCTTGTCATGGTCTCGGCCACGTTCCCCCAGCCCCCCCACCCCATCCACAAGCACGGTAACAAGATGTACCAGATCGGCTCAGGCAACGGAGATTTCAAGTGGAATTCTGTTGACGAGGCTATCAAGGAGATCCCTCACCAGTTCAACCTTGTGAACCCCCCACGACGAGATGTCTTCACGACACCCCCCGCCTTCACCGGCGTCGCCTGGACGGTTCTCAGATACCATGTGATCAACCCTGGTGCCTGGCTTCTGCACTGCCACATCAACAACCACATGATGGGAGGCATGATGATGGTGATTCAAGATGGCGTTGACAAGTGGCCTAAGATTCCTGCTGAATACCAGAATGGAGGAAACGGTGTCCCCCACCATTACGGATACTGATTTTCTTTTTTCAAAAAAAGAAAATCATGAAGACTTATCTTGTTGATGTTCATATTTCTTCTTGGACGTTGGTAAAGCTTCGTTCCTGTAAAACTTTTTTTAATTTTTGAATAAAAACACTCTAGCGGCGAGGCAATCTGATTGTGCATTTCATTCGTTGTGTCATGGTCTAGTTAAGTGATAACAATAATAATAATAATAGAAGTATTATTGTTTGACGCGATGATAAGTACTACAATGGCTTGTTTACGATTTGGCGTGATACTCGGGCTGCCAGCGGAGAGGCAAATGTTTCTAGCTCAGACCGAAGACCGTCGTGTTGCACTCATAATACTCGGGTTGCACGGAGCGGATATAACAAGCAAATGTGATCTGGGAATTGTTCTTGTACAGGGATGGCGAGTCGAGAGCTGAGCGCTAGAATGCGTGGCGCCTGCGAACCGGAGTCGATGACAGACGCCACCAGATATGAGAGACATTGGTGCTCACCTTATAGTCTTTGCTGAAATATGATTGGAAGCCAGATACCGCATCAGGTTGACTACATTTCTTGGCAAGAAATGGGAAATTTTGGTTTAATTAATAAGTAGTTGTATAACTGTGCGACTAACAACGTTGGGTTATCAAAGTTATGAAGCACTCTCAGCTTCCAACGGTATATCTTAGCGGGAGTAATTAAAACATGCAATTGATATCACACCATCATTTGCAATGCTACAGTGTTATTGATGGCAGCCCTGAAACAGGTTGAGCTCATGAAAAGCGCTACCAATCGTAGAAGACAAAGTCTAGAATACCCAAAAAAGGATCAGCCTGAGGTTGCTTTTTTTTTATCCCACAGCTACTCGGAGCTGAACTGACTTTGTACATATGGTACCATCTTTTTTATCGAAAATGCCATACTGCAGGCAAGGGAGGAGAACGCAACCCAACCAGGGTAAACGAGCTCCTTCACTCTCGGCCCAATTAATCGGTAGGGTAGACAACAGAAGTAGTAGAGACAGCCTCGGTAACAGTGGTGGTGGCGTCCACAGTAGACGTAACGGTAGCCGGGGTGATGGTGGTCGTGAAAGGGTGAGCTCCGTAGCAGATACAGGCAGAGCTGTACTCCTCGGGGCTGTGGCAATCGGGAGCCCAGTTAGGGATAGAGGTGGCGGTGCGTCGCTTCACCTGGTGGTGATGATGGCGTCTGCGGTGACGAGCAAAGGCGACACTGCTGCTCTCGATAGGCTGGGAGGCGCTGAGAGTGATGACATCGGTAGCAACGATTTCAGTCACCCAAGTAGTCCTAATAATGGTGGAGAGAAGGGTTAGCTTTGTAATCTCGATACTTCCCACCTGCTGGGGAGGGGGGGTTCGGTCTTTTCATTGAAAACATACGGGGTATCAGCGGTAACGGTGACCTCCGGGAGGTAGGCAGAGCAGTGGCTGAGAACGGTGGCCGGGTCATTAGGAGTGCTGATGAGATCAAGTGCACAAGCATCAGTGCATTTGGCAGGGCCAGGTCCACATCGTCCCGGGCGAGAGGTGGTGGTGGCAACAGCAGTAGTGGTCGTGGGAGGCTCGACGTTTGCGAGAGCCTGAGAGACGGCAATGGCCACGACGAGAAGCTGCTTCAACATGACGGGCGATGGGGAACACACAAAGGATGGACCGAGTATTGAACAATCTTGCTAAGCTAGGGAGCAAATGCTAGAGAACGCCACACGCGGGCTTCTATGCTTTCTTATATTGTATGCCAACGGGATGGACGGGCGCTTTTTCTTCCTCTTCCCGCCCCCCTTCCCGGGAATAGAACAGACAATAATCTAGTTTTCCTTTGGGAGGCTCCAGTTTTGAGCAATAGATTCAAAGATGCGCAAGGAACTATCTGCTAGACTATTCCCGAATGACTTTTACCTATAGACAGGAGAAGAACTATCGAAGTTGCTAGTCAGGGGTTCCGGCCAATGAAGCCTTGGCGCTTCGCCGGAATGGGTATTAGTCACGGTTTAGCAGGACGGGGGTTGGAACCAACAAAGCGGTTTTTGCAGTCGTGCTTCGTGTTACGCGGTGTGCTCTGCGTTTAATTCGATGCATATTAATAATTTGCCAAGTTGCGGAGTGAAGATAACGTGTTGACGGATGCATGGCTGGCTGATTGGCTCCGTGTCGTTCCCTTGCGCTCGACCGTATCCAGAAAGAATGGCTTTCACTTGGATCCTGCTGCCCGTCTCGAATAGGGATGAAATGTGTGCTGGACGACATTACACAGTAAGAAACTAATTATTCTACTCTTGAATAATGGACCAGTGCAGCTCATCAGCTCAGTTCAGCACTCAAGAGACACAAACATGCTCTGGATCTCCTTGGTTGGCTTAACTGGCCAATCTGTCTTTGCTAATCCCATTATATTCAATCTCTCCAAACGTCCACATACAAATTTGGGTATCCATATCGATATCGCTCTCAAAAATAAACAATCATCACTCAGAACAGCCAGCTCAACACGACCTTTGCCTTGCCTTTCCACCCCGTCGCTACATCCTCAACCTTGTCCTCGGCTGTGTACGTGTCCGTCTCCAGATCCATCTCGGCTAGCCCGACCGTCTTGGTCCTCTTGATCACCTTCCAGACCACGTACATGAGAAGCATGATGGGCAGCTCGATGTAGTAGCTGACAAAGCTAACGCCGTCGAACTTGGGGCTGAAGCAGCTCCAGCCCTGCACCAGGATGATGACGGAGTTGAGAATCACGCAGAGCCATGGGCCGACGGGGTACGTCCAGTTCTTGAACGGAAGGAGGTGCGTCTTGCCCTGGACGGCGAGCGCGGCGCGGAAGCGGAGGGATGTGATTCCGATGGCGATCCAGCTCAGCTGATTCGAGACACCGACAATGCTAAAGGAGAGAGAAATCTTTTCTTAGCAAGGAAAGAAGGTAACAACATAGGGCTTGGAATGGGTTTTTTTTTCTTGTCAAAACTCACTTTTGAAGCCAGTTCCATAGCTGGCCGGCACCAATGAAGCTCGAACCGAAACAGAGGCCGGCAACAAAACTCGTGGCCAGCACTGCGACCCACGGCACTTGGTTCCTGTTCAGTTTTCCAAACACTTTGGGCGCGTGTCCCTCAACAGAGAGTGTGTACAGCAGTCTGGTGCCAGCGAACAGTGCGTGGTTGCCGGCTGAGATGACGCTTGTCATGATGACGGCGTTGATGACGCTTCCGGCTGCGTGGGCGCCGGTCATCTGGAAGACGATGGTGAAGGGTGAGGTCTGAGTCGTCTTTGTGTTGAGATCTGGGTAGTTGTAGGGGACGTTGAGGCCAATCAGCAGAACGGAAAGGAGACTGAAGGAGAGCAATGTTAGTTGATGAAGTCGTTGAGACTGTGGCAGTCCCCCTCTCCCCTTGGCCAAATCGCAACTTACTAGAACAGCAAGATACGCCAAAACACATTCTTGACGACCCTGGGTAGGTTCTTGGTGGGGTTCTTTGTCTCGCCGGCGGTGATGGCAATCGACTCTGTTCCACCATCTGTCCAATGACGTTAGAAAACGGGGTTTCGTGATTCTGCGTTCCAGGAGACTTACATGCAAAGGAGGCTGTCACAAACACTGACGCAAAACCACCAATTCCACCAACAAAAGGTGCGTCAGGGAGATGCCAGTACTTTCCGCCAATGTACATGTGGTCGACGTTGCCACCGCAGTTGACCACGATACTCATGATGATGAAGACCTATTTTTGAAAAGTGTTAGCAAAGTCATTCAGGTTCAATCCCAACCGGAGTCCATCTCAAAATGGAGCCCTTTATTATTTTTTTCTAGACCAAAGACGTACAACAATGGTAATGACCTTGAGCAGGCTCAGCCAATACTCAAGCTCTCCGTATGCTCTCACGGTAATGATGTTAGCCGCGATCAACACGGCCCAGAAAATGAGACTCAGGGCATAGCCAGGGAATTTGTCGGTTTCGGTCCAATACTGCAGAAGCAGCTGCAGAGCAACCAGATCCGCGGCGGTAGACACGGCATCGTTGAACCAGTAATTCCAGGTGAGTGCAAAGCCGAAAGCATCGTCGACAAAGCGGCTGATGAGAGTTGGTAGTTAGCAACGGGATACATATCCTTTTATACGTTGTACAACTTGTTCATGTTAAGTTGAAAGGGAAAGAGAAAGAGGGGAGGGGGGGAGTTAATATCCATGAGTATTGTTTCTATATATCCCACACTCTCTCACCCTTTTGGAACTTGCTAACATATCTCATGAAGGAGAAAAAAAGAAAGAGAAAAAGAAAAAGCTTACCCTGCAAAGGTACAAAAACTACCGGCCACGGGGACAAAGGCCGCCATCTCGCCCAAGCTCAGCATGGTGGTAAACACAATAGCACCCACAATGGCGTACGCAATCAGCATGGAGGCCGGTCCGCCCGTGGCCAGCGACTTGCCGGTGCCAAGGAAGAGTCCCGTGCCAATGGTGCCGCCAATGGCGATCATCTGCACCTGGCGAGCCGACAGAGCGCGCTTCAGCAGGTCCGACTGCGTCGGGCCGCGCCTGTGCTCGGCGGCGGGGTTGTTGTACCCTTCGACATCATCGTACGGCGGGTGGCTGCCGTGCTCCTTGGTGTCGAAGGTTGGCGAGTTGTTGTAGTAAGCCATGAATTAGAGGAAGGGAGGAGGGGGGGGAGGGGGAAAAGGGAAGAAGGCCCTCAGAGAGAGGGGACGAGGAAGTGAGAAGAGACTTGGATGGAAACTACAAGAGTAGTTGGGATCTACAAAAGAAACAAAGGTCACGCTCAAGCAGGAGAGGACGTTATATCAACATTATATGGTGCCCCATCCTCCAAACCCCCGTTGTCATCAATGTCAAAATGTGTGCTGGTAGGCTTCAAGCCAAGAATTGCGTGCTCGCCCTTGCATCCACCTGGCTCCGGAGACACAGCAAGGATTTAAACAGTTGGAACTGGTTTGGAGTGGACGGACCGGGTTATGTAACATAAAACGCCCAAGTACTCTATACGAAAAACAGCCAACGGGTAATACTGCGCGAGTCTGTAGCTGTCAGAAGGGTCGTCGTTGCCGAGAGCATGGACACCATGTCTCGGGAGCTCCGTCCGCTAGAGACAAGGTGGAAGGTGAGCCCTTTTTTTCTCTCCAGTAGTCTAGGTCCAGTGCTGTATGTACAAGGTAACTAGGGATCGACAGCACGCCCGGTTGCTCTGCTTTGGTTGCTTGTTGATCATCATTGGGGGAGAGGAGAACAAAGTTGCATGGTAACGTCGTAGCACCAAAACCACCTTGCTCCTTTGGCCAGGTGATAGTGTGTGTGATGACATGATGAGAGAAGAGGGGAGGGGAAGGCTGTTCTATTGTAGTTTTCAACCTATTCTATCAAATAAATGAGTTTTGTTATGATGCATCTATTTTAATTATTCTGTGCCTTTGCAATTTTTTTAAATTTTTTTTTCATCTTCACTTTTTTCTTTCGTTTTACATAATATCTTACTCTCGGCGGGGGGGCATTAAGTGGCAAAACCCTTCTTCGCCATGGTCCAAATGCCGTTGAAGCCGATTGTGGGTAGATACATAACATACCGCGGGTGGACTTCTTTCGAGGCCATCTATATTGTTAAAATATGAAACCGTTTGTCTGTTTCTCTCTCCCCTTGTTCTTTTGCTGTGTCTTTGTGTAGATTGCTTCTCTGGTATCCGTCAACGCTTTGTCGACATTCCAAATCCCCCAAGGGACCAGGCTGCTCGGGAGTCCCACACCGAGTGAGCGACGAACAAACGAACGAACGAGTAAGGCGACCCTCCCTGCCCCTCTTTGGTTAGTTAGTTAGCCGCCTCTGCCCTGTGGCAGGTCTGCCTACTGGAGGAATGGCTGGGTGGATGGGGATGGGTACGGGTAATACTGTTACTGTTTTTTGCTGTGTGCCTGTGTGCCTGTGTGTCTGTGTGCATACTAAGTACTACTGTACGATGTAGACCATGTGCTGTAGTAGGTCGATTACGGTTAGAAGACACGGCAGATGGCTCTCAATCGGGAAGTTGTTCTGGTGCTGTTCTTTGTCATGTGTAATCCGTTTGCTCTGTCTGCTGGAACTGGGAAATGAAAATAGGAATATCGCCTGATGTTGTCGATGTCGCAATCGACCCTGCAACAGCTAAAAAAATAAAATAAAAAAAATACGAAGTAAGAAAATAGAAGCATTTCAACATTTTTTTTTTTTCTAGCGGATATCGCCACGAACCCTTTTTTCCCCTTCGGTCTCAATTTACATGAAATGACCCGAGAGTTAAATTTCTACCATGGACCGTATGTTTATGAAATTTCTGCTTGATTCGTGATTCAGGTAGTAAGTAGGCAGCGATAGAATCTGTCAAATCAAAATCCAGCCGGTTGGATCCTGCGCATCCTCTTTCTTTGCAAATCCGCCCTTTTTTTTCCCTCCGCAACCTGACAGATCTATGTTCGGCGGTGCACACTTGATTTAAGGTACTTAAGCCTTGTCAGATTAGGCGCCATTGTAGTAAGATATGGTAATTGCATCCCTCCCTTCTGCTGTGCTAAGGCAACATTTCGGTACTGAACCGGGATATTGACCAATCAGATGGAGCAGTAATAGAAACACTTGTGTTTATATGAGAAATAGCCTATAACGGAAGTACTCAAGATCTTCATGGTTACCTCGCATGACCTCAATTAGCTGTGTGGCGGTAGGTATTATCGGTGTTGATCCGTACTTTTTTGGTATTCATCAGCCACCACGATATAATGGAGACCGATACAGCCATGTTGCCTTAGCACACCAGAAGGGATCGGGTTTTACCATCAGCCCTCCTATTCAATCTAAGAGGTCGTCCACTCAACCACCACATCATGGCTTGTGAATTTCCACTCCCTCAGCCCGTTACCTCTCCAACACCCACTTTGGATCCCATCCATCTAATATTTTCGAAGGGAAATCAATCAGAAACACTCACAATCAATCCTCCCTAGCACAAGCCACAAAGCTGCCTCGGTAAAAACAACAAATGATGCCTAGTCAGCGTGGCTGTGGCGGAGCTGGGCTGAAACTCCAAAGTTCGACATGAGCCACACGGCATCAATGCGCGACGGAGTGCCTTGCGCCTAGGCAACCGCCACAAATGTCCCCAATCGCATCAAGAATCTGGCCTCTTTTCCCCCCCTCGATTCTTGTTGCCCTCTTGACTCATAGTCGTAGATATATACCCTAGCTTCATAAGACGTGGCAGAGCTCGCTCCTGGCTGTGTTTCCTGAGGACACATCAACATCTTGTCAAATTGTTTATAAAACAGAAAGGACCTACGTCTGTAATTAATAGTGACCGGCTTGAGATTACTCCCCAAGATACATTCATCCAGATCATATATATCGAGATTACATTCAACATTGCAGCATAGGCACTATACCAACCTACCAACCTAACAAAATGTTGTCTAGCATTGGTGCCAAACTCGGCCTAATTTCATCCAACAAATCCGAAAACACGGCCAAGTTTGTCGTCCATAAAACTACTAGCAACGCCCCCATTCAGACCAACTACACCAGCAACGATATTCCCATCCCGGAAAAGTTCCTCACCACCCCTTCGCTCTCCCCATCTGCAGAACCCGTCACATTGAAGTCCATCGACTGGCTTGATACGCCTCTTCCTCAGTACAATGGCAAACTCGCCGTCGTTCTTGACAACGTCCTTTCACCAGAAGAGTGCAAGCAGCTCCTCGCTCTCGCAGAGGACTCCGTGCCCCGCGGAGACGACGGGGACGGGGACGGGGACCGGGCATCAGCCTGGCGCCCCGCCCTCGTGAGCTTAGGCTACGGCTTGGAGGCTCCGGCACCGGGCTACCGGGAGAGTGACAGGATTATCTGGGACCAGCAGACGCTCGTTGACCGCATCTGGGAGCGATGCGCCCAGGCCGAAGGGCTTCGCGAGTTGTTGGCGGAGGTAAAGCCCCAGCACTTGCAACAGGCTGGGAAATGGATGTTCAGTCGGTTAAACAAGCGAATGCGCTTCCTCAAGTACTCTCCTAACCAATACTTTAAGCGTAAGCCAGCCATTTCTAGCCAACATGGCTAATCAAACATCTCCCCCCAACCCCAAGTCACTAACCACATTCCATACAGCGCACTGCGATGCTCCATACTGGTATGACGAGGGCGAAAAGCAGTTTCAGACATTCTACACCATCCAGCTATACCTCAACGACTCGGCCACGCACAACGCGGAGTCCGATCTCGAGGGTGGAGCAACCGCCTTTCTCGACAGGTCACGCAAAAACAGAGTCGACGTAAATCCTAAAGTAGGCAGTGTCCTCATCTTCCAGCACCAGGGCCTCTTTCACGAGGGATCCAAGGTAATAAAGGGCACAAAGTACACAATGCGGACGGATATTCTGTTCGAGTGGGTGCCTGATAAGGAGGAGACTGCTGGGACAAAGACCGATGGAAAGAAGACTGATGATAATGATGCCTAAATGGCCTAAACCAACTTCATGTAGTTGCTTCATGTAATTGCTTTTTCGTATAGAATTTTTCTTCCTTTTTAAGAAGAAAAGTAAAAACTAAATCTCAGGCGGCACATGCCCATTCAAATTCATCGTCGCTTCGGCATCTTCTTCTCTTCCATCTCCTCAATGTCCTTCTTCTTGTGAAAGTGCGGTGCCAGCTCCGCCAACCATACTGGCTCAATGGGCATCACGCTTCTCATATACTCCTTTGTCGTTTGCACCAGCTCAAAGTACACCACCATCTTCTCAGGGGGATCTATCGCCATCAGTACGCTGCTGGGATGGATCCACACGGTTGTGTTGTTCTTGACGGTACGGTAGCTGTCGCCGCTCTTCTGCAGACGTGCCGCATTCGGGAAGAATCCAGCAGTAATTGCTCGCTTGATGGGCCGCAGATTAGCTGCTCCGCATGTGGATGGTGCAACCTCCACACGCTCACAGAGTTTCGCCAACTGATCTCGAACATCTCGCGCTCGCGTCAAGGATCGCTGTTGCAGGAAGTTCTCGCGTGCCCAGACAGGAGAGAAATCACTGTCCACCCACTGATTCCACACATTCAGCAGAGTGAGATGGTCTCCTCCATCCTTGACTGTGAATCGATTGCGGGCACTGTCTGCGTGGATCTTCTTATCCTTGGGTCGGAAGAAAAGGGCTGATGCTTCGCCGAGCATGGAAACGATTGATAGCACCTCCTCAACACACTTTTCTTTATCGGCAGCGAGAACAGCCTTGGCAAGCATGGGATCAGTAGGGAACTCGGCCATCTGACGACCAAGCTTGGTCAGTTCACCCTTGTGATTCAGCGCCTGCAGAGCAAATAGCTGGTTCAGTGCTCCGATCAGTGCCTCAGTCGGGGGAGGATCCATAAACTCAAAGTCGAGGAGTTCGTTGATGCCCAGCGACTTCAACTGGAGCACGACGCCATTGAGATTTGTCCGCTGGATTTCAGGCGTTGTAGACTCGTCCATCTCGTTCATGTAGGCGAACTTAGTGTACAGCCGGAAACACTTTCCGGGGCCAACTCGACCGGCACGACCACTGCGCTGATTTGCAGAGGCTCGGGAACAGGGCACAACCACCAGGTTCGACATGCCAGTTGCGGGATTGTAAACGTTCTCCTTGACGTAGCCCGGGTCAATAACATACACAATGCCATCAATGGTCAAACTCGTCTCGGCAATATTGGTGGCTAGTACCACCTTTCGCGCTCCTTCTGGTGTAGGCTCAAAGATCTTGGACTGCAGCTCTGACGGCAGATTGGCGTAGATTGGACAGATAACCAGCTCTTTAATACGGCTACCAAGCTTCTTGGCAGTCTCGGCAATCTCCAGCTCAGCTGCTTCGATTTCATCTTGTCCCGTCAAAAAGATTAGAATATCTCCTTTGCCTTGGGTTGTGTGGATCTGGAAAACGGTGGTGATGGCAGCGGCCAGGTAGTTTGCCTCTGGGGCTGGGGTGTAATAGATGTCTACTGGATACCGACGACCGGGGATGTTGAAGATGGGAGCATCATCAAAGTACTGCGCAAACTTTTCAGCGTTCATGGTGGCCGAGGAGATTAGAAGCTTGAGATCTGGTCTCTCCCGAGATAAATCCTTGACCAACGCAAGTAGAATATCCGTATGGACTGTCCGTTCGTGCGCCTCGTCAATCATAAGAGCCGAGTATCCTGCCAAGTCCGGCTCAGTCATGAACTCTCGTAGTAACATACCATCCGTCATGTACTTGAGGACTGTCTTGTCTGATGTGCAGTCCTCAAAACGGATGGTGTAGCCAACTTCGTTTCCAACCTTTACCCCGACTTCTTCTGCAACACGAGCTGCCACGCTCATGGCAGCGACTCGACGAGGCTGCGTACATCCCACCTTCAATCCGCCCTTCGTATAACCAGCTTCGTGGAGATATTGAGGCAATTGTGTGGTTTTTCCACTACCAGTCTCTCCGACAATAACAAGAACTTGGTGATGTTCCAGAGCAGCAAGAAACTCGTCGCGATATTGGTAAATAGGCAAGCTTTTCCTCGTCTCCTGAATCGACAAAGCCTTCTTCTCGGCGGCCTCGATCTGCGCCTCCAAGAACCGTTGCTCCTTGGTCATATTTCGGTCATCGCCAGGCATTCGCGAATCCAGATTCCACTGGATATACTGCGCATCATCTAAGACGTAGTCGTACTCTTCGTTCTCCCTCTCTGCGCGTTGAATCTGAGCCTTTGCTTTCTGGGTCTGCTCCCTCTCCCACTCCTCATGCTCAGTCACAAATTTCTCCTGTCCAAACTCGTCTTTTTCCACATATCGCTTGTATAAAGCCTCCTCCTTCTTTTTCCTATCAAGCTTTCCCTTTTCCGTGATATAATCTTCAGGCATCATGTAGCCATCGCGATGGTCGTCAATCTTCAAGCGCTCCTCGGCCAGGCGCAAAATCTCTCGGTTCTTAGCAAACTCAGCCTTTTCCTTCTCAGATAATCTGACGCCGCTCTTCAGTTCAGCAGTCTCTTCGGCAACCTGTTTCCGTAAAAGAGCCAGTCGCTCCGCCTCTCGCTTCTTCAGGTATTCTTGTCGTGATCTCTCGCGCAAGTCCGGTAGTGCTTTGTTCCTCGCCTCGGCGTCCTCGGCAAGTCTCCGTCGGGATGAGGACTCGCCATCTCGGTCGTGCTTCTTCGATCGGCCTTCGTCCTTCTCTTTCAATCTCTTAGCAAACGCCTCTCGCTCTTCGATATCTTTGCGACGTTCTAGTTCTTCTTTTGCACCATCGGACAGATCCTCCTCTCTGGGTTCATCATCATGGCTCAACTTCACCCTCTTGCTAACCGACTCCGCAAACTCGTGCTCCTCTTCCTCCTCCTCTGGGTCATCAGATGGCGGCTCTTCGTCCCCCCATCGATCGTCAAAATCGGCGCCGTCATCGCGCCGTCTGTATTGCTTCGAGCGGCTTGGGTGGGACGATTCCCTTCGTGGAGACCGGTCGCGACTGCGGCTGCGATCGCGACGTGATTTAGAGTGTCGAGAAGAAGACGATTTGGCGTCTCGGTCACGGTCACGGTCGCGATGACGGTGTTTGTGCTTCTTCTCTTTGGCGACTTTCTGTGGCCCCACCTCATCCGCCTCCATGGGCAGAAAGGCATACTTTTTTGAGCTCATTATGTCGCAATAGAGCCCGGTTTACTGTAACGAATGGAATTGCGATATAGTTTGCCGGGGTATGGTGTGAGGATGGTTGGTTCAAACACCACGTCGTACTGCAAGACTATGCCAACAAGGCGAGCGGCTCCCAAGCTCCTGCACTACGAAGTAGGTAGTTGCCTCTGTAGCCGTCCTGTAGCCTAGAAGCTGGACGTGACGTCTATCTAGAAATTTTAGGGAAAAGATGGCCCGGCATTTATCCGTTACCCAATGGTGTATCGCCGATAACGAGCGCCACATCCACTTACTGACAGGGGTCGTAGCGATAAGCAGCCGAATAGGACAGCGCAGTGGGAAAGGAACAAAAATAATGTATGAGCACCTTGAGCTTCCATCCATGTTAATAACACGCTGGTAAACTCGACTTGGGCCACAGCGGCCCTTCTAATCCTCAACATAACATATGACCACCAACTCTCCAACAACACCGAAATGTGCTAAATGATTTAACGATTCTGGTCGCCTAATCCTGATTGTTCCCTTCTCGTACGAAGAAATAAAAAATAAAGTCCCAATTACTGGGCAGTCAAGAGCGCAATGCTGTTCCGCGGATCGCTCTTAATGTGCCTGCTGGCATTGATCCAGCTGGCTCTTTGCGCCCAAAACTTGTACAAGGTTCGCCCTCCTTGTCCATTGTTCGCCTCTTTTCATAAGCTCATTCAGTTGTCGTTTTCTAGGTTCTGGGTGTCGATAAGTCCGCATCAGACAAGGAACTCAAGTCGGCGTATCGCCGACTCTCCAAGAAATTCCACCCCGATAAGAACCCGTATGTGATACCCCTCCATGATACCCTCGCCACCTTTTACAAGCCCCCAACTGACTCTGAGCTCTCTCTCTCTCTACAGTAACGATGATACAGCCCATGACAAGTTCGTCGAAGTCGCCGAAGCCTACGAAATTCTCAGCAACTCTGAACTCCGCCAATTCTACGACCGTCATGGTTATGATGCCGTGAAACAACGCCAAAACCAGGGTGGCAATGGTAACGCTGGCCACGACCCCTTCGACCTCTTCAGCCGCTTCTTCGGTGGCCACGGCCACTCTGGCCGCTCCTCTGGTGAACCTCGCGGTCACAATGTCGAGGTCCGCGTGGAGATCTCCCTCCGCGACTTCTACAACGGCGCCACTACCGAGTTCCAGTGGAACAAGCAACACATCTGCGAGAAGTGCGAGGGTTCCGGAAGCGCAGATGGCAAAGTCGAGACGTGCGCTAGATGCGATGGTCGCGGCATGCTCCTCGTGAAGAAGCAGCTCGCGCCCGGCATGTTCCAGCAGATGCAGATGCGCTGCGACGTTTGTGAGGGCAAGGGAAAGACAATCAAGCACAAGTGCACCGCCTGCCACGGCCAGCGGGTTGAGAGAAAGCCCACGACAGTGACGCTCAAAATTGAGCGAGGTGCGGCAAGGAACTCACGTGTGGTATATGAAAACGAGGCTGATGAGAGCCCTGACTTCGTCGCGGGCGACCTCATCGTTCAGCTGTCCCAAAAGGAACCTTCGCTGGTAGATGACAACCCGGACAAGGTGGACGGTGTCTTCTTCCGCCGCAGGGGAGATGACCTATACTGGACTGAGATTCTCTCCCTTCGGGAGGCGTGGATGGGCGAATGGACACGCAACCTCACGCACTTGGACAAGCACGTTGTGCGCTTGAGTCGCAAGCGCGGCGAAGTCATCCAGCCCGGTCATGTCGAGACCGTCGTCGGTGAAGGCATGCCAAAATGGCACGAAGACGGCGAGAGCGTCTACCACACGACCGAATTCGGCAACCTCTACGTCGAGTACGTGGTGGTATTACCGGACCAGATGGGCAAGGACATGCAGGACGACTTCCATTCCCTGTGGGAGAAGTGGCGAGCCAAGAAGGGCGTTGATTTGCAAAAAGACAGCGGTCGACTTGACGATCAACATGACGAGCTATAGCGATGAGGGACGGTTGAATGAATCATTCAGTTGCAAGATTTCTTCGGGTACGTCTTTTTGGATGGCGCAGCGGTGGTGGATTGTACACAAATAAAAGTATACCAGCGAGGGCACTCATACAAACAAGAATTATCTTATCTAGACAATGAGACCAAGTTTATATGATATGTTGTTCATGCATCGCAGCGAGAACGAGATGGGGCTTCTTCCCAACTATAAAAAGCGGTTAACGATTGTTCAATTTTGGTCCAAACAGGGGCCCAAAACATGATTGATTTCCTATGTACCACACGAGTGCATGAGTTCCAGATACGTAAAGTATAAAGAGAAAATAAGTTGATTGTCGTTTCTTCTATATAAATCGTTATGTATATAGCTTTGGTCATCAAGTCGTGTCATGTAGGATCCGAAAATAGTCATCAAAGTCAGATATCCTCCAACAAACTGTAACCTTAATAAACCCAGTGAAACCAAAAGAATAGATGGGTGAAAACAATATCAAAAAAAAAAAAAAAAAAGAGTCATTGAATCATCATCTCCGCCGTCGTCTCCTCCTTTGTTCATATCTTGGTTTGTCATCATCATTAGAACTTCGACTGTTACTCCTGTTCCGATCTTTGATTGCCTCTCGCTGCTCTGGAGCAAGTAAACCCCCGAGAACAGTTCCCAAAACACTCATCCAACTTTTTTGTCCGTCCAAAGTACCCGTCATGTCGCGTACGAAACGATCCACCATCTCACCATCAGTACTTCCAATGTGCCATGCTCCTCGGGCGCTCCAGTCTCCACGATGTGGCGGCACATATTCAAAATTACCACTTCGACTAGTCCACCTGGCATGATTGGGAGAACGGCTATCAAATCGCCTACCATTCTTGTCGAACCGGTCTGGTAACACCTCAACTGTGCTATCTGAGGACGAGTCATCATCTTGATCTCTGCGTCTACGTCCACTGACAGAAACATCAGTGGACAAAGGAAATTCCGATGAAGATTGATGGCGGCGGCGTTGACGCTGCAGGAACGGAACAAGACCATACTTTGTATCAAGGGCATCTTGTTCAGCTCGTCGACGCGATTCTTCCTCTGCTGCCGCTGCCGCTGCCGCTTCGGCTTGCTCACGGTGATGCCGTTCCATCGTCATCTCACTTCTCGGCGACATCGGACCAAAGAAGACCGACTTTTCAACTCCAGATAGCGTACTATCCGGTATTACGAAATCTAGTACGGTTTTAGCATTCAGTCACACTTTTATGAAGCCTCCCAAAGTACGATGTAACGCACCCTCGTCTATCCCTCGCGCGCCGAGGCCGTGGAGAGGTTTACTCACTTGATCAGGTGGAATTTGACTACCAGTTTGAGGAGGGCCCGGAGGCGGTGGTGGTCCTGGAGGGGGTGGTGGAATATGACCCTCGGGAGGCGCTGCTCGCGGCGCAGCGGGTGGAGGAACGGGATATCCAGTGTAGTCTTGGGGAACATACGGCTGGAAATCTCTGAGCGTTTCCGGATGGCGTGGGAACTCGGTGCTTCCAGCAGGACCTCCTTCAGTTGGGTACGGCGGGTAATATGCACCTCCTGAGGCCAAAGGAGGTGATTGTGTGCGATGGTCGTCAAAGTATCGCTCGTCATTGAAGTCTACACAGTAGAGGTCAGTAAGTTTTGTCATACTATACTGAAGCACATCTTACCTCTTGGACGGTCCCGAGACCTAGATCTGTGGTCCCGGTTTCGATCTCTACTCCTCTCCCGACTCCGAGATCTATCTGCATTCACGTCTCGCTCTCGCTCCCGCCTCTCTCTCGATCTTTGCTCTCTCTTCTCCCTGTCTTTCTTGTCCTTGTATTCCTTGATCCCGAGAGCTGCGGCTCCAGCAGCCGCAATGTTTCTCAGCTGGCTTTTGCTTCGTTTCGTGCCACGGTCCTCCGACGGAGTAGAGGACCCGGAGCCATCGCGATCCCGTCTTCTGCGCCGCCTATGTCTACTGCCCCTGGCATCAGACTCGTAGCCTCGCGATGCAGAACGCGGGCCCTCAGGGGCGAGCGGGTCGGTGCCGTATTCAACTATGCCTAGCTGAGGGTCAGTCCCGCGCTCTGAGGGGTTGGAACGGGAAATTGACCTGTTGCGGCTGCGGCTGCGGCTCGCGCCTCGCGAACCTCGTCGGCGATGGTAGTCATCATCGTCATCACTGCTATATCTGTCCTCCCTTTCTTCTTGCTTCTTCTTCTTGTGATCCTTGTACACCTTTCTAGCAATACCTGCTGCTGCTGCGCCACCAGCAATCTCTGCAGCGCGACGGAGACGAGATCTGCTGCGAGAGCGGCTGCGGCTGCGGCTTCGGCTGCTACTACTGCTGCGAGAAGAACCTCGCGACTTGGACCGGTTTCTAAGATGTTTCACAAGACCAACCGTCGCTGCGGTGCCGAGAGCAGCTTTGGCAGCAGTTGAGAGGCTACGGCGGCGGCTGCTCTTGGACTTTGTAGATCCAGAACGTGATATCACAGTCCGAGACCGAGACCGGGAGTAGCCACCGTCAGAGTAGTAGCCACCGCGATTGCGACTGCGGCCACGACGTGCCTCCTCTTTCTCGATTTTGTTGGACTGGTAATATTTGGCTGCGCCAGCAGCGGCAAGAGCTACCGCAGCAATGCCGAGGCCCGTTTTGAGTCGAGAATGTCGATCAGGAGACTCGTCATCGCCCCAACGGTCTTCATAGGCGCTATGAGCCCTCCGCAGGGCCTCAGTTCCCAGAGCGCCGAGAGCAGCTCCCGCAATGACTTTTTTACCTCGGTGATCCGGTAGTTCACCATAATCGTCCCGGCGACTATTCAGCAAAGCAGTGATACCGGCACCCGCGAGGGCACCTTCAGCCAGATGTCGCTTATGATGATGAGCACTCTCGCTTCGCTCGCGGCGGTGAATCACGGTGCGTTTGACATAGTAATCGTCATCATCGCTGTAATAGTCATGACCATGGCCATGGCGCCGGCGATTATATCGTTCAATAGAATAATCGTGATGGTGATGCCCGCCATGCTCTCGTTTCTCTCGACGATAATAGTACTCTTCATCTTGCGGTTCTCTTCGGATAATCTCACGAGGCTGCTCCTTTTCTCGGATGACAACAATACCGGGTTCCTGGCGAGGTAAAACGATGGGGGGAGGAGATGGGGCCTCTTGAACAATGATCTTCTGTGGCTCTGGAGCACGTTGACGAATGATGACTGGTTGAGGTGGAGGGGGGAGAGGATCAAGGGGACTATAGTACTCAGTTTCCTTTCGATAACGTTCCACTTCGTAGCCGTCGCGATCGTCAACACGCTCCTCTACTCGCTTTTCGACTCGGTAGTCACCGTTATCGCGACGCTCAATGCGCTTTTCATACTTAACATCGTCTTCGACCGGGGGTGGGGGTGGAGGAAAGCGAGTAGGGCGGTTCCAGTCTTGCTCAACTCGCTCGATCTCTTTGGTATCATAGGTGGTGATCCGGGGGTTCGACATAGGCGGAGGTGGAGGACCAGGGTAATACTCGCGGGTGTCCTTCTCATAGAAGCTTGTACGGGAGCGATCTCTTCCTACGTGTGACCCTAGAGCCGACCGGGAGTGATCTGGGATTCATGTAAGTCCTATCTGAAGTTTGATATTTCAGATGGTGGTAAAAAGGAACTCACGAGATCGACGATCATCGTCAAATTCATCGAATTTCTCCGTGCGCTCATAGCGGTCAACTCTAGCCGGCTTCACTTTATAACGACGAACAGTAGTGGTAGTACGGCGGTCATCTTCAGAGGAACTGTCAGAGAAATCGCGCCCACGTCCGCGCTCTCGGGAGATGCGTTCTTGGTAGACGTCAGCCATGGTGGGGGCGGGGCGGACGTAACAACCGAAAGGGCAAGTTCTGGCTGGAGGAGGACAAAAGAAAAAAGCAGTAATCAACTCGGCACAATAACGAGGAAAAAGAAACGGAAGGGAGGCGATTGAATTTGGATGCCCAGATGGTGAAGTAAGGGAGAAAGAAGGAGGACAAGGTATGCAGGTAGGTAGGAGGTAGGTAGGCAGGGTAGGTAGGATGAAAAGTGCGGGAGGGGTGGGAAAAGAAGTGAGGGAGGCAATGACGGAAGAGAGACGTCGTCGGTCGGCAAGTGCTGCTATCCCGGTTCTTGCTTGCTTGCATGCAGCAGCCAGAAGCTGGAACCAGGGTCTTGGACTGGCTGGACCGGCCGCACTGGCCGCACTGGCTGCACTGGCTGCACTGGACTGGTTGACTGGAGGCTTTCTGGGCACGTCCAGTCAGTCTCCAGTCAGTCTCGTAGCTAGTCGAAGTCCCGCAGGTCCATTTGCCATTTGGGAGGGTCACCAGCTCTTGCCCGTCTGATGCTCGTTGGTGGGGCCCAGCTTTGTCAGGCAAGTCAGGTCACCATCTCATGCAGAGAACGAATGAATCCATCCTGGCGCTAGTCAATGCTGACTGACAGCCCTGACTGTACAGTAATAGGCAATACGAGTCTGGGGCACCGAGAGAGATGGCCACGGGTCGGGCGGGACGTGATGCAAAGCAAAGGAAAGAAAGAACGGGGCATGGAAGACTACAGAACGCCCATCGTGGCTGAGACTACTCCATACAGATGCATGCAAGGATGTACAGTAACTACCTTGCCTGACTATTTGACAGCCACCGAAGCGGCTCATGAAACCTGGATGGTAAAATTCTGATGGGACGTCATGCCTTGCAGCAATATTTTTGATATGCAACTTGTAAACCATTCACCAGCATTGTTGCCCCTTCAAAGTCGTCAGTGGCGCAACGACTTACATGGCTTTCAGCCCTGGATAGGATGGGAAGCTTGAAAAAAGAGAGCCTGACTCAACCTTAGGGGAGTTGGCAGCATGGTAGGAGATGAACGAGGCCCAACAAAATCAAAACCAGAGGAAGGGAGAGAGAGAAAAAAAAAACTAAACCACTTCCACATGACAATGATATCTCCGTGTCTCAAATAGTGAAAATCCGTCAAAAAAAAAACTGGCGAATCACCTTTGCGCAAGCACACACCTGAGTTCAGCCCTGCCCGTCGTGCCCGTTGTGCCCGTTGACGGAGCCCACAGAAGAAAGGTGGAGGTACTCTGGAGTTAGTGGAGGAGGCGTTCTTTCAACCTCTGGGAAGGCCCGGGCCACACAGCCCAAGCGAGCCGCCTTGAAAGTCTGTTGGCGAAGGTTATCAACCAGCTCGGGAGATGGGCAGCCCCCTTCCCACGCGCTTTTGGTAGGCTGTGTTGTCAATGAAGATCCACGGATTTGGATCTGTGTTCGTGCCCATTTGTTTCGGCATGGAGGACCTTGCAAAACCGAATTCCAAGTCATAAAGTGTGTCTTGTGTGACTAACATCGGCTACAGTACTGGCCCATCTCCCAGCCCCAACTCACCCATCTGCAAGTCAGAAGTCACATTTGGCGCTACTTTGCCTACATCGTTAGCTACCTAGCTACCTAACTTACCAGCCTTGGAAATTTTCTTCCAATCCAGTTGCAACCAACTACACCTTTTTGGCCGATACTGTAATCTGTACGGCCCTGTGTATCTACGTACTGGGTATAGCATGTGCATACTTGCACAGCGAGAGCCAAGGCAAAACGAGACTGGCGAGACAAGCGATATGCAGACCACCAGATTCGATGACGTCCCTTAGCCCCCCCTTTCGGTTGGGGATACACTGTAGTGTGACATCCAGCAAGGCGCACATCCACGGTGTTAGGCTGTTTACCTTGTCTCATTTGACTCAGCCAATGTATTAAGGTTCTTGATGAAGTGGTGTCGTCGTTGCAGAAGAGGAAGTGAAAGTCGGGCTCCCAAGGCAGAGGAGCTGATGATGTCCTCCCAGGCAGAAGGGCAATATCGTCCGCATCCGCCTGCAGCTCGCATTCGTACTAAAGAGTTACATCCAGAATCATGGTCTACCTAACAGTAAATAGTAATTATTCACCGTGTGCCGTGCCCTATCAAAACCCAACCCTAGCCTTGGCTTTGCCGGTTTGTCAATGTAGCTAGCGAGTTGCGATATCACAGCCTGAAAGCTCCATTATCATCGCCACAGCTTACCTGCCATTCCTTACCATGATCCCGACTAGGGTGCATGCTGAGATGCCGTAGCAATTGGCCCTTCAATCCACCCAGCCCACCTTGGAAAAGTGATGTCGTCATAGCTCCCATCCAAATCTCCATCTTCTTTTTTTTTTCTGGTTCAACCCCCCCACTTCCATGATGTATCTCTATAATTCAAGCTGCTGCTTGGTCATGGACAACTTGGTCATCAAAACATGAGCCGTGGGGATTTTTATCATGGAACATTCTCTCCTACAAATCAGACAGAAAAAACACGTAATATGATCCTGGCATCTTCACGAGGCAATGCCGAACAAATAAAAAAAAATCGACCATGCCTCGATTAGTGTCACCAGACGCCATCGCGCGGATGCATCATCCACATGATGCCGGCCACACCGGCCACTCGAAAATCTCATCGTTTGAACAGGGATCCTTCGGGCAGAGTGGATTGTGTACCCAACATCAGGACTCGACATATGAGGTTAGGGTCTTTCAAACCATGAGGCTCAAAATGGCAGCCTGCTTGTAGAGCCGTGTTCTCGAATTTATTTGCCGTACCCTGATGTGGTACAGAATCACGGCATGTCTTTCAGGATGGAAACTGAAAGTTGGTTGTATAAGAGCGTTAAAGGGCCTGCTATGACGGTAAGAGATCCATGCTTCCTTGCTTCTTAGAGGTCGCGCGAAAGGCAGATATATATAAATGCCTGCAAACTGCTTATAAGGTATAGAGGATAAAAGGCGGAAATCCCTTTCAAGGTATGATGAATAAATTGCATACATGCTTCGTGATAGATATTCTCAACACAAGATGTACAATGTGTAATCTTCTATGAAATACTATACCCATGAGACGCCATATTCATAAGATACTGTGTCCATCCACCTGCTCCATACCAAAGGCAAGGCCACAGCGAAGTACTCGGAGGAGAGATTAGTATCTGTGAAACCAAGCCTCCACTTGACTCTTTTCCGTATTCGTCATCCCAGTATCCCGTATCATATTCAATTTCTTGGGACTATTACTGGATATTTCCTAACTCTATCGACTCCATCTCCAGCCTTACGAAAAGTACAAGGAAGGCTATTCCATGAGAACATATTAGACGGTGAGGAAGTCCCTCAACAAGGTCTTCCCCCTGATTGTTTCGAAAGAGGCTTTAGGACGTTAACATACTCTGTAGAAATATTATTCGTGCATTTCCAGCATGTGTCCTTCATAAAAACTCTCTGCATCGCATCTCACAGCAACTAGTTCAGGCAAATGACTAGATAAGCGGAAGGTTGGTCTCACATACTCGTCTCGCGTCAAGATGGTCAGTTTTTGAACTGTTGTCTCGTTTTTCTTTATCAAAATGTATATCCAGATTCCCAAGGATCCCTCCCAAACTCCAAGTCAGCAAACATATACAGTCCCAGGCCCAAACTCCGGCTGGCCCTCTTCGTCACTGTTGCTTTATAGCCCGCAACTCGTCCATCATGCCGGTACTCAATTAAACAAACCATTCGTAATGACAAAGTCTATTCATCATACCCATGCTTGTTCCCCAACACACCAACTCCACCGCTACTCCGTCTGCGCTTGCCCATAACCTCACGAACCCAGTCGCTCAGCGTGAACCCCCAATGCCCTGCAACCAAGACACCGCTGACAACATTGATAATCTTGACCCAGAACGTAAAGAAGCCATCACGGGTCTCATGAACGGATAGTAGAATAGGCTCAATGTCGTACTTGACAAAAATACCAGGAACCCATCGCTCATCTACCTCCTTGCTCTGCTCCGTCACGGCATATTGGTTCGTTACGATTTTTCTCGAGTTGACGCTGTAGATGGTGGGAACGACAGAGAGGAAATATTGGAACTTGTGGAAGTTGGCACTTGCGACATTGACGGTGCGGTCGAGGGGGTTGACGAGCGAGGGATAGAAGGGGCCGTATGAGAGCTCGGAGATGATGTGAGAGAAGTTGAATTCTGTAGTCAGTTAGTCGATGAGAACCAAAAGTTAAGGCGGTCCACACTTACTGCTATGGTCAAGATGCTCGCCGATCTCTCTGTATCCGTGACCTCGAGCAGTGATGTGGAAGTCACCTTGCACTTTGTTCAGATCAAGGCTTCCGTAGATACGACAACTGTCCGCGTAGCCGCCGCTGAGACGAGGGGTCTTTGCCCACTTTGCCTTCTTCTTGCCGAGGGCGACAATATCATGGACATGCTCCTCGCCGAAACCCTCTTCCTCGTAACCCAGACTTTTCCAACCAGCATTGGTTACAATTCTGCCATGACTGTCCCTTCCAAGCTTGTGCACTCCCTTGTGGTCGGCCCACTGTGTCCAAATCGTAGGATCGAGATGCAATCGCTTGGCAGCAACAATTCGGTCGCCTGCAGCGTCTTGCACATTCACGTGAACGTTGGGGCATTGCATTTTGACAACCATGTCAAGGTTGATCTGCAGGTCATGACCGATTCCCTTCTCAACGGCAAAGTTATGGCTCTCGGCGCCGCGCCACCATCGAGCAACCTCACCCCACACAAGGATAAGAGATATGATGGACATGGCGACGGTCCATTTGCCGCCGCCAGACGTTCGCGTGACATATTGTGGCTTCGATTTAGCTATGCAAGAGTCAGCGCGCGCATCAGTGTAGCTTCCAAGGGTGGGAGGGCATACGGAATGCGTCAAAGGCGCTGACAACGGAACCACCTTTGGCACCAAAGTCATCCTCATCTAGAATTGGCTTCTCCATGCTGTTCATCATCGTGTGATGTGCAATTGTTGGTTCTTTCACTTTTCTTGCACGGAGAGGAAGTCTCAACCGGGAAGTATATAAACTCGATGGATCGCAATAGTGGAATAGTGAATGAGGCCGTTGCAAAGTGTCTTGGTGTCCACCAAGAGGGTTGAATTGCTACCGCCTACCGCATGTCTTTCAAAAACACGCGAAAGAATTGCATCCAGTATCGCGAACCTGGAATTGCCTTTGCCCAGTAGGAAAACTAGGGACTTGGGGATGACAGACAAATTCGCCTTCTTGAAGCTGTTCCTGACGAAGCGCGAAAGGACAGCTTAGCTAAATGCATAGCAACTGGTACATCCTAGCAAGGGTCCAGCTGCTGATTGGTCAGATTTCGGAAGTGGGATAAAGTCATGCCGAACTGAGATCAGTCCCACGTGTCCAGTTGAACAAGCCCCAAATTGCTGACTTCGTGGAAAGAAAGATATGTGTGATAACTACGAAGGTCCAGTTATGTAACCCTATGTAAGAGATACGATTTTACATTGGAAGTCTTTTCTTCCGGTTATGAATATATGCCAGCTCTACTAATTCATTACCAGCGAAGACAATACACCACAAACTCGACTTCGGTGGACAGGTACCCCTTGACTCTGCCACGTGCTTTTGGTGCAGGCATGGTAGGTTGCCATTTTTGTCATGCAGTACCGAGTGATCTATGTTTGTACGGCACTTCGAGTTGAATTTCATTTGAAGGGAAAGAATAAATTGGGTAGTATTCGAGCTTCATCTTCAACCAACATACAGTAGGCATTGGTAAGCATCAACTGTGAAGCAATTTTGCAGTGAAGCTCAGAGTGCCACGCAAAATGGTACGTACGTATTTTCAGGGCCCCCTGAAGATTTCCTGTGCTCCAGTTAAGATCCACTCAACACCCCAGCAATTGGTTATACCATAGCACATACTGTAACCGTGCTGCCGCTTTGGACCACGGCAAAGGGACGGAGCCCTGAGTATTATGGGTCTGACGCAATCCTATGTGTATCCTCAACTGGACGAGCACACACGACCCCGAAAAGATTGAATTGTCAAGCTGGTGTCTGGCCTTTCTATTCTCTCATTCCAAGCGGCAAGCAACTTTCTCGACAGGTATATCAATTTTCATCTTTCACCTCTTACTCAAGTTATGATCCTGGATCCACTGCAAAGGGCGATCTATGATACAATAACGAGTCAGGATCTACAAGATACAGTCATAGCGCATATGTAATCTCGATTGCAAGGTCATTCATGCGATTTCCAAGATGAAATAGAGAGGTATAGAAGGAGAAGGAGAAGGAGAGAGGCACCAGTTCCTTGATTTGACTTGGGGGTGCATGTTGCACTCTCTCGTGTCTCTTCTGCTGGGTTTGCGAAGCCCTTCCCATTTGAGACGTGACATTTAAGAAATGGGCTCGGATGGCAATACGTATGCATCGTATTGGCATGTTCGGTTTCTAGAACTAAATACACAGCCTAGTCAACCTATTTCGGTAGATATTAGCCAGCTTAGAGCCTAGAGCTGCTCGTATAGGCGGCGGCTTGGGCTCCCGACAACACTCAACGATGGCTCATATTTTTTTACCACCCTTACCCATTCAGAGCTTTGGGTGGAAAGGGCAGCATTACTGCACAGAGGGTGTGGATAGCATTGTCAAAGTAACCCGTCAAAAGTATGCGACAAGTGACAGTGGTGACTATTCAAGCTCGCATGCGTTTGAGAAGGGCAAACCCGTAAAAGGGTAGTTTCACTCCATAATTAGTGTTGAAAGCAGTTCTGATCCTGAGGAACATGAGGAATCAAGAGGTAGCTTGGGAACTAGAGTGGGCCGCTATATGTCACTTTTCGAAGACTGTCTGAAGACCTGAAAAAGTCGAGCAATACGTAGCAGATAGTGGCGGCGGGACTGCCAACTTCCGATAAAGCCGTGACAATGCTGATACATTGCAAAGTACTTACTATTGTCTCTAAGGGTCAAGGTAGAGAGAACAAGGGTTTACTGTGCGAAGGTACTATGTACAGCAAGCTGGTGGCTCCATAGGCTGAATCCCTGCGAAACACCTTGCAGCCATTGTGCTATGCAGATTATGCCAGGACGCATGATGTGTACCTTACCTCCAAGTTACATTCACCTCTCAGCGCGTATCAATCAAGAACAATCAAAGCGCCTAGGTCAGCGGGAACCAGCCATGCGCATCTTCCAGGGGAAACCGGGAACCAACCCCTGGTCCACCCACCAAACACCCAGTGCATTGATGGAACCCTCCAGCCCGCCTTCGTACAGGAGACCTGCCAAAAAAAGGACTCCATCCGCTCCGTGGCAGTGCAACATTTCAGTGGGTGGGCGGATGTAGATTGTCTCGTATTGAGTTTGGGGAAATCACTTGGAACTTGTCGCTGGTGCCCCGTGGTAGTGGTACGTAACCTTGGAGGAGCCCATCACCACTGTTGAGAGGTCTCGTTTTTTTTCCCAGCTCCTCCGGGATTGATCATTTGAGGTTACGTTGTTTCTCAGATTATGGGCCTGACCCGTCTGGTCCTGGTCGGCAATCAGAGAGGCAAAAAGACAAACCAGTTTTTCGATGAATGAACAAAGAGAAGAAGAGGAAGAAGAAAAGGCATGCAGCTTGTACACAGTACCGCAGAGGGAGTCCCAAGTAATACCGCAATACACCACTACAGAGCGTTAGCCCTTTACCACGTCCCAGCCAACCAATAGCTGGGCGGTTTCCCAGCGTTCTCCTGTTCCACTCCATACCAGCGCAGGCTTCGCAGCAGCCACACACACCCCCTTGCCAACCCCCCTGTTCCCTCTCCCATTCCTCCTTAACACAGTTTGGCGTCACACTGGTTGGTCTACTCGCCTGTCCTCCATTCTTCTCTTCTTTTTTCTTTGCATCAACACCAAGACCCAGCCATCGCCATTGATCTTGGTGCCTCGACCACGCCCATCACTTTCCCCTTTCCTATCGACGGAAGGGCGCCACTCGTTTTCGCCTTGCCTTGTCTCGCCCTGAATTCCATTTACTCGTCCAGCGTCTTGCGCGCCTCCACTCCTTAACCACCCCCAACAGTCGGTGACGACACGATTTCGAATTTCTAAACTCACACGACGTATTTTTGAACATTTTACCTTTCGCACGCGTCTCTTTTCTTCCATCATCAATTTCGCCTTATTCATTCGACATGAGATCCTTCCTAGCGACCGGCGCCGCCGCCGTATCGCTGCTGGCTTCGGTCAGTTTAGTCAGCGCCGCAAGCCCTTACAGCATTGATACCGATGGTAAGAACCATACCGACCGGCAATCCGTTCGACCAGCAACAAGCCATCGCTAACTCGTCTCTTTTAGCCACTATGAAGTCGGCCGCTTCCCAGATCGCCTGGGACATGTTGCAATACTATCACGGAAATGAATCTGGCCAAACCGTCGGGATTCTACCTGGTCCTCCTCCCAACGGTGATTACTACTGGTGGGAGGCTGGTGCTATGTGGGGGACATTGCTCGATTATTGGAAATGCACAGGAGACAGTTCTTATAACGACATCATGACGGCTGCTATGCTGCATCAGGCTGGTCCTGATGAGGATTACCAGCCCGATAATGTTACCCTGTCTCTCGGAAACGACGATCAAGGATTCTGGGGCATGTCTGCTATGCTTGCCGCTGAGCTGAAGTTCCCAGACCCGCCTGCCGACCAGCCTGGCTGGCTGGCTCTTGCTCAAGCTGTTTTCAACACCCAGGCCGACCCATCGCGACACGACGATACCTGCGGCGGTGGCCTGCGATGGCAAATTCCCTTCTCGAACAACGGTTACAACTACAAGAACAGTGAGTGGCCACCTGGTCAACGACCCACCATCTCGCATCTTTTTTTTTACTGACTCAGTCAAGGTATTGCCAACGGCTGCTTCTTCAACCTGGGTGCTCGACTTGCCAGATATACCGGCAATGACACTTACGCCAACTGGGCCGAGAAGACCTGGGACTGGATGTGGGGTATCGGCTTCATTGACAACCAGAAGTGGGCTGTTTATGATGGTGGTCACGTCGAAAAGAACTGCACTGATATCAACAAGGCCCAGTTCTCATACAACAGTGGTGTTCTCCTCCAAGGCCTTGCCCACATGTATAACCACGTAAGTGAAGAAAAGCTACCGTACTCTCTTGATCTTACTAACATATCTTAAGACGGAATCCCAAAAATGGAAGGATAGACTCGACAATCTTCTCAAGGTGACGCTATCGACTTTCTTCCCTGGTGGCGTTGCCTACGAGATTTCATGCGAAGACCACGATACTTGCACCACAGACATGGTCTCTTTCAAGGGTTACGTCCATCGATGGCTTGGAATGGTCGCCAAGCTGGCGCCTCACACCCGCGCCACAATTCAACCCATTCTGGTCAGCTCTACCAAGGCGGCCGTCGCTCAGTGCAACGGAGGTACTGATGGCCGAACTTGTGGCTTTAAGTGGAAGAGTGGCGTATTCGATGGCAAGGTTGGCGTTGGCGAGCAGATGAACGTAATTGCCGCCATTTCCTCCATCCTCATGAAGAACACGCCTGCTCCAGTTACAGCCAAGACTGGAGGTACTTCAAAGGGTAATGATAATGCCGGTACAGGAGGTGACGATAAGTATCTTGGCACCGATCGACCCCTTGGTACCGGTGATAAGGCCGGTGCTGGAATCCTCACTTTCCTTCTTCTCGCGGGAGCCTGCGGAATGTTTGGATGGATGAGCTTTGGAGAATAAGCATTGTTCTGGATTGACGTTGATTCGATTCCGTGGTCATTATTTTAACCCTGAATATGATGGGGGTAGAGGGTTGGCACTTGCGATGTTGTTACTTTTCTTGCTACATTGAGAGACGGGAAGTATAAGAGCAAATTCCCCGGCGTTGGATTGGATTGGTTAAGGGATGCACATGGCCTGGCATGGCTCTTTTTTTTTGCTGTTGTATTTTTTTTGTCTCATACACCTGACTTTCTTGGGATTATCATGGAGGATCCAAATTCTGCCTATCTTCGAATGGATAAGGTGGTGGTATCTCATCTCCATAGAGTCTAGAGGCTCAGACGTTAGAACTTTGCTACATTCTGAGGGACACGGCCATAGTTGTCACGTCCTAGGTAGTCGTATCATTAAAAGAAAAGAAAATCTTGATCAACTAAAGTCGTGCCGTTCAGATTCAACCTTACAGTGATACGTTTGATCCTCTGCTTTCTTCTACCTATGAAGTGGTTATATCGCCGATGTCATGTCATGATAAGTTGGCAATTGAGTACGAGGAGTGCTGAGTTTCTTTGAGTCAAAGTAGACAAGGCACAAGGGGGCGTTTGATTTAGGACGTGAAATGAAAAATAAAAAAAAATCGCCTCTAAATCATGAGACATCTTCAATGTGTCATCGTAATTTCAACGTAGATCCGTCCCACGTCGATCCATCTAGTTCCAGTGTTGAGTGCATTCGACTGTGTTCACACTGAGATACAGTACATGGGTTTTGGGCGCCTAGTGGTAACCAATTCTGCCTGTTGCCTTTTTCTTTTCTTGGTTACCATGATGACCGGGTTTTTCTTGTTTCGAACTGACGCCGGAGTTGGTGATGCCCACATACCAACGATATGCGTGAGCGAGATAGTTGTCTATCCAAATTTCAGATTGTCTCCATGACACGAGGCAATTATAGATGCTCACACGGTTTTATCAGCACACAAATCTAACTAGAAGGAATCTTCATATAGCTTTCAGGTTCTCTTTGCCCAAATTACTGACGAGGCCTGAACAGCTGGTCCACCAACACTTACAGTGATAATTCCGAACAGGCGTAAACTGTATCCAAACCGATAACATTTATATAGCGCAATAAATCTCCAATATTATGAGATTAAAAGTACCCCACGAGTTGTCTGAACAAAGTAGAGGACAAGCACAAAAAGTCTACACCACAACGAGCGCGAAGCACCAATATACAGAATCAGACTGCAGTTTGGCAAGAATGTCAATATTCGTGGCAGTCATGGTCAGGTACCAACTATAATTGCAAGATTGATAATTCTCACTTTTACGCCACGGCATCTATATATTGTGGACTTAAGATAGTGCGTCTAGTTGCTTTTCAGAGGCATCTTGCTCGCTTCGCAATCGATGATATCTGCACTAACCTTGCGATTCATGTGTCTGTACAGGTCAAGTTTAATACACTTTCAACTCTACATGAATTTGCCCTTGCAGAGGGGAAATTCACTTTGATACTGGCCATGAAGCACTTCTATCCATGGAGCAAGTGGACGTCGTGCAAGGTTCATGCAAAAGAGAAAAAAAAAACATAAGCACGCCCGCGCAAATTCTCTAACGAACCTCAACAGACCCTTGAGCCAAAGTTAGAAGAAAGGGAAAGGTTCAACTGACGATTACATTGCTATGAGCACAGTAGAGTTATTAAAATAATAGAAAATAGTTTCTTTCAAATACCGCCTCTAGGATCGGCTTCCCTTGTGCGGATGTAAGTCGATGCGCGGGTTGGCAAACAAACTTGAAGCACCCTCCTTTTGGTCAGGGGACTTGAACTTGGCGACCAACATCGCCTTTCGCGTCTCAGAGCTCCATATTTCAGCTGCACTTAAGTGCCGTATCAAATGCCTTTTCTCAATTTTGACATATTTATCGGATGTAACCATCGTGCAATCAGCTTGTCTTGGTACTGTTACTGTCATAGCAGGGTAGTTAGCCCTGCATTGATTGAGGCCAAGGCGCATAGACCTCCAAGATAAGACTCTATGTAAAATTTCCATCACAAAAATATGCATTCCGTCTACCAACGAACATTGGGACATATTGTCAGACAAGTTCATACAGCCCTGGCTTTCTACTCCTTTGTTCGACAAATATGGACAGTGGAATGATGAGTAACCCAAGTTACTTACCTACTAATTACGGCAGGGAGCATGTTCAACAGCATCGAGTGTCCACCCAACCATTACCTAACAGTTTCGTTATCTCTCCCCCCCCTTCACACCCCCGGGGCCGTGAGCAGCAAGCCAGGCCAGGCCAGGGTTCCTTATCTTTGGAGATCGAACGAAGAGACGGGAAGATCCAATAAGGTAGAATCCGGGGAAATAAGCTTTTTATTGTTCCTTGGAGGCTCCGAGTTTGAGGCTGCAGGTTTGAGATGATGTGCATATGTGCAATGGGTAGGTTTGTGGTATAACTACACATGGTATTGTTCTACATGCAAGCATGTTTCCAATGGCGAGGTTGGGCAACGACGAGATGGCGTGAAGTCCATTTGGGGTGCCAGGCCAATGTTTGCACAGGAGTCCCTCTTCAGGGACATAAGATAGGTGTTCTGTTCAGTGAGAAGAGTCAATTGATAAAATACTTGCTGTAGTTCACGGCAACTGATACAGAAGGTGAGTTCAACTTGGGGCTATCTCTGCTGAACAGTGCGTTATCTGCTGCGTACAAGAGTTACCATACAAATGACTTAGTCTCATCTCATGAATGAAGGCAAGCTCCGACTCATCAACGGGAACAGCCGCCCCATTCCCCTTCAATGAACAATTGGCCTTTGGACTCTTATGTTTTCGACAAAAGGGGAATTGCGTAAGCTTCTCCTCTCCTTGAACTCTTATGCTCCCCCCCTTTGTTGTGTCTATGTAGGTACGATACCGTGACCAACCGCCTTCTTCTTGCATCATTGAAAGGTTCGCGGGGACATCACATTACCCACCTCCCTTCAACCTGTAAGTGCTACGTGGACGCTGTCCTGTATGGAATTGGATTACAAAGAGAGCCGAGTAAGCTACACAAGGTGGCAAGTTCCAGTACTACGTAGGAATCCAACAAAACCAAGAATCAGCCGACGAGATGGATTGAAACGAAGCGGCGAGAAACATGCAACGAGGCAGCGCGCACTACGTAGGTGGTTGTGGTTCCTCGATCGCTTCCTTCAGGTTGGGCCAGTCACGACGCCATTTCTCTTCAGCATGGAGCAATGAGCGTGGTCATTGCTTAGTTCCAGGGGCAAAGCTCGCCATCACGGGGTCATGGATCATGGATCTGCCAACAGCTTCGCTTCGTCAGTTGGTCGAAGGAAATGGGCAAAAAAAAAACCACACACAAGAAAATTTCTTACAGTCGAGTGACGAGCTTGGCGACCACTTTCCAGCAGCTTCGCAGTGGGGCTTATTGAAGAAAGGGTGGACGTGCTAATAATAATCACCCATTTTCGACCAATCAAGACACTGGTTCCTGGCATTCGTCACGATGAAGTAGGTTCGGTTGGGCCCATCTCTCAGACGCTACTGGTCGCAGGTGGGTTTCTATGGGGTAACTATTACATACTGAAAACTCCAGTTCCCAGGAACATACAGACCACATGACAGCGCCAAATCCATCACACGCCAGGCCTAACTGCCGTTAACTGCAAAGCGCCTTGACCCGTCCACCCCGAGCCCGCATCATGGGTCGTTTTTAGTGTCAGACCTTGTCTGCTCCAGCGCCTTGCTCACAGGGCACAGGGCCTCAAAGGGCCGTTTACAGCGCATTTTCTCTCGCTCCTCGCGCATCCTGGCACCGCAACAGGCAAGAAAAAAAAATCTCCTCATCAAATAATCTCCCCACCTGACCTCATGGTCTCCGTCTCCATCGCGCACCAGCCAAGCAATGGCGACATTGGACGAACCTGGTCCATCAGCCGAGAAGAAAAAAAAAACGCGGGGAAAAGGCACTACGCACTTGGTTCGTACGGACCTAGCTGAGGCGAAAGGTGCAACACGTTCCCACGCCCTGGCAACAAGGCCAGTTCCATGTGGATCGAGAACAGGAAATACGTAGCAGGAAAAAATAAGAGAGTGGAAAAAAAGCTTTCTCAGTCATTCGGATGACCCCTCTTTCATTTGACTGTGCGTGTCCAGGAGGTGGTGGCCTACCATTGTAGTCAGCGTATAATTAAGGTAGCTTCCCGTCCAACTCGCCTCTATCGTGACAACACCCTCAGTTTCCAACCACATACACATACACTTCACATACCACAACTACGACTACCGTTCTCGGCTTTCTCACAACTGAAAAACATTGTTTCCTTGTGAATAATCTGGAACATTGAATACTGCACACCTTCCAACAGGCTCCAATTGGTCTTCTCCCACCACATACACCCAAACAACTTTTAAGTCTTACACACACACAACACAAGACCTCAACATGTCCAACTACATCATCACCGAGCCTTCACCCTCCACCACCTCATACATGCGATCCGGCCGTGGTGGTGCCGGAAACGTCGTCCGTGTTTCCAAGTCTAACAAGACCTCCCACACCATCCCCTCCCTGGCACCCTCTCGTCGCTTCTTCAGCGGCATTGGAGGAGCCGGCAACGCCCATGAGGCCAGCGAGCGTCCTGCCCTCTGCCTCGACGAGGAGTACAGCCGCGCCGCCGCCCGAGACCTGGTTTCCACCGGCCATTGCGGCATTGGCGGCGCTGGCAACGTCTACCACCGAAAGGCCAGCGATGCTGCCTCCAGCAACAGCGACGCCAGCACCAGCAGCTCCATGAGCTCCAAGACCAAGCTCTGGGCTCGTGTCAGCAGCACTTTCCACCGAGACTAAATGGAAAGCTGCCCTTGAGCAAAAACAAAAAAGACACAAAAAGAAACCCCAAAAAAAATTCGGTGCCAGATATGACGATTGGCTTTACTCCTCATGAACAATAGCGACACGGCGTTTTCAGGACAGGAAACTCTTCCCTTTTTCCTCCTTTTTTCAAAAAATCATTCTTTGGCGGGGACCTCAGAGCAAATGGAATAAAGAGACCTGGGATTATTATTACCGGTTTTTATGTTGGCATATGACACTGGAAGACGGACGACGACATGATCATGTCGTCCGGTCTTTTGCAGAGCGTTTGTTTCTGGTGAAGCCTATTTATACCCCCGAGTAAACCACCTACTCAATGTTGCAAAAAAAAGTTGTTTGCTTCCTATGTTGTAATGTAATTAGTATATAGCTTCTCTTTCCGTCTCTTCTACAAAGAAGGGAGAAGAGCAATGGAAATCATACTGATGTGAAAAAAAAAAAAAAAAAAAAACATCACAACACAAAATATTCCAACACTACTTCATCCGTTTCTTCCGTGATAATCAAGCCATTTTTTGCTCATCCAAATAATTATTTCATTTGTGACCAAGTTCCTTCTAGCCGAAATGCGCTTTCCAAGGTGTAAGTCAAAATATGCACATGTAAACGGAACTGATATAACATGAGAAAACGGCCAATGCAGGTGGCAGATCATAACTCGTGCGTGTTACCCCTCCGTGCGTGTACCAATGGTCCAATATCCTCGTCATCATCAGGCACACGCAAGCAAAACATACATAAACCCTTCCTTCACCTTCTCCAACCCCCCTGGTCTCGCACGGAATAGCGATCAAGGGGGAAGACAAGGGGAGGGGGTTGTGGGGAAAATCGAAGCACAAATGCGGGGAAAAGGGGATGAGAGGAGCTGCAACACATCAAGGGTATCTTTTCATTAGGCTTTCTTCTATCTGACAAGAGGGGGATCCTTCAAATGCTCTCCACGCCTGCGCACAAGTTTGTTCTTTTCCTGGGGAGTTCTTTTTTTGGGGGGGTAATTGCGAATGGTCTATTAGAAAGAAATAACCGGCTGTCGTCAAATGTAAGGCCCTTTGTTGTTCCGCGTTTGTTTGTTCAGAAGAAAAAAAATGGTATTGAGAAGTTGTGAGGGATGAGAAGAAGGAGGATACACTTTTGAAGTGCGAGGGCGAATATTGGTTATGCAATGCAGTAAGTACGGTAAAGTGGTGGAGGAAGTTGGTGGTTGTTCTCGGTGGCATGGTAATGCCTTGTCATCTATCATCATTGCAAAAAGAGGACTCTAGGAATGAAACAGGACCACCAGGAGCCTGAGTCTAGCCCGTTCTTTTTCTTCTCAAAAGGAGCTCGAGGCTGGCTTCCCCATCGGGCCCTTCATGCTTCCTTTTCGTGGTATCTTCATCCACATTAGGAGTAATTCGAAGCTTGGGAGGGAACATCCCATGTGACATGGCCTTTATGTGAACTTGGTGTGAATGATTTCGGGGTTCTCATGCCAGTCATCAATGCTCACCCACATCTGTTTTTTTTTTTTTGGTCAGAATAATTTCAACACACAAGGATCCGGGAATATCTGAGATAACCATACCTTTCGGAACGTACTCAAGCCAGCAAGGATACTGCCACCAATCCATGTCGAATACTTTCGCTCTGGTGGCGCAAAGATCTTGATCCTCATGTCTTTTACCGCAAGTTTCTGAAGCTCCGTCAACAGACGATCACCGAAGCCCTTGGTCAACGTGCTGCCTCCTGAGAGGACAATATTGCTGTATAGGGATTTTCGAAGGTCAAGGTCCGTCCGGTTGATAGCATCGACAACAATTTGGTGGACACCGGGGTACTCGAGGCCAATAATCTCGGGGTCGAAGAGGATCTCTGGGGCCCTGAAGCGCTCCGCACCAATCTATCATGCTTCACATTAGCCCATCATCCACACGCAAGTCATTCGTGAGACTTGTCCTTACCTTGACACTATGACCGTCTGGGAGCGTGTATTCGGCGAATTTATTCTCATTCGGTTTCACACCGCTCCATTCCCTCTCTTCCCTTCTCGGATCACGCGCAACATAGGAGAGACTCTCCTTGATCAATCTAACCACCTCTTTCTCAGCACTAGTGTGGAAAATGTAACCGCTCTTTCGGAGCAAAGTTTGAAGGTATTCGGTCACGTCTCGGCCCGCAACATCGATTCGGCGAATGCTGCTAGGCATTGCGAAACCCTCGTATACAGGTACAGCGTGAGACACACCATCGCCAGAGTCGAGAACAATACCAGTGGTGCGACCGCTAGCGTATAGTGATAGGACAGCTTGGATGGAGGTGTGTAGGGCGGGAACGTTGAAGGTCTCGAATAAGACCTGGGCAGCGGTGTCGCGGTTGCTTCGAGGATTTAGGGGAGGTTCTGTTAAAAGAACAGGATGCTATCACAAAGGTTAGCTTTTGTTCCGCACATGATCAATCGCAACGGATAGCATTGTGTACCTCCTCGCTAAGAGTCTTGAGCCCTTCGCCATACACATACTCCCAGATCCTTTCCATGTCATCCCAATCTGTCACGATACCATGTTCCAGTGGATATCGAATCTTGAGTAAGCCCCTTAGCTCGGCAGCCTTCTGTCCTATAAAGACCTCGCCTTCCAGGGCACCAGCAAGTACCCTCAGATGCTTGGGACGGCCAACCCATGACGGGAAGTAACACTTGGGCAAGTCATCGCCAGCGAAACCAGCCCGAATTGTCCCAGATCCGTTGTCTAGGACAATGGGCGCATTGTGTAGCGATTCGGCCATTATAATGGCTGTTTGGTTCCTCCGGATTCAAGCTGTCGTGTCTGTAGCCTTGATATCTGCATAGGCTGTCTCAATCGCGTTTACCTTTGTCCGCTAAGGGGCCGTCCCTTGAGCTTCTTAGACGCTTCCTGAAGCTCACAGTACCCACCCAAAGTCAATATTTCTGGCATATATCGGCAGCGTGGAAAGTTTGAAAGGTCCTTCAGCTAATGGCATCCATGAATTTGTCCAAAAGTCAACGAGGTGCTGTCGTTAATAATTTGGAGTACCAGAGTAGCGCCCCCTGCCCAGCAACAATGTTGACCATCCACTGCTTCAGGAGGCGTGGCAGCTCCATCACGTGATACTAGATTGCTATTCGCGCCTGAGGCACCACAATTAAAGTGCTTCGCGTGAAAGCGCGTCTCCTCGACCCTCGACCGCGTCAAGAAGTACCATCATTCACTCCAGTGCCACTTTCAATCTTGCAAACCAGCTTTTGAGATTCTCCAAAACGCCTCTGCGACCGTCTTGTCAGCGCCGTGTACAACTCAATGATTGTTTAGGCTTTTTTTTTCCCCTCTCGCAGTTTTCAAAGCATTCATGCACTCTTGATGCTCTGTCAACAGATTGTCATTGCATGGTTTCCGGAATCACTCGCCCCAAGTCGCTGAGATGGTCAAGGCCAATAATAATCAAAATGCCAGCCCAGGCGTTTACAGTGCCACATACAGTGGGGTAGGTCTTCCTATTTGATCATCACGAAATGCTCGAGGAACTTTTTTTCATCGATAGCATGTTCAGCCACTGTTGGGGGGGCCTTTAACCGAAGCTTGAGGAGCTTGGGATTCGGGGTCTCTACGTTCATGATCTTCATCATACACCAACTCCACCCCTCCTGTCTCTCGATATTAGCTATATTTGTCGGGCCTCACTTACTGACATTGCAACTTCCAGATTCCGGTGTACGAATTTCAGTTTGGCGGAGATTTAAAAGAACATGTAATGCGAAGGAGACATGACGATTGGATTAATGCGACGCACATTCTAAAAGCAGCTGGCTTTGACAAGCCGGCTCGAACGAGAATCCTCGAGCGAGACGTACAAAAAGACGTTCACGAGAAGATCCAAGGAGGATATGGAAAATACCAAGGTGAGATTTTCATTTTCCCACTCTCACTAAAGGTTGAGCGCCCATCTTGCTAACATATATTAACCTAGGCACTTGGATACCTCTCCCTTCTGGAGAAGCATTGGCAAAACGACATAGCGTCTACGATCGATTACATCCAATATTTGAGTTTGTCCCTGGAGGCGAAAGTCCTCCTCCAGCACCTCGGCATGCAAGCAAGCCCAAAGCTCCAAAGTCAAAGCCTCCTCTCCCGAAATGGAACAGTAGGTTCTCACGTACCTCAACTCATTGCCATAGTCCGAACTGACATGAAGCAGACGTGCCGCCGCCCAGTCAGGAAGAGTTTATTGATAAGGGTGATACACTAATGACCGAGGATAACACACCGGACAACCTCACGATTGCATCAGCGTCCTATATGGGAGAAGATGATCGGTTTGATCTTTCACACACCACCACTACCGCTCAACGGAAGCGCAAGAGGGAAGATCAAATGCAAGAGCACACGGAACAACAGCACGCATTTTATGGAGATGAGCTCCTGGACTACTTCCTACTCTCTAAGACGGAACAGCCTGCAGTCAAGCCAGATCCGCCTCCGAACTTCCAACCAAATTGGCCCATCGATGCCGAGCAGCACACCGCCCTGCATTGGGCTTCAGCGATGGGGGATGTGGACGTTGTCAAGCAACTCAAGAGGTTCAATGCCTCGTCAAATGTCCAAAATGTCCGAGGTGAAACTCCGTTAATGCACTCAGTGAACTTTACCAATTGCTTCGAGAAGCAGACGTTCCCAGCCGTGATGAACGAGCTCTTTGACACGTTTGATGCCCGTGATTCTCAAGGTTGTACAGTGATTCACCACGCAGCTGTAATGAAAAATGGTCGAGTCTTCAATTCATCATGCTCGCGGTACTACCTGGATAACATCCTGAATCGTTTGCAGGAAACTTTGGACCCCAGTGCCTTCCAGAAACTGCTAGATGTTCAGGATAATGCTGGAAATACTGCCCTGCACCTAGCCGCTGAGCAAAACGCTAGGAAATGCATCCGAGCGTTACTGGGGCGCAATGCATCAACAGATATCTCGAATAACGAGGGCATTCGTGCTGAGGATCTGATTATGGATCTTAATGCTAGCAAGAAGGAGCGCGGTCCTCAACGGTCATCATCACCATTTGCACCAGATTCCCAGAGACATGCTTCGTTTCGAGATGCTCTTTCAGACCATCCGACCCGAAAGCCTCCAACCGTTTTCCAATCTGCAGCCGCAAATACTGTGCAATCACGGATTTCGCCGCTCATAATGGAGAAATTTCAGGACCTCGCCAAAAGTTACGAGGAGGAGTGGCGTGAGAAGGACGTTGCGGAAGTTGAGGCCCGTCGCATTCTGTCCAACTCTCAAAGCGAACTCAACACCGTTCGACAACAAATAGCAGAGGTTGAGGCTCAGCTAGAGCCTGACGAGATGGCAGCCAAGATTATGAGTGAGGCCAACCGATCAAAACATCAAGTCATGTCTCTCATTGAGCACCAGAACCGAATCCACATCCAAAACGCCATGGACATTGAATTAGCTCGTATCAATGGAGATGCATCACAAGAAGAAACATATGAGGAGCGGCTTGCCTTGGCTCGGCAGCTGAACCAAACACTAGCAGAGCAGAAGCAGGCGGAGGTTGACTACGTAGACGCATTGAGCATGGTGGGCACAGGGGACAAGATTGAGAAGTACAGGAGGCTGTTGAAACGCTGCCTAGATCAAAAGGACGGCGAGAGCCTAGATACCAACCTGGACAGTCTGATTTCCATGATAGAAGAAGAAGCGGACGTCCCTGACATGGATGGCTCGATGGACAGAGAGCCAATGGAATTGACCGTCGGCATGTAGATAAGTTGATTGGGCGACCGAGACTGGTATTCTTACGTACCTACCTACTTTTGTTACATATCCCGGGGTGCACAAAGCAGGATTCTCTGCGAAGCTGCCCGTGACCTCGACCATCTTATTGTTACGAATCTGTTTTCTCTTGTTCGTGCCTTCAGTCATTTTTTTTCCTTGCCCGTGGGATAATATATGCATAATACTCGAAGGACCTACCAAGTCAAATTGCGCCGTTACGAATGTGATTTTGAAAAATTAGCCACGCAACAGCATCCCATCCTACCGTGCTCTACAATACCCTATGATGCCCTGTGATACCCGGCTTAGATGAGCGGTGTGGTGTCTCATTTGGAGTGGCGATGATAGCGTCTCAGATTGGACCAAGCCTTGTCCAAGGCTTTTATTACAAAAAAAAAATTCAGCCAGCGTTGTGAGGCTCTAGAAGGGGTCAGGTGTGAGAACTATAGGTGACCTCGTGATTGCCAACTTTTGCTGGATTTTATCTGCACATTTTGATGCACACTGTTATTGGTGACACAGCGAGGCTTGGTCCACAGCTCAGTCCCCCAAACCAAACCCCCCCTCCCCAAAGAGGTGGTGGACGCGGGATCGACCTCAGCCAGCCTCAGACGAAAGTGTGGCTCAAAGGTACCCCCAATAC
This sequence comes from Mariannaea sp. PMI_226, assembly GCA_024336345.1. Taxonomy (NCBI): domain Eukaryota; kingdom Fungi; phylum Ascomycota; class Sordariomycetes; order Hypocreales; family Nectriaceae; genus Mariannaea; species Mariannaea sp. PMI_226. The sequence goes on from JANFOG010000005.1 coordinate 630,615, forward strand.
AAATGACTGAGAGGTGCTTTAGAGAGCCCGTCCTTCCTAAATGAGACACCTTTACGACTCAAATCTGGCGTGCCGTGTTCCAAAGCGGGATGGTCAGCTCAGCCAAGTGTGCCAACGACAAGCTGAACCTGGGGAGGGGAGGGGTGTGTCCTTTTTTTTTTCAAGGTGCATCGACATGACGATAGTGCAAAGGAATTGACTATCGCTGACTACCAAGGGCTCTTTGGTTTCGTATTAAGGTAGTGTTAAGGTAGTTTAGCGCTTTCTAACTCTCCCCCTCCCATCTCTACACATCTCTGTGTTCCCCCCTCTCCTTCGTTTTGGACCACTCGATGATATGATCCAGTAGCGGTCTGAGTAAGCCGCTGGGGGGTTTGTTCATGAGAAATGAAGCAATAGTGGCAAGCGGAAGGAGTTGTAAGCACACGGTGTTCCTTGGAGCATACCAAATGAAGGAGGATGAGGGGCAAAAAGTAGGCAGCAAGGGGGGACGAAGAGAAAGAAGGCTTTTCTGAATGGGCTCCTTGGATGCTTGGGTTTGCTGCGAGGGTGGCACACAGGACGCTTTTCTCCACGTGTGGATACAACAGCGTTGAGGCTCCGGGGGCCGATGCACGATCCCATCTCAGATCGCCCAATATCACCATGCCAGAGGGCTGAAGCTATACGATTTGGCGAGCGTGACGTCAAGGGCTTGCTTCGACCTAAAGGGGAGGGGGAAGGGGGGGGCCATTTCGCACGAAAACAGACGCTGCAGCACCGCAGCCCCCAATAGTAGCCCTAGTTTCTTTGGGAATTTGGGGCTGGCCTGGCTGTCCCTTGGTTTTTTTCTTAGTTCTGGTACTTGGGGATTTTGGCGTTGGTGTCAGCGTCGGGCGTCGGCGCTTGTTGCGGCAGCCTAGCGAACCAGAGAGACTTTTGGTTCGCTCGGGCGGGCATGGATGTCGGGCATGACATCGCCGCCTAGTAATTGGCCGGCGGTCAGGCGTTACTGGGTTCGCTTGTTGATGCATTCGTACGAATTGGGTTCAAGAAAAGCCTGAGCCTCGAGACACAGACACAGGTATTCCCCGTAAGTGAATTGTATTGGCCCTCAATGACTCGGATTGGTAAACACCCGGTTGAATCATCAAAAACTGGAGCGGTGCTATGCTGAGGCATTGATAGTGGCAAGCGCGCAAAGTCCTGTGCCCTGGGCCCTAGACCCTGGTCCTCTGTGTCTTGGAATAGGAAGAAGAAATACCGCCGAGGCCATTTCGGGACATCACAGCCAACCCTGGGAATCAATCAATCATACGCACAAGGGTCGCGTTTCCTCTTGCGAACAATCGGCAATGGCATTTTGGGGGCTAGCCAAGGAAAAGAAACCCCTTGACGCCCGCCCAGCCGCTGTGATTGTGCAACCTCTCTCTGCCCTAGTTGCCTTTTTCGAAATGAGTCCCGTCAATTTTACTCCGTACTGAGGGTGTAATCTATACACCCAAGGAGCAAAAAGAAGCGTCCAGGTGATGAGGAGCAAGGCTTGGGGGTGGGTTTTTGCTGACGACTCTCGAGTGAGGAGGCTGGGGGGCCAACAATGGGATTTCTGCCCTGATGCATAGCAAGTTCACTATAACAGGGGTCACAAACGTAAGACGGATGGACAGGAAGAGAGGGGCGCATCGCCTGTTGTGTCGCTTATACACTCTGTTAGGGGGGGATTCCGGTAATACATAGTATCAGGTAGGATTCAATAGGATGAGGGAGGCAAAAGTGCAAAACGGAACGCTCGGGGTGGAAAATGTCCCTTGCTGGTGAGCAAATAATACAAGGCCAATATGCCGTGGAGCGCAAGAGAAGCACACTGGTGCTGACGAAAGAAAGGAAAAATTGGAGGAGACGAGGTCACATATGACCGGGGGGGGGGGGGGGGGGAGTACTAGGTGATTATGTAGTAGCATAGCTACCTTGGGTAGTACTACTACGAATGCGCGTCCGTTGTTACCAACCCTAGCGAGCAAGGGTGGTGAGGGGTCTGTTGCCCGTAAGGCTGAAGAGGATGCTTCCATTGATACTCACTCCAGTCTAGTGTCTGTTAAGAAGTTGGGATTGGAGGGCGGGATAGAGCCTGTTCTGCCTCGTCGTGGATGTTTTTGTCCGAAATGATGGGTAAGTTACGTACGTAGCTTTCGAAGTACGGTACCCTCACTCAGGTAGGACTTTTTGGAGCGGCAATTGAACCATGAATATGATAGTATGAGGAAAAGACTGCGAGGACTGGGGCACAAGGATGCCTTGCCTGGCCTCGTCTGCTGATAAAACTGGCCTACCTTGTGTGCATAATAGTATGGGGGTGGGTGGATTGATGAGAAAAAAAAGACAGAGATGAGGGGCGGAGGGATGTCCGAATGCTCCGCGCACGAAGGAGTCGATTCCAACGTTGGTTTGGCTGTTAACTGGGAGGGCTGAAAATGAAGACCGACGGTGTGCAGCGCACATACGGGAGAAGCCATGTAATCTCATTTCGATTGTGACAAGTCAGTTGACGAACATTGCACACATCATAACGAAGCACATACTATGTACGAAAATACCTTGCGTAGGCAGTTAGTAGTCGGGACATGCAAGATCCCAACTGAAACAGGCACCACTTGCAGTGTGCAGCTCATGTCAGGGGCAGATAAAGCACTTGGGAGTTGTCAGCTCTTGGCTCGCGTTGGAATAAGTACGAAGTACGGAGGAGAAGCAAGTAATACATAAGGTACAGTAGTAAGACGCCTAGTAAGTGAGAAAGAAAACCAAGCCCAGCCTTTTTGCCTCTCTCTCTCTGTGCACGGGCACGTACGTCGCAGCCACAGGTCCCCGCTGCAACCCCCCGACGTAGTATCATTTCTATTACTAGGACAATTTCGGTCCCGAGATTGTCCACCCTGCACCATGCTCTGTACACTTTTTTTCTTTTCTTCCTTTACTTCGTACTGTAGGAAATCAGCTGTTCAGGGCTCTCAAAAAAAGGATTCCCCGCTTGAACTGCACTGTTACGGTATGGTGCTACGTAAGGACGCCTGGGGATCCGGAGTACTTGACAGGGCGAGATTAAAACCCCAGCCAAATGACTTTTTTACACAATACGACGCTATATCACGACCAAACTGCCAAGTTACTCGCCGACCAACGACTAGCCGCTTCATGACAAGCAGGTTGGTCATGGGTGATGTTTCGTGTCGACCTAACGTGCATAACTACTGCATCATGCAACCTGCAAATGGCACATTACACGCGATGCTCCGGCCGGGGTGGGATAAAAGAGGCAAAAGAAACAACCCAGGGGTGGTTAGAATAATGGCGTCAAGTCCACTGCATCCATCCCGTCGGAGCTGACCAACAAGACAAAAGGGGGAAGGGCGGGAAAAGAGGAAAAAGGAAAAGACAGGCCGAGAACAAGGCGATTCGTTATACATGAACGTAACCCATTCATACAGTAGCGTGATGCAAAAACAATGGCATCTCAGTCGGAGGCAGGGCCGTGCCGGGAGAAGTCTCAGGCTGACGAAGAGGGGATCTCGATTGGAGGTTGCCTTGGGCTTAAAAGGTGGCACAGGGTGGCGACACAACCGCAACTGTCCACTAGTTAATTGTAATTGACCGCACCGTCAACCATTGTCAAATGGTGGGTGGATAGAGGAGCTTGGACTCCAGGCTAAGTACGCAGTTCTGTGGTAGCTGTGGTGGAAGTACCTGGACTGCGTGGTTACAGGTGACTCTGACTCTGCGATTCTAGAAGCACAACAGATAATAAGAAGACTCGTCGCCCGATTAGGTTCTCTCTGGGCTGCGCGCTATGTAACAGCGCGGGTTCATTCCGTCAGTCGGTGTCTAGGGTGAAGATAACTATTACGTTGTCGACCCCACGCCTCCTCTTCAACACATCATCTTGCTTGTCTGCCAATGCATTTCGCACAAGGAGTGGACTCATCGGTCTTCTTCATTTGTCCCTCCCACCGCAGGGCCACGCCTCACCCACATGGCATGCAATATTTTTTTCCTATTTTCCAGCTGGGCAAGGTTCTTGGTCTGGGTCGTTGAGTCGCCGATCACCGGCGTGTGATTCGCTACCAAAACGCTGGGGACAATGTCTTGAATAACGCCAACTCCGTGACTAAAGAAGGGAAGGGAGGGGAAAATAGGTGAGACATTAGAAGAAAGAAGAAAAAAATTGAAAGAGCAGAAAGAGAAAAACGAATGGATCCTACAATACTAGCTGGTATCTTCTGCTCTACTCTTTTTGGGAACTCTCCCGGTACTCGGGTTTCAGCGCTCGCTGCTCCGGACCTCGCACATCATACCCTTCTGCAACTAGTACGATGGTGAGCAAACGGTCTTTTTGTTTCTTTTCCTTTCAACACTAGTCTGTATTTTGCTCTTTGAATATTCTTTTTTCAATGACCTTGCACAAAGGACATGTGAGACATGCAGGTAGGAGTAATGATGGCATAATTATGGGAACTGCGGCTGGATTTGCACATCTGCATGATGTTGTCACTGGCGCTCGCCTTTTCTACGAATGAGAAGAGGAAATCCAACACAGTCTGTGTGAGATGTACAGTATTGTGCATCAACGCGTATACAGCTTCTTTCAGCGAGGTGCTTATTTCCTTATAGGCTGCAGGTATAGATACTATGCATTACCTGGCATCGAAATGGATGGCGCACTGCTCATTTGGTCAGATCAGATCAGCACTTATTATCAGTTGATTGAGCACTCAGGGTACCTAGGTAAAGTCGGACTGGATGTGTACTACCTATATTGAAAGTCCCTCATAGCCTATGTACTGTAGGCAAGGTAGGTAGGTAGATGGGTTCATAGTACTACCTAGACATCTATATATATAACCTCGCTACCTACATTATGCCTGCCTTCCTACCTACCCATGAGTGTAGGTAAGTATCTATATCGTACCTTCACTTCCACTCCGACTACCTGCTGAATGAGGTAGTTCAAGCATGTACTATGTGCGCAGCTGCTAGGATCTTCATTGAGGAAAGGCACTGGTCTCCACATCCCCATCGTCCCTTCCCCCCTTCATCATCCATCTATGCATGGCCCTGCTTGCTTCCAAGGCAATGGCATGTCCATTGCAGCGACCCTAAAGTCCCTTACACAATGGCACCCCGAATTAGGCATAGAGCCTCCTCTTTTTTGCCGAACTGTGTCCAATCATGGCTTGCCAAAAGGCCGACTCAGCTGAGCTCTTCCCGAGCCTCCCACACCTTAATTTATCTGGAGGCAAGACCTCGTCACTCCATCATGTAAGGTAGGTATGTAGGTTGGCTGCTATTGTCCTCGATTTACCTGCCCCAACTTCAACCCTCGCGAAGCTGGCTGGGTTGGTTTTGGCAGACAGTGTGCGACATCACAGCCAATCAAACTGCCAGCTCGAGCTCTTATCTCATCTATTATGCGTGCTTCTTGGTCAAATCTGTCAAAACTTGCACCAACCAGCCATTGTGTCCGTACACGATGCACACGTCGGGGCCATCGTCACTTATGGGTCATTATAGGTACACTGGTATATTCGGCTATTCTAATCTGCATACTGCGTCTGATCCTGTTTCAATTCTGATTCTCACCCAGGACTTCCAAGCCACTACCGGCGTGGCGCAACCAGGCCCAAGCCCTCACCTGGAGTCTTGGAGAGCTTCCTGGAACAAGGGGTCTCGGCACTGGAAAAACAGAACGTAAGGTTCCCGATGCCGAGCGTCAAATTCTTCTGGTTTTTTTTGGTCAATGCGTACTCAGAATTCAGCCTGTGTGTGTGCCACATGATATTGACTCGGAATTAATTGTTTCTACTCAACAGACGCTTTCCTGCTTTGACACTCTCATCCATTTGATACAACGTCTTGGTACGATAGGTACTCCTATTGTACAGAAATGCTCCGCCCATGCGAAATGACCTCCTCTGGTTCAAGTTCAGATCCAAACGTATGTTGCTCAGGCGCTGCAATTACCTGGGCCTTCCAATCTGTAACTATTGCCCCAGACCTCAGGGCTCCAGGGCTTCTCTAATCTACTTAATTTACTATAACTCCAGGTCTAGGCTCTAGTCTTTAGGCTCGAAACCATGAGGAGCTTCAGCTGGCTTCGCAAGAAAAATGGATTTTATTAGTGGGCAGTGGACTAGCTGCGACCAGAATTGGGCCTATAGCGCTGCCGATTCCATTTCGATTCCACTAACACCTGCAACCCCCCGCTTCTAGGTGAGAACCCAAGCTCAACGGTGCTCACGACGCTCGCAACAGTGACTTGGCTGGCTGAGCGAGAACGGGCGAACGAGCTTCCGGATGGCAACAATTCGCTTGTCCTCCCGCCCTATTATTTTTGGCCGATGGGAGACGCCTTGCATAGATAGACGGATCTTGGTCCCACGTCGCACAAAATCCGGATTCTATTCCGCAGAACCACTATCAATAATGCCCAACCTACTTCGCACACGTTTTCTAGTTATTTAGCCTTGCGGTTCGCTTTTTGTGAGTCGATGAAGCGGATTAAGGAAGCCCTGTGGCAGGCAGTCGTTATCATCAATAGCTACATAGAGTGTATCATATCGACGATGATCGGCTGTATATCTGTTCTTCGATCCTTGTTGATGCCTGATCAAAACTAATTACTTGATGCCTCGATCGCTCTATCGAACCGGTTGCTCTCGTTGTTCGGACGATCCACCGGCATTTCCTAGAGCCAACGGCTCGCTGGCCAATTACGGTGCTGAGACACCCCCTGTCAATGAACAAGCTCTGGCAAGGTTTTTGTCCGACCCTCTTCTGGACCATGGCGTCGCTAGAGTAGGGCTCACCTCAGCTGAAATGCTCGCGACTAGCCAACTCCTCTGGCGCCACTCCCTTCAATCAGAGCAGACTGGGCCGGGAACCCCTTCTGCAAAAGACGGGTCGTTGACCGGGGGTACCAAGTAGCTTGCAGTGCGATCGTGGGGCGCTAGGTCCGCTCGCCCAGGGACGCTCACCTCTTTGAGTGCCTGTGACGCTTTTCTCTGAACGTTGCGGGCTGAAAACAGGGATCAAGATCTTGCACAGTTGCCCCAAGACCACATGAGACAGTATCATCAATCACACCCCCCCTTACCAGTTGCTTTCGAGGTGCACTTTTGGGGCCACTTCCTATTCCTCTCGCCCCCCCCTTTCCTTCCCCTTCCTTTCTAATTGAGCCCACGATAATCAAAGTCGATTCGATACATACTAGCCTTTTATGATGAAGCGGTATCTTGTTGTGCGCTGGATGTGGTATTACCGCTCCCAGACTCACCAGTACGGGATAGCCAGAAGTTGTCCCAGACCCTTGTCTTTGTCCAGTTTTGCACAGCCTACGCTCTCGATGCGATGATGGAGCGAACCTGTTCTGCCCACCGTTCACACACCATCTTGACTTTTTGCTGTCTAAAGCTTGCGCGCGTGTCGCCATGTTTCGTGCCCCTGCTGACAGGCTTCGGGAACAGCTCCGGGATCATACGGCATTCGAGAAAACACCACAACTGTGGTTTTTCTACGTGTAGTTTATAAGTGAAGCGAATCACAACAGTCTGACTGCATTGGCCATGGGATCAGAGCTGCGAATACGGAGTACAGGTTGGCCATGTTGAGCATGGGCCGCCAGCAATCCATGTTGGCTGTCGAGGCTTGGGCCAATGCCGAACCCTTGTATTTGGTTCTCAGTGACCGGGACTCCACCTCCAGAAGCCACTCCTGGAAGTCAAACGTCGTCGAGAGTATGCAGCCCGCCGCCGCCAAGCCCATCCGGAGCCGAAACCACAGCTAGCCTCTTTTGAGGCTGTCTGAAGGTCCGCCATTTTGGCTACCTACTTTGCGAACATACAGTATCCCAACCCGACAGAACGGGCTGGGCGGCGCGGAGGGTGTTGCAAAAGAAGAGGAGTGGAAAATTTGGGGGGGTCTTGTTATCCAGCGATCCGCCCCCGGACAGCCCATCCATCCAACACCGTCCACGCCTTGGGTCGATTTTGAACAAGTCTCGCTGGTGCTCAACAAGGGACGCTTTCTGAACTTTCTCTTGGTTTGCTAGAACCCATATAAGCTTGGGTTCCCCAACTCTAGGTGTGGGATTTGATAACTTTTGAGCTTCATTTCACCTCATCTCCTGTTCCTAAAAGAAACCACCGATCCATTGAAATATACCTCCTCCACTTTGAAGGGCTAGCCGTCGAGAACAACCAGCCGCAGACCTGGCCATCACACGAAACTCGTCCTCATTAGCGTTTGCGTTTCTACGCCCAGCTCTGGCGGCTTCTGATGTAAGTCGGGACAAATTCTGCCTACCCCAGGGAAAGGCTTTCTACATCAACCACCCACACCCGTTGAAGTTTGTGTGGTACACGCAAGCACCTCCTGCAATCCACATCGGACTTTCCTTTCTCTATCCTCACCATCCCAAGGAAAGGGGGGGTCAAACATATATAATTAGAAGAGAGACGGAAGCTCACAGTTTGCCCCTCAGCTTATTATCCACAGTCGGTTCTGTGTGCTTTGTGTCCGTCCATTCATCAACAGTCTTTTGGAGTCCTGTGATCACCAGGTCCCCCGACGAAAGGACTACCCTGTTCAGCCAGCTCAGCCTTCTCAGGCGTTTGGCCTTGACTTTGTTGTTGTTCGCCCTCCAATACGGCGATCACATACGAGAAACTACGAGGACCAGGTCACAGAGGGCAGGCAGCTAATACTCCGAACGCGGCGGAAGTACCATCTGACCGCAGGAAGTAGAGTGACCTCGAGCCGCCCCGCTGACGCTAAGTTTTGGGTTGACTACCTTACACGCCAGTCCCTCTTCCCAGTCAGAATGCCGGTAACAAATCGAGGAGTGGTGCAACTTACACCACTCACATCTACTTTTTCTTCATCTTCGTCTTTAACAGACTACTTCAACTCGCTGCCACCCTCCTTAGCCCATGTGCAGACTGCCCTCGCCATTTTCGCCCTCTTCGTCATCGCCAAGTTCTGTCTTGTGCGGCTCTTTACATGTTTGCGACGACTTCGCGGTGCTACTGAAAGGCCAATTTTGACAAGGACCAGTCCAGTCCTGCCTCACCATCGCTTCCAATTTGAGGCACGTAACATCAGACCTGGCTGGGCAATGGATGAGAAGAATTACGCGGCGGGCACAGCCGCTCCTGGGGCTGTGCCTTCAAACAATGACGACTTCAAGGGCTTCAAGGGGAAAAAATCAGCAGCGGCTGAAAAGCTTGTCATCGACACCAATTGGCCTCCCAGAAGTAACAACCCAGCCATCGTTGGCGGCAATTTCCCTATGCCTAGGCCGGTCATGTCGCGTCCTCCACCTGCACCGCCTCTGACACCGCCAGAGCTAAGCACCGCCGTCTTCACCTTTGAGGATCGCCCCCGGCCTGGCGACGACAGCTTCATGCGCCAGCCTAACCCTGATTACATGTCTTCTACTACTGGCTCGGACCTACCTGCCAGCTCTAGCGCACCATCTCCTTCCATGCCGCGCCGTCGATCATACAACAAAACTCTTCCTATCGGCGTTCCCATTCCTCAACCATCAATCGTAGGTTCCATGTCGGATGCTGCCGATCTCACATTCTCGCCCAGTTCCTACCCACCCACCAGTCCTTTGTTGCCGCCTGCCCCACCACGCGCAGGGGCTAATGAGATCGATGTCAAGGGCGAGATCATTGGCGTCCTGGACGGTGAGGGAGCGGGATGGACGAGACATACTCGTGTGTACGGTGGCGGTGTTTGTCTAGCTTGCGCGGCCTCAGGTGGCAACCATGGCAGCGGCGGTTTCTACGGCGCAACAGTACGACCTGAGGAGATGCGATGAATCTCTTCCAAATTCGGTATGATAATGAACTGGCACGGGAACTGGAAAATTTCGAAAGAACCAACCAAAAAAAAAAATTGGGGGGATAAAGGCAGACGGACTTCAGCAGTCATGAGGCTTTCAATGCGGTCTGAGATCGACCATGGATGAAAAGATTGGCGACAGACGCATTGTATACGGAGCAAAACATGGGAAAGGGGGTGGGAAAGGGGAGCATGTCTTGTTTTCTTTTGGGGGGTCTTATTGGTTATTGTCTCACAAGAGCTTTGTCTCCTTGTTTTTCTCTTTCCTTTTTTCTTGATTTCTTCTTCTCATTACGGTCTTCTTTCCTTTTTGTCCTTGTTCTGTGTTTTCGGGTTCATAATACCCCCGGACTATGTTTTCATGATAGCTACTGGCAAGGGGAATCACGGGAAGCATGGGTGATGTAATGAGCTTTACAGCTTGCTGTCTTGCACTTTCCCCTCTCATAGTTTTTTTTTCCTTTTTTGTTTTAATTTCCCGTACATAAGTTATATACTTGGACCAAGGCTTCTCGGCTTATGATAATGATGATTACAATTACCCTGATATTGGCCATTATCACAGTGTCTCCTATCCCTATGTCGAATTTTCCACGCCTGCAGTATGAGGCTTGAAGCTGATGTGAAGATAGCTTTGTATAGTACATATACCGAGTTGAATAAGCAGCCCTGTTTCAAGATGGCGACAAGAGTAACACAGAATATCTGGTCATTCGACCCCACCCATGTCATATGTAGATTATTCAAAGGGTAAGAAAGGGCCAATAAGCACAATGACCCATTCATTTTTACGTTTTCCATACCTAGTTGGACCGTATTGACAATTCGAATACAAAGCCTCGCGTCAGCCCTACTCTCAAGTTGTGCCCCGTCAGCCAGCCGCGTGGTTCGTTCATTTGTTCCACCCTCCCCATCTACCCCCCTGGTCACAAGTGCTTATTGTGACGGCTCATTATCAGTTGATGACGTTGGGTTAGGACTCAAGGTCCAGATGAGATCTGAGTGTCCGAGAGTCTCCGAGTGTTTCAAGGGAGCCAGAGCTTTTTAGGAATCTGGGGCCAAAAGGCAACTATTTACTAGCTCATTTTCCACCCATGTTACTATTTGAAGATGCTCTTAGGCGCGGACGAACAAGGCTTGTACATATACTTCACTTGGCTGGAAACAACTTGTTGGATTTGTATGGGTGTTCCTAGCGTCGGTCAAACTACCACTCCAGCTTTCTGACATGACTCTGTCCTGCTTGCTTCTTGCATGATCCACGCGACCCTCCAACCTCAAAATCTTACAAGAAAGCAGCTGCTGCATTGGGCATCATGGAACTCCACTGGAACGAAAAGGAAAAGGGCTGAGTTCCTTCTCGAGAGCGGGTGACATGCTTCCCCCGCCCGCACCAACACCACCTTGACGGCTCCCTTTGTCCTTCCGGGCAGGGAACAGGGCCCTTAGAGCCAGCACAAAACTCTTAAGTCCGATTTTTCAGGATTTATAGTTATTACGTGAGACGGTGGAAGAAGGCGTGGGGGATAGTAAGGCGTTGAGAAGGGCGTGGTAAAAAAAAACAATCATGACAGTTGGGCAAAGATGGAAAGGGTAATGGAAATGGCGGAGGCAGTGAGGACGATAAGGAAAGAGTAGGGAGTGAAGGGAAGCAAAGCAACAATGAGTGAGATCAGAAGCATCATTTTCGTATGAAAAGGGGGGGTTGGTGGGAGAACGTGATGACAGCAAGCAACGAGCATATGCAGCTGGATGATGCAGACCCCAAATGTCAGACTCGCGTCTTGCAGCACCAACTCCATACCTTGACTACTACATCAGGTGGTCTGATCGTTGTCCGTTTAGCCATGGGCCCAGCCGCCGCAATGTAGAACAAAGAAAGCAACGTAAGGCAAGACAAATCAGCAAAACAAGGGCCCAAGTTGCCAGAGGAGGTGGGGGATGGAAGCGGATATTATTTTTTTCCTCGCGCACGCTAGACCTTGACGTGAGCCAAAGGGCAATCCTAGTCTCATCCAAAGCCACGGAGATTTTTGTGTCCGATACATGTAAAGATATAGTTCCGAGTAATAAACCAAGAGTAAGAGGGGGGGGGAGGGGGGAAGAGGATTTACTGGTTATGTGATCTGTGGACCAAGTGCTCGGGGACTTTTGTCTAACGTGAGCGAATATGCAAGTGAGGCAGAGAGGAAGGGTACGGGGATGGGTGACCAATCTTTTGCTCTTTTTTGCCTTCTCCCTGACTTGATTACTTTTGAGGCTGAACTGACGAGTGATGTTGAAAATGTAGCCTCACGATACTTGAGGAAGTCACCCTCTTGGTAGAGTTGATATGGGATGGATGTATTTGTCATGGCTTCATAAAAAGGTACTCGTTCTGTTAAGGAATAACTAGAAGGCTCCTTTATTTGTTTTATCTAGTCTCGAAAACGCCTCGCCCAGCTGAAAATAGACTATATCCCCTTCTCAAGGCGTCTCTAGAGAAATGGCATCTTCCATATGGCTAAGATGCTCTTCCTTGGGCACGAAGATGGTATAGAATACACTTTTTTTAACCCTGTTTCGGACCTCTCTTGCTAATGTAAACTTGGCTTCGTTGACCATCTACTCTATGTAATACCCCAAGAACAGGACGAACTTGACTATCTGTAGAGCGCAAGATATCACAACTCGTTAGGTGTACAAACTGCTCGCAGCTACATAAAGGAGTTCTATATTTTTCACTTAGAGAAATTGATTGTTGAGCTGCATGAACTAGTAGTCCCTGTAGCTGGACATGTCCAAGTTATTTTGGTCATGTCCAGGCTCGCTGCGTGTAAAGGACCTATCTCATGAGGTCTTGACGCCTATATATACATATTCGCTTGTTATATCATCAAGAGATAAATTCTGCTAGCACTTCTCATGACACTCTTTCATAGCTACTTGGGAGTTACTTGCTCGCTGGCTGATTTATTTCCTGGAAATTACAAATGGCTATTGTTGAGTGTATGAACCAAGCAAGGGAGTTTTCGTGACAAGAAGAGAGAGATATCAAACTACTTCACGGGGGCCCCTAGACATACTAGTCTTTACGCTATTCAATATTGTCTTGGGTGCTTGAGCATTGATGCCCTCCGTATCATATATTGGACTTATGTCTTGGCTTGGCTCTCTATAATCATGCCAGTGACTCTCAGAGGCTACATGTCACAACCAAGGAATCTTCGAGTTCATCCCATGTCATTTTTATTCCTCCGTATACCATCGTTCCACATGTGTTTTAGTAGAATGATATGGCAAATGCTGTTGGTATTGATCCCGATGCACACTTACCACAGCTGGCTACAAGGTAGCAACTTTACAAACGAAACCACAGCGACCTTTTGGGTTGAGGAAGTGTTTTGACGGCTACTGTTACATCTCTACAGCTCTTTTTCTTGCTTTGTTTGGAATCGTCCGGTAGACTATATCCTCTTTTCGATTCTTATCTCATGGGTCTGTCAATACTGCGCATCGGGATGGGAGAGACTACATTCGGAACTCTTTCATTTACGGAGAAAACCAATACATTCGATTTAGGCGTGCTCTTTAGCTTCCGTTTTAGGTTATGCCATAACTCCCTTATCTCCTACCATACAGTTTCGCTTTTAAATAGACAATCACAATTGCTCAGTTCAACACTTGGTCACCGTCGTAATAGGTTGCTCCAACCTTAGTGCAACAGATGTTGAATCCAGTACTAGTGGCGAGGGAATTCCCGAAGAAAACTTTAAGCTCCAGTGGTTCCCGGTAGTCATGCAGGCCATATGTGGCAAACTTGAAAGAAGACGTGTATCACAAATAGACTATGAGTTGAATCATCGAAGTGGACACCGGTAGAACATGGAGGTTGGCGCCACAGCACGAGGAAAGTTGCGGGGAACGACCCTTAAAAATCCCCATATAGATATATCTGATAATGGCGAAATGATGCTGAATATCCTAAATCCTATGCGCTGGATCGATGCGAGAAGGATGGCCACAGGAAGGATTCTAGGTTTGTTTCGATCCTTCAGGGTAGGGCCGTACTCCCACCTAGACGGTGAGACAACGGACACCCCGGGACACGATTTCTAAATACCATGTAAATTGAGCTATGCTAGACTGGTGCAGGTTTTCCCCAACGGTCAAAGACGGGACTTTGTCTATTGTCTCGGAAGTCATCTCGTCCTCCTACTCCACTGCGTCCTGTGTTATTTGTCCGACTGTCATCATTGGCATGAGGCATGGAGAACAGCACGCAATCATTCCTGAAAACCGAGCCTGATATTGTTAGGATCGTCCATTAGGCAGTCCTCAATTTTGAAAGAACCCCGGGCAGGGGAGCTGATCTGCACCGTGGGTTGGTCACAAAGGGCTTCCAACTTGAACAAGGTAGTTCAACTCGGCTGGCTGCTACACGAAGCGAAGATCGAGGCATGATATGAAAGTGCCTACAGATTATGATAGGTCAAGTTGGCTAAAAAAAAAAAAAAAAAAGCAAGCAAGCAACGAGGAACGAAGCGGAGCCGGGGCCGAATACATGTCCATCCGCGCGTATGCACATGTACGTGTTCATTAACTGTTCGCTTTTTTCTTCTATGTCCAGTGGCAGTGTCGCGATTGGCGGCCGAGGAGTGTAAGCGCCGAGACCAATCCCCACGCGTGCCACATGTGATCAACAACAACTTTTTTGTTTCCCGCATATCCGCTGCTCGCACCCAATAGGATCCGTGGTTATGCTTGTGTAGTGTTGAGGGGTTGCGCTGCTTGTGCACAGTGGCACTGCGGTGTGGCAGTCTGATAGGACAGTGAAGCGTCATATGCAATGCTGTGCAGATCGAAGACTCCAGTTAGTGCTTTTCTTGGTCTCCAACACGCGCGTGAATTCGCGGTTCGATGCTCGATTGTTCACTTAGACGCGCTGGCACATTTTGGGCATCTTGCTAAAATTGAATGCATATACTAATAATGGTGTGGATGCTAAATACGCTCCAGTTGGGTCTTGAGATATGAAAATAGAAGATTTTGAGCCGTTGATGGAGGTGAACGGACTGCAAGAGCGGTGAGGCCAGGCAGGCCATCAGTTCGCCCGAAGCCTGTGGAAAGACCGGATCAGAAATGGAGCCGTTAGAAGGATCATAGCGTAGTTCTCATGAACAGACGGCCAATTCCGTGTGGGTGCCACAAGATCGATTTGCGCACGGAATAGGTGCGTAGTTCACAGTATCAAGACTGAGTTAGTCTTGAGTCACGATGGTCTGTAAAGTGTATACTAGGGTAGTTCTGGTAGACTGGCCTAGTCGTGTATCGTGCCTACGTTTCGTTTCATCTTGTTGTTGTTCCATGTTGAGTAAGGTGGGTAGTGCCCTGTTTATCTTCTGTATCCTGCTGCACATCCTTGTGCTAGGTCTTTAGGATAAAATCTTGATAAGTTCAACGGCTCCGTATTCTGTACCGTGGTCTGTAATGTAATCTGTACAGATTACCACGGATATTACTTGCTCTCCGAACTGTCCATGCATACGCAACAGTCGCCTGAGATGAGATGAAACAACACGGCACGACTTTGGGGTAATTGTCCCTAGTCATGGATGAGGTCAAGCCCTGGTAGCGGGAGGGCAACGCCCCTTATGTGGCACGTGTCTGCTGTGTTCAAGGACTTCAAGGGCCTTCCGATGGTTAGTCGTCGGGGATCCCAGTCATGAAACAGATAGGACGTGGGGAACATATGAAATCAGGGGCTGGGCCCCTAGGCTCCTGGTTAGCTTAGTCAAGCCAGGCCTCGTTGGATCTGTGTCTCATCCCAAGTTTGCCTGGTGGCGTAGAGCTCATGGACAAAATGGGATGTCTACCTAATTATCTTTCCCTTGTTCAATAGTTCATCAACCTCAACGAGCCTGAACTTGGAAAGCCCTCGGAAGACCAAAAGGTCCGGCTAGGAGAGGCCACCACCACTGGAACGGGAGGGACCGTTCCCCGAAATTCATGTCTCTCGTTGGCCAGCATGATGATTGGTGCATTATACGTACTATGTATTGTGACGCCAGTAAAGATACTCGTGAGTTCTTGGAAAGGCTATTCTTAGACAGGATAAGAATAATGACGATCCATACTAGTCGACGCCCACGACCATAAAATGCTTGCTGTATTGGATGCATGGCGCATGTTCAGCACGAATAATACATACTATGGTACATGATATTTCCGTAGCATACCATCCGTGAGAGCCACACCACGCTCATGACGGCCAACGGGTAGTGGCTGTGAGAGGTTACTACTAGGCTTTCGGGGATATAGCGCCCTAGCTAGCTTTCAGTGTGCTTTACCGAGAGCGATTTTGCTTGCCATGTGCCTTCGGACTTGGCATCTCATTCTCTGAGGTCACCAAAGAGGCATGTGTGTCTTTCGAGTGGTCCCGTATCTGAGAAAGATTGAAAAGCCTTGTTTGGTCAGCGTGTCGGCTAATTATTAGCTTGTCAGCAACCAGGACGGTTCCCAGCTTGCCAGCTTCCTCATGAATATCACACCGTTTGGAACAACTTCGATGACGCCTCAGTGAACATGGATGCCTTTGGGCAGGGGAGGTCTCCTGAGGCGTGCGAGCTATGATTGGCCTGGTGCAGGGGATTATCCCCTGAAAACCCAGCGCTGAGTGTAAGTTCGTTCTTGCAGGCATTGGAGCCTTGTGATCTCGAGGGGCACGAGGAATCCATCCGTATCAGGCCCTTGCATTCCTCAACGCCCGCCGAGAGCTCCTAATTGGGAAACAAAGACTACTGTGGTAGACACCGATCATGCAAGAGGGGAAAGGTTTGGGAGACCAGACCTCCCTCTCTGGAGTCGGGATTGCGGGAACGATGATGAATGATTGAGAGCCCAGTTGAGAGGATACCGTAAGCAAGGGCAGGGTATGGCATGGCGATTGGATAACTACTGGAGGACCGGGTCTGGCATGAGGGGGGCTTTGACTCACCCATGTTGCGATCCCCAAGTGACAACTGGCATTGGGTCCAATCCATCGCCCTTTCGGCTTTGTTCTCCACTGGAGCATGGCATCCAATCGCCCCCGAAGCACAGGGGGCAACTCGGGATCGCTTGCAGGGTGCCTGAGACGCTGAATGGCTGTGTCGCGCTACCTGGCCTGCCCGCTGGCGCCCGGGATTACCGTGCAATGCACACTTCGGAGTGCGTGGCCAAGATGTGGAGGAGCAGTGATTGGCCTCAGGGGGTTGACAAAGGACCGTTGAGGAGACAGTGATCGCATGCGGCTTGAATCTGCAGGTGTTTAGCCGACGCGTAGAGAGTATGGTACATTCATAATAATCTTCGTGCACTATGTACTGTGGTCTGTCGCGTTGAAGGGCCTTCTTTGAAGGCAGTTCGTAGCTTATGTGGGTGGGCGCAAGGATACAAACAAAGAGAAGGTGGAACCCCCGAAGAAGGGAGGCTGACGCCTTGCTAATTGGTTAAATGAACTGGCTTGGGTGCTCTTCTTCTCCACTCCCACAGCTGCAGGTTTGCACAAACGTGCGTGCGAGAGAGTGTGTGAGTGTGCATATTGAGAGTGAAAGTGGTGCCCAAGGTTGCAGTTGCAGTCAACAAGGGCAAAAAGGTGATGGGTGGGAGCGGATAGCTTGATTATGATTGGATCAATCCTTGAATTATGCGCGCGTGCGTGCGCGCGTGTATATGTGTGTGTGTCTAAGTGAGTCTAAGCAGGCCAATCCCACGGTATCAACAGGCACTACCATTACTTAAGCATATGTAGGTACAGAGTACAGAGGTAGTTTATTTCACGCAGAACGGGCTTTTGGTGGTCAACTAACTCCTTTGTACCTACCTCATGTACGAAGGTGACATTAAGATAGATGCTGCTGAGTTTCTTATTCGCCGTCAATCCCTTTCACCTCTCGCCTGGCTTGCGTGAGGGCAAGCTGGCGGCACCTTCATTCCATATGGTTAGGAATTAAACATGAAGAGCCGAAGAACCTGCTGGGCCTTGACACTTCATCATAATATTGCGCATACCAGTAGCGAGCGAATACCTGAAACTGCCCAGCTGGCTTCGATATGCTCCAATAGAGGGGTCTATAGTCTGCTCTGTGCAGGTTGCAGATTGAGGTTAGGCACATCTGAGGAGCAATTAGTACACGAACTGAAGTTTTGGACCCTTGGGATAGGTGTGTTGGTGCTTTGAGAGAATAGGTACAGTAAACTCACACTGTATATATGTACCATGTAAGATCTTGCTCTCGTAGACTTGGTGTTGGAATTGGTCCAGGCTGAGGGTGTGGTACTCCCCTTACTACATATTCCCACTGTTTTTCTTAGCGACCCTCCGCTACGCCCCCGGGTCATCTTGAACCCCCCCAATTCCCACCCACTGGGTTGTTAATTTTAGTGGGTGTAATCACTATTGTGGACGGTGGACAAGTTTCGTTTGCTTGCCCCTCGTCTGTTCTCCTCGACCCTGACGAGTCCTATCGCACCTCGCCTGCATGGCGTCACGCCCCTTCCCAGCTGGGTCAAACACGCCCTCCCCCCTTCCTTCCCCTTCCCCTTGCCCTGCCCCTTGCCCTTCCAAATCCAGTCAGCCGTACCTTCCTACCTACAGAACTCCGTGCTTTCCATTCTGTTTTGAACGGAGGATTCCGACCTGTCACTGACCACTGTACGTACATACATAGTAGATAGGTATAGCGTAGGGCACCTAACTAAGTACCTACTTACTGAGAGGTACATAAGATACTAGTGGCAGCAATAATACTAATAATATGTACCAGTTAGGTATTGGCATTTTCTCTTTTGCTGGCTCCGTTCGTGCTTTCCCCAGCTACCGGCACACATAACTCGCCCCCCATCAAACCCTCGTCCTTTGGCTCTGCTCTGCTCGCCGCTACTCTCCACTCCACACACTCCTCCCTCTCCATTCCCACTCCCTTCCCACTCTCCCACAATCGCTCCTCTCTCTTCCTCTATTTTTTTTTTCTCGCTTCTTCTCATCTCACCCTCCGATTTCTCCTCTCCACCACTTCCTTTTTTTTCCCTCCCTCCCCTAACTCTTTTACCGCCTGCTCATCCTCACCCGGCCTTCCTTCTTTCTTTCCTCTCCATATCTCTCTTTCCGTCCGCCGTCTCGTTTGCTCCTTTTGCGTTCGCGTCGTGTTGCCGAGCCTGTTTGTCACTGACACCTCCGCCCGCTCGTCCGCTCCTGCCACATCCACGCACGGCACGGCACAACTCAGTAGAACACAGCACAGCACAGCACAACACAGCACAGTACAATATCGCTCCGCCACCGCAACTGCACCGCGTCGCATCTCGATCGCATCCCCTCTTGGGCTTCAAGAAAACACAGATTGCAAATCATCGGGAAGAAAAAGATAAATTCTTCCAGCCCTGGTTTCTGGAAAGGCGCTTCTGTTGGTGATACTCGCCCATTTTAATCTCTATTCATTTTTCTTCGTCGACTCTTTTGATTCTTCATTGCATGCACACCAACAATCCTATTATCACTACGCCCTAATTCCCACCTGACTGTCCCAATATTCGATCGTGATTTTTTTATTCGAATTTCGAACTTTTCGGACAACACTCATCAGAAAACAACAAGAACAATTGGAAACAACATTGAAGAGAGAGGCTGGAGGCAAGACTTCGGACGACCAACGATTTTGCGCTGTCCCATTTCTCGACAGCCCCGGCTGATAGTCGTGTGTTTAAAAACCCTCGTGTCCGGTCATCCGACTCGCCGCTCAAATCAGAAATCTCCTTTGGTGTCTTCGACCCGTCAGCACCCGCACTAATACATCTCGGCCTGACACACTCGACTCCATCCCAGACAGGATTCCTACAAGGCGCTTCCACCGCGATTCTGCTTTGTGTCTCACTGACACAAATCTGTTTCCACACCGCCATTGTCTTCCTTTTGAGAAGGTAGCTTTCGCCTGCTTGCCACTCGGCCTTCGGATACTCTTGTTTGCCATCATCCGTCGTTCCGACAGCCGCCCGACTTGAACTTCGACTAATAACAGCGATTATTCATCGTCTCCCTCAACTTATCGCGTATCCGCGTCAGCCTTTCATTCACATCGCTCGTCTTTTTGCGTACAGCATTCTCCGGTTTAATTTTTTTCTACTGCGGCCTGAAACTCTTCTGTGAAACCCTCTTTTCACTTTGTCAGCCGAAAGACAACCTTGCTTTTTTTTTTCTTTCCTTGGGGCACTTTTTCCGACTCGATAAATATCCCTCGCTTCTTGCTCATAGCATCCGTGATATTTCCAGGTGGAAATCTCTCGTTGACACGACTGAGATCCTGCGACGCATAATTTCTCCTCTCGGCCTACATCACCCCTGTGTTCTCTAATTTGAACTCAGATTAGTCTCTCCGCAAAGAGACCATCAATTACGTTCATTCACGATCATACAATTTCACCCCGTTAAAACCGTTTTGAGCAATGGACGCTGGCGGTCTCGCTCAAATGTCTTCCAACGGTTTCGCTCCTTCTAATGGGCTAGGCGGCTTGGCTGCACGTCGCGGTGGTCAAAATATCAAACCCTTGTCTTTTGATGCCATCAATCAGAACAAGGACAATGATAACGGGGCTCCCACTCCTCGCACCAGCCGATCTCACCTGCTTGCAGGCTTGAGGACCGCCCCCAAGACTGCCTCCGCAGCGTCATTTGGCCCTCAATCTCCTAGCACGACTGCCCCCTCACAGCAATTTGCCCGCAACTCCATGGCTGGAAACGCCTATGGGATGGGCCAGGACAACGTCTACAACGCTCCTAAGACCGCTTTCCCTCAGTATGGTGGCCACAACAGCTACAGCTCGATGATGAACCAGCAGTACACGGTTGACCAAGTATTGGCTCCACCCGAACTTCCTATTGACGAACAGGCTCAGGAACATATGGACCCTAGCCTTTATGCCCAACTGGTTGCTACCAATATGTATCTTGCCCAGCAGCAGCAACGTCTTCAACAACAGCTTAGGAATGTCCAAGCCGCAGCTCAGCAGTTCCAGCAATTGAACCTCAACAACTCGCAACTCACTCAGCAGCAGCTTGCCCTTTACGAGCAGCAACAGCAGCTTCGCAACATGCAGCAGCAACTAAGTGTACAAGCCGCCATTAGCCAGCAGACCCAGCAAGCCCAGCAAGCCCAGCAGCAGATTTACTACAATCCCATGACCGGCCAGTACTATGTGGACAACTCGGCCCAGATCCAAATGGTCTCCCCCTACACTGAGCAGCCACAGACTCCTGGGTTCAGTGCTTTCCAACAGCAGCAGCAGCAGCAGCAACAGCAACAACTCCAGCAACAACAGCAGGGTACACCTTCGGTCCAGGTTTCTCCTCCGGCTGAGAACCAACCGTTTTCTTTCCGAAGCAATTCGCCTCCTAAGCGATATGACTCGCCTAGCGAGGTGACTCCTCTACCCCCGCCTTCAGTTCACGCTTTCCGCCGCGGCCATAAGAAGGCCTCGTCCCTTGCCCCTGTAAACAGCGCTCTTGCTTCTGCCGCTCCTTCTGATGCTCCCAAATCTGCTGGCCCTAAGACTACTACCTTCCCGATGACGCCGTTGACTGGCGGCTACGGACCCGGCCAAGCCCGCGCTGGCGAGCATCCTGTTCGTCAGCCTCGTGGTCCCCCGTCGTTGGATGAGCTCAAGGCAAAGCCCACCGCCAAGCACGAGGGTGGCAAAAATTTTGCAGCTCGTACTCGCCGATCCGCAGTTCATAACTTGGTTCGTGCTGGTATGGAGCGTCGCAAGGGTTCTGGCAGTTCGTGCGGGAGCATGAGTCCCGTCTCGGAAACTGCAGAGGAGTCGACTACTCCTATCACGGATAATGAATCTGACTCTGGGAGAAGCGGTTCTGGTAGCCTAGCTGGCGAGATGGAATGCTACAACTCACGAGGCACTGCTAGTGGTACCTGGGGTGCCATCGGCTCTGATCGCCCTAGCTCGCGCCAGAAGGGCCGTAGCAGCACTGGCAGTGTAGACAGCACTGCCTCCACTCAAGAGAACGAGAGTAGTTCCTTCGCGAATGTGTTTAAGAATGGCGCTCTGCGAGCTGCCAAAGTACAAGAATCAGCCGACAATCAGCGCAAGGCACCAAGACTGGTGCTCACCAAGAGCACGGCTGCTGCTTAAGGTGACGCTGCGGCTGAGCCACGAATTATTCACTCCTTACGACTGATGCGCCCGGACTATTTTTATTATTTCACATGACTAAACTACTTGGACTGGCCGATTGCATATTGATGGTTTTCGTTTGGTCCTCTTCTTCTTCGTGACTGAGGAGACTTCTTTACCATCCTGAATGGGGTGGTTCTCTTATGTCTTTTTCTGCCTACCTTTCACGCTTTTATTATTACCGAAGTTTATAATTCGATTCATAGTCTCTCCTTCAGACTTTTCACACTTGACCACGACATTTGGGAAATGCCCGAGTTCGTCTTGTTTGAGTGTAAACGAACTATTCGGGGTGTTTTTTTTTTCAACTTGAGGGGACTGACGAGGAATCTTTATACCAATGAGGATGAGAAAATCACAAGAGGGGGAGAAATCTCTAGCCTGATGTCTCCGGGAGACGATCGGGTGGACCCTTGGTGTGAGTTACGGCCGGCGGTCTCGACAGGGGACACTTGTGTGGCAAGTTTGATATTTGCTTTCATTGTATTCCCTCAGTATCTTCTTCGTTTAGTGTTGGGCTTGTGTCATACTTCCGTAGAGGAAGACTATGATACATGGCCCAGACAGATTTTCGTTGTCTCGGGAGGAAATGCCGTTTTTATATGGAATTCACAAGCTGTCAAGTTTGGAGGAATGAAAAAGTGTATACAACTGAACGAAAGATGTATAAATAGTTTAGGAACTGGCACAATATAAATTGACAGTCACTTCCATCCATGATGCATATGGTGTCTGTGCATGCTTGCTGTTTTGTGAAGTACATGAGATGATGTAAATGATACGGTGGTTTTCGTGACATCACTGCCTAGCATCGTCTTGAACGTGCACGTTTATCTCCAACTCGAACAAGTCTCATCAAACGGCGTTTTCTTGCCCAATATATGTCTCATTTGCAATTGCTTGCCGGTATATATCCATCACGTCAAGCCAAAAGCTCCACGGCCCATTTCATCCATCTACTTGCTAATCACTAATCGAACCAGTCATTGCTCGCTCGCTGTCTTCTTATGCTGTCTCTCGCGTCGTATCATCAGCCTTCTCTTCCCTCTCCCTCCTGTAACAACCGTGTAATCTCATGACGGCAACGTACGTATAAAAAAAAACCCCCCGCTTTTCTATGAGTCTTGCTGGCAACAACCCCCAATCTCGGGCTACCGCCACCCCCTGTATTGTCTTCTTATTTTGGACTTTTCTCTCATGTTCACATGCATGAGTCCTTCAGACCTCCGTTCGTACAAAACGTCAACTCGCTAGCCTTGTCGGCTATAGAAGGTAAAAAAAAAAAAAAGGAGAAAAAAAAGGGAAAAATAGGATATGCGCACTGGCTATAGTGAGCCATCTTCCTTGTCTGCAGGCGACCCGATCATGCTGTAGATCAAAGACATAGGCTCGTCGTTTTCATTCGATCATGTTCAGGATGGCGCTCGGATTTCGCGGCCGTGATAGCATTTCGTTTTGATACGTTTGCTTCTTTAATCATGACCACTTCACGTCGCTCGGTGCTCGCGTCCGCCTCCTGTGAGCGACGCCTGCTCCTGGAGATGGGGTCATGCCAGCGAGGCCCAGACCAAGACCCAAGCTTGAAGGTATGCTGCCATCTCTGCTTCCCATTCCATCTCTACTGTGCAGTCCATCTCGGCTATGTAGTCCTTCGCGGCTTCTTAGCCCTTCGCGGCTGACTGATGACCGGATCACGTTCTCTTTGTTGCTTAGGCTGCTCTCACTACGGACAACCATGGGGGTGTCTGCACGTATGATACCGGCACCTGGGATTCTGCCACTGCCTGGAGTGGCCATTGAGGTCCGAGGCAAGCGGCTTTTGCCAGCTGCGTTACCGAGAGACATAGATTCGCCACTGATTCGTCGAGGGATACCCGTTGGCCCGTCGCGACTTCGAGGCCGGTAGATACTATTTTCTCGCTCCAGGGCTGCTGTTCGACGGGGGCTGGCAGCGACCTCGATATATGCGTTCCCGGCCAAACTAGCTCGGCTCCTATGTGTAGGCGTTTGCGGAACCGACATAGATGAGTGTAAGCCTGGAGGAGTGTAGCTGGTATTGCGCCGCGACCCAGACCTCCGGGAATTTGTCGAGCTGGGCACTGAACTGGGAACTCCCTCGTGGGGCCTTGGAGAGACCTCAAGGTTTGATTTGACGAGCTCGGATGCAAGGTTCCGGACCAGCACAGCCGAGTCATTTTCTGCTAGGTTCTGGATAGCGTCTATGAGCGAGCGAATCTGGGAGCTGTTAAGAGTCCTCGTGCCATCACCATTTCCAAGGCCGGTCTCGCAGGCATCCATTATATTTCTCACCAGTCGAAGAAGGTTTAGTCGTACGACAGCCTTCTTATGCCCGAGTCTCTGTGCGATGCCTGCGAACATCTCGGGTTTTGCCAGTGACGCCGTGACTGACGGGCTCAATCGCAATAGTTTGAGGAGAGGCTCTAGCAGGTTAGAGTCAAAAGCATTTAGCTTGTTAGTGCTAAAGCAGCTGACAATTGCCCTGGTAAAATGTCCGTCAACGAGGTGACTCTCTACGTTGGCAGTTTCCTCCTGAAGCCAGACCAAGATGGCATCCAAGGCTGTCACCTGCCAGTACTGATCCGTTAGAAGGGAGACGTAAAAATTGAGGCCCTTATTCTGCCACAGATATCTACGACCCTTGGATCCGGAGTGAGCCATGTCGCACAATATTGGTAGTGCAAACTCCTTCGGTGGTCGATCCGTCTGCATGATGCGCAATAGAAGTGGGATGATGCCGCCTACGGCAGCATCCTCTTGTCTTTCTTTGCTGAGCCTGCAAAGATTAAAGAGGGTGTTAAGAACTTGGTTGGAGATTTCGCGGAAATGAGTCTGGCCCTTCTTCATGCTATAGCTAAGGAGGTCGATAAGGAATTCGATAGCGTCCGCCGAGTGGAGACTTTCAATAGTTGTCGACAGCATGGAGAGGTTTTTTATAAACTTCAGCATCGTGATCTGGTGGACAGGGCTCATTCGACGTAGATCCTTGAGCACACTCTTGAGCACCTGTCGATCGGCAACCACTTCCTTGACGTAGTTCTCAGCCTGGCTGAAAAGGTAGAAGATGTTGACAATTCGCCCCTCGATGAGTTCATCCAGCTCATCTTCACCCTCCTCGTCGAGGACTCGATGCAGCACTAAAGCCAAAGGGTATAAAATCTTGCTGCGTGAGAAAATTCTGCAAAAGTCGTTTTTGGGTGTCGGACCCTGAAGCTCGAACACGTTCCAGATCCCATTCACGCCAATGAGTACCAAGTCACGGGTGTTGTCGTAGTCCTCGTCTAGGAATTCCACCAATACATTCAAACCACCCGCCGAGACGAACATTTGGAGTGTCAGGGTTGAGGTCTGGTACATTTGCCGTACAAATGCAGCGGCCTCAAGACGGATTTCATCGGAATACTGCCGGGCAGCAAATCGGGTAATAATGGGAATGCCACCAACGAAGCACAGGTTTTCTTGGATTTCGACATCGTCAAGGATAATCTAGTTTTATCGATTAGCACTTATAGCAAAGTAGCATTGCCTCTCCTTCGAAACATACCGCGTTGACAACTTTCAGCAGCTGCAAAATCATGTATTGTCGGCTTTTCAGCGTGCACGTCTCCAATATTTCCAGAATTGGTAGTAGTCCATGGGCGCTGATGATGAGGTTCTTGACCTCGCTGTTCTCACAGAGTAGAGCAAGCTGCAACAGCTAGTTAAAAACATGGGTTTACCGAATGAACCTTTGGGTCGACTTACCAAGTCTTCAGAGTACTCAGCGAGAGCATCCTCACCTTCTGACGATTTGAAGGATCTCACCAAACCTTCCACCCTCTCCGCTAACCTGGCGTGTCTATCTCTGGCAATGTTAGCCTCTAGGTCCATCTCGTCCCAGCCAGGATCCATGGATGCAAATGGATCGTCCTCATCCTCATCATCTCCAAGCCATGAGTTACTCGATACTCTCGATAGAAGCATCAGCCCGCCATCCTCAGAGCCCCGTTCACTCTCTTCCTTTTCAGTCACTGCGCTACCAGGCCCAAAAATATCGCTGAAATCCTCATCGTCTTGCTCGGCAAATTTTTGTATCTCTATTGAGGACCGAGTGCGTCGCATGGGTCTATCCGGTAACACTGATGGTCGTGAGGCAAGCTTTTTCTTGATACTTCCGGCAAACGGATCTTGCATTGACCGAGGAAGACTTGTTAGATCTGAAGGGTGAAAGAGTTGGGGTGCATCACTCTGCCGTGAGGCCTGCAAAAAGATATCAGCAACGTCATCGTATAAGTGACAGGTCTTTGTCAACGAACGAACCTTCTTTGCCACTTGATTAGGCTGTCGAGTAAAGACACTGTCATTGTCCACGAAAAGATCTGAAAAGTCCTCAATGCTCTGCTCCCGGTAGACAGTTTCTGGCCTTGACGGCAATTCGAATCGGGAACCAAAATGGGATTTTGTGGGGGACCTGGTCCGTCCTGAACCTGACAAGCCTGGACCCTTGCTCGTCGACTTGTTCCGGTGATGTGATTTGGGTGGTTCCGGGGGCTTCTCTGTTCTCTTAGGAATGGGCCTGATCGTCTGTTCCTGGGGATCATTATCATGCCAGTGATGAGCGCTTTTAATTGTCATCAGTTCTCCATCAAAGTCGTCATCATAATGAGAGCTATCATTTCTGCTATCATTGGCTGAAGCGAACGCTTTAAGGCGGTCGCTTGATAACAAGCCTCCGAAGTTATCTTGCGGTTTAAGGTGTGGCAATTGGAGAGCGCTGGGCGAAATAGCTGTTGCAAAATCATCATCCCAATTATCGTCATCTAGAGAAGTTCCAAGTCAGTTTCTGCACAACTTTCCGTCCAAAGCCGAGAATAGTATTTCATAAGCTACTCATCAAGCACCAGCTGATGAGGAATTCCAAATACTGGCAACGTACCAGCAATTTCAGGCTTACTGAAAGCCTCAGCACCAGGTCGGGGTTTTACGAGTGATAGAGGCGCCTTATTAGGCGTGCCTCCAAAATATCTGGACGAAGGACCAGCCTCGGAACCAGTGGAAGCACGAAGGGACGACTCTGAAGACTTAAGGGCTTTGTTCCATTGCTTGATCTCCTCAACAGCTTGTTCGATGTCTGACGGCGGCGCCCTTGAGACTGGGGCCTCTGCTCGACGGCATCCTGTGATCCAAGCGTGACGAAGCAGTTTTCGGGCGGAAACTCGGAGGTTGGGGTCTTTTTGAAAGCATTGCATCAGGAAATCTCGAGCCGCCTAGACAAGATTAGGCGAAAACATAGCCACACGCGGTGCGCGGCGTCGGACTTACAGCAGAAATACCCTCAGGTAGTGGAGGATGGTCGTCATTGACAATGGCGAACAAAGCTGGCATGGCAGCTAGATTGTGATATGGAGGCTTGCCTTGCAGCAACTCAATAACCGTGCAGCCAACGCTCCAAATATCAGATGCAGAACTAGCTCCAGACAACTGAATGATTTCAGGAGCCATCCAATATGGCGTTCCTACAACCTGATGCTCCTTGTCCTGTCCGCCACCAGCCAAAGTGCTCGTCGAAACACCAAAGTCTGCCAGTTTGACAATTCCGTCCTTGGTGGTTAGGATGTTGGCGCCTTTGATATCTCGGTGAATAACACCCTGATCGTGGAGATACTGAAGACCATGAAGGATCTGGGTCATGTACACGCCGACGAGATTTTCGGGGAACTTGCCGTATGCCTTGCAAATAGAATGGAGAGAGCCATTCTCGCAGTATCTGACCTTGGGGTTAGCTCCAGACCGTACGTCACTCTATAGAAAGGAGTCATACTCCAAAATGATGTTTAGGCAGTCAGACGACTTGACAAAACCAATATACTTGACAATATTGTCATGCTGTTCGTCGTCAGATAATGAAAAAAAGATGGGGAAAAACCAAGGTAAACTATAGTATAAAAGGTTCTTACATGAAGATTCTTGAGGAGATCGATTTCACTCTAAGCGCCCTCCAACTGTCAGTATCGCACTCTCATATCTGTCGTCCGCTCAACCCAATTTTCAGTTGGTACTAGACAAACCCACCTCGATCATGCGCAGCTCGCTTTTGGGCAAGTCTGCCGTCTTAATTTGCTTTACGGCAACAGCTTCACCAGTTCCCCAGTTAAATGCCTTGTAAACCGAGCCGAAGGCGCCCTTGCCAAGGCATTCACCTAGACGCTGTACTCGATAAGAACCGCATACGTTAGCACTTTTGCTACATTTTCCCAGAAATGGATATATATCTGATGCTAGTGGAGGATGGAAACTTATTGGTTCGGTAGTTCTGAGGAGGGGGGTATACGCACGTAGTCCTTCAATCCTGGATCCTGCAAGGCGGAGCTCTCGCGAAGTTTGTCCTTGCGTGAGGGAGTGCCGGGCACGACTGAGCGTGTGCGGCCATTGGCATGATATTGTCGCTCGGGCACCATCTCTCAAGTCGGCTCTCCCCCAGCAGATGCTCAACGGTAGCGGTTCCCCCCAGGGCGGGCAATATTCCTCAGCAAAGCAGCGCAGGACACGAGGGGCGGCCGAGTCGACAACAACGGCGGGGACGGGGCGGGAAGGGGTGAGAAGAGGAATCGGCAAGGCGTTCGTCGAGGCGGGGATCGCATTCCCGGCTAGTATCGAGCTGTGGCAGCGAGGAGGGAGGATTGGAAGGGCGTACGCATTCCAGAATGGGATAAGGAAGCCTAATTGTCTAGTTTTCGAGCTTTTGTTAGACCAATCGTTCGGTTCTCGGCACTAGGTCGCAGGTTCGTCGGCCCCAGGAGTGTGCTTCGTCCTCGGGCACTAGATCTGGTGTTGGCCTCGGGACTGGATTGGACTCTCGGGGAGTGCATGCAGTTGCAGACAGCAAAAGTAATGAGGAGCAGGAAGGAAGATGAGGAGGGGGGAGGAGGGGCGGCAGGTTCAGCTCAAGAGGACGTCGTGGGTTGGAGGGGCCCGAGAGACGAGGGACGGGAGTCGAGCGACAAGAGATCCAGTTGAATGAAAGGGCTCGCTTAACACTTGTGGCCAAGAGTCGAAAATTGAGAAAAAGAGTGAAAGCTGGAGATGAGCCGTGTATGGGGGAAAGTCGGGGGAGGGAAGAGAAGGATGGAAGCGAGGGACGAAGTCAATGCCAATCAATCAATCTCAATGTCTCTCGTTCGTCTTGGGTGTTGCTTCTCTGTGTGTCTTGCAACCCAACCTTACTCCAGCTAGCCAACACACCCATGGCGCTCTGGTCTTGGGTACGTAGCCCTGTAAGCCACCTGTAGGTCGCCTACCACCAACCTATGGGGTTGCCCGTAGGCTGCCCCTACAGAGCCTGATCTCCGTAAAAACCGCCTGTGAGCCCTCCACTGTCAGAGAGACGTGTGGCAGAACATGGGGGGTGCGGCCGGGGAGACCCATGCAAGGCCACTCCTGTCCATGATTGCCCACGAGGCGTCCCAGACAGAGTACTGTGTACATGATTATTTACCTCATAATTACATGCCATGACAATCCAGGTATATGAGCCCATCCCTCAGAATGGTTCATCTTTTTTTGGTTTTGGGTATTCTGCAGGTTGCAGGTTGCAGGTTGCTTGCTGTGCCGTGGTATGGGAACCTCCTGAACGTTGGAAGCTATGAATGTGAGGTGGTCCTATTCCTAGCACTGGATCGACATCGACTTGCCGCGTGCTGCAGCCTTGAGTGCACCACATCGAACCCGCGCTTACTTAGTTACTCCATGAACGTCTAGAGTTAAGGATGGAACGTAAGACGGAGGAGTTCCATACGAAGTACAGTACGGAGTCCCTGGGCTCTTTTTCAAGCCGATGTACGTACTGTACTTTGGACGAAGGGAACACACACACACTCTCTCTCTCTCTCTCTCTCTCTCGACAAAGTACCTTACTGCTGTTACATCCCCCTCAGTTGCCAGTAAACTGCCAAAATAGGCATGTAGGGAGTACAGTAGGCATCATACATCTCCAAGGCCCTCCAAGATCTTGGTCTGCGATCCGTAGCAAATACCTGCGGATCATGTCTTTGCTCTCCGCAGCATCTCAATGGGGTTTTTTTTTTTTTATTATCTGACTTTCCTTTTTTTTCTCGCCGCTGTTGAAAATTATTTATTTATTTATTTATTTATATCTATCTATCCTTAGTTTTGTTTTGTTTATGCTGGTCAATCTTTTCTACGTCCCTTTTCTGCGCTTTGACATGGCGCCTTCAAAACAATGCCGTTGTCAATCGAACCAACTCACAGAACAAAGAAACGGCCATTATCAGAAATAATAGAAAACAAATCAAACCACTGCAATCCTGAAATGCCTTTACTCGGAACACTAACAGGCGAACTAACCAGGGCATTTACTGTGCCACTACGTAGTACATCCATCATTCATGGCACAACCCCTGGTGCCTTTTTTTTTATGGCGTTTGGGCGCAAGTACCTGTGAAATGTGACAGGTCGCTCGATGCCATCACGAAGAGGCTCAGGCACAGCAGACACAAGTAAGTACTACATAGTAGACATGTACATTCAGCATGACATGGGGCTTCTCTAGGTTCTTCGTCTATCCAAGGCTAGCTATCCTGTTTTGAGATTACTTGCCCAACGTGGTAGGCAAACGAGGGTACAAGGTCTCACATCAACAGAGGTCTTCTGTATGCCTGTAATAGCCTCCGCTCTCCATGCTTCCCCAGGGACCACCACCACACACATCCCTCCAGTCGGCCACCCAAGACATCACAACGCGTTCGATTCGACAAATCCTGCAGGCTTCATTACGGATGTAAGACACGGACGGGTAGACAGCCTCATCTCGATTGAATACCAGTGAGTCGTGTGCTCTTCCATCCCTACTAATATGAAGGGTCTCAGCCATTGCCATGCAAGTTGAGATTTCGTTGCTTAGAGGACGAGGAGCCATCGTCATACCCGACAGCCTTCTCTCAGAATGTGCTTGCTGCTCAAATTATGTAGCTCACATCAACTCAGTAGAAACTTCTGCCAATTGTTACCTGTTGTTTGGTTCCGGCCTTGTACACTCGACATTAATCCCTCTCCCCGACTAAAATCCTCTTTCAGCTTGTTCCAGCGACGCCTGTTGTTCAGCCTTCTATCCCTCATACCCACCCACACACACACACACCCTTGCGACAAACGCCTCGACAAAGCAGCCAAACATCTCTTGTGGTTGCCTGGTAGCTTTTTAGCCCTTGGCCGCTAATGCGACTCATTCTCAATAAATCATTCAATCAGATCAATCACCCATCCTGGCATATCTTGGCTCTCAATCGATCCTGGCTGAGCCGGCCTGCAACGGTCCCGATCTGAGGTTGGCTCATCTTCAGCCACGTCGCCGTCGCACATCCCACAGACAATGCACTGTGCTGTCGTCGAATCCCTGGCCGAGTCACAGATTGAATGCATACGTGTGCGTCCAAACTATTGTTTGACTGCCACCTCACCTTTGTTCTGTTCCTCGAGGGTGCAAATGCCCTTCCCCGTCTTCTCCTGCAAACACATGTTTCCCAGCCGGCTCTGGCGCCGATCAAGTTTGCACATCACGAGCAAGGGGCGGACAATTGGCTCTAAAAACTGGCATCCCTGCTCATTTGCGCTCACTTTTCAAGCTGACGTGATGCTCGCATGACGATTTTGTCTCGCGGGACACACACCCTCCAGGGATGAAATGGCAATGCCGTGAACAGTTCTCTCCACCAGTTTCCCACACCACCGAAACCACCATTCCCAGACAGCCGAAGCCACCGTTAATGCGTTGCTAACCAGCCCTAATCCTGAGGCGGTGAAAATGGAGACCTGCACTCCAGATACTTTATTTGGCACAAGGCGAGAATGTCGGCTTACTGGTGCCCAGCTCTCGTCCAATGTCTATTTTCACTTGTTCCGGGTCACTGCGAACACCCGTGTCGACTTGGATATGACGCTATTTACCTTGCATTGTGTATGGTTGAATACAAAGAGTTTCCTTATTACGGATTGTCTGAAGGCCGTAGGGGGATTTGATTCAACTGGTCTACCTCACTCACTTGTTACCAAAAGCTATTGCCATGCCATACCAGCTAAAGTTCTTTTTTTTAGAAGTGTTTTTCAGGCACTTAAAAAGAAAAACAAAAAAACACAAGGAATTGAAATTTTACATAGGTAGGTTGACCATCGACTCATAACACACAAAACTGCGGGGTGGTCACTATGGGCGATGAAACATCTTCAATTCACAGCCGCAAATGTTGATACCCTGGCCCCTGTCCATTGAGAAAATAAGTCAAACCCATTTTGATGGTTCCTCTCTTGTTGACAACCTTACATTACAAGTCCATAGTTGATATTGGCGGAAAGCCACCTACGAATGATCCACGCCTAGTACTCCTTTCGTCATAATTATACAAGTCGCCGTACCTGAATCTTACCTCAGTCCGTTACGTTGACGCTTTTAGATGATCATACATCATCTCATCCCAAATTTCCTGCCAAAATTGCAGCCATCGCTCTTTTTACTTCAAATAATTCGTAGTCGGTGAGACTGATTCCGTTAATCAGTTCCCTCCTGTGGAAGGTTTCTGCTGAGGCCAGCCTCAGCCCACCATTCATCCGGAATGTCCTCCCTCCGCGCCAGGCCGCGAACAATGTGCAGCATCCCGGCCCAATCTTCTTCTCCCTGAGACGTCAAATTGCTGGGCAAAGTCGTCGAGCTCTCCCGGTTCAAGCTTCGGCGTTCCGCTACTTGCTCGTCATCGGAGGCTCCAGTTAGGAAATGCCCGACCCATCCATTTCGAGGCGCATGCATTTGTGCGATATTCAGACTTCCATTCCCGACAATACCATCCATTTGCTCCTCTCTCTCCCTAGTCTCGGTGCGAACTGCAGACGCGTTCTGCGACCTCCGCAGTCGGGTGATTTCAGAAGTCAAGGCGTACGGTCGACCAAACAGTTCAGGAGTCAACCCGGTTGCTGGAGGGCCAGAGGAAGGAAGTCGTGTCAGAGGGTTCGGTCTCTCTCGGTCCTGATCGACAGGTCCATCCAAGTTGTAATAAGGCACTTGCATTCGAACACGGCGCCTCTCTCGCTCTTCCTGACGGAGGCGTCGGCGCCGGCGAACAAGAGCAGGAGGCATCTCAGGGTCGAAATCTTCTGTGTCCGAATTCTCGCACCCAGACTCACAGGCTTGATCGGTAGTTGTAGCTCCGGCAGGTTCAGGAGCTGTGAGTGGAGTGCTAGAGGATACGCCAGCGCTCTGTGAGGCGACAGTCGAGGCAAAGGAGGACCCAACGCTGGGTGGTTGAGGGTCAGGTGTCAAGGTGGTAAGGAGAGTATCCCAAACTTCAGGGCTCAAGCTCCTCTCCCGATCCCCGAGTCCATTGACATCTCGAAGCCGCTGGAGTAGCGCACTACGTCGCTCTTCCTCCGCTTCCATATCTGCGACGGGTCGTGTGGTAACATTCTCCCTCATTCTTCGTGGTTGAGTAGGGTCGGATGACCGCGTCGTATAAAAAGGTTGCTGGAAGAATTGGCGCGGCCTATGGCGGGATTGCGGCCGGCCATCAACCCCATCGGGGACATGGCTGAGTTGGCTCAGACCAGCCTGAAGGTGAACATTAGCAAACTCAGTCAAGAACTGCGTATGGTTACAGGATGAATTTTTACAAGTCAGATTAGGAAGCTTACAATTCGGGTTCGAGTAGATGGGGGAATGGAATCGAGTTGAAACCATTCTAGGTTTCCTTGTTCGAGATCATTGCTTATCGAATCTCTCTCTCGGAGAGGTGTTCCAGTGAACAGGCTGTGGAGATGCTCCTCAAATCGTTCTCTGTTGCGATCATCGCTTCTTGCCATGTCCCTCAGAACCTCACGAAAGGGCCGTTGACGTGGACCATCTGGGCCATACGACTCGTTTAGGAGAGGAAAGGTCGGATCAGCACCTCTACTGGACAAGGAGCTGGACTGGCGAAGAGGCGGATTTGCAAGGCGATCGCGAATAGACATCTGCCGGCGCATAGCTGCACGGCGTTCGCGAGAATCAGGTCGAGCATGGCGCCGAATACCAGAACGCGATGGCGAAGTAGCACCGCTGGCCTTATCTGCAGCCTTGGAGGGCAAATCAGACTCGACGGGAGTGATGAACAATCTGCATGGGGTCGCGTTGGATTAGTCCATGAATGCGATGGGAAAATGCCGTCCACATGGCGACATCGAAACCCCGTAGGAGGCCAATTTAACAAAGCGGGAGATTTGCAGCGTTGGTGGAATCACGGCGACGACACACGATTTTTCATGATGCGATAACGCGAAAAGGTGATGGCGACGATATCCATCCAGACGGAGACAGGGGGAGTGCGTAGCGGCCGGCGCGACAATGTCGAGACAAGCCCAAAAGAGACTTAAAAGGGAAAAAAACTTGAGTTGAGTGGGTGAGAAGGACTTACGGGAGGCCCATTTTGGGGCGAAGGAAAGTCAAAAACTGAGAAACGAATGAAGGAATTAAACTGGCTAGAAGAAAGAGGCCTTTGGAATGGGCGCGGATGAAAAAGAAGTACAAATGGTGATGATTGACGGTGCCTGGAGCCTGGAGGAGCCTGGAGCCGGAGAGGATGGGGTCAAAAGAGGCTCGCGCTTGCCAATTTTTCGCGGGGACGGGAGTTAAGAGGGCGAGCCGAAAGGTTTGCAAAGAGAGAAGCGGACCGGGCGAGTCACGAGTGGGCGCTGTCGCTGTCTTGGACTGCGGGCGGCCTTGGCGTGATGGTTGGTCCCTTGATGCATGCGACGTTGGATGAGGACGTGGGATTGGTACCTATTGTATGTACATGGGAAAGGTAGTTGCGTTAACTTGTGTTAATACCGATCGCGTTGCCAGGGGGAAGATTGCGCCTGGGGCCTCACCACTGCACAAGTGGGACATAACAATATTTAACAGAGTGTGGCTGGGGATTCACTCCGCTTACTCCGCCACACGTTGCGGCACGCACGCACGGCACGCACCCTGGCTTGCTTTGAGTGGAGGCACAGGGGACAGGGGAAGGGGAAGCTGGACCAGCCGGGGATTATCCAGTGCTGTGGCTGATAAGTAAACAACTGTGGCGTCATTGCGGCGCACTCAAGGTCACCTTCTTCGTCTTGGTGTGGGTCTTCGGTCACATCTTCCGATGCCGCCGTTGTGAAAAGAAATGTCAAGACCTCAGACAAAGGTCTCATCGGCGCTGCTCCTCACCCTGTCAATCAACTAAGGGACTGCCTCCCCAATTGTTATCTCGGGAAGCACCTCTCCCCTCCTCGGCTCCACATCAACCCTTTTCTGGGCTCGGTGGGATGCCGCCTTGTCATGCCCTCTTCTCAGGATATCCAGCTCGCGGTTAACCGCATCTATCGCGCCATGGCTGGTCAGAGGAAGACCGGATACCGTGATATCCGTCTGGGCCTCGATCGAATGAATCGGGTCGTCTCAGAAACGCAAGAATGGAAAGGAGTTCATGTCGCTGGCACCAATGGCAAAGGCTCTATCTGCGCCTTTCTAGGAGGTCTCTTTAAGCAATCAGGCATTGGCTATGGCAGTTACATCTCTCCAGCCTTTCCAGAAAAACACAATGGCGTCTTGATCAACGGTCTTTATGTCAACCCCCGGATGTATGAGACGGAAATGGAGAAAGTCAAGGCCAAATGGAACGGAATCGCTACTCGCTGGAGCTTTAATCACGCCGAAGAACCTGAAACGCTTTCACCTTTTGAACTCGAAACTGCCACAGCTTTCCGCATCTTTGATAGCATGCACGTACCGTACGGCATTGTTGAAGTTGGTATGGGTGGTGCCACTGATGCTACCAATGTTATCAAGGAAAAGGCTGTGACAGTTATTTCCAAGATCGGTCTCGACCACCAAGAGTACCTCGGAAACACAATTGAGAATATTGCCAAAGTAAAGGCTGGTATTATGCAAAAGAATGTCCCCTGCATCGTCGATCACACGAACCCTCCCTCCGTCGTACGGGTGCTCCGACAGCACGCCCGTGAGGTGGGAACTGAAATTATTCTCACCTGGAAAGCCGAACCCTTGCTCATGACCCTCGACAATGAGAAGTGGAAGCTTGAGAGCTACCAGATTCAGAACCTTTTATGTGCTGCCCTCGCCTTCCGACACATGTTTCCCCACAAAGAGATTGATTTGAACAAGCTCCTGGAAACGAAGCCATTCATGCCTGGGCGAATGGAAGACGTTTTTTACACATCCCAGGATGCTAGCATACACCGTCGAAAGGTATTGGTAGACGGTGCCCACAACATGCTTGGCATCGAAGGACTTGTAAGTCATGTTGATAAACACCTTCGCCAGGATCAGCAACCCGTGACATGGGTCATGGGCATGTCCGCAAGCAAGTACAAGCCTTTTGACCAAATTATCGATAAAATTGTTCGCCCACAAGACAACGTTGCCTTTGTTGAATTCAAGCAAGGTACCAATGAGCCTCCCGCAGCCCCCGCTAACTTTGGTTCCGAACATGCCAAGACTATTGTCAAGGATGAGGGCCAAATATATGATGGCATGCCTGATATTGAGGCTGGCTTGAAATGGGCTTGCGATAAGGCTGGCGAGGGCGGCCCCATCGTGGTGACCGGTAGTCTATATCTCATCAGGGATCTCTTCAACTTGGAAGGAATTTTTCGGAAAGGAATGATCAAGACACGAAGGCCAGGTAGGGCTCAACTCCATTACTATGTGCAGCTCTCGAACAAGCGGAAATTGACAGCAGTGGAGGAGAGGGAATTTAAACAGGCACGCAGGCATTGGTATCTGTCACCATTGCGCAACCCGACCTTTGCGAATCGCCGCGAAACCGGCCAAATCAACTCCCCAAAGCCGTCGGTAGAGAAATCAGAGCTGCAACGGAAAGCTGCGTATCACAAGAATCAGATTGACGGATACAAGAAGACCATTGCTACGATGAAGGCAGATTTGCGGGATATCAAGGAGGGTCCCATGAGTTCAGGACTAGACAAGGATATCACCCGCAAGCTGGAAGAGCTTGAAAAAGAGGTATCGAAACACAGAGAGAGTTACCACAACGCCATGTCCGAGTTAAGGGGGTATGTTCCACAGCAGCATAAGAAGTTGTGGGGATATAAGAAGATCTTTGGTCACGAAAGGAAGCCCAGACCGCAAGAAGAGTCTCCATTCCTTCGGTACAAGGTCTCAGGCGAGTCTGCGGCTATGGTGGAGCGAAAGCAAGTAAAGCCATGGGAACAGACAGTGGAGGAGGTTGCTCTAGCTGCTGCTGCAGAGGAGAGGCAGTCTCTAAGGCAGACTCTCGCTGAGCAGAAGAAGAGCGAGGCAAGATCCCACCGACCGAAGAAGGGAAAGGAAGAGGTGGATGATATCTTTGCACAAAAATTAGGTGCCGGTCGAAGAGATTGATGAGCGCTGGAGCGTTGGTGTTTTGAACCTTGTACTACTACTACTACTACTACTACTACTACTGCCACTGCCACTTACAAAAGTTGAGGCGACGCGAAGTCGGACTCCCCATGATGAACTTTGGGGGCTGCTTTGACCAGACTTGCCTGATGTACATTACAATGAAACTGAGAGTATGCCGCATGCCTTGAAGATTACTGCTAGTTACCCGTGCGCTGGTGATATTTTGCGAATGGAAACCCGATATCAATATATATATGTACACGATTGAGGGGCTAGGCCTCGTGGTCCTTATTCAAACGGCCAGCTGCATTGCTCCATTTCCTCGCCTGCGAAACCTCGAGCACCACGAAATAACTAATCCACGACATCACATGATCAGACCCTTCTCTCTCACGTTTGTGGACGCAATTTCCTCTACCTGATTTCCCAGAATACCATCATATCTTCACCTCCAATATCACAGCCCACAAACATAATGGGCCCCCATCGAACTCACCTCATCATCATCTGCTGCCATGGCATCTGGCTTGGCGGAGCTTCTCGTGGTCAGGATGAAACAGAATGGCTGATCGCCGACTTCCAGCGTGGGGAGACGAGCACCTTTATCGAGCATATCAAGGCTGGCGTGAAGGCACTTTCTCTCGATCGAGAGGAGGCGGCTCTCGTCTTCTCTGGGTAACTCTCGCCTTTTGTTTTTCCTTCTCCCGCGTTTAGTTTGAGGAGGGCAATCTTTTACTAACCTTCTCGACACGAATATAAAGGGGCTCAACGAGGAAGGAGTCACGTATATCCGAGGCACAGAGCTACCTCGATGTAGCAGTACAAAATGACTACTGGCATCTTTTGCCAGGTGGAACAACAGACGATGAGATCTTAGTCGAAGACCGAGCGCTGGATTCTTACCACAACATCCTCTTCTCGCTCACCCTCTTCTACAACCGCTTCCGAGCCTGGCCAAAGCAGATGACCATTATCAGTCACGGCTTCAAGAAGGACCGTCTTGTTGACGGCCATTGCACAGCCATTGGGTTCCCTCTCAACCGCGTGTCTTTTATTGGCATCGATCCACCGGGGATGGCTGCGCTCGCTAGCGGAGGACGAGGGGGTGAGGGAAAGGAGGCTGCGATGAAGGGAGTGAGCATGGCAATGGGGGAGTGGAGGAGTGATCCCCACGGGAGGGGCGAGAGTTTGGCTGGCAAGAGAGAGAAGAGAAACCCTTGGGGTGTTTGGCAGGGAGTGTTTCCACCGGCCGTGAGAGATTGTGGAAGCTTGGTTGTGAAAGAGGAGGATGGCCAAGAAGTGCTAGATGAGGATGCTAAACGGCCTTGGTAATCACGCAATAGACGATAAAAAAAAGGATACCATTTTCCCAAACACGGTACGATTTCGGCGACATCTTCTGTGTGTTTCTCGCACAAATCTGTCAGGGCAGCATCAACTAAAGCCTGTCTCCGCGTTCGATGAAAGTGGAGTGGAAAGCACTCAATACCCTCAGAGAACGACGCTCCAGATTCCTGTTGATGAAGGCACCTTCATTATTTGTGAGAATAGGAAGACATAAATTGAGAGGTCAGGTAGATCGTCTAAATATCTTACCTGCAGATACCTCGACAACCGTCCCAGTAATAAGTTGCATACCCCTCAATTAGAAAATATTGATTTGCCTTGAACAGCACACAATCTTTATTGGGCCAAAATTGGACACTGAATGAACCTTGGGAGCAAGAATATCATGGAATCCAGACGACGACACACATTACTATGTATACAACCTAGGTAAGCCTTACTAAAAACCCTACGCCGTCTCCGTGTAGATAGATAATATAGGTATCGAAAAAAAAAGCCAACACATAAGAAGACAAATAAAAGAAGAAAAGAAAAAAGTACATCATATCAAAATATCGCCATGCTGCTCGAGAACAAAAGACTGCCTGCCCTAAAACGCCCGTCGCAGTAGTACGCCTATTCCCTAACACTGTACCTCCAGTCCCAGGTCCCAAGCCCACTGACCTTGAAATATGTATCGGCTCTGAGCGTCGACGCTTCTCTTGTTCATTCTTTCTTTTTGTTGTTTCCCTTCATTCCTTCTGGGTAAGGAAGTCCCCGTTCATGGTCGCATGGTAAAAATCCCTCGTGAGAATTGAAGCCCTCTCAAAGTAAACTCCCAACTTCATTCCTTCTTCATTCCCCCTCACCCTCCAACCCCTTCGCGGTGCAGCGCAACTATCGTGTTTTAATGAGGGGCTCTTTTACGCCGCTTAATCCACTTTCCAGTGGTCATGTTCATCGGAGCCGAGATAGAGTTCGACTGCATATAGGACCATAGTCAACCCAACGTTAGTCCACTGCCAGGTGCTACCACCTACATCGCCGCCCCTCAACGTCCAGCCATCCGCGTCACTGGTGGAGAAATGTTGCAGAAGCAGGCTGGTGTACACGGCTATCAGGATGGAGGGTGAGAACCAGCTAAGGAAGCTCAGAAGCTTGTTGGCAGTCTCCGAGTCCTCCCAGTCAGGCTCTTCGATAATGGCCCGCGCACCTGAGTTGCGGATCGAGGGAATAATTCGCGTTGCGCAATAAAACACGAGGAGACGGTATGTAAGAGAAATGATGACCGAAGGTGTGATGGTCTGGAAGGCGGCATAGAGGAGAGCCAAGGCGGAGTGCAGAGCTGTGGGGAGAGAGCCAAGCATGTGGAGGAAGGTGGAGTAAGAAGCCATGATGATGGGTGGGAGAGGGGGGATCTCGGGTTGAGAGCTGGCTTGATCAGGATGAGCGGTGTGGTCGGAAGGAAGGTAATCGGTGAAGATTTGGTAAACACAGAGGACAATGTAAGCGAAGAGGAGGGATGACTCGATAGGATTCCCTCGGCCGCTGCCAATACCAAAAGCGCAGAGGAAGACAGCTGTAGTCATGGTGATTCCAATCAAAGTCGCATCCATGTTGCTAATTTGAGGGAACTGGGCAACGCGCCAGAGGAAATAGACGGCGCTGGCCATGATGGAGCTTGAGAAGACAAGAAGGATAATCTAGAAACATAGTTAGTATGAGCATTCATGCGTGTAGGTTGGTAGTTTACTCACCACCCATGTATCACTTCGTCCTCGGTTGACAAGCCAGCGAGTGAGTTGCCCGGCAGCCTGGATGACTAGCAGCGTGCAGAAGCCCTCCAGAAGTTGGAATACGGGTCCCGAGTATCTCAGCAAGTTATCCCAACCGCCGAGCGTGACCGTTTCGACCAAGCCTCCCTTGCCGAATATCCATTCCGTCCAAGTTGTGCTTTTGGTCTGGAATAAGCCCCCGAGTGTTCGCTCCACCCAACCTGTGCTGCCTGCATCGACGGCGAACTGACTGAGAGCCCATATGAGAAGCGAGGGGATAATAATCCACTGGGCAGAACGTAGGAAAGCGGAGACGAGGAAGCGAGAGGGTGATTTCTCAGGCGTTATAAGTTCGAGGGTGGAGTAGAATATGTAAAAGAAGAAGAGGGCTAGGCTGTATGCCAGCCCGCTATCGCGGCCACCGACATCGAAGGCGACTGGTATAGAGAGAACGATACTGAGCAGGAAGACTGAGCTGAAGAGTGCGCGGAATATCAACCACATCGGTGCGGCAGAATGGCTGGCGTAGGCCGCGCCGTGGGAGCGGGGGACAGTTGTAACGAGAGAATGGACTCGAGGATATGGAGGAGCGTCGATTGTTCAGAGGCGGTACATTCAAAGTGTACGGCAGGAGAGGTATCGTTTGATGAGCAAAGGAGGAAATCTATCTTCTGATAGACATCGAAGAGATATGGCACATTGGGGTTGGTGGATATATGAGCTCTTGGTCGTTCCGCCGATAATCGAAATGCACGATGGGAAGTGTTATCGCGTAGTCAGTTGTCATATGTCGAATACCGAGGCGAGATGGCACGGGTAGGTAGCTAATAAAGATCGAAGAGGGAGCCGTGTCGCAGAATGGGTGGGCGGGAAATGGGCTGAATGACCACTTTGATTACCTCAGGTACCCAGCGTAGTCTGCCTGATAAGGTCGGTACCTTAGGTCGTCACTAGAGCTTGGTGGTATTATTTTTTGGACGTGGGCGTTGCTTTCTGATGGTGGTGACCTAGATCCGCCAGGCAAGGAAAGGTGGCTAAATCACCTGCATAGGGTGCAGCTAAATTTTGCCTTGTTATCGTTATCTTCACGTGTCAATATCGTGGCCAGCGACTTTCGTTACTTGCGAGGTAGGCACGTCTAGCACTAGTGTCGTTTGCCCTGTTGCCAATATCTCCGTGCACTAGACTCTATAAGTAGGTGTCGAGTTATATTATGAAGAATTTACCTATTTCTCAACGGCTACAGGTGTTTCTTTTGGTCTGGACACGTTTCTGTGAAACTCCCGTGTCGGGGATTCACTAGCAGCGCGAAGGACAAAACAACACTGCGGGCTGGGTGTGAGACAATTGAGCAAGACACTTCTCTAGCTGGCATAGGAAAGAGCCATTAGAATGATTCTGCCCTCGGACATCACGTCATCCAGGCATGGTAAGACTAGGGAGCATCATACGGCAGGTGGACAAGTACGCCATGTGCCCTGTGAATTGCAAAAGCAATAATCTGCCTTACGGGACACACGCGACAAGCAACCCCAAATTATCCCGAGGAGTGAATCTCCTATCTCTCGAGCATAGAGGGATAATTGATTTTTTTATATATTTTAGCGTCGTCAATTAGCCGTACCCGGGAATCATTTTGTAGCTGTTATGCTAGTCTACTCTGTGATACTTTGGAGATGTGAAGACGATGCCGTTGAAGTCAGGTTTGGCTATAGGGTAGGTTACACTGTATCGGGTATTTCCTGTCAAATGTTATGCCCAAATTATTGTTATCATGTCACTAAGTTACGTGCTATTCTAGTATTATTGTATCGTTGCTCTATTTCTATGAGTATTCGCCATGATCTTTGATGATTTAAGTGCTGGGGATTTTTTGCCACTTATTCGGGGGTGGAAGCTCATTTATTCACCATGAGACAGCAGGGCATTCTATAAGAGAGGCAAGCAAAATGCCCTGTTGAAGTCAACTTTACCGAGGAGATATCTGGTAACAAGGCGACTCTGCAAACTCAGCAAACCCCCCAAAAAAAACAAAATAATCTCAATGAATTATATCGCATAGCCATGCTTATTTTATTATTCAGATCCAAAGTGTCGCTCAGCCACATCCTGTCATGGACTGGATGCCTTGTAACGGCACGTGATGGGGAAGATGCATAATAAAAATCCCGAGACCCGCTTCCACGTACAGATTGACTCCACGTCAGCTGAGCCGCACACAAACCTCACTCCTCCATCATCAAAATTTCTCCTCCCCAAACTGGTGGCCGGATCGCCCGAATCTTCTCTCCCCTACGGACCGATGCGATTAAATACCGCGTATTTCGTTACCTGAAAAGTGCATCCGAATCTTCCTGCCAGAATACACGTTGCTTTCCGCGTCCACTTGCCTTTTACGTCTTGCCATGTCCCTAAACCATTTCACATATGTAGCAAGTGCTGCCTTTGTTCCATAGAAATGACATACTAGTGTATGATACCTGGCAACCCCTTTCCCATAGTATATCGAACAAGTGTTCATGTGCTTATATAGCCTCGTATGCACATACCATACGCGAGATGGTATCGTTGTTACGATGTTGGTGGTGATGGGTGCGCTGAGGACAGACCTCATTTTCCGGGTGGAGAGAATTGCGCGATGCTTCTCAACACCACGAAATATCGCCAATGAGGGAAACACGGTGCATAGCCGGGACCTGGCGTGCAGTGGCAGCGGCGCTACCATGTTGGCCAGTTGCCAGCTGCCGTCGTTTGGGTTGGCCAACCACGACGCCTTCAATACCCTCAACACGCTGGGCACGATGCCAGCCACCACCGCCGCACCACCACCGCGCCCCTTCTCGCCTGACGGACGGCAAATCCTTTCACCGAGAAGGGGACCAGAGGAGATATCCTTATATATCCAAAGTTCAGAAACAGTCATCGGGGGAGCAGAAGGCGCCGTGGTAAGCGGTCAGGTCAAACTGCTCAGCCCGGAGGACTTGGGCGCCAAAGGACCAGGTTCGATTCCCGACTTGACAACAAAAAACCGACGACAACCCCCGACGACAACCCGAGCGACAGAGATGTAGTCCCGATTCAACTCGGGGCGAACTCTTTTGTCACTCGGACTCTCTTTTTGAAGTTTTGCTACTAATTCGAATATTCCCAATATGGAGTTTTAGCACGCATACAACGATTCACCATACTGAATTCAACTTGGAGAGATATCGGTGGTCTGATGCTAGAGAGAAGATAACCTATGTTTTGTTGCTCATTTTATGATGCAAGGAATTGACATAGCACAATCAGCTAAATGATATTCAAGAAGAGACAAAAGTCCCAAAGACAGAAAAAAAAAGAGAAATAAAGAAAAATGAAAATTATGACTGCATTTCATCCCCCGAGGTGATGTGAGTTTCGTCCGATACTTTCGTCTACGAACGCGAGGGATGACAAAATACGCGTGCCAAAGCGCTGTGACCAGGAGCATCCATTTCCGTGCATCCAAGCTGCCGCCAAACCACCCCCATGCTGCCGTAGCATAAAAGAAACGGAAGCGATGACTAAAACTAGACAGACCCAACAAGCCCGCCCAGCGTCCCATTCTACACTCAGCCATTAATAGCTGTGGACTTTCCATGTCGCGTGGTATAGGCTCTCTAGTAGGTAAGGTAGTTATCCGTACCCTACCGTGTAATCCAGGATAGCAAACAAGCCATGATCGCTGGCATTAAACCCAAGCTATGCCTTGGACGTGGATAGCCCGTTGAAATCAAATCATCGTTCCACCACGAACTGTGAACTCCCCGAGCTCAC
Organism: Mariannaea sp. PMI_226; assembly: GCA_024336345.1. NCBI lineage: Eukaryota > Fungi > Ascomycota > Sordariomycetes > Hypocreales > Nectriaceae > Mariannaea > Mariannaea sp. PMI_226. The sequence goes on from JANFOG010000005.1 coordinate 675,024, forward strand.
GGTCCAGCGTTGGAGCAATGCTCCCAGAGCCACTTGCAATTTGGCTAGTACCGGCACGCAAGCAAGTCAATTCTTCTACGTGGTAATAGGAAACCCCCCGTAACTTAAGACGTTAGGCAATGCGATAGTTGAATTGGGTTGGGTATCAAGCCCCAGACCTGGTCACGAAGAAGCAAAATAAACGAACAAGGCGAAAACAAAGAGACAAGGCTCCTTGGGGATGAAGTTCGAACGGAGTCCGGACTGCACTTCCAGGCATGTCTCCTAGGTTGTCCCCTCTCCGGATTTTAGTGGCCCAATCAACCGAATCAACAAGATGCAAGGAGTAGCTCATCAGCAGGCAGATACAATTCGCAGTGGTGTGACTAGCCATTAGTGCCGCTCACGTCAAAATACAGCTGAAGCATCTCATCACTGGTTTGGTTTGTCCACCGGTAGTCTGGCAAGTCGGGGCCCTTCCGCCACAGACTATGGCTTGTTTCCATCGATATAGGCTGCACAGTGTCGTCCATACCCAATGTATCGAAGTGGGACATGAAATCTCTGATGCGAGAGAGACTAAAAAACGAGACAAACTCCCCGAGATGTGAAGTGCAATGGATCCCCCAGAGCCAAAAAGGGCCGGAAATGAGGGCTCCACGTGCGACGAAGCGTGGCGACTATCTGTGGCGAGACCCGGACTACCCCATTTGTTGTCGGAGGCGAGACGCTTTTTCTTACCATCGTGAGAGGAATTTGACGATGTGCTCCCCGACACTATTCCGTCCCAAGAGCAATAGGCCACCCAGAATAAGCTTAAAGCCCCAGCACCAGCTCTTGTGCTAGCCATAATGACTCTCATAAACTCCCCCGCATATGGGGGTTGGTAAGGAAGACTCGTTTGCAGTTGTTCTCTCCTACCTGTGGACGTAAAATGAGAAAGAGCCGATTCATAAATGCAATTGTCCAATTTTTGAAATAAAATCTTTCGGGCGCTCGATCCATCAAGTACCGAAACATGCGATCCCAAAGGTACCTTCGTACTTGACCCGCACTGAAAACCCACCCCGATGGTCCGCCACAATGTTCTCTTTCTAGCGGGAATGACGTCTTTTCAGCCTCTGGTGATGCGACAAGAGGCCTTGTTTTTCTGTTGAAAGTGGGCATTGCCACTAGCACGTTTTGCCGTGTTGAATTTGACTTACATTATTGACGGTTTGTAAGTTTTGTCCAGCCTTCAGAGACTTACTTAATGCCACTTTTGTGTGAGGGGCCCTCCCATGCTTATCTTCGAGTTGCGCCGGCTTGGTCAGACAAGAGGAGTGAAAAATAGCCAAAAAATCCAATTCAATCCAATTAAAATCTTGATGGAGTCGTTAACTCTTGTGCGATTGCGTGCTCTCTTGTCGTCGCCAGCCCTTCATAATGGTTTCGACAGGAGAAATAGTCTCGAGACATGGGGGCCAGGTTGCCATATGCTCCAAAGGAATGTGTTGTTAGAATATGTACCCGGTCTGCATGGTAGTGCTTGTACAAGCATCGTGCGGTTTGGTTCCGTTGTTGGATAACTTAGCGAGCTGATCCCAAAGAGTGTTGGACTTCTCCAACCAGAATGCCTGTTTATTCCTGCGACCAGCAGATATCAGCTAGGCCGCAGGGTTCCTCGCAGATACAGTAGATGATCGTCTACACTCCTGGAAGTAATCAGACACCCACACCTTGTCAAGCGCATGTTTCGTTACCTCCAGGCGACGACTTCTCCTCAAGTAACCCCCACCCTTTCGGGAAAGGCGACCCAATCAACACATTCGAAGGCGATTCCTCTCGTTCCGCTCCGCCCCTCCGTGTTGCTTCTCCTCTATCCATTCTGATGACCATAGACGAGAGGCCTCGAAATGCATGGAATTGCAGCGGGGTTTGCCAAGGACTTTGAGATGAGATTTTTGACTAAAAGAGAAGCGCGATACGCGATGATGCAATAGGTAGCAATTGGATGACTATGGCTCTCTGGGTCGTCGGCGGCCGGAAGTTCGGCATTTGGCGCGGCGTGGAGGGTTGGCGGAGGGTTGGCGGAACAGGGTCAAGGTGAGTGGGTCTTTAATCCCTGGTGGCCTTCCGGATATAGAGATAGTTGGTGATGATCGAGGGTTCACGATGTGATGGTCTCCCGTTTTTTCTGCAGCCTGACGATCAGACAAGTTAGTTCACTCAGAAATTAGTACTGGGGTCAAGGAGGCGATTGCTGAAGATTGAGACCAGCCCAACCAAATAAGCCTAACTTTGAGATGTTGTACAGGGGCGGAACCTGTGGAGACTGTGGTTCCTTTGCCTTGGAACACAAACTCGAAGGTGTCTCTTTATAATATCCATAGTATGGGAGACAATAGTCCGAACTGCACACCCAATACCCACACTTATTAGAGTCGTTTTTACTCCAACTTCAACGGGGGTGCATAGAGAGGTCTAAGGCTAATCGGGCAGACACGTTTACTCTGACTTGCCAGCCGGTTGCGTGACGACATTTGCTAGCCCCAAAGGTGTGCGAGCAGCTGGAAAATAGGTGTCATCCTTGAATGTTAGTCCCTGTATGCGTCCATGTCCGCGGGTGTTGTCCATGTGGATGTAGTGAGCATGGTTCCGCCTCGAGTTCCTTATAACGTCGGACTGGCCCCAGTTCTCAATAAATCGAATATTCTTTCCCATCTCGTGTGGTGCTTTGATGATCCTCGAGCTTAAATGGGGGAACTGATTTCAAGTCATTACTTTTAAAATATTCTGTCTCTTGAACGGCCTTTAGTCACCACTTCACCCATTCAGACATAGAAGAAAAGGGAACTACTCACTCAACACTTCCTCCCACAATATGTCTGAGAAATCCGACCTCAAGGCTGCCAGCCCCGACCCCGAGCCAGCTGTGAGTACTCTGCCATACTCACGCTGGGCCTCCATTTTCGGCGGACCTGATGTCTGGATTGGCCCCCGAATCGCTGGCTTGCCTGATTTTGCCAAAGATTCAGATAGCGAAGAGTCGAGCCAGGCCATCCTGAACAAACAGATCGAGGCCGAAAACGGAACCGATATCCAATACCGAACATGCTCGTGGCAGAAGACTGCTGCTCTGCTCTTCAGCGAGTACATCTGCCTTGCCATTATGAGCTTCCCTTGGTCATATAGCGTGCTGGGCTTGGTCCCGGGCCTGATTCTGACCGTGTTCGTTGCGGCCACAGTTTTGTACACGAGTCTTGTTCTGTGGAAATTCTGTCTCCGCCACCCTGAAGTTCGCGATGTCTGTGATCTTGGCAAGATGCTTTTCTGGGGCAAGGACTGGGCCTGGTGGGGAACTGCTATTTGCTTCGTTCTCAACAACACCTTCATCCAGGTAAGATAACATTGTGTCATTTGTCGAGAAATGTAGATTTTTCTTACTTTGACGTAGGCTCTTCATGTGCTTGTCGGAGCCAAGTATCTGAACACCATGACCGAGTCCGATGATATCGGCCACTGCCGTACTGTCGTCTTTTCCGTCGTGACGACTATCATTTGCTTCATGTTCTCCCTCCCTCGAACCTTCGACATGATGTCAAAGCTTGGAACGGCGTCTGCTATATTTACTTTTATCTCCGTCCTCCTCGCCGCAGTTTTCGCTGGCGTTGAAGGAAAGCCAGCGGGATATGACCCCCTCAAGCTGGGTGAGCCCATTGTCACGGCGTTCCCTGTCAAGGGCACGACCTTTGTCAACGGCATGTCCGCTTTCCTCAACATCAGCTACACTTTCATCGGTCAGATTACGCTACCCAGTTTCATTGCTGAGATGCGCGACCCTCGGTAAGCGATGTTCCCAAAGCATAAAGATGAGAGAAGAGAAATTGACCATAGCGTAGGGAATTCCCCAAGGCTCTCTGGGCCTGCACGATCGGCGAAATTTTCGTCTTCAGCATCGTTGGCTCCGTCGTGTATGCTTACTCTGGTAACCAGTATGTCACTGCACCAGCGTTCGGCTCCCTCCACACCGTATACAAGAAGGCTGCCTTCTCGTTCATGATTCCGACCATCATCTTCCTGGGATGCCTGTATGCCTCTGTGACGGCTCGTTTCGTCTTCTTCCGCGCGTTCCGCAACTCGAAGCATCTTCACAGCCATACTATTGTCGGCTGGGGTTCGTGGGCCGGTATCTTGCTGATCACTTGGATCTTTGCCTTCATCATTGCCCAGGTTATCCCCTTCTTCAGTGCCCGTAAGTATTCCGGAACCTCAAGATTCAATTGCTGGAATTGCAAGTTCTCTAACATTTATGTGCAATACAGTACTCTCTGTTATGTCATCGCTATTCGACTCGTGGTTCGGCTTCATCTTCTGGGGCGTGGCCTATTTCCGCATGCGCAGCGTAGATAAGACAGTTGGAAGAAAACACAACGTCATCACTGACTGGTTTGGAATTATTGTCAACATCTTCCTCATCGGTTGTGGTATTCTCTTCCTCAGTGTTGGAACATACGCCAGCGTCCAGAGCATCATCGACCAGTACGAAGCTGGAGCGGTGTCGGGCGTGTTTTCATGCGCCAGCAATGGAATTTAAATAGCATGCGAGTATTGTGTTACTTTGAGTTTTTAGTTGATACCTCTTTTGGCCATGAATGATGACTGCCAAACAACTACCATATGTATACTGTGTACCGCTGTGATTTCGCTTGCATTATTGTGGCGTATTTTTGAGACTTGTCGTTGTATATTGATACTTCTTCCTCTCAAGCATGGTGGAGGAAGTGCAAACATGCAGCCGTAGAAGTTGAGAGAGCGACGACATGAACAGGGTGAAGGAAGATGAAGGACATGAAGTCAAGTTAAGCATGGACATGGTGTTCCTCGTGAACAGCCTCAAGCTAGGAAGCGCCACCTCCCACCCCCTTGCCAAGAGTGCCGAGAAAGCAGGCGGGCGCAAGCTTCTCACCTTCCCACCCATTTAAGCTTGATCACCGTCAGGATAGGAACCCGCGCCCGCATTAGAGGAGTGCCACGATTGGACAAGCCTATTAGTATAGTTCTGGTACCTAGGTAAGGTACAATACCTCGTGACTAGTACGTAATTACTGAAATCAATCAACGACATGCCCATTCCATCAATTGCTGATTGCTTTCTCTGTCGGATGAGATAGAAGGGTTGAAGCAATTGGCTGGCGGACTAGGCCATGCACACCAGTCATTTTCACATGTGATGGGACGATTCCCCTTCTGGTAGTATCCTTCAAGACTCAAGACAAGATGACGCACCAATTGACCAAGACTCAATTATCCTGGCCCAATTTGGGGGGCGACTTCTGCACTGCTGAGCCAAGCGATTGGTAATGGAGCTTTATGAGACTGCATCCAATCCATATCCTTCGGGTGTATGTATGGTGTGTAGGTGTCTATCAGTTATGAATCATTTCACCAGACAGACAACGAGTATCATCTTTCGTGGTTAATCCAACAGGAGAGAACCAAGGTGACGATCTTTGAGATACATGTGGCTACAATAGATATAATTATGTAGAAACACTCAAAGGAAAACGAAACTTCTGTTTCTCCAATCAGTTGCTTCTCAAATATTCGGTGTATAGTCCTGCTGCTTGGCATATCTAGAATACAGTGGCATGATGTAAAGAGACAACGGCACAAAAATACTTCCCACCACTCGGAAAAAAAGAGAGAGAAAAAGAAAAGAAAGCAAAAGGTGGAGAACCCAAAAGAAAACAAAACACATCTCAACAATCAACAAACAAAAATTCCAACAACTACCGAAAAATCGTAACATCTGACGGTAAATCTTGGGAATCTATGCTCATCTCCGGAACCCAACGGCTCCGGATCGCACCACTTCCCCGCCCTCCTCCGAAAAGCTGTGGTAAGGTTGGGTCCGTCACTTTACACTGCCACGCAGCCGGCGCAGTCCCTGCAATTGGCTCATTTGCCCTCCTCAGTCCCCGCATCACGACCTCCTTGTGTGTGAGTGTGGGTGAACAGCCTAAGAACAAAACGGCTGCTTGCTGTCTCCCCTGGAAAACTGGCCTTCCCCCCCTAAAATTTCACCGCCCCTCAGGGAAGACCGCTTCGTTGATTGGGCCCAGCTGCAAAGCTGTCCCGCCCGTCGCATCTCAGGTAATGCAATCCACCAAACACCTAAGCAGGGAGTTTCCTAACAGGAGTTTTTGTACAGTGCCTTTTTGTGTCATCTCTTTCGTGTCCGTATTCCCAATTCGACTTTTTGCCCTCTCTCACCTAGACTCCTAGGATTTTTTTCGCTCGTTTCCATCCTGTTATCCTCAGACTCTTTTTTCTTTCATCTGAGTTAGAAAGTCATTCGTACTGTTATTCGATACACTGCGAAAAGGGGAGAGACCGAGCTTGAGACCATGACCTCCCGCGCTTCAACCCGCACCTCCAAGGCGGCTGTCGACACGCCTTCTACCGTCGCCGCCAACGACAAGTCACACGACTTCTTCTGGACATATACTGAAGAACCCCATCGAACCCGTCGGTTGGCCATCATCAAGGCTCATCCCGAGGTACGTTTCCCTGGTTGTTCAATGCAATTGAGAAACCTCCCCTCCCCCACTAACTGGTATGCGACAATCAGATCACCAAGCTCTGTGGCCCCGAGCCATTGACGAAATGGGTCGTCCTCGGCGTCGTCTCCCTCCAGGTTGTCCTAGCCTGCCTCCTCCAGTCGACATCTTTCTTCTCGTGGAAGTTCTGGGCCGTCGCTTATGTGTTCGGTGCCACCGCCAACCAGAATCTCTTCCTCGCCATCCACGAAATCTCCCATAATCTGGCCTTCAGAAACCCCACGGCCAACCGCCTGATCGCCATCTTCGCCAATCTTCCCATTGGCATCCCCTACAGCGCTTCCTTCCGAGTATGTACACCAGAAGTCCTGAATTTCTTTTCTTTGTGAAGGAGGACATGTTGCTAACTTGGTGTCTGTGACAGCCCTATCATCTAACTCACCACAAGTCTCTTGGTGTGGATGGCCTCGATACCGATCTTCCTACAGCCTTCGAAGCCTTCTTCCTGGATTCAATCCTTGGCAAGGCCTTTTTCTGCACTTTCCAGATTTTCTTCTACGCCCTCCGACCCATGGCTGTCTACCGCATTCCCCTGACCAAGATTCACGCCCTCAATGTCGCCGTCCAGCTCGGATTTGACGCTGTGCTCATCTACTTCACATCCTGGAACGCTTTCCTATACCTGCTGCTGTCTTCCTTCCTTGCCGGTAGCCTCCACCCTCTGGCTGGCCACTTTATCGCTGAGCACTACGTGTACGAGACTGTCACACCCACTCAGAAGGATCCAGAGAACCGAATCCCTATCCCTGAGACTTTCTCTTACTATGGCCCCCTGAATTGGTTTACGTACAACGTCGGATTGCACAACGAGCATCACGACTTCCCTGCTGTGCCATGGACTCGCCTCCATGCTGTCCGTGACATGGCTCCCGAGTTCTACGACACCCTGCCTCGCCATGAGAGCTGGGTTTATGCCATCTGGCGCTTCATTCTGGATCCCAATGTTGGCTTGAGCTGCCGTGTGAAGCGCAAGGAGGGCGGCCGCCTTGTTGGTGGTGCTGTAAAGTGGAAGGATAACGAGATTGAGGCCTGAACACTCAATGGCCTTTCTTTGGAGTTCTCTTAGGTCTTCCCTCCCCCAATGGTCCTGTTTGGAGGATCAGTCATGAAGGAACGCTGGCGTATGTCTTTTCTTTTTTTTGTGTCTTTGTCAAAGTTTGATAGAGGAGGGAAACAATTTGGTAGGAAACTGTCCGATATTGCGCTGTGGAAATGCCACCTTCTATGTGACTTCACTGAGCATCAAAAGCGAGCATGGCGAATAGCTTTAAAATATCATCAACGACAATATGAGTTCTTTTGCAGAGCTTCTCTAACGCTCTACATGGTGACCATCTAGACGGTGATGGCTGTGCCGCCCCAAACCTTGCTGTCATGGTCGCATAAGGTTAATGCTCGTCTGATATATTACTATGCTTATGTCTGGTCTCAGACTATACTAATTTTGCGTGAACCATTGTGATACTGTCAGGCTTGGTGTTGTGATCGGCCAGCCAACTGATGAGCAAAGAATTTTGATGACCTAAGAGTGCAAGATATTGGCGATGTCAAAAACCACGACTAGGCTTAATAACTACCACAAACCAAAGAATTAATAACAATCAAGAAGACACAAGGAAAAAGAATAAGGCAGCTAGAGTATACACAGGGCCGTGCCAGACAAGTTTAGTCTCCTCGGCTGTATGCACCACCGATATCAAGGATATTCAACTCTCCATCTCTTCTCGAACCTAAAGGCGACCTTTGCCCGACGATTCTCGTATGTTTTCCACCTCCTAAACCTCCGCCCACCCGCTTCTCTTGGACCCTTTTGACGAAAAGAATCGCTGAATGCGCCCCCTGCCACGTTGGTAACAAAAAGAATGCTCGTTTAGTCCCATGACTTCATACACGGATGATTAGCTTCATCCGAGGGGTTCAGTCTCCTAGCTCCTGGGGCTTGATATGGCTCTGATTCATATCTACTACGCCTTCCTCAAGCCTGTTCAGCCTCGAAGTACCTCGCCCATAAGTGGCTCCGCATCTGTAAATATGGTTACTTGTGCAAAAATAATTTCGCTCTCTAGAAGAAGAAGTAGGCAAGTAGGAAGCTGATTAGGCACAGAATTGCCGCCATCTGCACTGGTACACCCTCGATTGTTTGTTTCACAGCCTGGTTGACAGTTGGAGCGGGAAACCTCTCGTCAGAGGAGCTCTTAACGTTGCGTTGGCGGAGGCCAGAATCCCTAAGGCTGGCGATCTGAGCCTCGGCTTGCGCGAGCTTAGCCTTGAGCTCTTCGACAGTTGCATCGGCAACAGAGGTGACAGCAGTTGTAGCCTGCGAAATAGTGCTCTTCACCTCAGGCTTCTCATCGTGCTTCTCCTCCTCCTCCGGCTCAGGAGTAATATCGCGATGGTAGGGTGGGGGAGCGCTGGAAGTGGCAGGCTCATCAGTGGTAGCTGGCGACGAAAATGATCGAGCATCAGGGGTGTCGTGGGCCTGATTGGGCACATGATTAGCTGTCGGTATGAATCACATGGGAATATGTTGACTTACGCCATTCGACAAGGTAGCCTTGCTAGGTGTGAGTAGGGCAGCAGGCTTTGCTGGAGCTTGGTCGTGATCGGTGCGAGGTGCCAGCCAGATGACGCGGATCTTTTTCTCTTGAAGTAGTGATTTGTCGGTGGTGTCCAACTAAGCGTAGAGCGATTAGCCATAACATGTGACATTTGCGAAAAACCAGAGCGATCCGTACCACATTGGCGATGCTAGCAAACTCCTTATCGGAGGTGATGGGTGCCGACTGAACGAGGAACTTGTCTCGACACTTCGCATCCAGAGGAGGCTCAGCCTTCATCGCCTGAAGCAGGACTACCTTGCGATTAGCAGCATTCTCTTTGTCGGCGAAAGTAGAAGGTTTGCTCTGAACCTACCAGTGACATCGAAGTGTTGGCCAGGCTCAATACGGCCCGCATTTGGTCGTACACAGTATCTGGGAAAAGCTGTCAACTCATGGATCCGAGGCAAGATAGGAGGTTGCGGAAGGCATACTGCTTTGGCGCCGTAGTTTTGACCTAAACTTCTTGTGAGATACACTTATTGTCATGAAGGGGTAAATGCGCCTACCTTGAAAGCCACAGGAACGGTGTTGGGGTTCCTGATAGTAAGAGTTTCAGAGACCTCGGAAGTAAATGGACCTTGATTCCGGGTTAGTTCCTATGGTCTCGTGTGCTCTGCTTGGTGGTTGATGGTGGGTCACATACGCTGGAAGCTCAGCTCGAAGGGCTCGATATCGACCGACATTGCTGCTAGGAGTCGTAAAGCAGGCTAGATATGGTTGCTTTGTCGGGGGATCGTCGTCGCGGGGTGCGCAAAGGGGGGAGGGGGGTCCGAGATTTGAGGGTCGGGACGGTTGACAGATGATGCAGAGAGCAAGTGGAAACGTGGCAGAGGCTGGCAGTAATCAGCGTCTAAGTTGGAGGGGCTCCTGAAGCGGCGGCAGTGAACAGAAAGCGATGGGTGAAGGAGGGATCGTGAGGAGGCAGCAGGGAGGGAGGATTGAGGTTGGCGTATGATTGTTAATCCGCGTGGGAGGCGTATGGGGCTTGAGGGTTGCTTTTAGGTACGGTAGTGAGGAGGGAGGATGGCGGTCACTTGGCTTTTTGGCTTCTCGTCACGACGTAATAATTGCTGGGGCGCCAAATTGCCTGTTTCCTGCAGCGGGCTGGACGTTCGCTGTTTCCCTTCCAATGTGGTTGCTGAATGGGCACGGACCACCTCCTGAACCTGCAACCACTCCCTGAAGCTCGGGTACCTAAAGCGATATTTACACAGTGATGCAGTAGAGAGAGACCACAGTACAGACTACAGTGCTCCGTAGAGACTGACCAGCAACAGCCAAGCTCTTGCTTTCCGTTTCCTTTACCCTCCTTGGCGTTGAGCACCGGAATCACAAACCAATCAACAACGAGAGCACATTGCGAACGCTACGGCTTTTATTCATTCGCTCGCCCGCTCGCTCGCTCCTTAACTTCAGTGGCTTTGCAAAGTATATTCAGACTGAACCGACTACAACAGTTACTATTCAGGAGCTGGACTTGAAAAGTCTGCTTGGATTTGAGCTGTCCTCCTCGTTAGCCCACTTTCCACCGCTTGGATTAGGGTGTTCGGAAATCCGTCTATTATTAATATCCCGATGCTCAACTCCCGAGAAAGATTAACAAGGCGGCTCTTGAGACCAAGTCCAATTAAACCCTTCTCTGCTGGCCTAATTCCCTTGCAGAATGCTATTAGACATCTACATGCTCATCTCGGATGGCCCCGTAAACAAGATATAAACCGAGACAGCGAGAGTCACAGCTGACACCAGACAGACAGTCAGAAGCGCACGCTGGAAGATGAGTTGCCAGGGTAATTGAACGGTAGTGAGAACTGTCGTTGAAGGTCCCAGAGAGGTCACCTCACCCCTCATAACGATGAGAGGGTCAGGCATACAAGTTCTATCTTCATATTGCAAGGGGAACACTTGCGAAACCTTGAAAAAAAAACAAAAAGGCAAGAAAGAAGCTAATGTCAAACGACTTGACGTGGCAAGCTTCAGTTTTCGCCAACTCAAACCTGTATTTGATCAATTAATCTAGAACTTGTCATGATGCAATGCTTAAATGGCTAGCTGAGGCCAGAGCAGGCCATGTTTGCACTTAGCCGTAGAATTACCGCCTCCAAATCTTAGCCATCATTCCCAGATAATTAGTAAGGTCAGGCAGGTACTTCGAAGGCAGCGGCTGTATGACGTTTCGTGTTAGCGGCAGCTTGAGCTCTGTCCGATAGACATGATCCATGGTAGATGTATGCGACGACGAGAATATAAATTTATAAAGTTCAATAATCCTTTATTTCCTCTTTAGCTAAATCGAGAAGTCAAAACGATCCAGAATTGAACAAAGGGTAGTCAAAGCCAACTGTATCACCGCCTTAAGCTACCAGTGTATGTACCTCCTTGGACCTTCGCGCCTCACTGCCCCTCACCTGCTGAGACCCCACCACCAACATCAAACCAGCCATCTACATCTTCTCGTACATTTCCATAACTCAAAGCTAAGATGCCTTCCGATCTTGATACCCTGCTCGATATGGGCTTTGACAAGGAGCGTGCTGAGCTCGCTGTCAAGAAGTCTGGTGGTCGTAGGTCACTGTCACTGCCGTCCAGCCATCCTTTCACTGCTAACCTTCATTTCAGTTCAGGGAGCTCTTCAGTGGCTTGAGGACAATCAGGACACGCCTTTAGATGAGATCAAAGCTGCTGATGCTGCCAAGAAAGCCGAAGAGGACGAAGACGAGGATGAGACCAAGGCCCAAATTGCTGCTCTCGAGTCTGGTGGTGAAGCTCGATCTCTGATCTGCAATGATTGCGGCAAGCGATTTCGCAACCAGGATCTTGCAAGCTACCACGCTTCCAAGACGTGAGCGTTTTCATTAAATGATGCCCTTTATAAGAAACCTTGCTGATCGAAATCTAGTGACCATACTGACTTTTCGGAGTCAACCGAAGAAATTGCTCCTCTGACTGAAGAGGAGAAGAAGGCCAAGCTCGAGGAGCTCCGCCAACGCCTCGTGGCCAAAAAAGCTGCCCAATCTGTCCAAGACAAGGAAGAACATAAGCGCAATGAGGTACGGAAACAAAAAAAACTACTTCTCAAATTTCTAGTTCAATGAGTAAAAGGGAAAAATATTTTATTAACGCTTAGCAGAAAATCCGCCAAAAGGCTACCAAAGAGACCCAGGATCTCAAAGAAGAGCTGGCGCGCAAAGAACAGATAAAAGAAGCGGCTCGTAAGCGCCAGGAGAAGCTTGAAGACGTGGAGGCCAAGAAGAGGATCAAGGCGAAAATCGAAGCTGACAAGGCCGAGCGTCGCCGCAAAGCAGAAGAGGCCAAGGCAGCCCGTGAGGGACGGGCAGTTGAGGCTGCAGTACCTGTTGCTGCTCCAGCCGCTGCTCCACGACCCAAGGCCAACCACAGCGAGGCCAGACTTCGTCTTCAAACCGATTCGGGTAACATCATGAAGACACTCCCTGCTGACACCACCCTGTTCGAGCTCGCACAGCAGCTACAGTCCGAGACTGGCAAGGAAGTCACTAGTTTTACCACTACGTTCCCCAGGCATACTTTCCAGGGCTCCGTCGACATGTCAAAGACATTGAAGGAGGCAGGGCTCGTACCATCATCAGTCCTGATCGTGAAATAAGGGCTAGAGGTGTTGCAGTATACGAGAGATACATGGCGTGGCGTTTGACACTGGATGTGATGCGAAAGGATTGAGTTATTTGGATTTCGACGAAGGAGGGAACAGATCGGGATCGCACAAAAAATCGAGAAATAATCGAAATATATCGAATACACATTCACCACAATGTCACATTCACGCTTGCGGGAGATTTATGTTCAAACTGCAAACCACCTGAGGCGGGACTTTTTTTTTATCAGAGCCGTTAAACTGACCAAATCTCCCTCCACGCGAACTCCGTTTGTTTTAGAGCATTCATCATATTATCGTATGAAAGAAGCTACTCTGTCCAGGGCGCAGGATATCGTGCCCTCTCCATCCTGTATGTTCGATCGATTGGAAACCCCGAAGCCATGCAGTTGAAGTACAAAGAAGTAAGGAAATAGTCGTTAAGGCGTGGTTGTTTAGTCGAAAAGACCGAAACCCATATCCTCGTCGGACTCCTCCTTCTCTGTTGCGGTTGTCAGTACACACAAGTAATCCAAGTTTGGGGGTATATTTGAGATTCAACGTACCCTCCTCCTTGGCCTCCTCCTCGGCGGCCTCGGCGGCATCACCACCGGCAGCGGCGGCGACAGCACCACCAGCGGCAGCAGCACCACCGCCGGAGCCGACGTTCACGAGAAGTTCCTTGACATCCTTGCCCTCGAGAGCCTGTTTGAAGAAAAGTTCCCAGTCAGAAAAAAATGTCCCAAAATGTGAAGAAACGGATCGGCGTAGAAATCGAGGATTTATTCGGGTCGTACCTTGGCGAAGATGGAGGTCCAGATGGGCTCAACCTCCTCGACCTTAGCGGCCTTGATGAGAGTCTGGAGCTTGTCGGCCTAGATAATTCATCATCATGATTTAGCATCACCGCACACAAAATGGAAATTGGGTTGCGCGCGGGGCAGCAGCGTCGCAAAAGGTCGGCGGGAAAAAGAACGTACGGTGATCTCAATGCCGTCGTCGGCAAGGATCAGGGCCGCGTAGGATGAAGCGAGCTCGGCGTGAGACATTGTGACTGTGGTTTGTCGGATGCAGGTGGGAGATGAGTCTGCACAAGTTCGTTGTGGTTGAGATATCACCAAGTAGGCTTGCCACAGAAAATTACCCTAGTCAAAATTATCTGAATGGAGGGCTTCAAGACCTAAAAGTGGAGGGCCAAATTGATTTTCCGTGTTCCGGAGGCAAGCGATCTGTGGGTCAGATTTAAACGCAAATGATTGGCCATATCCTCTGAGCCAATGAGAGGCTCCATCACCACAGGGCGAAGGCTAAAGTGCATATACCCCACTCTGGGTGGCTCTTCCCCACCAACATTCTGGTTATCCATTATCGCTCTGGTAGAGAACCCAATGACAACATCCCTGGTCGTTCAAGTCCCGAGCAAGCACAGGATAGGTGACGCCGCGCGCCGCCAATCGAATGCATCCCCTTCTCTAACTCTCTATCTACAGTCCCTCAACTCTTTTCCGAGATAACTACGCTCTCCGAGATTGACATCCTTGCAACCGGCTCTGACATCCCTCCGCCTGACTACCCTTCACGGGCAATTCTTCTGTCACTTTGACACTGGACCCCGCTATTGACTACTACCATCCTTGTCCGCCTGCCATCAACGACCCCGCCGCCACTGTTCCGTCGCCGCCTGTGCCTATCGTCGTCATTGCCGCTCCGGAAGCTCTGGAACGTACATGCTGCCCTGAGACTGGCCCCTGAGCTGCAATATACCTCGCCAACAAGAGCCGAGTATTTTTTTTCTTCACTGATCGGCCACCGTCTTTTACCTCAACCAACCCCTCCTCGACCTTACCTCAGAAGCCGACCCAAAGCGACCATGGACACACCAGCAGTTCCTCTCCCGCGGGACCCCCGTGAGCGAGCCATGCTCGACCAACTTACCATAATCCGAGATCGGCTACTTCTCTTGAAGCAAGATCGCACCAATTACATTCGAACTCAGGATGTCATGCCATTGTTTGACCAGACGATGGAGCAAGTCAAGGAGCTCGCCGCTGTGCGCGCCGAGACTGGAGTCAAGGAGGAAAATAGATGTGTGTTGTTCCGACACAAAATCTGAATTGAAAGCTGAAACTAATCACTATTAATGCAGTGGACAAGGTCCTTGAGAGTTGCTTCCAATTGCTGTCTCTCTTTTATTTGACCATCGGCCGTAATAACGAGGCCCCAGCTACCTATGCACTGACCTCAACCATCAAAAGACTGCTGGATCATCTCACCGAAGCCGATCTATACTCTTCCAAGGATCTTGGTAGCATTAAATCGACGCTGGAAGGCCTCTCCAAGAGCATAGAGCAGGGAGAACGAGAGCAAGTCCCTGAGAAGAGGCCTCCTCCATATATGCTTGCTCTTTTGTCCAACAGGGTTGAACTCTGCAACGTTACCTTGACGAAACTTATGAAGCGACTTGAGCGAATTCCCGAACCCTTGCTGGTAACACACCAGCAACTTGTATCTATTCTACGAGCGGTTGCTCTCGCTAACACCAAATCCAAAGTGAGCATGGCTGTTACGAGGCAAACTTTTGTTTGAGTTTACACTGACTCCCAATGCACCAGTTTTCCTATTCTGAAGTTAAGAAATTGAGGAGCCAAATCGTCGAGATTGGCGACCGATACAACGGCGGCAAGTTTACGTCAGATGATGGTACACCCTTACCTGGTAGCGACGAGGTTCGTGAACTTTATCAACGATGTCTTAAGTGGTCCGACATTGTCCTCGACAGGTAGGTCTTCTCTTCCTCTCTCCCCTTTCCTTCCTTGATTGAAGCTATATTTGAGGATAATTGCCTGAACTTTTCGCAGGAAAGGCGTGGTCACCGATCAATGGCGGCCAATTTACGAGGTATTAGTCGGAATTCGAAACGACCTTGAGAAGCTATCCTTGACACAAGCTTGGTCCCTCCGTGAGACAGATCTCTACGACTTTCAACGACAGCTTGACAAAATTGATGAGAACCGAGTAAACGGAAACTGGTTAGATGATCGAGGACGACCCGCCGACTTATGGACGCAGCGCACCTTGTTGTACTTGATTAGACGTTCTTACGCTTACATCTATTCCTTCATGTTGGCATCTGAGCCAGTATCCGAGGCTCTTCTTCCCATCTACAACCAGCTGCAGACATTGAAGCGCTGCCTGATTGAGGTGAAGAAGAACGGAGGTGTCTCATCCGTTCGGGAACTTTACCCATATAGCATGAAGGTTTGTGGTAAATTCACGCGCTTCGAGTGGGTATTCTGCTAACATAAGAACCAGTTGAACTCACTTGACAACATGAAAGTGGATGGCAAATTTGTGGTAAACGGTGACATCCCCGAAGGGCAAGGAAGTGTGTCTGAGCTTCTCGCGGAGTGCTTTGAAATCAACTACGAGCTGCGAGTGGCAGCAGAAGAGGAAGCCAATGAGGAAGGTGCTCCTGAGGCCAACGGTCAAAACGAGCCCGAGCTGAAGATGACCAAGTCCGAGGACAAGGACGAGTGATGCCACGATAACGGTTGTTTTTTTCTTACTTACTTTGAGGAGGGCGTTCCTGTGATCGTTTTGCTTTTTTTCTTCTTCTTCTTTCTCTTCTTTCTTTTAAATTGTATCGGATCGAAGGTTTATTAATTCTCCGGGTGATGACTGGGAAGGATAACATTTCAGAGGTGTCCGGCGGGTGGCTATTTACGTAAACTGTACCTTGCTGGCGATGGAGGGAGGCGAGCATCTCGTCCATCAAATCACATTTTTTTGTGACGGAAATCGGCGAGAATTTTTGGAACATTTTGAAGATGTGGAATTTTCCAGCAATGGGCACTGTAATATGACGGAAGGGGAAAGAAAAATTAAATGGGACGGATGGGACTTCAATTTTTCTTCAGAATTGTTATCGAGAAGGTCAATTTTGTTGCAAGTATGAAAGAGTTTGCGTGAATTTGTCAATTACATCTACCTAAGTATGTCGGAAGGCACACTTGAAAGGGTAAATTTGGGCCTATCGTGTGTGTGTGAGTGAGAATTTAGCCAATCTAGGGTCACTGGTGATAAAGGAAGAGGGCATGGCTCACCTTTTCCACGTCCCAAACCCCAGAGGTTGCGTAGATGTCCTGGGTCAACTGCTCACGGACAGCTTCTACGGAGTCGGCGACGCACACGAGGGTGCTACCGGCAAAATCGAGACTCGAAGGATCGTCATCCTTTGGTACACTGTTCAAGATGGCGCCTAAGGAGAGTGAGCCCAAGTCGTATGCATATCAAAAGGTATAGTTTTGAAGGAGGGGAGCTTACCGCCCATCTTCCAGCTGCCGTCCTCGACATGAGGAACCATGTGCTCAAAGTGCTTGCTACATTACTTACGGTCAGCCAAATTCGAGTCCTTTCTTACCACACCCAAACATGGTGTATACTATGGGGTGGTGTTGAATGGGCTATGGGCGAAGAGCATGCATACGATCGAACACTAAGACGCTTCTCGAGGGCGCCGGGCTTGTCAGGAACCACGACGAGGAACTCAAACTTGCCCTTGGGCACGGAAACGGATGAGGCCATGGTGCGGGATGCAATGCGCGAAGCAGCAACGGCAGTGAAGGGGCTGGACTTGAAGATGGATGGGGAGACTCCAGCTTTGATGACAGGTAGCCTTTGGATGAAGAGACGGCTGGCCATTTTATTTTTCCCTTCCTTTTTTAACTGGGGGAAACTTCTTCTGACGTTGTTTTTATATTCGCAATGAGTACGATTTTTCGGAGCGACTGGCAGGTTGTGTTATGCAACCACCTCAGTTTAAGAAAGTGGGCTAATCATCGAGGCTACTTGAATGGCGTCAGAAATACAGTAGGTAAGGTAGGTACAGTAACAGGACAAAAGTCTCCGTACACCCCCCACTTGGCGCGTCAAAACACCATCGCGTCTCTAAATGCACCCTTCTCTTCTAACCACCATAACATGCGCCCATAATGTCACAAGAACGCCATTTTGGCACTGAAATAAGCGTTAATCGTCAATATAATCATGAATTTTCTCCAGAAGTCAGGGCGGCCATTTTGGCCAAGTTAGATGACGGCTTAAGCCTGCGTGCCGTTGCGGCCCAGTTCAACACAACCCACTCGTCAGTTCAATATGTAAAACAACACTTCTCCAAATACCACACATTGGAAGACCAAGAACGGCCCGGTCGGCCCAATAGTCTCACACGTTCAGAAAGTCGATATATTATTCAATTAGCCAAAAAGAACCGGAAAATCACTTGGGATGCGCTCAAATATGAGTCTGGTGTTGGAGTGGATACACGTACCATCCGCCGGGTTGTACGACGGCATTGGGCGCGTAAATGGAGGTCTATGAAGAGACCAAGTATCACAAAAGAAGTAGCAAAGGCTAGGCTACAATTTGTGCGTTCTTGGATTCCGAGAGTTGGAGAATTGATTGAAGTAGACCTCCTTAAAGTTTGACCTAAAAGATAGACTAACACATCTTAGACAATCTTTTCGGACGAGACTTCTACACAACCACAATCAAGCAACCCCAATAGCTGGGACTTTCGAACGCCTGAAGAAAAGTACTATAAGGACTTCGTCAATGAGGATATTCATGTTAAAGCTGAATTTTCCTTGATGTTCTGGGTAGCTATATGGAAGACAGGAAGGACCCCAATTGTCCTTATGACTAGAGATATGAGATCCCGTCGCAAGGGATATTCGGCTTGGTCATATGAAAAAGCTCTTGAGGAAGGTCTTCTGCCTCTATTCAATACCCTCAGGCCATTTCAGCAGGATAATGCCCCTATTCATAGAGCTGGGAGGATTCGAAGGTGGCTAGCAGCCCACCAATTTATCCCTATTGACTGGCCGCCTTTCTCACCTGATTTAAATCCTATAGAACACGTCTGGAGGATGTTAAAGGCCAAATTACGTAAGGATTATCCTCATTTAAAGCGCCTAAAAAACAATGAGGCAGATAAAGAAGAATTGGCGCGGTGTGTTAAAGCTGCATGGGCAGCCTTAGACCAGAGGAAGATTTCGAGGCTAATAGACTCTATGGAGCGCCGCTTACTTGCTGTTCGTCGCGCGCGAGGTTGGTATACCAAATATTAAACACCAGAATCAGGGCTATCTAGACATGTATTTATTTTCAAATTTGCTTCTTATTTGATTGTGTGGTTATGCTTTGAAGTTGGCGGTGATGAATGTGGTGATGGTGGATGTGGGGGGTGTACGGAGACTTTTGTCCTGTTACTGTACCTAACAGGTACTGAACAGCACCTACTGCGGGGTGGACAGACTGCGTGCGGGGTGAATTGGAGCCAAGGGCGTGAGGATGTACAACGCGTGCGCCTTTGTGGCGGGTGGGAAGTTGGGAAGAACGTGTTTGATTGACATGATGAGCACAGTTTAGGAGTTCGGCAAATTGGAGAGCAAGGCAAATTGAGGGGTGATTGAGTCGAGAAGTAACAAGAATAAGATCAATGTACAAAATCAGTGCTTAGCACTCGTCCATTTAGAAGAGGAGAAAGTAGACAAAACACTGGACCTGAATTTCATGCCTTGTCATCTGTCACTGGCCCTGGCCTGAGGTTAGCTAGCAAGGACTTTATGAAAAGAGTGAAATGCTGATGGCCTCAGAGCCTGAATGAATGCTTATATGGGCATTTTTGGTGCTTCAATTATGAAGCCATTTTTGGAAATTGACGAGGAAAGAAATATATGAGTTTGAGTGCAAAGGAGATCGGTAGAATGGTTCAACTTGTATCTCATCGGCCAAAGCGTCACGGCATCTTTCATTCATCCAAGCAATTTTACATGCTATGCAGAACATCCAATATCTGTGTGGCCCAATAGCATAGCTTCAGTATTGACCATGATTTTCAGGATAGAGGTCGGTTGGGCCATTGCTCCCATCCCAGAATCCAGATGTGCTTGATCTCCTGACCTCGCTACTTTCCTCCATGCCTATGGGAGGCTTTTATTCCTGATCTGTCTGAGTAGGTAGGGGGTTTGACCAATACAGTCTTTTCTGAATCTCCTCATCTTATTATGCATGTCTCCATGGTCACGAGCCTGGGTCACACTTTGAAAGATACGATGCAAGATATCTAACAGCTTACTACGTACGTACGTACGGATTGAGATTCTTCTCCCCTCTTCGCCCTTCTAGCACAATCCTTGCCGCAGAAGAAATGGTCAAATGACTTCAGCCAAGACAGAAAACCCCCGAGCGCCCAGCGGCAAGTTCCAGGGTAGAGGGTTCGGATTTGGACCACCGAGCGCTAAGAACGGCCTGAGCATGGATGTATCACGGGAACAACTTCCTACTCAAGTTGGATGGAGAGGCATGGAGTACAAAGCAGAAGAATAACCATAAAACCCAGGTGGTTACATATAGCTACTTCAAAGCCCCCTGTTTTTGTGATGAGGAATCAGTAGTAAATGACGTTCCTCTGTGTACCCAAGAGAACCTATGGCGAGGGTACCAATTTTGGCGGAGCCTTTCGGAACTTCAAGGAGATACTGATCAGTAGGCAGGGGAATAAACACTCTGCTAAAATTCGACCCTATTTCTTCTTTTACTTTGCTTCCTTATGCCGGGTCTAGCCAACCTCGCCCGAGCGCTGGCCTCGTGCCGCGCTTCCTCGGGAATAACGTCAACTAGAAAGGCCCTTGCGCTCTCTCGGAGGGTTCACCCGCCATGGTGCCTGGACCTGGATCTGCGCTCCGAAGCTCGGCTGTTAAAAGATTGCCAAAAAGAAAATGAAAGAAAAGGAAAAAAGAACAAGGGTCTCAATTCTCAGTCATAGTGTATATCAGTTGTAGGAAAATTTGTGATTGGTCCCGTGAACACATCTGATCAAGTCGGTTAAGACATCATCATGGGATAGCAAAAGACGATGAGCTATCAAACCAGGGGCTGCTGAGGGTTCGTTATGATGTAAATAGTTACGCATGGTTGAGATGGTAAAAATAGATGCATTCAGTGCTACACTGAGCACATAGAATAGAGGATTTATTCGTCTATTTTTTAATTGTATTATCAATATCATTATTTCGGCATTTTGCTGCTCACAAGATGACGCATATCTATAGAGCAGACGGCGGCTGTTGAACGCTTTCCACCTCGGAGATGCGAGCATCGCGCACACCGGCCGGGATCCACAATTGCGCCTCACCTCCACCGGTCGAGGATGCCTGTCTCAGCTCTTCCCAGGCTGTTGGTAATAAAAATAAATAGATAAAATGGATAAAACTAACTACAGTAGGTAACTGCGTAGAAAAATATATACAGAGGTAGCTAAGTATTTTTTCTCTCGCGGAGTCGTAAGCCCGAGGAGGAGCACCAGTAGTAGTCGGCAGGGAACGGGAGTGGAGGGGAGCACGGTAGTGGGTTTATTTCCCCTTGTCACACGCCTATCAAATACTGTCATGGCAAGTTAAAAAAAAAAATACAACCCGCTCTGATGTCATACCACTATGACACAAAGCTTGGAAACCAATGCTGCCCCCCCTCCCTCCAGCCAGCTCGGCTTGTTTGCGTTGGGAAGAGCTGGAGGCTCGGTAGTAGAGTAGCCAGGGGTTAGCGTAGCTTTGCTTGGAGATGTCCGGGTTGGATCTCTCGGTCAGGATATGTGAGGTCAGATGCGCCGCAGTCGGGGATTCGGGGGATTGGTCATTGATTTTTGCCAGGTCCGAGGTATGGTTGTTGTGTGGTTGGATGAGGATGATAAATAAGATCTAGCCCTCTCACCAATTCGTGGCCTTGCTTTTTTGTTTTTGTTCCATCATCATCAAATTATCAATCATCCAATTCACACTACATAGTAGAAGTGTATACACAAACACACACACACACACAAACAGCATATATCTATCTATCTTCCTTTCCCCTTCAGAGCGTATAGCAACAATACACTGGTCAATCACAGCATACCACCTACCTCAACCTTTAAAACCACACATACAAACAGAACCGCTCTCATCGACTTTTATCTACCAACCAAAACAAAATCCTCTTGTACAATCTCCCAATTTTACCCCAATTGAAATCAGCACCAATGATCATGGCACCGTCCGTCTACATCCTCCTCCACCACGACACCTCCAGTGGCGGCACACCCACCATCCTCTCCGTCTTCTCCGACCTCACCGACGCCAACACTGCCTGCCTCCAGCAGGCCATTGAGGCCAACGTCGAGACCGGCGCCCGCTCGCCCCGCGACCTGCAGCGCTGGGAGTCCGCCGAAGGCGTCGTCTGCTGGGTCGAGAAACACACCGTCGTGCCACGCAAGACGGCCGCTTCCCGCCCGAGCCTCAGCCCTAAGCGCAAGGACAGCAGGCTTTACGATGACGACGAAGACGACGACGCCATCGAGGTGGTGGATAAGGATGAGAGCTACGACTGAGTTTGTCAAGCTGTATTGAGCGTGAAAGGGGAGTGCAATGAAGAAGAAAAAAAAATCGAGAAGACAAATGGGACAAAAAAAAACCGGAGTAGCGATGCCTAGGAGTCGGGGAGTTTATTTGCTTTGCTTCTGAGACGAGATTACATGAGATCTAATCTGATCTCATCTGGACATGATGAGCAAAAGTG
The DNA here is from genome assembly GCA_024336345.1 of Mariannaea sp. PMI_226. Taxonomy (NCBI): domain Eukaryota; kingdom Fungi; phylum Ascomycota; class Sordariomycetes; order Hypocreales; family Nectriaceae; genus Mariannaea; species Mariannaea sp. PMI_226. The sequence goes on from JANFOG010000005.1 coordinate 697,433, forward strand.
GCCCTGATCGGCACTGTAATATGGAAAGAGCGTGGGAAGTTTTTGTTTTTCAAGTTGATTTACCCATGTATAATGAGCAATGCGATTTAATGTACTGAGATATATATACCATCCGTTATAACCTATTTAAACCAAAGCGCAATCTTAGTATGGCTTCCTTCTCTCTACAAAACTGGCTCTGTACCGTGTCCTCGTGTTTAACACCCGATATAGTCTAGACCCAAATATGTCTGACCTTACAGCTTCGCCTTGGGCGTATCCTGCTTCATCATCGTCTCCGCTACAATACGTCGCTGAATCTTGCCAGTCGCCGTTTTGGGCATTATTTCGGTAAAGTACACCTTCTTAGGCACCTTGAATCCAACTGAGCGCTCCGCCATCCACGCCTTGAGCTGCTCAGCCGACAGCTTCTCTCCATTCTTGAGAACTACTGCTACTCCGATATCCTGTCCGTACACATCATCGGGAATGGCGAAGCTGACGGCCTCGCTAATCTGCGGATGTCGTGTTAGGATGTTGTCAAGTTCGATGGGACTGATCTTCTCGCCGCCCTTGTTGATGAGTTCCTTGATACGCCCGGTAATTATAATGTAGCCATCCTCATCCTTCTTACCCTGATCACCAGTGCGGAAGAAGCCATTCTTGTGGAATGACGACTCGTTGGCCGTGGGATTGTTAAGATAGCCCTTGGTAACATTCTCACCTATGATGCAGATCTCACCCTCTTTACCTTGTTCAAGCTCTTCACCCTCGTCGTTCAAAATCTTAATCTCCACACCTTGACCGAGACCAACGCTGCCAGGCTTTCTCTTAGCGGGCGGCAGAGGGTTAGACGTCATCTGATGCGAGGCCTCAGTCATGGCATAAGCTTCAAGTACGGGGGCGCCATAAGTCTCCTCTAGTTTCTGGAAGACGGTAGGCGAGAGGGGGCTAGAGCAAGAGCGGATGAAGCGAATGGCGGGCTTCGGGGTTGGAGCCGGGTTCTTCAGGAGGATCTGATGGATGGTGGGAACAGCAGTATACCAATTGGCCTTGTGAGTGATGAAGTCGTTCCAGAATTCAGACGCGGAGAACTTCGGGGGGACCACCATCGAGCCCCCGGTGTAGAGAGGAGCTAGCAAGCCGCAGAGCAGACCGTGAACGTGGAAGAGGGGCATCACCAGCATAGTTCGGTCAGCAGAGGTGAGCTGGTAAGTTTGCTCGATATTATCTAGGCATAGCTTGTCAGCACTCTTTCGCACCAACGGAACATAATCCAATGTGCGGTACGGGATTGCGGTTTGTGACTTACACATGGTTCGGGTGAGGTTGCGATGAGACAAGGGCACCTATTGGCCAATTGATGAGCATGGAGTTGATTCGGAGAAGCGTCGGGATTGGCAACTTACCACTTTGGGCCGAGATGTCGTTCCGCTGGGCCATAGTCAGTATACTTTGATGCACATACTACGTGCGTAGGTAGTTATATTGAACTTTCATGTGAAAGCTTACCTGGTGTGCAGAATCAGAGCCGTGTCGTCAGGCTGAGCACGCAAAACCTTTTCCTTGCTCCTGCCCTTGAGAAGGCCGAGGTCCTTGACATCGAGAGCTACCTCGCCCTTGGCGGCATCCCAGTAACATTCCGCAACTGCGGCGTTGAATTTCTTTGCAGCGCGGACGCTGGGGGCGTTGGAATCCCAGGCGCCTCTGGGAACGAGGACGATGTCGCTCTTGACGTCCTCGATGTAAAATTCAAATTCGCTTTGCTTGTATGCCGGGTTGAGTGGCGCGGCGATGCCACGCTGCCAAGAAGCAGCAAGAAAGGAGACAATGAACTCGAAGGAGTTGACGAGGGCAATGGAGACTGGAGATGCGGTGGTGATGCCGAGATCGGCGAGCTTGCTTTGAAAGGACGAGACCTGTGAGTTGAGGTCTGCAAAAGTGACGACAAGAGCGCTGGGCTTGGACGGAATGATGACGGCGGTAGATGAGGGTGAACCTCTGATGGCGGTTTGGAGAGTCAATGCCATGGTTGAAAGTGGTGACAGCGATGATAAGAATAATAACACAGCGTAAGGGAGTGAAGTGGGACGATGAATGCGCAGAGAAAGCCGAGGAACTGTCAAGGGGGGGGAGGATATGGAAAGGTCAGTATTCGAGGTTGAAGGCAAGAATAGTGATATGGGGATGCAGAAAAGACCAAGATGGAGCTATTTTGAGTTGAAAAAAGTAAAAGGATTGAAGAGGAGAAAAGAAAGTTGCTGTCGATTTTCCTAGGTTGGCTTTGACTTTTTTTTTTTGGCGATAGGGGACGAGGCTAATGGCGTGCTTCTCGTTCGGCATCCATCCGACCGTCCGTTGCAAAACACCCCGACCGGCCCTGTAGCGGAAGACACACGGCGCCGGGCGGCCCGGGGGGGTTCAGATTAGGGGCCTTTCTTGTCGTGGGCGGGTGGTGTCTCAGTCCAGGGGCAGGGGGATCGCTGTTGAAGGTATGGGATGGCACTTGTCAAGGAATGGAGGGTGGGGGGAATACCGTGGGATAAACGGCTCCAAGTGGCATGGTCAGAATGAGCTACATTCCTCAACACCAATACAGTAATCAGTACCAATGTTAGTGCAGTATCCAGATATTACCTAGACTAATCTGTACTACTTGTCCTATTCTCCAGCTTTTTAAGCGCGGGGCAACGTTGTGTAGGTACTGAGCGTAGCGCACCGGGCAGTAGTGAGTCGCCAATTCACCTCCCCTCAATTGTTTTTTAAAAAGTGCGAAAACTTTGGAGATTTTGAGAATTAATCACCTTGACCGACGAATTTCCTGTCCTGTATCAAATCTAGTAGGAAATCACAAAAGGAATAGACGGGACTGGAGGCGTGAATATTAGCTGCATCTCTGGGCCTTATCCCCGTTGAAGATGGGTCCTGCATTATGATGATGATGATGGTGGTGGTGGTGATGATGATGACGACAGTGACAATGTTCACGCTGAAAGGTCTCCCTGCAGGTCGCCATGCCATGGTTCCTGACGATCAGACAAAATAGAGGAGTGATGCATGGATGGCTGCTGATTAGAAGATTTGAGAACAAATCGGGAGTGACTTTTACTTGTTGCATTCTACAGACGGAGACCCAACGATAATGAGAATACGGATGGCTAGAATATATCTCAACCCCGGATAATTGACCACCTTGCCCAATGTGCCTATTGCACATAATACTGCGCACCCTTTGGCACCTCACTAAATACTCAACTCACTGGACCAGATTCCATATCTGTTGGATAAGTCGCCCCTCTCCTCCGCGTCTCTGCCATTGGCGGGGTATGGATTTACCCCAAAGTGGCTTGTCGGTCCTTATCCTCCACTCCCTGTATTCGCCCACCTGGATTCACCACCTACTGCATCCGGATGCCTTGCCTCCACGTCCTCCACAACCACTGCGCCTCATCTCTCCCCCCGCTGGTTGCCACAGCACTTGCATCCCCGACTACCTCATACACTTTCGGTTCTGCATATCCAGCCAGTTCACGACTCTTTGCACAAGGCTGGCCGGTTCTGGTTCTGGTTTTGGATATCCCAGTGCTTTCGCCGCTGTCGCCTCCTTTCTGCGCATCGATCCACACGCCATGTACTAAGTACATGTCTTCTTCTCGACTGCCCGCTGCTGCTGCTGCTGCTGCTCCTCCACATTTCCGCGTAGACGACCTCCTTGGTCTCCGTCTTCGTCATGGCTGAGCCCGACGTCGATGGCATGCCGACCTTTGGCGCAGAGCTCAAGGTACGACTCACATTTATCTCTTCGCAACCAATTAACCGGGCTAACCCACTCGCCCCATCTAGGATGGCTTCAAACCTGCAAATGCCTGGGTTGGCCATGGAATTGCCTGGCTCGAAGATATCCAGCAGTTCTATCGCGAACGAGCCGCAATCGAAAAAGAATACAGCCAAAAGCTCGCCGTCCTGGCTAAGAAGTATTTCGACAAGAAGAATAAAAAATCATCTCAGCTGAGCGTTGGTGACACTCCTGCCATGACTCCCGGATCTCTTGAAAGGTGCCCAACCTCAAACCCCTCTCTCGCCACCTGGCGCATTCTATGCTGACCGCGGAATATAACCCCACAGCGCCTCCTTGACCACCTGGACTACTCAGCTCACCACTCTCGAGTCCCGCGCAACCGAGCACGATCGATATGCTAATAACCTGCTTTCCCAAGTCGCCGACCCCCTCCGATCTCATGGAACCCGCTTTGAGGAGTTGCGAAAGCGCCATGCCGATTTCGCTGAGAAGCTCGAGCGAGAGCGTGAAACTTCCTACGCAGACCTACGCAAGGTCAAGGCTAAATACGATGCCGTGTGCCAAGAGGTCGAGGCCAAGCGCAAGAAGACTGAGTCCCACTACGACAAGACCAAAGCCCAGAGCGCATACCAGCAGCAACTTTTCGAAATGAATAATGCTAAAAACTCTTACATTATCGCAATTAATGTTACAAATAAGTTGAAAGAACGATATTATCACCAGTACGTTCCTGAGGTCATGGACAGTTTGCAAGATCTTAGTGAGTTCCGGACTATAAAGCTCAATGGTATTTGGGGGGTCGCGACTCAGTTGGAATCAAGTATGCTGAAGCAGAGTAATGGGATGATCGAACATCAGGGCACCGAAATCCAGAGAAACCTGCCTCACCTTGACTCCATGATGTACATCCAGCACAACATGGGCCCTTTTAACGAACCCTTGGACAAGGCCTTTGAGGCTAGCCCTGTCTGGCACGACGATGGCGCCATGATTATAGATGACACAGCCAAGGTTTACCTACGAAATGTTCTCAGCAAATCAAAGACTCAGCTGGGCGAACTGAGAAGAGAGGCGGACAAGAAGCGCAGAGAAGTGGAGGCGCTTTCACGCACAAAGCAACGTGTGAGAGAGGGCACCGAGAAAAAGGACGAAGTCGAGGTCATTCGCGTCCTATTTTCAATGCAGGAGGATTTCCACACTATCGATCGTCAACGTCTAGCGGCCGAGGTTGAGACTTCCACCGTCACGTCTGTAGTCGGCGACGTCACTCTGGGTGCCAAGAACCACAACTTTAAGGGCCAAACGTTCAAGATTCCCACCAACTGCGACCTTTGCGGAGAGAGGATCTGGGGTCTCAGCGCAAAGGGCTTCGACTGCAGAGACTGTGGCTACACCTGCCATAGTAAGTGCGAGATGAAGGTGCCAGCCGACTGTCCAGGTGAACAAACCAAGGAAGAGCGCAAGAAGCTCAAAGCAGAGCGCCAGGCGGCCGCTGGTAATAAACTCCTGAAACCTAGTCCCACGACGACATCTTTGAATACCTCTGACGGGCCCGATCTGACCCGGTCCAATACTATGAATTCACTGAGCTCACACTCGGCTCGTGCATCAATCGCGAGCCCAATCTCGGGCCAGGCCAGCCCTGCGGAACCGCCGCGAGATGAGTCAGGCCCACGAGCAAGTATCTCCTCCGTCAAAGCCCCAGGCGCGGCACGGAAGAACAGAGTTGTGGCGCCGCCCCCAGCCGCTTACATTGGCGATGGTCCCAACGCACCAAATGGCAAGCCTAGTGAAGAGAAGAAGGGCAAGATGCTGTTTGGCTTTGAGGCCGGGGGTGATGGCGAGTTGTCAGTGGCGGAGGGCCGTGATGTTGTCCTGCTCGAACCCGATGGTAAGTCACGACCAACATGCATCTGCAACCAAAAACTATTCGTAAAATATAAGAAAAATATTCTAACCGTACATGTCTATAGATGGCTCTGGCTGGATCAAGGTCCGCGCCGGTTACAAGGAAGGCATCGTGCCAGCCAGTTACGCCGAATTTACTGAATCTGCGCCCCCTCCCTCCGCGTCGGCTCCCTCTGCATCTGCTCCTCGTCCCTCATCCACATACTCCACCTCCACCACCTCCTCAGCCGCCCCCTCTTCCATCGCAGGCAAGAAGAAGGGCCCTGCCGTCGCCCCACGACGCGGCGCTAAGAAGCTTCGCTACGTAGAGGCCCTGTACGAGTACGCGGCCCAATCCGAGACTGAGCACTCTATGGCGGAGGGTGAGCGCTTCGTGCTCATTAACGATGATCCCGGTGATGGGTGGGTAGAAGTTGAAAAGGCGGGCGTAACGGCTAGTGTGCCTGCAAGCTACGTCCAAGCTGTCTAGAAAGAGTAAACTATGGTAGAGAAATGTTGGGGACAGACTAAGATGAGATGTCCATTTTTTTTTCTTTTCTTTTCTGTCTACACTGTTTTCGTATTGGCATAGCCTCTCAAGTTATAGATGAAAGCAAGCAAGCGGGCAGAGTTGCTTCCATAGCAGGTGGTGTGAGAGAGAGAAGATGGCAAACTTGGCACGTTAAAAGAAGGATAGGAGGGGGGAAAGGGGGGGGAGAAAGGGGGTTCGAACATGTATATTCTCTCGGGAGAAAGTGCATCTATCCAATATGGAAACGATGCCCGTACATACAATACAAATCAGCAATAAAAGCCCCAAGTTTCCGACCGTTTCTTTTTTGCCTCTCCCCTTTTGCACAGCCCACATGCCTTACGAGTTCACTGCGTATTGTGTCTTCACGTTGGGCACCTAGGCTACGAAACACTGTACGTCACGTATCGCCACAATCCCGATAGAAACCGAAAAAAAAGGTGACGATGTATCCAAAAGGAATAGGGGGGGGCGATTCTGTGAACAAGAGGGAGCCAAAGAGTAAGTTGCTAGCCATCGGGGGTCTGAAAGCCCGGCATATCTGGATATCATTTTTTTTTCGTTCGTTTCATTCCGAGTTCAGCCATCAGAGAAGAGCGATCAAAGTTGTTTGTCTATATTACACATTGTACAACGCTAGGAAAAGGGGGGTTTGTTTCTCATAACGACGAGGTGATAGATAATAAAAAAGAGGAAAAAGTAACCCATCCATCCCACACACCTGTGTTGCCCATGCAACTCATGCTAAACCCGCTGACCTATGCCCCGAACCCCAAATTGACCAAAAAGCAAGGCACCTATGCCATTCGACCGCTCCCGCCATAGTTATCTTTATAAATGGCTGTAAGAAGGTAGAGGGGGATATCATCTCTTCCAGGGTATAACGCCGTGCCAAAACACAAAAAAACGGAGGAAAAAAAAAGGTGAGGGATAAAATAAAAGTGAAGTTGAACTAGGGGAAAATAGGACAATAGGCCACATGTGTCATCCTTTCTCATGCATGCCAAAATAACAGGCTCATCGTAGGATAGATAGTTAGGTTTGTGCGAGAGAGGGAAGAGTTTTGCAAACATGCAAACAAATGGAGAAGTGGGGTTGAAAGCCTTCATCCGATGGAAGTTCTTAGCATGAGGGACAGTTCCATTATGTACCCCATGCGAAACTCAGGGAGAAGCTAAGAGCGGGAAATCGACCGAGTCTGGTTCCTAAATCATCTGTGCCGTTGGAGCTCCCATTCCATTCTGGCTGAGCCCATTTCTCAAGGCATCTTGCAGTTCTGCAATTTGAGCCATCATGGCGAGGGAGTGCTGGGACTGTTGATCCATCTCAATCTTCAGCTTTTCGTTTTCCTCGCGCACACGCTTAATCTCCTCTCGAAGCTCAGTCAGCTCATCACCGCCTTGGCCGCTGGATCGTCGCTTGCGTTTCAGACCCGCTTTCTCGCTGTCGTTATCTTCGGGAGTTTGCACAGTAGGTGGCTCGGCTGGAGGAGTCAATCCATCCATATTGGTATGTACACGACGTAGATGCTCATTGAGGTTCTCTTGTCGTGAAAAGCCCTTCCCAGTATGTCGCTTGCAGTTGGGATGAGGACAGTTTACGGTGTTCTTTGGCCCTCCATGTTTGCCATGGACTTCGCGCTCATGCCGTAGCAAACCACCCGAATATGTGAAGCCAGGCAGATTCTCACACCCCTCCGCAGGGCATCGATATGGTCGTTCGTGCTTATCCATATGTTTACTAGAAAAAGGGTCAGTTTCAAATATCATGGAGAGCGGGATGTAGGGTGACGTACTTCCACTCGCATTTGCGCAAAAATGCGCGAGTATCTTCCTTACAGTCGTCCAGTGGACAGTGATACTTCCCATCAGCCTGCTTCGTTACATCTCGGTCTGGTTTTGGGATGGGTTTGATGCGAGACGAGGGGGGGGATCCGACTGTCGGAGTTATCTCCTTCTCGAGAGATGTAGGCAAAGGATCGATCGCGGAAGGTAGTGGCAAGCCGTCTGGGAGTGGCGACGGGAAGGTGGCGTGAGTGAGGTCAAGTCGTGTTGCGTCTTGGACACCAGCATCTTCGGTCATCATGTCTCTACTGTCGCCTAGGACATCTCGTTCGTCGGGCAACAACGCCGCCTCTCGAGTATAATGGCTAAGTTGTTCGGCGACGTCATTGTCGGTATATCGCTGTTCAGGAGTGTGATCGTGCTCGTCTCCTACGATGGAGGGATATGCTCCCTCATGAATGAAGCTCCTTGGCTCGTATGCGACACTCATATTGAAGAGCGGATGGATGTCGCCAATATCAAAGGAAGTTGAAGTTGAGATGACGCGTGGGCTCCAGAAAACGTGAAAAGGATTAAATCGGCGCTTGCGTCGGCTTCTGATATTGCGGACAGTAGATGAGTGGTGACCAAGTCCTAGGTGTTTGCGGAGAGAGGATTGATTTCGTTGGCGGCTTAGACTTTAGACGTCATCCAAGTAGCTGCTAGAGCTTCGATGCGATGAGCTTGAATTGATGGAGGCCTGAAAAATATGGTATGAAGATATCGGAAGTTATGGAGGCTTGTTGGTGGAGCCGAAGCTGAAAGAAGGTGGATTAGTCAGTGAGTGCACGTGACAAGGCAGACGTGTATGGTCTGTGCGTTGAGCATCAACAGCAACATGAACCCTGAGATTCAGTATGAGTGGCGCCGAAGATTCCGAATTATCTTTGATAAGAGCTGGGCATACGAAACGTCATTGCAAACGTCTTGTATTAGTACTCGTACGAGGCTAGGCTCCAGTCCGGTGACTCGATTTTGAAACTGTCATCTTTGGGGCAAGTCCGTTATGCCCCGTGTTCAACGGAATGGCAAAAAGAGCATGAGTCATCACCAAGAACTGCCAATGGTGCCTTGCCGCTATGCGCGTGGGGACTAGACAAGGCTGCGTGAAGAAGAGCACCAACACCATCCCCCTGTTAGTTGTACACCTCTCTGCCTTACGTAGCTCGCATCAAGCGCCTCCCACTTGGGAAGCTTTGCTTGACGGTTTGTTTGGCTAACTGTAAACGCTGGCCCCCTAATACCGGGCACGAGGCTGTGCCAACTGGCAAATCGTGAGGTGCAGCACAATGTCCATGATAGGGTCCGATGGTGCTCTTCTCCACGCTCTGACGGCCTCAAGTGCTATTGATTGGCAAGATCCTTTGTCATACGGCGTCCACTTCGCCCACGTCCCACTCAGTAACGTGCAGCCTGGAGAAAAAGGAGGGATGCCTGGTCCGTCTCCCAGGACTCATGAGAGATACAGACGGGTAGTGAGCTGGCGGCAACCGGCTGACCTGATCTACCACGATACCTAGCATATCTGGAGAAGTCCTCATTGGGCATTGTACCGGTGTGTGCGGCACCGGGAAGGATCTGGAGGCATGCCCCAGGGTGGCTCATAAACATTTGGAGGGCCTACTGTTCCGGCTGGTGTGGAGATTTTGGGAGATATATCAGTCATCTTTGCCTCAGTCATCCACACAAGGTCTTTGATACATTATCCGGATCCAGACGAGATGCAGTTGGTTGGGCCTTGGGAACACGCTTGACAACTTTGTTCAGCAACGCGGTTTTGGTGGTAAGTTGCGCCAACCACACCCGACTCCTTTCAATCTCGAACCAATATTTTTGAACGGAAGAGAAGTTTTTGGGACAGTTGAATGTTCGGGCATGAATATGCTGCTCAATCTGGGGGCTGAATATGCCATATTGGCGCATCCTCAGCTCTCGCGAGGAAGCTATCCAAACGTAGGACCAGTAGCATAAATAGATGGGTGGCGCCTGATTAACGGAGGCTGAGTCCTAGAAACGGATAACATTGAGGTCGGAAACCAACCGGTGATCCGACAGGAGACTGGGCGGTTTGGAACGGATTGGTCGTTGGGTGAAGCATGGTCCTGGACTGGGGCTGCCCATTACGCGTCAGGCAGGTAAGGTGTGAAGAGAAAAACGGTACCGAGCGAGTGGGAATGATGAGATGGGCGGCGGCCGTCCGTTTCAGGCATTTGTGCATTTACACCAGAAATATGAGGTTGAGATAGAGTCCTTGCCCAAATGCAGCTAAGACCAGCACACTGCTGATTCCTCAGGCCACAAAGCAACCCCCGACCATTTGATGACAACTGCAGATCATGGAACCTTGAGTAAAGAGAGTTGGTTACACAAATGCTTGCATTACCTATCGTATCTATTTCGTTATTGCTTCCTGGTTCCTTGAAATCGGATAATCCTTTCCATGGCGTTCTATTGCCCGCAGCGTTGACGTGTGCACGATGAAAGCACCTACCTAGGTAGGCAAGGTAGATAGCCAAGGCAGGAAAAATCTGGTGATGGAGGGTTGGTACTTGGGTACTAGAGTAGGTGGCTAAATTGCGAATCGCCACAGCAATTCGAAAGCAACTTGACGCCTTTTACAATTGTGAATGGTAATTGCACATGATAGCTAAGTTGTTGAGTAACGACGCGTCTTTCTAGGCAACCCTGACAGCGCATGCCAGGAATCTCACTATACTCATTTCATGAGTGCACTTGTCAATGCAATACTATGCATCTACACATTCAACACTAGAAAGCTTTTTCTGCACCGCATTTAAGGCATTATGACTTTCTCAACCAAAGAATCCAGTTCAAGTCCAACCTACAAGACGCCACATAGTTATTACTAAAGCGCCTATTGGTCGCAGATCGGAGCTACTCTGGCCCTGATATGGTACCTAGCGGAGAGGTGATGTCTGCTGGCAGGCTCTCCTACCCCGCGCCGCATTCTGTCATCAGCCATGAAGTAGTTAGACTGCATATTCTGTTTCAACCTCAACATCATCAAAGTTGTCTAATAGCTCTTAAAAATCCTACTTGAAAAACCTGCGCCCTCTCGCGGTTGAAACAGACCAAGAAAAAAAAACTTCGCCAAGGCCAATCACAATGTCAATTAGCAAAATCACCACCTGCCTCTGGTTTGACAGCGAAGCTGAAGAGGCAGCCAACCACTACGTTTCCATCTTCGGCGGTGAGTCCAAGATCATTCACGTCCAGCGTTACGACAAAGCTGGGGAAGAAGTCCACCGTCGCGAACCTGGATCCGTCATGGCCGTCGAATTTGAGTTGCAAGGCAACCGGTACGTAGGACTCAATGGTGGACCCATGCCGTGGAGCTTCAACGAGGCTATTTCGTTCCAGGTGGAATGCGAAGATCAGACTGAAGTTGACTACTTCTGGGACAAGCTTGGAGACGGAGGTAACGAGGCCAGGAGGCGGTGTGGATGGCTTGCAGACAAGTATGGTGTTGTATGGCAAGTTGTTCCCAAGGCTCTCAAGACAATGCTCCAGTCCGAGGACAAGGCGGCATCAGGCAGAGTCACGGAGGAGATGATGAAGATGCAGAAGCTCGATATTAGCCTTCTTGAGAAGGCATTTACGGGCTAGCGAACTGTGTCTTACGTTTTGCGACAAGCCTGAGATAAACGGTCGGGACCATGCATCAACTCAGGAACTACCCCCAAGCAAGTTAGTGCTCAGTTAGATTCGGGCGGATCAAGTTGCGGTGACGAAGGAGAAAGAGTTAAAGCAATGTCTTCACTTCCACCTGAATTGTCTATCTCGTTGTCCTAAAGTCATACATACGTATGTCTCGGGGGATTGCAAAACATCTGAGTCTTTGATGGTTTAGTAGCTTGAGACCATCGAGAGAAACTAACGTTGACTTTGCAGACCCCGCCTATCCACTGCGGGCGAGTGAAACTATGGGGAAGTATATGGAGGAGTTCATCCAGAGATTATACTACTTCATATTAGCATGATTAATAACTTAGCGTGCATTATATGAACGATTGGTTTGCTAAATAGTGATATGGTACGGTGCTCATTTCTTGAAAATTCTGATTTCTAGAATTTGCTTCCAAAACGTGCTCCCTGGTGTGGGAGGAAGCTGAAGAAGATCAGATCTTCTAGCAGTCCAAGCAGCGGAGGAGGGGAGGCAGATGCGTCTAGCTAAATACAACATAGGTTGCATACCCACTATTGCCAATACTTTTAGGCAAGACGATTGAGAACTCTCGCCATGCATTAAATAGGCAATACTAGAGCCTTTGGTGTGGACTATCACCAGACTACATCGTAAGCTTCCGACTGAGTTTCAATTCAACCCGGTCGGGTAAGCGGCAATGCATGCCGCCGAGAATCATCTGCACTTTTCTAACGAGTCCGTCTCGGACCCCAATTATATTGGGTACGGGCACCGGGAACTGGGATCTCCAACAGACGTGCAGTAGCTTAGCTGTGAGTGAGCGGTGTTCCTACCCAGAGCTGACGGCCGGAGCTGAAAAGGCGGCCAGTCGTCATGGACATAGATTACTCGGGAGCGAGGGAAACGCCGAGACATTAGGTAGTGACGAAGTTTGGCTTGGCTCTGTTGTAGTTGCCGAGGCGCACTAGACATTTTAGAATCACGAGAAAAAGAAGAAATGACACGAGATAATAAGTTCGTCTACGACACAGAGTTATTAGTGTTCGGGTCACCGGCAAGTGACAAAAGAGAGAAAATTGAGTTTGAAGTCGATGGCTCATCATTCCAATACGAGTTCTTGGAGGAAGAAGAACCGTCTGTAGTTTATGGAGAAAATGACGTTCTGCTCAGCGCTAAGGCTGCCAGCTTTTCTATTTCTGGGCTTTCAGGTCAGTAGCGTCAACGTCCCCTCTCGGCCTAGCACGCGGGAAGTTTGCTGTGGCAACCAACTAACGAATACCGACCACCCGCTACTCTTGAAAAGGGTCCACTTTGACTCCGAGGGAGGGGGGGGAAAGGGTAGGGGAGAGGGGAGAGGGGAGAGGGGGGGCGGATCATCATGACATGACAGCTCGTCAAACCTGTCAAAGTTCGTCAAACCCGTCGACTCCGCTTCAAAGAGCGATCGTATGTCAAAGTGTTGCTTCAGCACGATACTGCAACCCCTTTTATAATTTCCCGGGGGGGTTAAGGATGCTGCAAACTACGTGTCGCCGTTGTGTTGTCTGTCGTGGCTTTGAACCTGCTCCAGGCGCCGCTGCATGAAAAGTGAAGAGGCGTAGACCTGGTCCTGATACATTCGTTGGCGGTGTGATACTCGATTAGCATGCGGAAACAAGTCACTACCCCCAAAGAGGGCTAAATGTTCATGCGTGTTGCAGGTGTATGCATGCCACATTGCTCCGAGCAACAGCATTCTTTCACATGATGGACCCCAGTCGTTGGTCAATTCCATTGCCGAGTCCAGCATTCTTTGGGAGAAGCACTACCCGTCCGCACATGTGGCTGCCCTGTCACTTGGGCTTCGCTCGTATCTATTGGTCATGACCAAGTGGCTAGGGAGATCGTCTTCCTCGTTCGAGACTGGTAGCTTGAGACGCCGGCGTTGCTTGGTGGACGCCGAACCCTGCAATACGAAGGGTCTAAGCCCAGGATCTAGCCGCTATAAATGTCCATTCGGTGCGAGCGGCTGACCGTGCTGACGATCCATTGAACCAACCTCACCCAGCCCTCAACCAGCCACCCGGAGCGGACCACGACTTCAGCGACGAGAGTAAAAAAACGACTCAACTAATTGTTTTAAAGGTGCGTCTCGTTGACACCCCCCCTCTTACCCCTCTCCTTCCCCTCATCTCAGTTGCATTGAGCGAAGTGGTACTGCTTACATTTAAACGCCGGATATTCCACGATTCTGCGTTTTCTCTCGTCTTCTCTAGGTACCTTATACGATCGGCATTCTACCTCGACTTTCTTGACGAATAATGTTCACTCAAATCCTCTCGGCCGCCGTTCTGGCCTTTGTGGCACCTGCATTGGTCTCGGCCCAGACCTCTACAAGCTGCAGCCCTCTCACATCCAGTACGTCCCTCTCTAAGTGCTTGCAGTGTTGCACAACGGACGTTGGAACGGGCCGCCTCTAAAAAAAATTAAACAAAAAACCTGTGTGACTGACTTATATCGCAGCTTGCCCTCCCGATCCCGCCTTTGGCAAGAACACTGTCCACTGTGATTTTACTAAGGGACCTTGTGAAGCCTTTACTGATATCGGTGGCTGTCCCATCACGTATGACGTGAATGGCGCTGCTTTCACAATTAGCACTCTGGGGCAGGCTCCGACCATCATGACAAGCAAGTACATCTTCTTTGGTCGTGTTGACGTAGAGGTTCGGGCTGCCCCTGGCGCTGGTATTGTGACAAGCGCCGTCCTTCAATCCGATGATCTCGACGAGGTATGACATTTCACCGTTGTCGCTGAATTTTAATTTTTTTTTGGAACTTCGTTGCTGACGTTTTGAGTCTAGATTGATTGGGAGTGGCTTGGTGGTGATAATACCGAGGTCCAGACAAACTATTTCAGCAAGGGCGATACCAGCACCTATGACCGCGGCGGTTTCAGCGACGTCACTGACCCCATCGGGACGTTCCACACTTACACCATCGAGTGGACGCCCAAGGCCGTCACCTGGATGATCGACGGTGCCGTCGTCCGAACCTTGCCCAACACTGGCCAGCAGGGCAGCAGTGGTTTCCCCCAGACTCCCATGCAGGTTAAGCTGGGCACCTGGGTCGCTGGCCGACCGGATGCTGCTCCAGGAACCATCGAGTGGGCCGGTGGCCTTGCGGACTTCTCCCAGGCTCCTTTCGTTGGCTACTACAAGAGCATTTCCATTGTCGACTACGCCGGCGGCGATGCCCCCACCACAAAGGCCGTGCAGAACTACGTCTATGGTGACCATTCTGGCAGCGCCGGGAGCATCCAGCTTCAGTAAGAGAAATTGGAAAATTCCCGGTCGTAGTTCTGTGGGAGTTTTCCTCACGAGCTCGTCTTTTATGAAAGTTATATGGCGTACGTTCTCGACGGTAATGATCTAATTAATTGCTCGCGCTGCAATGTTTTTATGGCTCGGTTTGGATATATGGGCATGTTTAGGAATGGATAGATGAGATACGGATTCACGATCTTAAAAAGATAATACATCACTGTTATACCCCTTCAAAATCGTAGCCAATAGCCTATTGTGCCTTGTGATTCTGAACTCACCACATCATCCATTAATTTGTGAAATCTTGTGTGTGTGTGAAAGACAACTCAAGTAGAGCTGCCCCCTCCCGAATGGCCTAAGATGGAATGCGGAGGAGGAAGAGCCTGATAGCTTCCAAGACTGCACTGGGTATCCTTGAGCGGTCACCATTTTGACGATGAATTGAGTAGTGACGTACTAACGTGTTAGTTTATCAAGGTCACATTGATCATGTTGCTTACCAGCCGGAGATTCAAACCGACGATCGGCGGGGGCGGCCGCGCCGGAGTCCGAGTTATTTGCGGGGAGAAGCTGCTTGTGGCTGACAGTTAAAGTCAATCGCTTCCGGGCCGGGAAGCTATTGCTCGACTATCTTATTGGCATGACACCATCTCTCATACGCCAACCGAGGTGCGAAATACGCCGTACCTACCTTTCCACCAGCCCCATTCTACCAGCTGGAGCCGATGTGAGCCGTGTCGTGAGCCGTGGAACCACGTCCGATGCTCGGTCTACTTTCATACAGTATCAGCCCAGCCAGCAACAACTGTTTATCATAACTCCAGACTAGCGGTAATTTGGGAGAAGATTATGAGCAACTTTCTCGCCATCGCAAGGGACGCTAAAACAAGGCTAGACCTGGCCTTCAGCAAATTCCCCTCGTGACTTCAGACGGCAGAGAATTAAGTTTGACCAATATACGCTCATTCAGGCATCCTGTCATCCCACTGTCAGGAGACCAGGGCTCAGCCTTACGTAACAGGCTTTCGCCCACGCGAAATGGTCACATATTCGATTATTATCCGCGTATTTCGACAGCTTTGATCCCATCAAGGCATCTAGATCTTCGTCGCCCCCAACTTGGTCTTACTGCATCTGCATGCACTTATGGCCCATGCTTTGAGACTGATACAATCTATGAGGGTCGAAAACTGCCACTTTCGACAGATAATTTTGGGATGTCTGCACAACCAAAGACTGTATCTACCCATGTAGCTAACCAGCAAAAGTGCACCAGCGCCTTTTCACTGTGAAATCACAGAATAATGGGTTTGATTTCTTCACTTTTCCGCATATCTTTTTTCAACACATCACACATCTTTCGCTTCTAGTTCACTTTTAGTGCAAAACTTTTAGCGTGGCCAATTAAAAGAGACACTTCGCTCTGAATCTGGTTACGCGATCTGGTTACTCAGGGAGTCAATCAACCAATCAGCATATTGGTCATGAGGGGGATAATCTCGCAAGACGTAAAGTAACTATTTTCTCATTACGAAAACCATTATCAATACTTCAATAGAAGAGCGCCTGTCAAGTTCTGATTAATCTATTTGTAATTGACATAAGAGAATGCCTGTACCATGTTCGATATTGCAATACTCCAAAATCAACCAGTTGGTGTTGAGATCTTCAACGGAAGGGCAACTTGGAAAAGGCGAACGAAAACAAAACTGGTATTTTACTAACAAGGCTAAGACTTGTTGCGGGATCCAGGGCAAAAAAGATAAATCTGCATAGGTAGTAAGCTATGCGGTTCAGGCCATCGGAATCTGGATTTTCGGACTCGCCCAAGATCGATCGCCCGTCTTACCCTACTACTCGCTGGGTGCGGCAATCCGGCTTCTCGGCAATTTTGACTTGATCTCACAACTACTCACTGTTCCCTGCCTTTGAAAAGAGAACAATCAATCAAATGAATGGGTCAGGTGCCGCAAAGAAATGTCTGTCTGAAAACAACACCTCTCCGGCTAAACGGTACTGTGCCGTGCGACCACGGCAATGCCACCGAAATGCGTCCTCGGCAGCGCTAATCGTCCAAATTTTTCCCAGATGAGCATTTTCCCACCCGAAGGCTGCTCCCGGAAGGCTCAGCTCCCCTCTGATCTATTCCCATTTTAGGCGGCTCACGCGCTTACACTGGCCAAGTACGGAGTAAGGTAAGGTAGCTAAACTTGACGCCGTAGCTTCTGGCGCAGAAATGGGTCGGAAGGTGGTGGTGGGTGAGTGGTGCTTGAGAAAACTCATCGACTCACTCAATTCTCCACTCTCTGTGCCATGATAAAAAGTGCCCCTCCTCCACCATCAGTGTGGAAGGATGTTTTCTCCCCCCCCTCTCAGTCCGATTTCGCGCATCACCTTGTAGTTATCTCGCATCTCCATCGCCTCTCCTCTGGCCATAGAACCCTCTCGGCCGGCATCTCCTCTCTTCCTCAATACATCCAACTAGATTCCGCATCGTTATCCTGGGGTGCAGGCTCGCAACAGACTCATAGCACGCTCTTCCATTGCTCTGCAGTCCTAGCATGACCGACCCAGCTACAACTCCGCCAATTGGCGCAGCAAAGCTCTATTCCAACGTCCAAGTTTCTTCCCATGGACTCGCCAATCAGGAAGAGGGGAATGTCCGGGAGGGTGATTACGATGTCGAGACGGTCGAGCGAGTCTACAGAAAGATTGATGTTCGCATCATTCCGGGTTTGTTCCAACACTTTCACCTCTCCACCTTATCACAGGGATGAGAGCTAACCTCAAATAGCGTTTTGGATTCTCTACTTCCTATGTTCGGCTATTAGATCAAATATTGGAATTGCCCAGACCATGAACGCAGATAAGGGACACGATCTGGTTACAGTCCTAGGCCTTACGGCTAAGGATACTTCCACGGCACTCGCCCTCTTCTACGTCGCCTACGTCATCTTTGACTTCCCTTCCAATCTCGTCATGAGCAAGCTCAGCCCTCGTCTCTGGATGGCTAGAATCGTCTTTGCCACGGGTCTGATTGGCACCTGCTTTGCTGCCGTGAACTCTGCTTGGAGTACCAAGCTTCTGCGCTTCCTTCTCGGCGTCGTCGTTGCTGGTATGTGGCCTGGTATGGCCTTTTACCTGACTCTCTTCTATCCACCCTCCCGCACCGCCAAGCGAATCGGCTGGTACTTCACTGCGGCTCAGGTCTCTGCGGCTGTTGTCGGCCTCGTATCTGCTGGTTTCCAGAAGATGGATGGCCTAGGTGGTCTTGTTGGCTTCCGCTGGATGTTTCTTCTGTATGGCTTAGTCACTGTCATCCTGAGTATTATTCTTCTCTGGTGGCTCCCCGATCGCCCTCTCGCTCCTGGCGAGGTTCGATCTCGCTCTGGGCTTCTCAAGTGGCTTCCTGCTCCCCCTGAAGCTCTTACTGGCGAGGATGCCATTATTCACTACCGCGACCTCGGTCGAGTATATCACGCTCGCCCCTGGACCCTAAAGGACCTTGGCCTTGTGCTCATCGACTGGCGGCTGTGGCCCTTGACTCTGATGTACTTTGGTGTTGTTGGCGTTGGTATTGGCACTCAACTGTACGGCTCAGTCATCATTGCTTCTATTCGGCCAGAGGCCAGCGGCATTGAGATTAGTCTCCTTTTCGCTCCGATTTGGATCATGGATCTCATTGCTATCCTCCTTGTGACCCCATTCGCCGATCGGTTCTATAAGGCTCGCCCCTTTATCTTCTGTGGAGCCGTTTGCGTCCAGATTGCTGGACTCCTCACCACTACCTTGGCACTTAATAATGGCTGGGCCCGGTATGGTGGTCTTCTTATGGTGGGATTCGGCCTAGGCCCTACCGTGCCTGTCTGCATGGCCTGGACCTCCGAGATCTTCCAGCAACGTCATGGGGAGGTGGGAGTTGCGGCTGCCACTGCTCTCGTTTCCGGCCTAGGAAACCTTGGTAGTGTCTTGACCACCTACGCCCTATACACCGGCTGGCCCGAAGATGCTCAACCGGGGCCCAGAAGATACCGCAAGAGCAACTACACGATGATTGGAATCCTTTGTATGAGTATCTTCAGCGCCCTCCTCATGAAAGCCCTTCTCAAAATTATCGGAAACCCCCCCGGCAACAAATTCCATGACGATTCCGTCAGCGAGTTTGAGGATGGCGCTGCCAGGCGAGAAGTTCACCAGCGTGGCTTTGGCAAGGGCCTTCGCTGGAAGAATGGCACACAGAATTAATTAATTCTTTCTTTGGCTGTGGCCGCCCAGAGGCATCTTTCAACAAATCGCCCGCAAAGCGACCTTCGGCAATTACTTTTCAGCTACTGGTAGTTCAACCTACATTTCCGCTATACTTTCCACATCCAAAATTATTCACTTCGACCCAATGTTCTTCAGGATGGTTCACGCTATCGCTCCTCTCTATCCAAAGATGCCAATTGGGTTCTGAGGAATGGCGACAGCAATGGTCACCTTGAAAGGGCTTTCCAGGTTCACAACGGTTGAGAAGACAATGCTTGTACGCTATCGGCTCACCCAATTTGTGGCCCTCGAGCCCGCTCGGAAACCATGAATCCATCAAAGGGCCTTTTTTTGTCGTTTTACCCTTTTACGGCTCCGGCCTTGCTTAGATGCGATATTTTGCTCTTTTATGATACCCCATCAGCGTTTATACCCGCTGTCTTAACGAGTTTCCTTTTTCCTCGACAGCGACAGTGCTTTTACGCCATCGCTGGGACGGCGTGTTGGACCGAGGCCCAAGACCGGCGACAATGCTGTTGCGCTATCGTTGGTGGGTTCTCGTGGGCTTTTGCCTTAACTTGCTATTGAATACGAGAATAAGATGTCCCTTCCGGGGACTGGTGCATGGAGATTAGGAGTATACAGATATATATGTGGCTATGCGGCTTGTTGAAAGCTTGTATGAGCTTGAATAGAAACACTGCTTCTCCTAACTTTTGATTTTCCGTCAACTAATGACCAAATGGACAAATTGGACTCACGAGTCACAGGGGAGCAGGAATTGCTGGTTTCCCCTCCATTCATAATGCCATCCTCCTATGGTTATACGATGTACTCCCTCGTGCATAGCAGGACGGTGTACGCTTGGCTGCCTCAGGACCGCCCCTTGTATTGACAAAACATCTCATTGATGCTTACGGTGTACTACCATACGAGTCGCGCGACCTCAGGTGAGCCTTGCATTTCAAATTAATAAATACGATCTAGGAATCATACTATGGTGGTAATAAGGGTATTGGTTCCAGCCCGCGTTGCAACGAGCTAGGCGGTCATTGAAAAGGGAAGGCATCCCTTCTGTATTCATCGATGTATCTTCAGCTTCGTTACCTTTTGATAAGTTGTTTACGAAGTCTAACAAGGATAGCCAACCACACTGAAGCTTGAAGCCTGATTGGCAGCTAGGATATTAGGCGGATTAAAGGACGAGGGAACACTATCAATTAGTGGTGGTATAGCAGGTCCTCCCACTTCTAAGAGCAATCCTGCCAGTTACCTACTCAAACGATTTCATTCCTATCATAAGATGTTAAGCTTTGCATATTGCGAAAAGGTGATTTAGTAATTATTGCATAGTAAGGCCCTTACATCGTATATGTAGTAAATGCATGTTAGACGCTCTCTCCAACTATCGCTTTGGCGACTCCGACCTGGAGTTGCAAAGATTCCTGACCTGTTTCGCCAGTTGTATTTGGTTCCTTTTTTCTTTATTTTAAATAAACTTGTGTACGACTTAGAAATTCTGAATAAAATGGGCAAGTTCGCTAACGTACTCTTAGTGAAACAGAAAGCAGACCAACAATGCTTTCGCAACAGACCATATCCATTTTGATCTTTCCAACGCCACTGTAAGGAGAGGGACGCAACAATTCAACAAATGCTGGCAATTGGCTACGTAAATATCCCTCACACAAGGACCCTTTCCTTTTTTCAGACACCGTAAACATTACCGGACTGGATGTTACCTGGTACGTCGCATGGTACGCGTTACGGAACCAACCGAATCATGGCGCACTCCAGCTTGCATGGTTGTGCACATTTGTAAACGAGCCAACCAACAGAGACGATGCCCAACATTGTGCTTTGGGCATGATGATTTCCATCTGTAGACTCCGAACACAAAATTACTCAACAATTAGGCAGTAGTTTATTCGCATCCTCCGTCAGCGGACATCAAATCAGTTCGTGACATGAACCATCGAGCCCGCCTCTTACTATCGCTTTTTACACTCTCTCACTGATTCAACCTGAGATTTTTCTTTCTCCGTCAGATTTGCAGTCCAAACATCATTCATCATGAATGGCAAACCGATTGAGACCTGCATGATCTTCGTGGATGACTCCAACATATGGATTGAGGCCCAAAAGTTCGCCGCCTCGGGTAATAGTCACATGCCCAAATTGACTGACTGCGACCGCGACCCGCGCCTCAGGATTGATATCGGGAAATTGATAAACACTCTTTGTAACGGACGCAGACAAGGTCCTTCATTTCTGTATGGATCTCGCCCACCGCCTAATGATTCGGTGTGGGAGGCGTTCAAGAAGCGCGAGTTCGAGGCCAAGATCTACGATCGAGCCCGCGGTAAAGAGAAGGAGGTGGATAACTCTATGGCAACGGATCTGATCTCTGAAGCCACCGATCTCAAAGTCAGGGCCGAGTTTTTGGAGGAGGCCAAAGAGAAGAAAGCAGCCACGACGTTTGTCGTCATCACCGGAGACCGCGATATGCTTCCGTCAATCAAAAGAATGCTGGAGTTTGGCATCCGCGTGGAACTCTGGGCTTGGGAGTCTGGACTGTCTTCGGAGTACTTGAAGCTGAGTCACCGAGAAGATATACACCAAGAAGGTCTGCTGTCTGTCAAGCTTCTGAACTGGATATTTGACAAGATTTCATTCACCAATTTCCTGTCTACCCGGCAGATCAAGACCAATCAAGTCGATCCTAGCAAAACAATCGTGCTCTATGAGTTTTCTGACCTGGTTGGGGATGACCCTGAAGCTTTCCTCTGCAAAACCCTCCTAGAATTGACCCGTTTGTTCTATTTCACTCGATCCAAAAACGAATCGGAGATGTTTGTGGAGTTTCCAAAGGCTAATTATATTGAGACTGTCATCAAGGAGGCACGTAAACTGTTCAATGGAACGTTGAAAGTGGTGTCATGGCCTGAATACGCGAGTCGATTCAACAAGGACCCCCCTGACATGGTCGAAACAAGCAATATGTATGCACCGTTGACGGATGATAATGACCAAGGCTCTACCGACGCCACGGCTAAAGAAGAAGAAGGGCAACCAGAAAAGGAGCAAGGAGGAGAAGAAGAAGAAAAATATGGCAAGGCTAAGCCATCCAACACCGCGGAAGGAGAGTGTAGACGCATAGAAAAGGAAGGAATAGAGAGTTCCAACAAATTCGATGACAATGGCGGCTGGACGACCGTGACTCGGTCTAACTTGGGGAAAGCCCATGGCAGCAAAATGCGACAAGATCAGCAATGTCGTGATCGCCTCCATTGCAGGAAAAGAGGGGATTGTGGCTACCTCCACACTGACAAAGAGCGAGACTTGTTTCGGGACAATCCCAAGCAGGATTTTGGGCTTTGGAAAACGAAGGAATGTACGAAGAACTATTGCCACCGAGGAAAACAATGTTCCTACGCTCACACACAGGAGGAAGCATGGTGCCGACTTTGCCATCAGGAGGGTCACTTTACTGAGAGGTGCTTTACCGAATCTTGAATTTCACAAATAGGGATCTTGGGGTTCAAAGTTGCCCGTCAGCTCGGCCAAGGAGATCAATATCAAATCCTAATGGCAATAAGACAACTCTTCAGGTTGCAGCTCGACGTCAGCAGGAAGCTAGTCTTATCACTAATCAACTTAGCCTTAGTAGTTTAAAAGGGAAAGGCTTGTTGTCTACCAGAGGGTAACAATGGCTGACCACGATCGTGGTGTCGCCCTAACCACAACTTCGCATTAACGCATTCCTTTAACTTCCCTTTTTTCATTCCATTTTCTTTCATTCACCTTTCTCTTCAACTTTCTTCAATATTGTCTGCTATTTTCTCTATCGTACTATAACTATCATTAATACAACTCGTTATTATGCTACAATCTTCCTCCTATGGAAGAGGAGTTTTGAAGCCCGCCAAACAACCTCTCAAACGTACATTAGACACTACTCTCCCACCCACCCGCGAGTTGCCAACCCCTTCGACCCAGCAGCCTTTGATGGTATAGCTATTTGCGATAACAGGATCGGACACATTAGTCTAGACCGGTTGAATAACCGTCGGACTATCCAAGCTTACCCTGTTCAACCAATAAGTTGCCAACCACAACCACGGCCTAACAAACGTTAACAAGTATCATGTATAGACTGCCAATCTATAACCTCTTTATTCTAACCATAGATAACTATAAGTGAGATCTAGTGGGTGTCTTGAATATGAAAAAAAAAGAACTAGCTACGTAGATATATAAGCTGCTAGACCCAATCGAAGGATATGATCAAGAAAGTTTCCCCCACTATTATGGCCGGAATTATCGACTTTTTATATTACTCGATACCCTACTTCGTCTTTTTACTCAACGTTTTGTAAATAATCCCTTTCAAGATTTATTAGTTATAATAAGGAACATCCCCTTTTTGTATATAGGTACAAGGCATTTGATAGATCGTAAGAGCTACAATTTCTTTTTAGATCTTTGCCCTAGTAGGTAGGTAGTAGAAGATTGAAAAATAGGGAGTTTTGAGGGATGGATGCTACATCTGCTAAAGGCTTACCGCTACATTAAAGACTGACTTCTAGTATATATGTCTTTGAATCTCATCTATTCATTATCACTATAGAGTGCCTTGGTAGAATATTATAGCGCAGGAGTACAGTATCGTAATCACAACGCCATCTCAATCACTCAAAGCAAAGGAAAAAAAAAAGAACGTAAATTTCTTCAAGGGCCAGGTGACAATGGCATCGTAGCTGGCCGTCTGGCTGTCTATAAAGCTACAATGGTGGCAAGAATTGTATTCTACAGAACGAACTTGTAGGTCAAATTGGTCCAAATCAGCAACTAGCAAGCTGCACACATGGTAAACGCTAAGAGACTGGTATATTTTTTCCCTTCTTCTCGCAGGGATGACAAGCAGGATAATTTCAGCAATGAAACTGTGATCCTTTTCGGTGTTCATGAGTAAACATCCCGCTATAGGATGTTTTGTTTCCATCGTCTAACCGTAATTTTAATGTATTGATTTACATATAAAGACGAAACGGCTACCTGTTTGAGACAATTCGGCAGAGTTTGAGGTTGATTTTGTGGTTTTTTTTTGTTCGGGTGCTCTGAGCCCCTCGTATGATAAGAGAAGTCCAAGGGTCTGTAATTGTTTCAATGAAACAGTCTCGCAACAATTCGTCTGGTTTATCCAAGGAATGACTTCCATGTAATGGCGGCTATGAAGGGCGGCATTAATAGCTATTTCTGTGTTTCTCTATCTACTGACGAAATACCTCGGTAGCCTAGAGGTCTAAGGTCGTTTATTTGATAGAAGTAAGGTGAAGAGGATGGCTGACGAACACGTCGGGAACCAGCATCCATCCTCGTAAACACTGGCAACGTGCAACTTGAGGCAAGGCACTCCTCAAAATCTATTTTGAGAAAAGAGAAGCCTCATGTTTATGGGGTAGAGCGGACCGGGGGAGGGGAAGAGGGGCAACAAGCCACAGACCGCCAAACAGACCGGCATAATCACTTAGCCGGTGCCAAGGCTGCCGGTTCTTTCTCTCCAGGCCAAGCATGAGGCCGCCGCAGATTCTGCAAGCATTACTTTATTAAGCGATGCAGCGGATAGTTGAAAACCCGAGGTGGCATTATCGGTTTCTGTCAAATGGGGGGAGCCTCTAGGGAAGTTTGGAGGGTGGCGAAACAGCACGAGAGGAGACGAAACAGGGAGTGGCTAAGCAAGACTGGGGGCGGGATGGTTAATCGTGAGAGCATCAGCTGAAGATGTGGATTTCCAGGGTCACCATCTCATGAGCCAGTGAGAGCAGGGTGCCTTGCATGCTGGGAACTGTGGCTGGGTGGGCTGACACACCTTATGAGTGCTGCTCGCTTCACAGTGGGTGGGAAAGACATCTGAAACTCGGGTTGTCCCTTGATGCTGGATGTAGGCCTTTTTTATTTTGGTATGTATTTATTTAGATGGGGAATGAAACGCAGGGCCCGGGCTTCTCCTGAGGATATACAGATTACTTGTGGTATGTCTTGGATGGCCTGGGTGCAAGAATCCTTGGTCAAACCCATGGAGAGATCGTTGTTATGGACTTGCGCAATCCGATGTCGTGCGGGTTTTTGATGCGTTGATGATATGTGGGGGGTTTGGTTCCTTGTTCAAAACAGTACGGAGAGCAGAGTCTTGTCATAATAAACTGCTTATTATACAATTTGTATGGATGTTGAGGTATTCTAGATGAGACGAAGCATGGGCTTTCTTTATATGAAAGCAGTCCGTGCTCTGTAGCATCCGAATTACTCTGTACGGTACGTTGGTGATCAGGTACTTTCTGGGATTTTAATCAAGAGCCTACAGAAGCATACCTTATTCAGATTCATCATTTTAGTGAGCAAAATCCGTAGAGGTAAGCAAGGTAATTTGTGATCTGGTTGCTGTTTGGGCCCTTGCCTACCTGAGGCGGCTATTTTCTCTCTGAGACACTTTTTGAAGGATCGTCACTGCACGGTAATACTATGTATGCATATGCTTACTCGGATACTTTAATTCTTATGGGCATGCCGCATTGGTACATAGAAAATGGAGAGAATTGCAGATCCACGTATTTATGGCTTCTAATTTACTTGACGTATCATGGTATATTCAACCAAGATGGAGCATGGGTCAGCTCAGCTACCTAGGTATTCCATTCATCATTAATACATTTGGCAGTCAATTACATATGGATAATACTGCATTTCCTAAATTTTTCATTGACATAATATCATAAATAAAATACTCTTTTTTTTTTCATGTCTTTATTTATTTAAATGAAAATGAATAATAGTAATCTGTAGACGATTTTGAAACTATTCCCCCCTCCTATTGACAGTCATTGATGTATAAATCATCAATCCTCAATCATCAATCAAACAGATACACTTGGCCGAGACTGACCAACTAACATGCTGAGAAGAAAGGTGAAGTGAGGGGTCAGGTCAGGTCGTGGGTGACTTCCCTTGTAGATATTTTTCAAAACAGGGGTCAGGTGAGGTATCTTCATTCATGGTCTGTCAACATCGACCTTGTTCTCCAATCCCCCATGCTCAACTCAAAGGTATCCTTGTTGATTTTCCCGGACACGGAGACGGAGATGGGATACCTTACCTCAAGCCTGCTTCTCGAAACCTCATAGATTGGCTGCTCAGCATACCGTCGGTTTACTTACCGCCCGCCACAACCTCTCTCTCCTGCGTCAGACTCGATACAACATCCACTCCCATGGCCCATAATCCGTGCCGACATCTGCACTCAGGTCTTTCGCCTTTAAGCCACACACTCCATTACATTTTATCTCTCATTTCTTATTGGTGTAAGTAAGATGGCGCTCGCCTCCTACCACCACCAACAACCTTTATTCAAATGCCGTGCTTTCAATACCACCCTTTGTCACCCACCCTAACTCCTGATTCCTAGCGGTGTAGGTGTTAGAAATATAACTTCCAGCTATTGATACTGGGCCTCACATTTTGTGCCT
Organism: Mariannaea sp. PMI_226; assembly: GCA_024336345.1. Lineage (NCBI taxonomy): Eukaryota > Fungi > Ascomycota > Sordariomycetes > Hypocreales > Nectriaceae > Mariannaea > Mariannaea sp. PMI_226. Next base: position 724,196 of record JANFOG010000005.1, read on the forward strand.
CCTTAGCTCTGCCACTGCTGCCCGAAGGTTTGTCTTAACATTGCAGGGGCGATTCAAGCGAATTCATCATGGCCAGATAGACGTCCAATTCTGAACTCAGAGTCCCTAGCTTTCGTTCTCCCGTCTGGCGACTTTACTCCAACATGTCATATATTCCGAATCAGTTGTATTAACTAATCGGCAACTAAATCCTGGATACTCCGTGGAATCCTGAGCCGAGCCTTGCCACAGAAGCCACTTACCTGCACACTGTTTTTGTCTCGTCTATATTCGACTCTATAGTATGGACGGTATGCCGCCCGCTTTTGCGTCCATCAATCACCCATGGTGAACCTCTGGGGTGTGTCTCTATATCGATCCCGACGTCCATCGCGTCTCAAGTTCAGGCCACCATAATAAACTCCCGATCAGTGACAGGGGCAAGCCCATACACTATGGTTCCCCATGCCTGTTATCGCTATGATGCGTGTCCTACTCCATCCTCATGCGGGTTCGTTTGGTCATCGGTCTAGTCTGTCTGATCCGGTTGGCTCCCAGAGTCATTCTTAAAAGACGGCCAAGATACCTTCTGATTCTTCCGTCTTTCCTTTGCTCCCACTCCACTTCGTCTCTCTTTCTGTCCTGTTTCTTTTCTGTTTGCCCTTTTTGGGGTTTGCTTCTTGTCTCTCACTAAGGTGCTAGGTCGCCTTCTTTTCTTTCTTTCTTTTTTTATCTACTTTCTTTATCTGCAGCTCTTTGATAGAGCTGTTCGTTCCTTGTGAAAACCTCAACTGAATCTACCAACCACGTTCCCATTCACTCATCTATCCTCCAGCATGTGGGCCAAGTTAAGCCTTGCAGCTCTCGTGCTGCAATTACTAAACTCGAATGCTTCAGCTAGGGCTGTCAAGCGAGCCGACGAAGACCCTGTTACCCTTACACGTACCGTCACTCACATGAGCTATTATGGCAACAATGGTACCTCCACGGAGATTGTAGACACCGAGACTATCGTGCCTACTAGCATAAGTTCCATTGTTGACGGCACTACTCTCTGGGTTGAGACCACCATCACAATTGGCTGCTCCCTCTGCGAGGAGGCTAGCTTGAGTGGTAAACATACCAAGACTCCCGGTGCTACCCCTACTCCAATAGGACAATTCTCTACTACAATCAACACTGGTAGCCACAGCACTCCCTCCAGTGTCATCTTCGCAAACACAACCAGTATTTCGGCTACTGCAACGGGGGACAACAGTGCGGAGACTCAGACTGGGGGGCTCGTTGTCACTCGGACCATTACCCGCGATGGCTCCGTGTCTACCCAGACCTCCGCCGTGACCCAGATCATCTCTAAGCCAGTAATTGTTGTAGTTCGCCAAGTTACCATCTTCACTTTCACTATTGCTCTTGGTGGGAATTGCCCTCCTGTCAAGAAGAGCAGCTCTGGAAGCGGCTTCGTTGTTGGTGAAGATACGGACTCTTCTTCTTCCGAGACTTTTACTGGCGTTGGCGAAGCTTGCTCCTCTGCCTGCTATAAGCAGTTCAAGAAATGTGCTCTTGCTGCTGGCAGGAATTTTAAGTTGAGCGACTGTGAGGATCAGCTTAGCACATGCTTGAGCTCTGCTGCCACCTACACCTCCAGTGATTACTCTGCTAAGACTGTCACTCAATCTGTCGTCCTCCCTTCTGATGCCGCCTCATCTGGTGCCGAGTCCTCCTTCATCAATGGCGGCGTTACCGTCATCAGCACCCGTACCCTCACTGTGAGCGAGGTCTGCACCGTTGGCTCGAGCGGCGTGGGAATTATCACTGTCACCAGTGTTCCTACCTCTCTCTCTACCGCCCTGGGCAGCGAGATCACCAAGAGCGTCCCTCTGGTTGAAACCACCACAGACATTGCCATCACTTATGTCAACGAGGAAGGTTCTACAGTCACTAGCTACAGTACCATGACCCTTACGGTTCCCTGCACCAAGTGCGCCGAGGCAAGCAAAACTGGCGAAACTGGTGTTACGGGGGTCACTGCTACTTCAGACAACTCTGCTCAAACCAATTCTGGTTCAGGCTCTGAGAGCTCCCACATCAGCGCCATCACTATGACCAACACTGTTACCAATGGCAATGGGGTATCGTCTGTTGTGTTATCTGTCTCCTCGTTCAGCATTCCCCCTGTGGTCGGCACCGGTCCTTTCGGTACTGGAATTCACAGCACACAGACCGGAGCTACTACCTCTGACAACTCTGCCCAGACCACTCCCGGTCCCGGTTCCGAGTCTTCTCATGTTAGCACCCTCACTTTCACCAACACCGTTTCTAACGGCCAGGGTGGCTCTACCGTAGTTTTCTCAGAAACTACCTTTGCTCTCACCACCGGTGCCGAGACTGGCACTGCTGTTCACACGCAAACTGCAGGTACTGGAACTGATGTGACTGATTGTACCTTATGCACGGGCGGGTATACCACCATCCATAGCACACGCACTGACGAGACAACTTTGACTTTACCTGGCTCTGAGACCACCGCAGGAGCTGACTCGTCTTCTGGTCCCGAAAGTAGTGTGACCTCCAATCAAGGCCAAGAATCTACCAGGCTTATCACCATGAGTGTTCCTGCAAGTGGAACTCGTCTTGCTACTACCAGCATCGTCACTATGACCTTCTCTGGTGGTTCAGGCGGCACTGGCACTGGCGGCATTTCCCAGGTGACACAAACTCAGACCGAGCTTGAAGTTACCACTGGCGATAACTCTGGTGAGACTGGTGGGAACAGCATTACTTATGTCACAATGACGATTGCTCCTACTTGCTCTACTTGCACTGGCGGTAAAACTGTAGTCACTCTTACTGGCGAGTCTGAGACCACTCAAACTAACCAGGTCGAGACCAACTATGTGACTGTGACGATGGGCGGCAGTACTGCGGTCGTCACCGTCACGAACACCGGTGCCGCGACTCAGACCAACGTAGTCACCGTCTCTGCCAAGACCGAGACGGTTTATGTCACCCAAGATAGTGAGACGATCACCGTTGGTGGCAGTAGTGGCGATAAGACCATCACAATTACCGGGCACCAGACCGAGACGGTTTACGTTACCCAGGGTGAGAGCATTGGAAATACGGTGACCATTACGGAGTCAGGCTCTGCTTCAACTGTTACGGTTACAGTAGACGGCTCCCAGGGCGCTGAAACAGTCACAGTCACTGGGGATTGCAGCGTCTGCACAGCTTCTACAATCACTCTGACTTCGTGCGCCGTCACTGATGCCGCTGCCACTACGCTTGCTACGGCGACAACCAAGGACCGTGAGACGGTCTATGTGACGCACACGGTAAATGAGTCTGTCAACACTGATCTACCAGCCAAATGGCGACGCATGCTCGGACTGGATGGGTAAAGATTCCAGAGAGGCAGGGGGGTCGTTCAATGAAAAACTGATGAGTCGGATAAATGAAGAAGACGAGGAAAGGAATATGCATTCGATAGCAGGATATGTCAGTTAATCTGGTCTGGACTATGATTACGACACATCCTTGTGGAGGTTGGAATATGGGACGCTCTTCTTCTACTTTCTTGGGATTTTTATTAGGGACGGAGAAGGAGTCATTTGACGTTTTACTTTTTCTTTTTTTCATGTGTATAACGAGTTTCCGAGCGCAGATGTTTTTAGCTTTACGTACTGCCATTCAATTGAGAGACTGATTAAACATGAAACTGCTTAGAATGTCTTCATGTCTACCGTCTCATGCACATGAACACAGCTCCTTGCCATAGATTTAACTCAAGCTACGATCCCCTCAAGTCAATGGGAGTCCTCTTCCAAATCGACCTAATGTAGATAGGCAAGCACCGTTGACAATTCGTTTGAACAGGGATAAGCTTGACATCACTTCGAGAGAGGGCCAAAAAAATGGATTCTTTGGATTGCTGGGGAGTCTCAAACACGTTTCTCGGGCTACATCTCTGGACAATCCTGCTGACAAAACGGGATGCCAAGCTAAGTAGAGTTCTGAAGAGGCCTTTGTCTTATACTCTCTCTCTCACTCACTCTCTTCATCTCTCAGCCCGAGCAGTCATGAACTAGATGTTTTCTTTTCTCCCTTGGATGAGGAATTATCCTATCAACGGCCTGTATAAGATCACAAATGTGTCGTTTGCTCAAAGCCCCCACCGACTGACACGCTCGTGAATTCTCTCGATATTGGGTATTTCATTCAAAAATTCATGCAGAAAATGGTGCGCTTCATCAGATTTCATGCACTGAAGTATTCTCGGCCGCAGATTCGCCACGTCTTTGCTGTTAATTTCTTGGCCAAAGATTCGTCTGATGAGAGAATCCGTGTGGTCCTGCAACTTGTCCGTTTCTGCTGTAGGATCTGTCTGCCGGAGGAACTCCTTCACGTCCAGAGCTTCCAAATCCTCGACCTTGACTTGAACACTATTCTCTGGCGGTGCTGCAGCTGTGACTGGGACCTTGGAACGGACAAAGGCATACTTGAATGCCACGCTTGAGCATAGATCTACACCTTCAGAAAGTCCTGGAGGGCTGGCCCACAGGAAAATAGTCCATTGACCCGGCATCAGGTGTCGAATCATGGAATAGCGGCCTTTGGCAGCGCTAGTGAGGTACGCAGCCTTTCCATACTTATACACCTCTGCTGGTAATGGCCCAATTTCGACGTCTTGGGACACTCCCAGCGAAGAGGATGCGGCGGCGAAGCATTTAGCCACCCGAAGCGCAGTTCCGTTGATGCGTTCAAACACCCCGTCATTCAGGCATTCCAGATACCGGAAGAACCCAGTCACGGCTCGAACGGGTGATAAGAGCGCATCTCCAAGGAAGAAAGACTCCAGCTGTGGAAAGTCGCTGCGTATTCCATCAGTCATCAAGTCGTGATAAGTGAGGAGTTGCACAACTGGAAATGCTGGTATTATAGGTGCTTGGTAAGGGAACCATCTGGATCGGCGAATAGCTTCTGAGAAAGGTCCAGAAAGGGCAATTTTTTTCTGGATTAGTCGAGGACTGGTTGTCGCGAGATCGGAATATATTTTGATGCTTGTAATATCCTGCTCACGGTCTGGTCCGCTCAATGCGTAGACCGATTCAATCCTATTCAACTGTGACAAGGCATCCACGAGATGAGGTGATTGCGCAGCTGTAGTCCCTGAAATAACCAGACTAGTCATGGCTTTCAGTTCCTCGCCTGCCAGAGCATTCTTGAGGCATTCGACCCTGAGGTTGCTAAAGGGTGACCAGTCGATAATTTTGTCATCTCCATAGGCGAGCTTCAAAAGAGGTGCAGAGGTTGGTGAATGACCAACACGATCCGCAAATCTCTTGATCAGGCAGCCTCTCAAACGCTCCTTAAAAAGAGGGATTATTTGAACCGATTCGTCTATCAAATCGAAATTGAACTTGTCAGAAGACAAAGCTGTGTCAACAACTTTGCTGAGGCTCTGGTCAAAGAGACTTCGCGGGCCCCTAAGCTTGCTAGTGTTCCTCAGTGGAGTTGGTATTGAGTCGGATCTTGGCTCGAATTTCCATTGACCCCATGGCCAGGTTTCTATTGGCTATATCAGATATTCAAGTCAATCTATCATGGTACACTTGTGTGCCATTCGCACGTACCTGCGAGCGCATTGATTTTAATTAACGGCTTGGCGTCAAGTGTCTCAATTGTCATGATATTTTGTTGGTACATTAATTCACTTGGTTGGTAGTATGAAGTGAGATACTGCCGCCCAGTCAGGGGTTTGTGCAACATCTCTGCTTTATTAGCATCTTCATCGTCAGAGTCTTCATCAGGGAAGTAATTATGCTCTGCGATGCAAGGAGTCAGCCAGTGCAAGTTTTTGTGATGGGTGACGGGATTTTTTTAGGTACCCAAGAAATTGACAAAACAGTACTTGACTTGACTCAAGTCTGATATGTCCAACACTGTGATGCCATCGTTGTTATCGCCCTGGTCATAGCCCATTCCGAAGGGCTCCTCATGAACTACACTGGCTGTACAATCGGAGGCATTATACCCCGCTCCAACCATCAGACAGGTCATAATGAAGGGAAACTGAATAGGAGAGCCGGCCGAAGAGTTAATGAATGGTGCCTTGATGGGAGGAGGTTCCTCGTCTCGAAAGTGCCTCTCTGCCATGGCCAGCTCCTGTCGAAGCATCGGCCGATTTGCCTCTGTTGAGAAGATTTGCAGAAGTAACAGACATTGTCTGAGAGCCGACATGCCATAGAGCCAATGGTGGTGAACAGCAGCGAGAGATCGATAGTGTTCACCGACCTTTGCGATAACGAAGAGTTGATGTCGTTGGCCCATGATGAAGGAGATGCAGGATGGCAGTGTTTTGTTGGAATTTGGATGCAGGTGTAATACAACTTTTGAACGAGAGAATTCACCTGCAGAGAATGCAAGAGGGTCAGGTATGAAGGAGAGAGCACATGATGCTGCTTCTTAGATTTTTTTTGCTTCGGAAAAACGAGACAGGAAGACTGTTTGTTTATGCAGCTAGAGTCTTGCGGGCGGCGAGAAGGACACTGTAGGGAAGAGGCGTTGTTTGCTATCTGCGCTTTCCTCTCGCGGGGTAACAATATGGCGGCCTATCATTGATCCGAACCAGCATCAAAACCAGAGTTTTGCCTGTGACTGCCGTGTAATTCGGTTACACAGAAGAAAAAGTGATGAGCTGTCTGCTACACACAATTGTGCCCAGGTTGTGATGATCTAGCTTGATGAGTGATCAGCGTCGATTTCAATCTCGATTCCCTTGGCTGTGAATGGCGTCAAAAATGCCCTGGTCAAGCTAACAGATAGGGCCTATCTCTATAGCTTTTATAGGTAGACTAGTTAAGGTACAGTAGGTAATTATTTTAAGGTACCCAACTTTGGATATTAACTACTTATGGAATTATTAAGGAATGTGTCCAACTTACACCAAGTCCCTATCAACTCGAGTATTGCCGAATCTGGTCTAAGAACCAAGATCACTTACTCCAGCGGGTCCAAATCACTAGAGATTCAAGCGAGGGTATTGGAGAAAGGGATATCGATTCTCCAGCCTGTTCGGAATTGCTGATCACGGGTATATCTCCTTGAAAAATTATAAGCTTTAGTCAAGCCTAACGTCTTGTTGTGAGCCATTTGCGAAATAGGTTCTTATACTGAAGTTCCCATCGTGTTGTAACGGTTACTCTTGGTGTAGAGTAGAGTAGTCATGACGTCGATTAATTTTCATCTTAGAAAATTGTGAGCTAGAACGTGCAACGATATAATTTACATTTAAAAGCGGCCATGTCTAAGAATTCTTCGCAACGAGTAAAAGTATTTTCCTATTCACGTCTCCTTCACTTAGTTCAGAACACCCCTTGATCATAACATGTGGTCGTAGAGATGCCGTCATGATTTGCTACCCTACGGCTATGGATAAACCCTGTTGCTGACACAGCTCACGAAGTCCAATGCGGTAATTTCGACTCGACTGCCCACTAAAAGCGGTCCCCAAGAGTTTTGTCTTCTTGACTGTATAAACTCCCCTACTGATAAAACTCGCCAAGATTCGGAAGGAAAAGAAAAACCGATAAAATCTGCACTGGTTCCCATGACATCTGGGACCACCTGGAGCACCACCCACTGCATGCGGCTAGTAATTCTGGGGATAGTGGAGGCTGTGGCAGGTCACCAGGCTGAGAAGAAAAAAAATAAAAAGTACCCCAATGTGATCTAGAAAAGGGGACATGGAGCAATTAATGAGAAGTCAAGGTGAATGGGTCACCGCCGGCACAGGGGCCGGTGAATAATTAGCCATCGGGGCGTTCTTGGCTGCCCAGAAAGATTACGGTTAGTCGAGGGAAGCTATTCATGTATGTGCACTCAACGAGAGAGATAGGGAGGGGGAGACCTGTCTCGTGCCGCAACCAAAGAATCTCGGCTAGAAGAAAAGAAGAAGTTCATTATCGATTGAGAGGTTCTGAAAAAGACACATGTGCACTTCGTTGAGATTAGTTGGCAACCCAGTTGCATCAATTCATGTACCTACATAAAACAGCAGTATGTCTGTCTCCACAAGCGGAAATGTTGTTGACCTTGAGGCCCTCAAGTGAGTTTGCGGGAGGGTGGTGTGTGCCAAGAGAAAAGAGGGGTGAAAGGTACATGCATTCTACCTTACACAATACATTTACCAACCTAACGAACAGGTACCTTGACTAATAATAGGCTCTCAAGCTCGGTCCTTGAGAATTGTATCCACAGCTTGGGATGATAATAATGATCATCTACAGTAGGGGCTGATCAAACCTTCAAGTTCATCTGCGTATCAACATCTGAATATAGATTACTTGTTTCTCATATTGCGTTACTTTTTATTGTTTCTTGTTCTTGTGAGAAGGAGAGAGAGGGGGGCAAATAGGGAGAGGGAAAGAGAGAGAGAAAGAGAGAGAGAGCTATTCTTACGACAGAATACCCCGACGTCACAACGCAATAAACGCAACAATAACGTCGATACCTTTCATCATCAATATCCAATCAAGCCATGCACTACACCGTATCCGCAGACTTTACTTTTTGCTCTAGTCCTGCGCCCCCGAGTGACGTGCTCTTGACCAGGTCACCCGCAAGTCAAGTCATCATCGATGGGCTTGATTTCCTCCGGTTTGGATGACTTTTGCTTTTCCCTTCAATCCCTCCCCTTGTTTCCCCTTTCGGCTCGGACCCAGCTGTCATCGTGGTCCTCACGTCCGTCTCAGGCAATTCGGCTTCCAATGACACTCACGATCTTGCCCTCGCCCTCTTCCCTCGTGAAATTCCCCTCTCCCCTCTCTTTCTGCGTCCACTCGTCCGTGACCTCTGACGCTCCCCCCTCCTCTCATCGTTCGTTTTTTTCCCGCTTTCTTCTGATCGCAGCATCATTGTACCCCAATTCCCCGCCTCATCCCTCAATTTCTCGCTGTGCCTGTGCCTGTGCTTCGGTATCATCCACAAACTACCTAGGGAGAAAGAGTGCCGATAATCACGGCCCAAGATTTCCCCATCCCCTCCCCAGGAAATAATACACGCTCATGTGCTCATCATCTCATACCATCCCCATCAACCTTTTCTCGCCGCCTCGTTCTTGTTTCCATATTATTTTCTCTCCATTCATAGGCGGAGGACAGGTATTCAAACAATAAGGCTTCCAGAAAAGCTGAGCCCGCATTATCCCTACCCCTCCGGTGCCCTTCACGTAGAAACCGTCCCCTCTTACCGGCGCCATTCCGCTCTCCGGCTGCCTCAACCGCCGGGCTGCATCGGCCGAGCCTCGGACGCACGAGACACACGCACCCTCCTCCTGCTCCTCCCACACCCCGACGATCGTGCGCTTATCAGATCCTGGGGACTGCCCAACAGAGTGGGTATCACAAGGCCATTCCAACCCCATCCACCTCATCAAATCTCGTCAAAGCCCCCTTCCCCCCCCCCTGCGCCTAGAGCCTGAATTGAGAGAGTCATGGCACGCTTTGTGGATTTAGACGATGACAACGACGATGCAGGCCCCAGCGAAGGCCGCCCTGTCGCTGGTGCTGGACCTGCAGCCCATGTACGGTCTGGCGAACCCGCGACTTTAATGCCGATGCCGGGTCAACTACTTCATCATGGCGACCCCCATCATCCGCACTCACGACGACAGGAACATGAACATCAGCACCAACTGCTGCTTAGAAAGCTTCAACTTCTCTCAGCCAACGGACGGAATGGACATTGGCCCGACAGCTTCTTTAACTCACCGCCAGTAGGCATCATGGACCAGTCTACTTTCCGCAGTCCCGTCACTGACGCCCTGCTGTGCTATCCGTAAGTCCCAGCCCTCTCTCCCTATTTCCTTTCTCGCTATTCCCGTCTGCATCCTCCCGTGTTCTGTTTTCTGCTTTTTTTTCCCTTGTCGTTTTTAAATCCCTGGTGTCCTGGAACGTAACCTCGTGGTCGACATGTCTCATCATGGGACCTTCCTCGAGGCGATTCATATACAATTGAGAGAGATCCTTAGCTCCATGACGACTATTCAGTCACCCATACTGACAAAGTGCCTCTTACACTATTGACAGAATTGTGATTGCAATCGCCTCAGAGATTGACCTCAATACGTTGGATGCTCTATCCCGCACCTGTCGTCTTATCCATCACGGCCTTCTCCAATACCGTACCATTCTTCTCTCCTCAACCCTCCACTGCCATAATGAGGCGGTTCCTGTCGATCCCTCCGAGACCTTCCGCTACCGAGCCCGCGCTAGCAACTGGTTCTATATGGAAGATGGCCGGAGCTATAATGGAAAGTCTGGCAATTGCGCCCGTGACATGGTTGGCGAGTGTCGTCGGTGTGGTGAAGTCGTTTGCAGGGTAAGCACAGCAATAACCTTCCAAGGCGCATGCTATAGATGCAGCGGTGAAGAACTGTAGACCATCAATCGCTGACAAGTAATTATGGTGATGATTGTAGAACTGCGCCATAAAGCCCCCAGCCCCTGTTGCTTTGCGCGAACGACATAGGAGGCTTTGCAAGGCTTGCGTTCATGCTCCAATTGCGACTCAAATAGAACCGCCTCTCGATCCAGAGCTTTCAGTTGCTTCGGATGCGGTCCAGCGCGCCGTATGTAGGTGTGATGAAGAGGGTGTTTGGCTGTGCCAACCTTGTGGGCGAAGCATTCGTGGTGCCGATAGCGAGTACCAGCGGTATGTCTCCAATCTCAACACGTGCATCGAAGATCAGCTTGAACCTGTCAGCTAATACAACTTCCTGCAACATAGCATATGGCGTTGGCGTAAGCAGTATGGCGAAATTCTTGGTGGGCTCGGAACTGGAATCGGCGAGGGCGACCGAGGTGTAATTTGCGGCCGCGAGGCAAGTTGCTGCGCTGCCAAAGAGTGTGAACAACAGCTCGACTGTGATGCCGAAGACGCTCGCGATGGCAATGTTGTGACCGCCCCAGAGCCTGAGCCAGGCCAAGCTCAACCAGCTCCCATCGATGCCCTCATTGAGTCCCAGCGACTAACGCAAGCCGATCGTACCCCGTCGCCCATGCTTGGCCCTGGCTATAATCGCCATGAGATTGAGGGTATCGGTGGCGTTGTCAAACGCAAGCGCGTACGTATGGTTCGTGTCGGAGCCTGTGTCCCAGAGTGGGATGACGAGCGTGGCAGTGGTGCCAGGATCCTGGGTCGCGAGGTCCGTGGAGTTCGCAGAAGTTGGTGCGGTTGGTGCTGGCGTGTCATCCCCAGCGACAAGGATTACTCAAACTCGCCTCCATCATCGTCTGCATCATCGGTCAGGAGTATTGATTAAAAAAAAGGCGTTGATGTCTAAATCGGGTAATCTTATCATGTGGCGAGAGAGAGAGCAAATGAGTCTGATCTGAGGTTCAAAATACTGGATTATGTAGCATGGATTTTTGGGTGGCTTCCGATTTTGCAACCTGTATGGGATGAGTATATAAATGACTGGGTATTTTCGAGCACATAAAATACGAATGTGCAACGATATTAAGGAATCGTGCAATTAACGAGGCCTTTGAGAAACATAAAGTGTAGAATAAAATTGGTTATTTCATTTATACTTGGGGGAGTTTATGGTATCGATAGTTTTTTTTTTGTTTTACAAGGACGAGATTCATTCGACCGTGTTTCAGTCTTCGCATAAAACATCCATTCTCAAGCCTATCATTCCTCTTCGTCCTCAGTAATCCTACATGCCGCCTTGAATGGTCTCGTATCTGTACAGGTCCGTAACTCGGTCGTAATGGCGCCGCATTCCCAAAGTCTTGACATACACACACATACATATACGTATATATATATGTATATATCCATGTCCTTCTTAGAGCTCTCCGCGGTAAAGCATATCCGTTCTCCTCTTACGATCCTCGCGGGCCTTCGTTCGAATGTGTCCCCACCTTCCTTCTCTGCGCTCAGTCTTGTCCTTGAGGGCCTTTAAATACTCTGGAGGTGCAGGAGCAGCCATGCGCACAAATACGGAAGAGCAGCTGAACTTTTCCGCAAGGGCATACGAAGTCCATTTGAAGGGGTCTTCGTTGCGGAGGCGCTTCATTTCCTTAATTTCCTCGGCACCGAGGTGATAGGAGGGCGTACGCTTCTTGTAACGCATCTCGGGGGGCAGCTCGGATTCCTTCTTGGGGGCAACCGGAGAGTCGGCTATGTGACGCAGACGGGTGAAGGCAACGCGGCGGGCATCGTTGCTGGGAAGGAAGAGGAAAGGAGTGTGTTCGGGCGAGGCTTCGGAGGAGGGGGGGTTGTAGATGATGGAGTCGGCAGCAGGAAAGGCGGTGCTGCGGTCAGGGAGGAAAGAGTCGTGAGGCGCAATCTTGAGGGAGCGTTTTGTGCGGGTCGTCGTCTTGTGGCCACGAATGGTAGTGAGAGGGAGTGTGGTTGATCGAGGCGTGGTGAGCAGCCGGACCGCTGGACGAGCAATGGCTCGGAACTCCATTCTGTAGGTTGATGGAGGGAATTGTCGGGTGATGTTGCGCAAGGGGAAAGAGGTCGGTGAGAGTTTTAAGGTGATGGGGAAGCAAAGAACAATCACAATGCTTTGGGTAGCCCTCCTTGACCGAACTCGAGGGGAGTGGCCGTGGGAATTGACGAGTCGTGGGACCTGATCGAGTATCACCTTCCAACTGGGCAATTGAAGTTTCTGCCGATGAGAATTGCTTACCTAAATCATTGAATTACATAAGCCAACTACCACAGTTTGGGATCCCATACCTGCACCGCTAGCGGTGCAAATAAGACCACGTGACTTCTGACACCGCTAGCGGTGCAAATAAGATCCGTTATGTAAGCCTAGATATGTGGCCTCTGGGTGATGAACATACCGCAAATTGGCCCTCCAATTCAATAGCCAACGGCTTCTATGGTCTAAATTCAACTTATTACATCTTCATTACATTATAATAAACCCAATTGAAACTCCCTATTGCTTCCCTAATGATGCTCTTCCTCCTGAACGCAAGTTCAACTCAAGGGAAGATCTATGTGCAGCAATTAATAACTAAGCAACATCACGAGGCTATATATTTGTTGTCAGAAGATCCAGGAAGACAACAACTGGAAGATGTGAAGTTATCTACAACTGTGACCGTGGAGGAGGGAATACGCCTTCCATCTCAGCCTCAGGCTTAAGGAAACGGCAGCATTAGATGGAAATACACCATACCGGACTAATATATTGATAGTAGATTGTATATCATACATTAAATAGCTATACAAATAGAAATTATCTTCTTCACTTAATTCTATGAATAAATGCCGTTTCTATATGTGGAAGAGAGATATCCTTGAGCCCACATATCTGGGCTTATATAATGTATCTTATTTGCACCGCTAGCCGTGTCAGAAGTCACGTGGTCTTATTTGCACCGCTAGCGGTGCAGGTACGGGATCCCACCACAGTTTTGGTGATGGAAATCGTCTGCTTGATCACGTGGTAGCTCACGAGACCTCCCTAGGATTTCTGTGGTCCTCAGCCCAGGATTGGCAGCTCAAATGACGTCGGCACAGATTGGGGTCCTCCAAGACTTCTAGCAACCCCTCTTTAGTCACATATGGTGTCAATACATTTGTTACAGTAGTCAACAACCCACCTGCACTGTACTCTTCTTTTCGGGTTTGTCCACACCACTCGAATACATATGTGGAAACCCAGTTGAATTCAAAACAGAGTAAGGGTAATTATTACCAGTAGCATGGCGTTGGATTCATGCGGGTCTTTAGCTGGTATTGTGACATGATTAGTTGCCGTATCCAGATATTGAGAGGACATCCAAACACCAAGATACTCAAATATGGACAGCCTCAAATAATGCAGCCTCTGTAATAGCTACATCCTTAGTACTTATTCTTCTAAGGTTTAGGTGAGTTGATTTTGATCTCCTCTCCGACGTCTTTTGAGGTCTCTAAGCACTTTGTAAAAATATGTCCCAATTAGCAAATGCAATATGAAAAGAAATTTTCGTACGACTCTCGAAACAGTTGCATAGCATACCGCACGACCAGAATATGGATATTCCAACAGTCGAACTGGATGAGACTTCTCTGGTTGGCAAACTTCAAACTGAGCTTCAAAAGGCATAATCTGATCAAAATATTGCTGGTTCTACTATAGATGGGCAATAGCAATAAGAGCGGAGACAATAGCAGCCTAGGTACATGGCAACCGCACATCACACCGGGTCTAGCTATAATAATGGCAACTTTGGGCGGGAGAATGCCACTGCTACCTTCTAATTAAAATGATGAAAGGACATATCGGCTTGGAAAGGTACTAAGAGCAGTCACAGCAGAGTATACAATACTATGTCGGCTACAGGAGCTCTGAAAGATGTTTGTTGGTTCGCTATTGGGCGCCGCGAAATGAACAGAGGCCATATCCAGCCTGAGACCGAGCTCTCGCCCTCGTCTGTTCAAGATTAATTGGTTCCGTAGCCTTTTTCAAACTCTCGGTTTTCTGCAGTTCAATGTAATCATCACATGACATCCTAATTTGTGCGATTCCACAGGGACTTCAGCCCATTGTGGTGCTGGACGAGATCATTGGCGGGGTGTATGTGAATTCCAAAAGGGAGAAAGAGAGCAGAGGCGTCCGGTCACGAGGTCTATACTATGGCCAGCCAGCACTGTGGTGATAGCGGGGTTATCGCCGATGCTATCATGTGGTGGCCAAATGCTAGATGCGATTTAGAAGACGGGAAGTGGGAAGATGAGGTAATGGGGAGAAGATCAGGTTCTTTTGCAATCGAATGGTTGGACGAAGGCAGGTAAAGCTTTACTGTATGACGTAAGGGGAGGCACAAGGCGAGACCAGGGAGTGTGGGGTTGACGGAGAGTCGGACACATCTCAAACCCGCAAAATTGAGAGTCATCAGATATTACAGATACAGAAAAATGGCCGCAAAATGGCCTGAAGAATGCCTCATCATCCGCAAGTTGCCCCCTTGCTGAGACTAAACCCCCCTCGGAATACTGGCATTCACGCGATAAGTTGGGTGTTCGCAAGACCCATGGTCCCTGACTTGCTTGTACATGACACACCTCGCATATAGTGCGGTGTGGCCTCCGTAACGCAGCCAGCATGGCAAAAGTAATGCATAATAGTAGGGCTGGCCAGAGACTGGCTGACCCTTGGTTCCTTTAATTATTTGGTGTGGCACTCGAATTACTTGCTTCCCACCTTAAAAAAAAGGATGTGTGCTGCTGAGGTGGCCCAGCCAACCAGCGAGGGTTAAACATGAAGGGCAACGCAAAAACACCAAAGCTGAAGCCGACTCGGGCAATAATAATTGTCAATAATTGTGTGTTTCGGAGGCGGGAGCTGGCATCGAACACGGCTGGACCGACAACGGTAGGCGAGATGGTCTAAGAATAGATAAGAAGAGGCTTCTCGGGCTCGCACTGACACTGGCACTGGCACTGGCTCACATTGAGGGGGATGAATATTCAAGGGAAAAGGGAATAATTAATCAACAAGTGAACCCCCGTCTGCCCTCTGGCCCCCCAAAAAAGGGGTGTGAAAGTGAGCCCAGCTCATGGAACTTGCCCACAACCACTCGGTTGTCGTCCAGTCAGTCTCGTGCCCACCAAAGATTTGCATTGCTGGGACAGGTTACTTTGCAAACGGACGAATCGCGGGAGGCACCGGGCATCGTTGATTAAAAATACCCGCTGACCTCATGCCTTGCTCTGGTTTTCTGCCCTGCGTCAGGGCTTCTTCAGTTTCGGGCTTCATGGTCACCTCAAAAGCAAGCAACTAAATAAAGCAGGAGATTCGTTCAGTCGGCGCCTCCCCCCCTCCCTTACTCTTACTCGACGTATGCCCACCACACCACTCATTCACATCCCTCATCAGTGTTCCGATCTCATTTCTGCTGGCATATCTACTTTGGACTGAGCACAAGGCAAGGTAGGTGAGTTAGTGTACTCCATCCAGCCCGTCAGCCCCTCCTGTGTTGTCACTTTTTGCACGTTCCAAGCTCCTTCCTCTTGTTTTTCCCATTTGCTGCCGACGCAATATTTTTCTCCGCCCCTTCCCTCGACTCCTTCGGCCCCTTCCTTTTTCCTTTCATTTCTGTTTCCCATCCGACTTCTCACTCCCGTCGGGGCAGACACCATAAAAACCCTGCCACTCCCTTACTGCATCACCCTCACAAGACTTGAATCCTTTATCACTAACAAGGGAGCCTTGGCAGCCCTCTTGCCGCCGTCAAACCCAACCAACGACCCATTTACGAAAATCTCCCACATTTACCTAACCCCTTGCCCGGCGGTAACATTTCGGCCTCGCCCTTCTTTACGAATAACCGCAAAGTATCTCAGGGACGGTCTTTGAGCTGAAACCTCTCCATCTCTGACTTCCCTCCAAGCCCGACAGGAATCTCTCTGCTTCAGGAACAGGAGGCGAGGCGTTGTGCTTCTCTAGACCAGGTCGCCAGCTGTGCTTCAGACGCTCATCACGTTGCGTCACTCCCGCCCTCGAAGTGGCTCCTCTAGCAAGGTCCCAACCCAGGAAACAGGACAAGACGGCGCCAAAGCGGACAACGGCACAGCCGTGATTAGTTGGTTCTCGACATTTAGCGCTGGCTACAGCGGGTCACTTGCGAGCTTGATCGGAGGCTACGGCACGGCCGTGCATTTCCCCCCCACGAGGTAAGTGCTGTTGTACTGTGTTCAATGATGCCCAGTGAATCAACGTCTGTCCCTTATTACCAGGGCAGCAGTAAATAGCACAGAATCATTTTTCTTTCGCACTCCTCGCACAGCCTGGTCCCATGATATTTTCTTCCTGAGCCGCCCTACTGGCTTCAGCTTCATTTGCCCTCAACGCAACTGCTATTCGCTCCCTGGGCATATTTTACCTCCATGCCAACCGCGTCGCTGGAGCCCGGTTACTGATCAGGATTCCTCACAGAAAACCTATTTCCTCTGGTCTTCCCCTCCATCTTCGAACCCTATCCTTTGCTTTCCAACTGCAAGCTACTCACTTCCCATTATCACCATCATCATGAGTCTCGCTGAGCCCGCAACTATCACACCCGGTGGTCGATACGCTGAAGCCATCATGGCCGAAGAGAGATTGAACAATTCGACCCCACGAGCCAGCGATTTTGGAAACGAGGAAGACAGCCACCCTGAAGACTCTAAGAAGGCAAAGAAACGCAGTCTATTCAGTTTCGCAAAGAAAAAAGTACCGGCCACCAAAAAGTCGACCGACAGCTCAACAACCGATGCCCGATCCCAATCACCCTCCAATTCGAACTCAGCTACTACAAGCCCACCCTTGTTGGCCCAGGACATGTCGAAACTCTCAACAACCCAACAATCTTCCACTTGGGTCACTCAGGGTGATCAGACATTCATCTTGCCTTCCTCGCCTGGCCGCGGATTCTCCGGCTCCCCACGATTGTCATCGCCGGCCACCTCACAAATTTTCGAACGTGATGTTCAAGAGAGCGCAATTCTTGGCCCGAACTCGCCCGCCATCCCAACTCACATTCAAACCGAAAACCACATCCCAGCAGTTCTGGACGACGCTTCAGAGGCCATCACAAATCAAAAGCTAGACCCCGACTCGGTTGAGATCGTAACACACACCTCACACCAGCCCGCTGCAGTTACCGTTACTGGTACCGCTTCGTATGACCCATCAGCCAGTGAATGGGCTGCTGAACTCGCTTCATTTGCGGCCCGAGAGGGTTTCTCGTCCACAGATAACGCCTCCAACTACGGTTCCCTTGATTCCTCTGATGTTCGACGACTGTCCTTCATCTCGTTTGCAGACGTTGTACAAGCTGAACATGGTTCGCATTCAGCAGTGCCTGGATCCCGCGACAGCATCCATCTGGTAGGACTTACGTCACTCCCTGCAGCAATCAACCGATCCCCATCACCTATCTGGTCGCCCGTCTCGAGCCAAGGACCGGAAACGAGCCCGCCCACGAGCAACCCAGGTAGCATGAAGGGAATCGAGTTGAGCCCATCGCGGAAACCCTTGGGTAGTCCAACCAGCATCAACAACCTCCATGCCCATATTCCTGGGAGCGATCTCAACATCGAGACCATGAGCCAGGCATTGAGACGGACCGGTAGCACTGACCTTACCAATGTTCGAAGCATTCCCACGAGTCCCGTTGACTTTTTGGGTCCCCGATGAAATGGTGCTGGTCGAGTTTAGCAGTGAGAATTTTAGGAATGATGACTACGCGGCACATCCTTGGCATTATTTGTTTCACTTCGATTGATTTCATTTGATTACGATACCCCCCTCGGGGACATATTTTGATAAGGGTTTGAGCACAGGGACAATGAAATCTGGCAATGGGGAGTTGGAAGACAAGTTTAATGGCGTCATATTGCTTTACCCGTGCGCTCAAGGGATCATGCACAATTTACTGTTACTAATTGACTTTTATTGTCAATATTTATTATCGAAGCTGAAATTTATTTCTTGTCAAAGGCGGATTACCTTCCTCCACGCGCCATTCATGGCAGCTTTTGCCATACAAGTCCAGAAAAGGATAATCCTCCAATTTGAACTACTAAATTGTTATTTTTGCATACTTCCCATTTGATTTGAACTATCAAGAAAACACCGAATTAAGAGTATGATGATTACGTTCGTAAAAGTAATTGGGCGTAAATTGGGCGTAAATAGAACACAATTATGTTGTGAAGGGGAAACGCGAGTTTTTTGGTATACAAGAAATGGAGGGTGCAGAGCCTTATTCTTAGGTTTGAGGGAGAGAGATCCAGATCGCTTTTACTACGTGTCAATGAATCGATGGAATAAGTTGTACCAAACCATAATCGAGGTAAACAAAACTTCGTATTGGAAGGTTAAACTAGGCGTACATTTGATGAATGGCGTCTATCAAAGCGCCAATACGACAGGTAATTGAAGGTACCTTTATGCAAAAGCAACCATAGTGATATGCGCGAGTATATTGCTAGGTAAACAAACATTCGACTACAAGCCCTTCTTTCATACAACGGTGATTGAAAGCTGATGATGTCAAGTAGAAATCATCGCTCATGCTGGTGGTTTGACTATTTCGGGGAAGAAAAGACGGAATGATGCCGTAGAGTTTGGCTCAGATTTGCGTTGCATGTTCACGGGATGGGCCCTCCCTGTTGAAGCTCGAATCCCCAGATGGCGCTTTTCTCCCAGTAGATCCTCTGAAAGTTCCCGGCCGGGACCGGGATTTGAACTTTTTCTGAAATTGTTTGCCGAGATTGAGGACCTGTTCAACCCAAGGGGCAAGCTTACATACATACGTAGTACATTACGCCTGGGGACGGGCTGGTATGGGATTTGGGGGGGGGGGGGGGAGACAGTGAGTTGCTTCCCCGACGTAGGTTAGCCTGGTCTGTCATGCTTATTGGAGGGGGGAAAAAAAAGAACTACGTGAATCATAAAAGCAAAAGATGTAAGACACGCAGGGGACTGTGGGTAGAAAGGGGAGGAGAAGACAGGTTTTGGGTGGCACCACGTGTAACATGAGAAAATCTTGGTTGTTTCGTGAGAGTTTTGGATTTGTCCATCACCGTCTGTGTCCAGGTGATCCAAGACGATCATGATCCTTGGAAAGCTGGTTGGGCCAGTTTGCTTTTTTTTTCATCCTCATCCCATCCTGGTCCTCCCTCCTGGCGCAAAGTGAGTAATGTCAACCCAAGCCGCTCCCCCACACATGAGGCCACCAATGGGAAGCTCCAGTGCCATATACCAATTCGACCCTGAAGGTCGTATCCTTGCTCTTGTTCGGCTGGCACCTAAAAAGGGCCAAATGGGAGGGCTTGACCTAATTTTGCTAGCAGGGAACGTCTGAGTGATGTTATTGGGCGCAGGGTCTGTGGCCGTACTGTTGCACTCGGCTACCTTAGCTTCAGCCTCGGGCTGCTTTTCCAAGCTATATCAGTCCTGGGGTTGGGAATAATACCAACTTTTGTTGATTACGTATTGACTAAGTATACACACATAATTACCTGCCAGCCGCCCTTTATCCTATGTACAGGCGCAAAAAGTTAGCTACTACGTATTCGGGCCTCCCCTTGCTCTCCACACGACTTGGTCATCGCAGCCAAACCAAGATGAGATGCCACCCATGTATCTAACAGGCTACAATATCACACACCAGGCACCCATGAACTTGACAGCGATTAGAAACTTGGAATTGAAGACGGTAGCTATAAAAAAAAAGTAAAAAAAAATATGGGTAAGCGGATACATCAAGTCATCCCATAAAGAAAAAGCAAAAAAATTACGCTGTCAGAGTTGTTGACATCCTGGACACCGCCTGACTGAACGCGGGGGGAATGAGGATCTACAATCGTACTTTTCACCTGGGTTCCTCTCGTGGCACGTTTCTATCGCCATTGACAGTCAGCATGATGATTTGCAAGGAAAATTACCAGATGAGTACATAGTATGGAATCGTCTTCCGTGCGCGATACACGTGGGGACCAGGACAAGATAACATGAAAAAAAATTATTTAAAAGTTCGTAGCCAAGTGAAGATCCTCGGACCTTTTTTGGGGGGGGTTAATCTCATGTCCAATCTCCAAAAAATTTTCCCTCAATGTTCCACCGCTTTCTTTTCCTTCTTTATTCCTTGCTATCCTTCCTACATACTTGCTTTTTTGTCATACTTCGCCTTGTGACTTTTTATTGTTAGCCTTGTCACGAGGAGGTTGCTAGATGTGAGTGATATTCGGAGATGGGGTCGTGTTAGTCTAGCACCGTTGGAAGGAGGCCGGCAAAAATGGGCCGCCGGGAGTGAGAAAGCTGTAGAGGTATATCCTGTGAGTCTGTTGCAACCACCGTGCATGTCTGACCACCATGTCAGAACAATGCAAACAGCAGCTTGGAGCATCATCAAGCTGTTTCGGATTCAAACTCTGCTTCCTGAGATAGTATTGTTGTACGAGAGGGGACATATTTGTAATTATATCAATCTACCAGATGCTATGTACCACAGCACAGCAAGGAGGCACTTCTCACTCTCTGCCGTGAGACCATGGTTGGTCCATGTTCGGCATATAGCCAAGACCCACGACGTTGTCTATCTCGCCACCCTATACCTTTCTCCTTCTGTCTTTTTTTTCTTCTTTTTTTTTTTTTTTTTCTCCTTCTTCATCCTGTGGTTGTACGACCACCCATGCACCTGTACCGGTA
This sequence comes from Mariannaea sp. PMI_226, assembly GCA_024336345.1. Classification (NCBI taxonomy): domain Eukaryota; kingdom Fungi; phylum Ascomycota; class Sordariomycetes; order Hypocreales; family Nectriaceae; genus Mariannaea; species Mariannaea sp. PMI_226. Next base: position 745,386 of record JANFOG010000005.1, read on the forward strand.
CATTCAACATCTGGATCCTGCATGACTTCCCGTACCTCCTTGCCACTTCAACCCTTTCACGGCCACCGGCAAGAGAAGCTCTGACTGCACTTTAGTACGGCAGCTAGAGAGCAGAAGACCATCTCACTTCCGCAGCATCTATCTAAGCCAGTTAGGTAAAGGCTAGACTAGTGGGGGGAAACGAAGATCCGTCTTGTTTGTGGGATGGCCCGGCCTAGTAGCGGAACGCTAGAATGCGTAGTGCGGCCTCGCGATAGGTACAGTACCTTGCCTGATATCGAGCAGAAACGGCGGTCGCGTGGTGGTGTTGGATTGGAGTGAATAATCGGGCATCACATCGAACATGGGGCATTAGAATGGGGTCAAACTAGCACATTGCTTCACTCGATCAGCTACTGTGTGTATGTGTCCTACTGTGCAGAAGGGATGATCTCGCGGGCTGGCACAAATTATGTACCGGCCATTCTCATTGGCAAACCGGGGAATTTTTCAGCTCGCCTCATACAGATTGACCATCAGTCTGTTCAGCCCATTATATCACATGGATGGTTAGATTTTTTCATGCTTGCGCTCCATCTTTTATTTCTCTTTCGAAAAATTCCAAAAATTTTCAGTTACAGAATGTGTCCAGCTCCGCTCTTCGGCGGAGGTCGAACCACCAAATTATCCATTTTTGAGGCCAAACGCACGATTTGGGGTTCATCCCTTCCCCCCTGGTTCTCCGTGACGTTGAGATTGGATCGGGCCCCAGTCCCTAATGGTGTCTAAACTGGAGCACAAGTAACGAATTTCATGGGGCTTTGGGGGGCTCGACTGTACCTTGCTTTGTGTCAGAGTTGAACGGGCGCAGTACCCGTCTAGGCCCTGCTTGTCTCTGGGATTGTTGAGCCCCTCCGGGAATAGATGGGAATGGGAACGATCCGGGAGGTGCCTTTGGGGCAGGAAGCCACCCAGCAGTTCAGTCTGACCTCATCTAATAAGGTTTTAGGGCCAGCAGTATGATGCATAGTAATTGAATGGTATATTACCTGACCGGGATGATGAGATGGGATGAGCCTGTACTTGATGCAAAGCCAATGTGGTACGGCAGTTGGCCGGTCAAGCTGTTGTTATTATCGTTCGTTCCTACATGTACGTACTGTATATTGACTATGGTTCGTAAGCCTCATCTGGCACTACAGAAGTCGAGCATGAACTTTCATCCGAAGGCTCTACGAGTCCCCTGGTCCTCTACACGGCTAGGAGCTGGCCGGTTTGGTCCCCCACCTCGCGTTGCTCTCCCGCTGTTAATATGAAGGGGCCTCAGATCAGGCGTCCAACTTCCAGGGCTCTGAATTTTGTTTTGGTCTCATCATAAGTTGTATTTTGTGAGTGGACGTAATGGTCCGGATCATGCCCATGGATCAAGCCTCAAGGACAAATGGAGCGGGGGATCAAGGAGGTGCATGTCCACTTCCACTCCCCCGGCCCTGCGGACGCCGTCCGGACGTATCCTGGAGGTAAGCATGTTGGCCCGAGGGAAGGCGATAATAGCATCATTGACGGAATTACCCGCTTGCTGCTCCTGTCTAATGGAACACTGATGAGGCGGGCATCTCTCTCTGGGTTTTGGGTATCTCTATATTTCTGGGGACGAACACGGTGCAAACATGGCTGTAATCGTCTTTTTTTTTTCTTCTAGGTGGCAATCAGCCAACTAGTCATCGGCTTCCCGCTCCCACTTGCCGGGCGTCGTGCCTTTTAGATAGTCCAGTACTGTGTAGCAGACCCACAGAGCTGGCTAAACCTTTCCCCTCCACTGTCTGGTTTCGAATCAAACGAAGACATATTACAGGGTGCTGTAATCTGTACCCCGTAACTTGGGTATACCTGGGACGTCCGATGTGCAGAATTAGTCACCGGGAGCATAATCCTGTCCCTATATGCGGCACAGCAGACAGGCCTAGGTGGGTGCAAGTTTGAAGCATATATCAATCATTGCTGGTCCTTTGTGCGATGATGATGATGCTGATGATAATTTAAAGATGGGAGAAAATGCGTATGCACGCGTGGACCTGGTAATTAATAATTGGATTCCTTGGTACCTTGCGTAGTCTTAGCCTGTATTGGGAACTGGATGAACTAGAACCTAGTTGATTTGCCCCCCCCGCAGCACTTTGGGTGAGGGCCGAGCACCAGGTCAGTGGTTCAACTAAAAGCAGTGCTTCTACACGACGTAGCAGGGCCAATCGCATGGCCGTTACAGAATCGCGACAACTTTATCGTTGCCTATCAACTATGGCATGAAAAAAAAGTGGGAGGAATTTGTTAGGGACTTGTGAGGTGGTTCCGCATCGAGGAATCTGTTCGTGCAGGGTTCAAGTGCATGACCAAGGTATTCATGCACGTAAGCCCCTTGTCTTTTCGACTTTCTTTCGATTCCAGCGTAGATACATGGTATATCTACGCCGAGTAAGTGGTACTTCGTATTATCTTCCATTGCAGGATTTGTGTGCTTTATTAGCCTTCCGGGTACAGACGCACAAAGCACGCCAATTACACACCTGGGCAGTATCTTTGCGGTCTGGCCGGGGTTGTAGTACATAGGTGGCTTGGGTACTGTGGTACAATCTGGCCCTACACTCTTCGTGGCCTAATAAGTCGAGTGGTCCCCTTGCCCCCCGCTCCCTCCTTGCCTCCTTACCAAGAAAAATAATAGCCAAAGTAGAACAAGCACACCAAGTACTGCACTACGTACCTTTGCCCTGTAAGCTCATTACCTGGCTGGCTGGGGCTTCTGTTTCTCCATCTCCTCGTGTGGCCACCCATCCCGCTGGCTCCATATTTTGGCTCATTACTCCCCATACACTACAGATGACCCTCCGGCTTCATTGCTCGAAAGGTGGCTAGGTACGGAGCAACTGTCCTCACTAATTATTACTGCGCATCTTGCCTTAACCTGACTTGGAGCTCTCTCGCCTGCACAACCTATTTTCCTGTTTACCCTGATCACTCTCATCTCCTTGTCTCATCTACATCTCAATAACTGCAACACCACTCGCTATTCGGGAGGCGCAAGAATTGTTGCTTTCTGGCACGGCCTTGTTGCGCGCAAATCTCAGCCAGCACCAGCATCCATTACTGATGGGTTGCTGGTCCCGCCTAATCGTCCTTCCAACTACAGCCAACGAGCTTCTTCTAAGACTAGGCCATCCCCGCAGCCACGCCAAGTGATTGGACTTCCGAACCTTCTTCTTTACTTCGACGTTGGCTTCCATTTTATTTCCACTGCATCCCGCCCCCGAACACACCCACCCACCACTACTACTACTACCACCACCACCACCACCACCAAACCCCAACTAACCACTCATCTTCTCTCACCTCCCCGCCCACGAAAACCGTCTTTTCTTTTGTCGAAATCGAAGACGACGGTAGCGACCACCCCTCCGTACGAGTCGCTATCCTCCCCCTCCCAAACCTCGAAAGCTACGAATTATTCCTCTGTCGCTCCTCTGTTGCTCCTCATCCTCAAAGGGAAGAGCTTGACCCAAGAAACGTGCGAGCAGCCACTGCTGCAAGTCCTCCTCTCCTCTTCCTCCCCTCGGCTATCAATGCGGGCCGACAACGCACATTTGCACGTAGACAGACCATGGCCTAGGCCTACAACTTTTAGTGATGGACGGACAAACAAACCTGCGCACAAATGGTAGCGATTCCGCTATCAGGAATCCGTCGACTCCCCTTTCCGTCCAACGTGATCTCAAAATGGAACGCTCAAGCGCATCGAACCTGAGGGCCGCCTTCAGAGCGACCCTCACTTCCTCTGGCACCATTCGTGCCGTAACCCCCGAGATGAGCGACTCTACGATCCCGACCGTCACAACCGATTCTCTAGTCTCCGCCAACTCTCAGCAGAGTTCCCCGCGATCCATCCCGGGCGGCCCCGTTCGTCGTCAGGGCATGGTCTTCAACGATGTATTTTCCGAGTCTTACGAAAGTCTTGATTCAAGCCCACCTCATCATCTGAGACATACCGGCGGCAACATGCGGCCCAGGACTAGGACAATGGATACATCAATGCTAGCTCAGCGGAGTATTCCTCCTTCAAACGAGCGTCATCGAGTCGGCAGCGTGAGCTCCACAGGCTCGCAGCATACCGAAGAGCCAAAACCGAGCGCCTCTCTGGACACTCTAACGTATCAATCGCCCGTTTCAACCAAGGAGTCGTCGTCGTCGTCTTCCCACAAAGATAAGAAGAACTCCAATAACAGGCGCCTGATGAAGAGACAATCATCTCGACCTACCTCACCACTCATCTCTCCTCCTCCTACAGTCGATTCTCTCCCGCTACCAATTGCCACAGATGATGCAAATAAAGTACTGATGCTGATGCGAACCCTGTGCGGTAGAATGCGTGGTGAGATAGAATACCAAGGCGAGACTGGAGGTCCTTGGCACACGGGTATAGCCTATATTGAGGAAGAAAAAGGGTGCTTAATGTTTGATTCAGGTCAAAATGGTCCCTTTCATATTCCTCTTGTTTCTGATTTACGGGGCTGTCGAGTGCTCCCTGTCGACTACCCCGAACTATCCAAGGAATGCCTCGAACTCGTCTGTTTATCCCCTCCGGTTGAGATTCTGATCTGTCCTCTCGTTGTTGAAGAGTTCGACCTCTGGTTAGCAGCATTGCTCTGCTGGCAGCAGCTTCGACCCACGGGAGTCAGATTAACCAACGGGAAGCCAGCCAGTCCTTCGCCTTCACGACCAGAATTGAAGAGACATGGTTGGTCACGCGAGAAAATAAAGCCCACAAGCATCATCAAGGTTGGAAAGATGATGCTATGGGACAAGGGAGTGGCGGCTAACCCTAGAGCGATTGTCAAACGACCTTCAACCAGGGATTTACGGTCTCCTACCACCTCCTGGCGAAGGGTTTCTTGTATTCTCCAAGACAATGGAGAATTCAAATTATTGACGGAAAACGATGCGTCCGTTCTGTCCATCATTGAGCTATCCCACCTATCACGATGTGCCATTCAGCAACTCGACAGGACCGTTCTGGATGAGGAGTATTCGATTGCCATTTTCCCTAGCTATGCATCATCAGCTACTCATCTTTCCGTCTTCCGACCTGTTTACTTGGCTCTGGACAGCAGGGTCCATTTCGAGGTTTGGTTTGTCCTATTGCGAGCATTCGCTGTTCCAGACATGTACAAACTTGACCATCCCAACACGTCCGAAATTTTAGAGATAGAAAACGTTGAGCATGAGTACGAAGGGGAGGTATTTCGATTGGAACAGACAATCAGCATTCGCATTACAGAGGCAAAGATCAAGGGCAAACCTTCCGGCATTGATGGTGCTATAGCTATACCGGAACGGCCGAACAAGTGGGAGCCAGACCCATTAGTCGGCAATTACCTGGCCGAGGTCATCCTCGATGGAGAAGTGAGATCAAGGACAACGACTAAGACAGGAACTAAGAACCCTTTCTGGCGAGAAGAGTGCGAATTTACCGATCTTCCTCCGTCGATGCCAATTCTTTCGGTCGTTTTGAAGCGGGTGGAGGGAAACTTTGAGAGCTCGAGCAATTTGCTGCAGGCCTCTGTGGGCCTGCCCAAGACCCGCAATCTTCAGGAATTTGTCGTCGGTGCTGTAGATATTCCTCTTGAGTCTCAGGGATTTGACAGGGAAGCTGAGCAGTGGCTCCCAGTCATTGACGAGCAACAGCAGACCCTCGGATCAATGCTTGTCAGGGTCACGCATGAAGAGCATGTCGTGCTCTTGGCAAGAGAATACCAACCACTGTCAGACCTCCTTCATCGCCTGCCCACCGGCCTCACGAACCAGATCTCTGCGGTGCTTCCAGGACAACTACGCCGCCTGTCGGAACTGCTCCTGAATATTTTCCAAGTGTCTGGGTTCGCCACTGAATGGTTGATGGCCCTTGTTGAGGACGAGATAGACGGCATCGGAAGCCAGGCGTCGATAAAAAAGTATCGGTTCAGCAGCCGACTCAAGTCCAATGACTCGGTTGAGGTAGCAACAGATCGTGAGTTGATTGTGCGAGATATGAGCAAGTCTCTGGCAGGAGAGGCAAACCTTCTTTTCCGTGGCAATTCGCTTCTCACACAAGCGCTTGAGTTTCATATGCGACGGCTGGGCAAGGAATACTTGGCAGATGTTCTCCAGGAGAAGATTTTTGAGATCAATGAGATCAACCCCGACTGTGAAGTTGACCCCAGCAAAGTCCTTTATGGAGCTGATCTCGATAACCACTGGAGCACTTTGATCACCTTGACGAATGAGGTATGGGGTTGCATTTGTGCATCAGCCGATCGTATCCCCCCCGAGCTGCGCCAAGTTCTCAAGTACATCCGAGCCGTTGCTGAGGATCGTTATGGAGACTTTCTCCGAACTGTGACTTACACGTCTGTTTCCGGCTTCCTTTTCCTACGGTTCATCTGCCCTGCAATCCTCTCACCAAAGCTATTCAATCTCCTTCGCGACCATCCTCAGCCTCGTGCGCAACGCACATTCACTCTTATTGCCAAAGCTCTCCAGAAACTTGCCAACCTGTCGACTTTTGGGAAGCGCGAGGAGTGGATGGAACCCATGAACAGATTCCTCAATGTTCAACGACAGTCTATCCGCGATTATATCGACAAAGTATGCAGTATCCCTTCTGACAACAGTAGCAAACTCATACCCGCCGCCTACAGCACTCCTGTTACTATCCTAGGACGTCTCGGTACGAGTGCCAAGGAAGGCTATCCTAGTCTTCCGTACCTTATTGACCAGACGCGGAATTATGCTGGACTGGTAAAACTCTGGGTTGACGCCAGACCGATTGATGACAAGAAGGGCGAGGTAGATGATGACCTCGTGCAATTCAACGACATGTGCTTCGCTCTACAGTATCGTGTCGATGCATGCCTTGCCAAAGTTGAATCATATCGAGTCAATGAGGCTGAATATACTCCCACCGAAGAAGTTGGCGAGTCTGTCGAGAAAACTTCCACGATCGATGCGTTGTCAGTCTCCTACGCCAGCTCTTCCCCGGTGTGGAATGACACTTCATATGAACCTACACCTGGAAGCTCCGGTAGCGAGATTGAGGAAGCACGTTCTAAACGACATAGCAAAGAGATGCGTCGTGGCAAGGATAAACATGGTGGCTTCAGGCAGGTCAGCGCCAGTGCAGGCCACACGCTCAAGACCAAGAACGGCCGTGTTGGAAGGACGATTCTCAGTGGCATTATGCGCATTGGCGGTCGCGGGGAAAGCCCAGACAAGACTCATAAATGAGCGCTCGAAAACTTGTGACGAAATGCATCGATACGGCCCTTGGACTCACGACTTGACGACTCACTATTTCTCTATTCGCATCATATACACACCCCTCAGTCTTTCTTTTTTTTCAACTCCTCTGTGACTAGGAAGGCTGCAAACGTATATCTACTTGCCCTTCTAGCAACACATGAGGTGTTTCATTCGTTTATCAAAAAAATCATTCCCTTCTCGTCTTTCTTTTTATTTCATCCCGTCTTGTTAGCCCTTCTCTTTTAGAGGTGCCCTCGACACATTGCAGTAGACCCGGATATTACTTTCTCTGGGAGGGAATTCTGCGTTGGAGAGGGCTTTTTCACGAACCATCAAAAAATGTATTTCATGAGTTTCGTTGGCCAGGGATAAAACAACCCCCTTTTTGTCTCCTTTTTTTTTTCTGTTGTTGTTTCTCCCCCGTATTTCGCACACGTATTCTATCATGGGGTAGGCATTTGTGTTTGTTCGTTGTTTTACACAGCTTCATATTTTTTTTTTTTTTCATTTTTCCTATCTTCTTGGATAAGGGTAAAAGGGGCAGGCAGCAAAATATACCCTTTTTTGCGATTGTAGCGGGATGAATAGATGGAGTGAGTTTGGATGGATTATTCTGGTTATGTTTTCTATGAAGGAGTGGAGGAGGGATGAGGAGTAGTGGCGACTTGGAGCAGAGGTGTGTAAGATGAGCTTCTGTGTATCCTAGGGTTGAATATCCTGGGATAAGTATACAAAAGAGGAATAAAACTTGAGAGATTTAGTCTTCTCACCTTAAGTGGCCATAAATGCTGTGATTTTCCATTGTCGTAAGGTGTTTCGAGGGACTCAAGGTTGACAGCACTGAGAAACGCTTCTTGTATTATAGTTTGGTTAAATACATTTGGACAACTAAACAACTTCACTCATATCTGCGTGAAGTAAATATAAGAAAAGGAGGTGCGATTGGCTGATGGTGCTGTGTCGCCTTAGGAGTGTATGAAACAGGGGAATAACAGCTAGATAGTGAATAAGTCTATTTGTAAATCGGGAGTATGCTCATCACGTCTTGTACCAATCATTCCGAGTTACAAACCACTAGATATCAAATACAAATACCATCTAATACTGACTGAAAGCTCGAACGAAGTAGGCGGCAGGTCATTGCCTTTCAGACACAATCACCATCGCTACAAACCATCCTCTTGGTACGCATCTTGGTGCTACACACCACGTGGCGCTATTGAAGTTGTGATCAGCGACGCAATGCCATTTTGTTAGACAGGAAGGACTGTTTAACGCCACATGATAGAGTGACTAAAGCGTTAAAGCAAGCATGGATCTAGGCAATAGGCCGGGTGAAGCTGGTGGCTTATGGCAGCTCATGCGCGAAAAGGCGTTCCATCTACCAAACAAAACCACTGGTGCTCACGTGTCGAATTCACGCCATTGAGGCCCAACATCAACTTATTGAGGAAAGCCCTGCGGCAGAAGTGTATGACCCAAGAAAGAAGGTGTTTATTGGTGAAAGAGAAATCTCCCAACTCGTTACCGAGTCAAGTTACTTGCAAAAACAGTTCACTACCGCCCTGCATTTAGCGGAAGCTCTCCGGGGGATGACCCAAGCATGGCTGCGTATGGTATTGCCAACTTTGAACCCCTTTACGAGAACAACTACTCATGTGATAAATTATCATGTAATTCTACTCATTCGTCCGGGCACTGGCAAAGTGTGTCGAATTCGATCTTCACTGAGTTTGATGTGGTGTGGTTTGCCTGCCCCCCTTTTCCTCGTTGTCAACTTGTTCCGTTCTGTCCGGAACTCGCGCGCCAAGTCTCAAAACATCATCTTTCTATTGTCGAAGGATTTCCAGGAGGCAACCATGGTCTTCTATGAGACCAGGTGGGGAGGAGGGGTGAGGAGTCGAAGGCATACAGCGATGCCTGGTCATGACAATTGCTGTTTTACCATGATGCATTACTCGTGTTACAAGATACGACACCAAACTATGAGAATACATCACCAACGATCAGCATATGCCCCTCATATGCCTTATAAATTGCAAATTCCCGCCACCATTACAAAGTCATCTGACTTGGTGCTCTTTCGCCAGCCTGTAGTTCTTATGAAAGCCTTGATGAGCGACAAACAGGTGACCGCCTCAGCCCCCAATAGACCCAAAACATGGCATGATTATCACTCATCGTAAACACAATATCGGGTGGGTCAGTAAGGGTTCAATTGCGCTCAAAGCACGAATAATATAGGCTTGAATGTCATCGGGCATATGGCATCAGATGAGGGCTCCATCGCCGTTCTGGCTGACGACTGTCCCTACTCCGAAATGGATACCGTAGTCAAAGCCTCGAAAGATCGGTCATATCTGAATTGGTATACCAAGTATTGGAGAGAAAAAAATATCCCTTGACAATCCGAGTATCAGCCCAATGGTGATTCGATCAAGCCGGTGTGAGTGGAAGGCGAATTGGGGGAAGATGATGAACGGTGGTTCGTAGTTGAGGAATTCTAGGGCGGCCAATTAAATGTTGACCGACAGGGACCTTGGCCAATGAAGGCAGATGCTGGTTTTTGATGGGCTTTCATTCTTTGGCCATAATATTGATGCTAATACATGTCTGTCTGCCTTACCCAATATGACCTAGCTCTCTGCGGTATCTGCAGAGCATCTACAGATGACTCCGTGTGTATTCTGTTGTTTACTACGAGCAAGGCAAATGGGATATCTGAAAGCAGATTGCTCTCTTTCCATGACTAGGAACTCTGCCAGTAAAAGGGAAAGGGAAGGGCCCGATGCAATCTTACGGCGTGGGCACAGCTGGTATGCACTTTTGGCAGGTTTGCTAAAGGGGACTAGAAGCGTGCCACGCATGAACATGAAATACACGGTGCCTACCTTACCCGGTGTAATCTGTACATCGGAGTTGAGTTACTATTTCAAGAAACGCCAGCATTTTCGTGTGTTGGGCCTCAAGTTAGGTCTGCATGTTTATTTGGCGTCTTCCCGCCTGCATCAGGTTTGGGGACTTGGGTCGTTAAAATGGGTGGCAGGGCAGGTTGACATCGGTAAGGTAGATAACTACCTATACCTTACTAACTGTAGGTACCTAACGTACCCCCCCCCGCTAGTCACTGAAATAAACCACATGAATACGATGGCATTTGGATGGAATTAATCTCCGGACGATCCCTCTGCACTTTCAACCTGCCAGGAATTAACATGAGTAAAAAGAGCAAAAAGCAAGTCCATGATCGTCGATACCCTTGGTGAGGGGGGAAGAGCGCGGAGAAGGGGTACCATAGTACCTACCTACATACATTTGTACAGGGCGATAAGCCGGCGTGTCGGGAAGTGGACAAGTTCAGTGGAGAAATGCGCTGTCAACTCCTCTCCAAAGGTCAACGTAGTCAACGTAGCGAAGGCCTGAAAGCCACTAGAGCTCTCTCGCCTCACGGGACTAAGACGGGTTGGCGGGGGCCCGGCTTTTGAAAGTGGGCTCCTCCATTACAGAACCACTTTCGTCGTGCATATCCGGGACTTTGATGGCGAGAAGACAGAAGAGGGGGAACAAGAACGCTCAGAAGGAGAGAGGGTATGGTGGCAAGATGGATTTAGGAGGAGGGAAAGGGGGAGTCAGAGGGGAGAGAGACGGGGCAGTGAAAAATGGGGAAAAGGCAAAGAGAATTGAAACAAAATAATAATAAATTGACAAGATATCATGGCATTACTCGCAAACGGACGATATGTGAGCCACGGGGCGCTGCTCCGTACGGCCTTGGAACCTCTGCCGGAAGGAAAATCGACAGAGGATGATGCAAAGCGATGTCAGCTCCAATCATGGCACCCACGGATCTGTTGCAGCAAGACCGGGGACATCCCTGGGATGCGTTCGTGGAAGTCTTCTGAGCCTTTTCCCAAATCAAGATTATTGTGTTCTTTTGTTGTACAGTATGTATGGGAGGAGGGGGGGAGATCTGACGGAGGCGGCGGCGGGGGGCCTCATCAGCCCTTTTCCCTGCAACGTACTCCATACAGTTACAGTATATCTGCCACCGATGCTCTCTCCACTCATCTGCAGGAAGATTTCGCCCTGTTTCTTGTCTTGGCTATCCTTTGAAATGCAGAAGCCCGATGATGCGCTGTTACGCCTTGTGTGTGCCATGATGCCCTTTTATTCTGGGGAACCAATCTCACCGCTTTAGACTGGATCACTGGATCATGGGTCCCAAGGTATATGCCTTGATGCTCTTTTTTTCCGCTCCACGGGCTCGGTGAATCTTGTGCGTAAGTCGTTTTGCGCTGGGCGACCTATCGCATTTCTCTCTTACATAGGCCGTTGGTAAACATCAGTCCGGAGAGGGACGGGGGCTGGCTGGGCTAGGTTGGTGGTAGGCTAGTATGACGTCCAGCAAAGCTGCTTTGTTGCCAGCCTCTGCGAAATGCGAAATGCTTGCTGCAGTCACCTGCGACCGGATGGACCTGTTAGGAGCTCACCGTCATCCTACGGCCCAGCCAAGCAGCCAGCCAGTCAGTTCAGCGATTTCTTCATCTGCGTCTCATAAGACAGTGACGGACAAAACGCGTGCTTCGTAGAGAGTGAGGCGAGCTGGCGGGCCCCGGTTTGGTGTTGCTCCAGGGATCGGTTCTCTCGCGTGTGGTGGCCCTCTTTTTTCCCCCTCTGTCTCTCTCTCTCTTCCTTGCTGGCGGCGAAACTGCTTGGTGCTGCTTTTTTGTGCAAGGATCTCCTCCAGGCGGTGATTTGGCAGCGCATGCATGTCTTCTCTTTCGGCTGCGCTACCAATCGTCGGCCCCAAGCTGCCAAGGGGGCAAGGGGGAGGTCGGGGATGGCATTGGCAGTGCCTTAAGTTAGTAACTTTGCGTAGTCTGCCGAAGCACAGATTGGACAAATCTGAGAGCGGACGATTTGCATGGAGCCCAAAGCCGTGATGCTGTTGTGATAGGCCCTGGGGAGACCTTGTCTTTGGCTACTCACTAACCTCGAAGTTATTATTTGGGCTGGACGCTTTCCGCTCTTTCGATTTTCTTGCTTCGTTATTTGCTTCATTGTTCCCCTTGTCTGACTAGGCCATCAACCGACCAGTCTAGCTTCGTAGTCTGTTTATTTTGGCTTGACGCCGCTTCCGAGACCGATCTCCCTTCAGCAAACCGAACAGTGGGATCTTGATGAAGCGCAAAGACGGCCAAGCTACCGATACTTACTAATAATAAGACTTTCTTTGAGGAATCTCCCGCCTCTGTTTCACTTTCCTCTTCTTCTTGTTTTTTTCTTCTCTTCACATTCAATTATTTTCATCATCAATCCTGTTTTCCCTCCTATCTTCTTGCAAAGAATCTTTCCTCCCAATTCCACCAAATATATTGGGCACACATTCTTTGCTTCTTTTCATCCTGTGTGGCTGATCACCCACTCACCCAGCCAAACGCCACCCCAAAAAAAATCAATAATACACTGACGGTGACGGCAAACCAGGCGGGCATGCACAACCAGCCTCGGGTACACCGACATCTTGCCCTGGCTCACACCGCATACAGCCACCAGGGGCATTCGTTTTCGCACTTTTTTCAGCTCTGGCTCTGTTGATCGATCTGCACTTTCTGACAGCTGCTTTTTCACTGTGCAAAAAAAAAAAAAAAATCAACCCATCCCAACTACCATTCCGATCGTCGTCGCCGAAGTGGTGGTGTGTGTCAGTGTGCCAGTGTCAGTGTGACCAAGGAAAAGTCGCCTCCCTCGACTACCTACCCAAACAGAACCTCCCCTGCCCAACAAAACTTCCAAGTTCTCGAACCCAAAAGCCACCACCAGTGGTGGTCACATTGTCAACGACGGCATATATGTGATCAACCCTCCAGGAAATTGCCTTTCTCCCCCCTTCTTTCTGCCCTCTTTTTTTCCCTCTCTTTCTCTTCCCCTTGTCAGCGTTGACGCTCTTGTTAACGTTGACCCTGGTTGAGCAATGTCCCATGGCCTTTTGGGTTGACCGGGGTCGTTCCTCTGGCCGTGGACCTTACTTTGTTGGGGGGAAGCGTCGGGTGAGCCATTCGGAAGGTGGCGATGGCTTCGACTACAAGCGCTCCAGGTCGCGGCATGACGAGTTCCGAACCGACGAGGACTATGGCTCAATTCCCAATCTAGAAGAGTACAACCACTGCAGCGACAATCGCTATGCAATCCCTCCCAATGGCCAATCTAGCAACTATCACCCGGCCCTTGGCAGTTGTTTGCGCTACCCCATTGACGATGATGATCGGTATCCACACGACTATGTTCACGACCATGATCATGATCACGATCACGACATTGATCAAACTCCACCACACCAGAATGCATTTCCAATTCGTCAATTCCCTCCCGCCAGGAACCCTTCGTTCAACCCTCCGTTCTTTGTCTTGCAAGAGCGGTCATCCACACCCGAATTTCCACCCATCTCTCCTCTGAGCTTCGGTCTCGGCTCCGCTCCTGGAATGGGCCCGGTCATAGCACCGCCGGGCTTCGGAGCATCCGTCCCCGAAGCCTCCGCCATGGAGCGAACCGTGTCTGGCCTGTCAGTCTCCTCCGACACCACTCGGTACTCCATGGCGAGTCTAGGGATCGAAGATGATGAGGCTGCCCACTATGTTAGCGATATGGAGGCCGCTCGCAACGTTCTCGATTATGTTGCCAGTCGGCGTCGCTATCCGGACTCACGCCATGGCCGCATTCTGAAGGCACTCATCAACCCCAAGTCGCGGAGCGACGAAGCGGACTTCACCATTGACGATCCCGCTCTGAGAAGCATTTTCTCCGCTGCCAACGAGCTCTTCTTCGGCAACTCCCTGACGGGCCGGGTGACGTGGGACTGGAGTCATCCAAACAGCGAACAGTATCACGCCCATATCGTCGGCACTACGGCCGTGCGGCGACGGCGCTCAGGTGGTTACGAGACGCTCATTGTCCTGTCATCGCCAATCCTGACAGACACAAAGTACAACCGCCGCCTGCTCATCTCCACGTTCTTACATGAGATGATACACAGCTATCTGTTTGTAGTTTGCGGGATCAAGGCTGGGCAGGATGGCGGCCATACCCAGGGTTTCCGGCAGATTGCTGAGGAAATCGATAATTGGGTTGGGCCAGGACACTTGAGGCTTGGAGAGATGGAGGCGGATCTGGAACAGTTTCGCAAATACAATCACATTCACGATTACGGCCGTGACTATGAACGGGGCAGCAGAAGTGTCAGTATGGACGGCGAGCGTCGGGTGCGTGAAAGAAGCCCCCACTACCGCTGGGATGAGCACTTGGACGAGCAGCGCTCTGAGAGGGATGGACATAGCTTCTATCCAATTGAGCCCCGCCCGCTCCCTCCGCAGCAACAGCAGCACTACCAGAGGGAGCTTCAGCAGCAACCGGGCTATCATGGCTGGCAATGGCCTGAAGAAGACAGATTCTGCAGCCACGGTCCACGAGGCGTGGGCCCATCATACGTTTGAGTTACTATGAGATGGATGGCGGAGCATTCCGCCCCCTCAAACTAGGGGCAATTCAACATCCACTCGAACCATGGCGTACCATGGCAAAAAAGTAACGATTGCCATGGTGAAGATAAAACCAAATACCTGGCGTACGATTTGGGAATGGGAAAAAAACGATTACCCCATTCCGCTTTGCGCAAGAGGGGAAAAAAAATGAACTTTAGTTGGAATTGGAAAGTGAAAAGGAAAAGGGGATGAAATAAAGGGACTGCGGATGAAGGATCTCGCTAAGAAACGTTTCGAGGTTCAGAAAACCAAGTGCGATATACCCATATACGGTGTTTCTTTTGTATGCAAAGCGGCATCACAAATTGGTTGGCATTAGGGCGGCGTTAGGATATAGGCTGAGCGATCAAGTGAAGTTTGTTGGGTTTGATAATGTTTGGAGAAAGGGAGGGACATGACTGGTTCTTTTTGTTTGCATTTTTCGTTTACACCGGGGGCAGAACCATTTATGCATGGTGTCTCCAGGGCTGAGGTATTCTTCTTTTTGTTTTTATGTTGCCAAGGCTGTATACCCTCTTCTTTTCTTGAAACGCCAATGGCTTGGGGAGAGGAAAGAAAGGATCGGGGTTGTTGAGTGGGCACTGATTTACCATATCATAAGTTGGGAGACATCACGACGGCACCAGATGAAAGACCCAAAAAAAAGGATAAAGTTGAATATAAATTCATTACTATCACTCAACCTCACCATTAGATTATCCAACCTCGGCATCATGAAAGCAAATGCAACGCCCATTATCCAATTATGCAATGTTGCCCTCGTCAATGTCATGCTTCTTCAAAGACGTATACTTCGTTTCCGCACTTCATATATAATAGGCAGCCCCGGTCATGCTCTGGCGCGCTAAATACACCCGCGTATATTCTGGCGTCTATCATCAAGTCCTTTTGTTGCTCATTGTGCCATAGCCCTGGCCACGTTGTCGCACCTTGCTATTCTCGTCATCCAACTCCGAGTCTGAAACGGCACTCTCATCCGGAACTAGGAGTGTGTCGCAGGCAGACGAATCGCTATCCTCGGCATCGCTGCTCTCTACAGAAGCGGTGGGACCGTCCCCTTCCACGATGAGGAATACGGGGAAAGCGCCCATAATAGCAAAGGCCATGAGGTAGAACCAGGAGGCCACGACGTAGCCGTTGTCGACACCCCACGTGAACACGGCGCCGGAGGTCGCGGGGCCGATGGCTCGGCCGATGCCACTGAATGTGGTTGCGAAACCGTTGAGCGTTCCGAGAATGCTCAGTGACGAAGCCGAGTTGGTGAGCAGGATGGTAGTTGACGGGAAGGCAACGATAATGCAGGCGCCCTTGACGAACATGACGAGGAGGAGTGCAATTAGGCGACCACGAGCGGTCTCAAAAAGTACGGTGTAAGGGGTAAGGAAATAGGTGATGGGAATGATCAAACCTGTGTCGCGTGTAAGTCTTTCTGTATAAATCGAGGGTTTGCCAAGGGAACAAGAAGGGTTTGGCTTACTGCAAATCTTGAAGCATTGCAGAACGCCATAGCGCTGCACAAGAGGCGGATAAACCACAAACTGAATAATGGCACAAACAATACCATACAAGGTAAACATGGTGCCGATCTCGCCAGACGACAGACCAAAGCCACCAGAAAAATAAAAGGGGAGCTTGGAGTTTTCCGGCGTCTTCTGGATGACAGGATAGTTCAGGAAGACGGTAAGGACTTGGTCATAGGCAACGGAGTGAAAGGCCAGGAACGAGTAGGCCACGAGGTTGAGGATGGTCTGTCTGGTGAAGACTGTGCGTGCCGCGCTCCCGGAATCGGCACGTTGCTGAGAGGACTTTTTGGTGACGATGTTGTTGGGAATGAGAGGAGCAGTGGCTTCACCGTCAACGAAGGAGCGTCGACGCGAGGGCACGAGCGCTGGCTTTCGGCGAAGGCTTCGAGCAAGGCGCTGGCCTACGAGGAGGCCCCAGTCTTGTTTGCCACGCTTGCTAGGGAGAGTTTCCTAAAGATTGTGCACATGTTAGAGTGTGTTGCAGTAGGTAGGTAGGTAGGTATGTTAGTTTGAGCTGTTACTTACATGAAGGAATAGGAGGGCGGAAGTGGCAGAAACGAGGAAGAAGACGGTGAGGAGGAGATTAGGAAGAGCAAAGGGGAAGCGCTCAAAGAACTCGATGCCACCAAAGATGCTTGGGTACTGCTTAGCAGGCTCGGCGAAGAAACCACCGAAACTAGGGCCAATAACTGATCCTACGCTCCATACGAGTGGCATCACGGAGAAGGCTCGTGGTTGAAGCTCCTTCTCTGGCACCATCTCGGCGACCATGGTTCGGATGATTCCAACTATTTGCAACATGTTAGATATGGTAGAGAAATGTGGATGGATTTCGTGAACTTGAAATCGTACCGTTTCCGTTTCCACCACCCTGAATAGCTCTCACGACGATAGCCATTGTCAGACTAGTAGACATGCCCCAGATGACGAAACATGTCATGGTTGCTAGTAAACCAATAATGATGGTGGGCTTTCGGCCGTATACATCAGACGCTTTGCCCCAGGCTACGGCGGTCATGCTTTGCGAGATGGAAAAGACTCCGGAGGTTAGACCAGCCCATCGAGCAATCTTGTTCTGCTCTACACCAAAGCTCTTGATCATGTCCGGGAGGTAGGGGAAGACAGAGGTGTAAGCCATTGGCTCGGCAACTCTGGCGATGGCTATATGTTTCATGTTAGCAGAGGGCGCAGGGACGGTGTTGGAAGGGTACCTGTTTTAAACCCCTACTGATATCTCTCCGCGAGGTTTGCGAATAAGAAGAAGAAGCCCTGTTTGTCCGCCGCCATGTTTATGCTAATCGTGTGTTATGACTTTCAGCCTGCTCCGGATGAGAATTGGGACATTCAGGAGTCGAGACATGACGAACGGGGAGGTATCGGCAGAGGATGGCAGGGTCGTATATATTGAGGGGGAAGAGGAGGAGGGGTATACAGGTATGGAATATGAAATGGAAACGAGAATGGCTGGAAACAAGAAACAGGAACAGGAATAATTGCAATAGAGTCAGGTCCAAATGAGACTCAATAAAAAAGAATTATTGCAGAGGCTACAGTCAACAAGACTTGGGATTGAACGCAATGAGAGCGAAGTTTTGAAGAGCAAAAGTAATAACATTGCAACCGTCTTCAGCCTGCACCTTTCAAGGACGGATACCATCAAACTAACGCCCCGCTTAGAAGAATAGAAAAGCCTTTATTCTTACCCAGAATTGCCAGCTGCTTAGCGGGCAGCTTTGGTTTTGAGTCTGAAGCCATTTTGTGAGGATGAATGGCCTGTTGAGTTGCGGTCAAGTTTAGGGGAATGTGGGACGAGGAGAGGGGGGGGTTCTGAAAATTCTACTTCGGAAATGATGCCGACGGCGCCGTTGTCATGATTCCGAGGGAGACAAGAAGGTATTCAAAGGTGCTGAGAAGCAAAAGCTCAGAGGAGAGGAAGTCAAGGCTGAGTAGTTAGGCCCAAAGGAAAAGAAGAGAAGGGAAGAAAAAAAAAGAAGAAGTTGGTGACAGGGAGATTAGAGAAGACTAGCAAGAGACACAAGATGAGAAAGACGAGCGAGAAAACAAACCCAACAAGTGCTTAATCCACACCCAGTGGACAGTGGCGGTTTAGTCGCCTCGATTTACTTGGTGCTTTAGCTGAGTTGAGAGGAACCACAACTAGGAAGTGGGCTGCAGTACCCGTGTGCCGAGCCGTGCATTAGCACGCTTATAGTGCTCCATACAGACTCCCTTCCCTGGTCTTGGTAGGGACGGTAGGGACGGGATATTCCTGCAGTCACTGGGTTGATGTGCATTCGTTTCTGACTGTTACATTATTACTTAATTATCCAGCTCGTACTAACTACCTAGGTATCTTATGTGTTAGGGGAAAGTTTCTATCCAAAAGCAACTACCGGTGTTTGATGTGAAGGAGGTAGTCTTTGTCATGCTCAGTGGCTATCAGCACAATTAGCACGTAATTGGAATGATAATTAAGACAGACTTGAGTAATGACAGTAACATGACCAGTTAGCCAGATAGATGAGAGAGAAAAAATTACACAGAGGCGGAAAAACAGGCGGAAAAGAGTAGGAGTCATCGCCACCTGCCGGAAGGGCGTAGACCAAGCCTCAGCAAGGGGGCCACTTTCTAAGACAAGGTATCGTCATTGGTTTGGTTACCTTTTTGGCTGAGGATGCTGGACGACAGGACGGGGGATTTTGTGAAGCTGCGAGCGAGCGGGGAAATGTGTATCGCATTGATGGTCACGGGCACCTCCCAAAGAGCGGCCTCAAAAGGAACACGGCAGGATGATGACAAACTTATTTTGTGCAGCATGTCCGCATATCGGCCGTGAACTCCTGTTGCAGGTGCACGTTTGCTGACAGGACATGGATGGATCGTGGTGGATGGCTGGTTGGCCGGTGTGTGGTGGCGGGTTAGTAGTATACACAATAGGTAGGTGGGTGACTCAGCACATTCACGTTTCCATTTACACTCTTTGTGCGAATTTCATTTACCGTTCCGAAAGGTCGAGTTTGGTCAAGTTTGTTGCGCAACACCTGGCGGGTACCTTACCTAATATTTCAGATACCTAAGATTGCTCTGTTACTGCGCTCGGACGCACTGAGCAGACACGAATTCCTTGTGGGTAGCTCAGCATACCAAAGAATCATGAGCCCACGTCGTACAAGACCTCGATCATCCTCGACCTCTTTTCTTCCTGTTATTAGCATGTGGTTATCTTGTCTTTCTTGGCCGACAGCGGAGGTACACGGCTGAGAGAAAGAAGAACAGATGACACTGCCTGCTGCACCTATCCGTAGCCTAGGTACACACTGTAATATGCACTTCAGGCGGGGTGGCTTTGAGCCGAGACATTGCTGCGATATCCCACCTTTATCCCCGGGCCTGCCCCACTCTCCACGAACTTGGTGGGGCCCGCTTTGGCGGTCGATGGTGTCCCCGGCCCGGAGATGATGGTCTCTCAGCCAATCTGGTCCCTGCTCAGGATACCCTCGTTCGCGCTTTCACCACACACTCCTTGTTAGGTCCCTTTGCTGTTTGCTGAGCTGAGTGACACCGGCTCAGGTGCATTGCCTCGTTTTTTTTTTTGTCTTATGTCTCTGATTGCACGTAGATCCATTCCCAAGATACGACTATTATCGATCATGGGTTCCAAGCAGGAGTAGCGTACCTTTACCTACCTAACCAAGGTACCTTGATACTGTACCTACCTTACTTGGCATATGCATTCCCGTCACCCAGAAAGACCAGCCGGGTGTGGCTGATGGCATGCGGCTGGTGCATTGCATTTCTGTTTGACGATGGCACGACCGCAACGGGTTTGCGGCGCACGGCCCACCAAGCCCACTGTACGGATTACTTTTTAGCAGATGTGGGGATGGTTAATTACAGGACTGCAAGACTTATCCAGGCACAATGATTGGCCGATGTGGATACTCGATCCCACTTCTCTCAACCAACGTCATCGTCCATAGTTTGACGCCTTCGGCTTCAACCTCGCCTCGTCTCGTGTCTCGTGTTGACTCCTCATAGCCACAGGCAGCCGACAACCCCACCTGTAGCTACCTCGTCAACCCTCTGACACAAACCCGTGATATCACTGAGAAACTAGTTTCTTTGAATGGTATTACCCTTCACAGTGCTGCGAGAGAAAGCAATTCTCCGAAGATAATCTGATCTCACTATGAGCCAGTCGTGAGTTTCCTCCCTTGCCTTCAACTCCGGGGCGTGAGCTCACGCGCAATTTCACCATGCATCATTCTTGCCTCAACTATCTTACACAATGAAGAATATCTCAGCTTATCAACTTTTAATTTTCCTTTGCAACTGACGTCCAATTCTATAACTAGCACCTCTTTGGCTGAGAAAATGCCGAGTGAACGGACCCCTCTTATTCAGACTGTTCAAGTTGGGCCTCCCCGGAGGAGATACCCGCATCAGACTTGTCGTCGCTTCTTCACGATTGTCTCAAGCGCTCTACTCATCTGTGGTTTCGCAACTTTTCTCTTTCATACCATCTTCATCTGGCCGTACCACCATTGGCATGGCCACCACAGGCATGGCTCTCACCACAAACATGCCTCCCACCACCAGTATACGTCGCCCCGCAAGGGCTTGAGTCCGGAAGAAGTTCAGTCTATTCTCTTCGATACGCCCGATCCTGAGAAGGCCAGAGAATGGAGCCATTATTATACCTCTGGCGCCCACCTTGCTGGAAAGAATTACTCTCAGGTATTAATGAACACAGGGGGGAGGGAGACAATGAAATGATGCTAACACATCTTCCAGGCGGAATGGACAAGGGATCGATGGGCTGAGTGGGGGGTAAAGTCGGAAATCGTTTCCTACGACGTCTATCTCAACTATCCTGTAGACGCAAGTGTTTCTCTGATTGAAAAGTTGGACGACAAGGGAGATTGGAAAGTTTCATTCAAGGCTTCCCTCGAAGAAGATATTATTGAGGAAGACCCCACCAGCTCAGCAAGCGACAGGATCCCAATCTTCCATGGCTACTCAGCCAGCGGAAATGTGACGGCACCCTATGTATATGTCAACTATGGCACCTATAAGGACTTTGAAGACCTCACCAATGCCGGCATCGAGCTAAAGGGCAAAATCGCCATTGCAAGATATGGTGGTATCTTCCGCGGCCTGAAAGTGAAGCGCGCCCAGGAGTTGGGCATGATCGGATGTTTGATCTACAGTGACCCAGGCGATGATGGCGAGAGAACAGAGGAGCATGGCTATAAGCCATATCCTGAAGGACCTGCACGAAACCCAAGCAGTGTCCAGCGTGGAAGTACCGAGTTTCTATCCATTCATCCCGGAGATCCGTATGTTTCTCTTCCCTTTTCCTTCTATTTTTCTTTCGAAATTACAAGTCGTCATACTAACTTTTGACAGGTCCACTCCTGGTTACCCATCGAAGCCCGATGCTCCTCGGGCTCCTGTGGAGGATTCTATCCCATCAATCCCCTCCATTCCAATCTCCTATGCTGACGCGCTTCCCATTCTCAAAGCGCTCAATGGCCATGGCCCCAAGGCTTCTGAATTCAATGAACATTGGACCAGAAATCTCGGACTGCGGTATAAGGGTGTGGAGTACAACGTTGGCCCAACCCCAGAAGGGGTCGTGATCAATCTGTTCAATGACCAGCAATACGTCATCACTCCTTTGTGGGATGTGATTGGAATTGTCAATGGAACTATTCCAAATGAAGTGATTGTTGTCGGAAACCACCGGGATGCATGGATCGTGGGTGGTGCTGGCGACCCTAACAGTGGTTCTGCCGTCCTGAACGAGGTCATCCGTGGCGTTGGCAAGGCGCTTGAAGCTGGTTGGAAGCCTTTCCGAACAATCGTCTTTGCCAGTTGGGATGGTGAAGAATACTCCCTCATCGGCAGCACAGAATGGGTAGAGGAATACTTGCCTTGGCTCTCAAACGCAAACGTTGCCTACGTCAACGTTGATGTCGGCGTCGATGGGCCCTCGTTCCATGCCTCCGCCGCCCCTCTTCTCAACGACCTCCTCCGCGAAGTCACCAGCCTTGTCCCGTCACCCAACCAAACCGTCCCTGGACAGACAGTCGGCGATGTCTGGGATGGAAAGATTAACACAATGGGCAGTGGAAGCGATTTTACTGCCTTCCAGGACTTTGCCGGCATTCCTTCCCTTGACATGGGCTTCAATGCAGATTCTCACAGCTCGGTCTATCACTACCACAGCAACTACGACAGTTTCTACTGGATGTCCGAGTATGGCGATCCTGGATTCAAGTATCACAAGGCAATGGCGCAAATCCTGGGCCTGGTTGTTGCTAAACTGGTCGATTCCGTTGTCATTCCTTTCAATGCCACAGGGTACGCCAAGGCCCTTCACGGCTATCTCGATACCATTGAGGCAAAATTCAAGCCCACCTCTGAACCCCTTACCGATGACGAGATTTTCACCCTCCGAGGTAGCATTACCTCTGACACCGCTATCGGAAGTGAGGATGCCTTCAAGAGGAGCTTGCAGGGCATCCGTAGATCACTGGATGCTCTTCACTTTAGAGCTAATGCACTTGATCAGGAAGCTGTCGGTATCAGATGGGATCTCAATGAGGGCATCCCGTGGTGGAACATAATTAAGAAGATTCGAATTGGATTGGCTATTGTAAGAGTCAACAAAAAGTACAAATACCTTGAGAGAGCTTTCCTATACGAGGGCGGTCTTGATGGACGCAGTTGGTTCAAACATGTTGTCTTTGCACCTGGACTATGGACTGGCTATGCTGGAGGTAAGTTTAAGGACCAAGATCAGTTTTATTTCCGATCAGATTTTGCTAACACCATGCTCAGCTGTTTTCCCCGGCTTGGTGGAAAGTATCGATGCGAAAGACTATGTCAATGGCCTCAAATGGTCTGGCATTATCGAACGCTGTATAGCGAACGCCCTCGACATTCTGGAATAGATGTAGGAGGAGTAGGATGAACAGGGAAAGAGGTGGCAAAGCGATGTCAAGTGCTTTTTTTTTCTTTTCTTTGGGAGAAATCTACGACAGATACAAAAGCTTGATGGTTTCAACTTGATTGAAGATAAGATTTGCTATCAACGTATTGTACATAAGGAAACCCCGAAAAACTGAATCGTGTCTCCATAAAAAGATTGCTCTTTGTTTCATTATTTTTCTACTTCTCATTAAAAATATGAGCTTTGGGTTGGTTCCCAATATCTAATCCAGACGATCAAACTTGATATCCCTATGGGCGGGACTCGGGAGGGAAGATCACTGGAAGGCTGAAGGCAGTGCGAACTTACAAATTTTGAGCGCAACAGCATTAAAAAAGGGATATAGGACGCCTAGATCTTAAAATAGTATTACTCCACGGCGGATTCAGAGAGACAGGTCCGTCACCTGTGAGCGTCCTGGGAGAACGGGCTTGCCCTGATAGGTGTGAGCCAAGAATGTCCCTCATCAAAATTGAGTTGGATGAAGTAACTAGAGAAATAAAAGGGGGGATTACGAGACGGACAGATTGAAGTGTACGCATGGGGAAAAGAAACATTGACGTCCGTTGAGAAATTCAAGTCTATTGATGCCATTATTGGCTCATGCGTCTTCCATCTATGAGCAAAACTCGTACACATACACAAATCTCTCATCGTTTTTAGAAAGAATCCCTTTTGTCCCTCAATACAACGAGGAACCTCATAAGGGTCAGCACCCAAGTTTTTTGTTTCATTTTGTTCCAGAGGTTTAAAACTTGTAGACCTGCTCCTTGTTGTAGCCGAGCTCACCGAGAGCACCAGTCAGCTCACCCTGGTCCTTGGGGCTGACCTTGTTGCCAGAGATGGCCTTCATCAAGCCGGGAGGGCCGCAGACAAAGACCTTGATGTTCTCGCTCTTGGGCTCGGGAAGGACAGTCTTCAGAAGGTCCTTGGTGATGAAGCCGCTGCCACCAGTCCAGCCAGCGGGGGGCTTGTCGAGGACGTAGAAGGCGCGGAAGCGCTGGGGGTAGGTGTTCTCGAGCTCGTCAAACTTCTTCTTGAGGAGGATGTCCTCCTCGGTGACGTTGCCAAAGACGAGGGTGACCTTGGTCTTGTCCTCGGGGTTCTTGAAGATGGCTCGGACCAGCTGGTACATGGGGGTGATACCAGAGCCGCCAGCGATGAGGGCGATGTGGTCGTGTTTGTTGGCGGCCCAGGCATACTTGGGGAGAGGGCCCTTGACGTCGAGCTTCTGGCCTGGGGTGAGGCTGTGGATGTGGGAGCTCATGGGGCCGTCGGGGTACTTTTTGACAACAAGATCGATGAAGCCTTGGTCGTCTGAGAAAAGGAGTGTTAGCATAATACCCTAAGAAATATATTGAAGCGGCAAACGAGAGACTTGGGAAAGACTACGCACCCTCATCGCTGGTAGGAGTGTAGGGCCTGAGAGTGGCCTTCTCAGCACCCTCAGGCTTGAACTTGGTAAGAATGGCGCTGGCGATATGGAGGCCAGAGACCTGGTCGCTCTCGGGGAGCTCGAGGCGCACGCGCTTGGTGTTGTGGTTGATGCTCTCGACCTCGGCGACCTTGAGAGAGAACCAGCCCTGGTCACCACCGAGGAAAGCCTTCTTGGGCTCAGCAGGGACGGCGGCAGGCTTGGCATCAGCCGCATCGGCGGAGGAGCCACGGTTGATGTACCAGTAGCCGGCGCCGGCGATACCAGCGGCGCCGAGAAGAGGAATCACGACACTGGAGCTTCCCGAGGAGCCGCCGGCTTCGGTGGCATAGCGACGGACGGTCTGGACGAAGTTTGTAAGCAGGGTGTGTGCGGGAGCAGGGTGACTATCACGGTCTGCGAATTGCTTTGCAAAGGAAACGTATTGGGTTCAGGGCTGGAGCCTATCAAGAGGTACAAAGGAGCTCTCTGTGGTTATGATGGAGGGGTGTGTTGGAGAAAGAAAAAGCCGGATAATCGACGCCATGATGATGACATACCCTCTTGAGCGGCTGAGCCACACGAATAGCAGATCGGGCGAACATGTTTTCTTCTTTTATTCTAGTTTTTTTTTTCACTAGAAGAGAAGAAAAAATAAAGTTTTGTTTATTGCTTGCCCTCTTACAATGGAAGAGCGGGGGGAAGTTTCAATTGAATGCAGAAAGGAGATGTTCGAGAAGAAGAGCTTGAAGCAAAAAGACGTTTGCAACTCTCAGGTCCGTCGCAATTCGGGACAATGGAGCCCCACGGTCGACGGATGACGTTATTTGATCACGTGATTGACTTGACGCCCGCGCCAAACGCTGGAAGCCCGGGATGTTGCTGAGATACAAAGCAGATATTGCAATTACATGATGAAACATATAGATATATAATATATATATATATGTGTGTATGTATCTATTGTTAAAGCCTGGTCTTACTCTACCACTCCGTAAATACTGATCCCAGATGAAAGATTGTTCGAGGCTCGGTGTCTATGCCTCACTTGCGGAATAAATTAACATTGTTCACAAATACGAACCTCACAACTTTCAAGAACATTAGGAATCATAGGTTATGAAGGAAGGTATTTCAATGTAATCGTTCCTCCTTTTTTTTTCATTTAATTATGAGCCTTGATTCTGCTTCAGGGATGAGCATCTCACAGGTTTGTCCGAAATCGTAGCATGTGCCGGTAGTCGAGGCACGCTGAACATAAACGACAAAGACGCTGGTCATGGCAATTGGACAGAAATGCTCAGCCCACGTCACACACCTCGTTCAAGAAGTGACGCGGCGATCCAAATGTTTTAACGCTTGAATTTTCAGTTTTCATTTCATCACCCGAGCTTGACTGGGCATCTTGCCGCAAACCAATCTCTTCATCTCATACAACTCCTTTGCCTAGGACTCTGCGAATCATCCACGCTTCACTCACATATACCCAAAAACAATAAAAATAAACACTCTTGTACTGTCCCAAATTTCGTCGAGCTCGTTTGCTGCATGGCTCCTTCAGCAATATCATCAATACCTCTTCTATTTTGAAATAGTCTCCTCGTTATGCCATGATTAACTGGCACCCATCGTAGTTCTCATCTATCTATGCCACCCTTCCAGACATTCTTCCCTCTCTTATAACTTTCTCCAAACTCCCATATAGATTGGTTGGTAGATGATCCGTATTTGCCAGGTAACCGTGAAATTAGAGGTGTAAAAGCAAGCACCCAGGGTTGATGTACAGGTAGGTGTGTTTTGGCATTCCATTGTGAACCACTCTTGTGCAGACTGTTGTTGTTCTTTTTTTCGTTCGTAGAAACTGCCTCGTATTACCAGAAATAGCCATCATTAACCCTCGTCAGAAGGATGCATTAGGTCATTGGTAGCTCCAAACATGATAAAAAAATTTTCTTCGAGTTCAAGAAGCCCTTTTTTCTTTTTATCACCTCTCCAAGTCCATGGCATCTTGAACACTCTTTTCTTCGCTAATCGGCACCGGTGCTTTGTCTTGGACCGGGGTCGAATTCGATTCCCCCCTCTTTGAGTCCTGGCTTTCTCTCCTGAGTAGTCCGGCATCCTGGTGTTGAGATATGGTTGGCGTGTTCGCTTGGCTGCCTCCACGTTGACCATGGTAGTGGATGACTTGAGGTGGAGCCTGGCCCGAGTGAAGACCAAGCTGCTCAGTAGGATATAGATCAAGATCTTTGCTTGATGTCGAAAAGATAGACACAACAGGCTGGTGGTACCCGTTAGTTGCGTTGCTTGAAGTTGGAGTATGTCCGTATGAAGCCCCGCAATGCTCCGTCTGCGTGGGAGTGCCAACATCGTTCGGTGAGCCAGAACCTTCCAGATGGCCTGTCAAACTGTTCATTCCTCCTTCAATGTCTCGAAGCAGTCGAACATACTCCTCGGGAACAAGTCCGCTCTCCTGTGTTTTTGGGTCTTCAGCAACTAGCCAGCCCTGACCATGTCGGTACGAAACCCAGATTATTTGACCCTCTACTAAGGGCAATTCATTTTCATTCTCTCGCTCAAAGTCAAACAACGCCACGGCCTTTCCATGAAATTCTTCATCTGGCGATGTAATGGTAAATTGGTAATCGCGGGAGTAACGAGACTGATCGTCGTTGTAACCTGGGGACGAAGGCGGGCTGGATGTGCCTGATCCAGGCTGGTAGTAATCTGTAGATTCAGCAGCAGCAGGCTGAGGCTGCTGCGAAATATGATATGCGCGGCTGCGTCTGGCTTGATCAGGAGGATAAGTGACATATTCCCCGCCAGGACCATTAGCCTCGCCACCGTGATTCACATAGTAACGCTCACTCCCATCTCCGCTAGTTCCCACGTAGTAACCCCGCTCGTTATCAAAGTTTGCTGGATGCATGACTCCCCCGCCGTGGTTGTCGATATCACGACCGACTCTTCCACGAGTTAATGTGGTCGCGGCAGAAGTTGACTTGTGCTTCCGGTGTCTCGTAGCCACCACTGGGCTTTGAAGATCCTCATCTTCGCTCCAAGGTGGCCCATCGCCAAACTGCATAGGAGCCAGTTCATGGCTCCGGCTGAATCCGTCGGTTCCCCAGGAGTCCCAAGGCATCTTTTGTTCCCATGAGACAGGAGGGTCAGAGAGCCTGCGATGCTCACTCGCCGGGGTCGTCATGCCCGATGGCGGGCCTGAAGGCTCTGGGGGTGGCCCATAGTGCAATGGGTGTGTAACCGGATAGGCAAAGTCCCGCACTAATGTATATGGTAGGCTCGAGGGATATATGGGAAACATGTGAGATGTTGGTCGAGACCTCGAGGGGACAGAGCCCACGGAATACTGGGAAAGGCGGTTCCTGGAAGCGTGAGACATTGGGCGCTGCAAGGTGCTTCGTCGAGACGAAGGAGAGGTAATTGGTGGTGGCAGATCGGGCAAGTTTGGGTTCGGCGACGAGGCTATGGCGAGCGGGGAGGCTGCGGGAGAGGAATTCATTGACAACACTGTCGTCGTCGTCATGCCTTGTAAAGGCGAATGGGGCGACACTCGTGCGATCTGGCGCACACGGCCGCTTAGCCGCCAAACGATGAAGGAAGGAGGAGCCCGCCTAGAGCCGCAGCGGGACGACGCAAAGGAGATCAGCTAGGTTGATCGAAGCAAAAAATGAGTCCAGCAGTCGATCGCGGCGGCGGGGAATGAAAGTTTTGGCAAGCGAGAGATTGGATCGTGAGTAGCAGAAGTAGCAAAGACGTCAAGCCAGCCACAACGCAAAGGCGACGAGAGGTGTCGTTTGGCGAGCTCCGGGGGAGAGAGGGGGGGAGAAGGGGTGGGATGAGCCAAGCCCTAATACTAATGCGAGACGACCAGCCGTCAGGCGACAAGGAAGAAGAGTCGCGGAGGAAGCAGCGACAATGGCGACGGGGGAGATTGTATGTCAAAGGTAAAGGAGCGTGGAGAAGTAGAAAGCAATGGAGCGTGCGCCGATGGAGCGACGAGATGCGCTGATGCTGCGAAGGGCGAGCAACAAAGAAGTTTTGGCAGTGAAGTCGAAGGGTTCGAGTTTAGGTATGGGATGGTAAGTCAAGGTACAGCCTCCAGTAAGTAGGTAACGTTAGGTAGGGTAGGTAGTAGGCGGAGATGGAGAGTGGAGTCGGGTTGGCGGATGGAGAAGGTGAGGCGAGGCTAATTGATTGTTAGTCGTGGTCGCTGTCGTAGTCACAGTGGAGAGAGTCCAACACGGATGTGCCTACAGTGCTGGCGAGTAGGTACCTCAGCTACCTGGCCAAAGGCCAAGGGAGAGACCTACCCTCTTCGGGTGCTTGTAATCTGTTGGACGGGTAATTAATTAATCATTTCAGCGCGAAACAGTGGGAGAGAGGCCCGGGCAAGGCAAGATATGCATTACAAAGTTTGGAAAGGAAAGGAACCTTCACTAGGCAGTGCGGCCCGGCCAGACAACAAGTACCCCCTCGTTCGCAGGTTGCTGAAGATACCTACCCTTACCCCCCCGCAGACTGCCGACTCTTCAGTCCCTATAGGCCAAGACAGTGTGGAAGCGACCGAGGGCCCAGAACCCAATGCCAGCGTTTACCTATGTGTGAAGAACGTCGGTTACCTATTACCCACCAAGGCACAAGACCACAACTGCAGGCCAAAGTGCACCACACCACTGAGAGCAAGCGCGTCGGGCCAGGCTCCTACTGGCTGGCGCTGCAAAGTCAGCGAGTCAGCGCCTGTAAGTTAGTCCTAGCAACCCAGCTCAACAATGGGATTGGAGAGGCGGATCTTGTCGCCCATCGACGTGACCCGGATCTGAGACTATTTCCGTCGTGTTTTCGCCTGCGCTAAACGGTCTTACTTCAAAATGACATGCAGAAGGTGATACGGGACGAAAACGAGAGGGGCGCCAGAGATCCTCTCCTCCTCTCCCCTTCCTGGACACTTGATCCTCGCTTCCAATCCATGTACAGCACATACTAGTCAATGTACCAGATGAAGAGGAGGGGGGTCGTAGCTAAGGTTTGTACATACATGAGGTACTCTCATATTAGGTACCTCAGGGTGGGCTTATTTGGAGACGGGGTATGTGGAGGAAGAGGAGGGAAAGAAATTTGGGTGCGATCACCAGTGATGAATATACAAAGTACATAAAGGTTACGTTATACTACAGATTACGGTGCCCTTAATAGGTAGAAGAACCCAAAAGGGATTTTTGGTCGAGCCACTTGACTCTGTTCTCAATCTTCCTTTCCAGTTTCCCATAGAGGTGGCAAGATAGTCTTTAATAGGTCCCATACAACCTGAAGAGCCACTTCAATACTTATCAATCAACAACAACAACTTCCCTCCCACTCTATGCGAACGAGGGTCGACCCAGTTCCTTACCCATCCAGCTGGAACCTCGAACCTGGTATGGACGGCCTTGTTCATCTCTCATCGGGAATTTCTGGCCGTGAGACGACAAGGTTACCGTGGAGGCAATCTCCGGGGCCTGGATCGCCGCCATAAAGTCGATCCAGGCATGCCTGGACATTAACATTACCGTGAGCCGAGTAGAGAATGCTGAAACTCAAAGGCTCGGGATGTTGATCCTAAATAGCAGGTATTAGACTGAAGTCCAGATGCGGGGCACAATTAATACAAGTTGCCATGGCCCCATCCTCGTCGTCAGCGGCATTCGTGAGCTGCCAAGGCGTTCATCTTGGTGCCAATGGTTCACCGAGAACTGGTTGCCCACTGCAGCTGAGCTCGAGTTGTCAGATTTCGGAAAGATACCAACACACTCCCCGTCCACAAGTATTACGTACGTATATGCTTCCCCTAGTTGCCTTGATATAACAAGAAACAGCAGGCAGTCGCTGGAGACATAAGGCAATTTTCTTGACAGACGCACTTGAACCTCAATATCGCCGTCAGACACAACATGGTCAATCGGGACGAGGTTGAGTGGAGGCATGTCCTCCCTTTGGTAAACAAACAGCGGCTTCGTAGCCACAGCGTCGATACTTTCCCCATATATTCGCAAAGCCATTGTCCTCTCCACCTTTAACGTACCTACTGTACGTAGTGGGATGATAACAGATTTGATGAAGCGCCCCTCACTGTCCGAATCCTGTCCCGTGCACTCCCAGCCCTGCGATATTTCGTCCCATTCTATTCCATCCCATCTCAGCTCGGGACTACGACTTGAGACATATGAAGAAAATTGTCATCGCTCATTCATATTCCTTTTTTCTTCCCATGTTATGATGATGTGGTGGTGGTGGCCTGGCACGAGATTGTTGGCCAAAGTCGCTTTTCTATTTTTGGCCATCACGCACGGGAGCGGATGCATTTGAGCAAGGGGCCGTGATTCGTCTTACCCAATACGTCGATTTGTTTCAGGTTATGCGGGCACTAACTAGCCAATTATTCGAAATCGCAGAGCACATAAGATGGGTCTATCAATTGCAAGGTCTGACGCGAGGGGGGCCGATTCTTGCTCCAAGGGTATGTCACTGAGAAAAGGACAAGCAACGGCTTGAAATTGGCCTTTGCCTGCCCTGGTCTTTTCCGAAATTGTCAAATATTATTCCTTCTCTGACCCATGCCCTCCAGGTATAAACCTTCTTTATTACCCATGGGTGAGGTACAGGTACCGTACAATGGCACATATGAGAATGCATGGTGGGGAATAATCCTGATTATTAGGGTTGGTTTCTCTGGCGATAATTTAGCTCGATCATACAGAAAACGAAGGATTGGAAGCTCGAAACAGCTGCGAAGTCGATAAAACATGCACTCAACCAACTACAGTCTTGGGAAATTTGCCTTTCATATTTGATTCGTAGTTGATTGTCACTGCGTAACATAAAACAAAAGAAAAGCGAAGGGGGCAAAAAAATCGTTCTTTGTCCGCAGCCAAACGCGGATACCTACAGTACGGAGCATGTGCACAGCCCTTCGTCACCTCTTCTTCAGATGCCCCGCTCCATTCAGCTCGGCTGCTTAGCTAAACAAGTATTATGTCAGCGCAATCTGTTCACCGCGTTTTAGCCGACCACACGTAATTTTATCTCGACGACCAAGCTTTTCCTTCAAACTACACAATCCATCAACATCATCCCTTGAGAGGTTGGAACAAGGAAAAAATCTGCTTCCTCAAAACGTCGTCATGACCTGAGCCACTTCGTGGGCTTGAGTATTAATGCACGGTAAGTAAATTGCAGCTAGTTTATACCTTTCTTCTTTTGTGATGAATCTCAATATTGGAGCTGTCTGAATCCTTTTGTTGATAAGACACATAATACGCAAAAATATACCTGAATGAAGACCTGCCATTTCTCCCATTACTTACCCGACTCTCACAAAGCGTATCTGCTAACGAGTTCTGGTACAGATCCAAACCGCGACTTCTCTACTCCCTAAACTTCGACGAGTGCGACGCGGCTTTTCTGTGCCTCAAATATTTGATTTCTTTGTCCGTTTAGATTTTTTACAGTACTGCCTCAAGATGGAGGTGACGAACGGTAATGTCCCTCAGGGCGAGGAAGCCCCAGCTGGTGCGGCCAATGACTATAAGCTTAAATTTTGTACCGTGTGTGCGAGTAACAACAATCGGTTCGTAGAGTTCCCATCAAGAGTCAAGTGACTCCTTATCATTGACTCCGTAACGCAGATCGATGGAGGCACATCTCCGACTGTCGCAAGCCAACTATCCTGTCATTTCTTTTGGGACCGGATCTCTTGTTCGACTGCCTGGTCCCACTATCACTCAACCCAATGTCTACCATTTCAACAAAACTTCGTATGATAGTATATATAAGGAGCTTGAGGCCAAGGACCAGCGTCTTTACAAGAACAATGGCATCTTGAATATGATAAACAGAAACCGAGGGGTCAAATGGGGGCCGGAACGCTGGCAAGACTGGCAAGTCGGTGTACCTCGTCTCCAGCACTCCAACGACCGAGGCAGTGATGGTACTGAAGGCGGACTGGTAGACATCGTGATCACTTGTGAAGAACGATGTTGGGATGCCGTCATCGATGATCTCCTTAACCGTGGCTCACCTCTCAACCGACCAGTACACGTGATAAACGTCGAAATTAGAGACAACCATGAAGAAGCTGCTATTGGCGGGCAAGGCATCTTGGACCTTGCCAATTCGCTAAACGCCGTTGCCGTTGAGGAACGGGCTGCTATAGGTGCTGCTGCTTTCGACAGCGGAAATTCATTTAGCCGAGCCACCTTTGATGATCGAGTCCCAGACATCTTGGCAGCCTGGCAAGAACGATGGCCAAATCTACCGGCCACATGGACCGTTGCCTGGTTTTAGAATGGAACACAGTTCATCCCAATTTCGTCAATGCTGAGATGGAAGTCTTGTACAGAACACATCTCTCTCTGAGAGCAATATTCTGTTCCACAGGTCTGAACCTGTTACCGAACTCTCCTCAGTTCAGAAGATTTTCACGAGGAAGTTTTTGGATCCAAATCAACGGGGCCATAGGAATACCTTGTGTCTCAGGATCTTGTCTGGCTGCCCATTTGGTGACAGCCTAACCAAAACTCATGGCGTAATATGCCATCACTAATATATGTCGAGGGTGGCTATTCCCTCCATAGTCCACACTAGCTCTTGGCTGGCTGGGGACTGACTACCCGCCAGATCTTCTCGATGGAGTTCAATGGAGAGATATGCGCATCGTTTCTCAGATACATCAGCTGGGGGATAACAGTTTCAGGTCCCTTCCCCGGCGCCTGTTTCCTAATTTCCAACTGAGCTTGCTCAGCAACCTTCTCTCCTGTTCTCGGATTTCTCGATGGACAGAAGTGGCCTTCTGCATGTGGTTCTATCGGCGTTGTTCAGAGAGATAAGTGACCGAACTGTTGCCACTATTCTCTACTCGAGTGACTCTTGACCTCAGGGGTCAATTAGATCATGACCCTCATGTTTTGAATGCATTTACGAGTTGAGTCGACATCTGGGCACAATGATGCTGGCCTAGCTCAACAGCCCAGCACTGATGTCCCCCCTGTTATCTCCATTCAAACAACAAAGGTGACAGGTATCTATATAAATGAGGGATTATCATTGATGCGCAGGGTTACGAGTTTTCCCAATAAAACACGACGTCTGCATAATAAATGGAGTGTATTAAGAATAGACAACACTCTAATGCTGTGCATTTCTTTGCAACTTCGTAGGTTGCATCTTAACTTGTTTTCATTTTTTGATGGTTTTTTTTTCCCCACTTGAACATGAACCTGTAAGCGTTCAAAGCAGGTTTATGCAATCACGGCCGGTCCTTCGGAGAGGGCTGGCCAGCCCCGAAATGGAGATTCGGGACTCTAGAAGGATCCTAGAAGAGGTTTGTGTGTAGTTCCATGAACCCTGTTGTGCCTAGTTTCCCAGTCAGGTTCCCACACGATCCTCTTCCTCGTGGGTCTTGTTCATCCCCGGGAATTCCGTGGACGCAGAATGGCGGCTAAAAACCAGCATCCTGAGGCTCGATGCAGATTACTGGCATGGGGACTTGTCAGGATCTGGAAGCAACTCAACGATGGGACATGCAGGGAGTCTAGGATATGGGAGATTTTGGTCGAGACTCAGCCTCCGCCCCTTTCGGTGGCGGGACCGGGGGAGGGAACAATCAGGCCCTGCCCTGCCCATGACAGATTAAGTCCTAGACCGACTTCCAATGGGTGCTCCATGCATTTCTACATGTTGCAAAAAGGACCCTGTACAAATGCCCTAGTGTAAATCCATATTGTTTTGTTCTCACGATCCGGCCTGTTCAATCTGGATGAAGCTACTGAGAGGCTTTGTGACTCTCGATGGATATCAAGTTGTCTACCCAATAGAGTTACACGAAGGGGGGAAGGGGGGGGGGGTTCAAATATTGCGTATTGTAGCCCTATAGATCTAGATGTCTCCTTCTCATAACTGGACACTTTGTGCAAGGTTGTGACGCTGGAACAAGAATGCAAAGTTCTTAGTCAGGGGGCAGGGCATGACTGTGGATCTGAGACCTACAAGTATGTGCCTTGATATTTGTAACAGAACGTTGAATTTGAAATAACTCGGACTAGTCGTTCATGGTTGACCAGGTATGGCCTCCGAAAAAGAATAAAATAAAATAAATAAGACTATTCAGAAGGCACCAGTCGACGATTCTTCGGGCTTTCTACCCGCCTCATTCTGATCAGTTCATCTTCTCAGCGTCGTCAAACCCTCTCCGTGTGGTATCAGAAGAAACGCCACCTTGAGGAAGATCTGGATTCTGACAGCTGCAACTGCGGTATAGCGCGGCCAGACTCCTTCGGCACAGCAGGCACAGCAGGCCATGCCAAACTTAATCACTCGCGCGGCCACACGTTGCCCTTTCAGGCTGGAGTGGCATCCATAATGGATGCTGATCTAGCCAACCACGACGCCAAAGTAGAAGGAGGGTGGCATCGGGCATCTTGGACGATGGGTCGACGGGTGCTTTCTTTGACGAATCAGTGGTCCTCTCCTGGAACCCAAGTCGGTGGTCGGGGTATCGTGAGGACCGCTCCCGCCCCAAACGCTGCCGGCTTCAGGGGTATAGCGCCAGTTGATAGCGGCCGTGGCTGCTGTCTAGCCCTTCTGTCTATGGGAGTGAGGAAGGTAATAGAAGGCTGGCTCGCTGGTTGGTTCAGCTACCCACGGTAGATTCAGCGGTTAGTTCCAGCGACTACCCTCTACCTTGCTACCTACCTACTTCGTAGAGGTACTGTGTATTCCCCCGGTCGTAGGGGAGGGAACCACCCAAATACCACAAGTTAATTACCAAAGGTCACAAGCAAGAAGCAAGACGCTGGTAGCCTCTGTCAAGTGTTCCTGAAGGTACCTGGCGTTCACGCCTTTTCAACTACTTCTGTCTCTTGCATCTGTATCTCAACTAGCCGCCCACCAGCCTGGCCATTCATCGCTTTTGTTTTCAACATTGCTGCAGTCAGTCACACACCATCCCATGATCTGTTCTTGGCTGCCCGTCAGCTGGTGAGAACAAACAGCTAGGCCACAGCTACAATTACAGCTGAAGTAACGGACGCGCCCGGTCGTTTGACAGCCGTTCCCGCCATTTTGTTCCGTTACCTGATGACAACCCTTTGTTCATTATTCAAACGTTCCATCGTCGTCATCCCCAGGTCCGCAGTACGTACATCTTGCTCCATCGACTGCCAGTTGGTGGATTCGAGAAATTGCAGTCGGTTGTCGATATTAATTGCTCGCAGGGGGGAGGGGGGCCTTGCCAGCTGGGCTACCACCCGACCGACCGATAGTTCAGTTCCCAAACTTCAAGATCTGATCCGTTCACCAGAACTCAGAGAATCACATGAGCGCAAATAGTTGGATACCGTCTCCCTTGCACAGATAATGCACACTGGGCTGTACGAACTGTCCGGAGTACAGAGTATTTTATTGACAGTGTGAAGCTACCTCTTGATCACTTTGTTTTGGGGCCCTCCTCTGAACCATTTTCCTGCGCGGTGTACTCCATACGGAAACCGGGTATTCAACCTACCACATAATTAATTACATACGCAGACGCGCCAGCTACGCCCCGTGCACCCCCGATTTTCTGACCTTGACCCAACCCCCCTTTTGGGAGAAACCCCCCCCCCCCTCTTCCTCCACTTCAGACGATTCGCTTCGCTGCTCGTTCATCGTTCGCCGTGGAGTCGTTGTATCGTCTCTGTGCTTGTTCCACAGGCCCCAACGCACCTCGGAGGTAATCAGCTCATCCCCTTCCCCGGTGCCATTCCTTCTCTAATCTCCCCATTCAACTACCGCAAGGCTTTGACGGGTCAAGTCAAAACTTGACCACTTATTATTTATTTTTTCTCTAACACTATTCTCCCCGTCTCAACACCCCCCCTCCCATCCTCAAAGAAAAGCTCCCCAGACACCCAAATACCGTTGGCGGCCTGCAGAGAAGCTTGGCGTTCCGCCCCCTGAAGGATAACCAGCCGTGTGGGGGAACCTAGCCGCCGATTCCAGGGACGACACACACACACCTACATTTCCTTCTGGTCCAGTGTGGCGCTCCTTGTGAGACAAACCGAGCAAGTCTAGTTAGTTTTATCTCCCTCCGAGCACTCGCTGCGCGCCAACTTTCTTCTCGACCTCTTCCTACACAATCATGAGCATCAGTTTGGGTCGCAATGCGCCACTCTCTCCCATCTCTGTAGGAGGTAGCGAATACTCCGTCT
The DNA here is from genome assembly GCA_024336345.1 of Mariannaea sp. PMI_226. NCBI lineage: Eukaryota > Fungi > Ascomycota > Sordariomycetes > Hypocreales > Nectriaceae > Mariannaea > Mariannaea sp. PMI_226. The sequence continues at coordinate 782,405 of JANFOG010000005.1, forward strand.
CCAAGTACCAAGGCCCCGACGACCCTTCATATCAGACCGGTCGCGCCAACCTCATTTCACCCCCCAACTCGGGTGGCTCAAACGCCAACATGAGCATGAATGGCTTCCCTTCAGCACCTAGAAGCAATGGCGGGCCTTCGCCGCCCGCCTCTATTGCTGCCCGTTCTAGCAATGGCACAAATATCTACGCCAGGAGTGAGAGCGGTCGCAACAGCGTTCGGGCAGATCTTGATGAATCTATCTTGAGCGAGCATTACGTAGCGCTCCGAGCTTTCCTGATTTCACGCGATCCAAACTACAAGCAGCCCCCAAACAAGGCCCGGGACAAGCTCCTGCGGCTCTCTTCAGTTCAATTTTACGAGCTCAGCACCGATGTTTATGACGAGTTGATACGAAGACAAGCCACTGCCAGAACTCCCCCCAACGCTCCCACCGGCCCTCCACCATTTCTGCAACCCGAAAAGACCTTCCACCCGAAGAGGAACCAGGCCCGCCAGAGGTTATCATCTCTCGGACCTCCTCGATTTCGAGACCTCGCCGCAGATGTTTTCCACGAGCTTGAACGCCGTTTCCCACGCTTTGTGGGAGGTGACCTTCCGCGCACAGGAAGTCCCATGTCGATCCGAGGAGGACCCATCAGCCGGACTGGCACTCCTGTAAACGGAAACTTCCCGCCTAGGGGCCAAAGCCGTATGAGAAGGCCATCCGATGCTCCATCTATGAGAGGCCACCCACAGCAAGATGCATATGGAATGCCGGCATCACCAGGGGTTTCCAACGGCGACTATGGACGGCCAACCCCCAAGCAGCTCAATCAGAATAACACTATCGTGCCGAATAAAAGTACTATGCTAGAAGAGGATGACGAGGGCGATTCCTTTGCCTTGGAGCAGGTTACGAACCGCGAAAGCAAACGAAGCGCCGGTAGCGGTGTGACCTCTGAGGTTGGTGATTTATTAAACTTTGTGACGAAAGGGATCCCGATACTAATAATAATCCTCCCCTTTTTTAGGCCGACAAGAAGCTTATGGAAGATTACCAAACACAGATACGAGAACTACGCGAGAAAATTGACGGCATGGAGGATGCTATGAAGAAGAAGGAAGACGAGATGAACAGCGCTTTGGACCAGGAGCGGGCTCGATCGACCGCTGCCGAGCTCGAGAAACAGGAATGGAAGAACCTCCGGATCGATCTTGAGAACCAGTTAGCCGAAGCCCAGAACTTAAACGAGTCGATGGAGCAAGAGTTGCAACGAGTGCGTGATGACCACGAGTCGGAAACCCGAGAGCTTCGAGAAGAGGTAGCTGCTGCGCAGCAAAGCAAGAGAAGCGTGGCCCCAGGCGACGCTGACTCTGAATTACAACGAGAGAACGAGGAACTTCGCCATTCATTAGCAGAACAGCAACAGGTTACAGAAGAGGTTCGGCATGAAGCTGAGGAGTTCTTACAAGAGATGCGAATGCTCTCCCAGCAGAGCGGTGCAACCTATGAACGCCAGGCGGAACTCGAAAAGACAATTGAGAATCTGGAGCATGAGGTCCGAGAGTGGAGGAACCGTTATGCCCGCACCAAGACGCAATTGAGAAACATGCGCGCCTCTTCTATGGGTGCCGGAATCGAGCATAATGCCGCTAAATTCATCCAGGACAAGGGATATGTTGACAGCAACGGTCTTATCAAGGACGTGCATGTTACCAAATTCCAAATCGCCATTGACGACCTGCTACAGAGATCTCGGACCGGAGACCCAGAAACGGTGATCGACGCTATGAAGTCGGTCGTTGTCAGCGTGCGCCGAATGACTAAGGATATTGACCTTGCCCAGCAGCAGCCCAAGAACGAGGAGATGGCCCAACAGCAGAAACAGCTGCGATCCAAGGTCTCGGTAACGGCAAACAGCCTGATCACAGCCTCCAAAAACTTCGCCGCTGGTGCCGGGATTTCACCAGTCTCCCTACTAGATGCCGCCGCATCCCACCTCTCAGCTTCTATTGTGGACCTACTTCAGCTAGTGAAGATCCGGATCACACCTGCCGAAGAACTGGACGATGAAGACGAAGGAACCATTACACCCGTGGAATCCACCGGTTTCTTTTCTCCACACAGCATCCACCAAGCATCTGCTACCCAGGGTACGCTCCCCCAGCAGGCTTTCCAAGGCCTTGGCGGTGTTAGAGCGAGCGCAAACTCATCCGCCTATAGCCCTATGAATTCTCCCCGATCTTCTGTGGACGCCAATACTCGGAACCGACCTATTTCCAAGCCAGATAGCCTGTCCAACGGAATGCATTACAGCTCAGCAGTCCCTATTGCTCTCGCCATTAATGGAAATGGGGCTCCTCATCCGGACAACACGCGAGTTGCTCAGGACCTCAAGGTAAGCATTTCATAGCATATGCCACTTGTGAACTATCACTGACTATTTTCCCTATCCCTAGCTGTATCTGGAGGACCAGAATGCTGTCCTTGTTTCTGAGGTTCAGAATCTTGTGAGCACTGTGCGTGGCGAGGCCAACATTCGCCAAATCGCAGCTGAAATCGACTCGATCTCTGCCGTTGTGGGCAAGATTATAGCCGAGGCAGAGTCCAGCGGCTACGGGGACATGATTTCTCAGCTATCAAACTGTCGAGCAAGACTCCTTGAAGCAGGCGACCGTGGTGAGGATATGGCTAATATCGGTATCGGCGCCAACGCCACCGAATGGCGACAGTGGACCCAAACGTTGCCACCTATCGCATTCGAAACGGCCAGAGAAGCCAAGGAATTTATCCAGCGGATCGATTGGGTCGTCAATTCAGGCGGAGTTGATGAATTTTCCTAGTCATCCTGCCCTCTTTCTTGACAGTAGCCTGAGCGGGACCACCGGCGATTGGTTGCGTGTTGGGTTGCTATTTTCAACTTCAACTGGGAGGATACTTTGATACCCCCTTTTCTCTTCATGCATGATTGTGCCATTAGATATGGTACCATTTCTATTCGTTCGCTTCATTGGATTTAAGTGTTGAAGAGGAAAGTTTTTAAACGACGAGCGTGTATCAAAACTTGGTGATGGGTTTCGACGAATTGTGGACACAAAGACATGGTTGGGTAATGCCGCGCATGGCATGGCGTTGGACATGAATTTTTTCGTTCTTTGTTGTTGCATAAGGTGATGATACACCCAGGGTGGGCAGTATGTTTGGTATGGTTGCGAACCGCATCTCTTGTGTGTTATCATGAGCGACGGAGACAACTTGGCTTTTGCTCAATGCTGTTGAGAGGATTGATGAATGATAGTAGACATTAAAGAATAAAGAATACAACTCTCGTGGTTGTCTGATCAGCCTTTTGTATTGCAGAACTGGTCTTGGGTCAACATCGTGGAGTATGTGTGCTCATGTCTTGCAAAGTTTGGCTGTTCAAGGATTGGCTTGTACTGTCAGATATGTATGTATATATATATGTGTGTGTGTCTATAGATATCTACATTTCTACACATGTGCCCTCATCGTATCGTCCCTCCTAGCATTCCCATTCTGACATTTGCAATATGCAGGGTACATCGACTCCTTGAACGTGATTGCAAGAAGTAATATACAAGGCTTTGTCATGCATCTGTGGAAACGAAGTTAAGTCATCGTCAAGAGAAGGTCTACTATTGTACTCAAAGGGGGAAGCTCTTTGGGCGTCTCGGGCCTGAGGGAGTTAGACTGCATGAGAGAGTCAGACCTAGTCTAGAGGAAGGATATGAGCAAGTTGGCCAGCTAATCGTGGTGAGAACAGGCATCTACCAGCAAGGCATCTACAGCCCTTTATTTCTGGCCGATCCCTAACCCCTCATATACGATGCACATATGAAATATTTGCATCAAGCCGAGGACAGAATACCGTAGGGTTGAACTGCGAAGTGTTGGAACGTGGTACGTATGACGAACTGATGCGTCGATTCCTTGCATGCCCCAGCTTCTTCGAGGAATGTAACCTTGCATGCAGTAGAATATGTAATACGACCTGCACGTTTTCGTGTGTAAGTGTATCTGTGCAGTGGCGTATAGTGAAATTGATATAGGAAGATTCGAGACAGGTGATTTTGAGGAGTACGTCACAGAACCTGGTCGTAGACATATCGTATTTGCTTTCCTTGTCATATCCTGGTTGTTGGTCAATTTAATGTCAGAGGAAGTTATCACAAATGTAGGACGGTCATCATCAACCTAAGAGGAGTGCAGTTGTATTTTCTTGTTCCCACGCCAGTTGATGATGTGTAGCATTCGCCAGAATTTGAAATAGAATTGGCTCTGAAGCCGGCCCGCTTCTATGTGTCAATGAATAGGTATTTTACCTACCTGCCTGCCTATCTGCCTACCTGCCTACCCATCTAAATGACTAGTTACCTAGGTCCTTTACGATGCGTGTGACGGCGTGTGCTTCTCTGAAATTAGACAGGAATAATATGTTCTGTTAGACGCCTTGCAACCTGCATGCAGGGGTAGTAGTTACGGGCAAAGGCACATATAAATCACTGGCCAATGGTATTTCACAGGTCAGTATGCTTGTTTGGGTACTCATGGATCTTCTTGCAGCCGAAATGGCAGGGTTAGATCCTCGTTGAACGATACTGCTGATGGGTTCAAAAGGAGCAACCGCATTGCCAGTTTTTGGGCAAACCCTCGTAGCACAAAGCTTTTGTCTAGGTAATCTCCATTGATTGGCTCGTAAAACTACACAGTAGACCCTACATGATTCAAAAGCACAGTTGCGGCTCTGCGGCTCTGGAAGAGTGGCCATGATTGGCTTGTAAGACGGAGGGACACGGTGCGGTCACACACACAGCATGCAACAATGGTCCACTTCTGTCGATTCATTTTAGACTGCCGCTAGAAGAATTCTCAGGCAACCTAAGTTTACTGTACCAACATGTAGCCGCGCGTATTAGTTGCGGCTCTGCGTCGGTCCTTTGCTGTTCGTACAGTACGTAGGTACCTCTACGGAATAAGGCATTTTCTTGATGACGAAAATTCAATGCTTTAGGGGGGGAAAGCTGGCATTGGCTCCTTTTTTTTCAGCTTTTCTTTATCGCTACTTTATTTTTCTTGACGAGTGAAAAGAGAAAAGGGACATAAAGGTGTGATTCGCCCTGAACATCCGGTTCCGGGATTCGAGAAACACTAATCTTCAGACATCTTCGACTTGAACGCTGTGTTGAAGTTCCTTTTTTCTCAGTACAATTCAATCTCACCTCCGTCTTTTCCTCTGACTATGAAGGTGCCTACAATTTAGATATAATGCTACGTATTACATATAACCCATAACTTCCATTTGTATTGCTTACCTGCCTTCCTCTACGCACGCTGCTGTTTATCTTGGGGGCTTGCAACTCTCGAGCACTTACGGCAGTTTGGTACGGGTACTTTGCAGAACATTGCTCCAGTTATGGAGGTAGGCACGCACCAAACTCAATGCAGCACCAGCTACCTTGCAGGTAACCTCTACAGCGCCCGCACCGCAGGAACAGGTTCATGAAGAGGTACAGGTACCGGCACAGTACGAACACACCCCACCTCTCTTTCCTTCCTGCCGTCGTGAGCAAGCAGCAGAACAGCCCAATGAGTCGGCATGCGCCGAGTTTGTTTCCGTTGTTTGCGCTTTCCAAAAAGTTGATGGGCACAGTTCTATCCAGCCCTTTGTCTTCATCTGTCGTCCCATCCCCTTGCGACTCTACTTCATTCACTCATTCATCTTCCCTCTCAACTCTCAATACAACCCAGTCGCATCCCGTACCCAAGTGGCGACGACTGCAATCAACCCACCCTAGCCACCCCGCATCCGCCGCTCATCGTCGCATGAGGAACCGCAATCCCCTCCTCGCACTTTGCTACTCGGTTCCCGCCAACTTTGCGCCCTACTTGCGCCTTATTTGTTCTCCCGGCCGTTTCCCAATCGACCCGCGTCTGAATTCTTGACTCCCGTCGTTCCTGTTCTTGTCCCTGTCCCTGTCCCCCTTCCTCCCGCTTCAATTCGCCGCTTTTCACCGCCGTCGCCTCAGGTTCTGTGCTCCCTCTCACAACGCCACACTTTGACTCGGGTGCATCACAACAGGGTCCGAGAGGCCCCCTCCCACCTCAATGGATTCTCAACTGGCGGTACCAGAAGCCGCGATACTGCCATCCGCTCCTCAGGACCATCATCCAGCCGTTACTCCAACTGATCGCGATGTCGTGGTCGGTTCCCTGTTCCACAATTGCCCGCAAGGCGAACCAGACCAGGGTCTTGATGTAACCCCCACCAGTTGCCAGCAGAACTTATTATCAATATCAGCGGCAGATCTACAATGCAATGACCACAAGCTTCCTTCCGCTACACCTCCACCCCCCCTCACAGCAGCCTCCTCCTCTTCTTCCTCTTCTTCCTCTTCCTCCTCTCTTCCCAATGACGTCGGTTTGCCGAAAAGCCCTGACGGGAGTTCCTCCCTCAGCGACTTGGATCCCAGCGAATTCGTCATCGAGCACGATTACGACGGTCTCGAGGACCAACGGGTTTTGCGCCTGAAGCCGACTGTGAACCAATGGAACGACTTTCCTGCCATACTTTCATTTGCTCGACACATGGGCGCAGAAGATGATGGCTGCTTCAAGATAATTCTGCCAAGTCAACTTCAAGATGCCCTCCCGGAGAAGAGTGCTCACAAAGTACCTGCAAATGCATACAGACCGTCTCAGATCAAGAAGAACAGCTTCTGGCGCGTTAACACTGTGCCATCTGAGGGTTCCTTTCATGCGCCAGACCTTCCCGGGTCGGAATATACGTCTAGTGCACTTGAAGCACTTGACGATCTTCGCAAGATGTTCCGCAAGAGTAATCGAAAACAGATCCGGAACGTTCGCTATCGGGTCGACGTCCCCGCATGGACGCCGGATCAGCGCCGTGCCGCCGGCGTGCCTGAACGGAGTCCCATCCACCCACTGAAGGGAGACAAACTGGACCACACAAGAGCCATCATCCCGGGAATTCATACGCCGTATGTCTACGAGTCCGGTCCCCACTTCGGCGCCAGCTTCCAGATCCATGCCGAAGACTTTCGACTGGTGTCACTGAATCACCTGTACAAGGGTCGCAAGATCTGGATTGTTGTACCATCCACAGCTGTCGATATTGCTGAGGAAGCTCTCGGGCGAAAACAAGGCTGCTCCCAGTTTATGCGTCATCGTGCTGAGTTCTTCTTCCCTAACAAACTTGAGAAGCTCGGTATACCTTTCCGCATCGTTGACCAACGCCCCGGTGAGACCATTGTCATCTTACCCGACGCCTACCACGAGGGCTTCAGCACGGGATATACTATCGCGGAAGCCAAGAATTACGCTGACCCAAGCTGGACCACGGACACATACCAGCCGTGTGAGGCAAGCTGCAAGCTCGTCACGGCGATACCAGCTGAATTTATGAGACCCCTTGGGGATGGAGAGAAACGTCTGGATTTATGTGCAGCCTACACACCGACGATGACGCCTAGAGAAGCTTTGTCGCCTCATCAAGTGCTTACACCACCAGAAACCACGAAGCGGGCGTTGAGCGACGAAGATGAAAGCCAACGGGATATCAAACGACTCAAAGGTGTACAATAGGCGCATTAAGGGCGGGTTAAGGAGTTTCTCTTTGGTTTCTATTTGTTTCCTATGTTGGGTGGACAGGGTAGGGCGGTGATTGTGTTTTTTTTCCTGTTACAAAAAGGACGAACTGTACTATGACTTCGGAATACCCACTGGGCACAGTAAAGGTGTGCGTTGCTTCATCGGCCAATGGCAAATTCGCTGATCGATAATGGAATTTTAATCATGTTTCTGTCTCGTTGAGTCTCATTGTTTTTGGGTTTGGGGGAAAGGGTAGACCGAGGGAAAACGTACTCTAACCATCTGGGGGTCAAAAGGTCACTGGTGTTTTTGGGGACAGGCGAGTCTGGAAAGGGTCTCTCTCTCCTTTGGCTTGCCATTGATTAGTGTGGTCATCTCGTCACGACACATAATGTCTTTGCTTATGTGTCGTTTGTCTGTCACAATCTGGCTAGCCAATATAATTTGTTTTGTTCGTCCCATCTCTCACACAAACAAATGTTGTGAATTGCTACTTGACTATATCGTATTATGTTTTATCATGACGCATCATGTCAGTCGTTACTCCAACCTTTCTTGAAACATATCCTTGCTCGTTTATATTCGAAATGCATGTCATGTGGAAATGAGAATTTGACCAAATCATTCCGCAGGGTTTTGTTTTTATGCCCGTCCGCTTCTTTCCTCTCCCCCCCTCTTCTCTCCCCTCGTTTATTTGTCTCCTCTCCCTCTCTCTGCTTCTTCCGTATACCTATATTATTCACTACTCCACGCCTGCTGAATCTATCTCCTCTCGCGCTCCTGTCTAGCCATCTCATCCCGGAAAGCATTGCGGCCACCAGTGTTGTGCTGCGGGAACGAAGGATCCACGGGGCTGTTGGCCAGACTTCCAAGCTCATTGCTGTCGCGGCGGGGGAACTCGGGTACGTCACGGTACTCGCCAGGTGTGGTAGGAACGGCGCGGGCGTCAAGCTGGATACCATTATCCTTACCGCGGAACAGCTTGCGAGTCTTGCGACCAGTGTAACCGTGGCGGCTGCGGCTCATGATGTTGCCAATGCTGATGCGACGAGTCTGGCGGTTCCACAAGCAGCCACCGATCAGGAGGAGCAGGATAGAGCCGAAAACAGCGGGGAGGGCAATAGTAAGAGTGTGGCCCTTGGGAGCAGGTGTGGGCGTGGGAGCAGGGAGCGTCGCTTTGGCGAGCTGGACCCAGATGGCGGTAACGTTGGTCTTCGTCGTGCTGTCTGAAGTCTGCTTGTAGAGGCTAAGAGTGAAGTTGTGCTCTTTGTAGCCATGGAGATACTTCTTGTCGACGTAGAAGGGATAGAAGCCCCAGCTGGCGTTGGAGGCCGGGAAGTGCTCCTCCTTGATAAGCTCGTGGCTAGTGGTGTTGAAGTAGTCGAGGCGGATAGAGACTTCGTAGCTGCCGTTTCTCCCCTTGAGATCAGAGTTGGGGAAGTAATCAGGGTCCCAAGTGACTAGAATTGAGCGCAATTGGTCAGTTTGTCTGGTTTCCAATTTCAACGTATTAGTATAGCAAGTGTTATTGTAGACTTACTGTAATAGGTCGAGTCCACTAGCAGGGTGCTATCAGCAGCAGGAGCACAGAGAGGAGCATTTGTGCCATCCTTGTTGTGGCATCGAGAAAAGGCGCCCTGGCCGTTCTTGCCCTGAGCCGTCGGGTTGGGAGGTGGCCCGGTGCTGGTGGTCTTCACTCCCCATTCGGTCATGGTGTAGAGCGTGGCCGTGAGGTCATGGGGAGCACCATCCTCGTACTCGGTAGTTCCATCGACAACCTTGGCGGAGGGGGTGAAGGTCTGCTCAGGCTGTGCTTCATCATCGACAGTAACCCAGGCGTTTGTCGGGTCGGCATCGTCTCGCTTCTCGACCAACTTGGTGGGCTCAGGAGCAGCAGCTCGAATACGGAGAGCTGAGGCCGAGACGGAGGCCACGGTGGACAGAGCCACGATGATGGTGGACGCGCGCATTGTGATTGATGCAAAAGATACAATTGATTGGATACTTTTGATGAAAAAACAGAGAAAACAATGATGTACTTGTTATGATGACGATGATCAAGAACAAGACAAGAACGCGCTGCACTAACCCGACCGACTAGCCACCTCAAGGGCGGAAGGTTATGTATGACCCTGGGAGGGATGAGGGGATAGGAAGAATGGGCGGAGGAGTGAAGAGGTATGGGGATGAAGGTGAGGGAGGGTAAGGAGGAGGGAAGGGGTAAAAGAGAAAAAAGGAAGAGGCGAAAAAGCGAGAAAGGTTGAGTGAAAAAAAAATACGGGAGAGTCGGGAATGATGCGACACGGAATTTTGTGGAGGACAGCGACGGGACCAAGCAGGAACGAGGCTTTTTTTTCCTCTGGTTCTACAGACTTACGGTACCAGGCCACTCTCTGCTATCTCTACCTACCTTTGGTACCTTGGTACGCTTCCCAATTGCTTGGTCAAATAAGAAATCTCGGCAAGGAAGCTCCCTAGAACAACTGGGGCAAAGCCTCGTACGTAACTGACAGAGCATTGATTGATCTGGCAGGGAGGGGGAGGGATTCTCAGGGGGTGTTTGAGATGAATTGAATTCCTGGGTGTAGCGGACTGGAGCCAGACTGGAGCCAGACTGAAGTAGACTGGAGCAGGCTGGAGTAGGCTGGAGCAGATTGCTGTAGAATGCAGTCGATCAGTGAATATTCACCGTACCCCGTGCTACAGCGAGTGGTACAGTACATACCTGTACAGGACTGCTGCACAGACATCCATTACTACTGTACCTAATTACAGACCGCCTAATAATAATAATCTCTCCATACAAAATGATTACTTGCTGTGGAGTGCAGATTGCTCCTCACCCGCTATTTTCGGTAGTGCCGGCCACTACTGTAGGTACTGTCCACACTAGGTACCTGTAGGCTCCAATGTTGGAGGCTCCGTTGCCCGGGGCGGGCTTGCCGGGGTCCCCCCACTGATGTCATGGAATGCAAATGCTGGTCACCTTGCCCACTGCACTGCACTGCACCGCACCCGGGGTATCACGGCAATCATGGCTACCCTACATCACTGTGGCAAGAAGTCGAGTTTTGGTGACATCCATTTGCATTGTCGTTCGGTCGATTGATCGGTTCTGCAGCGTGCTCTGGTCCGACCTTTTTTTTTTTTTTTTTTTTTTTTTTTTTTTCCGTGACATCCGTCTCCTAGGTTAGGTGTTTGGTACATCAGTAGCAAGCAATAACTCTCTGATGGTGCCAAATAAAATTGGGTTGGAAATTTACTCTACACGTGCACCGGAAACATCTCACCAAGCCCAGTTCAACTCAATCTTCTAACAGAGATCGAAGCCCAAAATACAAGACTTCGACTAAACTGCAAACTAATGACATGTTATACGTAAATACAACTACTGTGTGACCTACAACATACATAATCTCTACCAAGGAAAAAAAAAACAAAAAAAGCCTGCAGCTACTTCTGAAAAATCTCTCATGCTAAAGGGTTATGGGTCACTTGTGCTTCTCACTTCACCATCAAGCGGGTCCCTTCAGGGTCCTCCGGTGAGATGGCCGAGTTGGTTATGGCGTCAGGTTAAGGTCACCTTAACAACCTAAGATTCCTGATGGAGCAATCCTCCTGGGTTCGAGTCCCAGTCTCATCAACATAATTTTTTTGGTTGTCTTTGTTGGCATTTGATGATCTCTTGAGACGACGGCTTTCCTTTTTTTTTTCTTTCTTGCGGCTAGAAGTGGCACAGGTTACACAATCTTTTGCAGGGGTTCAATTTTTAATGAGTGGAGCTTTATACCTGACCAATAATGGCACAGTAACTAACTGCACGTATCAATCATCAATCAATCATAACAGCCATGAAAGCCAACGGCGAGGGAGCAACTTGTAACACCACAACGAGGGATATATCTAGCTTATATCCTTCCGTTCTTTCTTCCTGGTTCTATACCTACTGCAAGTTCCCCAGCGCATCGAAACATCGGCACATACGTGCTACTCTGTGCGGCTTTTTTAAAAGTTGACCCAATGTGTAGTGTCAGGCATTATCATCTCCTGTCTCGAGCGACAGACGGGATTGGTGCATTCTACCGCAGGATACTGCCCACTGATGGTTGACTTTGAGTCATAATTACAGTTGGCTTGGTCTGGGAGAGGTTTCTTCCGGGCCTTGGCCTTGCATACTGCCAGTGTATATCGCGGGCAGTCTTGATACCCAGCAAAACGCTGGGTACTGCAGAGCGTGCACTTTTCCTTGAGCTGGACACACATCTCCGCCGACACCAAAGGCTCGCAAATGAGTATACGAGGCACTTGGTGGAAATAGAGTATCAGCAGAAATACTTGGGAAAGTCAGCTGGTACCGATTCTGAAAATGCAGCTTGCAATATCCTATATATGTCGGAGCTCTTGCTGAGTCGAATGAATGGGAAGACCGTCCGCATCCGAAAGAGGATGAATCAGTTCAAGAGAACACATGATCAGCACAAGCCCGGACAACAAAAACACCCTTGATATTGCTACTCATAGCCAGGCCTGAGTCAACATTACCTTGATACAGAGACTGCAAGCTCAAAAGATGAAGCGTGTATGTGGGTATGTGCTGTCGTGTATGCTTGTCGAAAGCCCAACCCCGCAAAGTGTGGCTGAATGGACACCAAACCGGGTCCTCATCCAGGCCGTAAAAACCCCCGTTATTATACCAGAACGAAACTGATGTTGATCAAGACGCCATTATGGTGCGGAGTAGGGTTGACAAGAAGAGACACACGTGGGGTTGCCTGGATATCAGAGGGTTCATACGCACTGCCCAATGTCTTCAGCCAGAGTCCCACAACTCATGCGACTTGATCACATCAGGGTTGGACCACCTGATCGCATTGAGGACCCTGCATTTCCTACATATTGCGGGGAACAAACCCTGGAAGCGAAATCAACATTGAAAAAAAAAGCCCTCTTATAGAAGTTTTTGGCACCTAGATAGGGATATAGGTTTTTGGTGAATATGAATTCTGCTCTGGAGAGTCCAACATGTCGCCCAATGCCACTTTCCGGACCCGAATCCCCACTCTTCCTCTCACGGAACCCGGGTCTCCGACCGGTGAGACGGGGCCCGGATTGGGGACTAAATACCTTCAAAATACTACGTAATTAGTACACCACCACACTATGTGACCGAAAAAAGCAAAGCAATTAATATCCTCGAATCCCTATTCGTTAGGATTTTTTCACTGGCGTAAAGCAGCCTGTTACCTCTTCCAGCTTACAGGTACTTTTAGCCCCTGATATGTTGACCTTGTCGGATATCAATTTTCTTAGATGCGTTTGGAGGCGTCTCATCACAACAAAAAGAAGCAGGGATTGATGATTTGTCCAAAGACGGTTGCTCGAAATCATCCCCTCTTCCCCTCTTTGCTCCTACATCACAATAGTCAAGCTCTTCAGTGCCGTCAGACTCACAGGTTTTTTTTGCACGAGGAGCGAGGTGCAGCAAGCCATCCACACCTTGCGCGCTCGCACCGGGCAGTTTTCGTCGCGATATCTTAGCTCTAACGTATCCCACTCGTCCACCCTCCACCCTTCATTCATACTTCCAAAAATGGCTGATTCTGGCTGGTCGTGGTCCCCAGCCCAGGCTCTGGACCATGTTGCTCTGAATCATGGCGCTGGGCTTTTGTCTGATATTCCCCAAGTTGATGCTCCTTCTAAGTCTGGCGATGGAGTTCGGCCACACCACCCTCCTATTGCTTCAGGCATTACCTCAAGCATTCAGTCCATGCCTCCAAGCTTGGCCCAAAACGTATCTCAAAACATGCCTCCACCAAACTACAATTCCATGACAAGTGCCGGTGGCAATGCCAGTGCCAATGCAACCCTCGGCCATGGCCACGCTGCGGCTGTGGGTCCATCTCCAGCTGGTATCGTGACACCGAATCCAAGGCCTCGTACCAGAATCACCGTTTCAACAACAGTAATAACAACAACCACCACGACTACTATTGCACGATCCAAGAAAAGAAAATCAGATGCTGCAGAGATTAATAAAGATCTCTTCCCCGAAGATGTTGAAGAAATTGACTCGGACGATGAACGTCTCGCACCAACAACAGCCGACACGTGCAACCAAGTCCGCCGCAAGATCCGCAATTGGATTGAGTCGGGCGCAATGAAAGTTGGCGAGTTCCAAAATGCTATTGGCGTCAGCTCCAGAAGTTATGGTTCATTCATGAACCGCACCGGCACCTGGGATGGTGAGCACACTGATACCTATTACAAAGCCAACGCCTTCTTCAAAAAGCGTGAGATCCAGGGCCTCCCTCTCAAGGCCCCCAAGCCCAAGAAAGCCAAGACAGCAGAGGGTGGCGCCAAGGGGACCACTACCACCACAAAGAATGCCGGCGACCTGTTTGATGTTGAAGGTGTGACATTGGATGGAGAGGATTCATCTTCAGTCCCCATCTATGACACCTGCGATGAGGTTCGCAAGAAGATTAGGGCTTTCCTGGCCAAGGACGGCGTCACCCAGGCTGCCTTTGTTCGCGAAATATCCAAGACCTTCCCGGCGGGCACTGAGAGCGTGTCACCTGCCAATATGCGTTACTTCCTGGGCCGCAAGGGGACGGCTGAGGGCAATACCAATGCAGCATACTACGCCGCCTATGTCTTCTTCGAGAAGAAGCGCATCAAGGCAGGAAAGCCCAAGACCAAGTTCCGCGAGGAAATGGAAGAGGTTCATGATGTCTGGGGCGTGGATACGAAGCAGAGCTCGCGCGCGCCCATTTTCATGTCGACCAGCTCAACTGCATTTTATGACAAGTATGGCAAATTGCGTATTGTTAGCCGAGGAAGGTAATCGTGCCCAGTATCCGTGAGCAGGGATTGTGGCAATGCGATCTAAAAAGTATACAATGGAGGAACAACATGGAAGAAGGATAAAGGTTTCATTAGTTCATAAGGGTCACAGGGGGGCGTCTCCTCGGTCATGGGAGTTGGGATATGGCATGGTCATTTTCAGGTTATCTCCTTACTCGTGTCTTTTTGATATATAGCGGAAACTAGACAAAACTGAAAAAAAGTAGTTTATTTAAACGGTTTCTTTGGGCAGTTTTTTTGATCAGTTTCGCTGACCCGGTTTCTGTAGACCAAGTTTTCTAATCTCTTACACTATTATTCTAAGACAAACCTAATTAAATCCATAGAAACCAACCTAGAGAAACCGGGTTAGAGAAGCCCGATCAGAGAAACTAGTTAAAGAAACTGGTTAAAAAAACTCGAGGAAACTATTAGGAGAACCTTAGGGAAACTCAGTATAGTATTACTACTCTTTACTTAAAGATAGTGGCGATCTTGCTTTGAACTATACTAATTGCTCTTAAAGATCGAAAGCCTTTACTTTGATATTTGGCTAGTTTGGTGAGTCCCATCAAATACTCTGCTGCAGTATCCTTCGTGTTGCTGCATATCTCCGTGCGAGTGACCCATTCACGGTTATGCGGCGAAATGATACCATAAAGAGTGACGAGCGGGTTGCCCTTGGTGAGCATAGGCGTAGTTGCTATTACAGGCCGAAAAGCTCTCATCAGGCGAGGACTGTTTGTGTTTTGCTGCACTAACTCGTCGACGACTGGCACTCCTTCAATGTGCTCAACAGCACAAGAGTCGTTGTTCGTAACACGGCCACGAGGTGGCGCATTATCGCCTGACAAACGAGGACCCCATATTCTTCCTTTATATTGGTTGTTAGAACTAGTCTCGCATGGAGGATAGCCAGGCGGGAGTCGAGTGGATTGCATCCGAGATCCGTGATTCTGTGATAGGACGTATTTGAGATGACTCATGCGATGGATCTCGTCTTCACTCATGAACCGGAAAGACTTCTTGGCAGCTAATAGAAATGGCATAGGTGCCTTATTTCGAGGCACATATTTTACTCGAGAGCAATACTTTTTGGCAAAATTATCCTTGTACTGCTCAAATTGCTCCTCGGCAGTTCTCTGGCGCGATTGTCGCACGTTGTCATCCTCTTGATCCCCAAAATCCGCGAGGACTGTGGTAAGCCAGGAGACGCACAAGTCGTTATTTTCGCAGCCGTAGAACACGGGGACATCCACAGTGGAAAAGTATATACACTGGTTCAGAGGGGGAATGGGTACTGCCCCGTACTGGCAATTCTGACGAGACCAAAGAAGATACTGGAGGAACCTGCAGTACTTCCACGCTATCGCTTGTTGAAGGCCACAATGGCAGCACCACGATACTGTTCGAAGGCACATTGTGAGTATGTGAGGATCGAGTTGGAAGAAGTGGGGAAGAGAGACAAGGAAACTGAGAGAAAAGGAGTGTTGAGTGAATTTATCATGGGATAGTTGCCATGTGCTGGCGAATCAGTTGATGTGGGAAACCAAGAGTTTGGAGCAGTAAGCAAAGGAAAATGAGAAGAACGAGCTTGGAGGTTAGTGCTGAAAAGAAGGTATCCAAGGTTGGAGGCTGAAGAGAGAGCCTCAGTTTGCAAACAAACCGATATTCACCAACCGTCAGTGGCCCTGATTCAAGGACAAACTGGATCCTCAGCAACACTGGCAAGGTGAGCTCAATCCCGTCAAACGACCTGAATGTAGGCCAAGAGGCTTATTCAGCGCTCTAGATATAGCAGAATATATATATAAACTTGGCATATATATGCTTTGCCTGTCGAAGTTGGCTTTCGCCGTTTGTCGATGGAGAAGATCCAGTTTTGTAATTACATGGCAAAGGCAATTGATGTTGAACAAAGCCATTGTTCCTGGCCATGATGCATTTGTTCATAGAAAGCCTCTGATGGAATTCGAAACGAATACTTCATTGCGAATATGCTACGCTGTACTGCATATTGAGGAAAAGGAAGCAAGAGCTGCAAATACAGCAGCACACCGAACGAATCAAAGATGACGAACACGACACAAACAGATACGCACGCACCAGTCGCGCAACAATATGCGCTGAACATAAAAGTCTTTCGGCTCGGAACAATTATGTCTCTAGACTTTTTTTGTCGTTTCTTCTGAACACAGACAGGCAGGCCATCTAACCCAGTAAGAATGAAACAACAAAGGTGAAAATAAAACACATAATAAAAGCAGAACGCCGTGGCATGTTACCCAGACCTAGTATACTATTGTTCTCTCTACACCCACTCCACGGAACCCTTTTATGCAGACTTCTTTGTCTTCTTTGCTTTTTTACGCTTGTCACCGAATGCCTCCTCGTACACCTCGCCAGCAGTCTGACCGGCCTTTCTCTTCGCCTTGCCCGTCTTGACGCTCACCATGCTGGCCGACTTGCCATGCTTGCTGGCGTTCAGGACTTGCTTCTCAGCCTCTTCCCACGCAGGGGCATCACCCTCGATCTCGTATCTGTTTCCTCGTTAGCCGTGTTCATTATATCTAAACTTTTGCTCTTTTTTTTTTGGCAAACATATAATTTGGAAGTGGGTTGTGGAGTTGTCTTACTGGTCAAGGGGCAAAGAGTCGATAAGCTCTCTTTGCTTCTGCTTCAAGGCCTTGAGTGCTTCATCGCCACCCTCCTCAAGCTCCTCTTCGAGAGTAGTAGCAAGGGGAACAAATCGCTCATCGACAATCTCGTCATCGTGAACACCACTGGCATCTTCACGCGTCACTCCAAGGCTTGCAGGCTTGGGAAGCTCTGCATCTACAGCAGCCGTCACAAGGCTGGCAAAGTGCGAAGTTGCTTTGCGAAGAATCTTAATAAACATGGCTAGCAGCTGAGACGAGGGAAGCGACAGCTCCTGTGACACGGCCTCAATATCCTTGTGTTGCAAACCGATGGCAAGGAGGATGGCTTGTTGAACGCCGGTCAACTTGATGTCATTCTTCAGTCGTCCTGTGAAGTAAAGAGTTGCGATGGTCGGAATCATGTCGAGGACAACGTGATAGTCGAGCATATTGTTGGCGTATGACTCAAGTCGCTTGAGATCGAAGGGGGTAAAGAGCTTGTCCAGTTCCGCCTTGGTTAGAGGCGGAATCTCGTGCGAGTCTAACTGAGCACCCTGGTTGGCGGACTGGTCCAGGCTGAGAGCGTCGATGGCGGCAAAGCTGCCGAACTGGTACGAAAGCAGAGAGAGGAATCGCTTGTGGAAATCCCGCGAGAAGGCACCGAGCCAGCTTCGGTCGTCGCTGTTCTCAAGAGGTCTCAGCATGACGCAGGTGTGCTCGCCAGTGAGGTCATTGGCTGTTTGCCGAAGGTAGACTGGGGAGAAGGAAGCACGCTTCCAGAACTTGTGAAGAGAAGGTGTTAGGCCGTAGCTCACACCGATGTAGTCGAGACGCTCATGCTTTTTCTCAGAGAGCTTGGAGAACAGAGGTGGCATCTTGTTGATGTCGCGAACCTTGATATCGTCGTCTAGGAGCGAGGCATTGGCCAACTCGGCATCAGTTACTCGGGGTAAGGTCACCTCCATGGTCTGGTCCTCATCCTCGGACAGATTGGCAAATCGTCCCTCATAGTAGTCAGTGAGAAGCTCCAGAGCCTTGGTACCGTAACCCATAGAGACATATTCCGGGTTGGTAGCGATTCGCACGACTCGGGCACCTGACAACGAGGCAAAGTCTTCGTCCTGGAACTGCTGACTCACGAGCCAGGGAATCAAATCACCATTTGGCCGTTGTCCCCTACTCAAGCTGTTCAACACGCTTTGCCGGCTAATCTTGCCTTCCAGCGACACCTGAATCACGCAGAGAGGCTCGGGTAATCTTGCGCTGTCCTCGGCGATTGGAGGGACCAGAACAAACAACTCATGCGCAGGGGCATCGCTCATAAGCTGCAGATCATCCGGTGAGTTCTTGTAGTGACTGGCCACGTAGAGGGCAACCATTTGCTGGAGGAACTTTTCCGAAACTGGATGGAAGGAGAAGAGGGTATCACGGTTGACGTTCAAAAGCTGGCATTGCGACGGGTCAGGGCATCCGTTGATGCTTGATTTCGCCTTGGGGAGAGTGGCATCGAGACAGAGCAGCGTATTGAGCCATTTCTCGACTGAATCGCCTTGGGCATAACGAATGGGCTCGGAGAGTGTAATCTCACGCAGCCTACGTCCGCTCTGGAATTCCTCAGTCTTCGAAGCCTTGCCGGTTGACCGATCAGTAATCTCTGTGCCCTCTCCTGTAGAAGAAGCAGTGCGAGACTGCTCTCTAAGTTGCTTGATCAGCTTGAGAGAAAGAGATCGACCAGTTCCCTCATAACCGTTGATGGTGGAAGACATGAACACCAAGTAAGGTCCCATCAGCTTTCGGACAAGGGGCAAGGGGATAGCAGCGGCCTCGTCAATGACTAGCAGTTCAGCTTGTCCTAGAACATGTGCATCCTGAGGTCGGATGTACTGGATAGTCTGGCGGTGCTGTCGGTGAATGTTGACGCGCACAATGGCCTTGTTGAAGTCAGGGTTGGTACTCTGGATGATGGAGTAATCTGCGTGATCAGCATAGCCAAGAGCGTCGAAGCCCTTGAAAATGAACTCAAAGAGAGTCTTCAAGTTCTCAGGCGATGGGGATGTGATGAAGATATTGCTGTATCCGTAAGCGACGGCAGCAGCGACGGCAACACCCATGGCGGCAGATTTTCCTCGACCTCGGCCAGCAGTGAGTGCTACTGTGCTTCGCAACGTCTTCTCGGCGATCGCTTCGGTAAAAGTCAGGAGCGCCTTGGCCTGATCTGTGGTCTTGGCCAGGGAAATCAAGGGGCCTACGGGCTGTCGGTCCTCGTTTTCTTCCTTGATGGAGTCAAGCTCAATCTGAGCTGCAGTCTTTGGCTCATCCAGAGGTGGAGGAGGCAGAAGCTTGACTCCCTTGCCACCGGAAATGGGAAGCACATTCATTTCGTCGTCAATGACCAGGCAAGAATCGCAACCGCCCAAGGACAGGATGAAGCGCTCGTTGAAGCGCGCAACCACGTCGTCGTGAGCCTCCGTCCTGTATCTCGAATGGACATCCATGGACAAGGAATAGAGCTGCTTCAAGCTGTTCATGCCCTTGAGCAACATAACTACCAGGCCGCCACCTTCGACTGTCTCAATCGTTCGCGCGAGAATATTAGGGGTGACAGCCTCGAAATCTTGCAGAATGCACATGCCGAAAGTTTGACCCAAGATCTTGTCGGTTTCCTTGTAGTAGGTGTATCGAATGTTGTTGAGCGAAACGAAGAGTTCGAATGCGTCCTCAGAGTTGGGTTCTCGGATTCCTCGCCTGATCTCTTTCTTGATCTTTTGTTCGCGCTTCTTTCGGTGACTGGGATTCTTCGGATCAGCAAAGTCAAATCGCAAAAAACTTGAGAGACTCCTCTTTACCTGGTAAAGCCCAACAGCTTCTTCTTGTACGCCCAGAGAACGGACTTGTTTTGCCTCATGTCAAATTGAGACATAAGGAAGTGCAAGTTCACAATCACATCCTTGGAATTGTCGCCCACCACAACGAAGAAGCTTCTCTTCTTTTCCTGCTGCCCATTCTTCATGAGCGCTTGGATGCGCGAGTCCCTGCATTCAGACGTTAGCGTTTTTGGCAAAGCAAATAATATTTTTCACTCTTCTTCTTGTGAGGTACTAACAAGGCTTTGCGCTGCATCTTGACGGATTTTCCACAGGCCAATCACTCTGAAGAAGGATTACGCAAAAAATGCGATGCGACTCCAGACGTGACCAAAGGCAGAAATCCCAAAATTTTGGCGGTCGGCGGCTTTTCTGCCGGGCGGTGAAACATAGAGGGTGGGGGCTATGTACATTCTCACCTTGTTCTCACCGAAAGCTTCACCGTGATTCACTAAGCATAGCACGACAGGAGGACATTGCTCAACAACAGCTGATTTTTTTTTTGGACTTTTCGAAAAGAAAGGGGAAAGTCTAGTAAGCCTATAAGCATGTAATGCCTCATAATAATATTTGAGTTAATATCCCTGCAAAACAACCCCTAAGGATGATGCTCTGGGATAGTTTTGGCTGGTCCAACCACAACCACTGATGCTTGAAAGTAGCATTATTTCATTCACAGCATAAATATTTGGCGCACGTGGTGGTGATACGAAATACAATGTCATGTTAATGAATCAACTGGAAATGACCAAATAAAAAAAAATGGCTCCTTTGATATAGAGCCTAAATTCACTTGTTCCTCTATATTGACTGCCTTAATCCATTCGACAATAACTTTGATATCTGGATTTATACAAGAATGTCCCACAACCCCGTCACCGCTCTGTGCCAGGTGGCTACTCTAAAGAGGAATCATAAACATGAATAGATTTTTTTGACACTAGTTATACAAGGTGTATGCTACTAAGAACCCGAAGTTACTGGTTCAGTTTGCATTGATGATTGTTACCTGCGCGCGTCTATAGAAGGAGATAGTCTCAATCGCAATGCCGCAGTAAAATAAAATTTAAACAGATCATCATAAGCCATGCTAGACACCACAAAGATAAACAGAAAAGAGGTTGCCCTTCATTGCCTGCCGAGCCCACATAAAAGAGTAAAAGCCCTGACAGCTCTGGGGAAAAGAGGTTGGGAATTATGTACATTGTGAACGTTGTCTAAGTTCTATCCAGCTTGCGTCGAAGGTTTCGTGTTCGCTTCATGAGCTTCTTGTACTTCTTCTTCTTCATCTTCAATTTTCGTTGTCGCTTGACACTGATGGCGTGCATATCCCGGCGTCCCTGGTTCGCCTCATCAAACTTGAGCTGGCGGAGGGCGAGTCGCTCGAGGAAGCTTCGGGGCTGTACATCCTGGAGAATTCGGGGGCTGTGTGCCATGATTCGGATCTGGCCATCAGGGTCGGTGGACTCCTCGATAGTGAAGAGAGCCTTGTAGACGCGGTGTTGGGGAACATCCTCTACAGGCTCAGCCTCAGCCACGGCGTTGGTTGCCTCGCCAGCAGCGGCTTGGGTTTGAGGCAGAGGAGGGGGGCGGAAGGGTAGAAACTCGCCAGACATGGTGTCAATCTGGAGGTAAATACTCGACTCGCTGCCGTCAGGGTTCTTGATATCAACCTTATGCATACCGTCACCCATATTCTGTTCCTGCGGTCCACCAATGGTCATCTGAGCCATGGGGCCTTCGAGCTGCTCGATGGTATCGGAAAGAGTAGTCATGGTGTCGGCCATGCGGTTAGACTTGGTTCGGGGTGTGAATATGGACGCAAAGTGCTCATCACTGACTGCTCGAGGCATTGTCTGTGTAACGGAGATTGGGCGATGTAACGAGAAAAAACTTGATAGACCAAGTGCTGTGGCATTTTGTTAGAATGAATATAGTCCCACACTCGTGCGTAGGAATCATATCAAGAGGAAATCTCACCTTCCTGCGACATGTGGTGCGTGTTGGGAACGCTGGGCAGCTTCTTCAAAGAAGCGGCTCGTTCTGAGGCCTCCTTGCTGCTCTTGCGTTTTCGCTTCTCGCCGCTGGCCTTGCCATCACTACGGGTGGAGGACGAGGCAGGGACCGATTGAGTAGCGGAGATCTCGTTGGAGTCGTTATCGGATCGGGAGGGTTTCGAGGAGGAGCATCGTCGCTGATGGCATCGTACGAAGACTGGAGCAGCAGCCTTTGTGGACGAGGAGGCGAAAGCAGAAACAACACCTGTCTGAGGGGCTGAGGAGACGAGGGAGGAGACGACACGTCGTGCCGAGGAGGGAAACATGTTGTGACCGCGTGCGGAGAGCCCGCAGAGCCTGTAGATAGAGGCGAGAGGGTGTTTTGGGGAGCGGACGAATCCTGATGATGTCGGTTGCATCTCTTTCAAAACCCGGATTTGGCCGTGCCCGGTAAAACGCTGCGATGCCCGGATGGGTGGCGCTAACTCTTTGTGGCCTAAGGCAGCGATAACGGCATCTGTGCCCCTTGGTGTGTCGTCCACTTACTACCCAAAACACCGCCACCACCACAGGATGACTTGGGAATTGGTCACGGGGCTTTGACGTGGGATAATTTGAGTCATTCTCATTCTGTAAAATGTTGATTACTGAGAACCCTCTGATGGGTTGGTATATACTAACTCTACGTCTCACAACCTAAGGCGACTTCTGATGAGTGCTGACGAGTGACGGTGTTGGCGGTGACATGGTCACTGAACGATTACGGCCTGGGTTCCGTCATATTTGTCGGGTATCGCGCGCATCACAGGGAGGTCAAAGAGTATAATGAAACCTAAGTGGAATTTGATTACAACTGACCATACTGCTACAAGGCGTCTAGTTTGCCCTTTTGGTATTTTTGTTTCGATTCTATGGGACCATGACCCTTTTGTTTTTCCCATGAATGCTCGCCATCCTCCTCTATCACTCTAAGTCCTTTTAACCAACAGCGTAGGATCTTTGTGTGAACATGCCAAATGCGCGCTAAAAACTGTGAAGAGTCTATGTGCAATGCCGCAAATAAAATGACATGGGGTTTGTTTTTGTTCTTTTTTTAAAAAAGAAAATTCATTTCTTCCCTAGGTGTCACTCTTCTTTCTCGACATCACCTCCGGTCTGGGTGTTGACCCAGCTCAAGTATGAGTTCCAACCTATAGACACAAGGTTGGCAAAGAGGACTCGGTGCTGCAGAGGCAGGAAAGTGAAGTTGATCATCTGGACAAAGGGCCAAACCATCCAGTTGGTGCTCAGAGCTGGCCACCAGACATTGGTCAACCGCTGCTTCACGCTGGCACCCTCCATGGCGGCCATACTGCTGAGGAAAACACCAATCGCAACGGGTGCAAAGAGGAGCTGATCGCAGGCAACACGAGCGAGCATCTCCACTCGCCTGTTCCTCAAGACGACGTTGCGGGAGAGGAATGCGATCCAAGTGGTGACAGCAGGTCCGAATACACCTGTATGCGAAATAGAGTCAGTTACTAGGACTGCAGAGATTTTTTTTTGTCAGACTTGATATGTTGGAGGGAAACCTACAACCACCGTAAAGGCTCATTCGGCCAGTTCTAGCCAAGTCATGGCCCTTGATGCCCTTTCTCTCAACCAGCTGCTGAGCGGTGATATCACCAGTGGCAAAGAGTACTGCGGTGGTGACGCTCTGGGTAAGCAGTGGGCGAGCGGCCAACTTGGCGTTGTACCTGAATTTGCAATTAGCGATTGGCCGTTATAGAGCGGGAAAAATGAAAGCCTATTGTCAAAGAGCCAAAAGGCCAAAGGGGAGAAAGAAAAAAGCATACCAGCGAATGAAAGTGACAACCATTTTGGCAAAGGCAATTGAGCGGACAATCTGAACAAGACAGGAACAGCCTGAAACCTTGACTTTATTTGACCTTCCCGAGTGTATAAATTCACTCAAAGTCCCCTTGTCCGTTGGAAACGCCCCCAACTCAAAATTGTGCAGCGTTCCTTAAGCCACACACTCCAACGTTTCGTTGGACGAAGGGGATGCGACTATCCGACACCCGACGAATTTGGCGAAGCAACTGTAGCCGACGGCAAAGCGCGGCCAAAAAAAAATAATATAATTCGCAGAAAGGAAGAGACTACTCCGAACCAATGGATGAAGTAGGCTGGTGGGAAAAAAAAAGTTGGAACACAGTTTAGACGTCGTCTATATGTTAGGAGCCGTCCTAGAGAGAGTGATTCAGTTATGGATAAGATAGAGGAAGAGAAAGAAAAAAAATATCACAGAAGAGATGATCAACGAAGATCGAATCAATTCACACACATCCTTGGGGGGCTCCCTGAGCCTTTTGTGCTTACTGGGCCAGATAACTTGGCAGTGACCTGTACCCAATTTGGACGGTGAGACCGGTCGCTTTAGCGCACACCGATGTCTGAATCCAGTAGCTCCGGGACTGATCTTTTGCCATTATCGAGATTTATGCCATGCTTTACTGCATATATTCGCCAATGGGATATCAAAGACGAGGTTTAGGATCATATACTGGGACCGGCAATCCTCTTCCCCTCCCCCCTTCCCCTTCCCCTTCCCCTTCCCCTTCCCCACGAGCTATATCAGACTAGGTACTCTAGGCAACCAGGATTTGCACCAGGCTAGCGCTTTAGTCAATGAAGAGGAAGAAGGAAGAAGGAAAAAAAAAGGAAATTTGACCTCGTGAACAACTTCGAGCCAGCCGGATGGCGAGGAGGCTGTGGACCTGGTG
Organism: Mariannaea sp. PMI_226; assembly: GCA_024336345.1. NCBI lineage: Eukaryota > Fungi > Ascomycota > Sordariomycetes > Hypocreales > Nectriaceae > Mariannaea > Mariannaea sp. PMI_226. The sequence continues at coordinate 807,124 of JANFOG010000005.1, forward strand.
CTTGAAACCACAAGGGTTCGGGCAAATTCCTTTTTTCCTATGGCCCCTGTGCATGCCATTATGGCCTGCGGTGAGGGACAGAATAGATGCTTGCTGCATAGGCGTGTAGGTCCATGGTGCTCATGTGACGAGTTTGATATTGTCGATTGGCGCCTTGGAACTGGCAAATGGCCCCATCAAGAATACCTACCGGACATCCATGGGGCTACGTGCATCCTTCTGCTGCATAACCCGTCCCCCCCTATCACACGCTGGCGCAGTCTGGATCCCCCACGTCGGAGCTCTCCAACAACCAGAGGGACCAGATGGGCGTTGCCATTGGCACACTTTATTACTCATCCTGCGTGGCAGCTGAGGATTTGTTGACTACTATGGTCATTGCGGCTTTTTCGAACCCCTGCCTGGAATACTGTACGATTGACAATTGCGCATGTAGATGCGAAGGGTGATAAGGTATCATCGAATCTCATCTTGGCCCGGTCCGGGGGAAGCGCATCAAGGTTCTAGGTCTTCCTCTCTCCCCGGTCGATTATTTTTTCCTGTCTCCTCCATAGGTGCATATATGTTGTACAGGATATTACCGTAGGATTAACTATTAGTTGGCTCTTATTCATATGCAGGTAAGTGGGAAAGTCGACATCGTATTTGTCTTATTTATATCCCAATACTTTGGATGCTTGCAGACACTTGATTATTTGGTATTGTGATAAAAAACTTATTTTCTCCTATTTCCCTGTTCAGGTTCCTCTACGAAGCCCATACACACCTACCTAACCCGAGGTATTTCACACACCCTCGCAGATGCAATTGCGCATACATAGTGACTGTTACTCCTTCTTCTTCCAACCTCATCATTTCAGAATATCTAGGTATGGCAACAAGACATCATCCAGTACTCGCGAACAAGGATGGCTATTCTACCCCACGTGGCCCAGGCTTCGGGATAAGTTAACCAACCGTGCGTAGGTAAGTCCCCATGTCTCCTCGCTACCATCTCGACCGAACAAGGCTGGTGTATTATAAAAAGACCACCAGCCCAACCTCCTCTAATAAGAGCTTACACCACCACCGCTCGCCTCCGCCAAGAGTACCCCCTTCCCCCTAAGTGCACTGGCTCAAGAAGAAAAGATAACAGAACCCTCTAGGATCCTCTTTTCAGTTGGTGACTGATACAAATTAGACAAAGTAGCTAATCCGTTCAGGTAGCTAGAATCTTTCGGTGGACATTTTTTTCTTCTTTTCCATCAACGGAGACAGCCTATCATAGTTGCTATTGCTTGCAGGGGTTTGGTCAAGACGAGACAAACTCCTGGCGTAGCATTCGAGTAGGCGCCGTAACTCCTGTCGTGAGGCCATAATCCGTAGCCCCCTCCTCTCTCTCTCCCCTCCAGAACCTGATCACCTATTCTCGATATCCTCTTCCTTCTCTCCCCCCCGAAGGAATCGATCACTGCATTTCATCCCATCTGTCCATATACCCCGTCAGATCTTGCAGGCGCCATGGCTGACGATGCAACCTCGGATCTCGACTCATCGCCCCCCAGGATGGGCTCCTCACACAAGTCGCTTCGTATCATCAGTATCCTGACCTTCATCCCCGCGTTTCCCTTGTGCATTGCCCACGGCGTCCTCTCGAACCACCCAGTCCCTGCCGTCGGGCTCGTGCCCCTCGCTTTCTCCGCGTCTGGCGCCATCTTTCTCCTGCGCCGTCGCGCCGTCGAGCATGGCAGTGGCGACGACGAGGAGGAATCTAGCCGCCTGGCAGCCAAGCTGTCCCATCCTGTGCTTGTCTTCACTTGCGATGTGATCCTTGCTGCCGCCATGATGGTGGTGCTGGTCTTTACGTGGATCGCTCCCGGAGGGTCTCCATCATTGAGCATGCTTGCTGCCTATGCGACAATACCACTGCTTGTTAATTTGTGCGTTCCTAACTCGTAATACATTTTTTTTTTCTTGTTTCTGCTTATTCACTAACACACAAACAAGCACAATCCATCTCCTCCTCGCACTCGAGGCGTTCTATACCGGTCTCGCCATCCACAGCCTCGTCCAGTGGCTCGCCTGGCGCACCCTGCCTCCAGACTGCCCCCATTGCCACGAAAATCTGCGACCACCATTCCCCCAGCTCCCCTGGCTGGAGCGTATTCGACAACGCCGCCAACACGACGACTATGCAGCCTTGTTCGTAGACGACGAGCACCGGTACCGCGACGAGGAGGAAGGCGAAGAACCAATTCATGTGGCAGAGCATGAGCAGCACGAAGACATGCAGCATTCCCCAGTGCAACCCCAGCCTGTTGAGGTGAGAAAGAAGAAGGATCGCAAGGGCAAGACCACACCGCCCTCCGAGGACCCTCCGTCTCCCTGGAACCCATGACTGAGGCGGCTCGGGTTCGAGGTGCCTCTGCTGAGGTGAGAACAGACCAGTGTTGGTGGTGCAGGTTCGGTGGGCATGATGAAGTGATGTGATTGAAGGCTTGTTTCTTTTCCGTTTGGTGACAATTCCCAGCAAGACAATTATACCCCCTTCTTATGATGCATTTGCGGCGGCTCCATTCTCTATTTTGCCCTTTAGTTTGAAAGTAGCATTCATATACACACGCATAGGTGCCGAACACCTACGGTTCGCCAAGTAAATAGAATTTGATGCACTACTTTAGTCTACAAACTGTTATACCGACTTCACTGGAAGTTGGGAGGGCATGCATTTGTTCGTATCCAATGTTGGTATGGCGGCTTGCTCAACGTTTTTCTGAGAGCTTTAATCAAACCCCTGTAAAAGAAATGCATATTGAATCAGTAATGATGCAAAAACGGCGGCGTGCCATATATATTTGATGCATCATTTTCCTTTGTGAGATATTTCTTGACCAGCGAGATGCAAAGGCGGTAATTGGTAGGTCATCTCATTCAATCATTTACGTGTTCCAAGTATGTTAAAATACCCTTGAGAAGTAGCCTTCATTCGCATCCAACCACCATACATCATACCCAGTTTCTTCCCAGCGAGGGAAGCAATGTCCCGATTAGATGTACATAGAAGATTTCCTTCTTAATAATAACAAAAACCTCTTGCGTCAAGTTGGATTAAGCGAAGTAGATATCCAAGCGCAAGTATACTCTGTCCATTCGCTCCCTCTTTTCAACCCTGTGGAAGGTATCTCAACAAAAAGAAAAAAAAAACACAAGAAAAATAGGCACGCGCCGTCGCATCTGACACTTAGAAGTGCTCCTTCCAGAATCGGAATTCTACGTCCTTGACCGTCGCCGATTTACAGGCCGTCTTGATATCACGGGCTAGAGAACGGCAAAGTTAGCACAGGTAAGACATTGTGGAGGTTGACACACTAAGGTGGGGGGGGGGGAGGGGAATGAAGCTCACCTGCAACGGTAGGACCGCAGAAGTAGACACCGACGGTTGTGCGAGTGCTGCTCTCGAGGCCATTGAGATAGGTACCATCGAGAATTCCATCTCGCATACCGGCGAACAAGCGCTTGAAATCTGGTCGGCCAAAATTGGTTTGCGAGCGAAGCTCGGTCAAGGGATCATGCTCAGAGCCGACAGTGTTGAGGACAATGTTTTGCGTGGTATCCATATCAAGCTTCTGAGTGAGGTAAGTGTGGATCTTGAGGAACTCGATGCCCGAGTTTCCAGGGATCTTGGCTGCTTCATTGGACTGGTCCTCGAGCGAGGAAAGGAGTGTCTGGAACCATTCAAAGGATCCGGTGTCTCTGCACACCCAGATGAACTCGACACGGCGCAGACGTCGGGGAGGGTTGGGTGAATTGCGCAGGTGCCAGATGTTCTTGAGAATGGACGCCCAGGGGGTGACACCAATACCAGTACCAACTAGCACGGCAATTTCGTTGTTGAACACGTCCTCAGCGGGCGCTCCATAAGGACCATCAATTCGGAGTGCCGGCATCTCATCACCGTTTTGGAGAGCGACTTCGTACATGCCCATGGGATCGACCTCGTCGTAAAGCTTGGCCTGAGCAGCTCCGGCACCGAGGGCATCACCCAGCTCGCGGGTAAAATCGCCAACCTGACGGACGTGGACGGAAACATAGGGATCATAAGGGCAGGAAGTAATAGTAAAGGGATGCCACTGGTACTTGGAAATAGAAGGGACCTGGAGGAAGAGCCACTGACCAGCCTTGTACTTGAACGAAGGCTTGTTGAACTGAATCTCCACGACGTCGTAAGGGTGTCGGACAACTCGAGTAATTCTGGTCTCTCGACGAGCCTTGACCTCACGGTAAAGGCGCTCGAGGAGATAGAAACCACCAGTCCAAAGCTCCCAGCGCCATCCGAGGTAGCCAATGCAATGCTCCCAGTACTGATTACCGGCAAAAGGCGAAAAGCCATCAGCAGTATCACGGACGAAGCAGCCGACAGTGTGGGTGTAAAGACCAATGAAAAAGGGAATGAACAGGTGGTGAGTGTACCAGAAAGTTTCGAATGATTGCTGGCGAATCTTAGCGTGAGCAGTGGTGTACATGAGCATCATGCAGAACAACATGATATGGCCAGTTACACCACCCGCCTGAGCATAGTGAATCTGGAGTGCAGTGACGGGTCGGATCTGGGTCTTCTCGACGTTGAAAAAGTTGACGTAATGTGCGCCGGTATGAAGTAGGGTGAACAAGAGGATGGCGTAAGCAAGCTGGCGATGCATCCAGATGTTCTCGTCGAGGGGAAGGAAGCGAATCTTGGGACGGACCCATCGCACAACCGTTCGACAAACGGGGAGAAGAATGAGCATACAGTCGACGCTCAGGATAAGACCGGCACCTCGAGAAATCCAAACGGAAAATTTAAGTGTGTTGAGGCCAGCGAGACGGGCATCAGCCATTTGTTTATACCTGAAAAGATGGCATTAGCGAACAGCCAAGCGAACAATTGGGAAAGAAAATTGTTTCTTTTCTCTTACCATCCATAGGCAAAGATACCCCACTGAAAGGTCCAGAACAAGATGTGGAAGATGATTTTTCGGGGAGTCCCCTGCTTCTTGAGCAGCTCCAGATAACCAGCTTGGGCACCCATTGTGACGGTTCTTGTAAGTGATTCTTTTGGTGTTTTGTTGGATTTTTTAAAGTGAGTCGGCCAGCGACAGCAAGATGAATCGTCGTAACTTTCTTGTCGGTTGGTTACAAACAATCAGACTCGACCCATCCCTCGAATCTCCAAGAACGTTGAAGGAAAGAAATATTATAAAGGAAGAAAGAGGAAAAAATTGCGTTTAGGAACAGTCTGAGCCAGCAGGAAAAACGAAACGAAAGTCAACGGTCGGGCAAATAATCAGGCGAGAGAGTGTGCTCTTCTGACTCGTTGCGACGACGAAAGGAAAATTCGCAACGGACGGGAGCAGGGAAAAGCCAAGTTCATAAACTAGATGCTGCCAGCACGCTAGTCAAATAGAAGCAGGTTTGATGTGGACAATCAGTTCCAGAAAGGGCAGCAGTCGTATCGAAGCGGAACAAGCTGCGGCCTTGGTGACACTTGAGAATTGGGTTACGGGGTCGGCTTTGGCCGGACGATCGGTGTTGGGTGAAACCAGGGACGACAGCGCTTGGCGATGTTCAGGTCTGGCTTGTCCCTTTGCGATAAAGTCGAGTACGGGGGAGGAAGAAGCCGGCGACTTTGAAAGTAGGAGATGGTCGATCAAACGCAGCAAATGACCAAGGATGAAGGTTGGACGTGTCAGGACCGTTGGCAGTGCCGGTGAGAGTTGGGGGCTCAGATGAGACGATGGGTGTGAGAGCTGCTCTTAGACCGCGGCGATGGTGTTTCGTATGGTAGTAGCTGAGACGGAGGTCCCAAACTGTTCTCGTGTAGCGTGGGGAGAAAACGACCGAGAGATGAGGTCGAGAGGGACGGAATTGATCTATGTAATTATCTAGAGAAACATGAAGAAGAGAAGAGGCAAAAAAAGAAAGAGCATTCTGAGAAGACAACACGAGCTCTAATTACTTTGCCAATGTCATGGCCTGGTTGACTGGCTGTCATGCAGATGTGGATGCTGGGATATGGGAGGGATGGATAGGTGCATCTGGCTGGGCGCCTATTAGAGCCATGACTATTGGGGCCCTGGGGCCTGTGACTGGCCGAATCGATTTGGGAAGCACATCCGACCACCAGTTGGGACCCCTGATGGATCGAGGGCAGGATCCTCCCGGGCGCTTAGACGGTGCGTTGAGCCAATGAGAGCGGGCCACCCAAAGAAGCCTTGCTCGTTCTATCTGCACTGCTTGCACGGCTAACACTGCTTACACTGCTTGCCGGGGAAAAAGGACGCCAGTAGCTTCCCTCCCCTCCCCTCAATCCCCCTGGCACCCACCGCACGTTCCCACTGTCCAGAGCAGAAGCCCGCCAAAGACACCTCCGGCCTGGGTCGTGTGGGTCTCTCCGGGTCTCTCTCTCTCTCTCTTTTTTTTATTTAGTAGAAGATGCAGTGTGATGACGCTATAGTGGTGAATGTGAACTCCCCCGCTGGCTGCATGAGACGGGCTTCGGATTTCTGTCGTCTCCTCCCTTTAGTGGTTGCATCACCCTCAAGAGAACCAATGGTCGCCATCTTGGAGAGGGAGCTGCCTTAGGTTCCTCATGTACGAAGTATGTACCTATTTACCTACCCGTAATCCCCCCCGGCAGGCTCCTCGTGTGGACATGGAATCATACATGAAAAATGGCATGAGCTTCGTCTTCTTCTGCCCCCCCTGTCGCTGACCCAAGCCTCCGGTGTGATACAGTGTGACTCTGTGAGTTGGTCACCATCGTGGCCCTCGCGCGCTTATTCTCTTACTGCCAATTGGACATGGCATCCTCATGGGTAAACCCAACATAAAACGACACACTGCATATAGAAGTGACATATTGATAGATAGAAACAGTTGATGTAGTATATTTCATCTGATCGAATGATTACCATTCGATCTTTCATCTGTACCGTTGACATCATTGGGAACCTTGGCGGTTCTGACACCTTAGCCTACCTAGCTTGTTTACAAATCAGGGAACCCCCCGTCTTCTCCTATCTACAACGGCGCCGAATGCTCCCCAGTCTGTTGTTAACCTTATTTGCATGAACATGTCCGGTTTCAGTTCAAACTTGTTAGTCCTCGGGTTTGGGCAAGGCCCTATAAACCCGCCTGTATTGTAGGAAGAAGGGCGGGGAGTAGTACCACGTTTCCATAAACAACTGAAGTCAGAGGCTAGGTGGTTGAAAGCGCTGTAAATGGGGCTGGCGATTGTTACAAGACCCGGATATCCTTTATCTACCTATATATTCAGTCCAATTTACCCAGAATTTATAACTACTCGGGAATATTATCTAAGTATTGCAGTATAATAAATGCATATATGGATTATATGTAATCCTTAAATTCCTTGGCTAATGTGGTTGCAGATAGATACTTTGAAGAACTAATCACCTCGACACACCCTGACAGCCCTTTGTTTCCACTTTCATTCATAATCTACTTACCTCAAAAATAGGTAAAGTGCCTGTTGACTGATTTCTAGGACGACTGATGGTGCTCAGAGCCCGATTTCTAGAGCAACCCACTGACAGAGCGATTTGTCAACTCTAGGTTAGCCACTGGGCGGCCCGACAAGCATGGATTGTTTCCAAGTGCCAGGGCTTATAACTAGGTCAGACAGCTAAGTAGGTATGGAAAGTAGGTATGGTCCTCCGTTGCTATGCGTAGTAATAATACTACCTGTTATTGCCTAAATATTACTGTGACGACATGCCTAATTGTTGGTCCCTATGTCACTGACAATTCAATTTGCAGGGGCACAACCAGAACGGAGCATCGTTGGAAGCCTTAACCCTAGCCTAGAGAAAACGACCTGGTTGTAGTATTGCTTTTATAAAAAAAATAAAAATAAAAACCTGTAAGTAAATTAGATTTTACCTCAATCTCCTCAATTACACACACAGTATACTGATTTACATACCGTGCTGAGGTTCCATTAGGACAGTGGCGCTGCCAAGATGGGGAGCAATTACCTGCCGTGGGCCTTGCATGTCATGGTAAACAGTATGACGTATGACCAGCTTGGCTGACGGGCAGATGCTTCACAACCAAGGCATTGAATGCCATCGTCATGTCCTTTTCAATGCGTTTTACTGTTTTCTCCGTCAAGACATAATTTTATCGTTTTTGTTTTGTTTTATTTTCTTGCTCTAGTTTCCACATCCACGTATACTTTTTTCTTCCCCTCCCCTTTTCACGGTTTCCCCCTCCTGTCGCTATCAAACGCACCCTGTTCTGTTTGTATGATATGATATAAGAATACGCGCACCAATTGAGCCACAATGTCTGGCAAAGAGTCTGGCAAAAACGATGCTCAAGAATCCGCCAAGCGATATACAGCCCCGTATAGTGCTGGCCATCCTATCCCGACCGTTTCAAAGTATCGCGAGGAGCGAGCAGCACGACAAGAGGAAGCCTTGAACAACAACATCGATAGTAGTGGGGATCGAGAGGATGTCGTTAAGCCGAGTAACACTGGCCAAGCAAATGTGCCCAATCAGCCAAAGCCGGTGCCAGTGCCAAGGGACGACCTCAATGAGAAGCCAGCAGGGGCTGCCCTCGACACTCCCACAGATACTTCTCAGGTGGGACCCGTCTCTGCAGGTCCCAAGCAGAACAGGAAGCAAGCAAAAAAACACGGCAAGGAGAGAGCTGAGCGAGAAGTCACCGACCCCGTTACTCACCTACCAGTTATCATCCAGGACTTCACCGATAAACAGTTGAAAGAGATTGATTTGGACGGCCTGGCTTTCGGCAACAAGAACAGAACTTCATCTGGACTTGGCAGTGCTGGCAAGTCCCACGAACAGCTCACTGAGGAGAAGCATAGCCTTCAACAAGGTCACGATGCTATGGTCAGCCTCTTTCCTCCGCCGAGCTTTGATGCATTGCGTCTGGAACTGGCTATTATCAGCAAGCGTGGGATTACGTTTGGGTTGACCGGAATCGCTCTCATCCTTGCCCTCACCTTTTCGATCCAACTATTGTTGAGCAGAAGAGGTCAACCAGAGGAGCATTCGGCGTCTCTACACGCCGTTGGCCTACTGTTACTGGTCACTGCTAGCGGTGGCGCCATCTGGTTGTTCATCACCTTCATTCAGGAATGGACTGCCAAGAAAATTCACAACGTCTTCCAAGACGGGGTCTGGGATGCTCACAAGCAGCAAACCATCAAGGCTTCAAAGGATCACAATACAGAAACAACTGTTTGGCTGAATTCTCTGCTCCAATCCGTGTGGCCGTTAATTAACCCAGATCTCTTCACAAGCCTTTCCGATACTCTGGAGGACATCATGCAAGCTTCATTGCCCAGATTTGTCCGGATGGTGAGTGTTGAAGACATTGGCCAAGGCAGTGAAGCACTGCGGATTCTTGGTGTTAGATGGCTGCCCACTGGTGCGGCGACCCGAGCGGTTAGCGAGAAGGGGGAGCTCCTATCAGAAGACCAGAGTGAAAAGGAAAACGAAACCCAGAATCAAGATGATGCTGACGGTCAAGGACCGCTACTGAAAGGATTGCTTGCTGAGGAGGGCGACTTTGTCAATCTCGAGATTGCCTTTGCGTACCGAACCCGATCGGACTCAACCTCCTTCAAAGAGCGGACCAAAGACATGCACTTGTATCTCGCCTTCTACCTGCCAGGAAATATCAAAATTCCCGTTTGGGTTGATCTCGAGGGCATTGTGGGCACCCTGAGAATGCGCCTTCAACTAACCCCTGATCCGCCCTTCTTCGCGCTCTGCACGGCAACCTTCCTCGGCCAGCCCAAGGTAAACCTCAGTTGCGTACCGCTGAATCGACACGCTTTTAACATCATGGATATTCCGTTCATCAGCAACTTCGTTCAGTCCTCCGTTGACGCTGCTATGGCTGAGTATGTGGCCCCCAAGAGCTTAACGCTCGACCTCAAGGATATTCTCGCGGGTGATGATTTCAAGAAGGATACTGCTGCTGTTGGTGTGCTCGTAGTTCGCATCAAACGAGGCTATGACTTCAAGATTGGCGATGCTGGCGTTCCACTGATCAAGAGTGGCAGCTCCGATCCTTACGTGTCTGTCGGTTGGGCAAAGTTTGGCAAGGTGGTGTGGACTACCCGTGTGCTTGAGAATGAGATGGAGCCCTCCTGGGAAGAGACATGTTTTGTGCTTGTAACACCTCAAGAGCTGAACAGTCATGAACGCATCCGTCTGCAGCTCTGGGATTCGGACAGACTTACTGCGGATGACGATCTTGGGCGCATTGAAGTGAGTCTCAAAAGCCTTATGACAAGTGAAGAGTCGAACAACAAAATGCAAGATCGGTCAGATGGCTTCCAGGCGTTGAAACCAGGCGACGGTATGCCCGGAAAATTAGACTGGAGCGTTGGCTACTTCTCAAAGACCAGACTTCTGCCGTGTCAAATTTCACAACAGACGCATGACGTTGAGGTTCGCTCCATGGAGCAGCTAAAGGAAAAGGTCAAGAATGTGAGTGAGAGAAAGCTCCGCGAGGCTATGTTGAAAGAGGGAAAAGAAGGATGCGGCGGCGTGGATGAGCTTGAGCAACAGAAGACCCAAATGTTCGAGTCAGAGCAGAACGCCATGATCATCAGTGCTCCTCCTCCTGAAGAGCATCCCAGTGGTATTTTTAGCATTCAAATCCACAACATTACAGGTCTCGAGATTGAACGCCTCAACAGGCGAGAGACGGCAGGAAACGGCGAAGAGAGCGACGAAGAGGAGGCTGGCGAAGGGCTGCCTAGCTCGTACTGCACCATTATTCTCAACCACCGAAAGACGTATAAGACGCGCACGAAACCGCAAAATGCAAAGCCATTCTTCAACGCGAGTTGCGAGCGATTCATACGCAATTGGAAGGACGGTGAGGTCATTGTGGCTGTTCGAGATGCGCGCCTCCACGAGGACGATCCTCTGCTAGGTATCATCCACCTACCACTGGAAGATGTTTTCAGGAAACGGTCCCAAGTTGTGGGTTTTTACCCCTTGACTGGTGGAATCGGTCGAGGGAGAATCCGCCTCTCCATGGTCTGGAGAAGCGTTCAGCTCCAGATGCCACAGAAACTTTTGGGGTGGAATTACGGCACGGTGGAAGTCGGTGCTGTGGCAAGCGTGATCAATTGTCCCAATGAGCTCAGGTGTCCAAAGATCAAGTTCCGAACGCATATTAGCGTCGGGAAAATGTTTGCGACCAACGATGATGTTGCTGGGGACGGAGGGGATCCAAATACTGCAACGTGGTGCACCAAGCGTGGTCGCAATCTTGCTTTGGCTGTTCAGAATCGGCACAACAGTTGCTTGACGATTGCATTCCTAGACCGGGGACTTCTCGGTGAAGACATCGAGTCCTTCGCTGTCCTCTGGCTCAAAGACTTGATAGACAATGAGGAGATGGAGCTGGAAATCCCAGTATGGAAAGGCAACTTTCGCCGCGCAGCGGCATGTTGTTTAGAGGACTGTGGAGAGAAATTGGCTACGATTAAGCTGAAAGTGACCTTTTGGTGCGGACTAGTAAGTCGAATTCTATAATTTTGGGCGATGGTCAACCCCCGAGGCAATTTTGCTTAGGTATTAGTATGTTTTTACTCACAGATTCTTACCACAGGGAAGCGCTCACTCCCGCTGGGCAAGCCACGACCAAAGCCTACGAGATGTGGTTGAAATCATTGAAACGACTCGGGATAACCTCGAGACGCACTCGCAGCAGCAGGAGGCCGGGATTGTCACCAGCGACTCAGAGTCCGGAAGCAACAGAAGCAATGGGTGTCCAGTTGCTCCACCGTCCATCGGCAGCAACTCGGACTCTAGCTCCAGTTCCAGCTCCGACTCGGACCCGGACTCGGGCCACGAGATCCCCGATGGCAGCTCCCGCAACAGGCAAGGTCCGATAGACCAGCTCCGTGACTATAAACGCCGAGACCGCCGTCTACACCGACAGCACCGAGGCCTCATGCAGTGGAAGGTATGTAGGACGTATTCTCTTTCTCCTCTGTGACATCTACACTATTTGCAAGCAAAACTTGTATTACTCCAAGACCATCCTTCTATTACAAATCATGCATCAATATCCTCGCTCCCCCTCAATCCAATACCACCCCATCTTCCTCGTACCCACCACAAATACACACAAATCAACCCCCCTCCTTTGACCTAAGGTCTCGCTACGAAGAAAGGCGGTTCTAGACCGTATACACAACACCGTTGGGAAGTTTTCCCATGCCCTCCTGAACAAGAGAGGACCTAAAAAGAAAAAAAATCACGCTCAGTGGAGACTGAAAGCTGCGGTGAACGAAGCCCATGGAAAGAGGGGATGTCTTGGAAATTCGAAATAGTAACTGGATTGTTTCAACAGGTTCCACGCACAGCGAGGTGGATCAAGCACAAGTTCGACCGTGTTGGGGATAACGTCTCTAGCGTCCTGGAGCACTCCTCCAAGCAGCCTGGGATCGAGACCGAGGTCTAGACGCAAGCCACGGCGCTGTCCAGGCGTCGATAGGATGACCCAACATATCACTAGCGAAAGATAGGAGGGGGGGAGAGGGGGGAGAGGGTGTGGGCATGTTATACGCCAAGCACCTACATAGTTGGATATTTCAGCCATGCAAACGCATGCAAGGGTGCACATGTCTATGTGTTTGCAGATACATTTCAGACACACTTGCACCAACACGAACGATTATAGTCACGGAAGAGACAAGCAGAGGAAAGGAAGGGCTACTGGAGCAAAAAAACTCCGGATGTTTTAAAAAGTATGACCGTAATATATGCCCTATCTGTGTATGAGGATAGGCCCAAAACCATGGTATCTGAATCATTGCTCTCGCTAATCACAGTTCATTACCCATACCCATATCCCTCAAGGTGTTTGTTTACATTCTCATTCCATGTAAAAGTCGTGACCAAAAAAAAAGTCTACTTTCCCAAATCGACCAAAAATAAAAAATAAAAAAATAAAAAATAAACCAAATCGTGCCAACGGGGGATTCTTCACAAATGTGAGCTGCCCAGCAAAAAGAGTCCACCCTCCCAAAAAGAAAGTAGAGTAAAAAAGGAGAATGGCCTAAAAGCCGCCTGATACCCCGTCTTGTTTATGTGCTAGAACCCTGTTCCCCCCCTCTTTTGACCTAATAGTCCCCAGACCATTCCTAGCAACGCCAGCCCGTTGCGAATACAGGGCTTTTATTCTTGTTATCCGTAAAAAATAAAAATAGAAAAAAAAATATAGGCTCCATCGTTGTTCCTGGAGTGGAAGAACCCATGTGTATAAAGAAGAAAAATGAATAAAAAAATGGAAAAAGAAAGGGGCAGATAATTTGATCGCTTGTGTTCGTGCCAGAGGGCGTTTGAGGTGCTAACGCCCGTTGAAGTTGTTACTTTCAGTATTACTTTTCTTCAGTGTTAGAATACCGGCGAGGAGGCGGGTTCTCATTCGTTAACTTGTTGACATTCTCTTCAGTCAATGAATCTCCACGCTCTCGTTCCTGATACGAGTTGGATCTGTAGGTGGTCGGTCCGCCAGCCGCGTCAAACAGCTTCGTCTCCTGGAGATGATTGGTCCATTCCTGCTCTCCTTCTGCTTTTCTGATTTCAGTTGCTAACTCGAGCCCTGGCGACTCGAAAGGAGAAGGCTCGACCAATTGCCCGTTCGTTATCAGAGGTCGTGGCGTGATCGGGCTGCTCGCGTCCTCTATCGAAGGTGTAAATGGAGGTAGGTCGGTCTGATCGATTCCAATATGTGGAATGTCAGCGTTATTGCAATATTCGCTCTTCCGCTCAGAACAATCTGATGCGGAGGAACCAGGTGGCGAGGAGTCACGACGCCGTGAAAGGCACCACCGAATAAGCATCTTCTCGAGAATGACTCTTCGAACCGGTTTGGCAAGATAATCATCCATACCCGCCTTGGTACATTTTTCTCGGTCACCTTGGATCGCAGATGCTGTCATGGCCACAATCGGTACGTCGTGGACAAAAGCCTTGTAGGGGAGGTGATGTCTCAGGAGGTGGGTGCACTTGTATCCATCGATGATGGGCATCTGGACATCCATCAAAATTATATCTGGTTTTGGGTTGACGCCCTTGGACGCTCCCATTAGATAATCCAACGCTTCTTTGCCGTTCCATGCCGCATTCACCTGGAATCCGAGCCTGCCAATAGTCTTCGTCGCAATCTTCTGATTGATGGGACTGATATCATGTTAGCAAACAAAAGAGATACATTCGAAAGGTTCGAGAAAAAGGGAAAAACAGGACTTACTTGTCTTCTACTACCAGAATACGAATTTTGGCTCGTTCCGATGCAGGAAGTTCTTGATCTGTGCCGGGGGTAGATGCAGCAGCCGGTCGTGTTCGGCGAGAGACTGCTCCTGAGGATCCTTGTGCACCACCGTCCGTCACCGGTGGTGTTCCACAACGCTGCTCAAATTCGGAACTGTGGCAGGACATGCTCAACTCGGATTGCAATCGATCAGGTATTGCGCCGGCATGTGCCAGCACTGTCTCAGCTGGCCCATTCGGCTTGCTAAAAGGGATCCAGAAGGTGGCGTTTGTTCCACTACCAACGTTCGACTGTAAAGCGATGCGCCCTCGCATGAGATCCAACAGGTTCTTGCAAATGGTGAGGCCCAGGCCAGTGCCGCCAAACCGTCTGGCAGTGGAGGCGTCCCCCTGACTGAACGGTTGGAAGAGTCTTTTGCGAACATCTTCTTGAATGCCTATGCCCGTATCCTCGACAGTAAATCTGATCTCAATAGACTCTGCTGTCTCCTTCTCTTTCGCCACTGAGAACTTAACATGGCCCTCATTCGTGAACTTGATACTGTTAGTCAGAAGATTGGTAATGATCTGTCGTACTCTTCCAGGGTCCCCTATAACAACCAAATCATTTTCTATGTCGTGATCGATATCTGACAGGAATTTGAGGTTCTTTCGCTCCACGGCAAACTTCAGCATCCTGCCCACTTCCTTGACGATATGTGAAAGCGAAAACTGCACCTCCTCAATGTCTAGGCGCCCGGATTCTACCTTGGAGAAGTCAAGGATATCGTTGATTACAGTCAGCAGAGAGGTTGCAGAGCTTTGGATATTTTCAACGTATTCTTGTTGCTCAGAGTCCAGCGCCATCCCCGCCAATAGTTCCGCCATGCCAAGCACGCCTGTGATAGGCGTCCGAATTTCATGAGACATGTTGGCGAGAAACTGGCTCTTGAGCCTGTTGGCCTCCTTTGCGGCAGCTTCATTAGCAATGGCCTTTCGTTTCTCCCTGGACTGCCTGAGCAACGCTTCTTCGCGAACTTTTAGTTCCGTCACATCCATAATGACACCAATGACGCCTTCAACGTTGGTTGATTTCCCGCCCTCTTGAGTTTTCTTTCCAACCATGGGTAAGAAACGGGTTCGGTACCAACGATCATCTGCGTAGCAAAAGTTAGCTCAGCGTTCACTATTCACTTGCTCTCTAAAAAAAAAAAAATTATTCTGACCAATTCCGTGTTCATGGACATCCTCGGTAGCCTTTCCGTCCAAGATGTGCTCAATCGGTTCTAGAAATTCAGGTCTTTCCCCGTCTGCCAATTGGGATGTAAGACGATTGAACACCTTGTACATGTTTTCCCCAATGAACCATCTAGTATCATCGTGGGCACATGTCTCATCATGCAAATTGTTCCAGATAAGGGCTCCTTCAAGCATTGTGACTCGACGTTTAGGATCAACTGTGAAGAGGGTGACGTGCGAATGCGCAATCACGCTTAGAAGTTGCTGGCGGGTTTGATTGGCGTTTCGCTTGCTCGAGATGCCCTCGTGGGCATCGGTGCAAGTTCCTATGTTTACCCCCTTCGGTCAGCATCAAGTAAAAAGGCGAGTATGAACATTTCGCTGGACTCACCAAACCATCCTTCAATCTCACCAGTTTCCTTATGTCTCAATGGCGAGGCTCTGCCGAGGAACCACCGATAATCACCGTTTTTGTTACGACATCGATATTCTATGACAAAGGGGTCGCCAGTGGCTAGGGAGTGTTCCCACTTCTCGATGGTTTCAGGCAGATCATCGGGATGAAATGCGTTGATCCAACCTCGGCCATAACTTTCCTCTGGTGAAAATCCGGTATAGCTAGACCACCGAGAGTTGAAGAAATCAACATAGCCGTCAGGCCTTGTTGTCCACACCAATTGGGGCATAGTCTCGCAAATAAGCTTGAAGCGCTCCTCATCACGCTCTTTAATTTGCTCAATCTCCTCGGTCATTATAGTGACATCTCGACCAGTCACGACGCCAGCCAGGAACTCGCCCGTCTTATCGTCTCTGATGGCTTCGCCCAACACGTCATAGACGATCTTCTTGCCCTCATCATCATACATCCCGATCCTGTGACTGGTGAACGGTCGTTCAGTCTTGAGCAAAACAGAGATTGGGTATTCATCAACTGTTAGTCGGCGAGAGTAGTCTTCCGTGTACACCTCCCAGTACTGTAAAAGCTCAAACCCATCGAGTGCACTATCGAGAGGTGCGTCCTTATGGAAGAGTTTCCGTGCTGCTTTATTGGGAATTGTGACACTACCATCCTTCCACATGGCAAGAATGGGCATCTGGGTGTTGTTGAGAAGGGCGTCCTTCATAAGCAGCATCTTCTGCAAGAACGAAGGTGTGCTGGACTGTGAAGCGACGGATGGTGGACCCATTGGAGGAAATGGATGGGGGGACATGGTGACAATGCCAGGATTGTGAAAGGAAGGCGAGTTAGAGTCTCGACTAGAAGAGACGGAGGAAGGATTGGACTGGGATATCGATCGACGCTCGGCGGCTTCGAGAATGCTAGGCCGAGCTATGGATCTCCTATTCGTGGCGAAAGAGGATGGCGGCGATTGAGTACTTGTGAATGTCAGTGTGAAGTAGGTCTGTTTGTCTTCGAGCTCCCAAATGGTGATGATCATATTGGCAAAGACATGGTAGTCGGACGTCTTTGTCTTGTACCGATCGTCCAACGCAGTTTTATTGATACCCTTGCGGGATATCACAACTTCAACAATAGCATTCTGATCTCGACGGGGGTTTGTGCTCTCGCATTGGTCGTGTTTGAGCATAGAACAAGTTGTAGGAGTAGCATCACCGGCAGGTTGAGTTTGTTGCTGGGAGTTCTTAGCGGAAGGCCGGACGCCCATCTCATCCACTAGAGAACTTAGGAACGCTTCCCAGGTCACCCACACGGGCCGGCCATCCTGCAACATGTCAATGCCAACTTGAGACAGTGTCTGGCCACGCAAGTGTTCAATAATGACAGAGACATCGTCCTCAGGCGTGTCTTCACTTATAATATCCAGCATCCGGCCCATCGCTTCATTCGCTAGCACAACTGTCTTGAGGCTGTTCAACACCATTGTTGGTACCGGTAGGTATTGCATGGCGGAGAAAGCGAGCTGCCCAGGAGAGATGTTGGGCATGGAAAGCCGGAATGGGCTCTGTGAAGGCGAGCGTGATCCCGGCCTGGGGGGATCCCTGAGAAAGCGGCCCCCTCCGAGCAATCGTGGGCTGTCATCTTGAATAAGAGACTCGCGAGTCAGATCATGATCCAGGTCGCGGGCCAACTCGTGAGCGGCTCTCGGTTTCGTAGGATCCCCAGGAACTATCAACGGACCTTGAGGGGGGCTCGGGTAAGAATCAGAACGACTAGCTGGGAAATTATCATCATAGGTGGCTGGTGCTGGCCTCAAAGCTCGGGACTGGCTGCTTGAGCGAGGTTGTTCTGGGGAGATCATATCGGGCCCGCTCCGTCACGAAATCATGGGGAAGCATGTATACGTAGACGGAGTCGGGAGGGGGAGGGGTTGAATTCGGTCAAGTTGTGGAAGTCGGCGCGGAGAGTGAAAGTGGACTGATAGAGTAGGTAGTGGTGATCAGGATCGGTTTATGTCAAAAAAGTAGCGTTGCCGGAGCTTCTGGAGCTCTGAAGCTCAAGTTGGAAGTAGAGGTCTCAGACTCCCGTGAAAATAAAATACCTGACGAACGAAGCTGCAAAAAGAACTACCACGAGATAGATCAGTGCAGAATGAGTATAAACATGGCGCGAAGTGTACGCCGGGAATGGAAGAGGAAGACCGGGAGATCGGGCTGTTCGGCGAGGGATGGGGACCGTCTTCTTGAAGCGGCTCCAACTAAATTAAACTTTGGGGGGAGGGGAGGGGAAGTCGATGAAGACGGCCGGGCGACTGACACAAGTTGGGGCGATGCGACTGCAGTTTCAGGATGCTTCGCAAAGTAAATAAACGATAATTGGCGAAAGAAGGGGCTCGACAAAGAATCAATGGCAGAAGAGAGAGGGTTGTCAGATAGATGTTGGGAGGATAAATGGATCTGGGGTGGAAAGAAAGGTTGGTGGAGTGGCCGATCTGCAAAGAGAAAGGCTAAGGCTAAGTAAGACAAGGAACCCGAACGAGACCATCAGCGGGAACGAGGACAGCAAGGTCCAGGACTGGACTAGGGAGGCAACAGTCCTGAATGGAGTAGTAGGTAATAATGGGCTGGACTCCGGACAGAGAAAAGAGAGAAAAGAGGAGGGGAGAATTGATTCAAGAAGCGCAATAATAAATGACAGAAAGTGTCCACGATTGTTCTAGGTTGGGTTGGTGGCAGCGTGTTGGTTCTGGCACAGGCAGAGAGACACAGAGGACCACAAACCAACAGCTTTTCCGGGCCAGTAAAAGCCACGCATCAACCGCACATGAAAGGGGAAAATAAAAGAAGAAAAGAAAAGAAGAAAAAGAAAGGAAGGAAGTACAAGTATGGGGACAATCTGTGCTGTCTTGTTAGGTTCCCTTTTCCTCATTCTCGCAGTGAGAGGGGGCTTCTGTGAGGCCTTCTCAAAGACGAGTGCAGTGTTTCGATGGGATGGGATGGGAGGGGGGGGGGGGGACGGGGGGAAGAGGACCCTGAATTGACGGTTTTACTGGAGCTGACCGCTGGTGGAGCTCTGATACGCCCACCCACGAGCGTCGAGCAGCGGGGGCACTGGGGCCACTGGGGCCACTGGAGCCTTACAGGGTTCTTGCTGGGGATGTACCTCTCATACGGGGGCGCGTCCTGATGGGTGGGGTCGAGGGTCTGTTCTGACTGCCAATAGGGAGCGCTCGGGGAGCCCCCATTTTAAAGTCGGGTCCCCATTACACTGAAGCCAGGGCCTTCCACAGGGCTAGATGCGTTTTTGGCTTGTTGCCGCTTAGGCCAGGGCAGCCAACCCGTGACGACTGTGCGTCGTTCACGTTGAATGCCGACCTAAATAATGGCTCCGACGGGAAGACTTTTTCATACTTTTTTCCTTTTTTTTTTTTTTTCCTTTCTTTCTCCCTCTCTCTCTATTGAGAAGGTTTTTTTTTTTTTTTTTTTGGTCATCTATACTCTGTTTCGTCCTCCTTCCTTTTTGTTTTCAATTCCCTCTTCTCTCAGCAAAAAAGGAATTGAAGAGAAGAATTAGGAAGCGGGGAGAGCCCATTACGAGACATGCGTCCATGTAGGTAGGCACGGGTGGGAGGAGAGGTGTTGAAACCCGCTGCTGTGGTGTTCAAGGATACGGTGCCGGCATTGTTCGCACGGATTGTTGACTGGGCGGGGGTTCAAGGGCTTCCCCTGGCACCGATCCTATGCCAACTCGGGTCGGTGAAGGTCCAGACTCTCAATTGTGGTGTCGATATGTACCAGAAATGGAGTCACCATGGGACAAAGCTACCTCACCTAACCCAACTAGTACTTCCGGACTTCATGGAATTAGGTCTCATGTTTTCTCAACCTTGAAACCTTCTTTTCTCTTCCTTCCCCTCGCCCTGGTCGATTTGAATTTCCCTGCCCAGGCAGGGTCTCGATCAGGCGTGATCCATGGATGATTGATACTAGAGTACGAAGTTAGTCCGTATACGGAGTACATCTTCGACAGGTTTGCACAAGTACGCTACTGTATGCACGAAAACTATCCATCTCTATCTGTTTGAAATACACAGATTTCTGAACCCTACCTACGGAGTAGATGGGTACCTCGGTCTTTATGTACCGACAAAGCAGACCACAGGCAATGTACTTGCAGGTACTGCTTGAGAGGTTAAGGTAGGGCATGTGCAGAGTTGCTTGTCGGCCCGTACCACAGACATGCGCCTCAACGCCTATTCACCTTGTGCCGCGGTCAGCAAATGAAGTCTGTGTGCATGCCTGCGTGCGTGTACACAACATGTGTTCTAGTGCAGTCCAACCATCCTCACATCCGCCAACCCGATGCCACAATTCCTCGTCTTTTTGCCATCAGTTCATTCTAGGGGCTGATGTTTGATGGAAGGGGAGGGGGGGAGGGGCGAGCTTTTCCGCCAGACGTGTGCTCAACCTGCTCCGATCTTTGTCACCTCCAGGCCGCCTCTATGATCGACACCGCTACGGGAGAGTGCCACTAGCAAGCTGTAATGTCTAAGTAGGTAATTAAAAGTCTGGACAAAACGGCTGCGATCTGTCTCTCATCTACCCACAACTTTTGCAGAGCATTGCCTACCTAGGTCGCTATGGTACGTATATTTACTAGTTTCTGTATTGTGCTTCGTACTTCGTATGCCAGACGGCCTCGGCCAATGACTACCGATATCTATCACGGAGCACCTGTCCGAAGTACTGGTGCCGTGTCTCTCTTGAGGCGGCTTGTTGGGTTGTAGTTATGTTTAGATTGCTTGGCTTGTCCCAGCCAAGCATCGGGCGATTGTTGGGCGGGCGTACAAACGCCGCACTTGCACCCTCGAGGCACACACATTCATACTCGTAAGCCCCGTGTGATAACTTGAATGTGGCGCCCAACAACAAGGCCGCCCGCAATTCAGCACAATTTGCCTCCACCACCGGTGAATTTCTCTACCTGCTAATTGGATGTACATGGCTGAAAACTTAGTACCTCCCTGTCGAAGTAGCTACCCAAGGGACTTATGTAGGTAGCTACTGCGTGTCTGGGAGCGGAATTCGAGCCGTCTATCTTATCTGATGCGGTTTCTACTTACCTCTATATGCACTTTACTGTATGTATGATGCAGCAGCTACCCTACCTAGATGATAGCTGCTGGTTAGTTCCCATAATGTGTGCTCAAAAGGTTCTTAGTTCTTCATGTATCGAGTGGCGAAAGAGGCTCCTCACTCCTCCAACTCCTCATCTCCCCCTGCCCTTCGGTCCCCAATTTCTGTCCCCTCTCCAAAACCGAATAGAAGAAGAAAAAAACACCATGACCTGGTTCAGAGTTACAAACGAAACAACCTGGGCCAATACCGTCCCGATGCTGACATCACAGGATCTCCAGACCTGGGTCAGAAGATGCAGGGCTTGCCCACCTGGACGCTTTCGTAGTGCAGTGTTTCCACCAGGTCTTGCGTGTGCAGAAAATGGGCACACACTAATTATGCCCTCTCAACGCTTAGGCTGCATTGTGCTGTGTCAAGTTGCCAACGTACAGTATGGTCCATTCGTACTTGAGAGTGCTCTGTGGTTATTGCGTACTTCGTTGCTGCATGACCATGTCTGCTGTCTGAGCACCCCCACGAAACCAAGATACAGCACACAGAAGGGAAACAAATACTAGCAAATGGGATGGATTTCATCCCTCTCTTACAGTAGCAAAAAGTAATTCGTTCCCGGAGCCGACGCGATCAAGCAGGAAAAAGCAAACTTGCCGGTCAGGCTCCAAGACATTATTACTACGACTAGGTCCAAGCCCGCCCTCCCCTTCCCCTCCCCTCCTGTCGCCAGCATCCCAGAGGGCAAACAACAAGCGAAGCACTGACTGGATACCTCAGGCACTGTCAATCAGCATCAATGCTGAAGGCCACTGACCATCTGGAGGAGCCGAGGGACCTGGCCGAAACACTCTCGTTTCAACCCTATCAAACGTCCTGGCCGCCCGCGGCTGGCGCTGGTATGCCTTCCCTCCGAGTTGGTCTCTTGATTGACCTTTCAACCACTGAGCTAATTTCAACCTTTACGCGAACTTGTAAGATTCTAGACCAAGCCGCCCATCAGTCTGGCGCAAGACGTCTCCTCTCTCAGTCAGCCACATTACTTCTTGAAAGGATGGAGGCAAGCAATCGATTTATTGCGCCTTGTCTCCGATTTGCCTATCTGCCACCCATCACAAAAGAACCCTGAAAGTGTGGCTTATTTCGTGTCACCTTCGTTAGCCCCATACCAAGAGATGACAACCCATTCATTAGGAAAAAAGCTTTATAATACAGTGCTAGTAGTCAAGAAGTGCAAAACAATGTCCAGCCAAATGTAGCGGTGAGTGAGAATCGTTTGCCTTCGGCAGCTTCATAGTCCAAACCCGCCCAAGTTCCATTATCACCACTCTCTACTTTTATTGCTTGTATGCGTCACATCAACCCCTGATCTCATCTCTGTTCAATTCTCCGGCTCTGCCTCACCCCTCTGCTCTCTTACATCCAATCGCCGTCAGATTCCGATGGCGCTTGAACCCGCCCTCGTAGATCATCTCCAGTTTCAATCGGCGCTTTTCCTAAACGCGCAAAGCCCACACAGTCACGAAGCTGGACATTCTCAGCTTCACGATCCCATCGCCTCCACCCCTGGCCATCCCCAATACACCTGGGCCACGAATCTCACCATGTGCCAGTTACGGCCACTCTGCGGCATATTGGTATCTCCAGGACGTGCCAAATGAGGCCACGGCTGGTCAAAATTCACAGAAACAGAGATGATATGGTATTGAAGTATGTATGCTCTAAGGGTATCTGTAAGTTAAAATTGACTTCGAATCATTGCAAAAATAGCTACACTAACAAGTAAATCATCAGGAACAAAATTGGAAAAAAAAAAAAAAAAAAAAAAAGGTATTATCATCTTGAGCTATCCTTCATCTCCCCACACATCGAGCAGGTCCACCATTGCCGATCCATCTTAGTTCCACAATATCTACACAACCATGTTTGAGGTCGCTGAATCGCCTTGGCTTCCTCCAGCGCTTCCGCCCGCTGCGGCTCTGCCCTTGACCGGTTTTTTGCTGGAGGACTTTCGGTGAGATCAATCGTTGTTGGCTGACTCCTGGACCTGGGTGATCGAGATCGACGAGGTTCCGACTTTCTTGACGGACCAGCGGTCCGTTCCGAACCACAAGCGTCACAACAAAGGAACGTTGCAGGGTTCTGCAGTGTGCAAATTTTGCATGACCAGGCCTGTGGCTCCACCAGCGTATAACCATCTGGCATGCCTTGCCGGTGGTCTGTTCGAGAGCTCGAAGCCTCATTGCTCTGTAGTTTTCCGATCTCTGTATCCTTGGCCATGACCGATCCGCCGCCATTGCCCGTGGGGTTTTCTGCCGTCGGAGGTATATATGAACTACCATACTTTGCCAGCTCATCTTCCTGAACCAGTTCCCACAGAGCCTGTGCAATTGCCGCGTCGTTTGCTTCGTCCTCCTCTGCCTGTGTCTTGAATCCGTTTTGTGTTGCTGTGTCCGCAATATTCCGGATTTGAGTGTCGGTTAACCGATCTGTGGCGCATCCCCTGAGCGTCTTGTTGCGACTCTCAACAGCTTCCGCAATGACCTTGCGAATATCCTCTCCTGGTCGTGGAGCTGCTCCTCCTAGGCGTCTGCCGAAACCAGTACCACCAGAGGGTAAGTTCCGACGTTTCTCGGCAGCTTCCCTAGCTAGCCGCCGCACCTCACGTGTTGGCATCCTCCCACCTCCAAGTCGTCGCCCCTCTGAAAGGAATCCTTCTCCAGTGTATCCTTTCAGAAGAAGGCCTTGATGCTCGTCCCGAAGTTGATCCCAGAGAGCATGAAATTTCGAGTCATGGGGTCCCTGCACAATATGGGCTAGCTCGTGAAGCATTGTGTCGACGACACTTTCAATCGGTAAGAATTGATTTCGATCTCCAGGATGTCTCAAGCGAAGGCAAATCTTTCTGCCCCGGTCGACATTGAGGCCTGAGATGTCATGTTTGTTAGTCTTTAGGCCAGCAACATTTGCGTGGCTCTGAACGTACCGAGCAAGTTGGGCTGGTCAGGGAAGAATTCAGCGAGCTCCCCAACTTTCCAGCTCCGAGCTCTCATTATGGGCTTCACCATGGACGCCACTTTTCTCAGCGTATGTAGAGCTTCGTTTGCCCTTGGGAATTTTGCCAAGTGCACGTATGAAAGCACCAGCCGGTCAGGGTCAGCCATGGTTCGTAGGGTGGTATCGTAACCGTCTGCTGCGAGGATACAGTATCTGGAGCCAGCTCGTGCTCTAGAAGAGAACGGATATAATAATAACGCCGTCGCAAATCACGAAAATAGGCCTTGCAAGTATGTATTACAGTAGAAAACCAGGCGAGGAAAGAATTTAGTTCGTTGATACTTCACTTGTTCACGGACAAAACCTGACGCGGCTCATGTCAGCCACGTCAAGTGGTGGGTGCCTCAGTGAGAGAGGCGCAAGCAGATTTGAGTTGCCTCCACCAACTTCTTCTCTGGGAATGAGCCTAGAAATTTCCAACACCATCCACCACCCGATGACTAATGGTGCTCCGCGCATCACCTTGTAGGAAGTGAAGTACACCATCTGTGTTCCGAAACCAATGAGGCAAAGCTAGGTACGATCAATTTATACAGGATGGTGTATTCTATCACCCTGGATGTCTTACTTGCCGATTTCTATCAAAGATTCAATATGTACCGTTGCGGTTTCTGTGTCGTCCGCGAACTTCCTATGCACTTGAAGCCTGGATATCAAAGCACCACACACCAACAACACTCAATCACTGCTTTGCATTGAACCTTGCTTCCCTTTTTATGATTCAGTCTTGACTTCTTTTTTAGTCATATACTTGTAAACGTATTTCTAATGCCACTTATAAGTTAGTCTTCAAACTGAAGCAGCCCTCCAGAGTCTCCGCCGCTCAATGCGACTCGGGGAAATCGGAACTCAAAGATAGGCGGTCTAGAGATAGACTCAAAGACTTGGGAGGCTGTCCTCTGGATACGTGAGATTCAAAGCTAATGTGCGCACCTGCACCATGGAGTTCATGGAATGGAATCCTCAGGTACATCTCATTTCTATGTACTCGTTCATACTATGTGCACTCCTGTTCTTTGTTGCTGTTCAAACACTATCCTTGCTGCAATCTCACCTTTACGTAGGTGCTGTAACCAAGCAGCCAGTGCGTGAGCCCGACTAAACCACAATAGCCTACTTACTGAGGCTTCTTAGCCAACCCTCTCAGTCTCACATAAGAAATCATGTCACCTCCCCCTGGATTATTGCAGACCGCCTTCAGGACCTCTGCACACTCTTTAATGACATCCTCCCTCTGCTCAGCCGGGACAGTATCCAGGAGCTGAGTGGCGAACAGCCTCACCCATCCCTCTACACCCCCCTTGTCGACCATTGTCGGTCGCCACTCACGCTCAATCTTCTCTACGACAAACCCTGCCTCCTCAAGCTCGGCGGTCGTCCACCTCTCGTCTGGGAAGAACCAGGGATCAGCTGCCATAGCGGCCTTGATACCAACACGCCGGGCGACGGCCATGAGCACTGCTGCGCGCATCTCAGAGCAGTTAGACTGGCCTCCGCACTCGAAGATAAAGGTGCCTCCTGGAGCGAGCGCATCATATACACCTTTGAAGAAATCCTTTCGGGTAGCCTCCGGACGGAGGATCCAGTGCATAGCTGCATTGGAAAATACTTTCGTAAACGTTCCTTTCTGAAGCTCCGGATACATTCCAAGTTTGTTACTGTCGATAACTGTTCACGTTTCAGTTTATTTGCGTTTCTCTCTGTGGAGATTTTAAAGAAAGTGAAAACGAACCCTCGAAGGTGGTATTCTTGTCATCCTTGCACAACTGACGCGACGTCTCGATCATGGAAGCGGAACTGTCAATTCCGACCTGTGAACCTTTACCCTGGGCCAGAATCTTGGCAAATTCGGCATTCAAGATGCCATCTACACAAATTATCAGCGAAAAGGCTCGAAAAAAAGAAAAAAAGAGAGAAAAACATCACATTCGGAAGGATCAGGAGCAACATACCTCCGCAGCCAATGTCCAGCAGTACATCGTCCTTCTGAAGGTCCAGCCACTGGACGACCTTTCCAGCAAGCTTGGGGACGAATGATGCCACATTTTGATATGCCTAGAGCGTGGTGTAAGTCAAAAGAGGCTAGCTCCAGTTTGATGTTGTGGTGGCACATATTGAGGACGTACAGATGAGGTCCAGTTGTCTTTCTGGGCAGCCATGATTGCACACTTTGGGTTCTTGAAGTCACTGTTTGTTTTTTTCTTCTGTTTATTGATCAAAAATTGGTGGAAATTTGCTAGATTTTATACTTTGAAATTTGCATCATCTGAGCTAGGTAGTTTTGCTTGACTTATAACATGAGGGGAAGCTTCTGCTCAAAGCCATGCCGAGATCGGAGGGTCGGTCTCAGGACTTCAACTGCGGATTTGAAGACCCCCGACGGCATTATTGTCTTCTTGGATATGATTTGCCAACAAACGCAACCAGTTATTTCGGCATCGGAGGTTTTGACGAAACCTGAATTATTTATGTCAATCTCCGCCCTTTCAAACCCCTGATTGCATCGAGGTGGGAGGGTACAATCGGCTCTAGTTCAATGATGCAGTAGTAGTGCGATACCTCAGTCGTCAGCAGGGCACCTGAGGTAGGCAGGTACCTATGTGATATGTGGCTGAGATGCAACACTGGTCAATATTTTATAAACTTGCTATGTCCGGTTCCGATGTTGTGAATAAACTGTTTGGAGTGCCTAACTCATCTGGTTGCTGATGAAATCATTTCAGAGTGATCTCAGCTAGTCAATCTCCAAGATCGGGAACTTATCATCACCGAGAGCATCCTCCACCTGCCCCATTATCGCCAATACCTTCTCTTCCTCAAGACGCCGCCCTACAACTTGCACGCCTACAGGAAGCCCATGCATAGCATTTGCGTCATATAACTTGTATGCCCCTTGGGCTACCCCATTTAGCCTACTCAGCTGGAAATCACTGGGCAGTTGGTCCTTTGCTTTGTCCACGTGTGTAACCGGCAGGACTCCAGCCGTGTAGTCGAGCTAGAGCGGAATCAGTAACGTAATTTGCATGAAAGAACCGGAACTGAATGCGAATCAACTTACCAAGTTGAAGAGAAAGGTGTATCCACAGCTGCTCACAGCATCATGCATTCCCTTGTGAGGAACCGCCGGAGTTGCGTTGGGCGGAGTGATAAGACAATCAATGTCTGCTGAGTCCCACCAGTCGAACCATTTCCGTTTGTACAGCTCACGCTTTGCATTAAGCTGCCAAATCTGATACCCTGCCTGGGGGTACCAAGTCCTCAGAAGGCCAGCCCATATGGGATCCCGTCGGACGTACTTTACCCAGAGATAGTGGAGGTACTTGATGGGGCGTGGTAGTTTCATGTACCATCTCAGCTGAGCCACACCACGATCATTCCATTCACCCCAGCGCAGAGAAGACATGGCTGTGTCGAGCCCGTCAGTGTTGAGTAAGAGTGATGCCAGGTACAAACCTTCGTAGGGAGATGGGGGATCAATCTCAACAATATCATGTCCTGCCTTCCGAAGAGCAGCTTCCGTGATTTCCAATGCTCGCTTACACGCCGGGCTTGGATCAACCACACCATCGGTGCGCAAGATCCCGATACGTAGGGTCTTTTTGGAGTAGTCATCCTCGACCTCAAATCTCCAAGGGATAGGGTGGCAGGAGTAGTCATACGTCCAGGGCTTCATCTGGATAAATGACCTGGTAAAGTATGTCAAGTCGTTCAAAGTCCGAGCCATAGGACTATAGACTGCAGGAACACCATCCTCGCCGGGCATGCTGGTGTGCATTCCTGTCTTGAGCCACCGGCCAGTAGAACACTTGAGAGAGTAAATTCCAGAGAAATGGGCTGGACACCTAACGCTACCTGCGACATCACTACCAATGCCAATTCTCCCACCAAGAGCTAATAGAGCGCCTTCGCCTCCCGTAGATCCACCCGGGGTGTAATTGGCATTGTAAGGGTTAGTACTCTGGCCCCAGACATCATTGGATGACTCGAAGCTCAATAAGGTAATGGGCACGTTTGTCTTGACGTAGGGAATAGCGCCAGCATCCTTGAGTAGCCTTGTTGTATTCCCATCGTTTGGCAGAGCATTGCCGATGTTAACACTTACTCCAACTGAGCTATCATACCCAGCTACATCAACGGTGTCCTTTAAGCTCACCGGGATACCTGCCAGTGGTCCTTTGAGATTGATGGATCCATCAGCAAGCCATTTTTCGGCATCAGAGATCATGACTTCTGTGAGACAGTTGGTCTTGGCGTGCGCCTTCAGGGCCACTTTCCCATAAGCGCTCAGATACTCGACTGCCTTGCTCGGATCTTCATGGACATCTTGAACGAGTTCTTCTATAGATGCATCGATGATGTCTCGGTCTAAGACGCTAAAAGGGCCATGGTAGGATGAAAGCGCTTTGATCCTTGCAGCACGCTGATCTTGCTTAAAACGACTTGTGTATCATTAGTTGGAAGTGAAGTTAAGACACACACGGGCTTTTGTGAGAGAGTATGTACCAGTCACGGCGGTGTTGAAGATATTCTAAGAGGAACATAGCGACAAGATGGGTCCGTAATTGGAAGCAGACGAGAACATACAGATCACAAAATAGCAAAAGAAAAGAAATCAGTGAAGAGGAAAGGATGATATTATAAGTGGTTCATTGTGCAGCTGGTAATAAAGCAGAGGTATTCCCGGTCACGGGGTCCGACATACAAGAGACGCCTCCGGGTGATGCCGGTGGGTCCGCTGATAGCCGTCGGGGTGTCATTCCGGCCCCAACTCTTGATTCTAACGGAGTTTGTCAAGTTATCGGCCCCTTCAGCTACGATTTCCAAAGGTTGAGAAAGGGTGATCGAATTAATGATGGCTGCTTCATATTGAATGCAAATATACTCAGAGCCAGTTATGTATACACACCAAACTTGGAGTTTAGGAGGCTTCTCTTGTGATCTCGTGATCAGGTTCTAGGAGAGAATTATGGCTTATCAATCCTCCACTTTATATATGCGGGGAAGCCAACACTGGGCGTCGATCCCCAGAAGTTCAAAATTTGGGGGGGGGGGGGGGGGCGGCTGATTCGAGATGGAGCAAAGAATGAATTCTTGGGCACCTGGATAATTTGAGAGCAATGCCGTACTTTGCGAATTATGTCTTCCTCACCTCGCATAAAAGCTTGCGGTCTATGCAATCCCTACATATGCAAGGGAGAGTCAAGTTCGGCGTTTCGCCCATTGCCTTGCAGCATGGTCGTTCGTCATCTGAGCACATCACCATTGGCCTAAAGTGTAGTTCTCCAGGGATGCAAGCTCCCGATTCGTTTGGGAGCCATTATTGTAACACGTACCTGCATACCTCGGATACTTGTGAATGTGTTTACTAGTAGCACTCATGTTGTGAGATACGGCTAAAGTACAAGAAGTACAAAAAGAAAAAAATAGGATCAGAATACGAGCAAGAAAATACCTCGGTTGTAAGGCTGGAATCATGGAATCATGGAATCATGGAATCATGGGGAATTGATAGGCCTAATGAATAATAATCCGGGTACCTAACCTAGGGTAAGGCACCTTGGATAGAGGTTCGACAAATCAGTAAGCTCCGATAGTTCAGACACAGCAGCGAAGTGAAGCTAGCCGGGCTACTCCCTAGTTAAACGGGAAGCACAGTATGGGACGACCAAGTAAAACCGCCATTGTTCGCTGAGGGAGGTATGTGCAGGCTGAGAGGACGGCGGCATTTTCACTGTTAACTTTATCCCAATGCACTGTCGGGTGTTTTATGAAGTCCTCTGTTCTATTCTGAAAAAAAAAATTTAAAAAATTTTATACCTCCCAGCCACGCTGGCGTTGCATAAGCCCCGTCCTGACCCGTTCTGGAAGTAGGAGTACATCAGAGACATTTGACGACCTTGGTGAAGTGAGCAAGTGGATAGGTTAGAGGCGCCTTAGGTAGGGAGCTAGTGGTCAATGAAGCGGTCAGATAACCAACCGCCTGAATAGTTGACACACAGAACTCTGCATGGGTTCGTCTTGATTATGCGCGTAAAAAAATTTGCGTCGTCTTCGGTTTTCAATGAAAAATGGTATTTAAATAATAATTTTTTTTTTTAAATTTATTGAATGTCTATTTTGCGCCGCTAGGAAACTTGCATTTCATGCCATAATTTTCCCCTCCATTGCCCTACTCCTCTCCTCCCTTTCAGTAACCCGTTTTTTTTCGCATGACCGTTATCACAACTCAAAGATCGAAGAAACTTGGAGCTTGGTCTCCACACAAGCAAACCTTTGGTGGGCCCGTGCACCTGACTGCGCGAACTCGGCTTCTCCACCATCCACCACCACCATGAAACTCCAAGAATCGTCATATGGGGCCTAACTCAGCTTTCTTCTTTTCCCTTCATCCACAACCGCCATCATGTCGGGAGTTGAGCAGCAGATTATGGACGCGGTAACTAGCATGGCTTCTCTATCTCTGCGATATTCATGGCTAATCCAGGCTCACACTAGCTGTCCACCGCCAACGTGCATTTCCGCCGTTACACCGAGGATGCTGCCCAGTTCATTGACTTGAACGTCGATCGGGCCGTCGACGTCGTTCGGGAGACTCTTGCAAAGGTGGAATGGATACCGGAACCCATGAGGCCTACGCCTCCTGCCAAGGCTCCGGAAGTGATTGTGGCCATGTCCAAGTTTGAGACGGTTCAGGATTGGGTGGCTAGGAATAAAATTTTGACGGGTGTCGTCGTTCTCACATTTGGCACCGTTGCTTACAAGGGTTATATGGCAAGCCGCTCTTGCAAGAAGACGAGGAGAGCAAAGAGGGCCAAGAACGGCGGCCGCACAGAGGTCGTGGTGATTGCTGGATCTCCAACGTTGCCCCTGACCAAGTCTTTGTCCTTGGACATGGAAAGACGGGGCTTCATTGTCTTCGTCGTCTGCAACGCTGCTGAGGATGAATCTTTGGTCAGCGCCCTTGCAAGACCGGACATCCGACCACTTAGTATTGATACCACCGACGTAAGTTTTCATCTTGCCCAATTCATGGTCAAGGTTTTTCTCGGTGTGTGCGCACGTATTGACATTTCTACCCAGCCTCCCAGCGCCGGCTCCGCCATCGAGCGATTTGCTCAATATCTCCAATCTCCACAGACTCCTGGCCCTAAATTGAAGCCAAACCAACTGACATTGAAGTCCGTCATCCTCATTCCCAGCCTTCACTACCAGACATCACCAATCGCCACTATCCCCCCCTCGAGCTTCGCCAACCTCTTTTATACCCACCTTCTCCAGCCAATCCTCACCATCCAGGCGTTTTTGCCGCTTCTCACGTCTCGTTTGAATCCCATTGGTGAAAAATGGATTCCCCCCAAGGTTCTTGTCTTCACACCTTCCATCATCTCGTCCATTAATCCTCCATTCCATGCTCCCGAGGCGACCGTCTGCTCCGCACTCTCAGCCTTCACTGAAGTCCTGACTGCTGAACTTCGTCCCCTTGAGATACCCGTTACTCATATGCAACTCGGTACATTTGACTTCTCTAGCTTTGTGCCTGCCCGAGGCCCCCAGGCTCTTCTCACCGCCGGAAACCCAGAAGACACTCTTGTCTGGCCTGAGGATGCCCGTCACATATACGGCCGAAACTTCGTTGCTCAGACAAGCTCAGCCATCTCCGGAGGCCGAATTCGTGGGCTTCGTGGTAGCTCCCTACGTCGCCTCCACAACACGGTCTTTGACGTTATCGACGGTTCCATCATCTCCGACACCGTGCGAGTTGGCTTGGGCGCCAGCGTCTACGGCTTCGTGGGTCGGTGGGCTCCAAGAGGCCTTGTTTCCTGGATGATGGGCATCCGCAAGGTAGATGAGCTGTCCACTTGGAAGACGAGCTCATACGAAGGGTCGGAACGGGCGGAAAGCGAAAATGGTGAGGAATCTCACGAGTTTGTCGCAGTCCCATCAGAGGCTAATGTCTGGAACTCTGAAGTTGGAGGACCCTCCACATGGACACCTCAAAAGTCCGAGTCCTCCTAAGCTATGAGAGTGGCACGAACATTTTAACGACCTTTTTTTTTTTCCTCCTCAGCTTTGTAAAACGACAGTATATGATGGGTCACGTAAAAGAACCACTCTGTTGATAGATGCCGTCACGACTCTACTTTTGACTAAAAAAACGCCATTCACATTTTCAAATTTCGCTCATTGTCTTGATTTGTCCTTTACCTTCTATCTTGAAGGGAGGGAACTCTTTTTGCATTTCGAAGCAAATTCCAGTATTGTTTTTTTCCCATGCAAAGGTCCATGAGGGGTATCAAATCATAATCTAAAATACAGGCCTCGTAAATGATCAAGGGGTTTTTGGCCTTCTTACGTAGGCTCGTTTTGGTAATCCTTTTTTTCACGAGATCTAATGACCTCCTCTCCCACGGAAGCGTCTACCACCGCCTCCTCGCCACTTCCCGCCTCTTCCATGCCTTCCATGCCGGCCGTCGTCTCTATCTCTGGGCATGTCCCTGGAGCGATCTTGGTCTTCATCCTTGGGGAACTCCGTCCGCGTTTCCTCCTCCTTCTCCTCAGACTTGAGTGTAGGCTTCTCCAAATCCTTGGACCATTTGGGGTGTGCGTCTTTGCATTCCGGACCGTCAGGACAGAATCCGGCGAGGTAAAAGACGCATAGCTTGCGGCGGACGTGCTTCTTGGAACAGTTTGGTCCCAGAGGGCAGAATCCCATATCGTAGTGTGGGCAGGGAGGCAGGCGACTTTGGGGGTCGATGTGCAGGTATAAACACTCGTCGCCGTTTGAACAGTAGCCATTGCGCATGAAGAAGTTGCATTCGGGCATCTTTCGCAAGTTGTACTCGTGAAGAAACTCGCAGTGCTCGCCCTTCTTGCATAGACCACGCAGCCAATGCTTGCAGACAAGTGAATTCAGTCCTCCGGTTGGCTGCGCGGTCTTCGCGTCGGAGACGTGTCGCTCAGTACAACGAGTGCCGTTGGGGCAGTGGCCGGTCTGAAAAGCCTTGCATATCGGACGATCGGGTGAGAGGCCGACTTGGTAGGTTTGTCGGAGGAAGGGAGAGAAAGCGAAGTTATAGGGGGTCGCGGAGTGATTGAGGATGATATCGACGGGTGATTCAGTGGCGGTAGCCATTGTGGGCGAGGAAGTTATGGCCAAATTGGCCAGATAGAATGATAGTTGATAGTAACTCTTTCTTTGATAACACTTCAAGCTGGTCGGGATAGCAAAAGCAGGGTGCGGCGTTGACTGTGATTTTCCCGTGTTGTGATGTTGATACAACGACTTCCAAATCTGAAAAAGGCTTCGATAGGTGATTTTCAGGATACGGACTGGATAGGCTCAGAGGGGAGCTTGGGGCATGTGACGTTGGCTGACCATTAGCTTGGGGGGGGGCAAGTTTGTCAGCTCCATTTGCTTCTAGCAAGGACACAGTACAAATAAAATGTATACTGTATATAGGTTCACCTTCCTCTGCAGTGTCGCTGAGTTGTGTACTCCGTACCTTGCTACCCAAATAAGGTTAGTCAGCTTTCTGTGTATAAGAGATAGAACTCGCAGCAAAAATCATGAGAATCCCGATAAAAGACACAAAACAGTCTTGATAGAATCTGTAAAGTGTCATTACCTACCGTGCATCCGTGGCTCTTGGCACCTACCTATGATTTCGCTAAAGTTCCCCCGAAGCACAGAGCAGCCATGTCACAGAAGAACAGAAGAACGGCCGAAGGATCATCACGGCTTGCAACACAGGCAGCCATATAGGAGAAGCAGTATCACTGCTTCCTGCCTCACCTAGGTGGTAGAAGATGCTGGGGACAAGGTTTCAGATCCTCGCGAAAATTTTCACCGAGAATATTCACAGCTTTGGCTCATCAAAGCATCTCTTTTCGCCTTTGCTGTGCTCAGTTTGGCCAGCTCCCAAGCCGAGTCAGTGCTGTGCCTCTGTCGGGGACAAAACTCCGGTATGCCTAAGCCTTCCCTGAGCCATCATCAGTTTGATGGTCAGTGCAATCCTAAGCTGAGTGTTTCACAACGAGTTTCTTCGCCACTCTCGCTTCGGCGTTTTTTCTTCCCCATATCGATGTAGCTGAGTCTGACAGCGGTTTCGCCGCAAATCCCACAGAGGCTTTATTATGACGAATTAGACCGCAGCCGGGCATGATCATCTCCAACTTCCATTCAATGACATGCTCATGGCCTGAATCTTGCGGTGAAACTCCCTTCTTGAGGCACCTGTTCGAAATGATGATTTCGAAAGACTGTGCACACGACTCGAGGATTTTCAGCCACCACGTCACAGAATGCACATACCAACTCGCTCTCCGTAGAGTGTCAAGTGGCTAAGTTCCTGAAATCCAATCAGACACCTACCTTCACATTGCTAGTTTCAGGTATCAACATTGACAAGAGCATCGGCGACCTTCCCTCCTCCCCTCCCTCCCTCCCTCCCCCGCCCGAGACAAGGAATCCTAATGGCGCATCTGTGTGTTCGCTTCAGATCCTTGCAGTCCTCGCATATTCCAGTATCCATTCGCTCATGGATCAGCATCCATTCCGGCTGGATTCCATAAATGTTTGTGCCGACCACAATCAGATATAGATCAGCAGTGTGTGTCAAAGTGGATGAGGTAAATCGGTGACTTGGTACATCTGACGGATACACTTATTCCTTGTTATCTAAGGTACTTGGAATCAAATACCAACTCCAGCGTTAGAACATGGTGGCAAGCAATACTATCGCCTTTCAAGTTGCAACATTGGTATCTATTTTCAAAACCATTGTTACGGAATTCGAGTTAAATCCCAGTTTCAGCTTCAGGAGGAGCTGCGCCATCTTGTCGTCATGAGCCGGTTCAAAATCGTCTGTCTTCTGCCTGCTCGCTGAGCGTAAATTCTCGATGTTTTCTGGCAATATTGGTGAGTACCAGTAATAGCCTCTGTCCGTTTTGACTTTGCTACGAAATGGTATCCAAAAGAGGGAGGGAGGGAGGGAGGGGGGAACGATAGTCAACGGGAAGCGAGTGGAGCTTGATTTTCAATGGCCCTGGAGGAGGCCTACCTCAGCTATGCCCTGACAGTGTATGAAACCACTTTATCGAGCATATTAGCCCGACGGCAATGGTTATGACCCGAACTCATCCTGGAGGAAGATAACCTGCGAACTTCTGATCATGAGCAACAGATGCCGTAATTTCGGCTGGAGTGTATCTGCCCCACAGGATCAGAAATCTGTGTTCCTTTCGTGTCGACAAGGCTGCTTTCTGTCGCCACTGACAATTCAAAACGAGCGTTGGTCAATAATACACTGGTGGCGCATCCGCCAGATACTATTGGCATAAAGTGATTATCGCAATTGAATGATAGTCTTCGTCCTACACCACACGTTACAAAAGACAACAATAGCGTCACACGATGATATGTTTATACACATTTCAACCATTAGCGTGTTTGGCTTTTAAGCCTCGCAGACTATTTTAAATATACTCACAATCCTCACAAGGCAAAACCACCATAGTGTCGGATCTCTCGATCTGACTGATCGGGTTAAACAGATCGAAAATCGGGTCGCCTACTAAGCGACCAGGGTTTACCAGAAATTAGAACCAACCATGTCTCTAGTCATTACCTCTCACAGGTGATCGGTCTCACGTGCTCGTTGATTTGCCGATTATCTCAAGATCATGAAAGTCGAACTTACCTGGCCCTCGGCTTCGTCCTGGCAGGTGCCTTTGCCAGGGTGTTAACAACCCCCTTCTGAAATCTCGTGATCATCACGTCCTCGGCCAACGCATAAAGGAGAGGCCAACAGATGTCAGTCCACATAATAATATTATCACATTGCCAAGTCCTGGCTCTTTTGCCATTACGACCAGATGGAACTTCCCTTCCTCCCCCCCCGGCTCAACTTCTTAACATAGCAGAATGATGAGAACGGTAATAAGGAAATGGCCATGTAACATCGCCTACAATTACAGCATTGAAACAGTCAGCCACGGCTCTGGGCTCCCCTGCTATAGCGGCAACTTCTGCCCGCGTTCCGAGTTGTTTGAAACGAGAACTACAAGCATGGGAATGGTTGCCATAGACAGACCAGGCCTGCAAAGGCTGAGTGCATTGAAGACTTTGCTCCAAGTAAAGGTTTTGCTTTTAACCCATAAGCAGTGAATGAGTGGCTTGCATCCAATTATCTTTCTGACTTCATCTTCAGCTTCACTAGGGGAGGAGAAAAAAAAAAGCAAAAGGAGAGTTATGAGTGCCAGCGTGGCATGCATCAACAACGGCGTGTGTAGTACGTACTTTGAACGAGGTGCGCTACTTGATCTACCGAGACACATACATAACATTCCTCCGTCAAGCTTGCCAATAATTGCGGCCCCGATCCTGATTCAGTCAGTCTCTCAAGACACTAACAATCCTTCATGGTCAACTCACTATGCAAGGGCCGATTAGGTCCACGACTCCCGAATGTCGACAAAGTGGAGGGATGTCCTACCAGGTTGCCATGTGGAGGAGGAGGTCACGCCAGAATGGCTTGGGGAGATGAGCTGCCAGCACCAAACCTTACGTATTCGTCTAACACGGTTTATCCTAGTGGTTGGTCTCAAGCTTACATTCAAGATGACCGTCCACAACCGTGATGGAGGTGGGTCAGGAAACTTGGTTTTACACTGAAAAGCTGCCTCGTTTCGGGGATGGCGAGGACCTGAGCTTGAAAACCTCTCGGCTTCTGAAGGTGATGCAAATTTCTTTGCGAGGTTTTTTAGCGTCAGGTCCTGGTCCTGGCACGACTTTGGGCTGTAAGGGCCGCCGGGGAAAGTTGCGAGGAGCCGTCTCCCTCCACTGAATATTGAGCTGACATCCCTGCCAGGTTTTGATTATGGAACTTACCTCACCACTTAGTGCGTTCCAAATGTCCGTTGACCTTCCAGAACTTCCATGGATGGAGGGGGAGCCGCACGGGCACACCTTTGGAAGCTCTTATCGGAAGCCAGTTTTGGTTGTTTCTGAATTGCAAAGAAAACCCCACCACCCTGGCAGAACCCCATCCGCCTTCTTTCTTCTGCATGATACGGGACTGGGCTATAACATGAGACCGGCCTGTCTCTGAGTCAAAAGGCGTAACCTGCACAATGCGGTCTCGGTGTCGAATATGAAGACCGGAAAGGGTTCGTGAATCGATGGTGATGCCGATTCGGAATATACCGTTCTGTAGCGGCTGACACCGTTTCATCTCGGAAGTGCCACCTTTGATTGAGCCTTGCAGAATTCCCTGCTCTGATCCTGCGGCGACCTCGGACGGACAAAGCCGAGCCTGGTCAACCTTTGCAGTGATCGGTGTGTTGCAAAGACCTCCTCGCCTCGAGCTACTATGGAGCACTATATCCAGTGGTACGTACTTGACGTATGTTCAACCTCGGTGTCTTATATACGACCATGACGCACGAGCATCTATGAGGTGCGTCCTCCTTAGTAGTCGCCATGCTTCGTAACGACAGCTGCATGCCCTAATAGGCACACGCTCAGTCCCCCTAGAATGGAACAGCGCGTGTCCCTTTATGGCCGGGTGTGTCGAAGAACACGGGTGTACGTGTCTTGTTTTGTTGGCCTGTCATCCGTTTCAAGTTTTCTTTTTTTTTTTCCTCTCTTCTATTGACAAGGACCATCATAGAGGCGCGGCACGGAACGAATTTGATTTTCAACCCACTTGTAGGGTAATATCGACAATTCCTGGCCTCATGTCACGAAAATGCTTTTTTCTGGTTGTCCGGAACCCTCGTCACTCTCTTGTGTGAGTATACCAGGGCGATGAGACACCACACACATGATTTATTTGTCAAGTGCGCACTGCACTGCGTGCGGCCAGGCACCACCCCCCCCCCCCCCCCCCCCTCCCTCCCCTTCTCTCTCCTAATTCACATTTAGCATTATGAAGCACTCCCAAATTATTAGGGTGGCCCCAGCATCTTGAAGTGGACAAATCATAGCAGTCGACGCGGCTCCGAAGGGGAGCTTTTGCCCATGACCGAATTTGGACTCTTTATGCAGCTCTATCATATCCCAACACACCCATAATTGAGAATCTCATCATCCACACAGTAGCCAAGGTACCATGCTGTACTTGACGGCTCCCCGCAATTATGTCATGCATCATGGTTTTGTTGTACCCTGGACCCTCCGTAATTTTGAAAGACTGATCCCTGCTCCACCACCAGAAACATGCCGGAGGAAGAGCCAGCCAGTTGGCCTCCATAGGACTAAAGTCAAGGTCCTCCTGTCACCATGCTTCTGCTGCAGGGTGCTGGCTTAGAGAATCCGTATATAGATCACCGAAGCCCAGGACATTCCTCTCATGCAATACTAAAATTCGCCCTGCCACTCTTGTTGACCAAATACCCAGTTGTCCCTTCTGATCGCTCTCTTCCTTGGATCCCTCCAGTTAATGCTTGATGGGTGGATGAGGTATGCCGTGTACAAAAGTGCTCATGTCCGCTCTCAACTACAACTACACCAATTGCTTACTGTCATTTTCATTCCGAGCACTTCGATTTCCCTCCTAGCTCTCTAATTGTTCTGATCTCTTCTTCTTTTTCTCTCCTCCTCACTTTCAACACATTCTCTCTTCCACATTCGCTAAAATGAGTCCTCCGCGCAAGTCACGGATCAACAACAATGTTATGTTTACAAATGCCGTGTATTTTCCCAACTTTCGAATATACCAGGGAGATACGCCTGGAATGCTCAATTATAGCTGCATCAATCACGTTTATTACGCATATGCCAGCGTATCAGCAGATGGCGGTGTCTTCGTGAGTTTCACTCCACAATTTTCCGACTACCTGCCTAGGTAGGCCAAAGATCTATTCGCAATAGGCTCAGATCGACATGGCAAGATTTGTCAACGCTAACTCGGGTTCACTTTCCTTAGCTGAGCGATGAGTGGGCAGATGCTGGAGCTCCTGTGGATGGCGTCCAAGGCGGGCTGGGTTCCCTGATGCACCTCAAGCAGAAGCATCCTCATCTCCGGGTTGTACTTTCTATCGGAGGAGGCAACTCTGCAGAGATATACCCCATTGTAGCATCAAACACACTGCTGCGAGATAACTTTGCCCGGTCGGCCCATGGGCTTGTTGAGGCATCAGGCCTGGATGGAATTGACAGTGAGTGGCTGCTGTGCAAGACAAAATTCCTGTTTGTGGGTAGTATCTAAACTGACAACTCAAAAAAGTTGCGTGGGAGTATCCCTGTGATGCTAAAACAGGATACGACTTTCTCGCTCTTCTGGCTGCCGTCCGGATTCATATGCCTGAGGATCATTACGTGCTCACTGCTGCCCTGCCAGCAACCAAGTCCGTTTTGCAGTTTATCGATTTGGCAGGCATATCCGAGTATCTGGACTTTGTGAACCTGATGGCGTACGATTTTTTCGGGGACTGGACACCCAAGAGCGGCCACCATGCCCAGCTCTACGCCGTGAACAAAGATGAGACATCCGGGTCCTCGGGGGTATCGTACCTTACATCCCACGGCCTCCCAGCTCACAAAATTCTCCTCGGCATCCCGACGTATGGACGGAGTTTCCTCAATGCCGCCGGGCCGGGCCACAAATTTCGCGGCGGCGGCGGCCAGGACGGGACCTTTGAGTACAACCAGCTTCCTCGCAAAGGATGCAAAGAAGTGGTCGACAAGCGCCACGTCGCGGCGCAGTGCGTGGGAGCCGATGGTGGTTTCGTTACATATGACAACCAGGACACCGTCAAAATCAAGGCTGGTTTCTGTAAACAGAAGTCCCTAGGAGTAAGTGATATGCAGTTGGTTCTTGTCATGGGATTTTGGGGGGATGGTGTGGCCCAGCCTCCTTGAGGAGACAATGAAGCTGGCTCAACTATACACTCCTGATTTCTTTTCTCCACCCACGCGTCAAGATGCAAGGTGTTTGCGTTATTCCCAACTTGGTTTGCTGACGAACTACCATAGGGCCTTTTTTATTGGAATGCACCAGCAGACTCCAAAGATAAGTCGAGAAGCTTGATTGCGGCTGGATTCCGCGCGCTGCACTCTTCCTAAATACGACAGCGATAACATAGCATGACTTGTCACCAATTTTGTCGTCTATTGTTTTTATACATTGCGAATCATATGGCCAAGACTTGTGGCCTCCAGGTTGCGAAAGGGGGAACACAAAAAAAAAGGAGACTACTAGATGGGTACAGGCATGGCGTTTCTTCTTTGGGCCCAATGATGTGAGAGGTCAGCATTTCTCGGCGTTGATTTGTTTATTTCTTATTTTTTGATGTCTTCTCCTCGGTTGGGTCTTTCTTTGGCTGGTTGGATGGAAAGGATTCCTCCCGCTGTGATGTAACAGCATCAGCCCCGGGATACGCGGCGGGTATCCGCTTGATGAATGGGAAAAAGGGCAAAAAGGTAAAAAAGGCAAAGGGGATATTAAAATGTTTCTCTCTCATCTCAGTTTTGTTTTATTGGCTTTCCTTTCCTTCTCTCTTTCTTTCTTGCTTTTTCTTTTCTTTCATTTTGTTTTAGATTTCGAATACTCAATAGACGGGACCGGCGTTTATATGGCTGTAAAGGAACCTTCAAATCGGCTTCGTTGGAGTGTCATCTGGGGGTAATTCGGAGGCAGGCTTGCCCTCATTGATTGTAACTATACCTTACAGACTCTCATTTTTCTTCTTTCTTTTCTTTTTACTTACGCCTTAGGCTATGCTTAAGTCTGCATCCTATTTTGATCCCACCTTTTCTATGAAACCTTTACCCACCATCTCGATGCATTGGTTGGTGGGCGAGACTCACCTGCCTGGCTTTCGCCATGACATTGCATCACTAGGTCCAGTTGTGGCGCGGGACATGATGGACGACCGGCGTAGGCCACAGACCGGCCGCCGTGCCCTAGGCAGTCGGCCTGCACAGCAGCCCGTTCCCCTCCAATCCCGAACGACAATGCACCGGGACTGTGATGGCTCCCGTGGTTGGTGATATCGGATGGGTTGTCGCGGTAGCCTGCGTTAGATCGGCCACCCGCAGCAAAAACAAAGCTGGCACTTTGGTTGGATATGCTTGCGGCAGAGGAGCGCTCTAACGTCGTATTGATACACCGTCTTATGAAATTGCATGTCGTCTTCCGGTGACTAGGCTGCAGCGCGGCCCCCCCTCCCCCCCTTCCTTGCTTCCCCCCACGAGAAACACATGCAAGGTGACAGCCCAGGGCGAAACGGATTTGGTTGATCGATCCTCTAGCCCACTTGCTGTCTGCCTTTCCTTTCCAAGTTGGGACTCCCGGTGGCCGGCTGCTGAATGGGTGGAGTCCGGGGCGCGCGACAGTGGCTTCGGCATTCCTTCAGAAAGTCCAACTAAAGACTGCAGGATGACTTCCTGGTGATCTCGTTGTTACTGTGCCTTTCTAATCTGCTGATTTGAAGTTTGTAACGGCCGGTACTTGCAAGTACTGTTCGCACAGTACCTCACAAAAATTGAAACTAATTGTGGGTATTTACTGTATGTAACTACCATCCTGGTTAGAATGCTCGATGCAGCTGAAGCATGGCTCCGAAGAGAGAGAGAGATTCATGATTGAATTGAGATGATTTGATGGATGACAAGGCCCTGAAGCTGAAGCTGTCACATGTCTGGTCACGATACAAGCATCTTCCATAACAGGCATGAAGGCTGCATGGAGCATGGAGTACCGGCTCCACGTGGCGATAAGATAAGACCCAGGCTTCTTCCGTCATCTCTACTTTGACCTACAGCCGGAGCTCTCCAGAAAGTAAATACACAACCATCTCATTTCATCAAGAAGCTTCATAGTTCCATCAGATTACTACAGTACAGGCGATTCAACTTCAGCTTTGGGAATAGTCGTCGTTCCCCCTCGAAAATGCTCTCGGAGCGGCAATTGTCGCCTCCCTCAGTCCGCGTCACCTGCCCATCCATTGCGCTCCATCACGATGCCCGGAACCGATCGGGAGCCATCTCCGCCTACGGTGGCCACAGAGCCATCATCGGAGCTTCTCCATCAAGATGACAATACCCCAGAGGAGGCTCTGCCGTCAGAGCGGTTGCCACCATTCGAGCCGATCTTTACCCTCCTGACAAACACCACAACCAACACGACCATCCACCCGCAGATCCACTACATCTTCTCTGATGACGACCCTTCCATCCTCGCCGCAGCTGCAGCAGCAGACCCGACTTCACACCGCGCACTCGTCGTGGACCTTGAGCCTGGGTCTGAGGGCAGCTCGAACCGATGGTCCGTATCGTGGGCCTCCAGCTTGAGCCCAGACTTTGCCGTGACAGGGTCCAGCATTACCCTGCAGCAAAGCGAGAGCTTCGAGGAAGCGGGTGACGACGATCGCCGGGGCGGAGGCTCACTCATGCTTCGCGTCAACGGTATCGAGCGAGAACCTGTAGAGATGCGACCTGACAGC
This sequence comes from Mariannaea sp. PMI_226, assembly GCA_024336345.1. Classification (NCBI taxonomy): domain Eukaryota; kingdom Fungi; phylum Ascomycota; class Sordariomycetes; order Hypocreales; family Nectriaceae; genus Mariannaea; species Mariannaea sp. PMI_226. The sequence continues at coordinate 849,690 of JANFOG010000005.1, forward strand.
CTGCCTAATTCCGGATCCGGCGCTTTAAATCGCGAGGATGTAGAGGGTCTAGCTGAGGACTTCAGGCGGAGGATGGGAGTTCTGAAGAAGGTTGTGGATGAGGGAGAGAAGAGACGGAACCTGTTGCAGCAACAGCAACAGCAACAGCAGGTTGAAGAAGATGATGTGGCTGTGGAGGGCGATGACGAGAGTGAGAAAGAGAAGGATCAGGATGAGGTAGCAACCAAGACGGACGATTGAGGCTGGTAAAATATCTTTTGAAACCAGCATTACACTCCCTCCACTCGAAAGGCAACAATTTCCAGAGCCTGCTCTCTACTCTTGACTGGTAAGCCTGATCTTTGGAGATATTCCTGAAAAAGCAATGGTGATATGCGGTGACTTACACCGCAACCCAAGGCTTTTTTTCTCCCATATTTCTTCCTTAACCACGCGGCAAATGAACTTTTCTTGGGGCGACGACGACATATATGTGACTCGAAACAGGTGAGCCAGGCACTTGAAAGATTATGAACGCAATTTTAGCGTCGGACAAGCTCGGCGTATATTGGTCTGTTTTGTCTTTTGACTCTTCATTTTCTGCATGGTGGAATTGGGTTTTGGGCACTTATATCTCGTCAAAGTTTTGAATCCATCTTTGCTTAATTCTTTACCACATCATTTGTGTATATAACTTTGTGGTTCTCCTCTCAAGTATTAGACATATAAACGGTCTGTATATCACAGGTTGAGGGTTTTTTTTTTCGAATAGATAATTATTTGTTTGGCTTGTGTTCCTTGTTTGACGGCCAAGACAGCATTAAATTGCCAAGTCCAGTGTAAAGATTATAGACTTGAGACAAGAAGGGAAAACTCTCACGACTTGACAGCCAAGAGGCGAAAGTAGAATATGTGATTAAAACTCATACTATAAACGCCCCTAACTGATGCAATGAACAGGAACACCTCCAGAAGCGGAATATCGAGTTAAAGTGAAAGCCCCCCCTTGTTGTCTCCCGGCAGTATAGAGTAAAAAAAAAAAAAAGGTAAAAAGAAAACCAAGCAGCAGTTGAGGCTATGGCAGAGCGGCAGCACGCGAGCGAGATATAATCCAGGCAACGATAAGCAACAGACAAAATAAAGAAGAAATCAAACGAAAAAGCGATTGGCTGCGGTTGCCCACGCGGTCCACCTCCCCAACATGTATCCCTTTTCCCCCTTGTTTTTCGTATGTCAAGGGGTTCCAACACTTTTCTACCTCCTAGCTCAAGCCCTCCAACCCTCTCTCCCGGCATACGCTATCCCAAACAAAGAAAAACCACATGGCCATGGCTGATGTTGATTTATGTCGGAGGATTTAGTTCTCGGAAAGTCATTTCGAGACCAATTTTTGTTTTGACTAGAATGGGCTTTTTACGGCCGCGCTTGCTGAGGGAGATTCAATCGCCCACGGGCGAACCTGGTGAGAGATAGGGCTGGAATCGTCTCGTCACGGGCAGTGATCTTCTTCATCACCTCCAACGTGTTGATAGTAAGACTTCTCTTCTTGTTGTTGTTTCCTCGAACAACGAAGATGTAAATAAGGACGATAATGACGATAACGACAACAATGGCAACTAAATCGGGGTCAGAAGCTGTAATGAGATTAAAAGAAATCATGATGGGCGACATACCGCAGATACCCAGGCAGATCCACTTCTTCTTGCGAGTCTTGCGGGCGGTGTTAACGGCGACGCCAATCTCCTCGTTACCCTTGTCAAGGTTGTCCACGACCTCCTCGCCCTTCTGCTCAATCTGCATAACAGTGGCCTCCTGCTGAACAACGAGGGTATCCATGTCCTGGAACAGCTGAGCCAGCTCCACCATCTGCTGCTCAATCTTCACGAGAGCGGCATGTCGGTCCTGGACAGCACTGAGGGCAGCACGGGCGCGGCCCTGTCGGTCGCTCTGCATAAGAGCCTGGCTGAAGACCTGGCCATTAGAGGTGTCCTCGACAGCAGCACGAACTTCATCCTCAGTTGCGTCGGGGCGAACAATGCGGTACTGGCGTGCCATCTGATCCTGGGTGCGCTTGCGGAACTGAGATTCGACTTGCTGGTACTGGGTGATCGCACCCTTCAGGCGGCGGTCGACACGGCTGACTTGGGGCTTGTTCTTGGCGCTGTTAGATTCGGGGTTCGACTTGATCATGCGCACACGCTCGGTTAGGCTGCGGTAGAGAGCCATGGTATCGGAGGAGAGGGCATCTAGTTGGCGGTTGGCCTGGCTGGTGGACGAACTATCGGCGTCATCGAGAGTTCGCTGCTGGGTCATGCGAAGTTGCTCAAGGTTCTGCTCGACAGTGTCAATGCCGCGGTCGATATCACGGCACTCGTTCAGGATAGCATTAGGGTCGTGCTCGCCGCCCATGTCGCCAGCGTTGTGAGTAAGGGGGGCCATCTCATGAGAGCCTCGTAAATGTCAGTAAACTCTCAATTCCTCCAGAGCAAAGACGAAACTAAATGCCAATTCTCACCTGGGCCGTAGTTCTGAGAGTTGTAACCTTGGGAGTTGTATCCGCCATAGCTGGTATCCCGCTGGTCGTAGGGGTTCTGTCCACCGTATCTGCGACGATCCAAGTTAGTCAGGGGGTTTCTGAGTCGCGTTTCGGAACGCGACATCTGACAGGAGGCAAAACTAACCCGTACTATTGAGATGCTGTTAGCAAAAACTCGTCTTGAGAGAAGGGTTGGATTGTAGTCAAGGAGACAGTGTGATATGCGAGGAACAGAGAGGCAGAGGGCGGTCGATGTGTTAAGGATATGGCTTGTGGCTGGTTTGGGAAGGGAAGCCAAGCCATCCAACAGGTGATACTCAACTGTGTGACGACTGGGGAGGTACAGAAAGAGAATGGATAAGGACTAACACTCATCTTGGGCAACTAATTAGGTAGAGTCTTATAGAGAAAGAGAGGTCGAGTATCGTGAGAAGTTGTCCAACGGCCAAGAAATAACAATTTGACCTTGTCTGTCAGAAAGATCGAAGCTTTGATGTGGCTTCGAGTTCTAGTATCGTATTCGTCTCGGATTAGGGGGAGCCTCGTTGGACCTAAAGGGGGGAATTTCTCGTCGCACAGCAAGGAGAAAGAGACGAGGACGTAGGCAGCGAATGTCGAGGTAGAGGTAGGTGGGGGTGTAAAAGTGAAGTTTTAGAGGAGGGAGAGGGAGAAGAAGAGTAAGCTGAGTGAAGGAGAAAATGAGAGAGACGAAGACGAAAAGAGACGGGAAGGGGATCAACATGAACAGCCTCCAGACTCCAGACGAGTGAGAACTAGCGTCCACGACTGGGTTGCAAGGCGCTGCCACTGGGCGGGAAAGTGGCGGCTGGGTACGGGACTGGTACCTGGATTGCCCAGTGGAGGTTTCACACAGACAGCCTGTCCAGTGTGCTTGCGGGCAATGGCAGGGTTGGTGTCGCACTCATTATAGTGGCTGCAGCAACCCGGTCGGGCTACTGAGGGTAGAGAACCGGGCGCGCTGGGCACCATCCTGCAGAACACCTCAGGTTGAAGAAAAGTACCAGGCAAGTACACCGTCTGGCACCCCCTTGTCGAGGTGTCGCTAAATTCATTCGTCCTGGCTTTCGCAATCTCGCAAAACCCCAACCCTATTTCTCTACCAAGCTTGCCAGATCAGCATCAGTACTGTAAGAGTCGGCCAGACTCAGCAGCACCCCTGAAATGGGATTTGGACCCCAAAATTTCCCATTGAGCGACTGGCTGTCTGTGTGTCTGTGTGTCTGTGGATGGACAACCCGTTGCGTTGCCCACACTCCCGTCCTATTGACGACCCTCCATACGGAGCCCATCCATCCATATACCTGCATGGTAGCCGTCACATATTAATTATTGGGTAAGGCAGGTAGCAATCAATAATTCATATGTAATTCAATTGTCATCATCCGCCCATGCTTGCCCGTCCCTGAATGAAGCAATTCGTCGACGCATTTCAGCCCTGCCCTCTTCTTCTCGTCACAAGACCCTCATCCTCCCTAAACCTTCATGAGCTCGACTACGTACGGGGTACAAGAAGAATCGGCGCTATATTTTTTCAAAATGTTCAAATCAAACGTGCGACAGCTCCAGCTCCAGCCACTGACCTACGTACTTGCCCTACTGCGGCCATTTAGGTCTGCTAAAAAAAGCCACTGGGGCTCCATCAAGCTTGGGGGGAGAGGCGAATCAATCATGGGCTTGCCGGTACTTTGTACGAGGTACGATAGGACTTCATGCCAAGTATCTTAGTGCTGGAGCGGTCTTGTCGCGGTCCTCACCTGGGCCAATCAAGACCTATGGCTCCGCTAGTTTTCAGTCCACGTTTCATCAGGGTCCTTGCAGCTCTCAGTTCCGTCAAGTTGCTGCTTAAAAAAAAAAAAAAAAAAAAAAAAAAAAGGAAAAGGGCGGCGAGCATTAAATGCCAATGAATAAGTCGGACCACGCTTGCGAGACACAGATCATGGTCAATACAGGAATCATCTCTCCACAGCATCACATGGTGTTTTTCTTCTTCTCCTTCCGGGCATCATTCAATTTTTCCCCCGTCTCCATGTCGACATTCAAAGAGTTTCGTCAGAAATGCAGCTGCGCCACTTCAAATCGATAGATTACTGTAGGCTGACAGAGGTTTTGGCCACAAGGGAGATGCAAGAAAGCCTCGTATGTGCGCTAGCCTTCTCAGCTTCTGTAGCGCCATCCGATACACGGAAACTGCCTGCGTTGGACCGTTCATGTATTTCACATATCTTAGTAATATACGGAGTAGGTATTATGTAGTTCGTGTGCCTTGCCTTCTGGTCAGCAAACACACCGCTACACCACCGCACACATGATAACACATTTCCCCAATTACTTACTGCCTTGGGCTTGTCAGCAAGAGGGAAAAAAACAATTGCTTCGGGCTCCAAATCAATAAACCAGGGTCTCGAACAACAAGCTTCTTAACGTGGGTCGGGTGGGAACCGTTACAGTCTCAAGTGGAGAAGCCACTCGCCAGGATCGCAATACATATTGGTGTCTCAGAACATGTCCCAACCCATGTTTGATGATCGCCGACATAGCGGCTTGTGTATGAAATGTCTTGACCAAAGCTGGAATGTTTTCCGTTGGCCAAGATTACATCTTCGAAATTAATCTTCTATCTAGTTACCATCCAGATTGCTACGTATGAGAACGAATATTATCCACCCTCATCGCTGATGTGCAATGGTCGTCTATTCACATTTGTCAACAGATTCGCAACTCGTCAATTTCTAGCTTGCCACCTCACCACCTTAAATTGGAATAAGCTGACGCTCCACAGAAAGCACAGCCTATTTTACTGCATTGCAACCAACCGTTGCCTCATTGCCTTTAGCCTCCACGGAGTAGTTTCGGTTCTGGTCCTCGCTTCATGTTTTCGTTGCGACTTTCTCTTTCGGATGCGATTTCGCCTCTGCATCATCATCATGGCTGTGGTTTCGGATCTTTCCAGACCAGCCTCAAACGTATAAATGGATACAAAAATAGTTTCTCAATGGAACAAAGCGTGTGCAACCTTGTCTCCGACTTTGATCTGTCCACTTACTTTGAAACCTAGACTTGGCTTTGGCCTCATGTATCGTTCTTCTGAGTATTCTACGTTCCACTGCTGTCATTATCCTCTTGACAATCATGACGTCAATCTTCGCTTTTCATCGAGGAATAAAGTCTATCATTAGTTCTCAATGGCAAAATGGCGTGCCCAGACCCCGCAAAGTCCAGTCATGGAATTAGATTCCTAGATAGACCCTATAAATGGCATAACCTTCGTAGATTTCAGCTGTAAACGTCTCTCAGTGCTCGCCCAGTCCTTCCCGTTTCCCTCATGACGTAAACCATAGTCAAAGGCATTTCAGGACTTGCGCACTTCCTCTTAACCAGGCACCTAGAACACACTCGTCTCTATCTATATTCTTCTGGTATGCATCTGGAGTGGTAATGTATTATGCCACAGCGTATGCAGACACATAGCTGACGCTCATGTCATCTGGGGAATTCACCAAATTACTACGGTCATATTGAATGACGTTGAACTTCCCTTTGCCTTTGTATCCAGGCTCCTTGCCTAGCAATTCCAATGCTGCTAACATGACCCCAATCGGGTGTCGTCCACAAACCGTATTCTTTGTCTGGCGGAGAGTAGCAAGAAATGCATCATGACTGCCACTCTCGACAGCAGTCATAGCTGCTTCATCAATCACCCGGATAGTCTCATGAATTGGCGGACCGTTTGGCCTCGGATCTCCACTTCGCAGCCTTCTCAGATCGGTTGTGCTGTTTGTAGGGGAGTATACCGAGTAAGAAAATTGTCTGTCACCCCAATGGCAAAAGTCAGAGCTGATCACAAACGCGTTCTCAGGATCTTTGATGAATGGGAGCAAGGCAGTGCCAATCTCCTTTTCATCCCGGCCATTGTTCGACCCAATCAATATCGGCACAATTGGTGGGAAATTCTCCTCCGAGCCAAATGTTTGCTCGAGGCGCAAGTACAGATACGGCATATGCATCTCAAGAGAGTGTTCTGCGATCTCATTTCTTCGAGGCATATCATCCAGCTGGGCCGCATCCTTGACCTGCTTCGCTGTATCTCGATCGATTGTCAGGTCGCCGAATGGTGTAGAGTACTTGTCAAAGGTTGTCATCGCGCCGCCCTCGAATCCGTATGTGTGTGAAGGGCCCAAAACAAAAACTCGCTTCGCCTTACTGAGATCAAGTGCCTTGTACGCCCATGCAGCACAAGCGCCTGAGAAGTCGTAGCCAGCATGGCTAACACCACAGGAATGAGTCTATTGCCATGAACCTCGGACAAAGTGTACTCACGGAGCGATCACAATTCGGGCACTTTGAATAGGCAACGAAGTCCCAGCTATGGCTTCAGGGACTTCGGCCATAAAGCTACCAAGCATGTCCTTCAGCACAACCGGGTCGGATTCGTACCAACTGCCGGCTTTGGCGGCAGGTCTAGTCGCCATGATGTCGATCTAACCCGAGTAGTTTGCTTCCTAAAAAATTAGACCAGCGCAACTCAGGGGTGAAGTGTTCATAAACGTCTCAAGAAGAAAAAAATTGAAGGTTGAACACCTTAATGGTGGTAAAGCTTCAAGCTTCCTAAGGTATGCCATCTCATGACATGACCCCGCTCTAAGGCGGGGTAGTGCCTGCCGTGCATGAAGTGATGATACATGACAGCCTAAGGTATCATTGGAACTTGGCACTCCTAAGGTACCTATCTACTGTAAAAGTTCCAGGTCAGTTGGAGACTTACCTTAGGTGCCACATGCGGCCGGGCTGGCATAGGAACTGAACAGGTGATGAATGACTAGCGCATTAATCGAAGATGGCGGGGTTGGGGTCGTTCAATGGGGCAATAAATCTCAAAGTCAACAGCAAGTGAGGGCTTCTGAGTAGCTTATTCAATGATTGCGAAAATGGAGATAAATCTATCCTAAATATATTATTCTAATGATATGCATATCGTGTGGTCCTTCCTGTGCCAAATTCACCATAGCAGACGCGTAGGGTGGTCTGAATTATCACAATACGTCTCCTTTAGCCATCTACCCACGACCCAGGCATAATCATGCTTTCTCTATCGATCAAATCCCAAAATTGATTGGCCATCCATTCAAATTCGGGAGCCCATATAATTCTCCAATCAGCAGGGCTTGGTCCAAAGATAAGGTCCAGCATTCGAATGGGAACCCAATGATTCTCGTTGTATCCTTCTTCTTGGTCCCTTCCGACCCTAAGTCCTCTTAGAGTCTCGACACCGCGGGAAATAACATTCCGGACTACGCTCCTCGAGGAATTGATTGCATCAGCGTCCAGTGCACCCCTCATATGAGTCTTAAGGAGTTGCCTTTCGTGTTGGCCGTAATCGATGAGGTCAACGCCCGCCTGCTGAAGATCGGAGACCCATTGCTGCAGAGTAAGCTGAAAGGCTGTATCCCAGTGAGTAAAAGAAATATCAGGGGAAATATAACATAGGACACCCCCAATAACAGATACAAGTGGAGTTCCTCGCCAAATAGGGACCTGGTGCGTGTCCCAGGGGGTTATCGTCTCGATGCAGTGCAAATCTTCCGGGTGAGAAACCATCACCACTTTTTGAACGAGCCTGCTCCAACCTTCATGATACTTCGGACCTTGGAGCCAGGCTCTTCTATAAGGGAGATTTACGTCTGCAAAGCGCGATCCCAGCGCGATAGCCATGGAGTGAACAAGTGATAGTCTATCATGTGTGGATGCCTGTACATCAGAGGCTGTTACCTCGTTGTTGTCTGTAAGGAGACTTAGTAACGTCGATTGGGATTTGACAATGAAGCTTCCAAGTCGAAAAGCCTCCAGGCGGTTTCGAAGAGGCCCCGGGTACCACTTTGGCAGGAACCTCTTGCGAAATGTTGTAATGAATTCGTCGCCCATGGCCCATTCTTGAAGATAGTCAAAGAGTTGCAGGACGAGATTGCTCTCTGGGTCTTCCAGATGTGAGTGGAACAGTGTTACAATCCTTTCCCAATGGTCTTCCACTGCAGTAGTTTCGTCTTGCCGGTTTGCATTGTTTGGCCAGAAAACAAACTGTGCTACGGGGCTCCTACTCAATGATTAGCGCACAATGGCTCTTTGTCTTTTCTTGGACATACTCACTCATGGGCACCTTCGACCAAACACTCTTGTAACCCAAAATTAAGCAGTAGTTGACACATTTCGTACTTTTTACTCCTTGCAGCATGCTATTACCTTAGTGACGCTCTAGGCAGATGATATAAAGGTAGACTTACATGTAAGAGTGAGGACCCATCTTCATCTCGATCGAAAGGGGACGCCTGCCGGGTTCTGAACAGCTCTAAAACGCCTGGTTTATCACCCGCTTGTACTCTTCTCATAATTTCCGATTTGTATGGAATGACATTATAAATTCTGTAGCTGTAGGTCCATCCTGCCAGACTCGGTCTAGAATCGAACTCGAATACGGACTGTGATAGCCAGCTAGGCCATTGCAGATAAGCTTTCCAGGCCCCGGTGCTTGATCTGGATGCTAAGGCAAACCGTCCTAGTTTTGATGGAGCGTAAGATCTTGTTGTATTCGGTAACATTTTCGATCGGCGGACTAATGACTTGTTCTCCGTCGCGTTTCGGCCAAGTCTCTCTTCGTCTTCACTATCTTGCTCATCACCATCGGCACACCTCTTTGTGTCTTTCATTTGTTTCAAATAAGGCATCATATCGGTCATAATCTGTTTTGATATAAGTCCTGGACTTTGCCTTATAATAGCCCTTTTCTGAGTCAGTATGGTCAACAGGGTGCAGTTTTGTCTTGTGCATGCTCACATCTGGTACACCTGAAGAGTCATCTGTAACAACTCTGATGACCGAGCCAACTTCTTCTGGTATTGCTCAAGGGTATCCTTCTTGAGGGTGATCTTGACCAACGTTACTTTCTTCCGAATCCCTTTCTTAGAATTTATCCGGGTGTTCATGTCCTCAATCAAATTGTGAAGGGCCTTGTAGGCAAGTCTTGCCATGCCAAGGATCCGTCTAGCCGATTGTTCGTTCCGAAAATGAGTGTGACCGTCTAGTTGTAATTCATCCTCAATCTCTTCAAAAAGCGCCCCGTGGACCTCCATTTCCGAAAGCATGTCACGAACTTCATCGGGGAGGTTTTGAACTTGTTCCCATAGCTGGCCAGCTATGACTATACTGTTTGCGATTTGCGTGGCAAGCTGTATAATTGCAATAATACTAGCAGCGGCACCAAGTGCTTCCATTTTTCTGAACGGTTAGGGATAAGGGCAGTAGGGGCACACCGTAAATCACGGCTTTATTGTCGATATGCTTGGAGTCCACGGGGCCTAGGAAAGACGGAAAATGGAAATAGAAATATAATCCTACAAGGAGCATCTGCCAAGCAAGCAGGAAGGCTGACTGCCTTATGAAGTGGCACTGCTTTAAACTGAAGGCCCATGGCCCTGTCAAGTAATTGAATGTTACCACAGTTGGGAGGGACGCCGCAGAACTGGGCAGGTTTCAGGAACACAGCCGAAAGTGATGGATCATTCGTTGCGAGGCAGCCATGTCGGGGGTAGTTCAGCGCGTAGAACCAACACTCATTATGCTGGGCGGCAAGGGAATTCACATTCTTGGCAGCCCCCATGGTAGTCCTTGGAAAATCTTCTTACAACGCCCGCCTTATTACTTCAGGACCATTATTAGCGTGTCAACGAGGCCGTGTGGGAGAGTGCAGAGTACAGAAGTCTAGGATGTGGATTGCCTAGTTGACACAAGTCTCTTTATTGTAGGACAAGTAGTCAATGTTTTATTTTGAAAGCATGAGAGTAGTAGGGTGGAAGAAGTGGAGTTTTTGTGCCTGTATCTCTGTGCAGCAACATTGGTGCCCCAGACAGGGCCCCTGGCTGGGCGCAGCTCTTTAAGAGTGTTGGTTGCTTGGCTATTTTCCATTTTCAAGGAGAAGATCTCCCTTATATGGACTAGCTAGTTGAGAGCTGTCCCATAGTGGGAGAGGAGTTTTTGCTGTTGTTGACTACTCCCAGCGCGAAATACGCCATGACGAACATCCTCAATGACCAGTTGGTAATATAGTATTCAGAGCAGAACTGAGATTTTGACCCACGAATTACATGGAAGGGCCTCAGGATGTCAGTTTGTCGTGGACGTGTCAGGTGCATCGGGCTCATAATCCCTGCAAGTCATAACAGCGGGGGGAATAGTGGCGCCTGACGAATAGACTCTTTGCAAGGCGGTTGCGTGCATATCATCGGCTCAGAAGAGTCAAACGCTGAGAGCGAGTATGCAAGCGCATACAGGAAATACCATGAAAAAAAAAAAGAGATGCTGTAGTTTATCAGTACATTTGGCTTGTCCAATTACAAAGGTTAGCCTTTCTGGCAAGCTTGGAGGATGTATCACTTCTTTTCTGCTGCTGAATGGAGATATCGTGTATGGCCGAGGTCGCGTACCTGGTTACCGAATACCAAAGAAATCGTTGACAGATTGTTAATACTGGGCCTTGAGTCATTGCCAGTTTGATCAGATGATATGTTGCCGTGCTTCTAAGAGATGCCCGTTGAGACTAACATGTTGCCACTTTATTTACGGTATAAGTTTGCACCAACGTGATGGACAGTCTCTACGCAGAGAAAATCAATTAGTAGAAGTATTGATGCTTGACATTAAACTACGCGATGTGCTACACAGTAGAGCTAGATTCTGTTGCTGGAATGTGCCATTGTTACCTAGTTTTGGGGTGGCTGCAGGTGGCTGCAGTCTATATATATATCAAGTGCCACAAAGAGCCATGTCATTCGTACAAAGTCCAGATAGCACCAGACAAAATGGACCTGACTTTCCGGCATGTTCCTTGCCATCGGTAACCACATACCTAAGCAAGCATACACTATCAATTGCCTCAGCTCGCCACCACGGCCGGTCCGAATCCAAACACTGCCACAATTTGACTAGGTCGTTGCAATCTAGTCTTGAGTGCTCCATACGTTGCATAGTCCCGAGAGTACCTTACCTAGCTATACCTCAATAACAATCAACACACGTCATTGCCATTCCCATTCAGAAATGCATGGCAAGGAGATCAGGTCTCTCTGATAATAATCTGTCCTTTTTATCTTTTCCACGCCTCCCTCCATCCCTCAACTTCAGCTGCCTGATCCAGCTTCATTTATTCCCTCTTATCTCTCCCCCATCATATTGAATTTCTTTGTGTCTTACTTCGAGACAAAGCACAGAGATAGGTACATGTAGATCTCAGTGGCATGAGGTGGAATTGTCTCGTTCAGTCAGCTTCCCGTGCCCCATTGCCCCGTTCTCCACTACAGGTACTCTGCTTTTCAGCGCCCTCTTGTTGTGTGTACTCAGCAACAGGTACCATAAGCATACCATAAGCACCATACAGTACCTTATCAAGCATTCTACCCAGGTACCTTTTTTTTTTTGGTCCCCTTCCCCTTGTCCAATTCCCTTTTATTGGAACCGATCCCAGACAATTGAGCGTGCAGCCCAGCAAGTTCACGGGTTTAGTCGATCCGTCGCATTCCGTCATCGCAAAGACTGAATCACTCGCGCCTCCCCGCCCGTTACGAACAACCCAAACCCTCTTTTTTTTCTTCCCTTTTATCCTCATCCTCCTCGTCATCCTCCACCACTCTCTCATCCTTTCGCCTTTGCTGCCACCAATTCGCTCCCGAGTCGCTTCGCTTTGGTACTTGTATATTTTGTCGCGCCGTATCCTGGCGCCTGCACCATTCTTCGCCATGGGCATCTTACAGAAGATGGCCTGGTCCAAGAGCACCCGGATCAAGGTGATGATTGCACTCGACACGGCCTTCTTCTTCCTCGAGCTCATCACCGGCTTCCTTGCGCACTCGCTTGCTCTGATGGCCGATGCCTTTCACATGGTTAGCCATCCCCTGCGAGACCGAATTTCTTCTCATTGACTGACCAATCTCCCTAGCTAAATGACATCATTTCCCTCATCATTGGTCTCTGGGCCGTTTCCGCTGCACAAAAGGCAACCACCGACGAATTCACTTTTGGTGTAAGTTTTTGTTCCTGCGTCAGCCTCCTTCCACCTCGATCAATATTTAACTAATCCAATTTCCAGTGGGTTCGCGCTGAAATTCTCGGCGCTTTCTTCAATGCCGTCTTCCTTATTGCCCTATGCGTCTCAATCGTCCTCGAGGCCCTTACCCGATTTATCGAACCTCCAGAGATCGACAATCCCAAGATGATGCTCATTGTCGGTTCTGCCGGCCTCTTCTCAAACCTCCTTGGCTTCGTTGTCCTTGGCGGTCACGGCCACTCCCACGGACATTCCCACGACGATCATGATCACGACGAACACGCACACGACGAGGAAGAGGGGGGAGTTGACCATTCCCACGAATCTCCCGCTGATGAAGCGCTCCGGATTCGATTCGACGAACAACAACAGCGACACCGCAGAGAGGGATCAAGCGCCGCAGGCAGTCGTCTTTCTGCCCTCTCCCGAAGTCGCGACCGCCGTCATTCCAGCCGGAGTGGCCACTCCCGTCTGGCCAGTTTTGAAGATATGAGCATTCATCCTGCCAGCTTCCGCCAAGAGATCATCGCCGCCAGCATGCCAGCCACTGCTGAATCTCCCAGTGATAGTGACACTGATATGGATGCCTCCTTCAACGCCGGGGATGCAGAGGCGAATGAAGAGTCGCCCCTCCTCCAGGGCGTCAAGAAGGGCAGCAGCCCCCTCGGTACTCATAAGCGGCCTGCACATTCTCATTCTCGACCGGCTTTTGGTCGCCCACGACGCGATTCAAGCATCCACGATGGACATAACCACACGCTGCCTCGAAAGTCAAAGAAGGGTGGACATGGTCATGACCATGGTGATATGGGCATGAATGCCATGATCTTGCATGTCATTGGTGATGCCCTTGGAAATATCGGTGTTATGGTCACAGCTCTCATCATTTGGCTCACCGATTGGCCTGGCAAACTATATGCTGATCCCGCTGTTTCACTCTTTATTACCGCCATCATTCTCAATACCTCCATCCCTCTTACTCTTGCTACTGCCCGTGTCCTTCTTCAGGCAACTCCTGAGCACATCAATATCCAAGACATTCGCCAGGATATTGAAGCACTGCCTTGTGTCATAACCTGCCATCACATCCACGTCTGGCAGCTTTCCGACACAAAGCTCGTCGCCAGCATGCATATTCAAGTGTCCTTCCCCATCGACTCACAAGGGGGTGAGAAATACATGCAGTTGGCTCGTCGAGCTCGCAAGTGCCTCCATGCCTATGGAATTCACAGCGCCACTATTCAGCCCGAGTTCTGCCTAGACCAAGAGCACTTGCACGAAGAAGAAGCAGCCGCTCTCACTCTTGACGGTGGCGCTGACGGAACCAAAGGCGGTGTCTGCCTCCTTGAGTGTGTTGATGACTGCCGTGGTAAGAGCTGCTGTACTAATCTCGAGGCGTCATCCCGGGGATCGTCTACCCGACGTGCTAGTGAGTCTTCGGTGGATGCTGCAGACCCTGATGGCCAGAGCCACAACCACGATCATTAGATTTTTTTTTTCCCCTCCTACATCGGTTCTAGTACTTACACCCTTTTGTTATCGAGCGCATACCGGGATTTGGTAGATATCCCCTCATGGAACTTCGTCTCCGCTGTGGAATAATAAGCGGTCACGTCAAAATCCAGGAGCCAAACAAAAAAGGCGTCGTTCATTACTTCATTGACAAAAAGATATGGCGTACTTGTGCTTTTTTTTTCTCTTTTTCTTTTTTTTTTTTCATCTTTTTAGCTTGGTACAAGCTTGGTTGGGCAAATGGCGGTTGAGCATACGTCTAGTTATCAGTCTTTGAAGACCAGTTCTAATGTACGATGGATAAGGGGATTGTGTTGTTTTTATTGAATCACTGTATATTACTAGCCCCCTATCTACAACCCTTTGCTCTTTATTAGAAGAGAAAGAGGGACTACGGAACGGCCAATCGCTCGGTTCTGTGGCAAAGCGTCCTGGGATTTAGCCCAATAGCGTCGAAATCAATGGGAATCACCATCGTCTTCTATTATAACAAGTATACCTGTCTGTACCTTATTGTTAGATGCAAAAAGCGGGAGAGAATGTTGATAATAGTACAAAAACGAGCTTTGCCTTGGATTATAGATCAGGTTCAGCAATAGGAATGAGGTTTTTATATTCTTGCTATTGAAAGAGTGCAAACATTTTTTGCTTCATTCTCTGTTCCTTCTTTTTACACATGAGACTAAGTCGAGATATCCTCTCTGGCCAAAATGCGGCAGAGCATTCTATGTGAGTGGTATGTTTCTGCCCTCTCCCGCCATCCCCCCTTTTCTTGAACCCAAACCCCGACACCAAATAGTCCAATGGAATCAATCCAAAATATATAACTTTCCCCATCTCTCTCCGTATTTTTTCCGACCCTCTATTTTTTCCTTTCTCATTTATCATGAATTATATGTATACAATAAAGTAAGTACATCTGATAGACAGGCATACAATGTCGTGTTTTATGGCTGCTTATGTAAAGGGGGCAAGATGAGCTCCTCATGGCCTTGAACATCGACGGTACGCTCGACACCTCTGAAGGTGTAATGCACCCTGAGAGTCTTCTCCTTGCCCGGTGCGGGATCCCAGAAGCCAGGAATTTGGTTCTTTCGCACGCTGCTTGGGATGAACAGGCCAGGTCCGGTATTTGCAGAAGAGTCGTCGATGAGTGCCGCGACGGCGATGGTAACGTCGGCGACCAGTTCGCCGGCTAGATCACCGTCCTGGTTAGGGATACCATACCGTGCACTGAGAATGACGAGCCCTCCGACAGCCAGCTGGCGCTTCTGGCGCTTCTCAACCGGCTGTGCAAGGAGGACTGTGACACTGTCGGCCTCGTATCGATCCCGAGCCGCAGAAGCCGCAGAAGCCGCAGAAGGTAGGTCAGGTCTGGTTCGGCGACGGGACTTGCGGCTTCGACGGTGAAGAAGGAAGAGCTGGAGGGCAGCGAGACTGGCAAAGGGAAGAGCGCCGGCCCAGAACAAGATGCTCGGGGAGGAGAGGGGTTGAGGAGCAATGAGAAGAGGGACGCTGAGCCTCTGCCCCAGACGGGACCAGTACACGGATACATGCAGATTATGAGCGCTGACACCAACTTCAAAACCGAGACGGGCGAATTGGCCAACAGACCAAAGGTTGCGGAGGGAGAGATAACGATCCTGGAAGGTGTTTGAGCATAGCTCTACTTCAAGGCGGGCCGAAGGTGGATTAGCCGGCGACGACGGCCCGGAAGATGAGAGCAGGGATGGAAGCTTCAAGTCTTTGCTATATCGCACAAAGCCAGCAACCGAGGCGGGAGTGGCAGACGCAGAGACGGCCCAAGACCCTTCTTTGTATATGTCGAGCTCATGATCGAGGCCACTGATGCCGCGTTCGTTGATTGACGGATTCGATGACCCGGAGGTGAGTGTGTGCATAATTGGGTCCGTTCTAAAGCCCAACTCTACACTTGGGACAATCTTTAGAGGGAACTCAGTGCTGAACATGTTGGGGTTCACCTTGGAAAAGTCCACGAAGTAGCCGCATGACTCTCTAGCACCCAAAGCCCAGTCGCCGCTGTCGATGCGAACAAAACCTGAGCCATGGAAGATGTCCTGATGAAGACCGAGGACGACCCGTGGTAGCGCACGGGGAAGATGGCGTGACGACTGGATACTAGCCTCAACAATGGTGGGTTGGGACCGGTTGGGGAGAAGTATGTGGTGGTAGAGACGATTGGTAGTCGAGAACTCAGGTAGGGCGTCCGCGTCAAGTTCAACGATAGACTTGATCCAATGAATCTTTTCGGGAGAATCCCGAGGAGCTTGATTCAGAAATTCCTGTCGATATCGCAGGCTTACTAGAGGGGCGAGCTTGTTCTCAATGAGCTGGATGAGGCGGCGCCTCGGGATAGTCAACGGCAGAAGCGGTTGGTAGCGGTCGTACAGCAGAGCAGTCGGTATGGGAAACAGATCGCCAGCAACTCCATATACAGATCCTGAAACAGTGAGAGTTGGCGTGGCTACTTCAATTGTCGATTCCGGTAGTGCACCAAGTCCTCCTTTCTCTTTGAGCGATGTAAGCTGCTGCAGCCGAGACACCTGGGGCAAGAGGACGTTCCGCAGGGCCGGGACTTTGACTGAGACAGACTGACTGAGAGCAAAGTCTAACAACTTGAGGTGAGAAGCGCTCTGCCATGGAGACATACCACGGCTGCGTCCGGCGCCAGTGGCATCAAGTCGTACACCCAGGTCAGAGCTGGTTTGAATACCATTCTGCAGCCTGCTCTTCATAGCTTCCCTGAAGGCGGCTTCATAGCTCAAAGATGAGACTTCGTCCTCTCCATCAGTAAATTGACCCTTCACAAGCTGCCCCAAGTCATACTGAGCCCGGCGAGTAGGGTCAATAAGCGTCTCAAAGGCTTCTTGGGCACGAAGAAAATGCTGGCGGGCAATGGGCCGGAGATGCTCAGGGTAGCTGTCAGGGTAAAAGAGCAGAAATATGCGGTAATATGCACGCCGGATCTGCTGCTGAGAGATTTCCTCAGCGTGCCGAGACAAGCATAGAATGTCGTAGTAGTCCCAGTTGGTTAATTTGGGTACGGTGCCCTGGTCGTCAACGTTGCCGACGAACCTGAAGCTATCACCGGAGTTGATGAGAATGTCGCTGTCGGCGCCAACCTCGGTATCACCAGCGTCAGAAGCGTTAGTCACTCGCTCGTATATGGAGCTGCCGTCGTCATCCCACAGCTCGTACTCCCGGCGAGTAGCAGCAAATTGATCGTTGAGGGAGAAGCGGGAGGACTGGCCCCGGAGGGACTGGGCCGGAGCACCGGAGGGCGGGCGAAAGTCGTCAAAAACAGCCGAGTTGCGGATAGCAGACGAAGCCCTGGAGGTTGCACTGGAACGGACCCGGGGAACGCGGAGACTGCCGCGGCGACTTCCCGATGAGTCGTTCATGGTATTTTTGTATCTACCAGATGGAATGAGGCGGAGGATAGAGGGCAGAGCGGAGGGATGAATCGGGCCGGGGTAGTGGATGTTGTGTTGGCCCTCTGAGAGATGAAACAAAATTCTGGGACACTAGACACACACACACATCCGCATGAGCACACGCACACGCACACGTACACAACGGGAAGAAGAGAGAGGTGAGAAGGAAAAACAAAACACGACAAGTCAGTCAGAGAGACGTCACAGCTCTAAACTGAGGGGTTGATTCGCCAATCACAGAAAGGCCCATCGAGTGTGTGTATGGAGATGCGAGATGGAGTTTCTGGCCCGATCGATTGCTGGGGTTGGTGATCATGCAAATCATTCGAGTGTGGATGCGGGTATGTTAGTCGGTTAGTCAGTCAGTCACAGTCAGTCAGTCAGTCGTCAGTCAGCCAGAGCCAGAGAGTGAATGGAATGGAACAGCCCCCGCTGGAAGGTTGCGGGTACCTACCCTAACGCTCGGGTGGCCCAACGGATAAGGCCCACTAAAGAGAGCATGAAAATTGCTACAGTTAGGTTAGGTACTGATGCTCGAGCTAGGGCCATCTCACAGAGCACTATATAGCCCTATAATGGCGGGCAGCATTCGGTTCCAATGGAAAGCTCCAACTATTAGGTAACTGAGGTACCTAGTATTCCTGACGGTAGGGCTGTACACCAAGGAAAGCAGTTTGCGGGGTGAGAAATTGAGGGCATCACCACCAAAGCAGAGCGGCCCCATTGCGCGGTATTGCGCGATGCAGTAAAATGGACAGTAACTTTGGTAGAAGCATTAGGTGAATCAGAGACGTTGATAGCTAATGCACTCCCTAGATGGCTTCAATTGGCAAGCTTGAAAAAGCTGCCCTTGCTTGGGCCCTGCCGAGAGCAGAGACATTTAGTTCATCCTACTCTGGCTTGATTGGCTTTGAGGTTGTTGAGAGATAATGAAATTGAGGGATGAAAAAAAGTAAATCAACACGGTAGAAGTAATGTTACTGCTTTTACTGAGCCATGTCATTCTCATTATGTAGATGTAACCTCCGTGTAATGAGATTTTTTTTTTCGCACGACATGGTAGATACTTCCCCAAGATCTCCCTGTGTATGGAAAGTCGACGGTTCTGCGTCGTCTAAGATTGAAAATATACGAAATTTGCAACAATACCGATATTTTCTCGCTCTAACGCGTTTCTGCATAACGAACAACACAGAACAATCCCGGCAGCGGCACCATGGCTCACGAGCAACCCAGACCCAGTTCACGGCTATGATGCCGAAGCAACCATGCTAATCTGTGCAAACTTTGGTGTGATATTACATGCTGATGATCGTCATAATTGGTATAACATGGATAATTTCATCCTCGCGGTCATTTTCTTCATTCAAAAGAGGCAGGTCAATGGCAGGTTTACCAGTATAGGTATACAGCTATACAAGATATGTATCTTATGGCGGCAGGAATATATCTACATAGTAGACATAGACTTAGCACTCGGTTTAATACTGGGGTGCTTCGTATCCTGTCCAGTGGTATGCAGTGCTTTCATGATACCAACCACGTTCATACCTGGGGTCATTAAGTGGCTCACCCAGGCCAGAGCAGGGAAAACTGACATGCCAGCTTCTGCTAGGCGCATCTCTAGATGTGGCTTTTGCCCTGGGTACGTTTCGAAATTGACGAGTTGGCCAACCAAGTGCCGACTACTCCCCGTCGTCTCCACTGTGAGGATCGACACCAAAGCCACCCCGATGCTACACTACCGTGCCTTGCTTGCCGACTACGCACACAATTGAGTCGAGGAACTTGCTCAACCCTGATGAGAAATGACGGATCTAGTCTCTTCATAGCCCTTCTGCTGCACTACCTACCTGGCATGCACAGTATGTGCTACACTGCGCCTTGCAGGGTTAACAAGGGCACTGGGACTTCGTGAAATCCATGGCTGTGTATAGTGCAATTCAGGCTGTTTGTCCAAGCCAACGACCGCTGCGGCGCTGAACTGACGACCCGGCCAATGAGAAGTTACGTTTCTGACATGTATTGTTGCTGCGTTGGTCGGCTCAGTAGCTATGCAAGGCTGTATTTATATGTATATATATAAGGATCAAGAATCTCATGTTCTATCAAGCTATCATACTACATATCTATCTTCTCTATATTCTTCAGGGATCTCGGGACTTCCTACCTCTCCCATATATCTTCTATCACACGTCAATTGAAACATCACAATACAGTTTCAACTCTATCCAAATCTCTGCGAATCCAATTCACCTCTCAAAGCAATGAAATTCGCCTCTGTGGTCCTCGCTGGCGCGAGTGCCTCCATTGCCTCTGCCGCCGTCTCTCCGCTTCGTCGCCATACAACCCGTGGCAACGCTCCGCAACGCAATCCATCCCAAATAACCGCAACTCTCAACGGCCTCTGGTTTGACGTCGAAGTCCAAGTCGACGGGAAACCCTTCTACCTGTTGGTTGACACAGGTAGCAGTGATACCTGGGTTGCAAAGACAGGATACCAATGTATCAGCAGCGTTAACAACACTGAGCTTCCCCAACATGACTGTGGTTGGAGTCCCACATTTGACGTGCCCAAAGACTTTGAGTACGTTCAGAACCAGACGTTTGGTGTCCAATACGGCACAGGCATCTCGCTGGGCAAGGTTGGCTTCGCCAATGTCACCGTAGGCGGCATCACCGTTCCCCATCAGAAGGTTGGCATTGTCGAATCTTCCAACGACAAGGCCGATGGCCTCAACAGTGGTATCTTAGGACTTGGTTATCCCGCTCTGACTTCGGCTCACTATGGCACTAATAACGCCAACGATACCGTATCATTGATTACGAATCGAGCCATCTACGACCCCGTCTTCTTCAACATGCATAAGAACAACCTCGTCGACTCCTGGTACAGTGTCGCGCTGGACCGCCCCAAGAAGAACGCAAAAACAAGCCCAGGCGGCTGGCTTGGTTTGGGCGAACTTCCCCCTGTTTCGCACAGTGACGATTGGGCTACCGTGCCGATCGAGATCACCAAGAATATTCCTGACCTGTACTATACCAATGGAAAGCCTGAGATCTCGCTCTTTGCCCTCACTGTATCCTCTGTGACCTGGGGCAATAGCAAGGCTTCCAAGTCTTCTCTCAAGACAAACTCGACAAGCTTCCAGTCTGTCGTTGACACGGGCAATGCCTGGAACCAGGTCCCCGCCCAGATTGCGGCTGAGGTCAACGCCGAGTTCAGCCCTCCGGCTCAGTTCAGCAAGGACCTTGGCATCTACCTCGTCGAGTGCAATGCTACCGCTCCCCAGTTTGGTGTGACAATCGGTAAGCAGACCTTCTGGCACGAGGCGGTCGACTTGATCCAACAAGAC
Organism: Mariannaea sp. PMI_226; assembly: GCA_024336345.1. Lineage (NCBI taxonomy): Eukaryota > Fungi > Ascomycota > Sordariomycetes > Hypocreales > Nectriaceae > Mariannaea > Mariannaea sp. PMI_226. The sequence goes on from JANFOG010000005.1 coordinate 870,636, forward strand.
CCCTCGACCGGTGTTTGCTACTCTGTGATCATGCCCGAAGCTGAAGGCGAGGGCATCTCACTCAGCTTCCTTGGAGATGCCTTCCTTAGAAATGTGGTTGCTGTATTTGACATTGGTAAGGACGAGATGCGCTTCGCTGCTCGTACCGAGCAGACTGTGACCAAGCCGACTCCGACTTCCACCGCCACCGGTTCTGCCACTGGTTCTGCCACTGCCACTGGTTCTGCCGCTCCTAACGGCGCATCTCCTTTCAGCAGCGCTGACAGCTGGACATTGATGGTGGTTCTGGGTCTCTTTGCTCAGATCCTGGCGCTCATGTAAAATAGATTATTTGGACAAATTATTTTCTGCGGTGGCTAATAATGGCTAATGGTGGTTAATGCATAATGCTTGCTTGCTTGCTTGCTTTCATACGGAATGTGGATATAAATATATATATATCTAATTAGACGGGCTTGAATTTGTAGATGAATCTGAAGAATGCAAAATCGTCCTTGGTACGGCTTCCTCTCTTGCCACAAACTCGCTGGGTGCTCCATTAATAATGTCAACGGTCCAATACTCGAGAGATCTCGGTGTCGAGTCCTCCAGACCTAGTTGTTTCGCCACAAGAAGCCTCCGCTTCTTTTCCTCGTCCAGGCCTTGCACAATCGCGACCATCGTCATTGCGTCATACAGACCCTCCTGTCTCCTGCATTTGGCAAGTAGGTCGGTTGCCCTCTTATGGATGGATTCGTCCGCACATTTGATTGCCAGCATGGTAAGAGGTGCAATGATGCCTGTGTCGGATGCAAGACTACGGCGAAGATTCTTGGCCGTCTCCGCCGTCTCATGCCTGTTACGGAGATGGTTGAAAATGCTCTCTGCAAGGGCAAAAATCTCCTCGGCAATCGGATTGGGTGACGCATCCCAGACGGTATCATCGTCTGGGAGGCGAGACCACATGAACATTTGTGTGATTCGGTGGTGAAGCAAAAGCGTTTGAACGCCACAAAGTTCTTCGCCTTTCTTAGCCTCTTGTGCTTGATACGAGAATTTGCGAGACCATCGTTCATATTCCAATTCCAGAAGCTGCCGTTCATGGAGAATGTCTATGGGAATAGACTCCGCTGGCACGCCTCGGCACTCGCGCGAGCTAATCGTGAGATTCAGCAGCCAGTTTTGTAGTCTATCGAGCATCCTCTGGGCTTCCTCAAACGTGGAAAAAGGAATTTCAGGGTCCCTAATAATACCAGTCACTCGTTCTTCTGGCGTTACGAGCATCAGGAATGGTAGGCGATCGTCATCAAACATTGTTGCTTGCAAATCCAATCTAGCAAAGACATTGAAGATGCTGTCAATGTCTTCAATTGCCATGCTGTTTATCACATCAGAGGACAATATGCTCAGGCCCTTGTCAAGATGCTGCAAGGCAGCCGGGATATTTCCGACAGTGCTCTCAAAGCAGAAAAAGATGACACAGCAAAGGAGCGCGACCTTGACGGCTTCCGGTCCCCCATTCGAAAGCCGCCTGTTCAGCATGCGGAGGGCTTTGCCGTGCTGGAGCAATGGCTCTACCGCAAACTGAGACGCTGGCGCATCTGACGTTGCGAAATCAAGGTGTAAAGAGCTCAAGGCTACGAGAGCCTGGCGTACCACAGGCTCATGGTAGCTGTTCTGGAGAATCGTGTGGCTCCAGAACTTGGAGCTCAGGGAACCAGAGATGTCAGAGGAGCCCTGGGCGCAGAAGTAGTGAAGCATCTGGCGGTCCTTTTGGCTCCCAGGGATTCTGAAAGGCAGTGAATAGGACGAAATGGTCAGAGGTGGCGAGCCTGACCTGATCGTAACTTGTTGACCCGGAGTCAATCTGTCGGAGTCCTTGCCCGCTGCAGTTTGTGACGGATAACCATCGCACTTCCAACCAGCACGGACACATCGACTACAGTCCGGTCGTGCTTCATCGCATTTGATATGTCTCTTCCTGCAGGTCGTGAGGGACTGCTTTGGGCACAATGTGATTGAACACAGAGGGGAAATATTGGCACTTACCGACAGTTTCCGCAGCCTGTCTTCACTCTCGGCGTGCTTGCTCTGGTCCGTTTCTTGGATACGTCTGGATTCAAAGGGCTCATTGGGGGCCAAAATTACGCCTGGCGGCTAACAAACGATGGAGGCGGGGCTGGATGGATAGAGAGGTAGAGAGACAATTATATCGGACAAGCAATAGGCAAAAAAAGTGTAGCTTCGTGGTACTTTGGGCTCTCGTCCAAGCAAGAAGGATGATAGCAGAAGAGAAATATCGAGAAGGGATGCCCCAGGCAGGGCAAACCGGTTTTCCCTGTCAAAGGTGATAGTTGAGGGCAAGGCTACTGACATACTAGGTCGTGAGTCGCACAGTAAGGATTCTGGCTAAATTACTTGATACGGCGCTGTGTTATTGGTGTGGCTGACGTTTTGACTAATCAGTAGGTTGAAGAATTAATGTGATATCTTATTGGTGTGTGGTGGGAATAATTGCCAGTGAAGCCCCTTGCAATTCTGCTTATTGGCATCGAAGCCTCGTGCAGGTCCTAAGCACTACCCGGTAGGATTCCCTCAAATCGTCATGCGCCATTTCTGGTGGACAAATCAGCATTTACACAACGATAACGTGAGTACAGATGTAGTCTGGCTGTGTTTTAATTTAGGAGCCTAGTGTATTTCGCCGATATACTGCCTACTAAACAGTATATATGCACTAAGACAGATATTGTTGAGCAATAATGTAACGAACAGGACCCTTGTGTTTCACCGCTAACCCGCCCCAGTCCGTCCTCAACCTGCTGCTAATTTATGATAAGTCGCAACTTGGCAAAGAAAATAGTCTTTAAAGAACTTTGGAAATTTTCTAGAATCTGCTTAGGAGTCGCTTGATTGAAATGCTAATCTATCTAAACTCAGAGTCGTGTGAACATATGCCATATGTGCCATGAACTAATGAAGTATATCCACAGTCAACGCTTTTCTTCCCGAGCTGAGAAATGTGCAGTTATTATGTTCTCCAGATACTCTTATATGCATATCTTTGTTTGAGTATTTTCGTCATGAATATCCATGAGAATCGAATATCTAGTCACTGGATCGTGTGGTTCCGAAAGCTACGCATCTCTTCGCAACGCCGGCTAAAATCTTGATGGAGAAACTCCTCATAGTCGACCTGAGGCTTCTTTAACGCACCATGGGTGGGGAAGAAAACAGGATAGGATGAATGGAGAAACCAAGACTGCTGAGCCTCAGTCATTGCAGAATCCATGACTACAGTGCCAGTGCAAGGCCAGTGATACAGCTGCTTCCAAGGAGGAAGGGGGATGTGCTGGCTTCTAGAAATTGTTTGCGAGGAGTAGATGTCAAGACTTTATTATAGTCTGGCTGCATCCTGGAATCAGTCAGGTTCAGAAACAGCAACTGGGCAGGAATTACGCAACGTTGACCGGTGAGTGCATTTGAAAATAGAGGCCATCTTGAACAATACCACGACCAGAACTTTCAGTTGAATACCGTATTTGCGGTTAATTCTCTCTCATTATGTGCTGAGTTTCTTTATTTAAACTTCAAGAAGGATGTCGACTACTGCAGGAACATCTCCAATCTTCGAAACTAATGATTCTTGTCTACTCACACGACCTACAAAGGAAAGAATCGGAGCATAAATCCAACGCCTTCAGATACATTTTATTGATCTGCTACTTATTTAACAATTGAAACATATTCCTTGGTTTGTGAGATTATTCTCCTAGTTTTCAAGTTTAAAAATGATTCACTAACTACGACAACCTAGTTCTTTAGAAATGGCCCTTATCAACTAGAAAGTATAGATATCCACAAGCCCTCTCGAAACCTCTGCCATGAGCCTTTTAAGCATATTTCCTATTCATATAATTATGATAGAAGTCCAACTACGCTAGATATGCCCAAGATGACAGATATTATACCTTGGTTGGGCGAAGATGGAGAGTTGCCCATCCACCCACTGACTATCCCTAACTGGCCATTATCAAAACTATCGTAAAAGTCTAAGACTCCGTTACAATATAAGCATAATTCTATTAGATATGCAATTGACATAGCGTGTAGGTTGACCAAGATTGAGGACGGAGGTTGAATCCGCTCGCCTGCTGCGTTTGAGGCTCAGAGTTTGGGATGAAGCCGTCTCCAACTTCGAAATCCGCTTGGAAAGGAACTAACACTGTTCTATTAGATAAAGGAACGAGAGTAAATGAAGGAAGGATTTGTAGGTATTCCTATGTTCTGATGACTACCAAAAGCATGTTTAGGATCAAATTGGCATCAGTTGGTTTCGCAAGGTAGTTCCATTGACAAAACATCATGCCACATCTAAGGCGAGAATGCCCATAAATTCAGGTTTACTGGCTTGTTCTTTTTTATAGATATTATATTCTAGAGGTCAAATTTGGCTGCTTTCATACTTTCAACTATTTAACATGAGAGTTTGTCCCCGCATATAGTGTGTGCATGTTCGAACTTGATGCTCTTGAGTCCGAGCATATGATCACCACACTAATCCATAGCTTATATGATAATAAGAGCAGGAGCATCTTTCAATTGCATCTCTGTAAAGAGTTCAGCACATAAATTCAATTTCTATGGGCTGAGAATTCATTGACAGGAGCTACCAAGTTTAACCCATCTTGACTTCGATGGCTAATTTTTTGGCGGTGAATAGGATAATATCACTCATTATTCATGCATATATTCCTAGATACTCAATGGAACATCTACCAAGTTAAGCGGAAGACTGGAGTTTCTATCAGGTCCAACTCAGCTTTGAATAAGGGTTGCAGATGCATGGGTGATCATCGACAGGTCGCAGGTGACGCAGCCTGCTGGGTCCGACATGCATTATCTATCAGCCTGTTTTTGAGAACAAACCATGCCAACTCAGCTCCTAGTTTCCAAACAGCTCTTGTTTTATCAAGGCAACCCTTGATGCAACTGGTCAATCAAGGCCTTCAAGCACCCATGTAAACAAAACCTCTAGATCGCGCATCACGACATCAACAACAATAATAACACGAAAGGCACCAATGGACTGGAATACCGATGCATCACGCGGCCAAACAAAGAATCCTACATGCATATGTCAAAGGGAGGCGCGAAACTGCAACTCTTCCCATCACGAACAGGGCATGCATAGAGCGATCCAGTGGAGCCACGACAGCTTCCGTCCAAACGCATGAACGACGCCAATCAACAATTCGTGCGCCAACAAACAGGGCCCGGCTTGGCCTTATCCAGGGCGGCGATGTTACCCCCGGTCGCGAGAATGACAAGATGGGAAGTCGGCCGCGAACTGGGCCAGCTGAAAAGGAAGCACTCTGGAATGGCATTGGCCGCCCAAGCCCCTGGCTCGACCCGGCCTGATGTGCAAGTGCTGAGGAGTAAATAGCTAGCATCTTTCCTGTTGGTTCATGTACAGCTCGCTCACCCCCCTCCATCTGTTGAATCCTTCAGAGGGGGGGGGGGGGGGGGGGGGGGCGGCTCTCAGTCGGGAGCCAATTCGCTTCCGAGCAGATGGTGTAGTTGCCTCCGCCAAGTCATCTTGTTCGGTGTGGCCAAGGAGATGGGAAAGATTAGAGACAAGGGGAAGAGCTCTCTACTTTCAAAGGGGTGGTTGGGGTTGGACGGGATCTTGTCCCTCTTTCATTTCGAGGTGCCGCGGGTCGGGGCGTCAATCCGTCCCCTCCTCGCTTGCCCTGGTAATCTACAGCGAATTGCTTTCTTTTTTGACAGGCCATGCTGTAATACGAAAGAGGGTCGCTAGCGCTTGGCTATATACATACATATCTGCTCCGGGGAGTATGTTATTCACTATGACGATACACAGTCCGCGCTATGTCGCACGTTTAATTATGTACTACGGCTCTGTAAACCCGCAAACAGCCTTGCTACGGTATATACCGTAATGATGATGGCGATGATGATGATTATGATGATGAAGAAGTAGCCATGTTGGAAAGACACATATGGACAGACTGCTGTGCTGAGCTGTGCTATTCCCAGACTACCATGTCACAGCGCAAATGAGGTGCATGGCTAGTTAGCATCTTCGCTTGCCCTTGTCACTTCCATTGTCGGGGCGACTACAACGTAGTCCACCCAACAATCCAGCCCTACCAGAAGCACTTTATTCACAAAAGCTGGGCCGCCGTGGAACTTGGCCAGGGTGAGCGAGATTGGGGAGCAACACTCCGTACATGACAAGCACTTCGGGTGACTTCGGTGCTCCTCCAACACACGTTGTCCCGCGCGCCGTTGTTTGCGCCTCCTCAGGTGTGATGAAGGGCCGAAATTGCACCAGCTGCCCGTTTCTATACGATCCCAGTTGTCTGAGAGAAGTGCAAAGCAGATACACCGTACGCCTTGACTTTTCCTCTGCAAGGATGTAAAGTTATGAAATGGCGCCGAGTGGCCTTCGCTCTTCTCAGCGGCAACTCCATACTAATCTCATCAGGAGACGGGTCGAGAAGATGATGAGGAATTTGGCGTGGCGTCGTCGATAAGTGAAAGGGGAGATGAGGACCGATGCTTATTTGGCCAAAGGACGAAATAACAAGGCTATTGATGAAAGCTCATAAGCCTGATATGGGCAGTCATCTCAAAAGGAGGGTACCCCATACACCGTACTCGTAACCCAGCTACCCTGAAGCATTGTTGTCGAAAACGTTCGAACTAAAAGTGTCAAAAAATAATATGTGAATGAAACAACGACAATCACAGAGTACCGGGTGACATAGGCTTTTCAAATTTAATTTTCCATTTAGATATTGTACTTACAAGACAGCATCTGCCCTCAATAGTTGCCAACTGATACCTATCACTTTCCATTGAGACCGAGGCTGCATGTGCCCAAGGAAACCATGGACTTGATGGTATGAAAACTGGTCATATTCAACATGACGCCAGGCGCCAAGGAGGAGGGTTGAATTTGTCAAGATCCTATCAGAGAACTTGGTCGCCAACCGTCGGATAACCATAGCCATCTATTTGCTCATCTGAAAGTTGGTAATCTTGGTGCGTTAAGGACACAGGCATCAAAATCAATAACGAGCTGTGCTATGGATACGCGGTTCGTTGTACGGAGCTTGGCAAACTGCCATGAATGCACGGGGAAGGCCATACGGAGTAGGAGTATGTCTAGATCAGGCAGCTGTAGTTGTAAGACGTCAACAATAAGTAGGACCAATTGCAATGTGCCGTCTAGACGCTGCGACGAGCAGGCGACCTTGCGCGTACAAGACGCGTTGAGTGCTCCCAAGATGTCGATCAATCTCGGAGATAACACTCCCCGGTTTGGGTTCGCGGTGGCTTGCGCCTCTAGTACTCGGTAAGATAGTGAACAATGGGATGGGACAAGGCCCATTTTATTGAGCCTCTTAGCCGCTCGGAGTGCTCAAAGTGAACAGGACAAGAGGTTCACGAACAGGTACGCAGGAGCCGTGTGATGGCACGTGAAGCCCTTTCAGCAACTGTGCTTTAATTGAGGAGCTGGACCATTGCAAGATAGGCAGTATACATATACTTTTCGTATGAGAAGTATGGAGTACATAAGCAAGGAGGTTTGAGCTGTCTCGACTCCAACCCAACGCTAGTAACCATGTAGTAAGTGTGGTATGATACCACTGCTTTGTGCTTTGTGCGAATATCACTAATTACCCCATATCGCGGTCTTGGCCAGATTGCAGTGCTGAACTATTGTATGTACGTCACCCTCGCTTGAGACGGCGGCGGCGACGGCGGACAACGTAAATTACGAGATGCGGAGAACGCAAAACCCAATCGCCTCAACTGTCATTCAGTCAAAGAGAGGGTTTCTTTATCCAGGGGCCAACACGTTCAGCCGCATTCCAGTATTTACTGTCCATTGCCTGTGCTGTACTATGTACCCAGTCAAAAGGTTCATTCAGCAACTCCTCTCTCTTGGCTCGACTTGAGTCGCCTGCCATGTTTGGATTTTCTTTGACTTAAGCCCCGTGATGACCAACCCCACAAATAATCCCGGGTGGATTGGCATTCGCAAGCCATTTGTGGTGAAGGATGAATCAAGGAGATTAATAACGTATACAGACGAAAGTACGAAGTACTGAATTGGTGCTTAGTAGGATGGCTGGCTCAAACAAGGGCCTGGGAGTCTCCAGGGGTGGCAAACCGTTCGAGGCCTGCAAAACGACCCCCAGATCGCAAAAATCTCACACAGCATCGGTCAGAGTCCACACACATGTTTGGAACGATGGGGAAACTGTCCCCCCCCAGGCACGCTGCTCGTGGGAAGTCCAGCTGGACAGGCCATCTTGGCTAGACGTAACAAAACGGTCCAGTCACAATGCTCAGAGCGACTGCGGAGATCGTATATGGAGCAGGACCAGTGTTCTAGTGCCAAAATGGTCTCTTGGATGGGTCCGGCGTCGCCTAGCTTGAGCTGGAAATGCAGTTGCTGTATGCATCTCAGAAAAGCAAACAAGGCTGAGCCTGCGAAGAACGCAGCACGAACATGCCACAATTGCATCTGCAAGGGACTGCCCTGTCCCTCGGTCTCCAGCTGCGAGATGCGAAGTAGAAGCTCATAGTATCGGATTGCATATTGGTCGAGTGAAAGATTTTTCTGCGGAGTTATTTCAGTTCCAAGCACATCGAGAGCTTTTTTGATCAAGTCAAAGCTTCAAGCGATGATGCTGGTGAAGTGGGGTATGCTCCGATAGCAGCCGGGACAGTGGAGAACTCTTCTCAGTGAGGAGATGAAGGTGGATGGATTGCACACATATAGACGGTGCATCTTTGCGGTGCATTGCATAGTAGGTGGTCTCGACTTGAGCAGAATCAACGTTAATTCGCTCTTGGGTATTCAATCAATCAATCCAATCCAATTGCGCATCTGCTATGAAGCAGCCAGTCATTGAGGCTTTTTGACAAGGCTTTTTGACAAGGCTTGGTGTATGACACAGGAGACCAAAGATCCCCTGATCGAGATGATAGATAATCACCAGAACATCAAAGTATTCTTAGTTCATTTCCAACCAATCGAACGGCTTCATCCAATTGACAGGCAGATCTCACACGGGAACATGTTCGCGTCACCGTCCTAGATGCCAACGGCTCGCTCTGGTTGGACTCTCGGCCATACATCCATGCACCCCTCACAGCCCTCTTTTCCCCAAAAGGAGCTCTTCAGCTGTTCGTCCCAAAGGAAACAAAAAAGGCCTCCAGCAACGACTCCACTCAACCCCTCCGACAACCAAGATTAGGGACCAGGGGCTTTGCCTCGCCGAGGAACCATCGGTCAGCAGTAACGCAACTAACATCTGCAACTTCGCGTCATTGAATCCGGATAGAGGTGCATGTTGCCCGAAAATTAAACCAGCTTTGGCTTCGATTTTCATACCGACATAACCTGTGGCTGACAACAGATGGCCGTCAGCATTTCCCTATTTGTTTCTTGGGTCATGGATGTATCGCGAAATTCCTCTCTTTTGGTCCTTCTCCGAGCTTCCCCCATGTCGAATACACCACAAAGTTGGTTACTAGCAACGATAGTGACTCCACCACGCTGTAGCAGTTGGCGCCTAGGCTGGCTATGAGGTGAGACGAAACAAGGGGCCACAAGACCGAACAGCCAAGAGAATCCTTTGGAGTTGGACTGGCCAACCTCAGCATATCACGACTGCTGACTTCACTCGTTTCCCCCTGGCAAAAAAAAGGACCTTGTACCACTTGGTATCTCGGACGATCGACAAAAAAGTCGCCCTGGCGAAGCGCTAGCATCTGCACGACACCGAGGTCGTCGCCCCGAGTCACTTGGCAATTCCCGCTGGTGCGCCCATGATCGAAACATTTCGTGGTGGAAGCCTCGTGCAGAGCAAGGGCAACGAAGGGAATTGACCAATAGCGCTGCGTATGTGCTTCCCGAACCGGCTGGAAGGGCTGTGTGACCATAGCTAGCGGTATAGTCATGACGGTTCCGAAACGTCAAGGTGACGAGCGCTATGCATCGAACGGATATCAGGCGTCCTGTTGAGGTAACAAGCCAAAAATTTCATGCTGGAGTGTCGCATGAAAAAATCAATGCGAGGGTTGAAAACAGCATCCTCAGAATTCTAGATAGTCAAGGAAGTAAGTCATTTTTCTCAATAAGAAAAAGAAGCGAGAAAAAAAATAAAATAGAATAAAGGTGTAGCAAAGAGCTTGGCTATCGGCAAGCATCGGGCAACTTCCAACAGAACCGTTTTCTGCAATCGCAACAAAACTTGGGGAAGAGAGTGATGTAACAAAGGAAAAGAAATATCCCAGTTCAAGATCAAGCCGGAAAATTCAGCCCATCTCAAGTAGCAAAGGGGTGACCAGGCTGATAAATGGGCATCAAGTTGGCATCATGCTTGAATTGAAGTCCAAGCTCGATGGTCAGCCCATTCTTCTGCCTTGTCTCGATGCGAATACTTGCGCCAAAACTGATTCGAGCCATTATAATACCAAGAACCAGTGACCTCTCGCAGTTGCAATCATCGTCACTAGCTGTATAATGAAAGCCCGAACTTTGAGGCTGGTTGGCGAAGTTGTCACAAGCATGCCAAGACCAACCCAAAGTCTTTGTTTCGGGGTAGCTTCATTTTCCTTTTTGCTGTGCTTGGTAGCTTGGTCAGGTTGCCCAAAGCGAAACCTACTAATCAGCGTTGGCTTGTCCGAAAGGCTCAGGAAAACGCCGCTCGGAAATGCGGAGTGAAAGGTGAAGAAACCTCGCCTAAATGAGGGGGAAAGCAAAATTTTTTCATGCTACGTATTGCCCTGCCAATGAATGAAAGAAAAAAATTCTTGAAGGCTTGAAAAGCTTGGGTTCTCCTCACTTCAGCCACCGTGAGGATGGAGTCAGTTGGGCAGATGGACCATTCATCGTGCATACGTTGTGGACTGAGTGGGCTTTTCCTGTGTCACGAATTGGTGGCATTCACAGGGTCCAGAAGAGTAAGGGTCCATTGGACTTGGGGCACTGGGGCGTCACTCAGATAAAGCGAAGTGGAAGTGGAAGTGGATGGAGACTGCTCCGTAGAATACTGGGTTCCCGGTCACTGAAAGAAAAAAAAAGTTTTCTTTTGCCTTTGCGCTATTTGCTCAGGAATCAAGGCCTGTTTGCATTAGCATAACCCATTCAAACTGCCCTGGAGAGTCACGAGTGAATGAATTGAGCATTTGATATCTTCAATGGCCATGCACAAGCCAATTTGTGCCGCGGGAAACGTCTGATTTAAAAGAGGCGCTCGTGGCGCTCGTGGCGCATAACGTGGCGGGTAGCGTGGCGTCAGGGATTATCGTCAGCCTCATGGAGGGTGGCACTTGGACATAACAGGCTCATTTCCCGCGCGCCACTCGGACGGTCCCGCTCCTGGAACGCTTCTCGAACAGTGCGCGCCTAATGTGGGTACTTGGCACGTGCACACGTGTCAATTTTGTGCAATGAGCCTCAACTTGGGTTGGTGACGAGTTATCCTTTGAACAAATCGCGCTCCACTCAGACGCGGATGTCTCGTCTCGGAGGGGGGGTTGAGCCATCGTCGCGGGCCGGCTGCGGGAACAAATACCCACTACCGGAACCACTTGGTGACATTTCGAGTCTTGGATCACTTTCGGAGGATGCGCCTCGGACGGGCGACGGGCTTCTCAATGGCTCGGTGGGCTCGGAAGGATGGCCGTGACCAACGGCAACTGATTCATTTGATAACTTAATGATTCATTAGAGGCGTCGCAGGCCACGGAACCTGTTACCAGTCCGTGTCAGACCCAGAATGGCCTTTTGATGTTACGCCCGCCAGCCCCAAAACAGCTTAGCTACTACTGCTACTTGCTTCCTCTAGCTGGTCCTTGCACTTTGAGCAAGAATAAAATACTTTTTGGTGTCCATGGCGTGTTCTGCATACGTTGTATGGCGCTCCGAGGCAGAAAATACGGCGGTGACAACCTCGTTGCAGAGGAAACGGGCGGAGCGTATGCACGAATGCAACGGGGGTGATGGGGACAGGGACCCAGGAGACTCCATCACAACTAGCATACGCAGTAACAATGTGAGATCTATTTTTTTTTTTTAGTTTTTATTTTTGCACTTCATGTGGTCATGAATCACATCACCACCTTTGCTGGCCGAGAATGAGTTATGCCTCACGCGTCGTGCAGCAAGCCCTTGTACGCGATCCGTGTCATGGCTCGCAAATCAATTAACAGTATCGCGTGTAAATGGGGGCGTTGAAAGGGGGCGTCTTTACCGCCAGAAACAAGTCACGTTCTATGTCAATGGGGGTTGGGAATGGGGACAGGGACGGGGTTTGAGGTTGGGCCTGGACGCAGCTGCTGGGAGAGGGCGGAGGCGGAGTGCCTGATATCGGCGAATGGGACAGTTGCAGGATGTGCAGTGATGTGAGAAACAATTACATATTACAGCGCCGAAAAAGAAAGAAAACCCGAGACTGCCGAATGAGGCTTTGACAGCGTCATCTCAGCGGTCAAGACCCAAAGAGATGGGCTGTCTTGATTCCTGAAGATCACACACATGCAGAGTAGATGTGGCGGTTGAGAAAAGCAACGACTTGATACAAGTTGCGTAGGTCACAATTCCCGTGTTGGGGACGTTGGCGGGTTACCAAGAGAGAAAAACGTCCGTGACCGCAGACTACTGTCACACAGTAATTATAGTGGATGTCCTAATCCTTTGTACGTACGTACAGAGGAGGTACAGGGCTTGCGCATCCGTCTTACCATGAGGTGACATGGGTGGGTGAGAGTCTCAGTTGGAAATACTTACGGTATATCGCAATTGGCACCTGTTCTGCAGGCTTACTGGGAGCCTGGATATCCGGAAAGGGTGCTTCTGTAACTAGGGTATTCTAGCTGGACGTGTTGCCAGTAGGTTAGCACCAAAAGGGGGGTAAAGGGGGGTGAGTTGGCTCATCATTATATCATGCACTTGAGCCCTGAAATATAACACTTAGACAACACATGTGTTCTCAATGAATCGATTACGGAACACTGTGATATTGCACGTTGTCACCTCCATACTATGTATATCAGGACTAAAAATGATGCACTGGAACCGAGGAGAAAGCTCTCTCTGTGCTCTCTCTGTCCTTGAGCGCCGATTGCTGGGCTTTTTCACAATTTCTGCGGCTGCTCGTTTTGGCACAACTCGCGGAGAATGCGGGGCTGCGCTAGCAGGGTTCTCGACTTTCACACATGACAGTGGAGGCCTTGGGCAGCCCATTTTTTATTCCAAGTACAGATTTAAATGGAGTACAAATTACAGATTGCAGAATCCTGTATGGATTATTCGTGTATAAAGTGCTCATTGTCGCTCGAGGCATGGTGCTGGTTATACGGACACCTGGGGCTCCTTGACGTTGTCGGCGCCCCCTCCCCACCGACCAGCCATCGTCATATGTATTCCAGTACGTCAAGCGTCTTGCCGATATGATAGTCTAGAACAATGAAGCAAATGAGTTCGTTACCAAATACAGAACGGGGCTAGAGGGCTTTGGAGATCTACTTCGTCGGCCCGCCGGCGAGGTTCGACGACATAATCGCGTTATGAATACCGGCACAGTGGTGCATGTCTTTTATTAAACGTCCCTTGATGCTCCTCCCGTGCAGTGGGGGTGCATAATTGCCCTGAACCTTGAGTTTTTCCCAAATTTTCTTGGGCCTTTGTCTCGGCCATGGGCTGGGTCAAAAACAGTTCAAGCATACAGGAGAGACCACTACAAAAGAGCACTGCAGGCCAAGGTGGTACGATAGAGAGCTATGAGGCCAAGACACGGAGACCAGGGCCGGACCAGGCCCGAGAGCTGGATGAGACTCTCAAACACAGGACGGCCACTACTCTTAATGTGTTTTGCCTCGCCTCCGAGAACGTGGCTTGGGTCTGATTCGAGTCTAATTTTCAAGTCTCTCCCGGTGTCGTGAATAGGTGGGCTATCTAAAGAAAAAAAAATGGCTTGTGAAACTTCATCAATGTTGCAGTTGTCGACCTAAGTTGAGGGTCCTCTCTCATCATAGGCGGTGGCTTGCGAAGCAGAGTCCACAATGCCCAGTAGTCACGACGACGGGTAATAGCTTGGAGGGGTCAAGGGTTGGGATCCATCCATAGTGGTCTTGCTTACGTTGCTTTTTCGCGATTCTTTGTCTCAATAAAGGAATGAAGTACCTTCACCACACAGGGAAGAGGAATCGTTGGTGTGAAAAGGCAAAATAAGAAAAAAACAGGGCATCAAGGGCCTGGAAAGAGGTGTGCACGCGCGATATACCAATGCAATCATCTTGATTGTGCTGGATGTAACCCACCAAGCAGCCTTCAGCTTCTCCGAGACACACAGCAACTTCATTCAAGCTTTGACTGGCTTGGGTACTGTACAGGACAGATCCAGCCTTCGCGTCACCGGCGATGTGCAATTGTTTGACCACATCCGATCCTTTGCCGATTGACCAAGTTCAGCCAAGGCCCAAAAAAAGGGTGTCTTCCCAGAACCATGGCCTGAAGGGAATGGTGCTAAGGTGCAAATTTAACATCGTCCCGTAAAGATTACCTATCACTGCATAGTCCAACAGCGCCATCAGATCCAGCCCCCCAGGAACCTGAATAGCCACAGCCTCTCCGCTTCAAAGAAAGAGAAAGAAAAAAAAGCAACGAACCATTATTATGATCGTAGGAAGACTATTTGCACCCGCATCATCTTCGATAACCTCATCGACGGTACCAAATGACTGGGCGGCGTTTACAAATACGGAAAGGCCATGGTTCAGCGATCGATATCTCGCACTTGGTGCATCAGGGCCAGGGATCCCGGCCGTAGTTCCTAGGCTACCCCTCACTGGTACCAGACGGTGCATACATATTAGGAAATGGATGGGTGACCAAAAAAAATGGATATCGAAGTGGGATCAACGACAATTTCATCAAATTCTAGAGCGTTCCCCGGGGAAACCACCAAATGTCGTATCCCGTTGTGAGGACGAAGATATCTCAGGGTTTCAATTGCAATCAGATGAACTCACCGATCCTGCCATCTTAATTGCCTATGTCTTCATCTAGGTGGATCGTCATGGGTGAGAAGAGATTGATCAAGATGACGCTGGATTTTCTGGTCTCTTGAAGTAGGTTTCTTTTTGTCGACAGGGGACCAGAGTCGGCCGCTAAGTTTTAGCCTTGTTCTCCCCCCGGTCTTACTGTGTATGGGCGTGCTCGTTCGTCCAGCCACTTATCCCACCAGGGCCAACGGATGCGTCCACCTAAAGTCTCATAAGATGCGTCATCACGTCGCCTCATTGGACACTGAAGGTGCGTCGCCAGAAGACGCGCGTGGAGAGAGGAGTGAGATGCTAATATGCAATTAACTTAACTCAAGACGCGACCAGAAGGGGGGTGGACGCTATGTACCTATGAACCAACGCTATGAACGTGGTCGTGTGCTCACCAGCGGAGACAGAAATGGTGTTGAGGCAATCTCCATTGGAGGTGTGTTAACACTGGCATTCGACTCCGTGTCTCTTTTACTTTGGAGTTGATTTTAGCTAGTAACTGGACGTCTCTCTTTCATATTAGTTGATAATTTCCTCACTCAATTCGGAATCGGAACAGAGCGCCGGAAGTGAATCAAGGTAGCTATTAATATCGGCTATCTGTTTCAGGCCCTGCTCTCTAGGAATACGTCTGACCTGAGATTTTGTTTCATGACCACCAGATCAGTGTCGGTGTCATTTGGTGATGCTCCAACCTCACATCTTCACAGAGACGTTTCCCGTGTGAGATGAAATCCAAGGATGCCGAGGAAACCGGTCAATCAGGTTTTATTGAGCTGGCTGGATATTAGCATCATGTAGCAAAATCCCTTACGATCATAGACAGTCTTCATTTCGAAAATCCATCGACCGAGTAACTGCGTGTGTAGCACGAGACGAAGTCATGAGGAATCTTATACGACGACTCAGATTGTTACTGTCTGGTTGCCTTGCACAATTGTGTAGTAATCCATATCAAATTCTAGTGTGATTACATACGCAATGGCTTTGTGCCAGGTTCAGCGGCTTCACTGAACAATCCTTCATCAGATGTGGGGGGAGCTTAGCTCGCAGAGTGTGGTGGGTTTTTTTCTCTCTCTCCATTACAGATATCAACACGCAATAAGAAAATCAGCGTCATGAGAAAGAGAAAGGAAATAAGAGATGGAGCTGGTACTAAATGGCGCTGAGGCACGCAAACTCTTGTGCTAGATGCGTCCTTTCTCTTCTTTGTTGTAAGTAAACCCACCACCAAAAGAAGCGGGTCGGCTTGTGTTACCAATGTCTGATGTAATAGTTTATTCATTGCATGAGAATTGTGAAGGGACATTGGTTTCTCCAAACGTATATGGCTCGGACATGGCACAAAATAGCACGGAGGTATATCCAAGTTACTGCGTAGTGCTTGACACCGGTCATGATGCTATGCGCAGAGAGCAATGAGACGATATAGCGTGGGTCGACAGCAACACCATAGAAACATGCGAAGTACTTGTTGTCAGTGCCCGTGGTTGATGGACTTGGTATAATGTTACTGGTACTGTACTTTGGTACATTTGTCCTCTTTTTTTTGTCCCTTCTTTTACAGTCAGGTCAGGTTAGGTACAGATGTCGTTGGACCACCAACGTCACACCTCCTTTTTAGTAGCATGGATTATACCCGCGACGTCTGCAGTGACAGGTGGGCCAAAGGCTCAGCAGAAGGGAACTTGATACTCTGTGCACTAGAACAAGCAGTTTAGGTGTCAAGCTAATACATCTAAGTTCTGTGTGGATTGGTGGTAATGCGTCAAATAATTACTCAAAGAGGAGTATGAATTGTGGTACTGTTCCGGATGCCCTAGAAACATGCAGTGGCGTCCAACAACTTGTTGAATGGAAGAGGAGTCTCCTCCGGGAGTTGGCAGTGAGATTTCGGGCTTGGGAGGTGCTGACAGCTCATCACCACAGGTAACCAGCGGAGCATGGAGGCTTTTTTTTTTTTTTTGCATCAGGTGTGTGAGGCGCAAAAAGCTCAGACTTTGCGGCATGATTCTCGTTTCGCAGGTGCTTGTGTCGGGTATTATGCCACGGACGTAACAGCAAGACGAACACCGAACACTCACTTTGGGATGTGAATAATGTGCGTCCAGGCCCGTGCCATGAAATGAATGGATGGGGGCGTGCGACATGGACGAAGCGACGGGAACAGGCGGCGTCTGTCCGCAGCTTGCAGCATGCAGGGAAAATGTGCACAAAAAAAAACTTCAATTTCAAGGATTCATGTCATCGCAAAAGGGCACAGACAGGCTGACGACGTCTCACGGCTCAACTATTAGGCAGGGTTGTAGCACAGTCGGGCAGCCCCCTGAACCAGTCCGGCCTTCCAATCCTTTGAAAGGAAGTCCATTTCATCGGGCGGCGGTTGCGGGAGCAGCAGCGGCAATGGGCAGCGAGCACAGGTGGCAGATGAATATCGGTTGTTTGCGAAAAGGCAAGTCACAGGCTTACACAAAGCAACAGACAACAGGCCATGTCTAACAAGAGAGACATCAGAACCCATCCCAGGCCTGGCGGTGGACCAGGTTGGATATCAAAAAGGAGTGGATGAGGAGAGCTTTCATGACATGCATGATTAATTGGCTTTGCCTAAGTTTGTGCAGGACCGCGATGGCGACGCGCGATTGGCCAACACGAGTATGCAGCTTCGAGATTGGAGAGACAGCGCGACAAACTCCGTACAGGGCATCCAGTTATTTCGGTGCACTGAAAGGAGCTGGAGCTGGAGCTCCATGGTGCTCTGAAGAACACTATAGGCTGGTTGGTTGAGGGATGGCCGGCCTAGTGGCGTTCGTCTCTCCATGTCGACAACGCCTCAGGGAACATCGATAATCGGGGCCTTCTACATGCAGAAGCAGGAAGAGGGTCAAAGAGCGCGATGACGAGACCGACCGCGGACACGACGCATCCTTGAGATGAGATGAGACGGGGACGCGAAATGTCGGGCAACCCGCGTTCGCGATGAGGTGGGTGCAGTTTTGGGCAGTTCGTTTGACTTACCAAACTACACCTGCTGACGGGTTAGGGCGCGCATTAGTTAGCTAGGCAAGCCGTGTTCCGCCTAGTCAGAGAAAACTTGGCGTCAAAGGTCGGACACAGCAAAGGTCCAAATGGCACGTTGAGAGCCTGCGGCGGCGCTGCGTGAGCTCCGTCTCCTTGCAGCAGCGTGGATGCTGGACAGTGAAGGAGAACCCATGGTAGGTAGGAGGTAGGATCAATGTACAAGGTTGCAAAGCGAAAAGCAAGTAGCGACAGGCACATGAAAGACAAAGATATCACACACTCTCTCACACACGCTCAATCACACTGCGAAACCGAAAAGGTTTAGTTTAGTTTGTCTGTCTTTCAAGCCTCTAATTCCCAAGCTTTGTCAACCAACAAGTGGTAAGGCGCTCGAAAATCAGGGTTGCGCCTTGTATCGTACCTACGTAGCTTGCTTTCAGTGGTCTGGCAGCTATCATATTGGTCACATTAATAATATTGTGAACCACCAGGCGGCCAGGCGGCGAGGCCTGCGCGTTATTATGCAATGGCCAAAAACGATGCCTGCTTTGCTCATCAGATGGCCTGTGATAAGGTCTGGCAGAGAGAGAATGAGAGACATGCACACACACACCCAGAAAATGGTCGGGGAGGGGCCGAGTGTATAGTGTGCGCCGAATGCCCTCGAAAAAGGCCATTAACTAGCTTGGATGCCAAATGCGAAGTATATTGGATTGACACAGTCCTCACGGTGAAGCTAATGGGTACCTGTACTTCAATGTCGTCGTCGTCCTACCTTCGTTTGTACTGAGGCAACCCGGATTTAATTTATCTTCATGACTCCATATTGTGCGTTTGTGCGTTGTAATTGTGTCGTATTCAATGGGGAAACGGCCTATTGTGAATTTGCGGTACATGGTACGTACCGCAGCCCGGGCTGTCGCTCACCTGCGAAGTGCGGTGCTGCCTCTCGCATCACCATCAGTGGGTTGGCGGTGATGGAGGCCAGAAATGATGGGCACATTATGCGGGCACAGGACTCAGTCGGACAGTCTGGCACACACACACACATACACACACACAATCGACATGAATAGGCGGCCTACTGCGGCCTTCACCGGCCGCTGTGCAGTTGTTTTTCCAAACAAACAGTAGGCAGCATCATCTATTGAGAAACGATGATGTGTGGAAAACGGAACAGGTACTCAATGAACAATTGTCAGTCATAGCAATCGGCCTCGGCTAGAAAACGGGGAGAGCATATAATGCCCAACTATCACACCATCAACACACGGACGAGGTTATCATGTTTGCTGCAGTTTTGCCTCCAACTCTCTTCTCACCTTCACCCATTGTTTAATTCATTGAGCTGGCTGAGTGGATGAATGAATGAGTGAATCAATCAATTGAAGTTTACCACCACATCATCCAAAAGCCCAGCCCCCCAAGTCGTCTCTCAAGCATCTATAACAGCTGCACAAAGCAACGGGCCTTCACATATCCAATACCCGTCCCGGCCCGTCCACAACTTTCGGTGCACAAATCACGACAGTAATTCACAAGTGGATGTCGACATAACTAGTTATCCGGCACGCCGAATCTGTGAATACGTCTGAGAATTTACTCCTGGCACGCCCATATAAAACAGCCAAAAGACAAACCGGACAAAAGAGATAAAAAAGACAAAAAAAGAAAGAAAGGAAGCCAACACCAAAAAAGCTCATCCCATCGCGCACATCCCGCACGCGGATCCCTGCTCTGGTTTGCAAGCCGAGAGACAGAACACGCTACGACACGACATAATTGGAACACACTTTTTATCCAGGTACGTACAGGAAATCGTGAGGCGTACAAAGTAAGAAGTACGGAGCGTCCAGCGCTGTACCTGGCACGCCCCCATGCACACAGCACACGGGCTTTGCATCGATGATTGCTTCACCCCCGACAACCCCCCAATCCTAAGCCCAATCCCAATCCCAATCCCAAAGCCCCAGCCCCCCCTTTACCACCACCCCCGAGAAAGTATGTCTCTACCTTACCTGCCTACCTACGATAATAGTACATCACTATACACTAGCGCGAGCGTTGCAAGGCGACGGGACGCGGTAGGTGGGTGGGAAGGTACCTACAACTCTCCGCAGGCATTGAGCTCTTATGCAGGAGTGAGGGAGTGAAGCCAAGCCTCTCTCACTCTCTTTCATGGTCCCCCAGTCCCAAAGAGCGGCCCCCTCTCTCTTCCTCTCCTCTCCCCCCCCCCGGTCCATCCATCTCACTCCACTCGCACTCCACTCATGGTCTCCCATTGAGCACAGTCTCCTGGCAGCTGGCTAGCTGAATAACGATTGTGAGCGGAGTGTGAGGGCGATGCTGAGGGTGAGGTGTTGGTGATGATGGACGCCCTCCTCACTCTAGGAGCAGGGGGGGTTCACCCTCACGCAGAAACTGCCCGGGTATGGAGACACACGTATTGTCTGGATGTACTCCGTAAGTTACCAAGCGGGCACTCCACAACCACTCCCCTCTCTCTGCGCAACGCAGGGCAAGGTACTCCATCCACAACTTCCAAGGTTCAGCGTACCCACCGGGGCGGGCTACCTACCTATTCCCAAGTGCGTGCCCAGTGCCCCAGTGTCCACTACTTGGCTTACGGCTGGGTTTTTGCTGCGGTGCCTCTTCCACTCTTCCCACTCGGCGGTTTGGTCTTTGGTCTGAGCTAGGTTCCAATCCCCAGTCCTGTTAAAACTACCTCGCTACCTCTCCTCCAATCCATTTCCTTCTTCTCCATCCTCCTCCTACCTTCATC
This sequence comes from Mariannaea sp. PMI_226, assembly GCA_024336345.1. NCBI lineage: Eukaryota > Fungi > Ascomycota > Sordariomycetes > Hypocreales > Nectriaceae > Mariannaea > Mariannaea sp. PMI_226. The sequence goes on from JANFOG010000005.1 coordinate 891,523, forward strand.
CCGCTACCTCCTCCCTCTCCTTCCTCTCCCTCTTCCTCATCCATTCGTTCCCTCACTTCCATTCCGTCTTCTCCTGACTTGATCGCAGGCCGTAGACGTTCTTTTGGGTTGAGGAGAATATCTCCCGTTTGGGCTTCCACTCGACTCCCTCCAAGCCCTTTTTTTTTTCTTTCCCAGCCCGCCCTATTAAAGGCCCGGACCCCAAGGACCGAAGGTGCTGAACAAGTGAATCAAAAGAGACCTTTGCTGGTATTTCACTTTGTCCCCTTCTGCCTCGACTTTCTCCTTCGACAAACGTAAATTCCTTGCGCCCCCCGTTCTGGAATTCCGTCACCTCCACTCCCTCCGTTGCTGTCTATCGACTCGCTCCGTCCCCTTTCGTACGAGACAACTATCATCGTTGTACTCCTGAGTCGACGTTCCTCTGTCGACGCCAGCCTGCCAATCCTATCTCGAGATTTTTATTTTATTTTTCGAATCCTGGGTATCGGGTGCACGAGCAAGTGGGTTTTTTTTAAAGCAAGAAGATATCTTCGGTCCCAGCTCGTTTGGTGCACTGGAGTATTTTTCCCATTCACGACTCAATCCATACAAGCAATCCAATCAATCATATCTGTACGAAGTCTCATCGTCTTGTAGGCGTAGTGACTTCTACAACTGTTGAGTGAGCAGGTATGTATATCACTCAGTCAAATCCCGATATTAGATTGCGCCAGTGAATCTAATCATCCTACTTAAAGCTGCATGCCGAGGACTATACTTCGCATACCGCAGCTACTCCACCTCGATATCAGTCCTTAGAAAGTATTGCCTTGTGGGAGACGTTAGCTCGTTGTTCCCACTCAATACCAGGACATTGTCTCACTTTCCGACAGCCTTGTCCACATCCCCAACCTGTGGCGGTAAGCCTCCCTCAACTGTGACCCTCACCCTTCCCCATGCCAATGGCTCCGACCTCTCGTGCCAGTAAATCCCCACGCTTTCAAGGGATGATGCTCCAAAACGGGCATACTGTGGCGCCTGCCACTCCCGAGCTCCTATTTGCTTGCCCAAACTCAAGCCCTCATCAGCACTGGACTGGAACTGCATACTAATACGTATCCCGTCTTTTAGGGCCCTTAAGTCGACCTCGTCTTTAAACGACCCCTTTTCCAATCCCTTTCCTTGCCTCCACCAATTCATTGCTCTTCATGCTCCTGGCTTCGTTTCCCAGCCACGGTCGCTCTTTTTGTTAATTTTCACCACGCTCATTAATATCTTAATTCCCTAATTCCTCGGTGTGCATCACTCTTTCACACATCCGAGTTTAAGCACTCATCCTATTTGTCTCCGACCAAGATTCCAGGAGAACTTAACAGTCTCTCATTGACCAGATTAAAAGCCGAGCGCAGCCAGTTAAATTTGACCATCGTTCCTCTTTTTATTTTCCAAGACACAACAACCTCGCCCACCATGGTTTACTCTAGCCAGGACAGGTCGTCGTTCTTCGTCGAGGATGATCTTGATTATTCAAGAATGAACCCTCGGGAAGCCGCCAAGATAATTGCCCGCAACCGCCAAGATATTATCGCTGGCGAGCTCTCACGGTTAGCAGGCGATGAGTACCTAGAGGATATCATGCAGCACATGAGGCAGATGGAGGTATGTCCATAAGCCTATCTCGCCAACTTACTCCCGTCTCTTGTGCTAACATTTACCAGGATGAGACCCTACCCGATGCGACTCTCATTGACATGCAGCGCGAAATTCAATGGTTTATGCGACCGTACCTCATTGACTTCCTCGTCGAGGCCCACGCTGCCTTTGCTCTCCTTCCCGAGACTCTATTCCTCACCGTCAACCTCCTTGACCGATACTGCTCGAAACGAGTCGTCTACAAGCAACACTACCAACTCGTGGGCTGTGCTGCCCTCCTCATCGCTGCCAAGTATGGTGACAAGAAGGATCGTGTCCCCCAGATTCACGAGCTCAACAACATGTGCTGTGGCCTCTACGACTCGGGCATGTTTACCCAGATGGAGATGCACGTTCTCAACACTCTCGAATGGGCCATTGGTCATCCCACTGTCGACTTCTTCTCTCAACTAATGGTCGCCGAGGAAGGTGATGATAGAGAAGTTGAGAACATGGCCGCATACCTGGCCGAGATCGCTCTCTACCACCGAGACTTTGTATCAACAAAGCCCTCAACTATGGCCCGATCCTCTCTCGCTCTTGCCCGCGCCATCCTAGGCCGTCCCGAAGTCAACGATGGAGACTGGAATCATACTGAGAATCTGACTCTCCTCACCCTCTCACACCACCTCCACCAGCCCTCTCCTACCCTCGGCCGCAAGTACTCAAGTGCCAACCTATCCCGTGTCTCCCAAAAGCTCGCCGACTTCATGGCTGAGCAGGCCGCCATTGCTCGTCGAACTGCCAACCCCCCCTCTCCTCCAACTGAGCCCGCTGCCAAGCACTCACACATTTACAGCACCCCTCAGAAAGGCCATACCGTGACTGCGACGGGGTTCGAAGGATACCTTACCCCTCCTATCACACCTGATTCAAACAACCTTGTGGGGAATACTCAAAATATGATGAAGGATGAATGGTCTGATCGATGTCCTGTCACTCCCACGCCACACCACAACTCTGCATACACTCAGCACGCACCTCAATACGTTGGGTATGTAGGTCATCCCAGTATGAACCAACAATAGGCACGTTGGTGGATATGGCCTCGCCTGTCATCTACTTTACTCGAAGTCCCGAATCCATTGTCGACTAACCACTAAGCGACATGGCCTCTCTATTTTCTTCTTTATTTCGCACCCTTTAGCCTACATTCTAGTGCTTTTTTAAAAGCCATTTACATGGTACCTCAACAGAATGATCTCTCTCATCTACGTCTTGCATTTAGCGATTTTGACTTTATTTTCTTGCTTCTTTTGCGAACCAAAAATTTCAGCAGATCCTTCGGAACCAAAAAAAAAAAGTTCGGCACACGATTCATACCAGCCTTTTTTTTTCTTCTACTGGCATCAATCTCATTCCCCTGCGACACTTCCCACTCTTGGTGCAGGGGTTTTGCTTATGCCAAAGAGCCTGCGAAGAACCAACGGGGGTTACCTTCTCGGATGACATTTGGAAGGGAATAGAATACAAAGGAGGAGCTTGGCCAGTCTCGAAATGGGAAACCCAAGAAAGACCGAGAATGCATGAAAAGGATAAAAAGAGGTCCCTCCGCGATGGAAAAAAAGATACCCCAAGATGGGAGGAATATGAAGCGTAGCTTTTTTTGTGTTTTATTTTTTTTTTGGAAGAGAGGCTGAGGGGACGATGGAAACGTCAGCCCTCGGTCCAGTACGACGAGGTGGCCATACTCTTCATGATAGCAGTATGACACTGCCTAATTCTTTCGGAAGCTGGATTGGGACGATGGGATATTGACCGTGACTGGCCCCGTCGTCCCAAGGGGAAGGGACTTTATTTTTGGCACAAGTTTGTGCCACTATTTGGATTTAGTTACGGAGCAGGCTTGTTTCCTCCTGGTGGCCTTCTCCCGAGTCCCGCGCCTTGTGTATACATAGGTAGTTACAGGCACAAAAAAAAGAAGTAAAAATTCCTTCACTCAAAAGTTTCCTATTGGCTGTGAGCTACGAGCTGTGATCCGATTTGTGTCTGAGCTTTGACTGGGAAGTGCATTCTTAATTGCCCTTGATAATCCATCCCCCTTCCATCCCCTGCCAGCCTCGGTTTTTGATGCACTGGCTGGTTTAGTGACTCCTCCCCGTGATTCCAGCCCCAAATTTATTGTTACTTAGTACCAACATTCTGTTTTTACTATTGTTTGAAGGAACCTCAAAGTCAGCCTTCAGTGAATCTCATGTACAAACTGGATATCTCAGATGGACAGATCTCTCGAGTTCTTAGGTTAGCTATGGGCCAATCCGCCCATGTCCAAAAAGGCGGTGACGTCAGAAATTAAGTGTGGAGAGAACGCAATCTCAGGTGCTGCAATCCACCAGCCCATCAGAAGCAAGGGCACCTGATAGCGCCTGAGGCACGGGAGTAGACTGCTGTACTTCGTGGCAAAAGTAGGGGGGACACCGCTGGATCTCCCTGGCTATGGTTAGCTCTGGGCCGTTTCGATATTTGATCGTGGGGGCTCCTTTTTTCGGGTTCATTTCAGGAAGCCCCTGAACTACTGCCGTGTGGTCTGTGTGTGCGTGATGGTTGGTGATATGCAACAGCTCTCTGCAAGGACAAAGTAAGCATGCAGCAATTTCCCTCAGCTCAAGCATGCCCCAAGTACCTTACTGTAATAATAAGTTGACTGATAAGAAACAATTATTCTTCACGTTTTTTATGTTTTCTCTTGCCGCAGTTGATATCATTAAACGTGAGGGATGTACATATCCGTTGTGCACGGGGTGAGTGGAGATGGAAAACATGGCCACTCCATCAAACTGTGTCCCTCCCTCATATTGAGCATTGGTAGGGATCGGATATGTGTACCGCATAAGAAATGTTAGTGATGATTATTGGCACTCCTATGAAGTGCCAATGCAACATTCGAATCAGGAATTCCTCTGCAGTAGCTACCACCACGGTCATGGATACCGGAACATACACTCCGAATAAGACATACCACTTATGTGGAAGTGTTGCGAGGGTATGCCTACGAGGCTCGGTGTAATTATCAAACATAACGTACGTACTATAGTATTATTCGCTATGCGGCCTCTAGGGTAGATCGCAAGCTCTTGGCAGCCAATTCGATCTCAAGCATTCGCCAATCCGGCCGCACTGCGGGCAGCTCGGAGCTAAAAAGTGAGCATCATTCCTGGCGGCTCGTGCTATGTAGGATGCACGCATGTCATTTCATTAACCCTCCCTGCGCCAATGCACATCATATCGGCAACTATGTAAGTCTATGCAAAATGTTCTGCATGTCAGTCACCGACTTTTCATCTCCCCCCGTGGATACGCGATCGACGGTTCGTACCTTGGTGGTGAACTGCAACTATTCGACTACGGTTGTGATGGGGCAGTCTCCACGGACTGCCAGCGCGTGTGGCACGGCCCTCCTACCCAGGTGCTTTATGCAGCGTCAAGGAACGGAACTCACCTCTTTGGATCAAGTTATGCCAGGGTTGGGGTGATGGCCTCGGACGAATCCGTAATTATGCTCCTCCGTATTCCATGTTAGTTGCCGGCCATTTACATGGTATCATGCTTTCCCTAAGACTTTGCATGTTCTGGCTCCTAAGCTTGGATACTTGCTGTATCACCCGCTGCATACTCCTCATCTCATTCTGTAGATAAAAATAAAAATCTCTACTTAGGTGCTCTACTTACATGCCAAACCCCATTATAAATAGTACCCGATGAAATAGAGCTTACAGTGACATTTTAATTATAGCATATCGAAAATAATGTCTCCTATTATACCTACGCATGGGACCAAGAGAGTTGTAGTCTGTAAACTTGCAGTTGCTTTAGGGTAAGGTTAGTGCAGTTGTTCCATCTGGAAAGCTCCAAGTTGGGACTAAGATTGTGATTGGCCGATTTTTTTTGCTCCAGAAGCTACCAATCTATTCTAAACCCTTGCCAACCTGGAGAGGCGCGACCAAACAAAACAAAACAAAACACTACGTACAAGGAAGAAACGTCCTTGTTTCCCGAGGAGCGGCCCGTACGATCACCCACAATGTCCGTCACTTTGCATACATCCCTTGGCGACGTCAAGGTTGAGATATTCTGCGAGAGTGTCCCAAAAACTGCAGAGGTACGAGAAGATCTACATATCCCGTATTGCATCATGCCGTCACCGCGATCGCGTGAAGCCTACGTGCTAACTGGCTGCATTAGAATTTCCTTGCCCTATGCGCGTCTGGCTACTTCGATCAGTCCCCCTTCCACCGCCTTATTCCCAAGTTTATGGTCCAAACTGGTGGCCCTGCCGTGCCCTCACCCCCCGACAACCCGAAAGGCGGACGCAGCATATGGGGAGGCACATTTGACGATGAAATTCGTCCTACGCTACGACACAGCGGGCGCGGGATACTATCGATGGCCAATAAAGGACCAGGTACGAACGGCTCGCAGTTCTTCATCACTTTCGACAAGGCGCCCCATCTCGATGGCCTGAACACGGTGTTTGGCAAAGTCATTGGCGACGATAGCCTGGCAGTACTGGCCAAGATGGAGGCTATCGAGGTGGACAAGAAGAATAGACCCAAGGAGCCATTTCGGATTGAGAAGGTGACGATCCATGCGAACCCGCTTGCTGGATGAAGCGGGGTACTGCGTTCATCTAAACCAGGTTCGATACAACGCTTCATCATACATACCCAAACATGTTGATGCGCCTGATGCCTTGTAAAAATTGTAAAAATCCCCACCGCCACGGACATGAATTATCAGACAACTGGAATCGAAAGAGAGACCTGAATATTGATGGAGCAAAAGACCCTCTGAAAGGTACATTTGAATTGTCACATTTCAATGCGAAAACAAGGGGACTGAGCGACCAAGAAGGTTATCGGACAACGAACACCACCAATACAAAGGAAGAAGTCACAACGACACGAATTAAACCTTCCACCGTGTCGACTCTCACCATGGTGGAGTGTCCATCGAAAGTTTGGAAAGAGAATTAGAAGAATAAGCCTCCTTTTGGGATACCTGGCAACAGATGAGACAAACTCGTAATTTGGGCAGCACATTTATCGAGAATGGCAATTGCTCAGAGAAGTCTCTCACTGGAACATGGAGCCTACGAGAATTTCGGTTACTCTTTTCAACATGGATCCGACGACGATTCCCATGGTGCTGAGATGGCCCCTGGAACCATCAAGTTACCAAATCCTGGAGGTGGCATGGGGGATATTGAAAAGGGAACTGTGAAGGGGAAGATGACTGATAGCGAAGCAACGTGCTGACCAAGTGTGAAAGCATAAGGCTCAGAGTGCTGTCGACATGTGGCCTATCTCACACATATCCTACACGAGACTTGCCTGAAACTGCTGTTGGCATGAGACCCCATATGCAGGTACCATCACCCGGGGGCCTGCAAATAAATTAGTTGGATAAGCTAAAAAAAATACTATGTATCATATTGACTAAAACCACATTTACGTCGAGGCTGATTTGACTATAATATTGACTCAGTGTCTTACTAAACCAGTCTTCGACCATAATTTTAGATCTCTTGATTGTCACGATGAAGTAGTTGGTCCAACTGAAGATAGTTTAAATCTAAGCGAACTTCCTTCTCTGAAGTGTTATCTGATATTTACCAATAGTTGCGCTCCTGCTTTGATCTTTTGAGGCTGTTATCTCTCTTAGAACTCGAGTGGCAGACTCACCATAGGCATCCTCTAGATTTAAATTTCCTAGCAAATCTCAGCAATACGGCGTCGTGCCTCGTTTTGATTTCTAGGAGAATTTGAACTTTTTTCATCACATCCTTGACCTGAGCCTGCGACTACCATAGTAGAAGCAAACTCCAACACTCTGAGGAGTTACGTTCGAGCAGTCATTATTGCTCCAATATCATCATTATTATCTAGTATTACTGGTCTTGTACCAATATATATAATCCCCAATGCAGTATATTTTGTGGAAGAAATACTATCAATGCGATTAGCTGAGGTTATGACTGGCCAAATTTGGCTCGCGACTTAAGAAACCATTGGTAATTGGTGCGGTAAATAGAGAAGAAGGACATCGAAGAGTCTCAATTACCTAGGGGGCTGAATCTATATACACTGAGTCTGAAGGACAATAGTCGTGAAGCTGAGGGCTGCTGAGATACATGTGGTGTTCATACCATTGATAATTTCATATTGTTGTCATGTCGACTTTTTCGTCTTGGATAGCCTAGACGGTTTACGAAAGCTTTATGTGCAAACTTTTCCATAGCTAGAACGGGAGATAAATGCACCCCTAACAGCCATTTATCATAATAATTTGCCAATTACTATAATAAAATCCATCAGATGTTGGTACACCACCTCTTGTCATTAGCAATGGGGGGTGGGGATGAAATCATGAAATCCCATTTGAAGACTTGACAAGCCCAAACTAAATGCTTTCGATATAATGGGTGCTTGATATTGTATTTCTAGGAAGGCAACCCAGCTCCAAGAATCTAATCCCTATTTTAAATTTCCGGCCATGAGATTACATAGTGTAAAACAGCTGAGCTATATCCCAGCTTCAAGTCTCCGAGGATCTACATATTTACGCCTCTACGGTACCCAGCACCATCACTAAAATTTTATTCAAATCCCCACAACAGGTCCTCAGCATCGCCTTCAGGGTCAAACGAGCGTGGAAGTTTGTCAGAGGAATTCATTATCCACAGCACGTCTCGCCAGCCTCTCTCACCAATCCTCAGCATAAGCTTTAGTAACTCAACCATGGAGCACGAATCGAGATTTCGAATTGCTCGGACTCTTGCCTTACCTCTAATCTCCTCGAGCTCTAGCAGATAGACACGATGTGATGCAATGTAAGGGGGGAAAGGTACGGAATCATGCTCGTAGAGTCGACTGACAATGATGTCCCGAATGAACCCCCAACCGCGAAGAGGGCGGTCAGCTAGGCTTGTGGAACTCCCATTCAGTATGCAACGGCGACTTTCCTGTTCCCGAGTTATTACACTCTCACCTTCGGCCATCAGCTGGAAAAAGAAGCGATAGTGGCCCGAGTAGTTTCGATCTGGAACAGCCACTCTTTTGCCTTCGAGGATCTCTAGAGTTTCTTGTTGGCACTTTAAAATTCGCTCTCGCTCCGAATTGACGTTAGCTTCCGGTTGAGATTGAGACGATCCGATATTGGACTCTGGCGAACTGGTCCGGCCCAAAAGGCTCTTGTCAGAAACATCTTTGGCCTCTTCGGACTGTACCTTGTGTTTTTCTATTTCCACGAGAATTTTCCGTAGGAGCGCGCCACCCTTACTGTCAAAGTCGCGTTCGCTTGGACCTAGTCGGTGAAATCGACTCTTGGAGTTATCACCGGTTAGTGCTGTTGCTGGCTTAGCAGACCTAGACTCATAAGAAGAGAGTTTTATCTGAGAACGTGCCACGAGCGTGGTATTCCATTCATCGACAGATCCGATGTGCAACAAATAGTTCTTTCGTTTCAACCCGTCAAGGCCTTCGATTGGAACACTTAGTTTGAGGGGAGCCATTTGCGTAGATGACATCTTTGTTGAGGTAATAGCACTTGATATGGGATGTGGTTGTTAGGCAGCGTATGATCTGATGTACGGGATGCTAAGTGAGAACTTTCCCCAGACGTGGAATTGAGATGTTGGGTTGGATATTAGTCCTAGCATTCTGATAGAGTATGAGATAATAAAGTTACTTATATACAACTTGAGCTTTGAACATTCCTGGAGACTAAGATCGAATACAAAGAGGTGTTCCAGAGTGTTTCCCCCGTCTTTGACTGTGTGCAAGAACACACCCGCAACTGATGAGTCTATGCGTGTGTTCTTGTCGCTATATGAGCTTATGTACTTCTGTTCGATGATAAAAATCACGATCGCTGTAACAGGAAGGACCGATTGCTCGAAACAGCGACGTCTTTGTCCCCTGTTCTGATTGTAAACCACAAGGCCAAGTGGGTTCTAGGCATCATAGCAAACAACCAAGTTCCGCAAACGATGCAATATGGAATACCGGATCGGCACATCTGGTGTCTATTCTTCTGACTCCCTGTCACTGTCTCCCTCATCAAATGACATAAGCCCACCACCACGACCCGTCGTCTCAGCCAATTGCCCCTCCAAGCTCGCGATCTCTGCCTCCATCAGAGCTGGGTCGGCGCAAGTCTTCGCCTTGTCGAAATCAATGAGGACAACCTGCCCATCCAGGCGTATGATGAAGTTATACTTGTTACAGTCCCCATGTACAAACCCCAGCGCATGGAAGCGCCGCAAGGCCGCCTTGCAGATCTCCAGATCGGCTGGCTCGGCGTTCCGTCCGTCCGGAACTTTTTCCAGAAGGAATCCGATGACCCTGCCTGCCTCGTGGATATGCCCGAGGAATTTGGGAGCGATGCCCCGGCCCTCAAGGACCTGGTACATGCGGGTTTCGGCTTCCATGTATTGGATCTCCCAGTGGAAGCGCGCCATCTTAGCAATCATTCCTTCTGGTGCAGAATCCGCCTTCCATTTGCATTCCTGAGTCAACAGAGCGAGATACTTGGTGCGTTCGATGTCAAGATGGTCGATCATCCGCGGATGCCAGATCGTTTCTACACTGGGTAAATCGGCTGACGACAGCGTCGCTTCCGGTTGACGGGACGAGGGATTGCGAGTGATACACGCTGACTTCCAAGTATCTTCTTGGTAGGGGAGAGGAGGGAGAATATTCTGGAAATCAAGGGGCATGTCATCCAACGACTCGGCGTCGAGGGCCCCGGCCTTGATGGTGATGTACTTGACGCTTCGGTTGGCCAGGATGCGAAAGTAGCAGTCGCTTCTGCCACTCGTGGAGACTTCCATGGAAATCAGACGAGGCGGCTCCATCGTCGACGGCATCTCAATGTAAGGACAGTCAATTTCGCTGCAATGAAGTCGAAAGAGAATTTGAAGAATTGAGTGACGGCGGTCAGTAACGCAACGCAGGATGGAGTTTATCTGCACGTGCCCCGGCGATGCAAACACTTAAGCGCCGACAACGCAACTGGGTGAGAAAAGCAGGACATGATGAAATTCAAGGCATGCCTGGTGAACCTAGGTTACAGCCGCTATTGGTTGGCTTGATACTTGAAACTTCACGTAAGGCCAACAAGCAGCTACCTCAGCAGGTCTCTTTCTATAAGAAGCCGGCACTCCTCAAGCTGCGCTCATCGGAGAAAGTGAAGTATCACATCCGCGCTCAAGTCCGAGACTCGACTCTGAAAGAATCCTAGTAGGTGTTCCCGTTGAACAAAACACCTCAGGCCCAAAGCTCACAAGGTACAGAGCACGTTCCAAGATCACCATATCGACCTGTTCCCGTAACTACCCAGAAATTCGAAGTGTCCCGTATGCATGTCACACTGCCAGATGAGCTTGATGGCTGATAATATTAACAGCAGGCTCTTCAACATGTGCCACTTTATAATGATCTAGTACTCATGCGACTGTATCAAGAAATCAGAGTTTGTGCGGTGTCAGGTGGCAAAGAATTCGGGAGCCAATATAAAGTGAAAGCCTGTCAGGAAGCAGGTGCAAAGATTTTCGACCAACTACTGTGATGGACACTTGGTGTATCCGAACGCTGCAAAGAAGTACTTTTCGGACCCAGAGTAGATAGCTTCATGATTCAGTGGGCATTGAGACTTTCCAAGCATTGTCTGGACTTCAAGTTAGATTCCTTATGTATAGAAAGAGACAGCAAGAAAATGCGATCCCTTTAACGCACGAATTACCTTCCGTAATAGCGAACCAATCGGTACCTTCGCCCGGCTACTGTGAAGACTAACTTCGGGATGCACAACAGCCCAAGGGTGCTTTTGTACCAGTGGACAATCTAGGACGAGCGGGTACGGTCAGAGTATAGCATACATTCTGTGCATCATGAGGGTAACCTGGATAGAACACGTTCTAAAGTGTTATGCAGGGCGCCCGTCAGATAGCCAGGGTCGTTGATCAGAATACCGGATTGCATCATAGTCTCCCAGCTCCTAATAGATCCGCACTTGAGTTCTCATCCGAGTTTCTCAACCCACCGACCATTTGCCGCATCGGCCCAGTTAAGAAGAAACAAAAAAGGGATGCGGTACGCTAGGCAAGCCCTTGGATGGCGTTTTGAGGAGTGGTGAACCAAATCTCCGTTGTTGTCGCTCTAACCGTCAATGGCTTAATACGCGTTCTCGCTTCGAAGCCTACAGGGGTATCTTTTGATTTTAGCCATAATTCCCCCATAGTTCTTACTAGTTCTGACCTATTCAGGTATAGGTACCAAGGCAATCCGTGTATTGATCCTGTCAGATCTAGCTGGGTTTGGCTATCGTTTCCTTTGGTTTGCGCATTTGGGCTCACTTACTGAATCCCGTAGGGATGAGGTGGGTAATTGTCTTGGGTAGATATCTACTCTGTTTGGGTGGTAACGCCCCTTCTATTTAATACGGCCCTTGGCATCACTGCACTTATGATTCTGTTTCGATCGATGGGTTGTTTGTTGTAGCATACTCACATACACCCATTTATTCATTCCCTCATTTTCTTTCTTCTCTCACGGACTCACTCACTCAATTACTCACTCATTCATTCCTTTGTCGTTGATAGTTAACACTACCGTTTGTAAAACACCAAAATGGTCTTCTCCACGATCTTTACTCTGCTCCTTGCAGCTTCGGCCCCCTTGGGAGTCCATGCCGGACCCTGTGTGCCTTCCGTCACTTCGATGACCTCAGCTGCGACAACATTGCAGACTTCCACCACCACTGCGCCTCCAACTGCTACTACGACCACTAGTGAGCCGATCATAACATCCTTTACCGTGAAGTTGTTCCGCCATAGCAATGTCCGTCGCGATGACGAGGAAGAATCGGGTAGCCCTGTGCTTTCCTTAGGCAAGGGCGTGAGCATAGAAGAAGACGCAGAGTATGCCAACAACGGAGATGATTATGTGTAAGTGGCACCTGCGCACATATCTAACTTGTCCCGACCTAATCAAATTTTGCCTCTGGCGTAGTCTGGTGGACCTCGATGCTGAGGATGAGGAGTTCCCATTCATTGAGGAAACCATTACCAATGAAATCAATACTTCCGAACCTGCAACTTTGTCATACTCTTGGACTCTGACTGGGGATCAAGTCTCTAAGGGGGATGGAACTTGTTCCATCATTACGAAATTGGATGGAATCGCCGTGGACATTCTGGAGTTCCACAGCATGCCTGCCCACGAGTATCACAGCCACAAGGCTGAGGTTCCGGTCACATCCCCTAACCCAGCAATCTCGATGAACTTTATTTGTTCCGGAAACAGCTTCACGCATGCAAATCTTCTCATTGATGATGTGAGCTTGGTTGCTCTGGTTGTTGTGGAGGACGAGCTTCGTCGTTGAGCGTTTGTAGCATGGATCATCGGCGCCAGAGAGCAATAGTCAAGGAGAGACGTGGATATGCTATATATTAGTTTAATGTAAAATAAGACACAGTGGAACATAGGCACAGGTAATAGCAACGGCTTTTTGCCAGATCGAAGTAGAGGATCTGGATTAGGAACAAGCTGCGTCGACTAGCTAAGGCCGCCTTAGCTCCTACATAGCGTTATCGATAAGGAATGCAGGCAACCCATTCAGGGCGTTCTCACCAAGCTTTGGCCTTATAGAGACTGTCCATCAACAACGCGCGTGTTGATGAAGCGCTGATTGCGCCTGTGTCATCTACCAGGAATCGGGTTGCTCAAAACATAAAATCTTCACTGAAGCGTCAAGATGTCCGCCATCTACAATCTTGAACCACAGCCCACGGCATCGGCGATTTTGCACACGAATCGAGGCGAACTCTCCGTTGAACTCTTCGCGAAGCAGACACCATTGACATGCCGCAACTTCCTTCAATTGGCTTTAGATGGCTACTACGATAACACAATATTTCATCGACTCGTATCGGGCTTTATTCTTCAGGGCGGCGATCCCACGGGCACAGGAAATGGCGGAGAGTCGATCTACGATGGCGGAGCATTCAGCGGCGACTTAGATCCATGGCCCATGGACCAGCGTCGCGGAAAGAATGCAGGACCGACGGGTATCAATTTTAAAGATGAATTCCATTCGCGCCTCAAGTTTAACCGTCGCGGATTGCTAGCCATGGCGAACGAATCTCGACCCGACACGAACGGCAGCCAGTTTTTTTTCACGCTGGACAAGGCTGACGAGTTGAATGGCAAAAATACCTTGTTTGGACGAATCGCAGGCGATACAATCTATAATCTGGCGAAGATGGGCGAGGCCGAGGTTGATGCGACAACAGAACGACCTATTTACCCCATCAAGATCGAGAGAATCGAGATTTTAGTCAATCCCTTTGATGATATGCAGAAGCGATCAAGGGTTGCCGTACACGCATCGAGCAAGCCATCTACGTCAAAAGATAAAAAGAAGAAGCGGAAAGGAGGCAAACAACTCCTAAGTTTTGACGACGACGAAGGAGATGATGACGTGCCGGTGTTAAAAAAGGCTAAGTTTGACACGAGACTGGTCATGGAAGATCCAGAGGAGGAAGCACAACCACAGACAAAGACATCTAAACAAAAAGGAAAGAAGAAGGATGAAACCCGACTCAACATCACACCAGCACAACCTGAAGCGGACAAGGAGAAGGAGATGCCGCTTGGTCAACCCCGACCCGAGAGGAAAGGACAACAGAAAGCCAGTTCCCCTTCCAAGCAATGGAAAGAGGACTCATCCCCAGAGCCAGATCCACCAAAAAAGACAGCGCTTGAAAAGGCAAATGAAGAACTTGCGGCGCTGAAAGCCTCAATGAGAAGGACCACACATTCCGAGCAGCCAGAAAAGGAAGTTAAGAAATCTGCCCTCGAGTCGATGATCCCGGAAACCTCCATGAGAGGTCGCAAACGGCGTCCTGGCACAAGCAATACTACTACCGGCGAGGACCAAAAGACTCTACGCATGCTGATGGACTTCCGGTCAAAGTTAGACAAGGCGCCCTTAGAGAAGGATTCTCCCATGCCCGTGCCTCATGATGCAGGGGAAGAGCATGAGGCTCAAGGGGCGGATGAAGAGGCCAACCTCTGCGACTTGCACTTTATCGCAAACTGTCAGAGTTGTACTTCGTGGGATAAGCAGGAGAAGGAAGAGAGTGATGACGAGGGCTGGATGTCTCATTCCCTTAGTTTTGCAGCGGACAAGCTGGGTAAAGACCTAAGGAATCGTAAGAAGGCGGAAGAGGAGCTAGTGGTTATTGATCCGCGTGAAAAAGAGTTAACAATGAGAGAGGAAAAACGAGCAAAGAGAGATGCGAAGCAAGGGAAATCCGGGAGAGCGTGGGATCAAGCACGAGACCAGGCAAGGAATGCGCAGATGGCTCGGGCAGCGTCGCTTGGAGGAAGAGGCGCAAGATAGAGGGGCAACCATGAGTTGTCCACGATGGGTGGGCTTTCTTTGTTCGACAGAAACCTGGCCCATCTGGACGAGCAGGCGGTGTAGAGTAGTACTGGAGTGGGAAAAACTGGGCTTGGATGAATGAGAACGACTCCTGTAGCGGTGATACCCAATCATCGGCTTCATCATCGAGTGCGGCTTGTGTTCCGCTGACAACATGGGAGGTCGAGGGAGAATTGACTCGAATCTGCAAAGTTATATACTAGATATAACGTGAATATTATGATATGGCATGTCATATCACGAATAAAGATTAAAAAAAACAACAACACGAAATGATATACCTTGAAGCCAGAATAACTGCAAGCCCATCACTATCCCACTATAGTACAAGGCTGAAGTATTTCTTAGTTGACCGTGTTCATCGATGGCGCCTTAGTCTGAGGCAAGCGAGTGGGGCAAGGAACGCCCGCCAGCTCAGTATCTTATCATCACGTGGATGAGCATGGCATCGAGTCAAGATCAAGGGCTTTGATTGGCTTAAAAAAAAGATTTGACAATCGATCTCCCAGCCCCAAATGGCCCCAAGTTTTCCGAGGCGCCGAGCGGGCCTGCTTCTCCAGGCCCTTACGACATTGGACTGCCATCACCAATTTCAACGAATCTCACACGCATCCTGCTGCTGTGGTATTTGCCTTACCTTGCCCTGCCTTGCGCATCGCCTCGTCCGCCCTGCCCCAAGCACCCAAGAATGGGCGCCTCATTCAACTGACCTTCCTGCGCTTGACCTCGATCGTTACTAGGCATCCGCCCCAAGGACGTCCTTGTGCGCCTGGCAGCCGACAACCCGCCCACTCCAACGAAACGCGACTTCGTTTCAGCACTTCTTCTACTTGGCCTCTTCTTTGGCGACCCAAGGCCTATTTGCAGGACCATTTTCTATCTTCAACTTCCTACTATCACCGATATTTATTTTTTGGTTGACTAGTCTGCTCCTACGCGATCTCATCCAGCGCCGATCGACCCGCTCCGCGAACGGCACCTCTCATTGCCTTTTTCTAACCACCCACGCAACAAATCCTTTCTCCTCTATATACTTCTGCGATTGCTCAGAAGTAATCTATCTAGCCACGCGACGACTGATTCGATTCATTGCCCTTCGGCCGCCTCTAGGATAACTTCCATTTTTCATTTCTAGATCTCTGTTGTTTCGTCGAGATATCGACGAGGCAGACGGTTGGCAAGACAGTACACTCTGTAGTGGCCCTTGAATCAACGATTACGACAAAAATAGGTATTGAAACCGAGACTATCCGCTTCAATTTTGCCTCGTAGCTCGCCTTCGAGAGCAACGATTTGCATTTGCAGATCCTCACCGATGTCGACACCTAACTCCAGAAAACGAGCAGCTCCTGGTGCAGCGCCTATCATCCCGATTCAGCAGCAAATGCAACGACCATACGCGACAGGGAATGGAGCGGGGGACCAGATGTTGCGATGGAACGGTATGGGCGATGGGACTGGGTTCGTAGACGGCGCAAATCATGCGGGTAATGCGTTCGGCCTGGTCCCAGCCCAGCCACAATATGCTCAAGCAGTTCCTGCACCATCAAACTCCCTTGCTCGGCGACAGATGAACCAGGCTCTTGTACCCGCGAATCCACGCCCTGCCTTTGATGATTCAGGAGACCCTTGGGCAAACTTTGTAGGAGATGACAACGCTCTACTGCAGCAAGGCAACCACGAGCAGATGAGCGAACAAGAAAACCTGGATATGCTAGAGGAGATGGCACAAGCGGCAAAGAGGGATGCCCAATCAAAACGCAAGCAAATCCCGCCCTTCGTGCAGAAGCTAAGCAGGTTAGTTCCTATTACAATTTCTCTACTGAATTTTCCGAACACTGACATGATGTAGTTTTCTTGAAGAGCGAAAAAATGAGGACCTTATTAGATGGTCGGAGAAGGGAGACTCCTTCATCGTTCTAGATGAAGATGAATTCGCCAAGACGTTGATTCCGGAACTATTCAAGCACAACAACTATGCATCCTTTGTGAGACAGCTCAACATGTACGGCTTCCACAAACGCGTAGGGCTTTCCGACAATTCTATGAGGGCAAGCGAACGAAAGAACAAAAGCCCCAGCGAGTACTCCAACCCTTACTTCAGACGGGGACACCCTAACTTGCTTTGGCTGATTAACAAGCCAAAGAGTGGCAGCAAGGCGAAAAAGGGAAGCAAGAATGCTGAAGGAGAAAATGATAGCGATGAGGAGGTCGGGGTCGAGGAAGCACCCGGCCCAGGCCTGGGCACCTCTAATATTCCAACCGGACGGTCTCTACCCGCTGGCGAAACCCCTCCCTTACCGAAAAAGGAGATGACCCTTATTCGAGAGGAACTGAACAAGGTCCGCGAGCAGCAGAAGCAGATCCTCAATGCCATCAACCGACTACAACGGAATAACAACGATTTGTATAGCCAGGCTGTCATGTTCCAGACGCAACACGACCGACATCAAAACTCGATCAACGCCATCTTAAACTTCCTGGCGAATGTATTCCGGAAGACATTGGAGGACCAAGGAAACTCACAAAATGTCAGCGACATCATTTCGAGCATGATCTCTACCCAAGGACAGCAGGCCGCCCAGCATGGCAGCGTTGTTGACCTTGGTGATTTCTTCCAATCCCAAATGGACCCTACCGCAGCATTTGCTACTCCTCATAAGAAAACTCGTGGTTTGCTCCCGCCCATCCCAAATCAAAGCAACAGCAGACCACAACAGACAAGAAACCCGTCAAATGCAAGCAGTGCATACCAACCCGTCGCCCACCACAAACCTGAGATGGGCCATGTTACTGAGATCGCGGATGGATCACCAAGTGATAGCACTTCCCCTAATCTTCGTCAAGAGTTGGAAGTAAACCCCCATGAACAAATGATGAAGATTATCAATGATCACAACGCGACAAACTCCCATGGAATTGACCTCCCCAAGGCTGCTGAAATGGTGGCAAACACCCCCAACACCCTCAACCATGACCAGAGAAGTAAGCTAGTCAACTTTATGGCTGGCCAAACGTCATCTCCCTCATCCTCCTCCAAGCCGACTCCCACCTCCAACCCCCACTTGGACGCCCATACTGCGCCTACGACGTCGATTTCTCCGGTTCCAACCGAAAACCAACCTGCCCCATCCCTCTCTCCCATTATGCAACCTCCGATGGCCCCTCCATCCTTGAATCATATCAGTACAAACCAGACAGACTTGGATCAGCTGCAGCGTCTACAAAGAGAACAAGACGCCAAAATCAGTGAACTCAGCTCGTTGCTTGGGCCCCTCAGCCCTTCGGGACACATTCCTGGCATTGGAGAAAATACCAACGAGGCGTATTTCGATCAACCCCCCGTGGACCTTGACCAGTTCTTTGATAGCAACGCATTTCTCAATGATGGCAACTTTGGAGACGATGGCCATGATTTCGACTTCAATCTAGACGCAGACCCAAATAACCTGCACAACGTTTCGTTGAAGCCTGACTCAGCTAACTTGGGATCGGCAAACAACAACACCCCCAGTCCGGCTGGGACTGAAGAGATTCCTCGTGCTGATTTGGCGTATGATGGCAGCCCAAGCCGTGGAATTAAGCGACAACGCATGGGGTGATGCAAACTGAAATCTCATTTGAGACCGTTTCATAGCAGAGAAGCGTGTCTTTTGGAACCTTTCATATTCTTCTCAGCTGCTTGTCTGCCTTCATTGCTACGGCCTCAATCTACGGGGCCTACCTGATTCAAGTATTCACGCAGCGATACATACATACCTTTAATCGTGTTTGGTTTCAGCATCCGAGCGGCTGGTGTTTTGTGGACATTGAATTTTTTTTTCGTACAGGAGATATACTTACTTCTACTACCTACCTACACGCAAAGCATATGCAGAGAGGAAAGGGAGAGTTTTCACGATATGACTTGGATTATTCATCCCACGGGTCCTTTGAGGACAGGGAAGAGGGTCGACGCACAAAAAAGTTAGTTACATTGGCTGGTTGGTCGGGCTTTGGGAAACAAGCACATACATTTCTAAAGCGAGGAAGAAGGGATTCTCTATATGGGGCATCTTTGTCGGCTTTTATAGACTGCTGAGTACATATATTCATATATGATAACATACGTACTCAAAGAAAGAGACTTTTTGTTGATGTCGTCTGATAAGTTATGATATGAACCCAATTCATCTTTCCCTCCGTGTGAGATATTTGTGTTCCGTGATTAGATCACGATTTGGCTGGGAGAAGAGAAAAACAAGAATCATTAGGTAGTGAGTATATAGAGAACTGTAAAGATTGTAGTTGAGTCATTTTACTCTCTAGCCATATAGGTTATACTTCACTCTCTTTCTCTCACATCAGCAACACGAGCTGCGTTGGCAGCTACAGGTTCCGTGGTCTAGCTGGTTATGGCATCTCGTTAACACCGAGAAGGTCCCCGGTTCGAGCCCGGGCGGAATCAATTTTTTGCCCCTCTTATGATTTTTTTTCGCCCTTTTCTTTTCTTTTTTTTTTTGGCCTGCGAGTACATAGCTCTTTCAAATAGTTCACATTTTCTTTTGTGAATCGTGATAGTGGGATAATGCTGTTGGACCTAGTTTGATAAGATAACTGACTGCCTTATAGATAGGTGTTCACCTAAAAGAACGAGGGACTGAATGCATTATAGCATTTTAAGTATCTTTTCTTCTTTGATTCCCGTATGGCGAAGGCGGAAGGAGAAACAAAGTTAGAAGTAGGCAAGATTTTAACTCGGACAAAAGGCATGTCGACATGATAACTTGTCCCTGGAAGAAGGCAATAAATACTGGGCCGAGTTTCTACTGTTGACATTCGTGAAGGGGGTCGGTCGATTGCGTGATTGAAACACAAGGCTTATTGGATAGAAAACATCACGGGTGTACTCATTAAGCAGCGAAGTATCGAATGCATAGCTAGGTAGATGTAATTGCAACTTACAACCATTACAGCCCGATTCAGTGACAACTGGTGATGTCTCTCTTGACTGGGGTCAATCCTCCCGCCTACTTTGCGTCGTGGAGGTTCACACGCAACCTAGCTGGTGATACATAGGAAAAATAATACAAATAAAGAGGGGCAGGCGTTTCATCGCGTGGACATAGGGAAAAAAAGGCAGCAGCACTGTTGATCAAGGAGCGTGAAACGGGGCGCAAGACTCAAAGTGACAGGCACGTGGAGAGGTAGGCAAAGAACAGCTTCTAGAACATCTGAAAGACGAATCCAGTCCAAGGGAAAAGAAACATTAGTCCAAAAGCATGTAGGAGATAAGTAGTAGATATGGGAAATTATCAGCCAAGGAGTGTATGTTGGGGCCATTTTGTGTGAACCACCTGGGGAGGGAGGGAGGAGGAGGAAAGGGGTTAGCCCATCATCGATGGCTCATATTCCCGTTATGCCCAACTATTGGGGCTTCATAGGTATTGTCTTGCATACCGGGACAAAAAGTAGAGGGTATTTCTTCCTCAAATGAAGTCGCCGAGCTGGCCATGGCTGGGTCAGACCAAGTGGACGAGAAGGTCGAGTCCGATCCAGCAAAGAGGTCGCAGCCATCTCCAATGTCTCCGAAGTTGAACCCTTCGTCAAAGGCAAAGTCGAATGTTTCCAAGGCCATGAGACCAGTATAATTCTGGTCATCCTGAGAAGATGCTGGAGGTGGTATTGACTCCACGACTCGACGTGGCAGGTCCTTAATTACGTCCTTGACATTCGCTTTGATGTCCTTTTCGACTGCCATGATGGCTTTCTCAACTTCCCGGTCCACGTGGAAGTAAATCATGGGCACTAGCCGCTTCATGTAAAAATCTCGAATGGTTTCATGCGCATCTGTGATGGTTGACGATGTGCCACTTTGGTCTGGGATGTCATGGTCTTTTGTTTTTTCCGGGAGCATCAGCATCTAGAAACCTCTTGGGTTTGCGGTGCCTAGTAGACTTACAAGGAGAAGGGATGTCTGATGAAGAAGGGTCTAGATCGAACAAGATACAGTACCACTCCTTCCACTTTTCCTCCGGGCTCTTCTTGAACCGCCTCCGTAGCTGCTCCCACTTCTTTACGTCGAAGCCGGCTCTTGGGTCTTTGCGGTCTGTTTTCAAGTCTGTAATGGGACACGACTTGTTCTTCCGTTGATGAGCTCTAAGCTCATCTTCCTCCTCGAAACGCTTCTGACAGCGGTGGCACTGGTGTGGCGGGAGCATATGAGTTCTTTTGAGATGTTCCCTGAAAGCTGAGCGTTAGATAGGTGTCGTAAGTTACAAAAAAAAGGGGCTGGGTGGTTGGTCGAGAATCTATGCTTCATGCTCACTTTACTCTGTGCACTTCAGTCCAGCCTGGACCCAGGCACGTTCGATGGTTCTTGAATTTTTGAGGATCGTTCTTGTAATACGGACAGGCAAACTTCTGTCGCGTATCGTCACCGATCTTCTTCGTCTTCTTCTTGTAGTGATTCTTCCTGGAGCCGTTATCGCCATCATTCTCATCGTCATCGTTACTGTTATCCTCGTCTCCATCTTCTCGACAATGGTGCCTCTTCTGGCCAGCCGCTTGAGAAGGTCGGCCGCCTGATCTGAATCCACTTGAAGAAGGCTGTGACTTTTCAGCATCACAGCCTTCTTCAAGTGCATCCAGCTTCTTCTCAAGACATTCCACAATAGTATCCATCAACGATTCTACGATTTGCTTTTTGCGATGACGCAGTTTCTTGTTAATATGGTAGTCAAGGGATGCCGCCGACGTTGCCGAGAGCTTTACGTCGGAGTTGTTTGTCGCGGCGGCTCGCCCTCCTTCGTGTGAAGGTTGAGGCACGTTGAGGGTTCTGGAACTGCCGGTGGCCCGCGAGTGACAGTTTGCCTGGCCACAGTTACTTTTCGAAGAGTCAGAAGGGAGGATTTCAGAAAGAATAAGGGCTGAAGAGGGAGGGTCCGAGATTGAGAGAGATAGAGAGACTCACTTGGGGGCTGAAGAACCTGAGCGGTCCTGGCCGCTCTCCTCCGCGTCCCCTTGGAGCTGCGGTCGAGCTAGGTCGCTAGTTGTATTTCTCTGAGTGGCCTGGTAAGTTCTCTGAGCGGAAGGATAGAACAGCATAATGAAGGGGCCGGGAAAGGCAGATACTGACTTGAATTGAGTCTCTAGGTAATGTACGATTGGGTGAACGAGGTGAGGCTATCTCTCTTGTGACGAAGACCTGCTCTTCCCCGACCCGAGGCATATCCGAATCCGGGCAGCCCAGACGACGGTTCTTGAGAAGGATATCGAAACGGCGAGGTGCCTTTGCGAACCAGGTTGCAAGGGTTTTCGAGTTTGCTGTGCTTTTAAATAGTGTTGGATTTGAATGTCTTGAGTAGCGACGGAAAGAGAATCGACTGGCTTTTTCTCGAACCGAGGGCATTCTCGCTACCAAAGGCACATGGGACAGCTAGCAGTCGATGCTAGGTACATTTTCAAGAAGACATTGGTAACCGCCGTCGTTCTCGATTGGATTTAATAGGGTTTTTTTTTTTAAAGAATCGATATAGCAAGATGGTTTTTTTTCTCTTCAAGTTAATGAGGTAATTGTGGGAAGTTCTTAAAGAACCTCTAGAAAGGGAGAGGAAAAGAGAAACTTCTTGATCAGAGTCTGGAAACGCAAGGCAGATAAGTACTACTGATGGGATGCAAGCCAGCTCATTGAGCAAAAGCATCAGAAGGGCGAAAAGGCAGAACTGCGCAAATGCGCAGAAATGCACAAACCCCTCCTTGGGTACTGCGCATTTTCTGCTCGATTGCGAAATAAGCCCAATGGCAAACAAGATGGTGTCACTTTACCCCCTCCAAGTCCCGTGAATACATACACACAGAGGCTGCAATGCAATGTTGGTCTCCATGAGGCGGCCGTGGTGGGCGTGTGTGGGTGGGAGCTGCGGACGTGGGTGTGGGCTGCTGTATAACTTGTCTGTACACGACGAATCCAAGGCGATCTGCTGCGGCCGTGATGCGATAACCTCCACTGAGGATAAGAAAAGTAGACTGATAAGTCAGCCCCAGGTTGAATCGTGAGGCGGAGGGGAATGGTTCGCGAACCAGCCTTACGATGGGACACATGAAATCTGACTGGGCAGAGGCACAGTTTAGCTTCCCCTCCCCCCCATGTCGAAATGCGAACAGCAAATCGAACAGCGTCTTTACTCACAACAGGATTCCTGCAAGTAATGTGGGGTGCCCACAACGGAACTGTGAGATGCGTTCTGGTACGAGGCGGCATCTACGGAAATGGTCATAGTCAGTTAGTTGCCCTTGAATTGGAAGATTTGTCAGATGGATGGTTGATGGCGAGAGGTCCGAGGTTTCATTGATGAGTAGTATGGTATTGTGACAAGTGTAGGTATGTGTGTATGTTTCCCCAATAGTTTCCCTCTCGATATCATCGTCTAGCTTCCTCGCCCAGCTTTTTCAAAGCGGCTTCATATGTTTGCACCCGTCCTTCGTCCATCTCCTCGATCCTTGTTCTTTCCACTTTCTGTGCTCGCCTGATACCAGCTCCCTTGGCGATCTTTCCCCAGAACCAACCACTCTCGTCATCGCCAACCAAAGTCCAAGCACATCCATGTCTGCCGGCTCGGGCAGTACGACCAACACGGTGGACATAGCCTGCTACGCTGGGTGGCAGATCATAGTTGATGACGTGATCAAGGTTGTGCAAATCGATACCTCTGGCTACCAGGTCAGAGGCGATGAGTAGCCGCAATTGCGACGAGGGAGCAGTAAATGACCGGAGAGTTTTGCGTCGGATGTGTGTTGGGGTAGTAGATGTGAGAGTATCCATATGCGATTCCAGTGAAGGGTCAAGCAGTGCCAGGAGACGGGAAAGACGGAGAGCAGCTTCATTTGACTTGGTGAAAATGAGGGAGATAGGAATGTTAGATGCCCGCGAGCGTGCTGGTGGCGCAGAGCTTGAATCAGAATCAGAATCGGAATCGGAATCTGATGAAGATGAAGAATCGGAGTCGGAGTCGGAGTCGGAGCTTGTATCAGAACTAGAATCAGAGTCTGAACTAGAATCTGAACTCGAGTCGGAACTGGACTCCGAGGTTGACGATTCTTCAGGCTTGGCTGAAGCCAAGTCCTTCTGTGGACTGGCTGCCAGCATGTGTTGACCCTGGAGCAACTCCAGCAAGTAGAGAGGCTTGAGGCCGGTATCGTGAACTCGAATAGCATGCTCCTTCAGTAGGATAGGTAGCGAATGCTCCGCAATCTGCGTATCTGTTTCGTTTTCTAGTACAATAAGTCGCGGCCGTCTTAGGGCTAGTTGGTTGAGAAGACTGAGATCTCGAGTTAGGGTGGCACTGAGGATGACTTTGCGTACGCCAGAAAAGTTGATATCTGAGAAATCCCGTGCGGTACCCTTGTTGACACGAAACTCTTCCATGACAAGGTCAAGCCAGCCCTGAAAGCTCTGGGCAAGCAGCTTATCGGCTTCATCCACTACGAGCCATCGCACGTAATCGAGACTGAAGCCGGGTGTCTGCTCCATGTGTTCGACAAGACGACCCGGAGTGCAGATGAGCACATCAATCTTTGAAGCGTATTCATACACATAGCCATCTAGTTGACTAAATTTAGCCTTTGTCTCTGGAGATTCTGTGTCCAGCATAGTTTCAGATATAGCAAGGCCGGCGCTCTCCTGCAATTGTTGTACGTGCTCCTCGCTGAGCTTTCGATAGAGTGAAGGGTCATATCGCAACTCCTGCTCTATAAAGTTCTCTTGCTCGCTTTTGAGTGACTGACTTCCGACTGAGACACCGATCCGGACTCTTTTGCGCGAACCACCCTCGTACGCCTTGGCGCAGAGTTCAAACGCCTCTTGCGCTTGCTTGACGAGTTCACGGGTGGGAAGCACCACAAGAGCTCGTAGCCTTGTCACTGCTCCTTCGCTGATATCTCGAGTGATGGGGAGGGCATATGCTAGCGTCTTTCCGGATCCCGTCGCTGCTGACACTAGAACGTCTCCGAGTTGGTGTTTGCTGGATGGGAACAATGCTGGAATGGCCGCAGTCTGCACCGCGAATGCCTCTTTAAAACCCTTCTCCTCCAACACACGGGCTGCCTTGGGAAGAACCCCAAGCTTTTCGAAGGGGGCACGGGTATCTTGCGAAACGCGGATGGGTTCCGCTAGCCATGGTGGCAAGGTCTCGTATGCTAGCCTGGACGCATCGATGGAAACTGGCTCGGGTTGGGGGAGAGGTTCGAGGCCATGCAATTCTCCAAGATCATCCTCCTCCGACTCGTCTTGGGCCATCTCACTCGCAAACTTGAGCGACTTGGCCTTTCTCTCGAGGACTGCCTTATGTCGTTTCGCCGTCTCGTCGTCCTCATCGTCCTCTTCAGCTGGCTCAGGTTCCCGTTGTTTCTTCTTTTTCTCTCGCTTCTTCGCCTTCCCTTCTGATTCTTGGAGTGTCTCTGTTGATTCTGCAGAAGCTTCTACAGAATCTGCAGCATCAACCATTGATTCATCTCTGTCCGCATCTTCTTGCCGTTCTTGATCCTTCTTCTGGCTTTCCTTCTTCTTCTTGTTCATCTTCTTCTTGTCCTCGCTCTCTTCTTCACCCGGGTCAGTGTGATCATCCGGATTTGAAGTCGCCTCAATTTCAGGATCAGTTGCTTCTGTAGCAGTCGCTATCCCAGACTTCTTCTTTCCTCTCCTAATCTTCTTTCTCTTCTTTTTTCCTTCTGTCGCATTTTCGCCTTCGCCCTGTTCAGGAGCCTCTACTTCCTCTTGCGCATCTGAATTTCTCAAAGTTTTTGACTTCTTGTGTGGCTCAGTGGAATCGCAAGCATCCCCATCTGAGCCTCGCTTTCGTTTTGGGTTGGACGGGGCCGGGTCGCTGTCGGTGTGTTGGATTTCATTTTCTTGCATTGCACTCGTCGCTTGTGATTTGGCGCCATTGCCTGCTGATGAGGTATCTGTGGAAGCATGCGCCTTTGAGTCTTTCGACCGGGACGCAGACTTGGAGCCCATGGTTTCCAATCCAGAAAAAATATTTCTCCCTACAAGGTTGAGGTCAATTGCCCGTGGAAGTGGAGGGGCAATACCGATTGCTTCATCGACATGGACTTGTCGCCCAAAATTTAGGACGACTCGAGATCTTATCGCAATTCTGCCGCGCGCGACCGCCAAATATTATCGGCCACCTGCCACCATCCACTTTGGCGTCGCAGGGTCCACTTGTTTAAGGTACCCGACTTTACCTGCTTCATACTTACACGTGGAATCCATGTTCATGACCAGATTGCGATGAGAGCCTTGCACAATGCATAGCAGATGAAGACATGAGACGACCTGAAGAATTTTTTTAACACGACTTCCTTCTGAGGCAACCAGGTCCAGCAAGTGCTGGATAACGATGCCGTTCTAAGCTAGTGAAGGAAAGGACAGCACCCCCCTTCCAGTCATGAAGGATACCCTCATTGCTCCATCCACAACTTCATCAAGCTCACCGCCGCCACGATGACGCGCCGTACATACAATATTGCTATGGTTAGCGACTTCTTCTTTCCGCAGCCTGGAGGAATCGAATCACACATCTACCAACTCTCCACCAAACTCATCGACCGCGGTCACAAGGTCATCATCATTACCCACGCCTACGATGACCGCAAAGGAGTCCGCTACCTCACCAACGGCCTCAAAGTCTACCATGTCCCCTTCTTCGTTATTTACCGCTCCGCTACTTTCCCCACTGTCCTGTCATGCTTCCCCATTCTGCGAAACATTTTCATCCGCGAGCGCATCGAGATCGTCCATGGCCATGGAAGTCTCAGCAGTCTCTGCCATGAAGCCATCTTGCACGGCCGGACCATGGGCTTGCGCACAGTATTCACAGATCATTCGCTCTTTGGATTTGCGGATGCGGCCAGTATTCTTACCAACAAGCTCCTCAAATTCATCCTCAGTGATGTGGACCACAGTATATGTGTGAGCAATACTTGGTAAGTCTACATGCGATCTCAATCTCTTTGGCTCCTCCACTAACTTCACTTCCCAGCAAGGAAAACACAGTGCTTCGAGCCTCTCTCGATCCCCTGATGGTTTCTGTGATACCCAACGCTGTTGTGGCGGACAACTTTCGTCCCCGTGACTATCCCGTCAGCTCTCCCCAAGGATCAATCTTTGGCCCTGACACATCCTCCCCTTATCCCCCTCCCCAACGCCTAGGTCCTCGCGATATGATCACCATTGTTGTCATCTCTCGTCTCTTTTATAACAAGGGCACTGATCTTCTCATTGCCGCCATTCCACGAGTGCTCGAGAACCACCCGAACACACGTTTCATCATTGCCGGCTCAGGACCCAAAGCCATTGACCTCGAGCAGATGGTTGAAACCAACGTTCTGCAGGACCGCGTCGAAATGCTCGGCCCCGTCCGGCACGAAGAAGTTCGCGATGTGATGATTCGTGGCCACATCTACCTCCATCCATCCCTCACCGAGGCTTTCGGCACAGTCATTGTCGAAGCTGCCAGTTGCGGTCTCTACGTCGTCTGCACTCAGGTCGGTGGTATTCCTGAAGTTCTCCCTTCTCATATGACGACTTTCGCCAAGCCAGAGGAAGATGACGTGGTCACCGCCACCTGCAAAGCCATCAAGGACATGCGTGCTGGCAAGATTCGCACCGAAAAGTTTCATGACCAGGTCAAGAAGATGTATTCTTGGCAGAACGTAGCCCTCCGCACCGAGCGCGTCTACGACGGCATCTGCGGCGCCATCCCCGAAGACGAATTCTACGGCACCGACCCAGGTGGCTACAACGGCAGCAGAATCCGCAACTTCACACTCATAGATCGCCTGAAGAGATACTACGGATGCGGAATCTGGGCAGGCAAGCTCTTCTGCCTCGTCGTCGTCGTCGACTATCTTTTCTTCCTCTTTCTCGAGTGGTGGTTCCCCAGAGAGAATATTGACATCTGCCCGGACTGGCCACGCAAACAGCCAGCAGACGATGATTTGGGTCAAAAGAAGAGTGGGCACAGTAATAGGTCAAGCACATCTCAGGGTGCCCCCAAAGCTTGAAATGCAACGACTGTTTAATTGGTGGATTGTTTGAAACAGCCGCCAAAGGAGCAGAGAATGACCGTTGATGATGCGCGTACATGAGCATGGCGTTCATTGGGTGGGGATTAGCATGGTGGTTCTTGCTTTTGCTTTGATGGATATATTGTGTAGGCAACGCTTGGCTAATACGAATTCTCGGGGTAAATATATATCAACAGAGTTTGCGTGTTGCTCAATAATAATATAGAGCTTTGTGAAGAGTTGTAATTAACACGGGGTAGTACTAACGCTATACACATTCAAAAGTACAGGCTGCAATTCTTGCAGCTTTCAAAATAAGAGCCATCCAAAGTCACTTGCGTGCTTGCAAAGATTTTGTTTAAAAAAAGAAACAATTACCCCCGGGCAACACGTCTCCTCTTCGCTGTTCCAGCTCCGCTCTCCCGCTCCGTTGCACCACCAGCTTCATCATCGTCCTCGGCGGTATCCTCAGCTGGCGTTGCTATACTTGCAGGCCGCGTGGTAGATGATGGAGGAGCACTCCGCTCCTTCTCAGCACTCCGTAGGTCCCCGAGAAGCTTTTCTACCTCGACAAACATGCTACGCGTGTTTTTCACAACGCCATTCTCATCAAGTCGGTATCCAACAACCTCCTCTTCCTCATCCTGAGAACGTTTCATGAACGCAGAGCCAGGGCCGCGGTCGGGGTCGGGATTATACATGATAGCGTTGCAAAACATATGGACAAGCTCTCGTTCAAGTTGAGCGCTGTTGATTATACCCTTGGGTGGGACGAGTTCTTTGGACATAGGGAGCCAGACATGGGCAGTACCTGGGTCACCTCCAACCAGATTCGCTGCAGCTTGAACTGCAGCCTTGTTTCCATGTTTGATGGCAGAACGGATAGATGTTATATCCTGTGGTTGCAACACAATCTGACGATAGTTTGGGGCATCCTTCTCGCGGAGTGCGGTTGCAAACATGTTGGCGTCTCGGTGACTTGAAATCTGATCGAGAGCAGAAGATGATACCTTGGTAAATCCACGAGTCCACAGTACCTGAGTAGCCGGTAGCGGTGATTCCAGAGGAGTTTCTTGTCTCTTGCGTTTATGCGGGCGAGAATAAACACCACTTGGCGTCACTGCCTTCGGTCGGCTAGGGACACTCTCATCTGCTGTCGTATCGCCCGTATCCTCTGTAAGCTTGGGGGTGGCTACCTCGTTCTTAATCTTAGGGGCGGCTTCGAGGGATTCGGCCACAGGTTCTTCGGTATGAGACATAACAGATTGGCTTCGTCTGGTCCTGGGAAGAGATGGAGTGGCACTAACGCCTCGGCCTTTCTGGGCGCTTCGGGCGCTTCGAGCACGAGTTGACTTGGTAGCATTGGCTTCTGGTTTAGGATCCACTTTAGGTTCCGGTTTAGGTGCTGGCTTCGGCGTCTTCTTCTTAGATGGCTTGGGCGTGGAAGTAGCAGAGCTCGGCAAGGTTGCTGGCTGCTGTGGTGGGCTCATGGGTTCAAACGCAGGGCTTTCGGGTTCCGCACTCAATGGCTTCGGGGTAGAGGGTGTTGACTGAGATGCCCATCGCGTTCCAAACCCGTGGGTCAGGTGTGTAGGCGTTGCCGATATTGGTGTTTGTGGTGTGGAAGGTGTGCCAAGTCGCTTGGTGGGCGTGTTGACTACTTGCCGGATCACATGTTCGGGAATTGCAGGTCGCGGAGGCTGAGCAACATAGGGTGAAGTATAAGCCTTGTCCTTCTGTGCTGGAGGGGGCGCGGGAGGTGGCACTTGAGATGCCGCTTGTCCCTGTTGTTGCTGAGGTGGTTGTGGCCAGCGCTGCTGCGGGGTTGCGACAGGACCAGTAGCACCAGGAGGTGGTGTTGGCGTAGCTGAGGCGAGTAGTCGGGGTGCTTGCTTGGTCTGTCCTTGTGGGGGTTGGATTGAGCGTAGTGAAGGTGGTGGTACCGGTGTTATCGATGGACGGGCCTGGGGTGCCTGAATACCAGAACCATCTCCTGGTTGCCGTGATGGCGCCGGTTGCAAAGGAGGGGCTAGCTGACCAGCTGTCTGAGGAGGAACCAGGACGGGCTTTCCCGAAGGAGGACGCGGTTGGACTTGCTGAGGGCGTTGTTGAGGTGAAGGCTGAGGGTGCTGGGCATGTTTCTGGGGTTGCTGAACATGTTGTTGAGTGGGCGGCAAAAGTTGTGGTTGAGATGACTGCTGAGGACGAGGGGAGGGGTGTTGTTGAATTGGCTGCGGCGGATGTGGATGAGCTTGTGGCCCAGCTCCGGTCGCCTGGTGAGGTGGTTGAGGCGTAATTTGAGGATACCACTGTTTTTGCGGCTGTTGCTGTTGCTGTTGTGGTTTTAGTTGCTGCGGGAGCTGCTGTTGTTGAGTTTGCTGCTTCTGTTGCTGAACTGGTGGCTGAGCTTGCTGTTGACCCTGCTGTTGACCCTGCTGCTGAGCTTGTTGCTGAGCTTGTTGTTGTGCCAGCTGATGTGGCTTTTGCTGAGCTTGCTGCGGAACCTGCTGCTGAACTGGTTGCTGAGGTTGCTGATGCCCTACTGGCGTGGCCTGAGCTTGAACAGGAGACTGGAACTGCCGCGTCGGAGTTGCCTGAGTTTGAGCCTGGGCTTGAGCTTGAGCTTGAGCTTGAGCTTGAGGAGGTTGATACGGCTTCTCCCATTTCAGCGCAGACCCCACAGGAGCTGCAGCTTGAGGCGTCGCGGGAGCATCCCTGGGCTTGATTCCGATTTCCGGCCTAGGAGATATGGCCTGTTTGGGAACTTGTGACGGAGGCTGCAAAGGAGGGCGGGGTCCGGTCTGAGGTAGTCCGACGGGAGCCTGCAACACAGAACCAGTCCCGTTAGGAGGCTTCGGAGATGGAGATGGGCGTATTGGCGTTGTTCCAGTTGGTAGGTGGCTCGGGGGCGCAACGGTCGGGGTCGTGCTATGGATAACCGGATGTTTGGGTGGAATGACGGGCGTAGGCACCTTTTGAGGTCTGCGAATACCTCCAGGCGTCACAGCTTGATTCGCCGTAGGCCCGTTAGGCGCAATCGCAGGCTTCACTTCTCGTGGCGCAAGAGCTGGAGTCCCGTTCTGGCTGGCGGCCCTAGCGCGTCGCTCTCTCTCCGTCCTCTCGAGAAGCTGGATCTCGCTCTGTACCTTCGCAAATCGTCGCTCATCCTCCCGAATCTGCTTCACAATGCTATCGCGATATCGCGCGTAAAGTCGCTCAACCAGGACTGGAATCTTCTCGGCATTTTCGTACACGTCCTTGAGCGTCGGCAGTGGTGGACTTCCCAGCTTTCTCTTCTTCGATCCAGGCGATCCAGTCGTAACATCAGGCGCATCCACGCGCTCTATCTCGTCGTTCAATTCATCTCGTAGCAGCGTAAGGAATAGCCTCTGCAGCGCATCCGGTTTCAGTCGCGTAGGGTCATATGTACTGTCGTCTTTGATGAGAGTGTTGTTGATGAGTAGCTCTGAGATGTTCACGAAGGCCCCGTTGTCGACTCCGTGGGTCAGCAGCGACTGGAATAGGAACAGCGACTCGAGGGGCGTATAGACGGTCGGTTGATTCATGCCCCGCGATACACCACGCCAATTTTCCAAGGGGCCTTCACGTCTCGCTAAAAGATGAACAGGCGCCACGGTCTGTTGAGAAGGTAGATACAGGTCAGACATCACACCAAACCAAACCAGCTACAAAACACGACACGATTGATGGGGACTCTAAAAACATACAGGCAACCTTTAAACGATGACTCCAGATCCGGCACTATCGACCTCGGGGCCTATCATCGGGTGCAGACGGCGTTTTGTTGCCTTTTTTCGTGACAAGCTCTCACCAGCTGGCTGTGGTGTTTTTTTTTTCTGCTGGAGGCTCGCAATCGTCTGTTCAGATATCACGTGACGTCAATGGCCGGAAACGTAGCGCGAGCAGGCAAAGATCGAAAATTGCGATGATGCAGGGAAGAAAATCGCTTCTGAGCCGTTCAGAGCCGCAATCCACGCTAAGGCCAGAAATGTCACGTGACACCCCTGAGCGTCGACGGGTATCGCCTGGGCACAACAAGCGGCCTGGGCAGGCTTGGGATAGAAAGGAGGTATTTGTGCAAACGATTTGAGCAACTCATCCATCACAAAATAAGAAGTTCGAATGCACAAATTACGAGTTGCTTTTTCACAGACTCAAGCACGGCTGTCAGCATGGGATAGTTGATTCTCTGCAGGATAAATGGATCCTGTAAGTTAAAAATTTGAATCCCATCAGGTTAATCTAAAATGCCCAATATAAAACTCCAAACCCAGTGGTATCATGATGGATTGCAACGAGCCTGATTTATCCCTCGCTCGGCTCCTGTCCTTTTAGTGTCCCGGCCCATTGAAAAAAAAGAATGAAAGAAACGGAATGAAAGAAGAGCTGTATCAATCCATAAACGCCAGAACCCAGCTCACTCAAGTAAAAAAAAAATCAGTAGTAAAACATGGGATGAAAGTATGTCAGGGCGATAATGAGCCCGAATCCCCGTCGGCACTTCCTGACCCTGTGTCGTCAGGGCTATCTCCGTCTCGTTCTCGCAAATGAGTAAGTCGTAGCTTCTCATCTAATAGTGTTACGAGCCTCTCTGAGTACTGGTCGAGTAGTCCGCTCAACACTGTCTCGTTCATCGCTTTGCTTCGAATAGCGCGATCTCCGAGGGCTGCTGCTGTAAGGCGCAACTCCTGATCCAGTTCAGACAGAACTTCTTGGCCCACAGGTTCGGCAGAGGCTAATTTCTTCCTGTATGCTCGAAGTTGCCGACACGTTTGCTCGGTGGCCATGTTCAGTGAACCAAAGCCACGCAAGTTGTTTCCAGATGTCTTCCTACGAGCGGTTGCCCCGAGAGCCGGAAGGGATGGTCTCCGGGTGATTCTCGCTTTTGGGCTGGCAGGGGGGCTAGTTGCCCTGCTGTCCGCTGAAGGGCGTCGTGATGGTGTATCTCCTAAAAGGTTGTTGTAGCTTGGACTCGATGGGAATGTACTTGTAGGCGTCTTCATGGCGCTGGCAGCCAGGTTAAATCGAGACGTGCGACGCTGCAGAGGTCTCGGCGGTGATCTCCGCCCCGAGGCAGATGCTGGCTGCGGGCGCTGGAACTCAGCCAGCTCAGCTTTCGAGAGCACTTTCCGTAGGGGAGGTCTGCTAGAAACTACCTCTTTTACCGGTGATGGATCTCTGCTTGTAGAATTAGGTATGGGATCACTAAGATCCAATGCCCATATCATCATGGTTCCGTCAGACCCAACGCTGACAACCTTGCGGCTTCCGTCTTCGTCTGTGATTAAACAAACTCCATTAATGGCCTCTGTGTGGCCCCATTCTCGATCCAGAAACCCGCCTGAATGAGCGTCATATAACCGAATAGACTTGTCCGTATTGGACACGCCCAGTAAAAAATCTTGATCCTTAGGCAGCCATTGTCCGATAGTGAGGGAATCAAGGACGGCAGATTCAGAGCCTCCCTCATCCATACACTTGAAAGACGAAATCTGCTTTCCTGTACTGAGGTCGTACTGAGAAATGGATCGATCCAAAAGTGAAACAAATACTGTTTTTTCGTCTGGTCCAATAACCATGGACGCAGGTGATGCTTTTAATGAGATAACACGTGAAGGAATGGCGGCGATAGCGTCTGGCTCGCCTTCTCGAGTAATGAGATCATGGACTTGAAGAGTCCGGTCAAATGAACATGTTAAAACCTTGTCATGTGACGGAATGAGCACTTGAACAACCTTCGCGGCGAATTCGAGAGTCTGAAAGTGCTCTATATACCCACCCTCAGTTCGGTGGAATAACTGGGTCGTTCTATCCCGGCCACATGACGCCATGAGAAATTTGGTACCGTTTTCGTAGACGCTCACATATCGACAGTCCGCAGAGTGAGCTTTGATGTCTAATAAAGATTCCTTTGTAGCGATATCGGTAACCCTCAAAACTCCAAGCCGGTCTGCTGCGACAAGAAGTTTGCCATCGGAGGTGGTACGGGCGTAGGTGAGCTGGTTTATCAGCTCCAACTCATTTTCTGTTTCGTTACTGTCGATAGGAACATTAACTGAAGCCTTGACTGAACCGTCAAGGCTCCAAAACGTGACATTTCCTGACACTGTCCATGTTAGGAATGAGGCATCCAGTTCATTTGGTTTTTCAAGAACTTGTATGCCAGTAACAGAGTCGCCATGGCCTGGTATTGGAATCGTGGCAACCGTCTCAGTGTCTCTTCCAGGAATATGGTCAGGTTTCCAGATATCAATCGACTGCCTCGAGTCGATAGTCACCAGTTTATCCGTCAAGAAGCCAAGAGCGACGAGTCCATTGGAGGACTCAGTTGTGTCCAGCACGCATGCCGCTCGGCAATTCAAGACGGCTTCCACATCCAGAGTCGCAAAGTTACCGCCCTTACCAGCGACATAGGCAACATTGTCTCTGACAGTAATACTTGTGATGTGGAAATTTAGGCTCAGGACTTTGAGCATTTTCATCTGCCTATCATCGTCGTCCAGAATACAAACATCGCCCGTTTCTGAGCAGATTATGATATTCTTGTCATTGATGACGACAGCACAGCTAAATGTCGCTTCCAGAAGCGAGCCCAGTATAATGTTCCGACCTGGTAGAGCTCTCTGGGAAGGGGGAGTTGAAGAAAGTTGGTCGTTGAGAAATTTTGCCTTTGTTGGAGACACAGCCGATCCTTCTTCGACTCTCCACATCTTGGCGTGCCTCACTCCGAGAGTGATGAGGTAATGTCCCATCCAGACCATATCCTTGATATAGGACGTGCAGCGATTCTGCTGAAAGAGTCTAACAGAGCCATTGCGTGGGTCAATTTTCCAGACATAGAGAAACCCATCATTGGCAGAGCCAAGAGATGCCAGATACCTCGTATCAGAGGACCATGCTACAGCCGTCACACCATAAGCATGTTCACTGATGCTGGCGAGGGGAGTATCCGAAGAGGAGTCCTGGAGACTAAATACCAGGACACGGGGAGCATAGCCAGTCTCGCCAACGGCCAAATACCTCCCACATCGACTCAATGCCACACAAGTGGCTGCTTTGATTCTTTCCCGGCTCGTCCAGGTCCGACTACCAGGTGAATCTGCCCAGTCAGGCTGGTTATGGGGTGAGTCTCTGAAGCTCGGGGCTACGCGGCCTCGACTGTCGTTGGCCTTTGGGGTAGCATTCGGTGTTGAAGGTGCATTCTGGAAGGAAGTAACGGGATATATAGGTACAGCGGTCGGTCGGGCTCGGTAAAATCGTTGAGCGTGGTGTTCGCCGTCAACGTCAACTACGACGACGGCACCGCCGGCGATATATGCGAAGGAGGAGTTGACGGTATCGAAACCAGTTGGTGAGCAGCAGGTGGTGCCAATTACACGCTTCAGAGATAATTTGGACGAGTCATTGTATGAGCGACCTCGCATGGGAGATCTGGAGGAACGTGGTTGGCGAGAGAGAAAAGGAGAGTTGGAGGGGGTGAATTTGAGCCGACTGTTAGAGGGAGTGGCCGCCATGTTGTCGCCATTGACACCAGGTTTAGCGAAGATGGGAAAGCCAGAGGAGTAGAGCAGAGTCAAGAGGAAAAGCGAGGATTTGGGTTAGCCGCCTGACATATGCGATAGCCAAAAAGTAGTACAGAGTAGTAGAAGCAGCAACGGGAGAGACAGAAAGGTGACTCTATGCAAGCAAAGGCAGCAGTGCGGGAGAGTTTGTTGTGGGTGTGTGTGTGTTTTTTTTTCCCTTCTGTGTATGCGGAGTCCGGTACTGGATGCAGGATGATGATTGTGCGTGTGGAGGTGAGGGCGGTGTAAGTGGGAGCTGCTGCAGGCTGTAGCGAGTGGATAGAAGCAACTAAAAGCTAAGAGGAATCAGCCACGGCATCAACAGAGCAAGAGCGAGGGAAATCCGTACAGCGACATATACTAAAATGGAGAAAAAACGAGAGACAATTCTATCTATGGAGGGAGCGAAAGAGGGCCCAGCAGCTGCAAAATGACGATGGTGATGGCAAGCGTTCGGATTACAGAAATTACCATGAGAGAAAAAAGACAAGGGCGGGCATTAGGTAGGTAGGTAGCTGATTACTGTATCCCACCCCTCCCGCTTTGTTGGTACAGTACCGTAGGTACGTACTCCATACTGCTTACAGGGTACAGGCCACCAGTGCGTACCGTAATAAATGCCCTGGCCAACCACCCGACCAACAGGGTGATCCAAGGTTTGTTTTGATCCCTACCCACCCGTCCCACCCGTGCTGGTTTCCCGGGGGCCCTGTGAAGCTTGGGCCAGTTGCAGGCCCAATGACGTCCTCAATCGGTTTAGAGTCCTTCTGGGCGGGGCCTCGACAGTGGTCTTCAGCAACTGTCACCAGGCACCTTTGGCACCAAATTGTCTCCCCTGCTGCTGCAGTGGGCTGAGTGAGCGTGAATCCGTCCAGTGAAGAGGTTCAGCAGGTGATGGAGTC
Organism: Mariannaea sp. PMI_226; assembly: GCA_024336345.1. Taxonomy (NCBI): domain Eukaryota; kingdom Fungi; phylum Ascomycota; class Sordariomycetes; order Hypocreales; family Nectriaceae; genus Mariannaea; species Mariannaea sp. PMI_226. Next base: position 928,178 of record JANFOG010000005.1, read on the forward strand.
AAAAAGCCATCTTCATCAAGGGGCATGTTTAACAATAGAGAGTGACAGAGAGACAGAGAGGGGGGGAGGCGAAATAACACAAAATAGTACGGTAAGGGGCGCCGAGAATATATAATTAGTAAATTGTTTGACACTGGGACGGCCTTTGTTGTTCTTGTCTCTTCTTCAGTTCTTCTCCTCCGAGACTCATTGTTATTAGTTCAAGTCAGCACAACCAGGGCCCCTATCACTGCCCCAGCCAATCGTCCCACTCGCCTCCCGTTTCCTCACATCCTGTCACGTTTGTCGTGCTTCAACATCACGGTTACGATATGGTTCTCCTTTGTACATATGCATGCATTTCAGATAGGGGCAGATCATTCAGGGAAGCCGTTGGCTCCGATCTTACTGCACCTCCCCCGTCTGCAAAAATGCTCCTTGTTGTTGTTCGACGTCCCCGGCGCTGTCAGCACCTCTCGTGAGCGGCAGTGTCAGATGTCAGATGGTCGTCCCTCTCTCATTGTCTCGTTGTCGAGCCAGCTACAAAACCCGCTTGAACCGCTTGAACTGCTTGCACCACCGAGTTGGTTCACCATCCGAGGTGGTTGGCAGAGCATTCAATGCCAGCATTCAAAACAAAACCCTCAACTTCCCCATATAGTACGGCGTTGAAAAGAAGCAATATGTAACGCCAGTGCAAGCCACAGAAGGCCCCTTCATCACCACAATCACCAACAGGTTCCACTAGTCATCACAGTAAAAAGCAAAACAATAAAGTAACCTAAAAGCCGCGAAAGAAATGATTGAAGACCGAAGAGAAAGCAGACAGTTTAGCTTATCAAAGTTCTTGTTCACCACTCCGAGTCCTGGTCTCAAACCGTTTTTTCTTCCGCTCCCATGTCGAAGTCGATGCTCTCCTTCGTTGGTAGCGCGCGCCATCGCACATTCTTTCAACCCCATGACTTTTGGAAATCAATACCCATGCCGCCGTCAAGCTCGTAGTCTCAGACAGTTCCCAGCTAGGCCAGCTTACCAGAGCAAGTAAGGCAAGGCCATTTTCTCCCCGTCCATAATTTGTCATATCATTTTGGTTGCGAGCGACAGTCGTTAAATAAGGATTCTCCCACAACCCCTGTCCCTTCATTATCCACCCTCGCTGACTACTGTTCACTGTGTACCTCATTTCTGTATGAGCCATCCGCTATAACCCATGTACCCATCCAACTTGTTTCTTGCAGCCACAATGTCCGGGGTTCTGAGCCTTGTGAGTGATAGTCACTTCGCATCCTAGTTCCTCATTCCCCTTTTCCAACGCCTCACCAGACTTTGAAGTAAGCGAATTTGAGTCCAGGTCAATGGTATTACTTCGCAACTGAATAGGATGATTGCTGTTTTCAGGAAACCTCAATCCAAGATAGCAAACTGCAGCCTCGTGTTAAGTACTTGGCTTGGATGGAGTGCAGGGGCACGGCAATGGCGAGGTGGGACAAGCACATAGGTACTTGTACGGGTGTCTTATCTGACTTCAATCACGACTGAAGTCATGGCTAACTATCTCTCTTGGTAGCCTTCCGCAGAAATTACATACAGGTATTGGGCTCATTGCTAAACTTTTAGTTCTTTGCTCTAATTAACAGAGCATGCCCCTCTGAGTACGTACTTTTAGGATGTGTTCTCAGGCAACTAGTGCATTACCATAGGTTTTCATCATGTTCACGTCTCTTGATACTGAAGGAACTTTTTTTGCTTCACAATGTCAGGGCTACGGAATGGTATTCAATCAACAGCTACATCAATATATCTCAGCCATACATGCCGCATAAAGGCCCGTCTCATGAAGAAATAATTTTTTTTTTAAAAAAAAAATTGGTCCGACGCCGAGCTGAGTTTGCAGATTATTCATCCAATTCTTCACCCGCTCAATGGTAAATTCATGCATCTGTTACCCTATATCTAAAATAAAATGGCTGAGGTTGCTCGTCGCTGTAATCTCCTCTAAACCGGTAAACCTTCTTCCGATGCTTCATCTCGCTCCAATCGCTCCAAACCACTTCCAACAGCTCCATATACACGCAGCGGTACCGCGATCTCAAAACTTTCGCACACGAGGTTTTCTACTGCCACAAGCACCTGCCCCCCCTTCTCATCCTGCGAGATCTGTTCCAGCAGGGGGTGAATCATGGGCCGTTCTGTCCTCTCCCAATCTTCGCCTACTTGCGCAGGCACCACAAATTCAATGCGAATCTTCCAATCCAGGCTAACTCCACTCGTCACGAACTCTGGCGTCGCAGTAATCGGAATCGTAGGACTGAAGATGACCCGCCGGGAGTATAGTGTTGCTTCGGATGACGCAGCGTGTACTTTGCGCGTCACTCTGTGGATGCTTGACTCAGACCGTACGGCCAACGAGGGGTCGACCTTCTCGGATGTCTCTAGCGTAGCGTGTATTGCGTAACATGGGATATCGGCATCTGTGAAGTCTACCGCCATGGTGACCGCTTCTCCCAGACGGTAGGCTGGCCGGGTTAGCATCACCACTCCCACGCGTTGTCCATTTCGCGCAATTTCGAATCGATTGGGGCTTTGTTGCCCGCCTGACGTAGCATTGCTTCTCATGATGGCAAGATGGATGGAGTCCTGTGTAGTGGATGATTCCTCATACACCGAAGGACGCCTCGAATTCACACCGTCTGTTGGCGAGAGCAAGATGCTGCCGCTCTCATCCCGTGGTCTCGAAACTAGATCGTCGACATACAGGAGGAAGTCGTTCATTGTTGGCGGCCGAGCGTTGACGCCGTTGGCTTTCAAGTCCCTCACCTCATTCGGAGAGTAGCTCTTCACTTTAGCCATATCTTGGAGCAATACATACGGGTTCATCAAGTCATGGCCAAGGATCTCGCCATGATTGTTGACGCTTCCGAGGACTCGAAAGGGAACTTCGATGGACCGTACTTGCTGTTCCTTGACACCTCCGACTCGCTGTGTGCCCACAACCAAGCTGTACGATATTTTGACCGCTTTGCCTCGGTGAGTTGGAGGTAGGCCCTTGGGAAGTCGGAATGAATATTCATACACACGGCTCTCCCCCGGTGCTAGTTGCAAGTCCACAAACAAAACCGATTGCGGCGTGGTCAAGAGTGGGATGGACTTGGAGTTGGCGACTCCCCGCATCTCCTTGATCGTACTCAATTCTCCTCCTCCAAGTAAATCGCCAAGAGAGCTGCTGATCCTCCCCCAGCCAAACCCGCGGAGTAGATTGCCATCTCGTTTGGATGTCTCCACGCCGACCACACCACCACCCTGGCCTCCCACTATTGCCTTCTTTTTCACCTGCTCAAACTGACCGAGACTGACTAAGGAACCGTCCAGTGTGAAAGAACCCTGTATCTGGGCGTATCCCATCATCAATGACTCTGGCGCCTTTGATTGCTGGAATTGAACACCTAGACTTCGTCGGGCTGCTCGTGATTGTCCCCTGTTCACAGGCGGTTGGGTTACATACTCGGAGGCCAGTGTCTCCGAGGAATTGTTGCTCATAGAATAAAACTCTCCACTACTCCGAGGCGTGCCGCCCAGCACCCCAGAGCTAGCCAAGATGCGGGCAGCGGGGGCAGGTTGCTCATTGATGGTGGGAACGGGATCCTTGGGACGAATTGATAGGTTGTTCGAATCTGTCGGTCCCATTCTGGGACTGATCTTTTGCTCGTTTGGTGGTGGCTTCGACTGGTTTGCGGGGGTTTCCACTGTTGAGGGTTGAGCTGCAGGGAATCGGAAGTCTGATAGTAGATTTGGTGAGGTTCTCGGCGACCTGTACTGGTTGCCTATGCGTGGAGTGTTGGGTAGGCTCGCGGAGGCGGGAATTCGACCGAATCGATCGGGAGGTGGGTAGGAGGCGTGGAATAAAGGCGAACTGGAGAGTCTAGGAGAGAATGTTGCTTTGCAAGTGTCAGAATTGGGGCCTGATGCAGAGGAATATTGTCTCGTACCTGATTGAGATGTAGTAGGTGTCACATTTTGGGCTTGGGGATGGATCTGTAAACTCGCCGCGCGTCCATGTCCACGGTTAGGTCGTTGCTGTCGCGTTGAAGGTTCATTGCGATGTGAGTATTCATCAACTGTGCTCGTCGATGCGATTGAGACGATGGAAAGAGATCTCTTGTGGGAATGGCCTGATGCAGAAGCTGGAGAGCGTTCACTGGTGCCAGCTGATTGTACAGGCCACTGTACCGAGCCTGCTCGACTATGCGTACGGCTTGATGGCACACTTAGCGACAAAGCAGAGCGACGATGTCCTCTGCCCGAGGCACCCGACAACGGCGGGGTCAAGCCAAGGTTGGACTTGGGTCGCAGAGGAGAAACTAGACGACTGCGCTCGGGGGCGGATTGTTGTTTCGTTTGGTTCGGGCTGGATGCGACATTCTTGAAAGTGATGGTGCACTTTATTTCCTCACCAGCGAAGACGGTCTGATCGTGCCAACGAATGAAGACACGGATATTGCTCGATGCTTCGGGAGCCATGGCGACGGCCCTCAAGCGCGAGCGCGTGCGGAGAAGAGGAGTCTATTCAATGGCAGATGTGGCATTTCCGCACCAAAATCATTGTTGTCTTCTTTGCGCGCGGGTGGCAGGCGGAAGGGAGGAGTGGACAGGTCGCGGAGGATGGAATAGGGCGATCAAGGGAGCTCTCCAAGAGGCAACGTCATGGGATATTTGAAAGGAGATGGAGGAGGCTCACACTGGCGTTTGAGCAGGGGTTGACGTGCACCAATGACAGCGCGGATGCAGGTACCTCGTGGAGGTCGGAGCTCGGCCGGCCCAGGTAAGCTTCGACCACGCGCAGCGCAGTTGCTTTGACGTGAGCGCCACCTTAAAATAGTAATCAGTTAGTATGAAGTAAGAATAAGAGCTTTCAGGACATAGTATAATTCATCTAACTATGTAGGTATTCTGAAAGGCATATTCGGTAGATATTGAGTCAGGAAATCACCGACAATGATAAGAGATACAAAATCACGATGTATGTAAGTAATTTCTTCTCAGCTACCTACCTAGATAGGCAAGGTACAACATTTATAAGTGGTCAAGTTTGATCCCAACGCCTGAACCAAACTCTGTCTCTCCCTCTGCACCTCGTGTAACTTATTTAAAGTACAAATACCATGGAATGCTATGAATATTAGCTATCAGCCAGCTGTCTAGATGAACACAGATTTGTAATTGTTCAGATAGATTGCCAAGTCTACCTCCTCCCAGCGCTTTTGGGCTCAGTGACGGATGGATCATGGGGAAATGTGCAACTGGGCTAGCAAACCAATGAGACCTGTGATTTTTTTACTACCTCAACATGGCTGGTATTCAGTCATGACATAGGACGAGTACTCGAGATAGGATAACCCAACTGCCAACCTTGTTATCGATATACCTATATTTTGATAAGTCAACTAGATTGTCGGTGGATAAACTGGCAATTGTGGTATAGGGTAATGCGAATCTAGGGTTCGTAGGAGTTGGTGCTGGATTGTTCGCGGTTTTTTTTGGGGGGATTTTACTTGGATTGAACGGCTTTCCCACAATACTGATGCTCTTCTCGCAAAAGACCGTCTGAGACTCGCGTCCAGGTCATGATAAGGCTGAGCCGGCTGGCTGACCGCCTTCTTTGGCTCTGGTGACTCTCTGGTGGCTTGAATTCGTGCCTTGATAGCGCACTCTTATATTCTCAAAATCCAACCAAGTCTTTTGTGTCTGACAGCGCACACCTCGTGTTGGGTATTGGCGATGGTATGCGAAGTTATCTACCCTGTTCGGGCTGAGGTGCTGGAACTATCGTACAGGGTAACTGGGCTGCAATCAATGTCAACGCGGGAAAGCGTGGTATCGTGATGAAGTTGGACAAGAATTCCGGCAATCGATTTTTGCCTCGATGGCATCCTAGAATCCTTCCTCCGATTCGAAAGGGAAGCGATAGACCGATGGTTTGTTGGATGCAGCTGTTCCTACCGGATCTGCCTTCGAGTACTCTACTATGGCCTAGCTATCCTTTTCTGAATGCGAACTGAGATGGGTTCTGGAACTGCGAGTAGAATGTTTAGAGAAATTCAGGGTATGAGTATGCATTTGTGAGGAGGAGACGTGATACGTTGATAAGGCTCAAGCTTGGAAACATGATGCCATGCCTTGGATTGAGGAAGCTGTTGGCCGAATGCAATATTTCAATTATTAGGAAACATGGAGCCGAAACTTGTCAAAGATGTTTCAGACTCCTTGCTACGTTGCATATGTCAATCAATCAACCACCGATTTCACTGGCTGTCACCCCTGGGGCTCACTTTGTAATGCATAAAGTACCTACTCAGCAAGACAGGTGAATCCCTAGCCCAGTAAACAATGTAACATAATTAGTTAAAAGGAACATAATATATCTTGTTTATCAGCACGTGGTCCACTTGAAATACGTCGTTGATTACCTTGGATGCTCCAGGAGTACTGCGTACATACTTGGCGACTAACCAGAACTTCCACACATTCCGTCTGGCCACCTTTACATACCTGGCATATTTTGTAGTGGCCCTTGTCAGCCCTCTGCTAGTTGTTAGGCTCAACATACGCTTTTAGATCGCGTACCTGCTCATGGGTGAAAGCTGGCCATATCGAGCCATGACAGACTATCAGATCATGAAAAAAGGACGATAAATCCCAAGCCAACTGATTGTCCGAGACGAGCTTGATCAAAGAGAAAGGGGAAGCAAAGGGCTTTGGGTCAGTTGCAGATGGCTTGTAAATCAGCAGATGCGCGCTTTTGGGGCCGGTACGGGCGCCAAATCATCTCGAAGCCTGTGGTCTGAGCCCTGGGGAAAGAATCTGGGGGACAGATCCTGGGGATGAGATTCTGGGGCTGTCGCTTTTCATGGGGCAACGTGGGAGTCAGGGCCAGTGAGGCAAACGTTGAGATTGCTACCCCCCCTTGTCTTTCCGTTGGAAGTTCTAGCTGAGTTAACGTGCGTATAATTATCATCAGGCCATCGAGCCGCCGGATCACGCAGGGTCTTCGTTGGTTAGTTGAAGGGGCCTCTTTATGGCAACACAGATCCAGAACGGCTCCGTGACGGGCGGGGAAGGGAGGGGCGTGGACGGTTCAAGCCGGCCATGTGGCATGCCAAGCGGACTGCGATGGCCCTGTTGTTCACAAATAAATAATAATCATATCCAGCTTATGCGTACTGGTTCCTAAGCTTGACGAGGCATTGGCTCTGAGGCTCTGGTTTCTCTTGTTCCCGTTCACTTGTTCCCCTGGGGTATAGAGAGTATACATGCCTCCCTTTGTACAGGTTTAGAGTTGAGGTCTTGTCACAACCCATCAAGGTTGCGTCTGGGATGGGGGTTAAAACAGGAATAATGGACTGAACAGGCCAGGTCCATCCTACTACTCGTGGCTAGACTGGTCTCCAATCTCAACACAATGCGGCTCTTGAGACTTTTGGAGATCGTCTGATTATGTTCCATACAGCCGTTCTTCCCACCGGTGGGCCGAAAAGATGGAGAAGAGGAGAGAAGGGGGACAAGCAAAGGGACGCGCGAGCTGCGGAGTAATTATCAAATCCAGTACGATGCTGTAAGGATTCGTACGGGGGAGGGGGAAAGGCGACCCCACAGTTGGAGCAGACAAGCAGTGAGATGGAGATTTCAAGATTCGAGGTCCAATGATGGATCTTGATATGATATTGATCTTGAGTGGCAGTAATAAGCTTCCAGCGGCCCCCCGGTATCGTGGACGATGGGAATGGATCCTCATCGTGGGCAGTTCACGGAGTCGTGGGCCCCAATGCTCTGAAGGACACGCCGTGCATGGAGGATGGTGTGGAGATCAACCCCGGTCGTGTCCGGCGTGACGGAGACGCAGCGGAGCCGCAATGATCCAGCAGCGAGTCTGCGGGTCCGCGACAAGCCCTCTTCCTCTTGTCTTGCCTGCCTTCGCAAGGTGTCGGCCAAGAGGAAGCTGGCAAAGCTGGATCGGAAGCCTCACGGGGACGGGAGACTAGGACGACCGGCGGCCAAGATTTTTGGAGACCAGTCTGGCCCCATGGGGTGCGAGGTTTTGACAGATTGAGGAGGATGGCTTCTGTCTGGATTCTGGAGCGACTTTGAGTCTGGAGTTCCAACGGTACGTACCCTTCAGATGGAGCGTCGCAGATTTCAAGTGCGGGGTTGAGAGCTCGCTACCCATTACGCCGAGGCAGGGCGCCCCCAAGAAAGGGCGAGGCTCACATTATGTAGCGAGTTTTTTTTTTCCCCCTTCTTCTTTCGATATGTAGGCATATTATTCGCGATTTGTGACTCTTTGGGAAGTTATTTCGTTGATTACGAAGGGGCTCAGTCCTGTGGGGGTCCCAGCATCGGCCCAACTCCAAGCGAGGGAGACATCTACAGGTGCCATATTTTACTTGACCTATACAAACAGGGACTGCACGAAGCGCAAAGAAAAAAAAATATTGGTCGATGCAGGTGAATGGGGTATTGCGTTTTCTCTGTAGTGGGCGTTAGCCAGGGCAAGTTCATGATGAAACTAGAGGCCTTCGCAGGTGCCTAGGTACGTGGTTACCATGACGCCCTGGCGTTCGATCTACGACCTAGGTAGGTTTTACAACTTCAACCAGGGAAGCTTGGCGGCAAGGTAGTCTACGTATTAGATGGAGGCCGCGCGACGTCAGGAATTGTGGGGGTACGTATGCAGTGTGGTCGTCAGGGGTGCTGCAGTGGAGGGACAAGTTCATGGCCTGTGTAATCGGAATTAAGACGCAAGCGGAATCTAAGGCAAATCATGTCCCCATCTCATATATGATGCCGCAAGAAAGGTGTGAAGCGCGGTTCCGGGGAGGGGGGGGGGGGATTGCTCAGTTGTCCAGATTATTAACCAAAATAGTTCATTTACGGCGATACGGCGGGAGGGTAGGGGGGTGAAAGAATCAAAAACCCAAGGAGAGGTTATGGGTAGAAGGAGGGATCAATGGAGGGATCATGGAGGAACACATGGAGCAAGGAGAGGGCCACTGGAGAAACCAGAGGGTGCTGGCGAGTGAGGGATGGTTTGAGACCCGAATCGGGCAACGGTCGGATGATCTGCTAAGCCATGGCTGGCCGATGAGATAAGAATCTTCTGTGTTGTCGGCAACCAAAGCGGCCACCAAATACGTAAATGGGAAAATTAACCAGGGTAGCGTGTGGTCGAAGTGTGGCTCGGCATGGTTGATATTGGGTAAGGTTGCTCTACGTGAGTGACAATCAGGGTGCCGACAGGGCCACGAGCCAAAAAAAAACAAGCTGCCACACGGAATATCCAGCATTGGAGAGCACAGTAGCTAATTAGCAGGCACTGCAACTCGGTAAGGAGGGTGCGGGTGACAGCGGGGAGGTAGGTAACGAAACAGTGAGGAGTGATTGTTGACTTGTCCTGTCTTGGCTTCGTTGCGGCACAAGTTTTAGGTCAACGGAGCACGGAGTACAGTATATGGTAGATCGGATCCGGGACTCTGCAGGATTTGTCAGAGAATGATTACTGTACGAATGGCCTCCGTACTCCACGCCGTGCTCCCCCTTTGAGCGGCAGCATCGCGATGCGGATTGAGGCTGGATCGCAGCGGAGCCTCGTTTTCGGTTTTGGAGATTTGCACGGTAGGCAAGGTAGGTATTCCAAGTACTTTCTGCCATGGGTGTCTCTGGGCAAGGTTGCTCAAGAGTGGCAACTTATGAGGAAGCTTGTTGGGATGCTGTACACTCCGTGCCCTCTCGGAATTACCTAGCCACTGCAATTCCTATTACCCCTCCATCCGTGCCCACTTCTCGGGCGCGCAGTCCCGCCGTCATTGGCCACCGGTTGCGGGGAAGCTCGCAGTTCTCACACGCATCCGCTCCGGGGGCCGGCAGTGTGATTCGCGGAGCCGTTCTGTTCCATCCACTGAGCGTGGAGGAGTGCAACATCCGAGACACCACCTGGTTTAACTTGGGGGGCATTTAGACATTCAGGCTATGGCGTAATTATGTGCTACGTAAACAGTGCCCGTTTTGAAGTGCGGATCTGAGTTGCCCAAGGAGGGCCAGATATTACTGGATACTGGGTGGCCTGGACGGCATTAGAGAGGGTGGCGGCCTGTATCTGCGTGCGGGTAGGGCAATGGAACTGCAAGTCCGGTTATTAAAGGCAAAAGAGAAACGAAACGGGTAGGCCAAAGGGGACATACATAGCATTTGTACTATTACATATTACTTCGTCGAATTTACGTACGGCATTGTACCGGTTATTTTTTGTTACTAATGGCGCCCAAAAATAATGCCAATCCCCCAATACATACCTGTAGCCGAGTAAATTCCGTGTAAACTGACTGTCGTCGTGTACAGGCAGAAAGCCATCGTAGCCTCTCGCAAAAAGCTACTTTCCAACTATTTGGCCTAAGTCTATGCTAACTATAGCGTGTGCCTGCTCAGCTTATGCGTTGGGTCTGTTTTGTTCCCTCCATGCGATGCGGATGCGCTTGATATCGGGCGTCTCTCCCTTGCTCCATGACCCCATATCCCATATCCCATCAACCCATGAAGCAAGCCTCTTCGCACTCACACATGCGGTGCACACACACACACGCACACACACACACAAACGCAGCACCCACCTGCCCCATACTACTCCATACTCCGGAGTCAAGGGCCTAGCAGTACCTTACCATAGTACACGACCCGTTACCTGCAAGCCGCGGCAGTGGCTCATGAAAAGGCGCGTGCCCTGGCGTGCCCTGGCGTTCCCTGGCGTTCCCTGGCGTTCCCTAACGTTGCCCTGCGAGGTGAATGGAGTCTCGGTACCTTTCGAGGCGAGGCAGTTGCGGGGAAAGGTGGATACCGCACACGCCCCTCTCCGGCCGCACACTCCCCTCCCCTTCACTTCCCATCCTGCTCCTCCTTGCCCCCCCCATCGGTCAATGCAAACCCCGCGTCGACCTTCGACATTAGATAAATACGCAGCTTCTGGCGTCTCAGGAATTGTTTTTTGTCTTCCCAGTTTCATACTCATCTCTTCATTCTTCATCTCTATAAAGCAGCCTCCAGTCCCTTCTCCTTTGATACCCATTTCCACTCCCCGACATTCACATTCACATTTCACACACCTCAGACACAATGGCTTTGACCGTCGAGCTCTCCACCCCCCTCACTGGTACCTACCAGCAGCCCATTGGCCTGTACGTATATCCTTCTCTCTCATTATTCGATGTCTACCTTCCGACCGTGGCACTATATTACTATATATGTCTATATATTTCCTTGCTCGCAGTTGCTAATACAGACACACAGCTACATCGACGGCAAGTGGGTTGAGGGTGTTGACAAGAAGAAGTTCGAGGTTATCAACCCCTCCACCGAGGAGGTCATCACCTCCGTCTGCGAGGGTACCGAGAAGGATATTGACCTTGCTGTTTCCGCCGCCCGAAAGGCCTTTGAGGGCACCTGGAAGAAGGTCTCCCCCAACGAGCGAAGCGTCTTGATGCTCAAGCTCGCCGACCTCGCTGAGAAGAACAAGGAGCTCCTCGCTGCCGTCGAGTCTCTCGACAACGGAAAGTCCATCAGCAACGCCCGCGGTGATGTCGGTGCCGTCATCGGATGCATCCGATACTACGGAGGCTGGGCCGACAAGATCGAGGGCAAGACCATTGACATCGCCCCTGGCATGTTCCACTACACCCGCCCTGAGCCTGTAAGTTATTTCTTCCGACCTGGTCATGTCATGCCATTGCCGGCGCTAACCCCCATCCTCCCCAGATTGGTGTGTGCGGTCAGATCATCCCCTGGAACTTCCCTCTTCTCATGCTTGCCTGGAAGATTGGCCCTGCCCTGGCCACCGGTAACACCATTGTCATGAAGACCGCTGAGCAGACCCCTCTCTCTGCCCTTGTTTTCGCTCAGCTTGTTCACGAGGCCGGCTTCCCCGCTGGTGTTTTCAACCTCGTCTCTGGTTTCGGCAAGACCGCCGGTGCCGCTCTCTCTTCCCACATGGATGTTGACAAGATTGCCTTCACTGGTTCCACCGTTATTGGCCGAACCATCATGAAGGCTGCTGCCTCTTCCAACCTCAAGAAGGTCACCCTCGAGCTTGGTGGCAAGTCCCCCAACATCGTCTTCGCCGATGCCGATATCGAGGAGGCTATCAACTGGGTCAACTTCGGTATCTACTACAACCACGGCCAGTGCTGCTGTGCCGGTACTCGTATCTTCGTCCAGGAGTCCATCTACGACAAGTTCCTTGAGGCCTTCAAGAAGCGCGCCGAGGAGAACAAGGTCGGCGACCCCTTCAACGAGGAGACTTTCCAGGGTCCTCAGGTCTCTCAGCTCCAGTACGACCGTATCATGAGCTACATCAAGTCCGGTAAGGAGGAGGGTGCCACCGTCGTCACTGGTGGTGAGCGTCTCGGCAACAAGGGCTACTTCATCAAGCCCACCATCTTCTCCGATGTTACCCCCAGCATGAAGATTATGCAGGAGGAGATCTTCGGACCCGTCTGCGCCATCTCCAAGTTCAAGGACGAGAAGGAGGTCATCGACCTTGCCCACGACACCAACTACGGTCTTGCCGCTGCTGTCCACACCAAGAACATCAACACCGCTCTCCGTGTGAGCAACTCCCTGAAGGCCGGTACCGTCTGGGTCAACTGTGAGTATCTCCCTTTATATCCCTACCCACTAGCCCCCGCCATGAAGCAACGAAGAATCCGTGCTAACTCATCGCCTAGGCTACAACATGCTTCACCACCAGCTCCCCTTCGGTGGATTCAAGGAGTCCGGTATCGGCCGAGAGCTCGGAGAGGCTGCCCTCGCCAACTACACGCAAAACAAGTCTGTTGGCATTATGCTCCAGGATAACTAAATTCAAGTGCATGATAGAAAGAGAAAGAATTGGAGTTCAGCAGGGGAGGCAAACGGATACCTATGAATATTAGCCAAATGAAATGAATTTTCTTTTTTATGCTTCAAACAAATCGGCTGGAAGATTGAATCGAAATCTGCTAGTGACTAAATGTGTTCGATATTTTCCTGTTACTGACCGACCTGGTGAACCTGTGTGTGTGATGTGTGTTTGAGAGATTCCTGCTCCGTTTCATTGCGAAGTCGAAAGCCGTTCTCAGATTGTCAATATACAGTTGTTGGCAGGCTAGGAATATACGATAAGGCTTAGTGCGGCGTGGCTGACCTATTAATAGATAGAGAGTTCTGACAGGAGTAGCCATCGGAAACTCCTTCGTGCCTGTCATAAGTCATAACCTTAGTTTTGGGTAAGCAAATAATGTCGGATGATTTGCAGTACATATAATCCTTGTTTCATCTCCTTACCGTGTATTTAAATACCTTGGGTAAGGTATATTGAGAATGTCGATATAATAAATGAGATATGTGAAATCAACTGACTGTCTTTGATGAAACTAAGCTGCTATCATCATCGCCATGGTCTTTTCGTTTCTCTGCTTCGAAGTTGTGCATAATGGATTTTCCCACCCAAATAAGTAGCCGCCTTCAAAATATACGTATTCGAACTCAGCGATGCGTTGCAGTTGCTTCCCAGAATCTGAATTTCGCCTCTCGTATTGATCTTCATCCGAACACTGGGTTTGCAGGGTTACCACACCAACATGGCATTTACCTGTCACAGGCTGTCTGCTTCAATAGCATCAACCGGGAGTAGGATTTAATTTTGCCCACCCTAGTCTTGTGTAGGTTTTGTAATCTTGATGACTATTGTGGTATTGGTTTTCTATCTAGCATGTGTATGATGTCCTGCTGGACTTCTTTTTCGGCTCGCACCATGCTGGGGACCTAGTCGCTGGTTGTAGTGGTACAAACATGCGATACCAGGAGGAGGGGCTGTTTATGCCTGTGTATAATAAATTCATTGCGTTTGCTCCTGTATTGTGATATTGAGTAAACCAAAAGGGTTTGCTACCGTGTGACAACTACAAAACCGAGGCACTCGTGCGTTGTGACGCCGGCTAGTAAGGAGGCAATAAACCCACGTGAATCACCCGCAAGTAGAACAAAAAGTCAATGAACAAACAAACAAACAAACGAAGTTGGAAAACATATCAGAATAAGATCCTAAAAAAAAAAAAAACCGGCCCCTTTCACTTGTCCCTCCATTGCCTGCATTTCTCGCGTCTGTCTGGCGTCCGCGTGGACAATGCGGAAATGACTTGTGCAAACGAGTCTGGTCCTCTGAGTACCGTCCTCTGCTACTGCCACTGTTGCTACTACTAATGTCGTCTGTCGTTACGTGTTGCCCACAAATAAGGTGCGACTGCCGTTGTCCTTGTTCACATCAATGCAACTCGGGGGGGCTTTGGCTTCTGCTTCTTTTCATCACCATACGAACAGAGGTGCCCGTTGATTTCATCAGCGCTTTCGGCTCGTTCTCGCACCCCTTCTACTCTTCTTGTTTGCGTTCTCTCAGAGATACCTTACCTATGTACAGATCTCACTTCTGATTTCTTGCTTGCTTTTTTATCCTCCATTTCACTTCACTCAATACGTTGCTCCATCAATACTTCCTACCCTCGATTCTTTCGTTTTCGTCTCGTCTCAGGCACCAAATCGCTCACTTTCATTGCGATTCGACATGCCACATTCGCCAAAGGTAGCTCGCAGTGCCGAGAGAAGACCATCTTCTAATGCGCCTACCTTATTACGGGAAGAACCTGCCCTCCTTGAACCTGCCGCTTCTCGCATTGCCGGAGATGTTGGATCCGCAACCTACTCCAAGGAGATCCAGGCGGCCATCGCATTCCTTTGTAATAAATTCAAGCTCAATGTTGACATCTCCTGCAACGAAGAAGATAAGCCGGTTATCGAGGAAGTCATGAACATATACTTGGCTGAAGGAGAGACATGGCCTAATAAAGCTAAGCTCGACTTGGTCAAGGTTCTGCCTATGATCAAGATTACACACTCTAGCCGTGTCATCATTAGCAATCACACAATTTGGCGTAGAGTCTTTCGTCAAAATGAAGGTTGGAACTGGGCTTATTGGATTGCATTCCGAGCGACCTATGGTATTAAGCTCCTTCAGAGCCGCCGCAACGTTGTCAGCTCCGTCGAGAAGGTATTTCCTGGCACCGATATCTGGATTGCAAAGACACCCGCGGCATCATCATCATCGTCATTCAGTGGAACCAATGGTACCAGAAAAGTCTACCCTGCAACTCCTATTACAAACCCCAAAAACTCCAGCTCAAATCCCACGTCGAACAAGAGAAAACTCGCCGGGCACGATCTTAAAGAGGAAAGTAGCCGAAAAATCAAAAGACGAATCTCTCACAACCCTAGCAACTCTACTCTACTAGGTGCTAAGCAAAACACGCGTGCCCCGAAGGAGGAGGGTGATCAGTCTGATGGTAGTGAGACCATCGCAGACTGCATCACTGTCGCAACTCGAACTCTTATCGCCATCGCAGACGATAGGCCCGCACCTCAAACAGACGGCACCACGGCCAAAAGCCCAAAAAATGCCCAAGTTGTCACGGATGATGCGATTTCTGCCAATGATACCCGATCCGCTGGTGCTTTCGAGACAACTGAAACCGTGGCTGTACCTATCCAGAGCCCTCATGATGAGGAAATCGAAGACCGATCAGAGCGGGACAGGTCGGAGGAGGACAAACTCAATCAAATGTGCGAACGAATCAAGCGGGAACTAAGACATGAGTATAACGGACATATCAGTCGCATCAACGAGCGTGTAGAACGGCAATCCGTCCTCGTCGGCTACGTTGTGCAGGTATTTGAAAATATCATTGAGATCAAAAACCGTCTTGATCGTTTGGAGGAGGCTAATAAGGAAGCTCGGATGAGAACCGCCACTACTTACAATTTGCCCTCACAGTCTGGGGGCGTTGGACAGAACCTCCACCGTACCATCGAGGCATTAGGCCAGCAAGTTGAATTCTGCACTCGCAGCATTCAGGAGCTCAAAAAAGGTCGGTCGGTTGAGGATGACCCTGTTCTGCTAAACATCAAACGAGAGCCTATTCAACTGCTGGCATCGGATGTCGGTCATGACGGAACGCGAACCGGGGAGCGTACCCGTGCGATTCGAAAGCAGTGAGCCACCTAGTGCATCTAAGGATATTATCAACCTGGAACACGGGGGGGAGGGGCGTTTCTTTGGCGCAGCCAGTAGACATCTGGGGGTGAGCAGGTTAGGCGACGTTTGGAGTAAGGTGCTGAATCATCTCAGTGCTGTTTTGTAAGCCCGGGTCAGACATTATAGCGGCATCGATTGGAGCTCAGGTGGCCGTTGGGGAACCCTGGAAAGGGAAGCTGGTTTTTTATGAATTCTCTGCACTGGACACAATTGGCTGTCAGTTGAAGCCCCATGCTCATAGACCCACAGAATATGAAGGAAATGATCAAATGTGTTCTTTTTCTTTTCAAAGACAAGCGCAACATTAGCAAGAAAGGACCCTAAAGCTGTGTCATTGCCATAGGCTCTTTCGAGTTGTGTGCTTTCGATTGAGTCGAGATGTGATGTGATGTGATGCAATAAAGAGCTGCCTTGGTATCCTCCATAATGTGCCCTGTAATAAAAAATGTCCTGTAAAAAAAGCGCCCTTAGGAGGTATATGTTAAAAAAAAAAAAAGACACCCCAAGCAGGCCAGCTTTTTTTTTACCCCACATCCATTCGGTACATAATGCAGTATAAAATGCACATTGCTAATTATGAAAAATTGTATAACGTTAAGTCTTGTTTATCATGCAAACACGTTAGCCAAGCTCCCAGGACTCGCCCCAGATCTCATTCAAGTTCAGCCCAAGCAGCTCGAGGCTGGGATCGAGGTTGAATGGCTGGGTCGCATCTCCGCCGGCCATCAGCCATTGTGCCTGGCTGGGGTCGATCGGAGCCGCCGGTATCGCGGGGTTGCCGGTGAAGGTGAACGGCGTCACAGACTGGATGCCAATATTAGGAAACGCCCTGCCCTGAAAGTCAAGGTTCATTACCTTTGGCCGATCGTGCAACGGTATATTTGGCCCCGGCCCTGGCCCTATCGCCGTCCCTGGTCCTACCATCTGCTGTTCCCCAGCGACCGGAGGTTCTTGATTGGCCAAGAGCCGGTAATGAAGGTTCACGAAGCGTTCGGCCGAAGTCGACTTTGCCACTTCAGGTTCCTTGGTGCCCAGATGAGCCTCAAGAAGACCTAACGCAGCGCACATAATAGAATAGCCCCAAGGCTCATTATTACCACATCTAAGAAGTCGGTCCTCCTTCATTGCAATGCACTTCTCAATCAACTTGAGAGTGTGGTGAGAGTTGATCATGATCATGTTTGTAGAGCCTCTTGGTTGCAGCATCGTGACGCTGCAGAGGTTGATTGCCGTCGTCAGTGCATCCTCGCGGAGGAAATTCAGTGAACGCATCCCTTGTTCGTACAGTTTATCATGAAGAAGAACAATATCCCGAGCAGCGTTGTAGTATATAATCTCTGAGTATTGGTATTTGGAATTTTGCTTGCGAAGCTTGAGGTATGGCTGGTGCAAGGGAATGATATATTGCCTCAGCTGGACATGCAATAAAGTGTAGGCAATCATAGGATTCTTCATCCCTTTTGTGTTTTCCGTGTTTGTATCCCAAGACGGGAGGGAGTCAATCTCTTGCGTCAAATCATTGGTATATCGGATAACTTGGTCGTAGTCAATTTCAGATAAGGGTCCGGTCAGAAGCCTGCTAAGCTCCAAACGCAACGGCAGGCTCTGCCTTGCCAAGTTCTGGAAGGATGAGTATGTGTATTCCTTGACAGCCTTGGACTGTGGTAGTTCGGTGGTGCTCTCGTCGAAATCTTCGTCGTCCAGGTTACGAGGCGGATTAGTATCATAGTGAAGTTGACTGACGAGAGTCGGTAGACCGTGGTCAAAGGAGGCCTGCATATCAAACTCCACAACCGTTGCCCAAATTCGCCTTCGCATCTCCTGGTGGAAGACGGTAATCTTGGCGGCCATATGGCTTGGCTCGCGATGTAGGCCAACTGCAATACCGTCCTGGATAAGTGCACCAGAGCCGGTCCAAAAGCGCTTCTTCTTGATTGTGTTGACACGCTTGCCCAGATATAGGAGACAGGCAACCTGGTAGTGAACGAGCCTTCGGTGCTTTTGGCTCTGTTTCTGTAGCCATTCATCACATGCTTTGATCCACTTCTCTGCCCAGTGACGGGCATTGGACATCATGCCTATGAACTTGAGGCCTTCGTGTGTATGGACACAGGTGGATACCGCCATCATGGAGAGAATGAGGGCAGTGAAAGCAGCATAACGGGTGGTAGAGCCTGGCATCCAATACTGCTCATATTCCTTGCGGAATGTGGGAATATGAACAATGCGGTGGACTTGCTCAAACTGCTCGAGGTAAACTCTGATCAGGGCGTCACATTCTTCCTTGGTTGGGAGAAGAGCCTCCAGCTCGGCGTCGGGCTGTTCAAAAATCTGTTCCCGGTCATGCTGTCTTCGCTTGCGGTCCTTGCGGTCATGAAGAATTACAGGCCGAAGCCACTCATCGGCAGTCTCCTTCATAAATGGACACAGGCCCGTCAGCTCGACGAAGGCCATGCTGGCGTTGTGAGGGCCAAAGTAACGAGTACGGAATCCTCGACCACGGAAGAAGCGCAGCTCGCCCTTCTCACCCGACATGTTAGTAGCCTCGATGGACTCATGGACCTCACGGACGGAGGGATCGGGCACATTTGGATTGTCATTCTGAGTGGTAGGGGAAGTAGTCGTGCCGGCGACAGTGCTTCCATCCAGGTTCAAGCCAGGGCGAAGCTGGTTCTTGAGCTGAGCTATCTCAAGCTCTAGGCGACGGATGCGATCATGATCCTGCCTCGCAAACTCGGGGTCCCGGGGTGACAGGCCCGTTGATGGATCCATGCCGAAGCGGCGGGAATCGAGCTGGGCAAAGGGGGGTGGCACGCCGGACGATGCATTGACGACCTCGCCAGTGCGAGATTCATAGCTGCAACGGTCCGGCGTGCCGCTTTTGATGCACCGCTCACATGGGAAGCCACGGTCGCACGACAACTTGCGGCGCCGACATTCGAGACAGCTCAAGCGGACGCGCTGCCGCTTCCGAGCGGGCTGTTGACCGGAGCCGTCAATCGACCGAGTCTTTCGGTCGTTGTCCGAGTCCGGGGTCTCACTTCGGTCGCTCATAGCTGGGTTGCTAGACCGGAGGTGGCCTCTATTTGTGCCTTGTGCCTTGTGCCTTGTCGGGCAGGGCGTGGAGGAGTTCGGAGTTACGAAGTATGAAAGGTTGCTCTCTGGGGCAATCCGGGGGGGCTTAGCAAGTAAAAAGGTATCTCTTTATCAATCTGAGCTGATAACTTCGGTTGAAGAGTTTTGCGCCAGCGATGATTGACGCAACAGCCGATCGGAGTTACGAAAGGCACTTGGAACCTCAGGCTGGAAGATTGGAGCCTCAATGATGACTCAGCGTTTAACTTCCACACTGGAAGGTACGTACTGCTTGCCGCCTTCCCATCTTCAGCGAGTTTGTTTCGGAGATCCGAGCCTAGGTCCGAGTTTCGTCGGCTAAAAAGGCTCACCAACATCAACTCCTGCACCGTGAATCCTTCACCTGGTGAAGAGATGTAAGACATGACGACAACTACCACTGCAAAATCAATCAAAATCTTCAATTGCTGACGAATATCTTGTTCTGCCGGTGACTCATTCTTCAAGGCAGCAGCCTTACATTACGTCTCTGGTTCAACAGCGCCGTGTTTTTTCCCTCCTAAAAAAATCAAAATCAAGGCCCAGAACGTGCATCATTCGAGCATGTACACCAAGGAGTTGTCCTCTTTCGATTGTGATACTCATCCAGCATGTTGACACAAGTCTCCCTTCTCAACGCTCAAAAATAAATCTTGGAAAAGAAAGAAAAAGGCACCATCCATGGATGTATGAGACTATCTCAAGTTGGTATTGGTCGCGAAACTTCACACACCGGACAGATGGACCATATTGAGAGAAATCGATCCATGGCACACGGCATCTCTCACACTAGCCGTTTTAGCTGATGTGAGGAACGGCATGAGCCACCCAATAAGAAGGTAGAATAGCCTGACTGCAAAAAAGGCTGATTACTGTTTCAGGCGTCCTGCATGCCTTATGGAACCGTAGAACGATTTCGTGCGTTGGAAAAGAAAAAGACGACACCACAATATTTTTGTCGATCCCGTTTCGCCGAGCTCTCCATCCATCTCCTCCTATTGGCGGTTCGGTTCAAGGGTTCTTCTTCATTTATCTCGTTATGTTCCGAGACGAGAGTGAGTAATTAATCTACAGTATCGTTACGAAAGCTCCCCGGAAAACTGGAGGGTCTTTCTTCTGGGGACAAGTAAATTACGTCCATGCTCTCGATCTTACCCTGCCTATAGCTCATTGTATTATGATGTCAAGAACTCCGGACTGGAATTTGAAATTCCACAATGCATCCATGCGCCGTTTTGTTGAAGATGAAGGGGTGCCAGATCGGACACGTAAACTGAACTGGAGTTCTTTTGTGCTTGCAGTGCAATCCACAAAATACGCGGACTGTAATTTCAGCTTGACGGAAGCACAACACAACTCTTCTCACTCCGTTGGTCGTTGCGGGTTCAAACGGAGCGAGGGCCAGGTGCGTGTAACTTATAACACGGGAACGCCGTTTCATTTAAAGCATGAAGATGCATGGGTGCCTTTTGGTGGAGTCCATCCCGCCGCCGTCGCATCATTCTCAAATAGCCGCGTCTTCCTCGCGAACTCAAAAAAGAAATATTTATTGCTACGGACGATTCGAAACAGTTTCAAACTGGTCATGGCTTTCAGACAAACTAAGACGGGAAGATTTCGCAAATGGGCCGAATCTTACCATCCAATCCGGTACAAAGAGAGATTGTTCTGGACAGGGGTGCGTCATGGTTCGATCCTTTTACAATGCATACATACAAAGATGCACGAACCAGCTTAACTTGGCGTTCTATATTACCCATGGATGTTACAACCTCTTGCTTCAACTCCGCAGTTGCTACACAGTAGACTCTAGTGCACGTACTCTGTACCCGCTGCTAATTCCACTCGCAATGTCGGTGACGACGTATCAACAAGTCTGCCACAACTCCAGACAGGCCCAGTATGAAGCCCTAGTCCTTACAACCGCTATGATTCGAACCACCATCGTCACAGACCGCCCATTTTCGTATCGGAGCCGTTCAAGATTTCTTGTCCCCCCTCTGTACTTAAAATATGGGGCTATATAGAAGTGCTGACGGCAACCTGCCAGGATATGCCTTGTGCGCTGGTTGTTGCAAAGGCTGCCAAAACTGCGTAGTAATGAGCCATCGTTTGGAGGTCTCACTCAAACGTCCCTGTACATTCTCGAACCCACCCCTGGTTCATTCTAGGTTGTAGTTTTTAGAAATATTCCCACATGACCCCCGATTCTTCCGCTGAATATGCTCTTTAATGTTATTATTCCCAAGTTAGACCAAATGGTTAGCGTGCTTGAACGTGGCCGCTCTCACAATTCACCGAGAACCTCTCCTTCAACAACAACATCAACATCAAGAACAATAACGACAATAGCCCTTCTTTACTAGACAACGGCCACTGCTGGGTGGTGATGCGTTTTCTAACCGTGGCAGTCCTACTGTCTGTTCCGCTACTAGCCACTGCCGAGGCAGAGGACGTCAGCATCAACCAGGTCCTCAACGAGATACCGGCTTGTGGGGTATGCTTTTCCGTGCCACTTGAGTGCTTGAGACCCAAAGACTTACCATCTCAGTCACGATGTTACCGCTCTACACTTAGCTCATCAGCCGACAACTCTTCATCGCCCGTGTCCGACTTCTGCTATGAAGAGGGACACTGGGGCAAGGCACAGGAATGTATCCTGCTGCAATGCTCAACCCTTGATAGATACAGTACGACTTCCAGAACGAAAATTAGTCTCACGAGAAGATCAAGCAACTAACCAATGCGAAACTAGGGCTCAACAAGGTCCAGTCAAAAGTCTGCGATCAGTCCAGGCAAAATCGGTATAAGCGGTTCTATATTATCGTCGCCGCTGAGATCCCAGCATGGATATCCCCTTGGTTGCGATTCTTAGCCAGTTGGAAGTCATATGATGGCCATCGTTCAGACGACTACATAATGCTTGCCTGCGGAGTATGATAAACAGCAACCTGAAATATTCGAAGACTCACTGACATTGGGGCGAAGATAATCTATACAGTTTATCTCGGCTGCATCCACTATGGTAGGCTTTTCTACGACTACTCGAAACCCCGATTCAATCCTTATTGACAATTTTCACTTAGTCCAACATACTATTTTCGATGTCAACTCGTCGACTATCGGACCCGACGATATGTCAAGTGGGCTTGAGGTGAGTGTTACCGGATTTCAAGGAAGGAATGCGCGTCGCTGATATCCCGAGCAGGTTCTTTTCATCGCTGACAAGTTCGCTCTCGTTTGCCTGGCTCTGTCCAAGGTCGCCATCATCTACATTAACTTACGAACAGGACCGAGTCCTCGACTAAGGGTTATGGCGTTAACCACGTTGGCTTTCATCATTGTTCCAACTCTCGTCTTCTTCTTTGTATCTATTTTTCAGTGCTCTCCAATCAGCTTTGCATGGGAAGGGTGGACAAACAACGCTCCACCTCACACATGCCACAACTCGCAGGTCATTTCTAACGCCAAGCTGGCTGTCGACATTGTGCAGAATGTTATTCTGGTCGCTATTTCACTACCTCTCCTGCGTCAGCCCAACATGGGGCTGTGTACTAAGCTTGGGGCTGCGCTCATCTTCGCTATCGGTGGCTTGGCCCTTGCCATGGCCTGTTTACGGTTGCAATTCAGTATCTTGCAAGGTGCCAAACCGAACCAACCTTGGCAATACTCGGATCAGATCATATGGACTGGAGTGGAAATATCAGCTCTGATCCTGGTCGCTTGTCTTCCCAATATTTCGAAGCTCTTTCCAGCTTTCTGTGAAAGAAAACCCGCCATCTTAACATCACGAATGAGAACCAGATCAAACCGTAATCTCAAAGACCAGTCACTATCTCAGGCCCCAGCGAAGCCTGAACAGACTTTCTCACGAAAAAATCCTCAGAATCGAGGCATTTATGGGCCCAAAAGGGACGAAGTGACGCTGAGCCAGCTGGCACTGGACCTGCATCTCGGAGACAAAGACAAGGGAGATGTGTGGACACAAATCAAAGCCGGCCACCGATTCTCCAGTTTCTCTATTCTTTCCCACGTTAGCGATAAGCTTGGAATACGCGTTAAGACAACGACGCGGATCGACGTTGAAGATTTGGAAAACGATGAGCGTGCCATGATTTCGCCAAAAGCGGGACCATCGAGCCCCTGAGAAGCGGAGAGATATGGAGATGAAGATGGGTTTGAAAACGAAACGAAATAATCCACAGTCTTTACAGGACAGACTGGTAATGTTTTCTTGTTTATTGGCACGGTGCGGCGAGAATACCAGTATTAGACCTTTTTCTTTTATTTTTTTTTGTTGCTTTGAGCAAGACACGAACGAGAATCGGGACGAAATTGTTTACTTATCAGCAAGACAGCACGCAAGATACCCTCGGAAGTTTTCTTTGTCTTTCTTTCTATATAGCCTGTACATACAACGAATGATCAATCTAATGTAAAGATTCATCCAATGCTGCTCTGAGAAAATATGACTTCTGTTCGGTGTAACCGGGAATGGATCATGACTGTCAACCATGACAGACCGAGGCATTGGGGAGGACTAGCGCTTGCTAATTGAAAGCTATCTTCAACTGCTGGCGCGTGTGTCTGTACCTTTCTATTGCCATCAAATAAAATGAGAAAAGGTTTGTCCTTTGATGCGAGATTTTTATTTGTCAATGGCAGAACTGCATGTAATGCGAGCTATCCCAGTTGCTGAGACGTACGCCCACAGCTCCATATTGCCACAGACAAAAGAAAAAGAAAAAAAAATTGTTCCCATGATGCGAAGGTTTTTGTTTCCGACAGAACAATACTTGATGTGTATTAAGATAACTACATTATATGATGCCTTCATATTATCATACAGACAGAAGAAAACGGAATTCTTGGTCCCATGATATGTGAGGTTCTTTGCTGATAAAAGAAGAGATTGTGGTGTGGCTTTGAGCTCCACTCTCCAATCGTGTTCTGTTGTCGTATTCGGATCTCACATAAAAACGACCTCCTTCATCCCGCAATTATTAGCCGCTTCAACATCCACAAACAACAGCTTCACTGCACCGCTCAATTCACCACCAGAAACCTCCAGGACTCTTCCAAAAAAAAAAAAAATGAAAGACTCAACTGAAATGGCGGCTCAGGAGTCAGCAAACAAACATCGGATCATACTCCATATGAACAAGGACCACACACGCGAATTGTCCTACTATCTGCGTCACTATGCCCGCGCCAGCACCGGGGCAGCCTCGTCACCCAAGTTGTACGACATCGACTTCAATGGCATGCAAATCACCGCTAGCGGCGGCGACTACACCATCCCATTTGAGCCCCCCTTGACTAGTTGGGCTGAAGTTCGAGGTCGCGTCGTCGAGATGGCAAACACAGCCCGCGATGCGCTGGGACTGAGCGACATTGTCATCACCACCTACACACCACCCGAAGGATTCGGCCTCGTCGTCGTTAGCAGTGTCCTGTTCTATTTTCTCTGTGCCGCGACTCTTCCATGGGTCGGTCCTGAGAGTCCCGTGTGGCCTTATCTGCAAGCCTACTTCCCCGGCGGGCCTGAGCGGTATCAATGGGTAGTCAATGTCATCTTCTGGCCGGTAATTGGCATCCATGTGTTTGAGTGTACTATCTTTGAGGGCAAGCTCAAGAAACACGGTGTTCAAAGATTCACTGCCGTGTGGTTTGCGTGGCAATTGACAACCTTTGTCGAGGGTTACACATCATTCAAGCGGCTGGATAGCGTTGTTGCTGAGATCGAGGAAAAGAAAGCTAAGAAGAACTAAAGTGATTTGATTGGGAGTTGCTTTCAATGCGTTGGAAAGGGGGGACAAATTAGACTTGGAAGAAACTCAATGCACGTCGTGGACATGGGCCTGTCAACTGATAGCAATTCTATATAACGTACATGTCATCTCTGGGTTGCGAGTGCTCAATTCTCAATGCTCAGCTCAGCTGGTACTAACTTCCTTCTGCGGCAAAAGTACCAAATGTCAAGGATTACTTACTTCGAGCTCGTCGAACCAATGTACGTGTATCAATTGTCTTCCATCCTCCATCGACAAGACAGACTGGGAACCTACCCAGTGCCACCCGTCCAAATAATGACCGTTTGACCTTAAATATTCTTAAATAATTCGTAAATAGCTAGGCAGTCTCATCTCAAAAGGTTACTAGTAGTCGTCAACATGCCTAATAAAAACGAAGGGATAAAAGTGGCTTGTAGCAGGGGCTCGACGAGGCATGACGACAAGGACTGGGAGGCACTCGTCAGTTTCGCCTCGACCAGAATGAAGGGCAATGCATCGAATATTTATTATATGATTAGTTTCCTAATGAGAATCCTAGTGTTTAGGTTGTTGACGACCTTCCTAACCTGATCAAGACATACCTCTGGCCAAACCGCACCTCAACTTCTCTTCGCAGGCGGCTAGTAATTAGTAGTGGCTATTATAGGTTGCTATGATGCATACGAATGACCACTCACTTAACCTTGAAATACTTAAAGCCATTTTGGAGGTCACGACTCTCCAGTAGGAAGCACACACCCTGACCCAAAGGTACGTTTGGCGGGAGCTTAGAAGAGTCGCTGATACCATGCCAACATTGCAATAAGCAACTCATGTGTACTTACTCAGATTTCCCGAGATCCTTAATTCGCCATAGACTAAATTAAGGAGACACGTTTTCCGGTCATCTCTTTTGAAGTAAAGGTCGCGTCATGAGGTCTTCAGTGGTAAAAAAACATCTTACATAATATTTGACGAAAAGCTTCTTGACATTGCCAGTTTGTATGTAGTATCGTACGGGATTAAAGATCTTTCATGATTTCCAGACTAAAGTCGTTTGAATAGCGAAGTGTAAGACAGGATAATCACGAACCGGATTTCACCAGTTGATCAAGTCTCGATGCCTCTAGGCAAAGAGGGCATCCCCCATCCATTAGATACGCATGGTCCGCCTGTTCTGGTGCGTTTTTGTTTTCTGTCCCAAGAGACTTCAATTCCTTTTTAAAAAACCAAGACAAAGATCAAAATCGAACCATATCGTGTGACAAGCAGCCGCACCGCGTAAGCTCTCTTTCATGCGGTGATGCTGACGGTCGTTGACCCAAATGTTTCCGAGAGTGAGAGAGAGGGTAAGACTAAGGTTGCGGCCACGGTTCATCAGGTCTCGGACAAGCTTAAGATATAGAGCCAACGATGAATATACACGAAAGTATATGTTCATAGCAGTACATGTTCATAGCAGTGATGCTTCTAGAGAAAGGCTTAGGCTGAAAGGAGTACTTGGGAGAGCCAGCTCATGACCTCTCATCACTTCCGTGTAGGTGCCTGCCTATCAGTCGTCAGCGAAAGGAGAATAATGGAAAATGACATCACGATACTGCACATTCAAGACAAAACAGGTACATGTCACAACTTCCTTGTCTAGAGTATTTCAACATACTCAACCTTCCTAGATACTGCGTACGCGTCCACCATCAATAGCGCAGTGAACTAGCGACTACTCATTAGAGCTTCCCACCCCCGGCAAGCCTCCCGATTGTTTGAGTGCCTGCGGTTGTCATGATCACTGACCTCATTACGGAAGGAAACGCCCTACTAGCCCCTGAAGTTCCATAGCTACATGTGGTTTTCTCACTGCCTTCTCTGCAACAGTGAATACATCACTGGAGGGGTACCGTTGAAGGCGTGAAAGGGCATGCCCATGTATTGCCCATTTATTGCCCGTTCCAACCCCGGACCCTCGCGTGCCGATTCCCGGCACCTCAGCTCAGCTGGAACGTGTGAACCTTGGCCAACCCCGCTCCGTGTCTGATGCCCGGCCCGTCATGATCAGCATGTTTGTTGCGTTGGTCCAGGTCTCCACCACTGCCTGCAGCAGGTCTGTTGAGAAACACGTCCGTCCCCTCTCGTTCCCCCCCTTTTCGAGGATGGGAAGTACAATCATGGAGTACTTAATAGCTGACGACGATACTGAATAAAATAAAAAGAAGTAAAGGGATAGTACCAAGATAATATGGGGGTAACTCCTCAATATTCTTCAACATCTATTAATCATAGTAGTCAAATGAGAATCACATTTTATTCATGCACTCCCCGGGGGGCGTGCTCCAGCTTCTCTCCCGCGTTGTCGGAAGCGCGGCTCTCCGGTGCGTGGGGCCGTGGCGGAGGCTGAGAGCAAGCCACGGCCGTGGTATTGGGTGAGCTGGGCCACTGCCGCCATGCCACGACCGACAACAAGGGGCGGGGGGCGGCTGTTCGTATCCATTCAGAGCGGCCCTAGAAGCAAGGGAGCTTGCCGAGGCCCTCCTTGTTAGTCGTTTGTTTTGCACATTTTGCTTTCTTTGCCTTGCTGTTTGCTGTTTGCTGTTTAGTCTTACCCCGCGAGAGTCAATATGCAAGTCAGACAAGGGTGGCATGGCCGGGATCGGAATTTTTTTTTTTTTCAAGAATCAAATGCGTGTTATGGCTAATGAGTGCCGAATACCCTGACCATCACCTACTAGCTATGCAGAGTAAGTGGGTTCGTGTCACTGGATGATAGTTGGGAAGAGCTTGCTTATATCGGGCAGAACAATCGCTAGTTGCATGCATAGCAGACACACACATATCCTCTTTGGGTGAAGACCAGACATGTCATTCAATTTAGTACATAGACATATCTTCAAGCCTCCAAGGCTGGCAAGCACAACTAGCCTAGGAAATGAATAAGAACAAAACATTCCAAAAAGAAAAAATGGATTTTGTAAGAATCGAAGGTTTTTTGGTTGAAACATGATGATTTGAAAAGCTCAAATCAGTTTCGATTTGGGAAAAGAAAAAAATAAATAACGAGTGTGTTCATGTTTCATTCCCGTAATTTCCATCATGCCATTGTCATCGCCGTTTGTCATCGCCATTGTCATTGTCCTTCGTGTTAGCCATTATGTCGTCGTCATCGATGGAGACAAGAGAGAGCCAAGCTCCAGCTTCTCAGAGACGAAACTTGTTTTTTGTTCTTGGTTTCGTTCGGGAAGCTTGGTCAACCGAAACCGAGACCGAAAGCAAAGAAAGAAAATATGTCAAAGAGATGAAGGGAGGGAAAAGTTTTACTTCTTCCAGCTTTAGATGTTGCAGCAAGAGCTGAGGCACACCTTCTTGCCGGTGCACTCGATCTCAAGCTTGACGAAGTCGACCTTGGGGACGAGGGGGCGGCCATAGCTGGGGTTCTTGCAGCGGCCGGCATCGACACCGACATAGAGGTCCTTGTCGCAGAGGTTGGGGTAGCCGGGAAGCTTCTCAACGGGGATGGAGCAGGTGTTTCCGACGCAGTAGGTGAGGCCAACAAAGTTGAGCTGACGGGGCTTGCTGGGACCATCCGACTTCTTGGAGTAGACGCCGACGTAGGACTTGTCGTGGTCCGCGGGCCAGTACTTGCCGTTGTAGGTGACAACGAGGCACTGGCTGGACGAGTACCTCTTGCAGGGCTGGATGGAGCCAGTCACAGTATAGCCGCTGCTGTACTTGCAGGAGACGCTGTCCTTGAAGGAACCCGAATACTTGGGGTAGCCCTTGGCCCAGCCGTACTTGGTGCACTTGACTTTCTTGCTGGGGCACTTCTCCTTGCAGATCTTGGGAGGGTTGTAGTCACCGCGCTCCTCGAGATCGTCACGCTCCTCGAGGTCATCACGTTCCTCAAGGTCATCACGCTCCTCAAGGTCATCACGCTCCTCAAGGTCGTCACGCTCTTCAATGTCAAAGACATCACGAGGGTAGTGAGGGCACTTGGGAGGATCATAAATGATCTGCTTGCACTTGGGGGGAGGGCCGCCAGCGACAACACCAGTGGCGATGAATCCAAGAATGGCAACAGCAGAGACCTTCATGATGATGGTTTAAAGTAGTTTGTTTTGAAAAGGGGGGGATTTGAGTGTGTATAAGCGAAGGTAGTTGATTGAAGAGTGTTCGTGCGTCTGAGGATCAGTGAGCGATGATGATGATGGGATTCAAGTCTAGAATGGAGGATATCAAGGGCCTCTTTATACTTGAGAGACAGTCTGAGATAGTGTTTACACTGCAGAGTAGTTTCAATTCGTTCTCTTCACTTTCACTCGTATCTCTCACACACATTCTCCCTCTCTCCCGGCCTCCTCTCTCCATGTCTCTCTGTTCTTCTCTCTCTTTCTCGCCTGGATTTCCCCCTTGAGCTGACTCTATGAGGAGCAACCTTGAGTAGCCATAGACGGCCACCTTTTTCAGCCATGTGAAGCCATCGACGGCCCACAATGGACCGAGTCGACTAGCTGACAGCTCCTACAACGAATCGGCGTGTTTTCCCGTCCCTCTCCCAGCTGTCACTGATTTCTCTGGAGCTGCCCCGTGCCGTTGGGCTATCCGGGCTGCTTGTCACCATCGCCGTCTTCCCCCTCCCTCTTTGATTTCTCGTCTCCAGCCCGTATCGAGCACAAACTCCAAGTTGGAACCACCCATATCCAACCGTGGGCCCCCCCTCCCCTCCCTTCCCTCGCCTTGGGATTACCTTAGGTGCTGACAACCCGCGTAATGTCTATTATTTGTCTCCATGCGGAAATAGTCTGGTTACTTGTCAGGTCTTGGCAGGATGCCCAGCGCATGTCTTCAGGTCGGTGTAACATCATGAGCACATATTTGTTCTCGGCGCAGAGGCTATTGGACAGTAGGGTCGACGGCTGATGTGTGAGACAAGACGGTGGATAAAGGGTCATAGCAAAGTAAGAAAAAATAGAAAAGAAGAAGAGACAATACATGCATGTAGACTGTACGTACGGTGTAGTACAACGAGGGGTATAAACAAATGGTCACTAGCTCCAGCGAGAAGAGGCAGAGCAGAGTGAGACATGGCAATGTTACCAGCTCAATGACTCTCTCTGATACGGAAAGTTATAGATTCAGGACTTTGACAATATACAGGTCATCTCAAAAAGGTACTCCCGTACCTGACGGGTTAGTTTGACCTGGCTGGCTAAGATAGATGTATTATGTATATACTCTTTTTGTCTTGTCGGTTGGTTCGGAGTGTTGGTGGAAGTCCCCGCCGCCTCGCAACCAGCAAATGGACGGCATTGTCACCCGAGCCAGAACTCCATAGTGTCGTTGGGGAGGCTGAGACAAAGCCTGGCCGTTGGGACGGGATGGAATTTCCGTGTTTATACTATGTAGCTAGGAGATGGGGGATTGCAGAGTGCGTAAAAACGGAACTGTCGGTGTACCTTGTCAGGGTGGTAAGCACGTTTACACGGCAATAAGTTTGTAATGTAACTCTCCTTCGGTATCTCGGCATGTACCATCCAAAAAAGAAAAGAAAGACGCGTGTATACAAGAGTGTGCAGCAGAGAGCGGACACGATACGACTGTTGTGCAGATTCCCAGTGGGATATCCGCGCGGAACGAAGCAATCATGGAAGTGTCCCTTGACCCAACTTCCTATTATTATTGCCGTGTTCAATTGGCTCTCGGTCACTTTTTTCCACCCTCTACTGCCTATTCGATGTCCCCATTCGCCATCAGATGTGGCATCACACCCTGGCTCCGTCATCTGGCTTGTTCGGCAACTCTCTGATTTGTTGGTTGGCTGTCATCTTTTGGGCTCTCAATAACGAGATCACTGGGATATAGTGATGGATGACGATGAGAAATGTTCGACAAGGTTCACGCACACATCTACTCAGCACGAAAAAGAAAAGATGCCCATGTATGCGTTGTACTGCCGGATACTTACTGTTACGGTTTTTTTTTTCAGCTGATGGCTTGCCCAGCAATACGTATTTGATTCTGGCAATGTGCAATAGAGATAGTTGGTAATGTGTACGTAGACTGCATATGCAGGGAGAGTGTGTGTGTAAGAGAGAGAGAGAGAGGTAGAGAAACTATGGACGAATGAGTGAGTGAAGTGAATGAATGAATGAAATGAAAGGGTGAGCCAGTGAGTGAGTGAGTGCATGAATAAGACAGCTGGAATATCTGCCAAGGGGGCCAGGACATGTTCGGCCCATCGGGCATATGGGGACAGAATCGACACTCATGCCAATCAATCATCAAGCAAGTCTTTTTTCCATTCAACTGCCAAGCATACCGTGAACTAATATTGGTTTGAGCCACCATGACGGACTCGTATATGCACTCATTCACGCGCTCATTGATTCGCCCTTGTCTCTTTTTTTTCGCATCTTCCATTTTGGGCAAGTTTCGTTTCTTCTTCTCTCCTTTATTATTTTTTTTTTTTAATTTTATTATTTGCTTGTTTGTTTTCCTTACTAGGCCACCTCGTGTTCTGGGGAACCATACGTATTCCTTCTCAGGAACAGAACCCTTTATACGAAGTAGCTGGGTATTTTGGAGCGCGGGAGAGTGACACAAGGGCCTCAGTGAAGGCCCCTACGAAGGCTCCAGCAAAGGCCCCAGCAGTGATATTCCGGAGCTTTTGGCTATGGACCGGAGCTTCGCGCTCTAAGGTCTACCCCTGGCTGTTAGTTACCTTGAACCCCTTGAGCCAAGGACGCCACCACCGCCGCCACTTATCACTCCCAGAAGTTTCCTCATCCTCCGCCTTTCAATCATCTCAACCGTGACGAGTGCACCCTGTATCACGCAGAGACGGGATAAGTCAACCGAGGAGAAAGTGTTGATTTTGCTCGGGTCGCCATGCAAGTTTCAGGCAAGGCTAAAAATAATCAACCAACAACAGGAAAAGAAATCCCCGGCCATGTTTATACTGCACGTTCGTACTTCCACCGATGCCGACCACCTCAGGTACCTTGATAGGTACCTTGGGTACTGTACTTGGATTTTTGGCTGCTGTTGTGTGCACGAGGTGCCTGCCGATCAGATCGTCACTCGGGCCATCGCGACCTATACCCGATCTGTGTAGGAACTAACTGTAGGGACTAGCTGTACGGTACCTCTACCTAAGGTACTGTATCTACCAACTATGTAATAGAGGTAGGCAGATTCGTTCAGTATGGAAGATTGGCGATGGCAAAGTAACAAGAATACGAATAATGGAATATGCACAAGTGCATAAAAGTGAGATAAAAGGTTATAAGCACTTTCACCACCACAAATCTCCTAAGCCTCACTGATCGGCGTGAAGGTACCGGAGCTGGTGCAACCAGATCTTGAACTCTCTTTAACCCCCCTCCTTGCCTCTAGATGTACTGTGTACAGTACATTGATTGATTGTGTACTTTTCAACCTGTCAAAAAACTATTCACATCTGGGCATCCCAGCATCTAACAACTACATCAACAACCACCACCTACTGTGCTACCGAAAGTATTGCGGAGATGGGCGTCTGTGCCCTTACTTGACACACCCGGACAAGTTTCCTTGGTTGGGATCATGAGCTTGAGCCCTTTTTCTTTCCCCCGCAGTATGAGCCAGGATGGCTGCCGAGTCCCGGCATTCGCTCAGCTGGGACGCCTTACTGCTCAACTGAGGGGTGGTTTGCTGACAAGAATAGATGCAAGCAACTTTTGCCCGAGCGACTCAGAACGAAGAGGTCTACGCAGGGTGTTGGTATGGATGGAGAAGCAGAGTAAAATATGACACTATACACACACTACCCAACCCTCGCACCAACACCCTCCCAAGGCCCGCCTGCAGTTTCCCGTGGGGTAGACTCGTGGGCCAGGGCACTTCTCCTCTTCGTCCTCCCACCCTCTCCTTCACCGATTGCATGTCACTCACAGAGTAGCCAAGTATGTGGAGGTTGTCATATATTCTCATCCACTCATCTCTCCCGCCCAGGCGCCTTACCGGTAGATTGTCTTGGTGGTTTTTACGAGCCCACCAGTCTTGTCCTCAACTAGCCAATGCCCGCCGCTGCCAAGATGAATTTAGCTCCCCCGTCCAGCGGGCTGGGAAGCATGCCAAGCACTGCTCTAGACGGCGCCGTCTCCCAGCCGAAAATCAAGCTCACCCAGTGGTGAGATGGTGGTACACCGGCACAAGGGGGGAAGGGGGGGCTGCTCCAGACGAGATCCCAAAGAGAACGGCAAACGTGCCGTAGACCCCCTCCCCCATCGCCTTGTCCGAGGAGCCATACGATGAGAACCACGACGACTGAGAGAGAATTGTCATGATGACGGTGACGTTGAAGGGACCAACCCTGTCTGCCACGAGATTGTTAGGCACCGTCCACCCAAAGAAGCTTCTTACGTTAGCCCTGACGTGGTATCACGGGAGAAACGGTGATAAAATGTAGTAGCGTAATCATCAATCGAAGCATTGAGCTTACTTGGCACCGTTCATGATCGTGACGAGTGAGAGCATCAAGTCCATCCTTGATGCCATAATGAATGGCTTCCACGATAATGAAGTTGAATGGAGCGAATATAACCCCTTGAACGAGATAGCAACTTTGACTGTTCGGATTGGGCTTTCACCTATCAAAATGGGAGCTCACTCGGGCCCATGACACACATGTGAGCCCAACAGTTACTTTATTTATGGTAGAGGAGGAGGTGAGAAGCTGCTAAGATGCAAAGTTCAGCTCACTGGCTGGCTGCAGTCAGTTGTGCACCCTCAAAAGGCGACGGCTCGTGATGTCAGTTGGGCATGGCGGCCATGCTGGCAAAGACTTAACATACCCGGCGATCATCAAAACACACATCCGGATGGCCCAGCTGAACTCAATGTCCGGGATCAGGTGTTGGGCCAATCTGCGGGAACACAACATCTCCAGTCGAGAATCCGACCACGACGGAGGCACTAAGGCAGTGGCTCGATGTCGGTGGAAGCACGTTTTGGCCTAGCCGTCGCTCAGCGGTCAGCAAAACACGAGTCTCGATGTGTCTCAATATTAACCAGCAAGACAGGGTTGGTCATGGACGGAACTCGGCTTTGCCGTAGTGACGGGCCGGAAGAAGACCAGTTGATGACCTGATGCTAGAGTACAGGTATCGAATTGTGCTACGCTTGCCGGACTTGGGGCTTGTGTGAGAAGTAAGCACCCAAGAGCATCAAAATCATCTGACTTGCCGTCTATCATACATCTCATCTACAATTGATGGCAACACTAAAAGTGTATGGCATCCCTCTATGAGACGAGGATATTCCCGATCCTCAGGCTTCATAATCTTGCGAAAAAGGAAGTAGTTGCACGTATATCGCTCTCGGACTAAACCGTGGTTCCTCATATCTAGCTACCTTGTTCTATATATAGAAATGTGTGTGTATGTTTGTGTGTGAGAGAGAGAGAGGGGGGGAGAGGAGTGAAATGAAATCATGACGATGCTCCGAATTAAAGAAGTTAAGGAAAGACTGGTACTCTGCATTATGGCCTGCACTATCAATTGGACACTGGTGAATAAGATAAAATACACATGCGCCAAGGTAAAGGTCATACCTTGTAAAAAGCACAGTGGCGCGATTATTCTTGTTACGTGCTATGTAATTGCCCTGCGGTGAGAGTGCTTCAAATGGACGGAGCGCAGAGGTATTAATTGAGATGATCAAAAATTCAAATATGAATATTCTAACAGGTTCTCCTTCACTTGCCCTATATAGGAAATTTGAATGTTGTAGGCAATCAACTTGATATTAATTTACTTAGAATGGAAGCTTTTGTCGGTCATCGATCATATCGGTCGACAACAACTCTCCATCGAGCTCATATTTTTCCAACCGGACCTGTAGGACATCCAATCTGATCAAATAAGGAACAAAGAGAAAATAAATAAAAAAAAGAGAACAGCAATTCAACTAGAATGACTAGCCAAAATTAGAGGAAGAGCGTAAATATCCCGCAGTCTCCGCTGATATTGTCCCACGATCACATACTTCACATCCCTTTCATGCCAGGCGGTTTGACACGGACGCATCCCCTCACTCTCTCTCTCGCCTAATGCTTCATTGTTTAGTCACCAAAATATGATTATATTGGATCATGTGAGTGACAAAAGCTGGGTTCATGCTGAATTCTCCGTATGCCCTATCTACAGGTTAGGTAGGGTGATATCCAAAAGCAAATATTTGGACAAACAGCAACGGGGCCAGCACAGACTATATACAAAGCAGATACTCAGAAGTTACTGTATGCGTTCCATCTCTCTACCATTCAAGCACATCGGCTCATAGTTGAGATTTAATGCATTGGCATTGGCTTGACTTATCTGGCCGTCCATGTTCTAACAATGGGCTATTTGTTGTACCGGTTTACCCGCGCCAACATACCCCAAAAACTTCAACGAGACCGATCTTGGTTCGGACAAGCCTAACCCTCTGCTCCTACGAATAGCTGTACCTATTCTGTAGCTCGAAGCCGTCATTCAAGTCGATGATGAATTCACCAGTGCCCTTAACATAATGGCAGAGAGACACAACCACCTTTTGATACTGGCGCTTGAACGCATCTGTGACCAGCCAACTCAGCAAACACTTTTCGGCATCAATATACTCTTTGGACACATGAGGCACTAGAGGGACTTACTTGAACCATATCAAACTGGGAAACAATCTTTCGAATAATAGGGGCACGGGCAAAGGTCACGGGAAAAGTGAAGTCAAGGGAGGATTTTTGCGTAACTCATTCATCACCAGTCGTCGTAATATCCGTCGTAAGTACCCTGTGTTGCTTGCGTGCTCACCCACTCCTGGCTGGCTAGCCCTCTCATAAACCGCTTCTCCAAGTCCCGAGCATCCTTGTGCCAGTCACAAGCAAAGTCACAAGTAGGCGTAGTTTCTTCGCCAAAATATCTGCAGATAGTAGCATGCCGACAAGCTTTGGTATCCTCGCAGTACAGGGCAAGAGCCTGCAGGCTCTTCAACCGGGCTTCGAGATTATTTCGGTCCTGACCATCGGACCTCACCATCCGGGTGACCCGTTCCCAATCCTCCCTGCTGTAGTAGAGGAAGCAGTAACTCGCATTTCCATCTCGACCTGCTCGGCCAGCTTCTTGATAGTACCCTTCAAATGACTTCGGAATACGCCAGTGGACCACGAAGCGCACATTATCTTTGTCGATGCCCATTCCGAATGCAGTTGTAGCCACAATTATATCATAGCCGGGCTCATTGTTTATCCATCGCGCAAGAGTTTGTTCTTTCACCTCCTTGGAAAGCTTGGCATGGAATGGCCGAGCACCAATTCCCTCATCTCGAAGACTCGCAGATAGTGATTCGCACTCGTCTCGAGACAGAGTGTAGATAATACCTGGGACGTTCTCTATTCTCTCGCCAACCTCAGCAAGCTCTGTCTTGCGCCCAGTGTTTCTTCTACGGTCATAGACACCACGTAGCCAGCGCAAGAAGTCAGTCAGACGGTTGTCATCCTCGTCCTTGGTGTAGCGAATTTCTAAATGTAGGTTGGCCCTCTGTGGACTCATTAAGAAGCTTTTTGTTCTCTCTGGGGTGGCTGCTAGGCCCAGGATAGATAGGACATCTTTCCGAACTCTTGAATTAGCTGTCGCTGTTAGGCACATGATGGGGACGTCTGGAAATGTCTCTCTAAACCAAGACAGCCGCTTGAAATCCTTTCGAAAGTCATGGCCCCACTCAGAGATGCAATGAGCTTCGTCAATGGCAATTCGGGCCAACTCCTTTTGCTTATAAACCACCTTGAGGCGTTCACGGAACCGGGCTCCCGAGCACAGCTCGGGTGTAACATAGAGAAGCCTTGTCCTTGGGTGACCAGTTTCCAGGTCGCGTTCGATACGAACTCGGTCGGAATATGGCGTGTTGCTATTGAGAGAGTAGGCTTCGATCCCAGACGCTTGTAGGGAGTGAACCTGGTTGATCTGGAACCATCTTAGCACCGGAACATGACATATGACAGAGGCAGCTTACCATGAGACTAAGGAGCGGAGATACCACAATCGTGACTAATTATAGCAATTGTTAATGATGCAAGAGTGCCACGATTTGAATGGAATACTTACTACCGTGGTCTATGACCGCCGGCAGCTGAAAGCAGAGGCTTTTGCCAAAGGAGGTGGCCGCTTGCACGTATACGTCATGACCAGCAAGCGCAGCTTCAATGATTTCACGCTGATGGGGTCTAAAGCATGGCCGAATCGTCAACACAAACCTCTAGGAGAACGATAGAATGCACACAAGTCAAAGAAGATGTTGACCAACCTAAAATTATCCTTGTGAAACTGGCGCCTCAGGGTAAAGCCAATATCTGTGCATGAGTTTGTTTTTTGTAGGGTGGGCGGCATGGCGTTGATTAATGAACCCAATGCAATTCTGTCTCCTTCTCTTTTTTTCTTGCCTTTTCTTTAAGACCAAAAATATTTCGTTAAAGAGGGGAGGGGGTACAATGTCTGAGAAGTATTAGGCTGAGAACCTATAGTTGGATCAACACTGTTTCTCTTTGCTGACAGTCTCACAGCGTCAGCGTGGCTGAGTGTGAACTAAGGCCATCTCGATTCTTGAATGTGATGTCTGGCTGGGGTTGTGAAATTTACTGTCACTGGTGCGGCTAGAAGCCTAATCTATCGTTACGGCCTTGGTGTATATGTCCTAAATCAGTAACTAGGATCAGTATCTATGATCCTAAGAAGTGATTGCATACAAAACAAAAGGGCTTGGGTACCGTGATTTTATCACACAGCCCTAGCTATCTCTAACACCAAAGACGTCTATCCCGCACGTTACAATTCGGCGTCTGGCCGTCGTTGCCAATGCCTGTGGTAGGTGGGTGAGGCGAGATATGCTCGAATATACGGCATGTGCTGGAATACGATGGGGCTCGTGTAGAGAAAGGAGAATAAGAGATCATCCACTTAAGTCTGGTTCAACGACATCCAGTAGCTAGCTAGCGGATGGATTCCGTACGTATCAACGGACTTTTGGTGGGTGTGCAGGGGTGGCACCGTCGCCGATGAATATCAGACAACCTCGGAGTTGGTAGCTGTTGGTCACGTGTCAAGCGGTATGTTGAGTGTAACGCTTCCAAACTGCCGCCCCATTGCCCGTTGCGGGTCATCCTAGTTTGGTAGGAAGGGGCATGATATTGATTCTCCGTCCAAACCAATTTGTCAAGAGGTTCTCCTACCTTGGCTGTCTGAGCTGTACGTAGCTGCTCTCAAATATTCAGTCTCGCCTCCGGAATTCCCCTTGCCCCTTCCAGCATATCACTGTTCTCCAGGGCCACGACTGGCTCCTTCAGCTGCAGTCCCTAGCATTTTGCCAATACTGTACTCGGGTTACTCAGCCAAGGTGCACCACATGGGAGTTGGCGGAATGGGTGATGTAACACAGGTAGGAGGTTGAACCATGGACAAGTGTTTGTCAGCCGGAGCATGCTAAAGCTCGAGACTGGATGGGCAAGCGCAGATTACGCCGTGTGGAGAAACAATAATACCTACGTACTATGGTATACTATGTAAGCTGGAGGCAGTGATGAGCGGCAGGAAGCTCAGACACACCGACACACAGACTTAAAGCCAGGGCAGAAATATGTTACTATCTACTCATTAATTACAGGGGTATATCTGAACAATAGCAGGTTGTCCGTTGTCGGACTCTAGTGGTGTGGCAATTGTGGCGTGCCCCCTTTGCTTCTTTTCTTGCTGTGTGCTTTCAAGTCACCGTGCGTCGCCGTGCGTCCCTGGCTAGTTGGGGGCTTGGATTGCGCTGGGCGCCGTGCTGATGTTTTTGCTGATGGTGGCGCTGATGGGACTGAGGACGGGCGGAAGCGCTGGATAGACCAAGTCCACCCTCCATTTCGCTCGGGAACCCATGACAGCTGCCCTTGAGCCGCTGCATGTGTGCGTGTGTGCGTGTGTGTGTGCGGGTTTGTGTGGTGGGTGTCATCACCAGCGCGAAGCAACCTTTCCCTTTGGTTTGTTGATCTGACGTATGTGCTCTATTGAGGTTTGTGATGTTCTAAATGTGGGTGCAATGAATGCAAGCATACCAAGCTTCTAAGCTCCAGAGAGGTGCCGGTGTCTCGTGTGCGCCAGCTAGTGGCTGGGGTCTGGGAGCGTTGGTATCCAATCCATTCTATGACAGGGCGATGGTAGGTAGCCATCTCAACGTACCCTCAGCGGCTACATGGAGTGCTCTCGGCGCAGAAAACTAGGCACGAATTCAAGTCCTATCCTGATAAGACTCAAGTCGCCACCTTCAACTCCGTGTGCTGTCATACCTAGTACCCTACTACTTACATAGTGCTCGATAGATACAGGACGTACGAAGCTACCATGAAAATGGGAGTTGTGAGTGCTTGCTAGCTGGCTCTATTCGGCCCCGCATGGTCCATGAAATGCAGCGCGTTATATCGCAGTCCAACCCATGCATATGCAGCAGAGCACACGGGAGTGTCTCAGCCAGTCCCTTGAGTGGCCATACGAATGGATACCCAACGAGTGCGTAGCGCATACAAGGTTCATGTTTCCGAGACTTGGCACTCTTATCCCCTACCTACAGTGTGTATGAGCCTAGTCAGACGTTCAAGTTGTGCTCTGTTAGTGTGTCTTTAGAATCAGTCCGAAGCTGGAACCTGAGCCTGGAATTGACTTGAACCGCGCCAAAGCCCCCCAGTCCGTCCCGAGTCCACTGTCCCAGGTCAGGGCAACATCGCCAAAAAGAGCCATCAGGGGTTGCTGGTTGCTGTTACCCCTATACCACTCCCCCCCCCTATTACCTTTGGATCAGAGTCAGGGGCCAGTTGGCTCGATCCGAAGGAGAGGGGGGAGAAAAAACAAAAGGACGCCAGTACTAGCTAGAAAGACGTGAGAGTGATAAATGTGAGCTCATGAGCTCCAATGGCCAGGACAAGTCCGCTTCAAAAATAGACCACGGTCGATCTGAAGTCCATATCTGGTCTCGTCTCTCTCATCCCTTCGGATACCCATGTATGAATGCACATCTCGAATGCTGATCTAAGCCATGTTGAGCATGGCCTGTGCCTATGTAAGGTACCCATAGGGGGGGAAGGGGGGCATGGGGCAGTAAATCCACATGGGCTGGCCGTTCTTTCACGCCTCATCGAGGTAACCAGGCTGTGGTTAGCCCGTAAGTTATTACCAACCATGGAAGACAGCGAGGTGTTGCACTAAGTAGGTTAGGTAGTATCGATAGGAAGGCTCTGTGCTTTGGCTTTGGGCAATACTTTTAACAGCCATGTCAAAATTCTCGACTTCTTGCATCTGACTCTTTGACTTCTTGATGGGAAAATTTTCTGAAAGAAAAAAAGAAACGAAACGAAACTGAAAGGGAAAAAAAAAAACTGGACGAGGCAGTATAACAGTGGAAAACAAAATCCAGGCGATTCATTGTCACCTGTGTCGCTGCATCAGCTCACCGCGGCCATTCCCGCAAACTCTCCTCTTCCTCCTCCATCCTTCTTACTCCAATTATCAATCTTCGTTCCAGTATTCTCTGGTTTCTCGGTTGCCCATTCGGATCTCAGGCATTTTCTTTCTCAATACAACCAAACTCCAAACGTCAAAATTTGTCTTCAACACCACCACGCGCCGCCAGCTGTTCACACAATGACCCTATCGCGCTCGACTCAATCACTGCCTTCGTTGGCATAAACGTTCAACAAGATACAACATCAAAGATATTCCCCGATTCCGGCCCCAGGTTTCTGTTTGAGACCCAAAGCCCCTGCCTCTGTGCCTTGCGTTTGCGCGTCGTTCCAAAGACACTACAAGAGACAATAGAGAGGGGGGGAAACTCTGAGACGGTCTGAGCACGAGCTTCAGTCCTCGGAATCCCACGCCCGCCTCCTCGATCCAGTCCTCCACCGACCCGCCCGGAGGGCCGAACTTTTTGCACACTCCTCCGCGCCATGGATAGACAAGACAGACAAGATAGGCCAGACTGGCCAGACAGGCAAGACAGGCCGGACAGACTTCCTGGCCCGTCTTCCGGCGCTGCCTCTCATCAACCTTCAGTCTCTCGAGTCCTGCTCGAGAGCCCGACTCCTCCTCCATCCGCTCCTCCTCCCGCCGCTCCAGGTCGGCGCCCAGTACCAAACTCAGCTGCTACCTCCAACGGTCCTCCGCCGCCTCCTCCTCCAATCCCTAACCTACGAAAAATCCCTTCCGCCTCTGCCCTCGTCGGTTCAAACATGTCGTCTACCCAGATCATCAATATTGCCCGCGAGGCCATGCGAAATGCGCTTGAGAGCGAGAGTAAGGCAGCCGAAGCAAGTGCTGTTGGCACAGGACTGAAGACAGGTGTAACCATCGACCTAAGTCGGAAGGGCATTCAGAAACTGCCGGAGGAAGTAGTTGACATTGTCAAGAATGAATTGGAACGGTTCGTCTACATATTCATCGGCATACGCTTATTAATTTTATCTGTACTGATGCGGTTTCTCACCCCGTGGCAGGCTCGCTCTATCACACAACCAGCTTTCTACTCTCCCAGCTCGATTTTCCGAATGCACATCCTTGCGATATCTGAATATTAGGGGTAATCAGATCAAGGAATTCCCCATGGCTGTAATTTTTTTCCCCCTCGCTCTCTCTATTGCAATGGCTCGCTGACATTCGTACTTTAGCTATGCGACCTCAAGTCTCTCGAAATCCTCGACCTGGGCCGGAACCAACTACGAATATTACCACCCGATATTGCAAACCTTAGCTCGCTGAAGGTCTTATCCGTCCCGAAGAACCAGATCAGAGAGCTACCTCTCTGCCTTGCTGATATGGGCTCATTACAAGTTCTTAAATTCGAGGGCAACCCAATAAGCTTCCCACCCCGAGATGCAATCCAAGTCCAAGCGGGTAGCCCGCCCAACGAGGGCCTCTTGAGAGACAGCGAGGTAACTGAAGTTGCCGTAACTACACACATCAAGAGATTCCTCAAACAATACGCGTTGACTGGTCGGCTTGAAGCCGAAAACACGGGTGACGAATCAAGTGAGGGGACAGACACACCCCGCTTCCCTCTGAAACGGGTTACAAGCGGCCGTTTTCCCATCAAAGTCAACGGCACGGACAAGTCAGACGTGCGAT
Source organism: Mariannaea sp. PMI_226 (assembly GCA_024336345.1). NCBI lineage: Eukaryota > Fungi > Ascomycota > Sordariomycetes > Hypocreales > Nectriaceae > Mariannaea > Mariannaea sp. PMI_226. Next base: position 970,357 of record JANFOG010000005.1, read on the forward strand.
CTCCCAACTTAGGACCACGCGCACCCCCCATTCCATCTCGCTCACATTACAGGGGTCTATCACAACAAAGCGGCGTTATTCGGCGGCCAGGCGTCATGCCTTTGACAATAGGTAACGTCAACGAGAGATCCCGAAGTAACTCGGAGACATTGATGCGTGCCGATCGATCGGAGAGCCGGAATCGTCGGATGGGAATAGTATCAAGGAAACCCTCAGACCTTAGTACTCTAGAAGAGATAGAGGCGAACAACCGATTTAGCCATTTCCGTGGATTGAGCCATGGCTCCGCTATGCAAGGCAACCCCATTGGAACAAAAAGTCCAGCGACTCCGACTGAGCCTGCCTTGCAGCGACCAATCTATGTTCGACGACTCTCTATCCTTCCTGAACGTCGCCGGGAATCCAAGATCCTTGACCCCATCATCGAAGTTGCCAAGGGAATTCTCTATTCTGTCTTTCAGATGCATCCTATGATACAAATGCTGATGAGCCTGACAAACGACGGGTCTGCAAAACGTTCGAGTCTCGAGTTGGTTTTTTATAATACTAATTCCCACGTGGAAGAGCTGGAACAAGAGATTCAGAAGCATGAGTTGATGTTGATGGAGAATGAGAATTACTCATACCGAGAAAACGAAAACGTCCACCGGGCATGTCAGACTTTGGTTAATGCTTATAGTCATGTCTGTATTCTTCTGACCGACAACATCGACACTTTTGTGGACAACGGAGATGCTCGTTATATCCGATCACTTCTGATGTTGCTCTATAACAGTATCATGGAGCTTCGGGTTACCTTGACATCAGTGAACAATGAGGAGGGGCCACAGAAGCCTATGTACACCGATTCACTAGGGGGCAACACCATTCGCCCCCACGTACGAGACCCTTCCATTACACCAACTATAGAACGAACCAATATCGCACGGAATCGAAATGGAACACTGGTTAATCATCCTCCTCCAAACCTCCGAGTGGCTACTGACGTTCCTCTTCCGCCTAATCTGCCATACCTCAACGGCAACGGAAGGATCGCGGGAATGGCCTCAGCAACCCCCCGGTCCGGAGAATCTTTTTCTTCTGTTGGCAGTCGGGGCATCACATCTGAGTTTACTGAAGAGGACCGTCAATTTGAGAAGATCTTCTTATCTCTACAACGGTCTACGGATGTCGTAATGCGCACGATACCCAATTTCAACATGCAGTTGATGGGTGGGCTGAGGAATGCATTGAATTCGCGGACTCCTGAAAGAGTGATTGTACAATGGAAAGCCCTCATTAACATGTGTGGCAATGTCATCACACAAACGGAAGTTTTGAAGAGTAAGCTGTCACTTATCAAGCTAAAGGAGCCCGGAGTAAGAACTCAGGCTGCCTTCTGGAACATGTGCAGCAACTTTATCAACTCTTGGTCAGACTTGGGATTGAAGATGAAGTGGGAATCGAATGCTGTGCCTCTTCCCCCTGACTACAGAGTTCGACTGAGGCCAGTCCAGCAGAGTATCAAGGAGACGAGCAAGGTCATCCATCAGTCACCTTGGCAACATCTTTTGTCAGCCGGGTCTCACAGCGCTTCAAATTCATTCTCATCCAGTGCCATGTCGCCGATTCCAACCCCAATAACGCCTCAGAGCGCCGCGCTAGGCCCGGCCATGCAGGCCACGGTTCCAACGACGCCACAGAGTAGCTCTTTCGCATCGGCATTCCAGGGGAATGTGTTTGATCGTGCTGATGCTCTCATAGCCAACCCGGGGATTTCCATGGGACGAAACGGAGGTATGATTAAGGGCCATATGGGATACAGCTCGCTGTCATCGCTTTCCTCCATATCGTCAGATGAGGGTATGCATCCATCGTCGGCCGTTTTGGGCACTCATGGCGCTCTGGGGCCAGTTCCCCTGAGGCTCAATGGCAGTAAGGTTGGCTTTTAGCTGAAGGGAGCTAATGTCCTGGTTAGATTCTGAACCTGGACCTGGACCTGAATCTTGACTTGTACATGTGGCATGAGAAAAGGAGCGAGGGATCCCATTCTCATCGACATGTCTGCATTTTGGTTCCTTTTTTTTCTTTTTTTTTTTTTTACGAAACATGGCTGAATTCGTTCTTGGTAACGGATTACACCTCACTGCATTCCTTTTTTCCCTCATAGCCTTGGCGTTCGGGTTCATGCTGTTTTATCTTTTTTTTTCTTACGTATTATCTACCTCACCCATGCTACTGTTGAAACCCTCCTCTGCCTTGCGATTGATAGTGGATGAACTTGGGTGACTATTTACATCTCATCAATCAAATGGCTGGTTTAGAGTAGGAAGGGGTTGTATACCAGTCGAAGGGTGGAGGGAACAAATCTGATGATGGATCAGGCTACAAGCTTTGACAAAAGGGAGCCGAACCTGGTGTTCAAAGGCTGGATTTAAAAAATGGTGTGGTGTGGGAATGTGATTTCAAAGAGGGACTCTTGCACGCACGCCACGCAGAATTCATTGACTGAACTGTTTGAGGGTGGATGGAACCAGAAGAGACGGAATAGAGAATTTTCAAGTGTACATTAGCAGTATTGGCAAAATAATGTTAGACGGTCTAATGTGGCTGTTATTCTACTTGAAGGATTCGTATGAACCAAAGCATACATCTGTATAGATCATATCAAATATAAAATATTGTCTGTATGTATATATGAGAGTACGTATATGTGAAGTCCGCCGTGAGGTTGCAACGAGCTATATGGCGATGGTTGGACCGCATGACACCCCCACCATCATGCATCTGCTTTGCAGGACGCAGAATGAATCTGATGATTTATTCTTTCTGTCTCTCATGTTTTTTCTTGTCCTTCTTCTCCACCTACGAATCCCAATAGAAACAAATTTCAGCCGACAAGCGCAAAGAATAGCCATCTAGGACCGGTCACCACAATGTCGAGTTCTGCCATCGCCGCCGTCGCCGCCTCGTCCTCCTCTTCCACAAGACAACGCCCACCAACCTCACCACCTCCCTCCATCGCTTCTCCCTCAACCACGCCTGCTCTCGCCCACGCCCTCGCCCAGAATATCCCCTCTTCCTCTTCCTCCTCCTCCGCTCCCCCGCCGCCTGCCGCCCCCCTCCAGTCCACGCTCCCCTCCGCCGAGACTCAGCGCCATGTCGCGCAGGCTCGCGCCGCCGTCGTGGCTACCATGGAGAACATGATGGACTCGGAGCTGCAATGGCGCGCGTCCACCCTGCACAGCAACGCCGCGGCGCTGGGGAAGCAGGCCAAGGACGTGAGGCGCGCCACGGAAGGCTTGCGGAGGGAGAGCGACAAGCTGGCGCGGGAGGCAGACGTCGCTGCGCGCAGGATCAAGGAGCTGGGCAACGTGCAGAACTGGGCCGAGGTGCTGGAGCGGGACTTTCTGGTGCTCGAGGATACGGTGCGCCTGGCGAACCGCAGCGGCAGTTGTAGTTGCAGCTGCAGTGACTGCGGCGGCATGAGCAGTGGCGGCAGCGTTGCGAGTGACGACGAGGAGGATAACAGGGACCCGATGGATGTGGATGACGAGGGCCGCGGCCATCAGGATGACCCGTTGGGTAAGAAGCTGGAACACGAGTCTCAAGGCGACTCATCCAAGACGAGAGCCGAGGCCGTTGAGATGAACATCGACACTATCCAGAACAGCGTCACAGGTACATGGTCAGAAGCGAGTCGCAGCTTGACAGATCCAGAGTCTAGCACAGGGAGAGGAGCCAAGGGCTCAGACACAGCGTCGACAATGTCTTGATGGTGTCGAAAGTGAAGGCCTACGGAACACGATTGGTGTGTATATGGTATGTGAGATGTTTGATGAAAATGAAAGACATGACGAAGTATTTCTTAGTGTTGCAGAGCCTCGCAGTTACTTTGGTTCTGGGTACAGTGACCTATTTGAATTATTAAGAGAGACGCCTCAGAGAGCGCATATGCAGATTACGAGTTGGATTCATGAATGCTATTAACGTACAGTTCAAATATCAATATCTACATTGTGTAGTGAGTAAAAGAGTCATGCCGTGCCCGTTCCCCATATATCCCTCCTCATCTCGATCTAAGCAATTCCAGCCCAGTCCACTCTCATCTTCCACGCCAGTTTTTGTTTTTATCCCTTAATTTTTCTTGTTTGGAAAATTCACTTGTCCACGGGGGCGGACGCATGAACTTACAGAAGCCCTGGCAGCATGACATATCGCTTCTTCTTGTACTTGTCGCCGAACTCCTTGCGGTAAGCACGCTCCTTACCCAGGGCCCAGCTATACATCTGGGCAGCGCCAATGGCGATGAAGAGGATGACGCTCCAGTCTCGGCTGACAATGATGATGCCGACCCACGAAAGCACTTCGAACATGTAGTTGGGGCAGGTGACGAGGGCGAATCCGTAGCCGACAGGGATCTTGCGCTCGGTGCCTCCAGTGGATCGCAGCGACGCAAGGTGCAGGTGAACAAGAGCGTTGCTAATCTCACCAAACAGATACAGGGCAGTGCCGACGGCGTCGATGGCGGGGGTGTCAGCCGTGGCGGCGATGGAGGTAGGGCTATAGATGAAGTAAGCGCAGAGGGCGCCAGAGAACGCCCAGTAGAAGAAGCAGTTCTTGAAGATGTTGCGGGCAGGCATGGTGTTGGCAGAGAACTTGTGCACGAAGAGCGTCTCCAGCTCGCGCTTGACGAAGTGCAGCACGACCATGGCAAAGGTGAGCCACTGGGTCAGGGACATATCACCCTCAGCGTTCTTGTAAAGGTATGGGCGGGCGGCGACAGCGGCGACGTGGAAGAGTATGGGTCCGAGGTACTCGAGGACAAAGACGAACTGCCAAGAGATCTGAGGGCCTAGAATGATCAAAAATGTAAGCATAATGGGTATCACCAAGGGAATATGGTTTCTCCCCTCCCTCCCCTTGCCCCCTCCCATCTTTGGGTGAATACATACCAAGGTCCTTGACGAGGATCTCGCCAGCGGCAACGACGGCTGGCTCATTGACCAGGCATGCCTTGCGGTTCTTCAGCGTCTTCTTGGTGGAAGGGTCGAAGAGGCCAATACGGTTGAAATCGCCAATGTTTGCAGCCTTGGCAATCAGCTTCTTAGCCTCTTCGACGGTGGTGTCTGGGCCGAGCTCGATGGAAGCGGGCAGCTTCTTGATGGGCTGCTTTGGGGCTATGGTGAAGGGGGTCAGTTTTGTTTCGAGGTGGGCCAGAGTATGGTGGCGGGTTATTCATACAGCGATTGGTGAGCTTGAGGGTCGTCATTGTCGGGTGGTGATCGAGCCTTGGAGGGCGTCGTCTGTCTGCAACAAGCTTGGAGTTGAATGAGGATACAGTATCCGCAGGTCGAGTTGGGATCGATCGGATGGATTAATTAATTATGATTCCAGGTACCGAATCTTTAAGGTGGGTCGGCTGCCCGCGGAGCTCCAGGTACAGGGACCACCCAAGACGATTCCCGTCCGGAATTATGTACCCTAGGCACCTCCTGTAGGTACCTTACCTTTAGGCAGTCAGCCCTTGAACAGGTTTTGCGCCCACGACCTCGGCGGATCGGTACCTCATCAGGTAATCAATCAGCAACATGTGCTGGTATCTATTTCTATCAGTGGACGACATGTCACAGAAGACACGGCCGAGGCGATGACTCTCGGAGATATTTGGTCTTTGTTGGGGCGGATAAAATGCATCCTTCGATTCGTTGTCTCATTCAACAAAATAGAGCTAGGTAGTATTTTTTGCCAACTCGGGCCAAGGACGATTGATAGCAATACAAAGAGTTCACGTTATGTTGACTTGACTAATGATTGGCATCACTCGCAACCCCATAATAGAGGTATATACCAAGTCATTGTTCCTATCTGTCTACCCAGGTATTTGACCAAGGGGGGAAAAGACCACGTCGAGATGATATTTCATAGGTACATATCAACATTCTGTGTAATTTCACGTCGAGTTAGTTCCATTCTCCTCCAGTGACACGAGATGTTAGCACAGGCTCGACGTCGATACGTCACAAAAGGGCCTCTCAGAACAATACCATGACCGATAAATTTGCACAAAGGCTCATCTGCTCCCTTAGACAATGGCTCTCATCAGAAACTACCTTACTTACCTAACTAAGCAAATAAGGATAAATGTACAAAAGCATCCTCGCTCCATCTCTATACCATTCAGTCATCTCGCAAATCCCGTCTCTTCCCAAACGTGTGTTTGTTGTGTTACCAGAGGCATGTAAGCACCCATTGAGACTGAAATATCTCAATGGTGAGATTGATCACGGAATTTTCATCAATACACTCTAGACAAGGGGCAATGATTCACTGTACTAAACCAATGTACGCTTCTTCCAATTCTATTTGCCACCCATTCAGTCCAATATTCATGATATTCAAGCCATTTCATTCTTCGTATTGAGGCTTAGAACAATTGTGAGTGCCTATCCATTCTAATATCCGACGATACGCATTCTGATACTACAGATGAAGCCCTACTACTCATGATCGGATGAGCGGCTTTATAAAATGTAATCCCCTCTCCAGTTCAATACCAATCGCCTCAACCTTCATTTTTCGAAATTCCATTCTTCACCCAGCAATCGTCACTTTGCCTTCTGCTCACTACCGTACGCCTGGAACTCAAACCCCCGTTTCACTTGGCATAGGGCCAGGTGAGAACCAGCTGCAATCAGCCCCAAGCTCCTTGCTCACCCGTCCAACGCGTAGCACACACCAAATCCCAACGGCTGTCACGCTTGACGCGGTTTGATGGTACGTGTTCAAGTTCTCTTCTCCATCAGGTATTTTTACCTACCTAGTTGGGACCTTTTCTGTTACGCGCCAACGTGAGCTCCGGCCTTTGTACTGGAGTATCTACACCTCAGCCAACCCCTTTTACTCCAGAATTTCAACCACCATCACTCCATGTTTTGTTTTGACATCCTAGCCCAGTTTGCTTTTGTTGCAATCGAGAGTAAGTGTCACGGCTCCAATCTCAATCAAACTTCACTACCCTGAAGCTACGCTCTGCAACTTCGTGCTTGCTGTTTGCCTCCGATGACCATCTCGATGATATTGTGAAGAAAAGAAGAAAAGAATCTTGTCAAATGAAAAAGTTTCCAGCTAATTAATATGGCATATCCTAGCTGTAAAGGATCACTTGAAGCTGGAGATAGATCGAGCAGTTGACTTCGATCACATACTCCATACTCTTTCGTGCTTTTCATTGCACATATCTCCTCCCTTTTGCCATCGCAGGACAATTTCGGCATAGGATATCCTTTCCTCTTTGTGGTTTTATTGAGCTCACATGGAGATCTCAGATCCTTGTTGTAAACATGAATCCAAACGCAGAGGCCTTCAAGCCGCGTCTTATCAGACCTGAACCTGGCATGGGAGATATCAGTCTCAGAGTAAGATCGTCTCAACAAGTTCCCAAGATCGTGGCTACATACACCAAAAAATCCAGCAATCCCGACTACCAGGACACTCTAGACCCAAAGAACTATGACAGCATGTTCCCTTCTCTGGAGACATCGGCAAAGAAACCAGGGCCCTCTAAAGTTAGGACCAGCTCTCGAAACAAGAAGGGGAAGGCTCCTGTTAAACACGTTGCTAGAGAAGCGCAGGACTCGAGAACGCTAGATCCATCAGTCTTAGCCGTTGAACCAGCATCATCTGCACTTTCATTTGACCTGCAGGTTTGCAACAAGTCCGTCAATTCCGGGAAACCGAGGTGTTCAACGCCCATCCGGGAGCCGCCCAAAACGAAACTTCACATGGTTAAGCCTGTCACGCCGCTCAAGCCTGCTTTGGTTGAGAACAAACAACGAGTGGTCACTTCGGCCCCTTTACCGGCGCCTGCTGGCAAGATTAAGTCCCAGGTTGGAGGGCTTTCTCAAGTTGTGCCCAATATGCCGCCCACTCCCAAGCCTGACATTGAGTTGCCTATGCTACCCATGGCGAATGAGGCAGCAGCCTCGAATAAGTCAAATCCATCCTCAACTTTCATGCAATCCCATGCATCCCCTATTCCTGTACCACCTTTTCCTGATCCGTTCAATTATCTCGGGGCCGGGTTGCAGCCACCTCTAATGCCGCCCAATGGGGGTCTCTTCTACTACCCAACAACCTATTCTCCTAGCTTCATGCCCGTGCCTCAGATGCCAATGCCTCAGATGCCAATGCCTCAAATGCCAATACCTCAAATGTTAATACCAATGCCGATACCGCTGCAGAATGTGCATATGCCACAACACCAAAGCTACGAGGGTCAAGTAGCATAGGATGCCACTTTTGCCCCTCCAGGCCAAGTTTGGCCGGCTACCCAACTACCTTACCACTCTGGACCAGGTGTTCCCCAACCCTGGCAAATGGTAGGATACCAGCAATCACAACCCTTTTTCGATCACGGTTCGAACCACCACGAAATCACGAGAACTCCTAGACATTTTCATGTCTTTCGACGTCCTAGATCACGGCCAATAGAATATGAACGTCAGTACCAAGCAGGAGGCAAGGACAGCCGTGCGCGCCCAGTATCTATTCACAGAGCCAGGCCAGAAGTGATGAAACAAGTTGTCACGCCGCGTTTCAAGCTCAGAGCTGGGCCATACGAACCCTTTCAAGACACCAGAATCAAGACCGTACCAATGGAATATCCAAGGGAGCAAACCCCATGTCCAATTCGGTCAACTACGAAAGTAGTAAGTTTGTAGTTCCCCAGCCTATAAGTGATAGTGTAAACTGACATATCACGACCCTAGACCCTGTCGAACAAGATACCTCGTCTGGGCGAGATTGATAAAAACATGCTTCAAGCAGGTATCAGCCAGTATGATACAGGAAATACCGGACCCATCACTAAATTTCCGAAGAATACTCGTGCAATCATCAGCTCCCAGGGCCACGTCCTACCAAAGCCTGTATATGCCAAGCCTCTTCTGCCTCGAGTCAGTCCACCACCGCACGCAGCTCCCAAAGGCCCCAAAGCTTCAACCGCTTTGCAGGCTCGAGTTCCTAAGTTGTTGAGTGTTCCAACAGAATCGTCCGCAGGACCCAGCTCTGACAAGGCTGGGTCATGGTCCCAGTCGAAACGGTGGATCAGCGGAGAGACGAAGGAGAGAACTGCATTTCAGAGAATGTTGATGAATCTTCACTACATGGGTGCGGACAAGTCCCCTTTTGTTCCGCAGACCCCAGCTGAGCTCACAGCATTCAAGGCAGAGGTCACCGAAATTGAGCGAGTGAAACTCTTGTCTGAGATGGAAAAGATGCGGGCGCTTGTCAGGGTGGACGGCAAAGAAAAAGAGCAGCCACCCGTGCTTTTTGGGGGAAAGGTGTTATGGGACAATCTTTCACCAGTTTTCGCAATTATAAGTTGCTTTGACAGAGAACCTGCCACACAGAATGGCCTAGTGGATTGGCCCTCTCTTGCAGAGCTGAAGGAGGAGGGTGACAAACGTGGTTTGCTCAGTGCCCGCTGTTTTCCTCTTCCTCGACTTAATATCCTGCCCGCCAACCCCCGTTTTGAACATCGAGACTCGCTTTACAATCCAGACGGTTCCATCCGCTGGAACAAAAAAAAGGTTACTCTTGGCTTTCTGGATATTACCCCGGTGAATATGCCTGATCCCGACGATACTGTGAGTGTTGATAACATCAAGGTGACAGAGCTCCCATATTCATTCAAACTTATCCTGGATCATATCGAAGGAGTTCAAGAGGAGGACCGGGGGTTCCCTAAGGAGATAGAAGCAGGGCTATGTAAAGCGCTCCAAATCGAGGAGGCAGAGAGGTGAGATTCGAACGGCAAATATCAAAATATGGGCTCCATTTTCACGGCTCGACATTGTATCGAACCTTTCTAGCGGCTGACAGCATACCAAAGTTGATGCCCCCCCATAGTTGGAAGTTTAGGATGGAATCGCCTGGTGAAGATGGGTAGTTTTGACGATGATAGCACGGATTTGTACAGAGTAAATTACCTAGGATGAGTTCTCGGCCAAAAAAGCAAAAAAAAAAAAGACATAAGATATAACATATATCTTCACATTTGATACCAGTTTCCATACAATTTGAAATGTTACCAATCGAAGCCGAGATGAATAGATAACACCGTCCGACAGTATAACGTACAGTAGAGAACTGATAAGTGCAATGTACCCGCACTGTGTTCTGCAGTTATCGGTATCACCTAAATGAACCCAATGAACTGGGATCAAATTGAAGAGCTACATGAAATCTTTACATGAAAGCTCTTACTTGGCAAATTCCCAAAATCGAATAAAAAAAAAGTCATCATGTCTCCATGCTGGATTGAACCAACATCTTCACCTCCTCTGGTACTCGGGTACCTGCTGACATAATGCTAGCACCTCCTGAAGTACGTGCTGAGGCATGAGATGCTCTCAATGGGCAGACCCTCTCATCACGTGGTCGAGAGGGCTATTCGGAATAACTACCACTCCGTATTGCCCTCAGTGTACGTACCAGGCGCTAGCGAATCCCTAGCCCACAACCACAATTTTTGCATGCAATTCAGATCTCCACGCTCGTTCCGCCAAAAAGTTCGCTCCTCCTACAACTGACAATTCGATTGCCTGGTGACCGCCATCCTCATCAGGTGAGTACAAGACCACGGAAGCAAGGCTTCAATACTCTGATCAAGAACATCGACGACTGCCGATATCTATTAACAGAATCATTGGATTGCATTGCACTCTTTCCGTATATTTTTTCCTCTGTCTTCCCCCATCGTCGCCTCCTCATCTCAAAGCAACATCTGCTGACCACCGGGATACTATTCCCCCAAGATACAGAAACCGCAATCATGGGTATCTCGCGTGACTCCCGCCACAAGCGATCCGCTACCGGTGCCAAGCGCGCCTACTACCGTGCGTAATACATCGAAAGCCCGTATGTTTCTTGAACATACGTTCTGACCTTTGACAACAGGGAAGAAGCGCGCTTTCGAGGCCGGTCGACAGGGTGCCAACACCCGTATTGGCCCCAAGCGTGTCCACACCGTCCGAACCCGTGGTGGTAACCACAAGTACCGTGCCCTCCGTCTCGACTCCGGTAACTTCGCCTGGGGTTCAGAGGGTTGCACTCGCAAGACCCGTGTCATTGGTGTCGCTTACCACCCCTCCAACAACGAGCTGGTCCGAACCAACACCCTGACCAAGAGCGCCGTTATCCAGATCGATGCCGCTCCCTTCCGACAGTGGTACGAGGCCCACTACGGCCAGCCTCTTGGCCGAAGACGCCAGAAGGCCCAGGCTGCCAAGGAGGGCAAGACCGAGGAGGAGGTGAAGAAGTCTAACGCCGTCGAGAAGAAGCAGGCTGCCCGCTTCGCTGCCGGTGGCAAGGTCGAGAGCGCCATTGAGAAGCAGTTCGAGGCTGGTCGTCTCTTTGCTGTCATCTCCAGCCGACCCGGTCAGTCCGGCCGCTGTGATGGTTACATCCTTGAGGGCGAGGAGCTCGCTTTCTACCAGCGCAAGCTCCACAAATAAACTAACTCATGAATATCGGTGGAGGAGTATCCGCGCTTGGTATGGTGTTACGGATTTCTCACTGTCTTGGGATTTCCAAGATAAAAGAGCTTCACATATGAGCATCGGGTCAGGACCATAGGGAATGAAAAGAACTTTTTTTCTTGCAATGAATTGAAATCATAATCAAGGTCTTCTTAGTCGCTTCCAATCATGATACTTCATATAATGCCCACATGTGCTAAAGTCGGTTTCACCTGCAACCCTTAAGTATTTTTTTTCGCTGTCATCAACCTCCGATTGAATGCACTAAGTGATAAAATAAGAAGCCTCCATCTGCGTTCTTACTCCCAGTATGGGAATAGTAAAGAAAATAATATCAGCCCCAAAACGCCTCCATGCAATATCAACATCAACATCAGTGTGTCTCATACTAGAGACAATGCAAACTCATCATCGTTCGGTGAAACATCAGAAACGGCATGCTACCAAGTGGTTTCCCCCTTTGTTCCCATCATTACCACTTTTTGCTGTCAGCTTGTGAGTCCACCTGGGATTTTGCCATCCAGCAAAAGGGGGGGAATTTTTTTTTTTTTTTCAGGGAAGAAACGGCGGCAAGGTAGAGAGGAGGGGTGGGTTAGGTAGTAAAGCCTTATAAATGAAGATTCGTCCGCCAGGGGAAAAGGTTTGCGGAGAAATCAAGAACATCCAGCTGGTGCATGATGATGGAAATGGCCATTTAAGCAATATGACGCTTGAGATCAATCCATTTTCGGTTGAGCTCTTCATGCTGGGAATTGATCTAGCAAAATATGTTAGTGTGACACGCTTGAAACTGACCTGTGTCAATTTGGACTCACTTCAGCATAGCGCAGCTTCGTGCTAACCAGAGCTTCCTCCAGCTCAGCCATTTCTTTCTCGAGCTTCTGGTTCTCTTCATGCACTCGCAAATTGCGCTTTATCAAGTCGTCACGTTCAAGCTTCCAGGCCCCTTCAATATCTTCGGGCTGCTTCTCAATAACGATGCGAAGCTCTCGGACTTGGCCTTTCATGCTCTCATTTTCATCTCTAAGTTCTTCGTTCTCGACCTTTGTGCGCACCAACTCGTTGGCAAAATCCGCCTGCTCTTGGTCGCAGGCTTCGACGCGCTCTTCAAGTTTTCGAATCCTGACGGTAGCATTTTGATTCGCAAGCCGAAGTTCCTGAAGTTCATTTTCCCGATCTTTCTCAGCTTTCGTCTTTTCTTCCCATTCCACGGTATATTCCTTCAGCATCTCTGTAGTGATCTTGACTTCACTGGCATCCTTGACGAGCTGATCTGCCCGGTAGACCTCTTTGTCCATGCTCGAAGTTGAGCTACCAAAGAAGCCGTTCTCAAGAATGCTACCGTGACTAGGATCCTTGTCAATGTAAACATCAAAGAGTCTATCTTTCAGATAGGTAGTGAGTTCTTGCATATCAGAGAGCCCCAGTAAAGTGGACGCATTCTTCTGCATGAGGACAAGTCCAAATCGCAAAATGGCCGACAGCCCGTCGGAGAAGATCAAATCATATATGCGAAGAACAAGCTGAAGCGGGAATCGATATGAGAAGAGAGTCAAAAACCATGGGGTAGCATAGAGGTGAGGAGAAATGTTTTTGCGGTGAAGGTGGCAGTACAAGGCCGGCTCGAAGTCTTCCAACAGTCTTTCAAACTGGTAAAGATGCATGTGGAGTCCGGGCATATCCTGAACGAACAGATCTCGCAGCTTATAGTGATTCATCAGTCGCACAAGGAGACAGAAAGCTTCTTGTTCAGGCATGTTGAATAGCAAGGGCATGATCAAGAAGTTCATCCCTTGAGCATAGCCGACACCTTCATCAAACAAAGCATAGGCCTTGCAGACTCCCAATAAACCCTCTTGGAGACCCGCAGCAGCCGCATACTTAGAATAGCTGGTACGGGCTCCGATATCACGTCGGATGACCTTTTCGAGTCTCTGAATATTGAGGGTGTCTTCCTTTTCCTTCTTCTTCTTTTCCAGAGCAGCCGCGGCCTGGGCCTTTTGGACATCGGATGTCTTGTCTGAGACACTGTTTGACCCGGAATCGCCTGATTTAACGGAGGATGCAGAAGAAGCCACGGCCTCGCCACTCTGGACACTCAGATTTCCGTTGCTGAATGAGCTGGTAGTGGTGCCGCTGCTGTGTCGATCTTTCGACTTGTCCGTTCCACGCATGGATAAGTCCTTGTATACAAGCTCCAATTCATCATTTTTGCTACTCGCCAAAACTTGCCAGATGACCCCTCGTATGGCACTCGGAATGCCCGTTGCAATAGCCTTATTCAACTCTTCGGCGCTTGACCGAGCCACTGCAGCTGGGCCTTCATTAATCACAGCTTGCCAGAGATCCCAGTCGACTTTGGTATCCGAAATAGCAGAGAGCCCAGTATTTACGCCGGATACGGTTCCTGGGGCTAGGGTTGAGATTGGTTCAGGGACCGGAGAAGATGGAGGCTTATCACCTAGTTGACGCTGCTCAACTGTTGTAATTCCAAGACCGGTGGCATTGCTCTCTCCCCCGCTTGTGCTGACATTCTCTCCGTCCGCAACATGGCCCTCCTGTTGTAATCGAACCTGCTTAAAACGATCGAGTAGACTAATCCGGTGCATTTCGACTTCGCCATCGGCCTCTTCCTCTAGCTTACTGAGCATCATCTCAGGGTTACTTGTGAGAGTAGCGATTGAGCTGGCCGTGTTTCTTCGATATGTAGGCCCTGCTGGAGGCAGCGTCTGTTCTTTATCTTTACTTGAGGTTCGAGAGAGCCATGAAAAGGGGCTAGTGAGCTTCCGAGTTGGTGCAGGTTGAGAAGCTGGTGGTGGTGGAGGAGCCATTGTCGTCGTTGGCGGACTGGGTGTTTTGGCGGGTTCGGTTGATGGAGACCAGGGCATTGCTGGGAGGGAGCCCGTGATACTACTTAACGATATGGTTTTAGTGAGCTTTTGTGGTTGTTTTGTGTCTACCGTAAGATCTATTAGCCAGTACTCGTTTGAAAAGCTATGCTTCCTGACGGCGAATTACCTTTCGCAGGTGGTGAGGGCGGTGTCTCGTCAGCGTCAGAGAGGTCAACATTGTCAAGGTTAGAAGTATTGGAGATGCGATGAGCAATAGCCGACTTCCGTCGGTTCGCGGTATCTTCTTTTGTGTCATTCTCGTCGTCTGACTCTACAGAGCTTTGATCGGTGTCATCATCGCTTTCATCATCCTCATGTCCGTCAGTGCCGTTCGAATTTGTTGGAACCGACTGCTCGTCCATGCTTTGTTCTCCGGACAGACCCTGGGCCTTGGCGGCGGAGACGGTCCTCTTTGTGAGAGACCGCACAGGAGCATTTTCTTCCACGGGGGATGCGTCGACGGCATCTTCGAAGTCGTCGTTCTCGGTGACCTGCCAGTTTAGTCAGGACTGGTTTACGTGGGATTGTAGTGCATCTTGCGGTGTAACTGCAGGGTTCAAAATACAGAAGCATGAAGCAAACGTACATCATCGTCATCATCGGAGTCTGTATCTGACGAAACTCTCTCTGATGTGGTCTCTGATTGTTTTGAGTCTCGTCGGCTGTCGTGCTCTTTCTGTTTCAGGGCATCTTCAACCAGAGGAGGCGGTAAGGGAGCTTCTTCCTGTTGCGACATGGTTTCGACTGTGCCGCAGATCACGCTTAATGTTTAGAATAAATCGTTTGAAGTCGAGAACCCGAGGCGTAAGAAGGATAAACTGTCGTTGTGACCCCTCAATTGTCGTCCATACAGTTTTGTGATTGCCGTGGATTCCAGGTGGTATAATGAGGAGTTGATTGTTGAGGAAGTGCTGGAAGAGGAAGGAATGCCAACGGTAGCTAGAAATCCCCGAGATTGTGGCGTTAGATTTTGGTCCCCTTGTCGATTCGGGAAACGACAGATAATACTGTACCTAGTTGGAGCGGGAGGCTTTGGTGTGAATTTGAGGTGGTAGAACCCACCGAAAAAAATTGGGGATGAACTAGGTAGGTAGGTAAGCAAGTAAGCTACCTGTGTACCTAGGTAGGTAGGTACCTAGGTCGGTATGGATACTGGCGGGGTAGTGATGCTGGCAGGTAACAGTTTACGTCTGTGCGTCTTTCCGGGATAGTTACAAGGTATGGTAGAAGTGCCCAAGGGGACATCCTCGTGAGAGGTAAGTACGTAGCTCCTGCGATAGGCGTAAATCCAGTAGATGAACTATCTTACTGTGTAGGTACCTACCTACCGACTATGATGAGGGGCCCAAGGTATAACATGGACAGTACTCCGTACTGCACGAGCCCAATGCAGCTAATAAGGGTGGCCGGGAGGTGGCAGGCTGCGGCGGTTGATGTGTGGGCGAGACAACCCGAGAGACAGCTGCTAACTTTAGCCGGCTGGCTACTGAGGTCTTGGAATGGAGCCCGGCCACCAAGCCCGCTCCTGTTTCGAACTTTGACTGCCTCTTGATTTTTATGAGATAGAAAAGGGGGTGTGGTCCTACTTTTTTTTTTCCTCTCTGTGAAGATGGGCGGCTGTACTGCGACAAAGCACCCAGTTGGCATGAAATACCAGTGCGACCAGAGGTTCGTGGTAGCTTCCTGATTCAGACTACACAAAAGGACAACTGAACCACAGAGTCAATCCGTCAAAGATAGGAGAAGGGGCTCCAGATTACAGGCAATGCGTTGGGACTTCTCCTCGGCCGTTTTTCAACGAGAGTCTCTTCAGACGGTGTCCCTAGCTAACTTATCCTCGCTTCGGACGAATTAACGCTATTCCTCGGTCATCCGCATTAGGCACTTCGATTACAGAGTACGCTCACAATACGCTCACAAACACATACATACTACAGATGTACATAGTAATCATATCGTTGTGGACTAGGCCAACAGGGACATCCCACCGCCTCCCAAATAGAGATAACAACACACTGGCCTAACTGTTTCTGCAATGTTCGAGGCACACTTTGCACACGTTATCCTCCCTTTGTAATATCCATATGACGAAAATTTAAGGTTTCTACATGATAGTCTACCGTATGTGTGGCCTGCTCCTGGAAGGAATCTTCGGATTGTTTGGAGCGGTTCAGGAAATGGACGATCGAGCCGCAACACGCAATTTTGGCCTGTTGCCTGCATCTGCTAGCGTAGCAAAGTCCGACACAGTTCGGAGTAGTTAACTACTGTCTAACTGGTTTTCCCTGATGTAAGCATCCTGGCTCTCTACTTCTTTTCGCTTCGAGAAAACACGCAAGGCTGGTGTTACATAGAACATTTCCCAGGTTCCAGGTACCCAATCTACTTCTATCTGAACTAGGCTTAGACGTCGAAACAATGCCGCCCCAACATAGTACTCTGTGCCAAGGAGGGAAATTATTTAGAATCCCTGTCAAACGGTCCCAAGGGTACAGTCTTTTCTGTCGCCACACACAAAAACTATTATTCTGATTTTTTTTTTTTCTTTCCCTCTGCTCTTTCTGACTCTTGATTCCCTACTTCTCACCCCTTTGTCAGCGAAAAGGACTGTAATTCCAGTAGTGAAAGATATATTAGCTACCTTAAGATTTGCGTGCGGACCTACTACGTATGTAGTTCCTACTACGTATGTAGTTCCTACTACGTATGTAGTTCCTACTACGTATGTAGTTCCTACTACGTATGTAGTTCCCTAGTATGGCATACGCACGTTCATCAGAGAGCGGGACTTTGGGTGGCCCAGGATGTTTCAGAGATGAGCACCAGATCCGCATTGGCATGAAGTATGTAGGCGGTCAAGCCCACTGCTTCTCAGCCAATGATATTCCGTCCATACAACGCATGTTTCATGCCATGGCCTCGTCGGGAGCCTCCTCCTCGGTGAGTGGAGTGGCACGCCCAATCCAAGACGTGTGTACAGGGCTACTGTCAGTGCATTCGCACACAAAAACTGGTTCTCGGTTGCTTTCACCACTCAAGTATACTATGTAGGTACTCGCCTACCGGTCCTGTTCATCTGGGTAAGCAATAATTGTTTTCATTTCCTCGATCGCTGTGTAGGATGCAGTCCAGTCCCTTCCGCCGTAATTGTTGAATTTGGGCATTGGAACCTTGGTCTGTCAGCTTCCACTAACGCAGGGGGCCTGATGGCGGCCCCTGTTCGTGCCAGACTCCAGTAATATTCTAAGTGACTTGCCACAAACAAGCGGGATCGCTCACTCAGTAATCAGCCAGCACCAAGGAGTAAAACCATATCACACAAGACGCTTGGACTGTGGCCAAAGGAACTTACTGTTCGCCACCTTGTTTGGCTCGCTCACTTGATATTACTCAAGCTTTCGTTGAATAGGTACTGTGTATCACTACATGTGTTGTATCTCAATCGTCCATTTTATTTTAAGTGAATCCTGCGCGTTGAAGTTGGGACCGCCACTTCATCTTCTGGTGCTATGAAATTCACTGAAGTAACAAGGCTTGCTTAACATGGTGTTGACAGAAAGCATGTAGTTGGGTTTCTTAAGATCAATATCTCGTTTATCCTCGCCTGCGGCCGCCCACAGTTATAAACGAGGCGCTGATACAAGCGTACGTACTACAGGAAAAAAAGTTTCTAATTCACCGTTGCATTTTTTCTTTGATAGTGATTCACTTTTTCATACCAACTTGGCTTCTACCCTCGTGTTTCAATCTTGTCCCGGGTTACCCTGTACTTGTCTGCGTCCCAACTGATTCACCACATCGCGATCCAAACTCTGCCAGCTAATCAGGACCTTGCCTGAACGCCAAGTGTTTCCATACCTATAGTTACTTCGTCCCCTGGACTGTCAGTGACCCGAATATGATGCTCCAAAAAACCCTATTCTGGACTGGCGTCGACTGGCAAACAAACCATGTACGTAAGGCTGAGACGCACAGCATACGTAGTGATAAGCCTCCTGACGCAAGACATGCTACTTCAAACACCCGGATGACGCTAGGCTTGCCTCGATTCGAGTGTGCCTTCCCGCAAATATCAGAAGCATTTGCCCAACACAGAGTCTTGTGCTCCGCGCGGTAGGAGAGTACTCGACAGAGTTTATCACCCCAAGTAGCCAAACGCACGCAATAGTTGGAATATTCGAAGCCTAAACTCTGGTTTGTTGTTCGACAAACCAATATATCTGCAGCCGGTCCCTTCGCGGTGAAATCCCCACGGCAAAGGCAACAAGAGAGTGAGAGCGACAGTTAGAGATAGTTTTGCTACATCTAAACCCGCTTATACTTTTCTGTAGGTCGACAATTGCATACCGGATGGATCAAATGGACACAGCCCCAGCTCGTCTTAAAAATAGCAATATTGTACCATAGAAACAGAGTGGAATTACGCAGAAAGCTAGGTGATACCTGAAGGTTGGCGATACGTAATCAAACAAAAAAACGCGACTGGAACAGTAACAAATATGTGGAATTATTCGCAGATTCATCATGTATCTCATTCGCAGCCAGTGGGGGGGGAACTAGAAGAGAGAGAGATGCACTACGACTACATGTTACTGCTATCGATAACACATGCTCAGGTCCACAGCTTTGAAAGCTGATAGGTACGATACCATAGATATAGATAGCAGGGTACCTACCATGATAGGGTAGGTAGTCCAAACTTGGGTGAACACCTCAGTTAGTGGAAGAAAAACTCCCGAAAGGATAATCCGGCCCTCGAGCGACTCGATGTACCGTGCCGCGTAAGTTTCCCCCACAAGGTACATTCAACCCACCTTGCCGTGCCTACACGGGTGTGCCTATTACGCAAAGGCCCACTTCACCTGCACTTCTCAACCTGAGCCTGACATTTTGACATACACCTCTTCCCACTCTTCACATTTCCTCCACATCATCACAGTACGCCTCTTTCTTCCATCACCGGGGAGAATATCCGTTGCTCCTCCAGAATATTGCTGTTTGCATGGTGGACCAACCGTTCCCCCCCCAACCCAGTTTGGTTTGACGTTTGGCCAAGCTATTCTTCGAGGTCGCCTGCACCGACCTTGAGAAGCATATCCGAGCTCCATCAACCATATACGATTCTTTCTCAGCGATCTCACTGGTCTATCCTCGTTGCATCACCCAAAAGTAACTGTTCCGAGACATAGGTCTTGCTAATTATTGCGATATCCTGAAACTGGCTTTCGGCTGCATCCTGACCGATCCAAATACTCAAAACTTCCAGCCTTTAACCCCGCGGTCTCCCATACCGGTATTCGGCAGGACCCTGGTGCATCATCGAGACATCCACCATTGATAAAGCTCGATACGAAGACCAACACAGAGAAGATACAGAACGCGGCTGAGCGAAGCTGTAGCCGTGGCGGGTTAGGTGACCCAGTTGTCGTGGAGGGGGAGCTTGCATTGTTTTCAGCGGCTCCGCCGCTTCCACCTTCAAGATGGGCAAGATTACCAAGCAGATGCAGCAAAAGCACAAGGAGACCTTGGTATGTGCCTCCGGCGTAGATTATTTTTCCAATGCTGCCTTGCTAACCACCCGTCCAGTCCCCTTGGCTCAAGAGCTATGTCGAATCGGCCACATCAACTCATCTGCCCCTCTTGCCGCAGCATCTCGCTACATTTCCATCCAGATGGCCGTTCACTCGAGGCGATCTTTACCATTGGATACCGTTACTCAATCGGTTTGACAGCATTCTCGAGCACTCGTGTGCAATATATAAACTGAATCAGGGCCCACAAGTTCGTGATTTTGGGTGCGATGTGCTCCTCAACCAGGCTCCAGATTCCCCTTTTGCCGACGAGAAGCAGTGGTCTATGGCGGAGCTGACGGAACTTGGTTATCCGGCTGATGGCGACAGGCAACTGATAGAAAGCGTTTTGAAGTTTACTTGTTTGCTGTTAGAACATTCCGGAAACAGAAGCATTTACGGCAGCAGTCCTCACCTTAACGATCTTCTGTACACCACTTCTTCGACCGTTCTTATCGCCACACTCCAAGTTAGCTCTGAGTTGGCACAAAGATACCAAGCATCTGTTAAGAGGATAGGAACTGCTTCTAGACAGATTAGCACGGCCCTCCTGGCTAATCATTACAACATCGACCTGGATCGTGTTCATCAACTAGCCCTTCCGTTCGTCAAGACTCCATTTGTCAGCCTTTCAGATCCGATGCCCTCTCATACTCCGGGCTCAGCCAAGGGCAAGGAAAGAGCGCCGAGTGGCGGCGCGAAGGCCGTTACATCGATGCATGCGAACGACCTTGTTGCTCTCGCTTCTTCTGATGACAAGCATTGGAAAGGCTGGGGTGATGTCAAAGTTTCCTATTATCCCCAGAGCAAAGTTCAGGAACCTGCAACTGTGGTAGAGCATGGTCGATCCTCTGCCCCATCCACTCCCACGCCACTTCGTCGAAGCTCCACAATGTCATCGCATCAGCATCAGACTCCCAAATCACGGAATCATTTTGGAGAGGACTCTTCTCCCTTGGGACCTCGGACACCTGGAATTGCGGATGAATCTACTCCGCCAGGACCAAAGTGGGTCGAACTTTCTCAATCACAGGTCGTCTCAACTCCGACATTTGAGTTGATGTCGAGATGTCCTGATGATATACCACCTGCATCCAAGTATGAGACATTCCACAGAATTCGAGCCGCCAAGGCGCTCAGCGGGTCCCGAGAAGAGCGACAGAAGCTATTGTTAGTCCGTATTCTAGCCATCACCAATCTTGCCTACATCCATACCGAATCCAACTTTATCGAGAAAGTTCTTCGTCAAGATGTGGACGAAACTCGCAGGTTTCAGCTTGTGTACCAGCTTGCGGAACTAATCCATCCCTCAGTTGATGGAAATATTGATGTCCCCATCTGGCTGCAAGCAGCTGCCCTGGGATTGCTTGAAGCTATCGCCAACTTCCATGCTAAAGTCCAAGATGTCTTGTCGGCAGTGAACGCGAATGTCAACCATGGCATCCTCCTTTACGTTATCCGAAAGGCCGTTGCTACAATGAAGGAGGATACTGAGAGTGACAAAGGGGAGCAGGCTACCGAGATGGATGAGTGGCGAAACAATCTGTTCTCTCTTACTCTTCAACTGTCTATGTCGAGTCGAGTAGGCAGTGAGATGGTAGGCGCTGGCCTCATGGAAATTCTCATTGATATGGCCAACATCCGGTCGACCGTTGCTCGCCGAAACCACTCAATGGTTCTTGCATTCTTAGATGGCCTTATTTGGACTTATCAAAATGCATTTACCGCCTTCTTCAGCGCCAAAGGCTTGGATGCCGTTGCCCAGTTGGCTGTGGATACCATTAACGAAGCTCAAACTTTGCAGAAAGCCGGGCAAGGAATCCCGTTGAGTCAACAGTCCGGTGCTGTAGACTACAAGATCCCCTTCAATCAACAGCAAACCTTAAAATGGCTCCTCAAATTCGTCCACCACATCATGTCTAACTCATATAGCTACGGCGGGAATACAGATCGTCTTCTTCGCAACCTGGCCGATAAATCCGACCTTCTAGAAGGCCTACGCGCCGTGATCGCGGATAAGAAAAGTTTTGGATCTGTAGTGTGGACAAACTCGGTAACCATTCTCAGCGACTTTATCAACAATGACCCTACCAGTTTCGCTGCCATTTCTGAGTCGGGTATGATCAGTACATACTTGGAATCTATCACTGGAAACCCACTTCCAAAGGAGGTTATTGAGGATCAGAAAGCAAGCCAAAGGGAGGGTGAAAATATAGGTTCTCCGGACAGCCCTGCTTCACCTGTTATTGATGAAGATACACGCGTTCATCCTCCAACTGAAGCATCTCTTCAAGAACGATCCCGTGAATCGTTGGCTACTGGAATTCTGCCATCCAACGACGCTATCACTGTTGTTCCTCAAGTTCTTAATTCAATTTCTCTGAATAATGCGGGAATGAAGATGGTTGTAGCGTCGAAAGCATTCGAGAGCTATTTGGAAGTTTTTGAGAGTCCAGAGCATGTTCGTTGTATGGAAAATGACCCCGATATTGCCAGTAATGTCGGTGCTAGCTTTGATGAACTCGCTCGTCACCACCCTCCATTGCGCACCTCGATCTCGGATGCTGTTATTGATATGGTGGCGCGTGTCCGTTTCCTTGGCATTGATAAGGCCAAGACGGCAGGCTGGGGTGCCAGACTGCTCCTGATTGACACAAATGGAAAAACAGTCTCTCTCGACGAAAGCGGTGCTGTCATGCTTAAGTCGTCAGACAAAAGTAAGGAACCAAACGGTCCTGGTGACGCAGATATCAGCATGCCTGACGCTGCTTCACCACGAGATGCGCCTGCGGATGCCCGAGCCAATGCTGACGCGGACTCCTCCAAAAACTCGATTACTCCCTATGTCTTTGCCCTTGGAAACTTCCTGAGTGCTTACCTAGCGAATTCAACATTGAAATCGGCTTTCCTCCAGAGGGGAGGTCTTGAGCTAGTGCTTGACATCTGCGAGTCCCCAAGTCTTCCCACTGGCTTTGGTGAATCACTGGCCTCCAGGATTCTCAGTCAGGTGGTGTCACAGCTCATCGAACAGTCACCAATCCGCGGGTTGCCATCTCTTCTTCGCCGCGCTCAATCAGCTATGGATACTTTGAAACCCTTGGCTGCGAAGACAGATACGGATCCACCTTACTTTGCTCGCTTCCTCACAACAGATCTCAGTATTGATACGAACAATGAGGAAGAGTCAGTAGCCATGAAGGATGGCACGAAGATGATCAAAGCACTTTTGAATGCTCAAACGTTCATCAAGATCATCTCTGACTGCTTCCCTACAGCTAGATCGAACACTCTACAATTCTATCCAATCAACGTCTATGACTACTATCTCGGCCTCGTAAAATCTATCGGACCGTTGCTGCGCGGCTTGTTAGCAGAAGAGGCAGGAGAACTGGCCGTGGTGCCCCAGCACTGGTCGTTTAGACGCCCAACATCATCTTCTGACGGTGCCACCGAGCTCGAGACTGATGATCCGCTCCCTGATATGCTCAGTGGCGCAGGAAACTGGCCACCTAAGAACGATGAAGATGAGCCAGGACCAAGCCGCCCAACCGATGAGGAACAGGCCAGTCCCAGGTTTCAAAATTATGATACGCTTCGAGTCTTGCTCCACCCCATGATTCCGACCACTTTTCCTTTCTTCCAGGCTCTCGGCAAAGCATTGCTCCCTAGACGCGAGCGAGACCCCCGAGACCAATTTTCAAGGCCTCGACACCTCGAGATTGCTAGAGCGCTTGCTGACACCGTTTTGAGCCAACTGAGACCGTCTGTTGCAAAGCCAGAACCAACCTCCAAAAACTTCCATTTCTGGATCATCATGCTCCACACGATTACCGAAATGCTGATCGATCATCCCAATGTCCGCAACGGCGAGCGCTCTAGTGTCCAAGTTATCATGCCCGTTCTTCTAGCTTTCAAGGAAGAAGGAGGTTTGGAGACCTTGAACCTCATGTTAAAGATCTTCTCTCAGGCCGTTCGCGATACTGATGAGACAGCCGGTAACAAATCATCGAGATCCAAGGTTGCTGCTTTTGGACTTAGGAAGATCCTAGAGTTGTATTTGACTCTTATCAATGGGAAGTATATTGGCGAGACCACTAGCCTTTTCAGCCTGCTACCTCGCTCAGTGGACAGGACCCAGATTTCTCAATTCGCTCAGCAGCTTGTGGTTGAATTCCGAGCAGCGATCCTCCCTGAAATCACAGCTCTTTGGGAGTCCAATTTCGTTGAAAAAGTCCCTTACCAGACTGTGATTGGCTTATTAGACATCCTTGAAGTCATAGCGACAGGCAATCATGAGCCCTCAGCAAACGCTAGAGACAAACCTCCAATCCAACTTTTCAAATATACCGATGTCCGTTTCGATTGGCGGACCCATCGCAGCGCTGTTGACGATCTTCTGGCCAAAGGGTTTGACAAAGATTTGGCACATGAAGCCGTCTTCAGGGCCAATGGGATTCTGCCCAATGCCCGCGAGTATTGCGTATTCCATAAAACCGGAGTCGCTGGGCCTCGCAACCCGATCCCTGCAGAAGACTCTGACACTTCGGCTCTTACTGAGATAGGTAGCACTGGGAACGATGCTGAAAACTCGACCCGACCCAATGTGGCCGACCCAGACCGTATGTCTTTGGATGGCCCCCCTGAACTCGAATCGCCCGACCTTGCAGACCGGTTCTTAGGAGAAGCACTGGGCGAAATTATGGATCGATCATCCCAGGCTACTGATGACATGCCAAGTCTGATCAATGAATCTCAGCGCGCAGATGTTCCTGTTGCGAACACCACGGACGTTTCATTGGAACAAACTCAACAAACACATCCTGTCGCTACTAGAGCTGATGTCGACAAGTACCGTGACAAGATACGAGAAAATATGATCGACCGATGTTTAGATGTCATCCGAGCACACCCCGAAACGGCCATTGGTGTTTCTGAACTCATTCAGGCCATGGTCTTGAAGAACCAAGATGGAGACGCTCAAGAAGAAGTTGGCTCTACCTTGACTTTTGCGCTGTCCTCCTTGGCCATGGAGGAAGACGAGAGGAGACAAAATGGAAAAACAATTGCAGCATATGCTCACCTGTTGGCGTTGTTGCTCCAAGATGAGACTTTTTACGACAGCAATACGGAAACGCTCAAGGAGAGGATCGAAGAGTACGTGAGTTTCCTGAAGATATCACCCTCTTCCAGTGAAGAGATGCCACCGTGGATCCCATATATTCTTCTCATTGTGGAGACAATTATCTGTGCGGACGAACGTCCGGTAATTGCACAGTGGAAACCACCTAAGTCTTTGGACGACCCCGTAACGGCCCCTGTGATTCAAAATCGTGAGCCAACTATCAACGAAGCACATCGTATTGAGATCCTTGACTCCCTTCTGGAGCTCCTCCCACGTGTGGGTAAAGAGTCAACACTGGCAGTCTCGGCCTTAAGAGTATTGGTTGTGTTGACCAGAAACCGCCGATTCGCCAAACTCGTCGGCGACAAAAAAAGCCTACAACGACTGTTCCTTATGGCGAAACAGCTGTCAAGTGCAGGCTCGGAGCGTTTTAAGCGTTTAAAGTTATCGGCGCACATTATGACTGTCCTCCGCCACATTGTGGAAGATGAAGAGATTCTCAAGCAAATCATGCGTTCCGAGATCAAAACGACATTTCCAAGCCTTCTCTCACGAAATCAACGTACTCATACCGACGTGATCACCTACATTCGAGCCATGGCCCCAGTGTCTCTCCGAGCACCTGACCTGTTTGTCGAAGTCACCAATGAGATGGTTCAGTTTGCCAGGTGGACTCCTCAAGCAAGCGATAGCTCTCGCCCATTACCTTTGGTTTTGAAAGAGCAGAAGAATGAGCAAGCTAACCGCGAGAGTGACGAGTCAGGACAGTTGAACCAAACTTCCTCAACTGAAGACGTAAAGCCATCAACTGAGCCCATGGACAAAGAAATGACTGACGCACCCAAAATACACCACGAGAGCAAGCGACCGATGGTAGAGAACCCCGATGGTGTGATCCACTTCCTTCTTTGTGAATTGATCAATTATCGCGAAGTAGAGGACAAGGAAGTGGCACCCACAGATAAAGACTCCAAGTCCTCTGATACCCAGACTAAGCCTGAAGTGCCCTCTTCCAAGGAGACCGCTGGCACAGACGGAAAAGACAAAAAGCCTCTCAAACCAGTATTCAAAGCTGAAGAACACCCTATCTTCGTCTATCGCTGTTTCTTGCTAAGCTGCCTTGCCGAGCTTCTTCAGAGTTACAACAGGACGAAGATGGAGTTCATCAATTTCAAGCGTAGTGCACCCCTGACTACAAGCACTCCGATCAAACCTCGATCCAGCGTTCTAAACTACCTGATCTATGATTTGCTCTGCCAAGATAATCTAAGTGGGACTGCAGATAGCATTGCTGCAAAGAAGAAGGCTGCAACATCCGCACATGCACAAAAAGTCTTGGTTGCACTGGTTGCCAAGACAAGCGAGAGGCCGCTTGATCGTGGGAAGGATAAGTTTGCGTACGATGAAGAGCCGGACTTGCTCTTTGTGCGCAAATTTGTCCTGGACACAATGCTGAAGGCATATGAGAAGGCACCCATCTCAGATGAGCCGCTGGAGATTCGGTATTCTCGAATGCAATGCCTCGCCGAACTTATGAATTACATGGTTGGCGAAAGAGAAAAGGATCAGGGCTCCGGCAGCAGGGGTAGTGATGAAAACCAGGTTAGGTCGCATGCCCAGCTACGGCGATTAATGTATGAAAAGGGCTATCTTGATAAGTTGACTGCCTCTATTGCAGAGATCAACCTCAACTATCCAGGCGTAAAGCGCGCTATCAAGTACATCCTCCGTGTTCTTCGAGTATTGACCGAAACGGCAAAAGAGCTGAGCCACTCCAATACTCTCCCCTCCGACGGTGTTTCTGATAATGGAGACGATGACATCGCATCTACATCTTCTCTTTCCGATTTGGACGACGATCGAGAAGAAACTCCGGACCTGTATCGGAACTCTGCCCTCGGTATGCTCGAGCCACGGGGAGGCGACGACGACTCTGATGAAGACGAAGAGGATGATGATGACGACATGTATGGCGATGAGTACGACGATGACGAGATGGACTATGGAGAAGATGATATGTCGGAAGATGCCGAGGACAACATCAGCGACGAGGATGAAGAATTGAGTGAAATGGGCGAAATCGAGGGCCTGCATGGCGATGCCGATATCGTTGAGGTTATCATGGACGACGATGATGATGAAGATAGTGAAGACGAAGACGACGAAGATGATGATGAGGACGATGAAATCGAGTCCGAAGACATGGATGATGTCGAAGATCAAGTGGAAATCATGGACGAAGACGGAAACCCCATTGAAGATGATGGCAATTCTGGCTGGGAGAGCGCAAGCCAGGGCGATGACGAGGAACCAGGCTCGGATGACGATGAAGCCGAAGATGATCTGGATTTCCATACGAATGCACATGATCAGAGAATGCAGCTTGGTTCCGATCTCATTGACGGTATGCGGGCAATGATCGAAGTGGGCGGTGGTTTTGATTATGGTCCAGATCTGATGGATAACATAGATGACCACTACCTTGATGACGGACACAATGAAGATGGTAAGCCTCGATGGTTATGCTTTCACCAAAAGACTTGCTAAATGAACTAGAAGACGAAGAGGATGAAGATGAGATTGAGGATGAAGAATACATCTACGACGACGATTATCCTAGTAAGATGATCAAAATCCGCTCTCAATGTTGAGTCTACTAACCCTGGTCTAGTTGATGAAAATCCCCCACCAATGCCCGCTCTGGGATGGGATGGACTCAACCCCGAAGGGGATGATCGCCGACAAATGTTCCTGATGGATAACCAGAGCAGAAGACGATTGGTTGCACGAGTTGAGAACCGCAGTCCTTTCCCTGCCGGTTTCATGACTGCAGGACCAAGAGATATCAGCATGCCTGGTAAGGTGCCCATTCCCATAGACCTCCTCCGTCTAACATTGCCTAGATTTCCGTAACCTCTTCTCTTCACGAACACATCGTGTCAATGGACCTCAATCAAATTCGGATGATGGAGCAAACCCTCTCCTTCGGCGCAATAACCAGGGGCGCGACGGGCCACAACGTCCTGGTCATCATCACTCAATTGGTGTGAGAGTGTCTGAGACTCTCCTCGCTCATTCAGCTCGTCATGGCATTGACGGACCTATGGGCTTCCTGGGCGAATTGATGGAGTTTCTACCCATGATGGGTCAAGGCGGTCCTGCATTTCACTTCCAGGTTACAGGCCCTGGCGGAATAACTCGTGAGGTCAGCACACTAGGCCTTAGCCGATCCCGAAGCGAGCAAAGACGGGACGGTCCAGTACAAGAGCCCCATCAAGCTGTGTCTTTCCCCATAGAGAACACCGTGGAACGATATCAAGGGGAGGCTAGGATGGTCTTTGGGTCAGCTTTCCCCGCCGAAGCTGTCAAACTCTTTAATATTATTGCAGCACGACTTACTCCAGCCGCCATGGAATTGGAGAGAGGTCTGAAGGCAGAGGAGGCCGAGGCCCAAAAACGATTGGAGGAGGAACGCAAGAATCGCGAGGAAGAGCAACGACTAGCCCGAGAGGCCAAAGAAGCTGAGAAGAAGGCTGAAAGAGAGAGAAAGGAAGCTGAAGAGCGTGAGGCTGCCGAGAGAGCTGCTTCGGAGGCAGCTGCCAACAATACTGAAACCGAATCTGGCGAGACTCAAGGCGACGGCACTGCTATGGAAGGGGTCGAATCAGCTGAGGAGGCTCCTCCAGAGAGTGGAGAGACAGCACCTGAACCGCCGGTGGCAACTAACGAGCCTCGGGTAATGACTACGATAAGAGGGGAGGAAGTTGACGTTACTGAATTGGGTATTGACCCCGACTATCTTGCTGCCCTACCAGAGGAGTTCCGGGAGGAGGTTATTGCTCAGACAGTCAGCACCAGAAGATCTCAGGCACGAGAAGAGGCTTCTGCAGGTGAATCGACCGAGGTCTTCCAAGAGTTCCTTGATGCTCTTCCAGAGGAATTGCGATTGGAAATTGCCCAACAAGAACGTCAAGAGCAACGCCGTCGGGCCCGTGAAGACCAAAGTCGCCAGGCTGCTCCTCCAGCTGGTCAGGCTATTGTGTCTGACATGGACCCCGCAAGCATCCTCCTGACATTCCCGCCTGCACTCCGGGAACAGGCTCTAATGGATCAGGGTGAGGAACTTATTGACCAGCTACCGCCAGACATGGCTGCACAAGCTCGGGCTTTGGCACAACATCATCATGCTGTCATGTCTAATCGGCCTCATCCTGTAATTACCAGAGTACGACCCCAATCCGATCAGGCAAACCAGTCGTCTGGAAACAAACCTCAACGGCGCACAGTGGTCCAGATGCTTGATAAGGCCGGTGTGGCTACATTGCTGCGCCTGATGTTCATCGCTCAACATGGATCTATCCGCAACTACCTATTCAGTGTTTTTGCGGACGTATGCGAGAATCGACAAAACCGGGTGGAGGTGATTAGCACTCTCCTCCAAATCTTGCTGGACGGCAGCACTGATATGGGAGCTGTTGAACGAAGTTTTGGTCAGCTTTCCCTGAAAGCAAGGAGGCCCAAGGAGAAGGCAGAAGGGGCAGACCAGAAGACCCCACAGGCTCTCAAGAGGAGCCTGACTACATTACACGGTGCTGGTTCTGTTGCGCAAACCAACTCCGAAACCTCGCCCCTTCTCATTGTTCAGCAATGCTTAGATCTTTTGGTGGATCTCAGCACGAAGAACCCTCACATCCCCTGGCTATTCCTAACTGAGCAGGATATTGTTGGCTCAGCGCTCAAGCGTTCGCTTGGCCGGAAAGGAAAGGTTAAGGACTCCAAGGCTCACAAGTATGCCATCAACTCTTTACTTTCGCTCCTTGATCGTGACCTGGTTATGGAGAGTTCTATGGTCATGACTCATCTGGCGGACTTGCTGAACCGAGTGACCCTCCCTCTCCAGAATCTTGAGCGACGTCGCAAGGAGGCCGAAGAAGAGGCCAAAGAGAGCAAGACTAGCGATGCTCCTACTGAACAGCCAGATCCCAACCCAACTTCAGGGGATAATGATGCCACCAACCCAACTGCCACAGATGCTCAGCCATCAGAAACTGTAGAGGAAGGTGAGGCTGCCCAGGACGTCGAAGCGAAGAAGGGTACTCAGAAAAAGCCCCGTCAATTACCGCCACCAGTCATTCCGCCCCAAAACCTGACTTTGGCTGTGCGCATATTCGTTGCTCGGGAGTGCAGCTCCAAGACCTTCCAGAATACCATCTCGACTATCAAGAACTTGTGTGCTATTCCTGGCGCCAAGGCTATCTTCGGCCAGGAACTTGTTCATCAAGCTCGCCTACTGAGCGAAAACATTGTTTCAGACTTGGACGATCTCTTACCCCATATTGAGAAGGCATCGTCGGGCACGGAGATTCAAGGTGTTGCTCTAGCCAAGTTTTCACCCGGAGCATCAGAACAAAACAAGCTACTACGTGTTCTGACTGCTCTTGATCACCTGTTTGATAGCAAGAAGAAGTCTGACGAGGCAGAGCCTGACAATGGCAGGGACGAGAGGGCTGATCTTGTTACCTCCCTTTATCACAACTCAACATTCTCTGCTATGTGGGATAAGCTGAGCTCTTGTCTGAGTGGCATCCGCAAGCGAGAGAATATGCTCAATGTCGCAACTATTCTTTTGCCACTCATCGAGTCATTGATGGTTGTTTGCAAGAACACCACGACCAACGATGATCCTTCTCAAAGCAAGGAGATAGTGATGACTAGCCCCCCGCCTGAGTCGCGCACTGCAAGCTTGTTCTTTAACTTCACAGAAGAGCACCGACGCATCTTGAACGAACTCGTAAGAACCAACCCCAAGTTGATGTCAGGGACTTTTGCCTTGCTGGTCAAGAACCCCAAAGTCCTTGAGTTCGATAACAAACGAAACTACTTCAATCGAAGTGTGCACTCGCGTTCTGGCAATGGCCAAAGCCGACCATCGTATCCATCTCTACAGCTCTCCGTTCGACGAGAACATGTCTTCCATGACTCTTTCAAGTCCCTTTATTTCAAGTCGGGCGAGGAGATGAAGTTCGGAAAGCTGAACATCCGATTCCACGGCGAGGAGGGTGTTGACGCCGGAGGAGTTACCCGCGAATGGTTCCAAGTCCTCTCTCGGCAGATGTTTGATCCTAACTACGTCTTGTTCACGCCGGTTTCTTCGGACCGCACCACTTTCCATCCTAATAAACTCAGTGCTATTAACGATGAACATCTCATGTTCTTTAAGTTTATTGGGCGAATTATCGGCAAGGCTTTATACGAAGGCAGAGTGCTTGATTGTTACTTCAGTCGTGCAGTATACAAGCGCATCCTTGGCAAGTCAGTATCGGTCAAGGATATGGAGTCATTTGACCCTGACTATTATAAGTCTTTATGCTGGATGCTGGATAATGATATCACCGACATTATCACGGAGACGTTTTCTGTTGAAGACGACGAGTTTGGTGTTACCAATGTCATTGACCTAATTCCAAATGGACGAGAGGTGGCGGTGACTGAAGAGAACAAGCAAGACTACGTTCGCCTTGTGGTAGAGCACAAGTTGCTGTCTTCAGTCAAGGAACAGATGGAGAGCTTCTTGAAGGGTATGTTCATGCCAGCAACTTTCTGATCTCGCTAATACTAACTTGGTTTTAGGCTTCCACGAGATTATTCCCGCCGATTTGATTGCAATTTTCAACGAACAAGAACTGGAATTGCTTATTTCGGGTCTCCCAGATATTGACATTGACGATTGGAAGAGCAACACAGAGTACCACAACTATAATCCGTCGTCTCAGCAGATCCAATGGTTCTGGCGAGCCCTTAGATCCTTTGATAAAGAGGAACGAGCCAAGTTGCTGCAATTCGTCACTGGAACTAGCAAGGTCCCTCTCAATGGCTTCAAGGAGCTGGAGGGTATGAACGGCGTGAATCGGTTCAACATCCATCGTGATTATGGCAACAAGGACCGACTTCCCTCTTCGCATACTTGCTTCAACCGTAAGTCACACACACCATACTGCTCCCTACACTACTTGCATGACAGAGAACTGACTGAAGACAGAACTCGATCTTCCGGAGTATGAAAGCTACGATGCTCTTCGCTCCCAAATTATCAAGGCCATCACTGCAGGAAGCGAGTATTTTGGCTTTGCTTAAATTTCAACCATATTTGCATGGCCGGCGTGAATTGGGGATACAGGAACGGAGTGAGGGAAAATGGAACGATCACAAAGATCGTGAATGTAACTGAAGTGGCTTCACTTCTGCCTGGCGAGCTTTGGTATGAAGGCATTGATGACGGTGTGGACCTGATTTTTGAGCTCCTTTTGGACGCGTCTTTTTTCTTTTCAGCCAAATCTTTGAATCCACTCTAACAAGGCTGTAGGCTTGGGAGAAGTGCAGAGCTCTCTTGCCAATAGGCCTCAAGAAGTAGGAAGATGCTGGCAGACGCGCAGGTAATATTTGTTGATATTTTATGTACAAGACGGTTTACCACACCTTCAAGAGCTCAAATCTAATGAGCGTACTTTTAGATTGTTTATGGACCATCACTATTGGTGAGATCGTGAAGAGATGAGTTAGGTGATATGTAGGTCGTGAAATGCAAATCATGAAACGGGATTGCTTTAGGATGCATCTACGGAGGTTGACACAAGCTGACAGATGGAGCGTGGCTCATGTTCAGACGGCGAGTATCATCACAATCCAGAAAGAAAAAACCACAAAGTTTCAGGACGCATAGAAGCAGGTGAGAACAGGAACTCAGACGTGACTAGCGTATGGCACGAGTGCATTAATGCATATTCATTTCCCGGAAATGCTTCTAATACATTCGTGATGGGCTCAAAACAAAGCCCGAGAGAATCCCCACTCCCAATGCATGCAAACCACAAGACCAAGGCATGATTCCCCTTTTTTTCATTAAACGCCAGAACTTTACTTGTGCATGGAGCTAGCACGTCGCTTGCGAGCATCAGCCTTGTTGGCCTTAGCCTCGGCCACGCGCTTAGCGAGGACCTGGGCGTACTCGTTCTAAAGATGTATGTTAGATGCTGAAGTTGATGATGGTGGTCTTGGGTTAGGGGAACAAAGAACTTACAGCCTCATCCTTGACCTTCTCGGCCTGGCGGCGCTTGAGAGCAGCGCGGTGGCGCTTGTGCTGGAGGCGCTGGGGAGTGACCAGACGCTGGATCTTGGGAGCCTTGGTGTAGACAGACTTGCCCTCGCCCTTGGGCTGGACCTCTCGTCGGATGACGTACTTGCGGACCTAGGTTCCCCATCCAGATTAGTATTTCTGTTTCATATATTGTACTCGCATCACTGTCCCTTCTTTAGGGACCAGTGTCCTCTCACACTCTACCCAGCCTGACAGCCGATAAGCTGCAGTTGCGGGCAGGCGATGATCGAGTATGGGCGCAAGGGAAAACATACATCGTCATCCTTGGTGAGGGCGAAGAACTTGCGGATCTTGGTGGCACGCTTGGGTCCGAGGCGCTTGGGGTGGACGACGTCGGTCAGGCCGGGGATCTCGCTCTCGCCCTGCTTGACGATGGAGAGAGCAAGGACGGAAAGGTCCATGCCGACGATGCAGCCACGGACGGACTTGCGCTTGCGCTCACCGGTGCGGCGAGGACGGTAGCAGGAGTGGCCTTCGGCGAGGAGAAGGCGGACACGGGTAGGGTGCATGACACCCTGCTTCATGGGGAAACCCTGCTTGTCGTTTCCTCCGGTGATGCGGAAGATGTATCCCTTGAACTCGTCACCGATGGAATCACCGGGAACCTCAGCGCCCATCTGCAGAAGAAAGAATCTACGTTAGCTCGATCGAACGAAGAAATAAGATATCGAATTGCGGAAAAATTGGACGGTGGTAGCAGGTTCGGGGTTCGACGTACGCGCTTCTCCATGAAGACACGGAGCTTGCGCTCATCCTCGATCTCGATGAGCTTCTGGCTGCCATTGGCAGGGTAGGAAATGTTCAACTGTTGGTGGACGTGTCAGCGAAAAAAAGTTCTCTCTCCATTGGTGATGGTCTCCGTTTCGAGAGTGGCCGAGCAAACAATTCTCTTGCATGTCTTTCGAAGAGGCAAGAATGAAAGAGAAGTAGTCAAAGGGGGCTGCATACCTTCATCTTGCCAGTTGGAGGTGGTGCAAGTTTACTTGACCTGGCGCTGCTTGAAGTTGGTGATGGTTGATGGAGGTTGTAAAATTCGGGCGAAATCGAGAAAGTGTGTGTCGCTAGGGCTGCTCCACGAAGTGAAATTAAACTAGCCAATAAGAGAGCAAGGGGCTAGTGGTTCTCTGCTTTCTCGGTCAAAGGATTTCCCGTAATTGAAGAAAAGTGCGGATTTTGAGGTTCGTGGGCCCTGAGTGGGTCACTGCCGTACCGTACGGATACATTGCTCACACTCTTAACACGGAGCGCGTTCGCTCCGGTGCGGGCTGGGAAGGCTAGTGGGGCTCAGAGTGTGGACCTTGAGAAACCTGAGGTACCTTCTCGAGGTACCATTTTGATGCCATGTGCCGTGTACTTTGAATTTGTAACTGGACTGCTTTATCCAGCATCACTTCTCGTCTCGTGCTACTGACTTCAACCAACGGTGAAATCTCACTGATTTTTTTTTTTTTTTTTTTTTTTTTTTTTACTTTTTCGCCTTCGAATTGTTTTGTCTACAAGCCTTACAAAGTCCCAATATGTCTTCTTTCAAACTGTACCCTCCCAGCAAAGCTTCCGCGGCACCATCCAGCCCTCTACCTCAGCTCATACAAACACCTTCGGGCTTAGCTCTACTCGAGCTCCAAGGAACCATCAACTTACCCCAGGATGCCGAAGGAGAGCCACTACCCAAAGTAGAGGTTGGGAGAATTGACTTCCCAGACTACACGCCCGATGCTCTGGGTTCAGCATGGATGAATCGTGTGCATCTCTACGTTGGTCAATATCAACGCTTGAACGGCGTTGTCAAGAAACTGCCAAAGGCCATCGCCGTGGTCCGCCGGAGAGAAGGCAGTGCGACGGATCGATCTGATGGCGAGGGACAAACAGAAGGCGAGAGCCTCGAAGTGGTTGAGATTGTCAAGTACAAACTCATGTTCTCCAACCGACCAGAGCCTGTTGGCACCTCCCATGCTCCATGAAGATTGACTCCCAATGTAAGGATTGAATCTCAAAGCAATGATTCACTACTCAGGCCTTCTTCACCGCTGGAACTTTACGCATTAAATCTATGCAGAACGTCGTTGGAGGGAGAGACCAATTCTAGCCGATGGAACGGCT
Organism: Mariannaea sp. PMI_226; assembly: GCA_024336345.1. NCBI lineage: Eukaryota > Fungi > Ascomycota > Sordariomycetes > Hypocreales > Nectriaceae > Mariannaea > Mariannaea sp. PMI_226. The sequence continues at coordinate 1,005,717 of JANFOG010000005.1, forward strand.
TATCCTTTCATAGAGCCCCTCAACGAATGGAAGGCCATCTCGTCGCTTCTGCGTCACCACATGACAAAACGCAAACTCCAAGGCACAACTATTCAGTATCGTGGCCACTCAATTGTTGCTGAAAGACTCGCCGCCTCCCACAACTTCGCACGGTTTGACGGAATCTCTTCACTTATCAAGGAGGCAGCATATCTTTGGCCCATATAGTCCATACATAGTATGGCAAATGCGCTGCCCCGGATCCGAGAGGCGTTTAAGTGGCTAAGCCTTCAACTGGACAAACCTGAAAGACTTTCACCCACAATCATGATGAATCCAATTGAATACATACTATGAAGTATGGAAGCTGTGGCCTTGTTGATGTTAGGTGCGATTGTTTAGCTAGCTAGGCCTCAAAAGTACGTCAGTACGCCTAATGGCTGCGGTTTTATAAATATAGTCTATATACATATATCAAATCTACATATGCTATAGCACATTTTCAAAATCCTTGTCTCATCTATACTTCAAAAGCGAACTTTGATCAATTCTTTCTAAATTTTCTCTAATTTATTTTTTCCTTGTTAATCATCACATCAGCTGGATGCCACAACGTCAAGTGCCTTTGTCCTCCCCAGACCATCTCTGCCGTAGTAGTCCATCGGATACACCCCCTTGCCCCAATCCTCCCTGACCTCGAGCGCCACCAATGCTTCATATGGCGTCAACAGCGGTCGTGGGAACGCATAGCCCCAGTCGATACTTAGTCGTGGACACGCCACCTGCACCCAGCACTCGACATCTGACATGAGCGCCAACTTTCCGGGGAAGATCTCGCTAAGAAGCAGGTTGACAAAGGGGATACCGCGCTCGCGAAGACGCTTCTCGATGAGGGCCATCGTGTGCGGGTTGCCTTGGCGGCCTAGTGCGCCGAGAATCAGACCCCATTTGCGCGCTGTCTTGGCTGTGCTGATAGCGGAGCGGCGGATGGACTGCATTTCGTCGTGGCCATACGTTTCGCGGGTTAGCTTGCGAGAGTATGGATCATAGCGGTACGCTGGGATAGACGGGTTGTGGATCATGATGCTCTCCAGGTGAAAGCGGCCGTCGCCGAGGTAGAGAATGAGGTCGACGGCGTCGTCGTTGGCGAGGCGTGGAGAGGTACACCCGAGAATCTCGCCTTTGCTGAGGGGCGCAATTTGAGGGACAACGACCTTGAAGCCCGCACGCTCTAGGCTGCTGCGCACACCGTGGATGGTGGCGTTGAACTGGATGGTGCCCACGACGGCGATTGTCTTGCCGCTGGCAAAGTTGCGTTCCAATGAGTTGAGGAGGTGAGTTGTGTCAATGCTGATGTCGACAAAGACGTAGAGGGTCTTGATCTTGGTAACATCCACGGGGACGAGACAGCTGTGGGCGTAGTGCACCAGGAGATCGCAGCCCAGCGCCCTCGCCGTGTAATCGTCGATACAGCAGGCGCCATAGGTGACGTCGCCCATGATGAGCGTCTCAATACCTGGGCAGAACTGAGTGAGAATATCGGATATGGTGGTGGCAAAGAGAAGAAGTCCCTCTGGCATCTGAAGAGCAACCCTCTTGGCACCCGAGGTGCGGATGCGATGAATAGTTTTGGGGATCTCGAAGCTGTAGTTGGCCGGGAGCAGCGCAATGGCAGCCTTGAGGTTAGGATCCTCTGTAATCTCCTTCGGCACTTGATTCAAGAGTCGAGGTGCCCTCCGGGGCTTCGTAGCTGTAAAATTGTGTGTAAGCCAAGACGATCGACATTTTTATTCATGGACTCATTCTGCACTCTTCTTGCAGAAAAAAATCTCATAACTTACTTGTAACCGCACCACTCTCCCCCGCCGTCCCTGATTCCCCATTTCTCGTTGCTGCAGCCTCTGTAGCCGCTCGTCTTCCAATAAACCGCTTCTTTGGCTGTTTCATCGGTGCATTTCCGCTGGAAGTCGTCGCCTCAGTCTCGATGGGTGGGGCATCATTGATCTGAGCCATCAGCTGGGCTTCCTCGATATCGGCAGCGATGCCAAGGTCAGCCTGGAGTCGATCCTCCTCCATGGTATTCTGTCGTCCAAGAAGCTCAAACTAAAATCCAGTACAAAGAAGAATAAGGAGGTATGATTTAGAGTTTCGATTTATTCCTTTCAAGCCCTCCTTTCCTTTTGTACCTTTTTGCTCTTTTCCTTTTTTTCTTCTCTTTCTTTTTGCCCCTTCAACTCCAATTAATTAGTCTGGCGATTTCTGAATATCAAAAAGTTGAGCGGCGGGGTGTGAGTCGGGTTTTCCATACTGTAGTCAGAGACCCGCTTTTGACATCACCGCTGTTGTGATTGGCCCAACTGCCATTGCTCTCTCTCCTTCTCAGCACGAATTCGTTGCGCATATCTTGTACGCTGCACAGACATAGACTTGTCGCTAATTTAAAGCATTCATGTCTTCTGATGTGTTAGAAATTGAATAGCATTAACTCGGCTTCCTATGTGCACCCAAGGTTCTGCTCGCGTGCTGCATGTGTAGTGCCTGAACCCCGATTCTTCACCCTCCCCTCAACGAGTCCTCCAAGATATAAAACGACCATTGAAAAACAGTGCTGTCTTGACCAAATTCCTCCTTCTGTGCGTGTTCATTATACTGTGTCTATCGAAACACCAGGCAACGTGCTTCTCAAGCATCAATCAAGTTCTCCTCTTCCTGTTGCTGGTCCCGAGCCCCGGTCTCTGCTCGTGCCTTACCCTTGGCCTTCGCATCCTTGGCGGCACGCTGGTAGAACTCGTTGAGCACCTTGGCAGGAATACGGTTCAGAAGCTCCTTGGGGTAGATTCGGAGCAAGCTCCAGGCGAGATCAAGAGACTCATAAATGGTTCGTGACTCATATCGACCCTGGCTGATGAACTGGCGCTCGAACTTCTCCAAGAACTCCAGCGAAAGCTTGTCCTCAGCCGAAAGGGCTTCCTCACCGACGACAGCCTTCATGGCGGCGGCATCACGACCAATAGCGTACTTGGCGTACAGCTGGTTTGAGACATCACCGTGGTCCCTTCGGGTCATGCCCTCACCGATAGCAGACTTCATGAGTCGGGAGAGCGATGGCAGGACGTTGATAGGGGGGTAGATACCACGGTTAGCCAGGGCTCGATCAACGAAAATCTGGCCCTCGGTAATGTAGCCAGTCAGATCGGGAATGGGGTGGGTAATATCGTCGTTGGGCATGGTCAGAATGGGGATCTGAGTGATGGAACCATTTCGGCCTGCGACACGACCAGCTCGTTCGTAGATGGTGGACAAATCGGTATACATGTAACCGGGGAAACCACGTCGACCAGGGACTTCTTCTCGGGCAGCGGAAACTTCTCGGAGGGCATCGCAATAGGCCGAAAGATCGGTAAGAATAACCAGAACGTGCTTCTCGAGCTGATAGGCGTAGTACTCGGCGGTGGTGAGGGCGAGACGGGGAGTAATGATACGCTCAATACTGTACAATATGTTAGCGAATCGTCAAGAAAATTGGCACATCTAGCTCCTGTATACGTACGTAGGATCGTTGGCAAGGTTGAGGAAAAGAGTGACACGCTCCAGACTGCCATTCTCCTCGAAATCGCGAGTGAAGAAACGAGCGGTTTCCAAGTTCACACCCATCGCACCGAAGACAATGGAGAAGTTCTCTTGGTGACCATCGTGTACACCCTTGTTTGTGATGCCCTGCTTCTGGACAAGACCGGCCTGTCGGCAAATCTGGGCGGCGATTTCGTTGTGGGGAAGACCAGACGCAGAGAAGATGGGGATCTTCTGTCCTCGGGCAATGGAGTTCATGGTGTCGATAGCGGAGATACCAGTTGAGATCATCTCCTCTGGGTATTCCTATGATTGATCGCTCGTCAGACATGGATAAAAGGGTGGGCGTGTGCTGAAGAACTTACACGAGAGAAAGGATTGATGGGACTACCGTTGATGTCAAGGTACTCCTCAGCCAGTACCTTGGGGCCTTTGTCGATGGCGCGGCCGGAGCCATCAAAGATACGGCCAAGCATGTCCTCGGAAACACCAAGCTTTAAGCTCTGGCCGGTAAATTCGACTTTGGTCTGTCACTGTCTCAGCCAGATATCCTCCCAATCGAAGCTTATAATTCGAGCATACCTTCTTTACATCGATACCGGAGGTGCCCTCGAAAACCTATCGCAAAATCGTCAATCGCCGTCGAGAATAAAGATGCAGTGTGTTAAAGGTACCTGAACAACGGCTCGGTCGCCTATGCATGTTGGTTAACTTTTTGCCGTCATCGAAAGCAAGGGGGGGCTATGCAAGCAGCGGGACCTACCTCGAGCTTCAAGGACCTGACCAGATCGGGTCGTGCCATCCGGAAGAGTGAGGGAAACGATTTCGTTATATCGAGGGTATTTGACCTAGAGCTGTCAGATTAGATGGAAAGATGATTGTGGATGAATTACTGCCAGGGAATGTCCTCACATTCTCGAGAATGACCAACGGACCGTTGACGCCGCCAACGGTGTTGTATCGAATTCTCGGGATAACCGAGTACGACGAAGACTCGCGCGGGTCGGCCATGGCTGCGGCGGACAACGGAGAGGGAAGACGGGACGGCAGATGGGCAGGCGTAGAAAGGGGCCGTTTTTTTAGAGAGGGAGCCGGTGGTGATGCCTCAAGAGCTAGGATGAGGTTGGAGGACTGGTGGAGGATGGTGAGCTTGCCTCACCAAGGTGGAGCTCGGCGCCAACCCAAGAACGCACGGCCGATAAACTGCCTACGTACTGTACCAAACCTTACGCTTACCTACCTACCGGCCAGCGGCATACGCACATACGACATGGCTAAAGTCAAGCAGGGTACCTATCTTACTTGCTGTAATTATCCATCTGCCTGCAGTGACATCACATGACTGGTATATATCAAAATGTAACCCTGCTGGAACAGCTGGACAATGTAAAGCTCAAGGGGATTGTAGTTTGAATACTCGAGCTATAGAATTTTAAATAAGTTATTTTGTCTTGTTTTTTTTTATGGTGTGTTTTTTCTGATTTACAAGAAATCATCCTAGTACAAGTGCATTATTTCAGAGCATATTGGCATGGAGCCTCACTCGGATCTAAGCTTTCGCTGCCTCTGCTGCAACTCGAGCTCGAGCCCCCAAGACCGCCTTGCCTACCGTGCTCTCGTTGGCTTTGCCGAGCTCCGCCGTGATCCACGCTCCAATATCCGAGATGCCATCAAGATTTACACCCGTGTTCATGCCCAATGTCTCCAAGAAGTAAACCATGTTCTCTGTCGCAACGTTGCCCGTAGCTCCAGGACTGTAAGGGCAGCCGCCCAGACCGCCCACACTGCTATCAAATGTCCGGATACCATGCTCTAGTGACACAGCTGTATTCACAAGAGCTTGGCCGTACGTGTCGTGAAAGTGCATTGCAATGTCCTCGGTACGGATGCCTGCCGCAGACATGCACCGGAGTAGAGCACTGGTTCGGGGAGCCGTTCCCATACCCGTTGTATCGCCCAGGGAGATCTCGTCTGCGCCTGACTCAAGCAGGTCTGTCGCAATCTCAGCAACCTTGTGCGGATCGACATCGAAACCCTCAAAGGGGCAGCCAAGCACGACGGAGATGTAGGCGCGAACACGAAGCCCTAAGGCCTTGGAGTCCTGGATTACTTCCTTGAACTGCTCCAATGACGTCTTGATATCGCAGTTGAGATTCTTTTGGGAGAACGACTCTGTAGCGGCCGCAAATACTGCAACTTCAATGCTTGGCTTAGATGTTGTGTCGGTTTCGCTGGCGGGTTCGAGCTGTGTCGCGAAGGCCTTGGGGTTCTCAGACAAGACCTTTGTTGCGTTCTGTAGACCCCTAGCATTGGGCGTGAGGAATGAGTATGTAATCGGAGCGGGAGATGAGATCTTATTCTGCAGGATGTGGTCGAGAATCTCGCTCGAGTTGGCCATCTACATGAGCAACGACGTAAGCTAACAAGAACATGACAAGGCAGAAACACAGGTCCAGACATACCTGGGGAACCCATTTTGGAGATACAAAAGATCCAGCTTCAATTGTCGATAATCCAGTTCGTGCCAATCTCTCAATCAATTCAATCTTCGTCGCAAGTGGGATAGCCTTCTTTTCGTTCTGGAGGCCGTCTCGTGGCCCGACCTCGACAATCCTGACGTGAGTGTCAGACGAGGTGCCACTCGCAGTCGCAAAGCCTCTCTGCCAGCGGAACTGTGAGCGCCGACAGGCTCTGCAGACATTTGATCGAAGAACGTTCATGATGGATGCAGATTTCCGGTTTTGTCTTTGGTTAACCAAGTTAATGGAAAGAGATTCGGAGGAGGGGACCGGATGAGTACGAGGCAGACCGACGTCAACCGCCTACCGTCGGCCTGAGGAGTTGAGCCGAGCTCTTAGCAGCTACGTAGCCAAGCTTATCAAAAAGCCCCCCTCCAGCCAGCTCTCGGTAACGCTTGTCTTGACGTCCGTTCTACAAGTCAAAACTCCTTCAAATTGAGATGAAATGAATTTAAAAATATGCAAGATTCTCGCACAAGATTATTACTTTAAGTATTGATAAAATTTATACATGCAGAAGCGGTGTTACCATCTACAAATTTGGGCTTTTTTAACATTAAAAACTCGTCTTGGCTTAGCACCTTTAAAAAAAGAAAATACACCTTCTCTACGACAGAGCAGGTTTAAGCCTGGTAGCAGAACGGTAATCCAGACATCTCCATGCTCAACCCGTCTAGTACTCAATCTCGCCCTCATCTTCGCCCATAGAGTCGGCAGCAACCTCCTCGTAATCACGCTCAAGAGCAGCGAGATCTTCACGAGCCTCAGAGAACTCACCCTCCTCCATACCCTCACCAACATACCAGTGGACGAAGGCACGCTTGGAGTGCATGAGATCGAACTTGTAGGAGAGGGAAGACCAGGCCTCGGCGATGGCAGTGGTGTTGGACAACATGCAGCTGAAGAACTTATTAGATATAACCACTCACAACAGGGGAATATTTCAACTTACACAGCACGGTTGACCTTGGCGAGATCGCCGTTGGGAACGTTCTCGGGAGCCTGGTAGCAGATACCAAGCTTGAAGCCAGTAGGGCACCAGTCGACGAACTGGATGGTGCGCTTGGTCTTGAGGGTGGCGACAGCAGCGTGAGCGTCGTTGGGGACAACATCACCACGGTACAACAGGCAGGTGGCCATGTACTTGCCGTTGCGAGGATCACACTTGACCATCTGGTTGTTGGGCTCGAAGCAAGACATGGTCATCTCCTGGACGGAGTTGGCCTCGTGGGCGGCCTTGGCGGCAGAGATGACAGGGGCATAAGCGACCAGGGGGAAGTGAATTCGGGGGTAGGGCACGAGGTTGGTCTGGAACTCGTTAAGGTCGACGTTGAGGGAGCCATCGAAGCGGAGAGAGGCGGTGATGGAGGAAACAACTAATTTTTTTTGTCAGCTGGACCAATTTCTCAATCTAAGGGGAAATATTTTCCATATAAGTTTTCTTACCCTGGGCGATCAGGCGGTTGAGGTTCTCGTAGTTGGGACGCTCAAGACCGAGGTTTCGGCGGCAGATATCGTAGATAGCCTCGTTATCGACCATGAAAGAGCAGTCAGAGTGCTCGAGAGTGGTGTGGGTGGTAAGGATGGAGTTGTAGGGCTCGACAACGGAGGTAGCAGTCTGGGGAGCGGGATAGACACAGAACTCGAGCTTGCTCTTCTTGCCGTAGTCGACGGAAAGGCGCTCCATAAGGAGAGCACCGAAACCAGAGCCGGTACCACCACCGAAAGAGTGGAAGACGAGGAAGCCCTGGAGACCAACACAGTTGTCGGCAACTCGGCGGATCTTGTCAAGGACACCATCGATGAGCTCCTTGCCGACAGTGTAGTGACCACGAGCGTAGTTGTTGGAAGCATCCTCCTTGCCGGTGATCATCATCTCGGGGTGGAAGAGGTTTCGGTAGGCGCCAGTTCGGACCTCATCGACAACGTTGGGCTCAAGATCGCAGTAAATGGCACGGGGAACATACTTGCCCTGGCCTGAAGAGAGAGAAAAGGTTAGATGAGATGTCAGAGCTGAAAAGGGGTCGAGAGGAACGAATGGAATCCCATACCAGTTTCAGAGAAGAAAGTGCTGAAGCCCTGATCGGGGTCCTGAGCCTTACGCTCCTCAGTGAGGTAGCCATCGGGCTGGAGAGTGGGAAATCCATTTGTCAGTATGGTACGCGGTGGCGATGTCAACAAAGGAGGTGTTGTTTATGTACCTGGATACCGTGCTCGAGGCAGTAAAGCTGGAGAGAAAGGTGTTAGCGACGGTGTCTTGGTGGAGGAAAACATTTCAGGGGAATCATAACATACCTCCCAGCAGGAGTTGGCGATTTGGCAACCAGCCTGGCCGACTGTGGTCAAGTTAGTACACTGTGGTATGGCTCATGGTGAAGGTTGCGGTGAAGACGCGTGTGGGGTAGAAAGGAGAGAGAGCTCACCGTTGATGCTAATGACCTCACGCATGGTTGTAGATGGTCGATGGGAAGATGAGGATTAGAGAGATGTAAAGGAGGATAAGTTCAGCAAAAAGAGCAGGCGACAAGACAGGCCAGACAAGGCTTTTACGAACGGAGACTCAAGAACGGGAGGATGAGAGCGAGGACAAGGACGTGCAGTTTGGTTTGGTGATGGGGGGGGAGAAAATAGGTGGGGGAAATTTGGCAGACAGGGGAGGCTTGCCCAACCTGTGGATTTGTTGATTTCCAGGCGTGTCTTGGTTGGCCCTGAAGGGGGGGTAGGCGCGTTTCCTGCGGGTCTGTGCAGGTACCTTTTTGCTGGACGCAGGGCAGTCGAGTACCTCCTAGCTATGGCCCGTACCCGCAGATAGGTACCAACTAGGGGAAGGTAGGTAAGGTAGAAGTTAGGCTATTATTGCTCAGATGGAGCTGTTCGCTGGCCACCTCACGTCCAAGGCACTGAGGTGTTGTCCACCAACGCACCTCTGCTTCAAAGGGCCACCCGCTCTGGTTGCAAGACGGAAACTCCCTGTCGGCTCTAGTGGCGTTCCTACTGGCTTCCAATGGTTCTCGCTTGCTACCTCTTGACTCTCCTGTGGCTCCCAAGCCGTCTAAAAGTGGCTCCCCGTCCTGCCCGACTGCTCGCTTCACCGCTCCGGCCAACAAGCAGCGTCTCTGTCCGCAAATTATGGTCGGGGCCACGCCATGGAGCCACGGTCCAAGCGTGCCTACTTCGTAACTACAATACAAGACCACTACGGGCGAATAATTAAATACGCTGCCTGCCTTAACTTACCTTGCTATGTACCTACCGTACTGTACATACGTATGGAGCACAAGGGGGCCAAAGTCACACAAGTAATAAATGGTGTTTGGTGACGATCCATGGATGCATGTTTATCAGACGACCCTCTTTCTCAGCAGACGATCAGCAGTAAGGTAAGGTATGGTAGGGTAGCCACAGAAGCAGTCGAAGCGTCCTCTCTAAGATACGGATAAGTAGCCTCTCACCTTGCGCTGGGCTTTATTAAGCAATAAAAGACCATCATGGTTTATCATTCGTCATGGTCACCTCTCAATAAGCTACCTTTGGCTCTCTCAGGTTGCCTGGGAGTTGTAGAGATGCACAAGGTATGAAGTACGTACTTCTTGCAGGTTACATTTGGAGGAACTAATTTCTCCTTTTTCCCAATACCAGGGAAACCAACGAAAAAGAAAAGAAAGTCGATAATTATGTACCGGTAGTTAGGCCCTCGTCTGATATGGCTATCATTATCAAAATTATCAGACCCTGGCTTCCCACCCACCTACACGGCCGACCATTGGCCATTACTAAACAAAGACCAGACCCCTGGCCCAACCCGTCGACCTTCACGTCCACATTTCACCGTCCGCCCCCCTGTCGGTTCCTCGGTGCAATGTAGCTAACCGTCTCCCGACGGTCTTTGCCCCAAATGAATTCGGGAATGTTGCAACCAAGCTGTACATAGTATGAGATACGGGGTTATTTCATCACGCCATGATGATTAGCTACATCATACACAGTGTGTACGAAGGAGCTACGAGAGATCTTGCATATTGACGAAAGCAGTCATTCCTTCATGGTTTCTTTCGTGTTTGAAAACGATCTCAGAATCCCCAGGTTAGATTTCCAACTGCTCAAAGCTTTTTGCCAATCCCTGTCGTCCCCGACTTGGAAGGGTGATCCTGAGCCTCATGGCCCGAACATCAGCCGTTCCCGCGAGCACAACGGCGGACGGAGTACCTACCTCGCCGTCTTACCTCCCTTATTATGTAGGTACCTTTGAGTGGCTAGTTGCCTACCTACCCTTCTTGCTCCATCCAGCCTTGTGCTTGTAATAAGTAAGGTATCTGGCCTCAACAACCTCCATTATCAGAGGAGAAAAATCCATCTGGCCAACAGGGAACATCATCAATCATGGGTTTCCCCTTCTCCACAGCCTTGCCCATTGCAGCATTGCTCCTGAGCTTTATCCTCCCTGCGGCAGCCAACACAGAGAAGGTAATCTTCACAGCTCCTGAGCCAGTCAATATTCCCCCCGAAAAGCCTACCCTACGCGAACTCAACCTCCGTGTTCTAAATCATGATGACAACAACATCCGGACCAACCTGAGCCGTGTGTTTCCTACAGAGCCCGGCAATGCCGCGACAGGGGTGGCAACCTGGCTTCTCTTAGACAGTCTCACACCTGGCCAGAGGTATGAGCTCCGTGTTTGCTGGGCAGCGGTTGTAAGTTTGCTGACGTCCATTTGACCCTTTGCAACCCATCCTCGCAAGTAACTAATTCCACTGGAACTCAAAGCAACCTACAGCTTTCGAATTAGATGTCTATGAGCTGGACACTGTCTGGAGCACTCCAGAACTCCTCCAGTCTTTAGCAGCGTACAGCGACTCGGTTCAGTCTACTGCTGGAATTGAGGCAGATGAAGCCACCACGATGAACCTGGCGGAGCAGAAATCATCGGTTCTCTTACTTCAAGTGCGGGCTGCCGCCGATTACTTTACGGATCATGGTGCGCTCATGACTGATCCACCGCCAGTCCTCGGAGACCTCATCCTAGACCCTTACTTATACAACGTCCTCCCGCAATCGCTCATACCAACTATTGGATACATTATAGTGGTCAGTTTAGTTGCTTATTTTGGGGCTCGAACCATAGCTTCCAAATTGCAATCCATTGCCATCACCACCGAGAGCACAACAAAAAAAGAAAGCTAAGAAATGAAATATTCGTGTTCTCAAACCATCATGATTCGGCTCCCAACATCCAGAAAGAAAAGGTTGGTAGATGCATTCTACTATCTACGTCAAATTCATAATTGTCGTCAATGTCATCCATCTCGAAAATCCGACTGGTTCTCAATATCAGCCGTTGCCACCCTTGAATCTTCACAGTTGAATGCCCTTGGTCAGAAACCCACCGCTGGTTCAGCCCTATCACAGCGTTCTCTCCAGCATACATGCTCGTCGACACAATCTGAGCGGGCCTTAAACTATTCAGCATTGAAATGTAATATCAGCTTCCCTCTAACCAGCAAGCAACGGGCACAACAAGAAGACGACTGATGGTGCAATCTTTGATTAATTATCGCTCATTCACAGACATTTCAGTAAGGTGCACCATAGTGCTGCTGGCCTTGTTGAGGATAGGTGCCTTGCGGGATCGGAGGAGCATTTTCGTGATGTTGCTGGCTATTGTATTGATGTTGGCCATTTGGAGGTGCATTGTATGAAGGGTTGTACCCGCCATTGGGAGGAGGAGGAGGGGGGTATTGTTGGCCCCCGGTGGGCGGAGCACCATAGGATGGTTGATGTTGACCATATTGGTCAGGTCCTCCATGGCCCCCAGTCGGGGGCGTGCTATGAGTATAGGACTGGCCGTATGACTGCTGAGGTGGTTGACCTGGAGGAGGGGGGGGATAGTTTCCATGCTGAGGCTGACCATGCTGAGGCTGACCATGCTGAGGCTGACCATGCTGAGGTTGACCATGCTGAGGTTGACCATGTTGAGGTTGACCATGTTGGGGTTGACCATGCTGAGGTTGGCCATGCTGGGGCTGACCGTAAGGTGGTTGCCCATGCGGCGACTGCTGCTGTTGAGGGGGTCCTCCTGGTGGAGGAGGAGGGAACGAATTGTGCTGGGCCAAGTATGGTGGGTTGGAACCGTAAGGGGGATTCGATCCGTGGGCCTGGTGTGAGTTTGGTGGGGGTTGAGAACCATGTTGCTGTTGCTGATGCTGCTGCTGCTGCTGCTGCTGCTGCTGCTGGTATTGATTCGGAGGAGGGGAAGTATACGAGTGCGATCCGCTCGCAGGAGGCGAGGTGGTATGTTGGCTCGAGGAGCCCGGAGGATTGTAAGTTGGAGCTTGACCCGAGTAACTTCCAGTTTGGTTCTGGTTGTGGCCCGAGTTGGAGTAGCCAAAATTTTGGTTCTAGAATTACACAATCATCAGTTCGTCTGTTTCACCCTCCCTCGGCAGACAAAATGTCTTGTCAAGATCTGGTTATACATACTCCGCTGCTTGGCTTGCCGCCAAACAGATGGGTAACGCCACCCATCACAGCGCCAGCGATGCCATGCTGCTGCTGGTGATTTGTGGATCCCGAGTTCTGGTTGCCGTGGTAGTTCGAAGGCTTCTCTGAGCCGTGGGAGGATGAGGCCGAAGACATGAAACTCGAAGCCAACTGTCCCACCAGCTTGCCAGCGGCCGAGTTGTTACCACCGCTTCCACTGCTGTGGTTAGAACCGCCGAGAAATTGGCTAGCCAGACCACCGAGGTTGCCCAGAGGGTTGGAATTATTGCTGCCTCCGCTTTGGCCCGGTTTCTTACCACCACCAAGAAGTGCGTTCATGGCCATACTCTGTATGCACACCCAGACAATGCATTGATTAGCCAAAGAGTATATTCCCAAACACGGAAGGGCTGGGGGCCAAAGTTGTAACTTACACCGAGGCCACGTTCGCCGGCAGGTCCGTCGACGCCTCTGGAGCCATCGGGCATGATGGGTTCCATAGTACCATCGGCATGGCGGTAGGTTTGGGTACCATCTGGATGGGTAATGAGTTCGGGGCGTGGGCCAGGGGCGCCGTATGGATGTTCAATATTCGGACCTGGGGTGTTGCCAGTCTTTGCAGGCTCGGTAGGCACTTCCCACTGGGAAACGCCGGTCGACAGTTGGACATAGTAATACTTCTTGCTCGAGCCATCCCACTGCGCAATCCAACCAGCAGGAAGGGGAGGCGGGGCAAACGTGGGACCCTCGGCCGCGGGGGAATCAGACCCTGCCATGCTGTCTAAATGTTCGTACGGACCGTGTGATCGATCGTAGACTGGACAGCGAGGAACTATCGAGGGGATTCTGTGTTGGGGTCGGTTTGTTGAAGCTGGTTGGAGGAAAAGAGGTAGAGGGTAGAAAAGAGAGGAGCTGGAAAGAGAGAGAGAGGGAGGGGACGGCGGGAGAAGGTGGGGAAGCGAGTATCGATGCGATGCGACGCGATAGGTAGTGAAGAGTCGCAAGACAAAGATGGCAGGAGGCAATCCCGTTCAGAATGTGGCGGGATAAAGTAAGGAGAAAAAGATGAAAAGGAAGAGATGGATGGGCCGACGGAGGAGTTCCGTTTTCCGTTACTGGGCGAAAGCGAGAGCGAAAGTCGCTGCAGTCATGAGGTGAGATGGTTCGCGTCGCTGTACTTGGTGGTGGTTGTAAGGCTGGATAAAAGTAGACCAGACTACCTATACCTTAGCCAGTGGGCGGGAACAAGCTGGGTGGGTTGGTTTGGTTTGGTTTGGTTTGGTTGCTTGCTTTGGGCTCGCTGAATTTGGGGGAGCAACGCGGAACCCCCTCCACTCTTTGCCCTCTTCCTTTTATGTATTCGTATTACGATGGGGATGGACAAGCGATGATTACAGGAAGCACTCCCGTCCTGCTTGCGTCCTTTCTTCTGTCCCGCCCGCTCTCGCCGCCATTGTTGGGTTGGGCAAGAAGAAGCGGGCTGTTAAACTAGCGGGCAAGCAGGCGGTCAATGGATGGAGAGATTGCTCCAGCCGCTCTCTGCTTCTGGCCAACTACCTCAGCTCCTACTCTTCCAGCCCAGCCTGCTCTGGCTTTGCCGTTGCAATTCCGCGACCCTTTTCTCCAACGCATACCTACATGCAAGCCGCCGCCGCCACCACCACCCATCACCAACCACCAATAGGGTAGTCGTCGCAATGATAAGACATATGGCACTAGGCTCGTCTACTTGCAGGCGCTCTCCAGGGCACAGCCCCGCAGTGTATGCTGAAGAGTTACACAACAAATTACTGTACCTTAAGCTAGGGAAAATTGATCGAAACTACCTATACGTACGTAGTAGCCTGGTTTGCAAGCAAGGTACAATACTTGGGTATGTCGGCAAGCTAGGTATGTTTTATTCCTACGGTATTGTGACTTGACAGGTTCCATCTCTCTCGTGGAGACTGGCCAAAATCGGAGGGACTGTCTCTGTTGTCTCTGTATTTGTCCCACCACCCTCGTACGGACTCCAATGGTGCCCAACTCGCTCCACAGATGGAACAAGTTTTGGTCATCCGCACTGTTGAGCAAGCTAGTGAGAATAAGCCACAGTTGCAGTGCCACCCACAGCGGTGAACTTGGGCTTTGATTGTCAGAGCATTTCGTTCTGGCACAGGCGACTTCATCTATCAACTAGACCAGATACATAAGTTATGTACCTCCCATGCACAAATGTTCCCATCCGCCACCTCGGCCGCGTGTGCTCCAAGCTCCAATTCGGAATACCCACTGGGTGATGGTTGCTACATAGTAAGAATGACGAAGCTTGCCAGGGAGTTCCGGCGGCCTCTTTCTGACAACCCTGAACCTCATACGTCTTCGCTTTTCCCAAGTTTGTCCCTCACCATCCGTCTCTCACGATATACTTGAGCTTCCCTTGATTCATCTTTATTGTCAAGTACCTTATGCACCAACCCTTGGCGAGTCAAAGAAGTCGGAGTGGGAGTCTGCTTTTTCTTCTTTTCTGTCTCCCGTCTCCGCCCTTTGTAGGTATACAATGTCCGAGCTTACTAGGTTTCTTTCACATTCACAACGATAAAATTCACTCACAGTTTCACACAGAGACAAATGGGCCCGTGATATGAACATTTTATTTCCATTTTTCGTCTGCTAAAAGCCTGTGCGCACGTCCAAGCTAAAACCATTGATTTACAATGCTGGTTTGAAGGAGAATGTAAAAACAAAAAAACTCCAGATATGCTGCCTCCTGCGATCCATGCCCGAGATCGTGGCTATCATCAAAAATACACTATGTACTCTTGGGATAAAGGTCGTCGACCTCTCTAGTGGCCAGTGCCTCCATGCCAAGTTAACTAATTTCTTTGTTCAGAATCCTGGATTCCTCTCCAGGGCATTTGTCACTGCCTCAAAGTCGAGGAAGACCTTAGGCACGACGGAAGAAGCGTCGCCTCTGGTTGATGGAACTGATGGAGAAAGTCGAAGCCTTGCCGAGGTTGCACTTGGTGCCCGGAGCTACGTCCATGAGAACAGACCACTGCCCAGAGGCGCAGCGCTGGAACTTGGAAGAGCCGACGCAGTTCCACTCTCCTTCATTGCTGCAAGCAGTACCAGCGGCGAAAGAATCGCCAGATCCGTTGCTGCCGTCGTTACCACTTCCCGATGTGGGAGTTGGCTGAGCCGCAACTGTGGTAGGGGGATCAGCAGGGGCAGTTGTGTCGGGAGTAGAGCTCTTGATGACGGTGATGAGAGTGCTGAAGGTCGCGGGAGGGGCGGTCGCAACAGGGGCATTGGCTGTAGACGAGCCGCCAGCAGGATCAGAAGCCGTGATGAAGACACCGCCAGGACTAGAAACAGGTGGGTTAGCTACAACGTTGCAGAGAAGAAGAGAAAGGTGAGGGTGAGACATACGCGCTGGTTGGTACTGCAGAGGCGGCGGGTTGAGTAGTAGCCGGGGCAGCGGTAGAGGCGATGACGTTCGAGGCAACGGCGGTAGAGCTTCCGGAACCCTTGTTGGGATCGTTAGAACCACCACCGGGGCTACCACCGCCACAGTTGGGGACATAGGTGTCGGTAGAGTCGGTGGTGACATCCTTGCCTGGGTTAGGGAACTGAACGTCCTTGCCCTCTAGGGTCGTGCAGGAGTTTCCTACGTTGGCGACATAGATGGTAGGGTGATCACTGAGAGCATCATCTCGCTTCTTAGAACCACCAGTGATGGTGACGGCAGCGCAGTTCATGTACATCTCGCGGTTTCCGACCTTGTTGAACCAAGTCCAGGCGAAGATGGCCTCACCACTGGGAGTGTCGGCGGGGACGGTGAAAGGAAGCTTCGAAGTGCCGGCGACAGGGCAGTTACCGATGTACGAATGGATGACCCTCCATGTGGTGCCCTTGTCGAAAGAAAGCGAGGCCTGGCAGCTGCCACCTTCGTGGTTGGCACCACCGGAGATGGTCATCTCGTACTGACTACCAGCGGCGAACTCGGCGGTTGGCTTGCCCTCAGGTGTACCGAAGAGGGTGTGGTATCCCTTGCAGGGGAAGTTGGAGCCATCTGCCGAAAGAGGGCTTGTCATGCTGTAATCGATATCGCTACCACTGTTGGGATTCTTGGAAGACTTGAAGGGTGGAGGGAAGTCCATCTCCATGTGTGCGTGGGCAAGACCTGCGAAGCCCAGGGCGAAAGCGATGGGTTGAAAGAACTTCATGATTGCTGGATGAAGGGGAAAATGTGAAATAAAAGAACACGAAGAAGGGATAAAAAGAGGGGGATTGAAATAAAACAGAGAGAAAAGAACCGGTCAAATCTATTCTGCGAAAGAGTGCCCGGGAGGGTATATCAAAACAAGAGAAAACAAGATCCTGCTTGAGCAGTTGTGATGTTGTTTCTAGGATGCGTTGCCGCTGATTTGTTGATTGGTCGTTTGGAGTGAGCAAATGCTTGTCTATGGGTAAAGCAATATGAGAAATCAAACCGGTTGGACAGTGGCAGGAATTCCTCTATAAAAACGAGCCCGGCTCTGAAGAGGAGATGGTCGTTGTTCAAGTGAACTGAAACAATGATGCGTGTTCAGCGGGTTGTGAACAAGTCGTTGTGAGGTGGGGGCGAGTTGCAGTTGGCTACTCGAGGTTCTATTGTTTTTCGAAAACAACCAGGAAAGAAAGGACCGTTTGGGTAGATGCTGTTTTAGCTGATCTTAAGGAATGTGACGCAAGTTGAGACCTGTCAGTGCACACACGCAAGAGAGAGAGAGAGACTGTGTGTGTAATGTGTGTGTATTTGTGTTGCGTTGTGTCGAGGACCGTAGAGGTTTGTCGTCCAAGCTTGTGGATGGGATGTCAAGAGTTCTCGGTGTAGGCGGAACAACCGTGGGACTGCAGAGTATGCACGAAATGTAACACAACAGCTGATCAAGG
This sequence comes from Mariannaea sp. PMI_226, assembly GCA_024336345.1. NCBI lineage: Eukaryota > Fungi > Ascomycota > Sordariomycetes > Hypocreales > Nectriaceae > Mariannaea > Mariannaea sp. PMI_226. The sequence continues at coordinate 1,023,180 of JANFOG010000005.1, forward strand.
ATAATGAAGAGGGAAAAAAAATCCAGATGATGGCTGGGAAAAAAAATCTTGGTTGTCGAGAAATGTATGGAAACCAAAGCTCAAAGGAGTTCACAAGTTGAGATCAAGGATCAATAAGGTCACGTAACAAAGTGTAATGTTAGTGAGCGTGACCTGGCCACCTGGGCAAGAAATGAAGTGAATAAGGGAAGAAAGAGAAAAAAAAAACCCGTGAAAGGAAAAAAAGAAGAAGCTGGAGAATTCCTGAGAAGTGCTGGAAAGTGAGAACATGGTTGAAGCAGAGCGAGGCCCCGACCTCTTTTGTACCCGGCCGTTGTACTACTCGGGACCTGGTATAGATGCAGTGGTAGGTATGCAACGGCTGGGAGAAGAGGGGAGGGGGGGGGGCAATGGGGGAGGGGAAGGGTGTGAGTATGCGGCGGCCCGAGCAAAGAGACAGAAGGGGGGCGTGTATATGCAGGGTGGACTATGTGTGCATTGACGAAACAATGCCTACGGAAAGACGGCAACCATCTTTTTTCAAGCGATTCGACTGCAGTGGCTATTAACGTTGACTATTTCTATTTAGGATTGGAGCACTTTGTTTGATCACCGGGAGGGAGAATGCAAGATCGGCACTCGTCGTCCTTTGACTTCGTTGGAGCTTGACAGACGGCAACTGAGAGTAGGTGTGTAGGTGAGGGCCCGAAGCGAAAGTCTTTGATGACGAACGTATTTTCACAGCTTGGGGGGTAACAAAGGACCCAAGTGATGGAGGGTGCATAATTCCATTGATATTATCAAGTATAGCAAGTGGGGAGAACTGGATATTCGTCAACAATAAAGTGCCCATCGAGAACGGGTGTGAGTTCTTTGAGAAAAGGCCCTACCACGCCCCCCCTTCTCTCCCTCTTCAACCATGTTCCCTACTCTCTCCCTTTTTTCCTCTTCTTCTTCTTCTTCGGAGGTACAGATTACTATACAATTAAATTAATTTCTTTGTAACTTCTATATTAATTCTGGAGATTCGGGTTCTTTTGCTTCCGTGGATCTGTCTCTCCGGCGCATCTTCCTCTTCCAGGTCAAAGAGTAAAAAAAAAAAAATTGGTCTTGTCACACAAGCCTTGTTTGGGGGTTTCAAACGTCAGCCAGTCAGTTCCCGACGAAACCTGTCAGCATCAACACCTCAAACCCAACTCAAAAACCCAAGGGAAACATTGTTTGGATAAACAAAACAGAGTTCATCTTGTCAGTAGGTATGCTGCCTACCCAGATTCATGTGGCGGTTTTACCAACGTTCCGTGTCGTGTCATCTGGAGTGTTGTCTCAATCTTCAAGGTCTCTCCTACTGCATATCATAGCCCATGATGCGATGCGCATTCGGTCTGTGTGTTCGGCGGGTGGCCGTCACAGTTGCAAACCGCCAAGCCATGGCGCTAAATTAAAGGCAAGGCGGAAATAAAGAAAAGAAAGCAAAGATAGACAACCGCTAGCATACACCTAGATAATTATTCCGTGGGAGCCCCCTCCCCCTCGCTCGGCCGACCAGCCGACTCCCACCTTCAAAGACCAAGGCATTCGCGCCGGGGCCCAGAAAAGCGGTCTTCTCTGCTTCTTCTTCTTGCGCCAGTGACTCCGTATATTTTCGTTCGTCGCTAGTTACCCCCTGTTACCCGCCGCGGCTTGCCGCTGATAGGCTGTCAGGCCTGTAGACGGGATACGCGCTTGCACCTACATAGTTTCGGCGCCGAAACTCGAAACCAAGATCTTTTAGAGAGCCGCAAGGGTTTTCCCTCCCCCTCCCTTCCCCCTTCTCCACCATCCAACCCTGTGCGGTTCATGTTACTTGATGCAACCCTAAGTTAGTTGGTCAACTACGAGTGAAAAAGAACCCATCCAGTGCCTTGTTACACTTTAACTATTCCCGTTCACAATCGATACTACCTGTGTCCGGACACGCCACCCCTAACGTCTATCAGTTTCTACGGGCTACGGATTACGGGCTGAAGAACAAGGTAAATCGCTGTTTGTCCTTCATTCTTTTACTCTCCTCTCTCTCTTCTCGTTGCCACCTCGGCAGGGGCTGGTCTGTAGTGCATCGGCGGTTATTCCAATGAACTTTTTTTTTCTTCTTTTCGTCCTAGTTGATTGATACGGGTGCTACAATGGAGAACCACCTTATGTGTGACAAACTACAAAAAACCTTACTCGTCGAATGTCCCATGTTGGTCCTCGCACGACGTATAAGCATTTCGCACGTCGCCGTGGTTCGGGAGGGGGACCCTTGTTTTCTTTTTTTTTCCAAGTGGAAATCTTCCCATGATTACCTCATGAGATCCAATGAACCACTAGATCTGGGAATAATTTATTTATTTCATACAAAACGGTGAATGGATTGCTGTTGCGCTAAACCATGGGGGGCATCTCTTTGCTCAGAGTCATTGTTCGTCACCACACACACCCAGTTTACGATTGTACTAATGGGGTATGCAACGTATCGCGAGTCGTGGCGTCTAATCTAAAGGACTGGCTCGTTGGCACCCTCCGCTGCGACAAGCGTACCTGAATTGCTTTTACACCTAAAAGAAGCGCTATGTCCGGGAACAGTGGAGTTGGGAGGTAACGGCTTCGAGGATGCGGGAGCCAGTGAGAGGCCTCTGACGCGATGGCGGCTGAAACGCCACCCGCAACTGGAAGCCATCTGATTGGCCCTGTTTGTCGCTGTTCCTGTGTGAAACACAGACAAGTTGAGGATGCCCTGAGTCTCTGGCACGAGCTGCTGCAGGGGGTGCAGCCAAAAGAAGAGAATACAAGGACGGGCTACAATGAGTTTGTGTGGTGGGGATCAAGGGGGGGAGAAGGGGGGCTCTGGATTGGACAGTTTACCTCAGATCCATCTATGCCAGATCCCGCCAACATCGTCATTCTCGTTCCTGACAGAGGAAAAGGAAGAGACAGGCCTAGCGATGCAAGGCTGTCCTGGACGCGAATACATCACGGGATACTCATCAGGCAACATTTTCGGCACAATAGCCAAGGTAGCCGCCCACTCCTCAGGGGGGCGAACAGATTTGCTCAACAGAACATCGGCGAAAAACCCCCCCCTGAAAGTTTGCCAAGCGACGAGGAAAGCGGTGGCAGTGTCCGAAGTTTATGTAATGGATCGTCTTCTAATTATCGTGCCGTACGCAAGAGTTGAGGTCTGTCAAGGGAGAGAAGCACGAGACGTGGGTTCTGCAACCTGCAGCCTGCAAGTTTCCCAGTTTCTGTACAACTAGCTACTTGTGTTCCCCCGCACCCTTCTCTGTGCAACCCCTCCGTTGTCGCCCTCTCTCTTTTTGTGTGGTTTGCCCGTTCTGGGTTAAAGCGGCGTTACCCCTTTGAAGAGGCTGGAAAGTGAAAAAAGACAGAACAGATTGAGTTGGGTCCTAGCCCCTTGGGGGTTGGCCAACGGCAGCGGCACGAAGGATGAGTGGGGATGCTGAGTGGACATATTCCGCAATGGCAGGGCTGTATCGAACATTTTGCTCGCGTGCTCAGCTGTGATGGACATTCCTACAGGAATCCTCAGCCTCTAGCCTTCAGCCTTCTGGCATTTAATGACAACTTGGAGTACGATGCAAGTTCTCAATTGAGATAAATGCTACCTATAGCCATATTTAGAATATGGGCCATTAGGCTGGTGGGATTGATCCATAAAGACAAGGCTCTGAGCAGCAGTTGGTGCGACTTGTCATGCTGGGCTGTATCATATATGCAGCTCGCGAAATCTCTCGCCAACCCACCGATCGAATGGCAGGACTCATCAGGGAAATGACCCCTCCCCCTCATCCATAGATTGCTCATCATTTTCCAGGTCAATTTTGACATAGCTGTGCCAGTATTGGTGACTTGATTCCTTGAATACCCTTTGAAGCAATGCCTACCCTAGAGTCATCTACCATCTCATTCCCATAAACGCATCGAAGTCTTGTTGAGCTGATGAGCAAAGTGTGTAATAATTGACCCATAACTGAGTTTATAGGCGGAGGGCAAGGATAACCATCAACAAAGGGACGTAATGTGGGCAGTGTTGGTTGAAGTTTTGAAATAATTATGGGGTACTGTATGCAACCAGACTGTAGCTTTTAGACGATGAAGTCGGTTCCTGTGCCGAAGGATGGATAGATGAATCAAGAATCAGCCACTAGTCGACCTCGCAGGCATAGTTAGAGTCTTCCATGTTGGAGACTGCATAATCACAAAAGCTTGGTATGGCACATCTAAGTTACCTATTCCAATAGGATGCCGAGCTTGTGATTAGCCTGCATATATCGTACAGTAAGAGGATCTTGTCTTCTGGCGCGCGCCAGTTGTGGACCCCGCACAGATGTCACTTGGTTGAAATACCTTACCAATGGGAAGTGTGCCTTGGATTGAATTGTTTGGAGCACCTAAGTTTACAGTCCAGCCCAGTCCAGTCCCGCACAGACAAAGGTAGGTTGATGAATCTAGCACTCAACCAACTTTGCATTGTCCCAGTTACGTCTCGCAACTCATGGCCCGCCATCAAATAGCTCCATATTCACCCAAAACTCATCCTTCCAATCCCGATAATATAATTAGCTGTAATGTACAGATTACTGAATGAATTCACATGGATGTGGAGAGAGACGTCATTCCCTCAACCCCTCTCTGGCATTCCCACCATTACAATTGTCCAATGACCGGGTCCTTGTCATCATTGGTATGCGTCTACTGAAACTGTTTCGTAGCCTCGCTGAGCCTCGCTGGATGTCACCCCACCCCGCACACCGAGACTCGCCAACCAACAGGAAATATCCAATCGTCTCTCAAGCTTGCCCTGGCCTATTCTCCCCATGCCTCATCCCCGTAGCCTTTCGTCCCTTGTTTGACCTGGCCTACGACACCTACTCCCGATCCTATCATCCTATCATCCTATTATTATGCAATCCATCACGCATCACTAAACACCCGCCTGAAACGAAACATGGCACGTCATCCGTAGTAGGTTTCCATTTGGCTTCTCCACCATGCCCAATAACATGGTAATTGGGCTTTTTTTTTAAGTGCTGTCTAACACATCTATCCCTTGCCACTTCACTCATATAATGCACCTCACTAGCTGGGCACTTGGGTCATGGCGCCCTGCTCAGCCTTCCAACAAAGACCTTTGTCAACAGCACTCCTCCCTTCCCCTTCCCCCCTATTCCCAGTCTCTTGGTGCTGACCCAGAGGACAGAAAAACTACCGCAAGTCCCATCACATGTTCTTGGAAATCCATTGTCCGCTTTCCCTGCAGTAGAGAACGATATTCCTCTCCAAGGTAGGAAGCGTTTTGTTGTCAACAGTCGCACTGCACTGATTGTTTTGGCATGTCTCTAAAACCAGAACAGCGTGCCATTTTTTTCCATGCATGAAATTGTCCAGTCCATTGACTAGAAAAAGCGGTACTCTCCTTCTCTGGCTGCTCTTTCCGCCAGTCAGCAAGTAAGTCCTTGTAGACATCGCTCATGCGGTTGAGAAGCCAACCCACTTCGGCCAGTGGTCGTGGCTTCAGCCAGGTTGCCACTGGTCTTGTGTTGCCTCCTCGCTGACAGCCATGTTGGCTCCTTCAAGCTGATTAACCGCTGATGATAACAACTCATCATTTCTCTGTGACAAACCAGCAAATCCACTCCCTGCCAGTGCGACATATTGAGCAGATGATGCAGGAGAGGACTGCCATCCATCGAAGCGTAACAGTTCTGTAATGCATCCTCTCCCATCGTACCGTGAGCAACCCAATGGCTCACCTACCAACCCAAACATTCCCGCAAACAACCTTGAGCCTAGGGGCTATGCCGCACAGTCGAGGTGTGTGTGTGGCGTTGTAGCGAATGTTTCATACTGCGACAAAATATAACGTTAAGCAATGATTCACATCCAATGCTGTCGCACATGTGGGACATACGGTCATGGTGGGAGTGCAAAATGTAAACTTGGCCCGGGTAGAAGATGCTCCCCTTTCCTCAAAAATAAAGGTAGCCATGTGAGAGATGTTGGGTTAGGTTTATCAATTAAAGATGGAACCGATGCCACGTTGGACTCTGCTTATTTCGATACATCTGAGCCTTCGTTTATTCGGCCTTGATTGACAGCTGGCACGGCATGGTTAGCTTGTGGCGTCTGGTGCTGCACTTGTCCAGTGTAACCCTTATTGTAGTTGCTGTTGCCATTTCGATGTTGGTGAGGGCCATACTGATGACCTTGCTGAGGGCTTGTCCCGAAGTGTTGCGGCCCTGGACTCCCATATCCTCCTCGCACATTCGCTACCAATTATGGTTAGCCGTTCGCCATTTTATCCATTATCTCTTCAAGTCACGTACCAGGTCCATTAGGTTGCCCGGGAGTGAACACCGGTTGATTGTACTGAATGTTGGGGCTCATCCCGTACATTGACTGTCCTTGCTGCGATCCCTGATGGACCATCATAGGGGCGGCCGGGCGGCCGGGGCTAGGATATCCGTTAGCTCCGGGCACCGGTTGAGGTCCAGACGGCGGCATGAACTGCGGGTGACCGCCAGGGTACATCATCTGAGGTCCTGGGACCATTCCCTGTGGTCCCGGCATGAACTGAGGCTGCATCATCATCGGACCACCCATTTGTCCCTGCTGAGGTGACATGTACTGGGGATTGTTTGAAAAGCTGCGATATTGTCCCATCTGTGGTGTCCCAGGGCCCATATAGACAGGCTGGTTGTAAGGCACCTGTGCAGGTGAATTCACGCTAGGGTAGGCTGCAACAGGCACATTACCGAGCCGTGGGGAGGCAAACGACTGAGCCGAATTCGAATGCATCATTCGGTGATCATCATTGCCGTATGGCGGATGGGGGACGGCATTCTGGGGAGTATGCATCTGCATTGGAGGCATATGAGGCGACTGCCTTTGTCCCAGATGCGCACCTTGCTGTAGATGGAATGGTAACTGATGTTGATGGGGCATCTGGGGAACAACGTGTTGAGGATTAGGTGTGGCTAGGGCGGGTCCACCAAACGGCTGGCGATCGAAGTACTCCTTGTAAGTTAGATGCATTGTTGAGTCGGATTTCTCGTTATCTTGAAGTTGTCGCCATGTGGGCAGAGTATCGTAGGCAGGGCGGAGATCAGCATTTTCAGCCCAGTTGCGGCCCTGGGCAGGAACAATGGTCTGAACATGTGCCAAGATATAGCACTTCTTAGCATCGATAGCTTTGGTTTTTCGGCGGATAAGCTGACCGGAAGGTGCAGCAGCAGCAGCAGTAGCGTTCGTAGGTGCATCCGTAACATTGTTCACGGTGGATCGAGGGCTTGAGCCAGCACTGGCGTGACTATTGGGATTGAACGCGGCGGCAAAAGGGCTTGGCCTGAATTCATGGCTGTTGGGATTCAGTTTGGCACCCATATGGCCTGGTACACCACTGAGGCGCCGGTTGTAGCCTTGGTCGACGCTATTGGCAGGGCCTGTTGGAGGAGCACGCATTTCCTGACCGGTTGGATGAGGCTGGTGCGGTTGATGAGGCGGAGGGGGTTGCGAAAACTTCTGTTGCTCAACGTTGCGAAGTCTTAAAGCGAGTGTACCCGTCTGCTGCTGTGGTGGTAGATGCTGAGGTCCTCCTCGGTTATTCCTGTACGGCTGCTGATACTGTTGTTGAGGAAACTGTTGGCGAGGTCCGGGATGTCGGTTCTGGTTTCCAGCAGGGGGAGTTGCCTGAGGGCCCGCAGATGGACGTGCAGGTCGCGAATCCGCGGGAGTGGCAGAGGCGCTGGCACTTGCAGGTGCAGTCTGCCCTGCTGGCTTAGGCTGTACTTCCTTGGAGGGCGTAGTGGTCTTATCCTTCGATGCTTCAGCCTTTGCTTTAGCAACCTCTTCTGCGTTCTTCATAGCTTTGGCCTGAATCTCCTTTTGTTTCGCCGGGTCTTTTGCGATGATGGACACGAGGTCATTAGGCACAGGAGTGGAAAGCTTGAACGAGTTTGCAAACTTCTTCAACTCTGTGAGCTTAACTTCCTTGTCAGCCCTGGCCTTATTGCTGCGAGCTTTCTCGGCAACCTGTCGTTGTTGGCTAGCAAACGTCTTGAACTCCTTCAATACATCATGCTCAACCGTCGAGGTGGCACTAGGGGTGCCCTCGGCGCGAGTGCCAACATGAGGGCGTAGAGGGGTGCTGGTCCTCTCGGCAGGGGTTGCATCAGCGGCCTTGTCACCAGAGACAGCCTGAGCGGGCTTAGGCTTCGGCGTGGCGGATTCAACCGCCTTAGGCTCAGTTGAGGGCTTCTGAGTATTGGGCTTGGGCATCACACCGTTCTTATTGGATTCGGGAACTGGGGTTTTAGGTTGCTCAGTCGTGGGAGCGGGGCTCGGTTGCTTCTTGGGGGGTGCCTTGATCTGAGATGAAATGATGGCTGGATCGACGGGAGCACCCTTAACAGTTGACTGGCCTGTTGGTGCCCGTTTAGCCGGAGGAGTGTACTTATTTTCCCTGCCGCCCAAGGGAGGAAAGTCCTGTCGCCGGACGCCGCTGTACCTATCTAACAGTAAGTCACCTGTTGTAGAGACCGATGGGAGTTATGAATGGCTTACTTGTCCTCCTCATTCTCGCCTTGGTCATCTCCACCGACGAAGTCCATGATACGCTCCTCGGCAACATGGGCGGTGGTAGGGGCGCTGCGCTCGATTTCTCTAGCCTTCTTCTCTGCAGCAGCTATCCGTTCTCGATACCGAGGATGGCTCTTATCGATAGCGGTTGTGTAGATATTCTCGTCGTAATCTGTCTTGAGACCAAAGAGTCTCTCGTTCTCCGCGAACTGATCCCAACCGCCACTGTTGTTGGTCTTTTCTAGCGCTCCGTTGTTGACGGAGGTGTCATTAGAGTCCGGAACCCAGGGCTGAAGAACTCTTTCATTGCCGAACCGGCTATTGGAAATGGCTGCATCGGTTCGGAAAGAGTGGCGGTTACCTATTTTGAAGTATCAGGGCATCGCCATCATTGTATATTCTCAAGGCAAGCAACTCACCATTTTGGCGGGCATCTTTTCCCCCAGCACCCCCACCAGCTATTCCGTCTTTCTTCGGGAGGGGCATATTGACAACGGTATTATCAGCGTGCGGTTTGTCGAAAAAATGAGTGTCAAAGATCGTCCGTCACCTTGACCACCATGCAGGTGTGTCACTGGGAAGAGGATTTTTTTGTGGCGGTATTAGAATGGGGAAGAAAACCCTGGAGGAGGTACGGACACGGCGCCCTGTCGAATCCTGTGCATGGGGATTGTTAGGCCTGCTTCAAAGAGTTTGCTGATTGTTGTGTATGTGTTGGCATGTTGCGGGGAGTTTGGAAATCAAATGGAGGCCACGATTCATAAAAGCCACATGACGTGATGCCAGACAAGAATGAAAAGAGAAAAGAAGTGATTGTGAAATTGGGTAGTTGTTGGCTAGGAAGGAACCGTATAGGGACAGAGAGGAGCTGCGAGCTTGAAAGGTGAACCACCTAGACTTACGTTGAGAGAGCGTTGCTCGTGTGCCACAGGGTGATGATATCGGAAGCCGATCGACGAGTGATCAAGCTATGCGAGACAAGAGGGTTTGATACCTATAGCCTTAGACTATGCGCAGATGTCAGTGCCTGCAGCGACATGCAATAGACTCATTCCACAACGAGGGAGGTGAGGTTTGAAATTTTGGGTTCAAGCTCAGGGGCGGCGGACAAGTCGCAGACGCAGATGCAGGACGGAGGGCCCAAAAGATGGGGCGGGTCAAAGAGCCCCCCGTTGCGACTGGCGAGGAAACGGGGGCGAGGGAGGATAGGCGAAGACGGGGGGGGGTTGTGGTTTACCTCATTCAGGAGGGATGGAGGATAGTGTCGGGAGGATGGTCTAGCTCGGTGCCGTGGCTATTGCCTCACAATGGGCAGCAAAGGCATGGAGCAACGGATTTGGGTCGGATCGTGGGAGAGGGGAGGAAGAGTCCGAGAAGATGTCGATGGGGTTACGTTGCGGAGGAGGAGAGGAGGAGGCACGAAATGGTCAAGTGTGGTAGTGGTGGTGATGGAGACTTTGACTACTGGGTACATTGTTAGGTCCCTTGTGGCTTTCTACGAAGTAGGTACTTCCGCTCTTGCGCCTGCTTTTGGAGAGCACGGAGTACCTTTGGTACGTATTCGCTTTTGTGTAAAGGCCTGTGGTGGTCTTGAATTAGGGGCCAAAGAAAAAAAGCTGTGGTGGATGCTCAGTGGTTACCGCTGCTTGAGGTTACTTCAGGTTGGTTGTTTACACGACCGCTAGAGCGGAATAGCGATTTCTGGGGGGGATGTGGGGTCGGTAAGGTGCTTGACAGCTTCGTCTCAGCGTCTTTCTGCGCTTCTCTCAGTGAGTCCCATGGACGGCCCGGACGCTAGATCACCATTACCCTGGGTGAAGCAGGTGGATACACACCACCACAGGTTGGCTGTGTAGGTACTGTATCACACAGTGTGCAACACTGGCACTAGGCCAGGCCGAACACCCCGAATGCCTGTCACTACGAGTCAACTTGCATATCGGCAGTTTCTTGCGTAACAACAAACGTTGTTTGAGAGACTCATCCTGATTCAAAGACGCACTGTACAGATTTGTCCCAACCCAGTAACCGTCGTCTCACATCCCAGTACGGAAGAAGCCCCTCAGGCAAGATACATGTGAACTACCTCTCAGATTCAAGAAAAATAATGCAGTAAAACAAACCAAAGTCTCAGCGCAGTGTCGGGTAAAGAATCGGATACCTGCCTCTCCTCATGCGTCTAGTACCTCATTTTTGGAAGCGATGGTGGTTTCTTTCTTCCCCTCCCTGGATGAGGGGACCCCGGCTGAAATCCTTGCCCAGGTTGAGCTGTGGACATCAAAACCAAGTCACTTTCAAGTGAACAATCGTGTTTGAGTAAGGGAGACATATACCTCGCCTAATCACGAAGTAACTTGTCTGTGGAAATCTGATGAAGTTCTGACCCCCTATAGTTATGAACAGGCCGGCGACGAAGGGTCATCTACAAATTGTGGGAATGTTTTGCGATTGAGGCAAGTTTGGAAACCCAAACCGCAATCTCCGTCCATAGTCAAGCCATGGAAGCAACTTCATATAACTACGCAACTCGGCTGCAAACCAGAGCCGATTACAAAGACAGAGATCACTTGCGTGTGCAAACCTGGTCCTACAATTAATAACTCTTTGCGCATCGCCACATTCTATCGACTGGAAACCAGCTAGGAATTTCAAGTAGTAGACAAGGGACGCATGACATAAATCAAAGAATTTCTACTACAAATATTCACATAGAGGACTCCCCCCTCCACCTCGTCTAGAAGACTCTGACTGTTGGTACAAGCTTTTTCGCCTCTTAGACCTTGATCTATACCCGAAGGCCAAGCTCCTCAGCGTAAGGCAACACGAAGAGGTCACCAACGGTGGAGACAGTAGCCTTACCCTCGAGAAGGGCCTTGGCGGTCTGGAAACTTTGTTAGCATGACAATTGTCAAAAACTGAACGAATAGGGCGCCTTACAGATTGTAGCTTCTCGGCAGTAACGCCGTTGATGGCCTGGGCGAGATCAGCGGCCTGGGAGACCTTGCCGCTGCTAACAAGGCTAGATCCAGCCTGGAGAAGGCTAGATTGCGAGGTCTGGATGGCATCAAGAGCATTGAACTTGGCGTTGGCAATGGCCTTGGTCACATCCTCCTTAGCGATGGTGCCTGCGGCAATGTTCTTGAGAGCCTTGACAGTCTCCTCGGCGCCCTTGCGGACGGAGGCAGCGGAACCGGTGAGCTGAACAGCCAGGAGGCCAGCGTCGGAGTAGGTGAGGCTGGAGGTGGAAATGGAAACACCAGTACCAGCAGTAGCCTTGGAGAGCAGGCTGAAACCAGGGGACCATTTGATGTTGGACTGGCCGCCGAGAAGAGAAGCAAGGACGGCAATCTCACCCTTGACGGAGTTCAGGCTAGAGCCGGGGAAAGCAATAACAACTGAGTTACCAGCAGTGTGGCTAGTTCGCTGCTCACCACCGTAGTACTGGGTAGCCTCGGTCTTCAGGGTCTGGCCGCTTCGGGGAGCAGCTGGAACATCCTTGAAGAATTGGCCAACCCATTGGGAGAGAGCATCAGGGGCGGCACCGTCGGCGACAATGGCAATGTTGGGCTTGGAATAAGCGACGTCGGCGAAGCTGGCAATGTATTCCTCGTTCAGGTACTTCTGGACGGGGCTAGAGGCAGAGGGGTACAACGAGGAACCGAGACCGGTGTGGAAGGCGACGGCGTGGGCGTTATCGAGGGCGATCGCGGGGACATCAGAGTTAAGAGCGGCTTGCTTGAGGCTCAAGACTCGCTCGACATCCTCATGAAACTCATGGGCTAGGAATTGTATTAGTTTGAACCCAGAAATGGATACCCAGCTGCATTGACTTACTGGTGTACTTGGTCTGAGAGATGACCTCAGCAAGCAGCTCAGTGAAATAAGGCAGGTCCTCACGGAGGAAGCTGGCCTCAACAACAACAGCCTCCCTTGTGTGCGAGGAGGCCAATTGACCACCGAGCAGCTCAGACTCGCGAGTAATGCGAAGAGCAGATCGTCGCTCAGTGTTCTACGGTGCCAGGCAAATTAGCTCAAGTACCAAAACCAGATATCCCAACTCTTCTCACCTTGAAGGCGAACTCCTCCAGGCCGACGGTCAAGCCAGGCAGGGGCTGGTATCGCGTACCAGCCTTAGCAACGATTGCGAGCTTTGTAGTCGGTCCGTGAGAATCCCGCGAAGCAACCTTGAGGCCAGTCACATCCGAGGTCTCGTACGATCCGGTCGACGCAGCGGCGGCAAAGGTTCGTCGCTGGACGCGGCAAGACTGGCGGGCAGCCTGCTGCGCAGTTCGCGCGAGTGACGATCTCGAGATCATTGTCGAGGGTGATGGCGTAAGCAATTGGCAATCCTTCGGCCGTCGGAATGAAGCAATTGGTCTCCAAAAGAAGTGCCTCGTCGAAAAGCTCCCGTCTAATTTTCGGCGGCAGGGAACGACTGGATACGTCACGTGATTGACTCCGGTCAGCCAGATTTCCGTCCCGGGCATTGGCCGGGAGAGAGTCAGGATTGGTCTACTGCTGGGCTACTAATGCCTTAGTCGGCGAAAGTTTCACGTGCTCTTCATAATTTCGCACATATCTCAACCTAATTAATCCATGTCGAAGCTGGGTTTTCAGAATCTAATTGCCCAAAGATCAACGATGAGAATACACGAAGCTTACTTGTGCCATAAGGAATATGTGATGGGCGTATTGCATCATCCTTCTTCCATGCTTAAACGTGGACAATGCCAAAACCGTTGCCATGTCGGCATTCACGGATTCCTAGTAGATGCAGGATTCGTCGTTGGCAATGTCCAACTTTAATTGGCCCTTGCGTCTCTGAACCTCGAACTGAGACGCCTTTCCTGGCTTAGCCACCTAACGCTAGCCTGACAGGCATGTGCGCATTTGGGTTATGGAAAAACCTCACCCCACCTACCAGCTTCACTTATACCAAGAAAAAATATCGATTTGCGCCGTGGTCATTACATCAACCTCAACTCTTACCCCCCTGCTCTCCATTATATCAACCACCTGGCCTGCCACCTGCCTTCTTCCAGGTCGATACTACGTCATAAATTCGCACAGTTTGCGACCGTGGATTTTGTTGCTCTCGAGGAGTTCAATGACTTTTAGGTAGCGATTGCGATAGCTCTAGAGATAGTGAGAGGATCTCTAGGAGCAAAGCAATGCTTGTTGTGAGTCAAAGACGCCCTCGCCAGGCGCGCACCAGGGCCACTGACAACGGGGATACTTCAGACCAAACATGCCGCTGAGCTTTGTGCTCTCCTAGTTAACGACCTCTATGGCGAACTGCCTTCCGTAAGTTACTCTCCCTTAGATCTGCTTTGCCCCAGGCTCCCAACCTCAAAGTTGTCCGGGATCGCGGAGCTGACATGACCGTCGCCAACAAGCGAATCTTGATTGCGCTCCTCACAAAGGGCCGTTCGACGATTTCCCAACTTGCCCAACACACGACTCTCACCCCGCGACATTTGCGAAATGGCCTTGCGGTCTTGATTCAGCAAAATTTGCTCTTCCACCATACCGACCCTGACAATAAGGTGACCAACTACCAGGCCAACCCCGATGCTTGCTACAACCTTGTACGATCCGGAAAAATTCTTGAAATCATCGACAGACAGTATGGAAATGCTGAGCGCGAGCTGATTCAGACTCTCATGCTTCTTGGCCATGCTAGGATCGGAGATCTTTCTCAGGCTTTTGGGTCGAGAGCGCCCAAGATCAATGGGCACACGAATGGCGATCATGAGTCACACAACGGACTGATCGAATCCGAAAGTCACCTCAATTCTGTTCTTGGCCGCCTCCTCCGAGCAGAAATCATTGAGACTGTTCGACCCGACAGTTTTCGCAATCCCACTGACGTCCACCGAGAAATTTGTGACGAAGTCTTGAAAACAGGCCCTGGTGAGAAAGCCACGAAGAATAAAGGAGAGGCTCAGCGCCAAATTTTCGAGCGATATCGCACTTTCCGAGATCAAGGCTTGACACTCAAACGGCAACTCGACAGGGCCGGAGGGATGGGCCCTAAGAGGAGGAAACTTGAGAACGGTCGAGCTCAAAATGGTTATACTGAGGAGGATGCGCCACACCTCAACGTGAGTTGATAATCCACCGTTGTATCACATTACTCTAACATATTTTCAGCCTAATATTATCGTGAGACTCAATCATGAGAGATGCTCCGTTGAGCTACGGAATGAAGTTTTGGTCGGGTTTGTATCCAATTTACTGGGAGAAGTCACTGGAGAGATCTATCGTGCCGTTCTCGACCTTGTAACATCCGATTTTTCAAGATGTCGGCCAGATCCACTACTAGATGACGAGATGCCTGTTCCACAGACCTCAGTAACGACTCAAGAGATATTCGAACATCTCGACACGTCTATCAACGTTCAATTCGGCATTGGAAATACATCCAAAGAAAAGATTGACCTCGAAAGCGCTGAAAAGATTCGGGAATCGCCACCAGATGATGGATATGATTCCGATGACTCTGATGCTGCTCCTCCGGGACGTCGCCCTGTGTCGGTAACATTTGATGTGGATGAAGACGACGATGAAGATGAAGCTGATGTTGGCAACGGTGAATTGCCCCACGAAAACGGCGGCAGGGAAACCAAAGTGAAGTTCGAGGGTACTGCAGCTCCTAAAGAGAGTCGTATCGGCCAAATGCGACAGCATTTATTGCTCCTTGCTGAGAGCCAACACCGGTTCATCCGTCACTGCGGAACGCATGGGCGTGGCCAATGGACCGTCGACTTCACACAGCTGATGGAGCGACTACGGGAAACCGAACTCGACGCCATGATTGAACAATCGCATGGCCGGCATGGGCTTCGACTGACGCGAATTTTGCGCGAAAAGGGCAAGCTTGACGAGAAGATGCTGCATTCTGCCGCCCTAATGAAGAAGTCTGATGTTCAAGGCAAGATGCTTGCGATGCAGATGGCTGGCGTGGTTGATGTGCAGGAAGTTCCCAAAGATAACCTTCGCTTGGCCAACAGGACTTTGTTCTTTTGGTACTTTGATAAGGAGCGCACCGAGAAGCAAGTTCTGGATGACATCTACAAGGCCATGCTCAGATGTTTACAGACTCTTCGGGTTGAACAACACAAAGAACGGAATATTTTGTCATTTGTAGAACGAAAAGATGTTCAAGGTAAAGAAGAGGAGGTGATGACCACGGAGCATTACAACAAGTATAACGCCCATCTGAGAGTGCAGGACAAGCTACTTGGCCAAGTCATGAGGCTTGATGACCTGGTTGGTGTGATGAGAGACTACTGAGGGATGCTTTGTTACGGAGCCACACGAAGAAAAAAAAATCCAAGAAAGGGGGAGGGGAAAAAAAAGGTACAAGGGCTTGGATTAATGTTGATTTTGCCATTGCACACATATACATACTGGTATAGGTTCAGAAACCTTCTGGTACTCTCCGAGTCGTTGAATAAGATGACTTCTCACTTTAGTGTCAAAAGGGACCGGGCCCTATGGAAGAATTGTTGTGCATTAATGGAGAAGAAAAATTCCAAGAGTAACTTACCCTGAGCTCAGGGTGTCGTGTCTACTGCTCGTTCGTTGGAGCGGGATATGCTTCTCCTAGATGAATATTGGCTGATTTAGGAAGAAAGTGCGAGCTCACTAGAGATATTGGAGGAGTCATGTGGCTTATGTCAAATTCGAAATGTGAAAATTTATATGTATCGTGCTCCAAGACTGTTGTGTGCGAACTGTTTGCCCTATATGAGTTATTATTCCAGTTGAAGGTAGGCTTGGCTGGGAAACTTGAGGCCGTGACCAAGAACAAGCAGTACGCTTGGTCAACGAGTGAGACATGCAGCTACACCGTATTTTCATTGAGGAAACTAGATATAAACACAATAATGGTGTTCTTTTTTCTTCTTACTGAGAATAGTGAGTGCATATCTAATGAGTAGTACTAATTGACTAGGTCGGGGTGTGGAACAGCAAAGTACTTTGCTCACCTGTCAGGTGATTTTCGTGCAGCCTTTAACAACACTGATGCCAGGTGTTGCAGAAGTGAAAGTAGTTATCTACGGAGTTAAGTAAGTATATAATGGAATTACCGATGACTTGTACGTACTGCAGTAGGTTGGATAGGCTATCACGCAGTGCTTATTTTCTTTCCCTAGTAGCGGCAACGATCTACATCCGCCGTGGATTAATTGACTAGTGAAATTAATTAACTAGGCAGCGAATGGAAATTTATATAAAAAAAGAATAAAAATAAAAAATAAAAAGAGAATGGCATGATGGGATATTGAAGCGGTACCCCGAGAACGGTAACTACCTCCCTTAGGTGGTGTGTGGTCGTGTGTATGGTTGACAACCCAACGGCAAATACCTTGGTACGAAGCGCTCCGTACATCTCCATAAAATAAAGACGCTTAGCCGAATAGATGGCAGCGTAAGGCTTAGGATTGGCCGAGGCAGCGCGGTCGAACGCTCCGTCTGTCCTAACTACGACGTCCTTGAGCCCCAAAGAGACGTAGCGTGGCCGAGGCATTGGGTTCCTGGGCACTCTTCGTCACAGTTGGCCCTGGCGTTAAGAGGCACGGACGGCGCACACCCTTCACCCTTCCGACGTCGGTACCTAGTCCCTAGTCGCTACATTGTACTTGGCAGGACTAGTGATAGCCCAGAAAATTTCAAAGTTGAAGCGTATTGCGACAAGCTCACGTTCCTGTTCCTGTCCCGCCGCCTCACACACCTCTCTCACAACCTAACCCCAACCCTCGCACCCTTCCGACATTTGAATTTGCCCAATTCTTTAGAAATGTCTCCTCCAGTCTCTTCTGGTCGCGAGAAGGAGTCAAACCTCGCCCGACTCCTGGGCTCTGGTACGTTTTTTTGCCATCTTCGCCCGCATCGATCACATCCGTCTATCTGCCTACCCACTATATCAATGTCTCCAACCATTGCGTGACATTGCGTGCCATTGCGCGCCGTTGCGCACAGCTGGAGCATCTGAGACCTCACCCAGATTATTGACTGAATATCTACAGGTTCTGCTGGTATTGCTGAGCTGGCCATTTTCCACCCTGTACGATCGATCCCCCTCTCGAAACTCTTCTCTCGAGCCCAACAAAATCCCCTCCTCCAATGACTCAACATGCGTTCCCAACACACCACTAACGGTCAATTTTTTAATGTATAGGTTGACACCATTGCGAAGCGATTGATGAGCAACCAGACTCGCGTAAGGCCCCTCCTCCATCAATTCTCGATTTGTGGCCTTGAACGAACTTGCCTGTTGACATTATGCGATATTTCAGATCACGAACGCTAGTCAATTGAACCAGGTTATCTTCAAGGATAAGGCCTCCGTCTCTGTCGGAAGAAAATTTGTGTCCCTGTTTCCCGGTCTGGGATACGCCGCTGGCTACAAGGTTCTGCAGCGAATCTACAAGTATGGTGGCCAACCCGTAGCCCGAGATTTCCTAGGCAAGCACTATGGCAAGGACTTCGAGAATGCCTTTGGTAAGAAGACCGGCAAGGCCATCATGCACTCTACCGCTGGAAGGTAAGGGATTCTCCCAATGATCACAAACTTTTGTGCAGGATTGTCTGGCTGACTGAGAGTGCCTAGTCTGATTGGCATTGGCGAGATTGTTCTTCTCCCTCTCGATGTCCTGAAGATCAAGCGACAGACCAACCCCGAGGCCTTCAAGGGCCGTGGTGTCTTCAAGATTGTCGCTGACGAAGGTTTCGGTCTGTACCGCGGCTGGGGATGGACTGCTGCCCGTAACGCTCCTGGTTCCTTTGCTGTATGTCCCAGCCAACCAATACCTCACCCCCTCATCCCTTACCAGATGGGAGTTCCGCAGGACTAATCTTCTGGTGTAGCTGTTTGGTGGTTCCGCTTTTGCCAAGGAGTACCTCTTCCATCTCGAGGATTACAACAAGGCCAGCTGGTTCCAGAACTTCATTGCTTCCATCGCCGGTGCCTCCGCCTCGCTCGTCGTCTCTGCTCCTCTCGATGTCATCAAGACCCGAATCCAGAACAAGAACTTCGATAACCCCGAGAGCGGCTTCCGAATCCTGAGCAACATGGCTAAGCACGAGGGCTTTGGTAGTTTCTTCAAGGGACTGGTCCCCAAGGTACGTAATCAATGCATCCTTCTGTTCTCTCTCTCACCCTCGCATATGACATCAACCCCCTCCATCCCTCCATCCGTCCACCCGTTCCCATTGCCGTCTCCACTTGGCCGAGATCTGCAGCTAACTCCTTTCTCTCTTCGCAGTTGCTCATGACTGGTCCCAAGCTGGTTTTCTCCTTCTGGCTCGCCCAGACCTTGATTCCCGCTTTTGACGTCGCCTTTAGCAAGAAGTAATGTTTTTATTTGATTGGTAGGATCTTGTTTTGAAAAAAGTAAAATCTAGAGGGCTTATAGAAGACCCGAAGGAGTGGGAGTTTTAGACACGAACAGGAATTTTGATGAGAGGGCCCGCGATAGAACTGCTAGCATGGGAAGCGGCGTCAATGCGGTGGGTGAGAGCACTCAACTCTGTATGAATTAAGCGATTTGATTTGGCATTTTCTCTCTCCTGTTCTCATCATTGTTGTTGTTGTTACTGTTGTGTAAGTAAGTGCCTATCGGCACCTATACAATACCCCAATGGTGAATGACCATATGTTTGCATCGTTTACGCCGTATGCTGGCCGTTGGTCTTTCTTGTTGCTGTTGCCGCGGATGCTTGGTAGAGTCACAATATTTAGTGGCGTGACTTGCTGTGTTGGGCTGTCGTTATTCGTCTGTCTAGGGTTGTCTGGGGGTCCCTCAATCGCCTGGATGACGCGTTGGCACAAACAGGTAACGTCTAGTTGTTATCGGGTGTGTTTCGGTGTTGGGCAAGAGGGTTGATTGGTCCAAGTCTTGGGGACACTGATTGGACTTTGCAAATTTCTTCAACAACAAGAAAAAGAGGAAGACAAAAGTAATGTGTCTAGGGTGAGTGGACAGACAGACCAGAATCGACCAGAGGATCCAGGGCAGGAATACAATGGGTAAATTTTGATCCAAATAACGATTAAGCAGTGAAAGAAGGCTATGGTAATACATATGAATCCACTTCTTCCCTCGACTCCTGAGACCGATTCTCATTTATTACCGCCAAGCTTTGTTCAGAACGGATGGACGATCACAGCATCATGATCAATTTCCTGCGTGACACGGCTCATGGCCACAGCTTGCCGGTGAGTGGTCCAGCACATAGCGCATTCAAGGACTAATAGTAAGTACTATAGTACTGTACCACTATAGAATAGCAAGTCACCTAGTTAAAACAAGCTGAGCACCACTTTAGGCGCTGCTTGGGCAGGGCTGGCTGGTTGCTCGGCAACGCCACGCTGCGAAACAAAAATAAACCGGGAAGCCGGTGAGCTCTGACCCTCGCCAAATAGAGCTGCCAGTACAACAGTCAAATTACCCCAAACAATGCAACTCGAGGACTCAAAAGTCTTAATAACTCCCACGACTACTCATTCAACGCTTTTGCCTTTTGCTTCTTAGCTTCCTCATCTTTTGTGTTCCTCCCTTTAGCGTGGCTGCGGCGCCGTCCGCATTCCTTCCAACTGCGTTTCCCATTCCTCTTGATTTTTTTGTAACATCATCGCAAACAAATATGCCTTCGTCGGAGAGAGATACCCCTCGAGATGGGGAACTCGCCCTGAGACATCAACAGTCTTCCTCTTCTGACCACAGCCTTCGCGCCCTTGTTCCCATGTCCGTCACTCTCAACCATCACCAATGCCCTTCTTACGTAGACTGACCTCAAAAACTAGGTGGGACAGTTCTGATCCCGATCGGTGCCCGCCACCGTTGCCTCTCAACCCGCAGTCTCCTCACAGCTTCAGCTCAAGAGCTGGAACATCTAGTGCCATCCAGTCTGCGCATGCTGCCATGAGCGAGCGAGCTAGAGAGAGCGCCTTGGTCATGAAGCCAAGTTCGCATCGTCGGATGCAGTCGCTGCAGCCCACTTCTGTCCGTGACCTCAGCTTGATGATTGAGGGCGGCACCAGCAGCGGCAATGTGTCACCCAGCAGGTCACCAGACAAGTTCTTCCGACCACAAACTCCCGTCCGATCGAAAGACGATGCTCGGTCACCAGAGAGAGAATCTTCCAACGGCACACCGACTCCTGGACCAAGCCTGACTCCCATCGTACGCCCAATCGTTCGACGACCTCACCAAAGCATTCTGGGCGAGAACACTCCCCCTCAGTCCTCAACAATGTTAGCCCTCCAGAGCATGGGCACTCACAACAGCCCTTACCACAACAGCACCAGCAGCAATAACAATGAGAATAGTAACACACCCACTCCAGCAGGTCCACAACCGCCACCTAGAGATGCTGAGCCTCCTCTTTCCAACATCACCAATAGCTCTACAGCCTTGGTGAGGCAACCGCAACATCTCGATCATCTATCGAACCAAATTCTCAGTCTCACAAATATTGCCACCTCTCTGCAAAAAGAGATGGCCCAGCTCAGCCGAAGAAGTCGGGACAATGCCACTGACTTGCTCAGCTTGAGAGAGGCTACCAACACTAGGGATGAGGATATCAGAAAGAGCCTGAGAGAGCTCATTCACAAAGATGGGTCTGAAAGACACACTATGCCAGATCCCTTCCGGGGTTACTATCTGGATAATAAGCCACACGACATTACCCTCAATCCTACAAGGGCTTCGTTTCAATTGCCCAGAGTTACGTCGCCCAAGAGCTTCATGGACTCCATTGATCGAGCTTCCATCAGCACACCTTCCCTCGCTGGGTCTGAAGCGCCACCATCAGTTGCCCTGCTGGAGAAGATCATTCGGGAGATGGGGACCAAAGAAGGACAAGAGAATCTGCTAAACCGCCTCACTGAGGTCTCTCAACGACTCTCTGGGATGGCCACTGCCGCCAAAGTTGACGAACTTGTTGACCAAGTTCGGAGCCAGTCAGAGCACGCCATTGTATTGAACGAGAGTGCAGTTTCACGGCATTACAGCTTTGATGATGATCAATCTACTCTGCCTGACCATTTACGGAGCGGCCCCGTCTCACAAAGAGTTGAACATCTTATGAAGAACGAATCTCGACGTAACTCTGAGCCTTCGTCCGGTCGAGGCGCTGGTCTCCTCAACGATGATCTGATCAAGATTATTCGATCAGTAAAGGATAGCGTTGCCCAAGGTGGTGGTCTTACTGCAGAGGTCAAGGCTCTTGTTCGGGAACTTAGGGGTGAAGTTCTCGGCATGGGCCGGGAGATTGGTCGCAGGCTGGAGCAGGCAGCTTCCCACAGACCTGTCGACGATCACGACAGCCCGAGCAAGGATGAAGTCGCTCGCGTTATTGACGAAGGGTTGGAGCAGATGAAAGACCAGCTGAACCATGTTCTTCGGGAGCACAGGCGTGTGTCAGGTGCCTCCTCTAACACTCAAAAGCCTCTTGTTGATTATCAAGAGATTTACAACGCTTTACGGGCTGCCCTCCAAGATAACGAGGCCACTCAGACCAAGATGCCAGATTTACGACGAGAAGATGTCATTGAAGCCGTCAAGGAGGCTTGGGAAAATTACAAACCCGAGATCGAAGTCCAGCAACTTGGTTTAGAGCGAGATGAGGTCCTTGCTTGTCTTCAGCAGGGTTTGCAGGAGTACGCTCCTCGTGACGACCGACCGCCTGCGGCAACGAGAGATGAAGTATTCACAGCCGTGGTCGAGGGTCTTCGACATTTCGTCCCTCCCCAGGTCGACACCCCTGCTTCTATGTCTAGAGATGAAATTATTGAAGCAGTGCGGGATTGCCTCGAAGACTTCGAGTTCCCAGTGGCTGCGTCTGCTGTTGGAGGTTCTGAAATCACACACGATGATGTGGTCCATGCCGTTAGAGAAGGCCTCCACGAATTCGATATCAATTCTGCGCGAGCTCTGCCCTCGCCAACTGTCAATAACGACGATATCGCTCATCGCCTGAACGAGATCACGCATCTGCTCCATGAAGAATTCAAGGCAGTCTCTGAGGAGGCTAAGAACAACGTTGCGGCAAATGGTCGTGATACTGAACAAGTGCTCGATGCCACGAAAGATGGGTTGGAGAATCTACGAGTGGCCATCGAAGGCTATGTTGACCGTGCAGCTGGGGTTACTGCCCAAGAGGACTTCTTGGATGATCTCATCAAGTCGCTTGAAGACTTCAAGGATGAGATTGCTGGAATGGTTCTCAAAACCCAAGAGGACTCACGTGGACAGTTGCAGACTGAACTTGACGGTCTACGTGAAGTAGTCAACAACTCCATGGTCCCTGCTGCTCCTGCCCAAGCTCAGTTCAACAACCAAGAGATTCTTGAAGCACTCAACACTGGATTTAACAACTTGCGGCAAGAGATCCTGAGACCTAGAGCCGAAACCAGCGAGATCCTCGATGCTCTCAACGATGGTCTGAATGACCTCCGTGCCGGAATGGACCGCGTTCAGAACAAGCCAGCCGACTTGACGGCAAACGATGAGATTCTTGACGCTCTCAAGGTTGGTCTTGATTCAGTTCGATCTGATATTGATACTATCCGCGAGGGCAACGAGAAGGCTTTGACGACCATGGATACCCCTCCTGAAGTTTCTTCCAGCAATGAAGTTCTCGAGGTTCTCAAGTCTGGACTCGATGCTGTTCGCTCGGATATTGATTCTCTTCGAGAGAGCACTGCTGAGAGGGCCGTTGCTACCGTTGATTCTCCCGATAATACCAACGAGATTCTAGATGCTTTGAAAGATGGCCTTGATGCTGTTCGCTCAGATATTGAATCTCTCAGAGAGACCACTGTCGAAAAGGCTGTCGCTACCGTCGATCCCACCGATGGCACCAACGAGATCCTAGACGCCTTACGAAATGGTCTGGATGCTGTTCGCTTGGATATTGACTCTCTCCGAGAGACCACTGCGGAGCGGGCTGTTGCTACCGTTGATTCCCCTGACAATGCAAACGAGATCCTTGATGCTTTGAGAGACGGTCTTGATGCCGTTCGCACTGACATCGGTTCTCTCCGGGATATCAGCGAGGAAAGGACTGCCGCATCTGTCCCTGAGCAGTCTTCAAATGAAGAAATTTTAGACGCTTTGAAGTCTGGTTTGGAATCCGTTCGTTCAGACATCGAGGCTCTTCGTGACAGCAGCAGTGAGCGGGCAATCACTGCTGTTGACTCTGCACCTTCAAACCTCGACGAGAAGATTTTGGATGCCTTGAAATCAGGACTTGATGCCGTCCGCTCAGATATCGAGAGTCTCCGAGATAGCAACCATGATCGGGCTCTTACGACTGTTTCTGCCCAGCCTGAAGGTGATGAAGAGTCTGTTAGCCGGGGCGAGCCCCTGAAACATGATGACATCAGGAACCTCGAGTTTTTGATTAGTGAGCTTCGCCTCAAGGTTGAGAGTATGGAGCCAGAGAAGGAAACCAACCAAAAAGATGACTTCGGTCGCATGGAGGAAATGATTCGTAACGTTCAAGATGCTGTTGACGAGCTCAGTTCCCGAGAGCCCGCAACTACCACTCGTGCAGTCGGCAGAGAGGACCCCAATTTCAATGGCGAGGATGCTGCCTCAAAAGACGACGTCCAAGCAATTGAGACCATCCTAAGGAACACCAAGTCCCGCCTGGATGATCTTGTTGATAGCGAGTCTGTTGTCCGCAAGGACCACATTGACGCTCTCGAGACACTCCTTCTGGAGACTCGTCAGACTATGACCTCGCTCGTAGCTCAGTTTGATTCCGTCCCTAGCAAGGAGGAGATTTCTGGTCTTGAGTGTCTCGTCAGTCAGGTCACTGCTGGAATTGATGAGCTGAAGGAAAGCGCAGTCAAAGAAAGCGAGAATCCTGAAAAAGTCTGCAAATCAGACGTTGAGACTGTCGAAGCCGCCGTCCTTGAGCTGAAGACCGCTTTGGAAAGTGTCACTGGCACAGACTTTGCCACTTTTGCCAGCAAAGACGATGTTGCAAATCTTCAAACTATCGTCAAGGCATTTGAGGAGAAGCTTGACAACTCATTTGATTCGACTACCAAGGCTGTCGCTATCCGGGACGAGGAGATGACTGGCGTCGGCCAGCGGGTTACGGAGGTTAAGTCCTTCCTTGAAGACTTCCAAGAGATCATCAAGTCCAAGCTTGAAGAAGGTTCTGCTGGCGTTGAATCTATCAGCAAACTTCTTGAGGCGATGGGTGAAAAGATGGACAAGAACGAGACTGTCAGTTCGGATCTTGGAGTCATGTTTGAGACGATGAAGTCCGAATTTGAGGATTCCAAGGCCGTCATGTCTGGTGTCAAGGTCGAGTCCAATGAAAAGCTTGAGGAGGCTACCGCAAAATTTGAAGAAGCCACCGTCACCCTCGGAACCAAGATCGACGAGAAGATTGATGAAGTCATTGCCAAATACGATGACCTCCAGACGATGCTCGATGAGAAGAGCAAGGTCAGTGAGGCTCGGGATATCGCCACTGAAGAAGCTGCCGTTGGCACGAAGGCTGTTACGGATGAGCTCAAACTCCTCATTGATACTCTCGGTTCCACCGTCACTGATTCCATGGAGAAGATGGAAGAGGCATCGAAGACTGTCTTCACTCAGGTGGAAGATCTTGTGCTCAAAACTGATGAGAATCACACCGAAGAAAAAGCAGAGCATCAGCAAACTCGAGATCGACTTACCCAAGCGCTGGATGTCGTTGAAGGCCTCAAGGGAGAGGTCACAGACTTCCAACCCAAGATTCTGGAAGCCGTCAAGGATGTTCTTCTGCTAGTAGGAGAGCATTTTGAGCACTCCAAATCTGCTACGACTGAGCTCCAAGACCATATTGCTGAGGCTAAGCCTTCAGAGGCGCTCAAGATGCTCCTCCCTCCTGAGAAGTACGACAATACTGAAGTTCACGAGAAACTCAACAAGCTCGCAGAGCAGAAGTACGATGACTCGCACGTTCTGGAGACACTCGCTGTCATTCTGAGTCACAAATATGACGATGCAGAGGTCCGCCAGCGCCTAGATCAGATTATTGAGCAGAAGTACGATGACACGGAGGTGCGGGAGAAGCTGAGCGAGATTATTGAACATAAGTACGACGACACCCCAGTCCACGAAAAACTAGGCCAGATCATCGAACAGAAGTATGATGATACTGAAGTTCGCGAGAAGTTGGACTTGATTGTCGCTCAGAAGTATGACGATACAGAGGTTCGCGACAAGCTCGAGTTGATTGCTGCTGACAAGTATGACGACACCGTGATTCGCGACAAGCTTGACTTGATCATTACAGACAAGTATGATGACAAAGAAGTTCACGAGAAGCTCGATTCTATCGCTGAATCTGTGCTGGTTCACAAGTACGATGACGCCGACGTTCGGGAACGGCTGGACCGCATAATTGAGCAGAAGTATGACGACACTCCTGTTCACGAGAAGCTCGATCGTATTGTTGAGCACAACACCAGCGCTGATCAAGCCTTCACACGTCTCGATACTCTTGATCAAGTTCACGCCACCGTGGTCAAGACTGCTGCTGAGATCTCAGCGTTCCTGTCCTCTCAGACTCAACGTATTGAGAGCGACCATGAAGACCGAGAAAAAACGCTCCAAGATACCATCCTCGCCACTGAACGCAAGTTGGCTGAAAAGGAACATGTTGAAGCTTCTGTCCTTAGCCTCCGTGACGAGGAAGAGAGGCTGAGGCAGAGTATTATGAGCCTACGAACCGAGCAAGAGAGCCTCATCCGACAAAAGACTAGGCTCACGGCTGATGTGTCCTCTCTTGAGACGGCCATGCGTCTTCGCAAGGATGAGCTATACGAAATGGAGGGTCGTGCTGAGAGCCTGGAGCGGCGCATCCTTGAGGGCGTCATGGACCACTCCCGTGTTCTTCTGATGTCCAAGGCGAACAAGGGCGGTGACGCTATGAGCCGCAAGCGTGTCAAAAAGCCCGCTAATGATGGCGAATCTACTTCTACCCCCAAGAAGCAAGCTGTAAACATGGCTCTAGCAAATCGTCGCAGCCTCGCTCCTCCTGGCCAGACTGGAGCCACAAGACGCATTGTCTCCCTTGGCCAGATTAACAACAACGTCGCTTCAACTGGATTCAAGAGAAGTCAGAGCGTCAGAACCCCTGCTGGCCGGGGCAAGGCCTACCGCAAGAGGAGTTGGGGAGGTGACCTTGACAATGGATTCGGTGGCAACGACAAGGAGAACGTTGATGTCGGCGAGACAGTCGAGGAGCTTGACGAGCATCCAGAAACTGGCTTAACTGTGGCCGGATCGGAACTCCCTGGGGACGAAACCACCGTTCTCGACTCTGCAGTGGATGGTGATGGACGTGACAGCGACACGGAGACTCTGCGCAGGTCCAGCAGAGGCACAGTAGTCACCAACAGCACAGATATGTATACGGAGTCAGAGAGCGGATACAGCGAATATAGCGAGACGGGAAGCGAATGGACCGAGAGCGTAGTTGGCAGCGCTCTCGGTACAGATACTGACCATGAGCCTGAGGGCAATGAGCTCGTGGTGTACGGGAGTGGGAGGTAGAGAAGGAAAATGATGATAGAAGATGACGAATTGGGTTTTTCTGGCAATAGGAAGCTGAATATTTGGAGTCATTGACGAAGCATGTTTTTTATGACTTTTTTGAGTCCGGATTCGGTTTCTATTCTTTTCTTTTTCCTTTGTTTGGTCATTGATGGACACATTTTATCGTTCTTGTTTTTGGTCCTATATCTGTGACGGAAGAAAACCAGGCTGGGAGGGAGTTGGAATGCGAATGATTCTTGTTTTACCTATTAGCCGTTTGTTTTTGTTCTCTACTTGGTCGAGTCTTTGGTTGTGTTGATGTACGCACTTCTTCGACCACTGACTAAAGCTATATTCTATGTCTCCTATAGGTTGCATGAGCATATATACTCTTAGTACTTTTTACAGATGACCTGGTGTCCCCGTTGTGAATGAATGTTGCTGACCTCCCTTAGTTGGCTTAACCCCGGGCGGTGAAGTTGGTTAATTGTGCGCCAAATTGGAGCTCAGCCTCCTCTTCTATTGCATGACATAGCTTCCGCTTCGCGTCTTTATCTATGCTGCAATTTGCTGCTCCTATTATCTTAGCTCAAGTTCTTTCCCTATACATACTCATCGCCTGCTTTCCAAATGCGGCTCATCAATGTCGAGACCCTCCAGATGGAGGAGTTTTTCGGTGACGCGATCCCTAAATACGCCATTCTCTCCCACACCTGGGGGGAAGAAGAGGTCTCCTTCGATGACTGGCACCAGCCAGAGAGAGCGGCCCGGATGAAGGGCTATGCTAAGATTATGGGCACCTGCTCTTTCGTGTCGGGAATAACAGGCCTTAACTACGTGTGGGTTGATACGGCCTGTATCGACAAACGAAGCAGCGCGGATCTGTCTGAAGCCATCAACTCCATGTTTCATTGGTATGGGTCTTCACAGGTGTGTTTGGTGTACCTAGCGGATGTTGATGCTCCCGACCAGTGGGTGGATTCTGCCCCCCTCGACGTTATCAACGGCACCGCTGAACCCTTGACCCTTTCAGACCGGCTTCGGCAGCAGTTTCGCCAGAGTAGGTGGTTTACCCGGGGATGGACGCTTCAGGAGCTGCTTGCTCCCCGGCATGTGCTCTTTCTCTCCAGGGACTGGAGGCTGCTGGGGAACGTTCCGTGGTTGGTGGACGATATCTGCGAAGTTACTGGCATTCCTGATCGTTTCTTGACCAAGGATCTCAAGCTCAGCATGGCGAGCGTTGCTCAGAGGATGTCATGGGCGGCCGGACGCCAGACAACTCGGGTCGAGGACATGGCGTACTGTCTCCTGGGCTTGTTCAATATCAACATGCCGCTACTATACGGAGAAGGTCCCAAGGCCTTCTGGCGACTGCAGGCTGAAATCATTAAGGAGTCCTACGACCATTCTATCTTCTCGTGGCAGAGAGATACAGATCCGGAGTCGACAGTCTCATCCTCTGAGCAAAATAGCTACCCAATACTAGCCCCTTCTCCGCAGTGCTTCCGAGCACAGTTAAGAGTTGTGCAGGCGCGGGATCACAAGGAGAGGAGCCATTACACACTCACCAACAGCGGTCTCCGCATCACACTTCCAGTGCTCAAGACAATAACGCCTGGACTGATACTCGGAGTACTAAACTGTCGTGCTAGCACTTTATCCACCAAGAAGCGCGTCTGTCTACTCTTGTACAGTACCAACGGAGACAGGTATACGAGATTGGCTAGTATCCCCACTGAGCTTGTTACATTTTCCAGTGTGCTGCCAGAGGCTCGTAGGAAGATGTACATTGCAAGCCCAGACAGCCTGGACATGGGAAATATTAGCAGCTGGGCGGCATTCGCCATGTTGGACCCGGTGGCAGCAACTCGTCCAGACATCAGATCCACTCCGTTTGTCTTCTTGGCGTTTGAAAGCGGCGCTGATGAGCATGCCATGAGGTACCTGGAGCCTAGACTGTCCTGGAGGAGACTCCCCTGCCCATGGACGCGCCCTGGGCTTCTAGAGTTGAGTTCCGTGGGAAGAGGGTCAGTATATGGAACAATACTGGAGTTTACGGACCCAAAGACATCCAACAAGGCGTGTATCATGATCGGTAGGCGGCCAAGCGAAGATGATGAGCAGGCAAGAGAAAAAAGGTCAACATGGTATGACGCAGCGAGGGACAAAAAAGCAAAATGGTTCACATCCGTGCTTGAAAGAGCGCCGTTCGCTGACGAGACGTTCGAGGATATACTGAGCTGGGCGGACAAAGGCAAGGCAACACCGGATTTGCTGGGTCCTCGGCAGAAGCTGGGACTGAAACCGTACGCAGAGGTACAATTCCCCGGGTGGGATGTGAATATGCACTGGGTTCCATCAGGATGCCCCATGATTGTATTGCGGATAGAGGCGATTTTCGAAGAGGCGAAGCAGACATAGGCTAAGGGGTCTATAGGAAAGTAACGCAGAAGGATTGAATTACGAGATGAGGAACAAGGACAAAGAATATTGAAGAGGGGTGTACAGACTTGTTCACTTGCTCTGTCTGCCATTATACTGTCACAGCACACACACATCGTTGGGTTGGCTAGTTCATACCATCGGATATTAGGAAGCAATTAGAAGTGATAACACGCACAACGCTTAGATTATACCATTCCCTACAAGAATTATCTAGCCTTCGTCATAGTAACAGGGCTTCTTCTATGCCTTCTGTAAAGAACTGCAGCCTTGCTAAAACACTGTCGCTGTCAATTCTGTACTCGCCATTGTCAAGTTTGTACTCGTCGATATCAAATTCGAATGGCGGCAAAGTGATCATCCTTTCCTCCATATACTCCCACATCACCAAAGCCACCCCCTTCATCACTTCATTCGTCCTCTCCGACTTGCGAGCCACCTCACGAGCTGCTGCTGTGGCAAATACAAGGCCAACAATGTCGGCAACGGTCATGGCATACGGTATGTCTGGTAGCCCAATCATATCTGCTCGCGCTCGTACGAGCTCTAGGAACTCTTGTGCCTTCATATGCACAGCGAAGTAATTCGGTTCAAGGTCTGGGATTTCAGCCTGGATGGCCTGGGCGATGTGACATACGAGCTGTGGTGCGGTGAGAGTTTGACGTGCCTGCGCCGCCTTGGCTTTGGCTCGAGGCTCAGTCCTCGCATCTCCGTCCTTGTTGGTTTGTTCCTGCTTGGGCTTATTCGGCCAGCCATTCACCTCCAGGATCAGCTGTACGGTCTCAGCGTTCCAGACCCTTCTTGCCATTCCCGGAGCCACACCTCGCTGCGCCTGAGCCGCACAGGATAGTGATACAGGCGCCTTGAAGTTGAACTCGCGGATGCCCGCACGCGATGTCTGCATGTTCACACTCCCTTGTTTCCCCTTGCGCCTGTTCACGGTCGCGAGCCAGTTTGCTGGTGACACACCACGGCTCATGCAGTAGTTCTTGAAATGAGCCTGGAGCGACGTCGGCGGCTCGTTGCCGACGAAGAATGCTTGGAGTCCTTGAAGCTCGACAATTTTGTCGATGAATGCCCATTCTGGCACCGTCATTGAGGATCCGTCTCGTTCATGTTGCTGCTGACGCACCGCTGTATATAGCTGCACGGCGTGCAGGAGAGCACCAGGCTTGGCAGCGTACCTGACGCCGGTCTGGTGCACTGGCACACGCAAATGGTGAATCCACAAGCCGCAGAAGAGCGGGTTGTGCAGGAGAAAAGACGAAGGTCGGCCAGTATTCACAAGGTGACTGTCGAGATTGGCTATCATTCGGGTGATCGTAAAGATGTCCATGCCATCTATGCTGACCTGAAGCATGCTTCGCAGGTCATCGATGTCATTCTTCACATCGGCCTTTTGGCCTTCCATTTCCACACCATCTAGCAGCTCAGCGGTCGCCTTGTTCATATGGTGGAACTCAGCCAAGGCCCTTGAGACGTCAGGGCCGAGAAAGTGCAGCGTGTCAAGATAGTTCTGCGCCGCGAAGCACAGCCAGATGGGTATCTCTTGCGTCTCGAACATGGCATCGATGCCACGCGCAAATTCGTCGTGCACAGGGATGCCTTTGAGTTCGGATAGTAGCATGATATCAGATACTACTTCCAACATTGCAGCTTTGTCCTGAGCCCACCGCTGGCGGTTATCCATCTTCTCCCAATTTGAGCTCTGTGCATCGTACCACCCAAACTTACCATTATAGAAAGAGATCTTTCGAGCACTGTCCGGCGTGGCTTTTCGAATCGATTCGAGAAAGCTGACACAATTGTACAAAAACGTAACGCCTATGTCGTA
This sequence comes from Mariannaea sp. PMI_226, assembly GCA_024336345.1. Classification (NCBI taxonomy): domain Eukaryota; kingdom Fungi; phylum Ascomycota; class Sordariomycetes; order Hypocreales; family Nectriaceae; genus Mariannaea; species Mariannaea sp. PMI_226. The sequence continues at coordinate 1,054,611 of JANFOG010000005.1, forward strand.
GCATGCAAAGTTCACATCATCAGAAGCACGCTCTCTCTGGGAGCAATCACGCCCTAGGACCCGGCAAGCCGCACTGAAATACCTCGGTATCAGTGTCCGCGCGCTGCCGTGCTTGTTCAGCAGCGGCGCAACCTCATCTTCCATGCTGCGGGCCAGTTCGATGGCTATGTTGGCGCCGTTCGCAGCGGCAGCCAAGTCGATCTTCTTGCTGCGGTATTCACTCCACAAGTTCTGAACCTCTTCGCGAAGTTTGAAGATGTCATTGAGCAGGGCTGCAAAGACGAACATGCACTCAGCATCCGACTCATCATCTTCAACTGTGTACTCGATATCAATGACTGAAGATGGAATAGAACGCGCCATGTCATCGGACTCATTTGATAAATCCTCGGCCGGCTCGTAAACTTGCAACACCTGAAAGATGTTGAAATTCTCGACCTTGGGTTCTTTCGTTGATTCATCATGCACATCTCGAGTAGCTTCGTTGATCGACATGATATTGGCCGTATTCGCGTTACCATCTGCTCCGGCTTTGAACAGGACATGCTGAACCTTCTCCAGCACGCTGACAAAATGTGCATGCGTCGCGTTTGTCTGCGTGTTGAGATGCACGTCAGTCTCACTGAAACGTGCTGCAAATGTCTTCCGGACGTGGATCACCCGCTCTAGGGTGGTGCTCAAAAAGGATGGGATTTCAGCTCCATTCTCAACTTCAGTTGTAGCCGTAGTACCCACCAACTTGCTGGCGATGAACTCAGCAAGCGGCACAAAGTCTCGAATGGCGAGCACATATTTTGCCTTCTGCAGTCGGTCAGGTGTAGACTTTGCATCCAAACTCGAAGGACTAGCATGGAGCTGTTTCTGTTTCCGTTGCTGTTGAGCAGCCTTCTTTCCAGCCTTCTTTCTTGGCTTACCCTTTGAGCGGCCAGGTGGAGGCTTGCCGGTTGACTTCTTTACACCTGACGGTGAGGGTGAGGCGAGCGGCGCTTTGTATCCATGCTGCTTAGCAGTCGAAGCCAGCCATGAAGCGACGACGTTTGTGTCGTGCTTATATTTCTGGTAGGTTGAGAGGAAACTGGCAGACAACATGTTCGTAAAGGATGCATTTGTGATTCTGAGAATGGAACATGCTTTCTTTTTATAGTAGAAGGCCCCCTGAGAGTGGCTGCGCTAAGTAAACCAGGAAGCGAATGTGGTAAATGAATAATTTTAAGGGCTGACCAGAGGTGAATAGACAAACCTCACTGTCAGGGGGTCATCCCAGGCCTGCTCCAGGATATCATATTGATTACTCTGAGCTGGGTGTGGGTAGCAAAGTCATCAGAGTGATGCACTTGGGTGGCCACTCTTTTCATCTATACCAGAGTGTCATCGCTCAAGGATTGGTCTTTTCAGCATAGTCTATGTCTGTCAACTTCAACAAATCTATTACAGCCGAGATGATGATACCCAAGAATTCTGTCAGACTGAGTAAACATATCGTCCCCAGCCTTTCATCTTACATTATTGCTGTATAGACACACGCTTTGACCTTGCGGCCCATGATGGTCTATATCCAAGTCTGGGCAGAGGGACATTTCTACCAAGTTAACGAATGAAGATGTGATCCCAGGATCGCCCGTTAACTTGCCCGTTTAGTATCTGGGAGCAAAACTCCGTCGGCATGATGGGGCTCTTCCGGAAGCGGGGCCGCAGCCGGTCGCCGCGTTGCACCGTGCCGGGCCCCACAACCCAAACGACCCCTCCACGCCCCCCCATATCATGAATCCCCCTCCACTCCAGACTTCCTCCGCCAGTGTCTTTGTTTACCCCCCCCGCGCGCAGCCTCACTGTGGTTCGCGACATCCAACTTCACAAAAAGGACGACTCACACAAGCACTGCCCGCCAGGTGCCTACGAACCAATGGACCAGATTCCAACTCGAGGTGGTAGGCTCTCACCGCCAGAGCTATCACCACTGGAGCAAGACGTTCTCGACGAGTACGAGCGCTTGGCCGATAATATGAACAAAGTATGTACCGCTCATCATCCACCATCTCCCCTGCTTGCCTGTACACTACATGAAGGACCAACGCACTCCATCGCAAGCTTCTTCTCCCCTTCGTATCCCGAAAGAAAAGAAAAGAAACCGCCTCAAGGCTTTTTCTAGAGCGCGACTGACGCGTTTTGTCCCAGCTGGCCACGCTGCTAGAGCACCTCGCCTCCAACCCCACCAGCGAAATCCTCGACGGCCTGCGCGATCTCGAACGGAAAACCAGCTTGGCCTTTACCCTGCTCAAAGCCAGTGTATACAGCATCGTTCTCCAGCAGGAGATTGACTGGGGTGATGGGCCGACAGCCGACTGAGGGCTGCTTGGCAGGGGAACGACTCACGACGGACGACGGACGAAAGCTGGTAACGACAACTCTGTCGTCACGTATTCTGGACAAGTCTGATTGTGTAAGAGTTGAATTCAGCATGTGCGCTGGTCAGTGGTCATGTCACGAGAGTGCAACGAAAGACAAGAAGGAAATGGGACCGAGGATGATAGACACGAACTTATGATACCCATCAGAACAATAAAAACAAAATGACACAATCGCTTGAGATTGAAGACGCTGCTGTTGAGAGCAAATAAGTAATTCTACACGTACAGCAACTCTGCCACTACATCAGGCGAGTCTCCATATAGGTACACACATTCGATACACCTCTATTCCTTCTTCTCCCTCTTCATCATCGTCATCATCATCATCCTCTCAACACTTTTTCTGGTAATACACGTTTTTTAATATACAGAACCACCGTAGTACACCTTCCGCACATCTACGAGCTTCTTGCCACGACCAATAGCAATCTGCTCAGGATCGGGTTGGTGCGTCAAGGCGTGGTATGTAGCCTTGACTGAGTTCATGGGGTTCTTAGATCGGGGGATACGGGCAGCGATATCATGAATACCTGCCGCACGGCACATCTCAAAGATACGGTGGGGAGCACGCAGTCCAAAGCCTGAGGGAGGGGTTAAAAATATGTCGTTAGCTATCCTGTTCATGTTGAGATTCAGTAGTTGGCAGCAAGGAAAAACGTACCAGGAGGACGAGACATCAGCTCAACGACGGTGCCGGAAACCTTAGCCGACACGTCACCGTAAATGGTTCGGTTCTCGTAGCGGCGGATAGGCTTCATGTTGCGGATAGCAAGCATCTGAGCCGTCTCCTCGGCGACACCAGGCTCCGTAGACTTGGCCATACCCAGGCCGAGACGGCCATTGCCATTGCCGGCAATGGCAACAACGGAGGTGCTGCGGACCTTACCCAGACGGGTTTGATTGGAGACCCAACGGGTCACGAGGGACTTGGTGAGAAGGGAGCGGATGTCCTTGAGGCTCATGCCCGTCAGGCGCTTGATCTCTTGGAACTTTCCGGCGTCGTCTTGGCCTTGGTCGTCAGGGTCGACGGCATGCTTATACAGACCCTTGACACCAGGAACCTTGCCCAGGTCGGCGGCCTCTGCCGAGTGCAGGCGATCGATGCCAGCAGGGCCGTCTTGGAGGAGCTCAAGGCTGGTAGGCTCGACCTCACCCTGGTTGGAGAATTCGGCAATCTTGTCGAGCTCCTTCCTCCACTCCACGTCGATGGCCTCGTCGAGCTGCATGGCCTGGGCGCGGGTCATGAATTCAGGCCCGGTAGCGTTGGCATCGGGTTCGGGGCCATCCTCCTCGATGAGGTACCTCTTGGCTAGTTCGGGATCGGCCTCCATGTCCTTCAGTTCGTCCTCAGTCAAGTCTATCAGTTCCTGTCCAGTGCTCTCCTTGACACGGCGCATCGCTCGAACCATGGCGCGGGTAAGCTGGTCGCTTGTCTTCTTATCGGTAATCCCCATCATCTTCTTGCCATAGTTGTCAATCCACTCGCTGTGATCAGGCCATGAAACCTCTCTTGGTGTACCCTCCAGCTCGGGCTTTAGGTCGTATCGGGGATCCAGAACAGAGTAGTCCTCGATGTAGTCTGGGGTGTAAGGATCATCACGTAAACGACCCTGAATAATCATGTCTTGGGTATCAATGGCCTGCTCGCCGGCTTTCAAAGCCTCAAGCTGTTCAGGCGTGTATTTGGCCTTGAGTTTCTCCAAGTCCTCCGCCGAGTACTCAGAAAAGAACTCCTTCTGATATTTTGCCATTTCTTCAGGCTTTACCGACCTGTCCGGCTTGACCAGGCCAAGCTCCTCGGCTTTGACATTGCGGAATCGAGGCTTGCGACTCGATCGGGGAGCGGAGGTATGCAGATTTCGAGAGGGGAGAGTGGTGATGGCGGGAGTGGATCGGGATGAAGAGAGGCAGCGGCCGAGGAGGCTGCGCGCCGGACGTGCGACGCTCATGACCTATTGATCAATGCAGAAAGAGCGTGTGAGGAGTTTCAATTCGTATGGGCGGATGTGGAATGGCGAACACCCGGGAAGGACTCAACAGCTTCTCTGCGTTCTCCCACTCACACGAGCTGGAGATTTTTTGGGATCTCAGGAATCCTCAATTGAGAGGACCTGGGGTGTACCAATAGCCAATCAGAGAAGTCTACCGGGTTTAGAATGGGTCTGTCCTCAGTACGTTGGGGCCCGCACGTGCCACAGCACGTGAAATGTTGGCTTACCTAATCCAATCGCATCTCCCTCACGTACCTATTAGAGGTATAGACCACTTCCTCGAACGTCAGATGCCTTAGGTAGTGGTACCGATTCCTCTATGCGGTGTAGAGACGGCGTACGTGATTTGCATTCTCCATCTCCTAGAAAATAATTTCCATTCCATGTTCATGCACTCCATATGCTTGTGTCCAACTTGTTCGGCGCTTACGATGTTATGGCTGGGCACGCCGCCCTTGTTACCCCGTTATAGTCTCGCTGCCAGCTAAGTTACATAGTAACAGAGCCGTTCCAGCCCTTGTCTCATAGCTCCATTTCTGTCCACCCTCCATGCCCAATCAGCCTGAACCCCCGGCATCAGTCGACTTTGGCGCAGGTTTGAAACGTCTCAGTCTGCCTCCAATACGCAAGCTCCAGTGGGCCAAGTTGAGAGTCCCTCCGCCATTATTACCCAGCATCAGTCCCCTAGAAATCGCGAGGCTTCTGAAGCTGGCTCTCAAACTCACTTCTTTCTTCTTCTTCTCTTCTCCCCCTTCTAGTTGTTTAGACCGACCGTCGCTACCCTCTTCTCATTCAACAGCTGCTCTCGATATATCCTGTATGTGACTGGCGCACTTACAACCCCATTGGCGACTTTCCACCTATACCCATATTACTCCATTTCGACTGTCTGGCACATTCGAACGAAGCTGCGCATCAATCGTCCTCCCCACATCTATTAATCGGTTCAACTTGGCAACAGCCACTTCAATTGCCCGACATCACACAAGCAAAGTTCCCTGAGCTCTTTTACAATTGGCTGTAATGGGTAAATTCGACTGGTTCTCCAAAATTGGCGCCACTGATGAGGCCGTCGCCGTTCTCAATGACCAGCCTATCCTTTTCACCATCCTTCTCATCGTTCTCGTCACAATCATTCTCCAGATCACTCTGCACTGGTACATTCACAAAGCCACCATGAAGCCGGAGCAAATTAAGGCGAAGCAGGATAAAAAGGACAAAAAGGCAGCCGCCAAGAAGAAGAACAGCAATAACAACAACAAAAAATGAATCCGTGCTTAGGAGCCTTGGCATTCATTATCAATACCACTTGAACGATCCTCTCATCGACTCTTTTCCACTCTTGCTTTTCGCGCTTCCAAGGGGCTCTATTCTTCCACTATATTTCAGCTTCAGCAATTGCATCATCAGCAAGTTTTAATGGAGCACTGTTAGAGTCGAATAACCAAATGTTGCTGCTGCACTGTCTTGATGACTGTGAGCTCATATGTCGCTTTTAATTTACTAGAAGAGTTGGTTTTTCCCATATTATTTTGAATAGAGTCATTTATCTGGCCATAACTTTCTCAAGCTCAATTTCCCTCGCCATGTCTTTGTTTATTTGACCTCCCACCTCTTGCGTGGAATAATCAGTTGCAGTTGGTACCATCGAGCTAATGATCAACGGGTCAAGCTCTCTTGAATCATGCATCTCCCTTGAGTCCATAATTATATCGTAGTTATCCGCTATTCTAGAGGTGTTCTCTACTTATTCTAGATGAATTCGAGCTGGGGAGCCACCGGCCAAGGTTTCCAACCCGAAACTACAAGTAACTGGCTGGCTCTCAGAAAAGCCTTCATCGACTGCCAACGACGGCATATACGTCTCATTGTTACCAATTATCAAATATTGTGCTGAACTTCCCGCGGTGTCACCTTGGGCAGAGCTCAGTGCCCCGACTTGAGGAGTGGCTCGTCGCATCCTAGTCCCCCTCCCATTTAGAGGAGGGATCTCAGAGTGCGATAATAAAACGTTCCAGGCGTGGTTCTCGATTGCCCTCGCTATCATATTCCCTTCGTTTGTGATCATGCATGCAGGGGCTCTCCCAAGATAAAGCTCCCTGATCTTTTGCCTGAGCAAAGGCGATTCTGCGTTCTTCATTCGAGCCAATGAAGAACCGATAACCTTAATAAATTCGGAACGATCGGATAATGACTGAAAAAAAACATGTCAATATTTGCTTCAATCCACTATTTCAACAAATTATGTATCTCTGACCTTGAGATAAGGCATATGGAAGACCCCTGGAGCTAAGGAGGTGAGGCAAGTGGCCGAGATATCCCCAAAAACTCGGATACCTTTGTACTTTTTCTGAGGAGAAAGCAGAAGCATTTCAAATATCGAGTCTATAAGGCACAGACTACGTAAAATTGCCGAAACTTCTAGTGTAGGCCGGATGCAATCAGTAGATGGATTCGTCGCAAGTTGATCCAAGCAGTCTCGCGACGTGAAGTTCAAGCTCGCCATAAAACTCTCGACAGCTAGCTGGTCATCAACTTCGAGAGATGAACATAGCTTTTCGCAGTTTATGGTCGGGGACTTAACCTTCGACTTGTCTTGTAGCTTTCTTTTGCGCTTCTTTGGGGGTTTTGGGGGAGACTCATCGGATGGTAGCTTTTTTCTCGCCTCTACGACATTGATTGAAACGAGGGCGGCATGGAACCGTGAGGTAAGAGCGGAAGTAGGTGGTAACAGAGCTGAGGCCAAATCTGGATGGTGAATTGAAAACGTCATTACTCCTGGCAGCTGGGAAATAGCATGACACTCAAGTTCCAATCGGAGGCATAGCCGATCCCACAACTATAACATGTTATTCACAAGAGTCCATAGATATGGGCACGGTACCAGAGTACCTACTTCACTTTTCAAGATCAGTCGAGAAAATTCCTCGATCAGATTTTGTTCCTGTATCGGATTGCTATTAATTGTAACTGACACTTCAAAGCAACATGGTCCTCTTCTGCAAATCCAGAGGTGGGACTGCCTGACCAGGTCCGCCAGTTGAGTCACGGTTTCGATGCTTAACAACTGAGGCGGAAGATCGAGACAAATCGACGAGGTCACATTGACCTCCAGCTTCTCTTTGACCAGCACAAGCTTGATGCTTGGTAGCGCAAAGGCTGATGTGACGTTGGGTCGGTCAGCCGGTAATGCCATGTCAAAAGGTTGGGATATTCCCAAACAATTTCAAGGGGCCCAATGTGAGATGTTGATGGTCGCCAACTAATTGTGGTTACGAGATTCGAAGGTGAATAGAGAGCACTCTAATGTAGCTAGGTAGGTTGGGTCAACTAACCTAAGCTGGGGTCAAAATCACTGATACACGTTGCAACTTCCTGGTAGTGCCTGCCTTGCCTCATCTATCAATATACTCCAATGCGAGGAAGGAGCAATACTACATTGTAGGTGTGACTGCTATGATATCTTGAGGGCCTGGTCCATTAACCCAGGATACTCGCCTCTCTGCCAATCAACACATTCTGCAGGGAGACTTACGTTAGGTTCTTTACGTAGGCAGACATACAGTAGGGCCAGTAACGCATACTTTGTGCACCTAACGCGCCTAGGTGAACAGGGGACTTCCATGATTTGGTCTTTGCCTACGTAGGCAAATCGATGGTACATGATATCTACTACCACTGCGTCTAGAGCGATTATTGAAAAGATGGCGAAAAAAGACAATCGTGATGTGAGAAACAGGCATGCTTCGTTATCCATAGCCCCAAAGTCCTGCATAACTTATCAACTAGGAACGCAATGCCGATAATCCAACCCGTATAATAATACTCCACAAGTCTAAAACCATGCCTCCGCCAAAGACTAAAGACCAAAGACCAATGACATGATCGCCAAAATGATTTGTAGAAAGGCAGCCCCGGTAACTCCTCGCGCGCTTCGCATTATTTGGCAAACCACGGAAACTTCTTCTTGGCCGGCTCGATTGGCCCTCCTGTCGTACTCTCGACCTGTACGCTTCGCTGATAGATGTCCTGGAGTCTCCAAGTCAGTACAATGCGGCGTCGTATCTATCGGTGTGATCTCTTCTTACCTCATCATCTGTTGGCATCCGGCAGTTAAGAATCAATTCTCGCGCGGTGTCGTGCTTGGAGAGATTCGGGTATGCAGAGCCCTGGCTCTTCATGATCGGGAGCAAAACCTCTCCCAGCACCTCAAACTTCTTCCAGTTGATGCGGTCACCCTGGGGACCAACAAATGTCTTGCTCCCCTCTTCGGCAGACACCAAATCTCGCCTATGGAGTGGGATAAAAGGAATGCGCGGGAGAGGCGAGTTCTCCCATGCCAGTCGATACGCAAAGTGACTCTTTTGCGTTCCCATTAAGATTACCAATCTTGCAAATCGCTTCTGAGTATCGGCTGAGACCAGCGCTCGAGTCTGAGCCAACCGGTGGATGGCTGTTCCGTTGACTCCTGCCAAGATTGCTGCTAGGCCATTGTAATTATTGAGCTGTCGCAGTTTGAGGGCAATGTTCATGAACTTCTCTAGCATCTGGGCCCGGTGTTTCGCTTTGTCCCGCAAGAGAATCATATTCGCGACCCATTTTGCCACATGATTGAAGTGATTGATCATGCGGTTGACGTTCCTCAAGCTCTTGCACTTTTCTTTCTGACTCGCCGACAGGCTGACATGTCGAACAAAATCTCGAATTCGGATAGATGAGAACATGATCCAGTCAATTCGAGTCAATTCATCCGCCACGTCGTCATCAGGAATGTCAATGAAGATATGGTATCGGAACTTGTTCATTGGTAACGTGTCCGCGGGTTCCAATATCGAAGCTGCTCTCTCATAGTCTTCAAAAGAATGAAAGTGGGATTGGCTTGATATACTGCTCCCTCTGTCTGTAAGCGAGATTTCAGAGCCGCCAGAGGGCCGAGTGTCAAGATCTTCGTCAACCTGCAGGGTACTAATGCCTGCTGAAAGCTCCTGGATGTCCTTGGAGATTAGCTCGCTCGCAGTCAAATCTCCCGTCTTGTCAGAGTTCGCCCAACCGGTATCGTCATCTTCAATAACATTGAATTGAAGATTTCGGCGCATATGCTGAGCAGCTATTGAGAAAATTGGTTCTGTGGAAAGATGCTTGATAAATTCTTCCAAATTTCGACGGGTGAGAGGTCGTGCGAAGTCGCCTGGGTATAAAGAGACCCATTTGGCCACCATCTCAATGATTCGAAGCTGAGTGGCCGTTTTTGAAAGATAATGCGCCGTCTTGTCCTCTCGTACTTGGTCCAAACGAGCCAGAATTGCCGAGAAGAGCTCATTTGGTGCAGCAAACTTGCGATATAGACATAGAAATATATCGGAGAAGTTGTTGTCAACTCGAGACAGCCTAGGCGCCAGGAGGCGATCCACCAGATCATCAAATGTTACGCCTACCGCTTTAGCCGGTTTGTCGAGGACGCTGTCATCGTTACGCTGTAAAATAGGGATGTCGTCCGAGTATCGATATGAATCGGCATCTGATTCCTCCACATCGCCTTGATGGTCGAGCCGAATACCGGGAGTTCTGAGCATACTACTAACCGTTTGGGGGTCAGTCTGGCCAGCAGTCTGACTTTGGGCAACTCGAGGACTACGTGCTCGATAGCTCTCAGAGACAGGAGCGTTGGAGAATCCGAGAAGCAGGGAGAAATCCGAGCTAGCTCTGCTGTGTTTGCTGTGCTGACTCAACGGTCTCCCAGCCCCAGTATCAGGAGCTTCGAGATTGGCGGCGGACTGTGCTCGTCTGCGCGATATTGTTTCGCCGTTCTCCTCTGTGAACTGGTATGAGCGCAAAACTTGGAACTCGTCTGATAAGTATGACTTTACCTCTTCGATGAGAAATGGCGGCTCGAAGGGTCGTATGGAGACACACCCTAGCAATCTCGGGTTTATCTGACGAGAGCTTGTAAGTGGCAACACATGATCGGAATATTTGATGATTGGCCATTCCCTCGGCATCCACCTCCCAGTTTTCTTCTGGGTTCTCGCATTTGCAGGCCACGAGACTTGACGGAAGTCCAGAATTCGTGAGTGCGGCTAAAACTTTGTTAGTACAGCCTTTTTCTTTTCTTGTTGCATATGGGCAGAGCTTACCCAAGGTCTGAGGAAGCTCGCGAATCGATTCTTTATTCATAACGTCGTACAGGATAAGGGCAGCGTCAACGCGGGGCACAATATGCCCGTTGATTTGTTTAGGCCATTGGATTGGTTGGTTCGGATTTAATTCGAAGTACTCGAGATCCAGTTCGAGAAGTGTGATGACGTGTGATGTGTTGTCAACCAACATCCGGACGCTCGAAGCATTGGATATGGGCGGCCGAGAGAGGCCTAGAACCCGCTGGACAAAGGACGATTTTCCGACACCGGTGGCACCGATGACGGCGATGTTGAAGCCTTCCATTGTAGAAGAAAAAGGAGCCTAGGAATTTAGAGCTTACAGTCAGCGCCCCGCATCCAGGATGTCTCACAATCACACCAGTAGCTACTCATCAGCCCCCTCGTCTGCCCAGGTAGCTGAGGGGTCCGTGTGTTCGAGGTGAAAAGAGCATACATACCCAGTAGGATGAAGGAGGGGCGGTCAATGACTCTCGACGAGGAGGCAGCCAATGTCGGGACGGGATATTGTCATTGCTATCGCGCTCTCTCAGATTGTGGTCGTTCTTTGCGCCGCCGCCGCCGTTGTCGTTATCGTGATCGTTGTCTTCAGGGAGGGATTGATACACAGAGCTGTCGTCTGATTCGTCCGAGTGGGGGAACTCAACACTACTGAAACGCTGCTGGAAGAAAGGGTCGTTGACAATTGAGCCAACTGATTCCTGGCGGTCGTGACGATCGTGGCGGTCGTAGCTGCGGACTGGATGTTGTTCGGTCGTGTTGGAAAGGTAGCGGGGGGTCGGATTAACCGCGTGTCGGGACTGAGAAGCTAGCGGAGCGCCTGAAATCGGGTGAGCTTGTCGTGAACCAGCATGATCGGAATGCATGGTCGCAGCCTCAGCGACTTGCAGCAATGATGAAGAGAAACATATGATGCCAGAAGACAGAACGGAGGGAGCTTGAAAGAAGAGAGAAGCTCGCGGTGGGGGGGTTCGTGCAGACCGACCCAAAGGGGGGGGGCAGAAAGAGCACCTAGAAGGGGATTGGGATATAAAAAGGGATCGGGAGGAGGATACCACGTCGCTCGGACAGGTGAGAGGGGGAAGTAAAGAGGAAAAGGAAAGAAGCACCAGGGAAAGCACCAGGGGGCGGTTTGGCTGTTTGAGTTCTGAGTCGGGAAGACGCACTAGAGGTAGAAAGGGAGAGAGGGCTAACGATGGTCTGGGATGAGAGACGAGGGACGAGGTTACTAACAGTCTTGGTGCAATTAATTGTTGGCAGGTAGAGACACAAATGTCCTTGTTCTTCCTTTTTTTTCCCCTTCTGTTGTGTGCTTTTTTGTCTCTTCCCTTTTATATATTTTTTTTACTCCCTGATTCTTCTCTTTTCTCTTTTGATGAGCGGATCTCTCAGCTGCTCGGCGCGCTTGTAAAGTAGTTGGATCTATTGTCGGTTGTCAGTCGACCTGTCACACCAGGTGAAGGCCCGCGGATGCACATCATCGGTACGAGCATGAGTCGCGGGTCAAAAGTACAGTAGGTAGTTACAGGGAAAAAAGGTAGGCGAGCAGTACGTATAAAGGAGTCCCTCCTCTCACCCTATTTCAGCGGGTGAGCCAACGAGCGAGCGGGAGCTGTTGATGGTTTTCCCCAGTCGTTTTCCAGGCCAGCTGCACGTCAGAGGGGCCAGCGTGTGCAGGCACTGGGTGGGTGGGTGTCCTGTCTGAAGTTGACGAGGCCAGGCAGGGCGAGGCGAAATTAGGCCGGGCGTGGGTAGCAAACGGCAAAGCGGACGTGTCTGGTCCAAGACACTCACAACCAAGAAAGAACTTCGCAAGCATCAACGAGTTGGCGAAAGTCGGAGTTGGGAATGAGGTGTTGAAGGGAGGGGGGAAGGAAGCTGGTTAAGTCGAAAGAGGAGCAAGTCGGCTGGCCTCGTCTCCCCGTCTCCCACCACAACACTATGTAGACTATGTACTTTGTACTCGCATGAATTGCCTACCAGGTACCTCTAAGTTGGGGATCAATAATGCCGAAAGGTACCGAATGGGGGAATTCTGGGTGTAGCCATGTATTAGGAACTGCCAGCCGTGTCGTTCAATGGACTTTTTCTGCGCCCAATGTAAGGTACGAAGTACGAATACTCCGTCTGTCAAGTCAAGCCCACGTCCCAACCTCAGGTAATGGTCCAGGGGTGGTGCCAAAACAGCTCCGTCCGGGCCTAGCAACGGTGCTGAATGGCGTTGGCCATGGCTAGGCCGTGGCCGCGCCGGATAGAGAAACCAATGGTGTGCTTGTACACAGTAATGTCGGGGCGTCCCCTCCCACCCCCAAAAAGAAAAAAAAAACCAGCCAAAGTAACCCCCCTTGCTGGATTTACTAGTTGGTACCGGGATCATGGGTGTGCCGTTGCAAGCAACTGAGCGTTGAGGAGTGAAGTATCCAACTAATGATTTGCCAATCTGGGGATACTCCCGACTAGGTACTAGGTACCTTCTGCTCCGTCTCGAACCTCCGAAGGATTCGTGATTCAATAGCTTCGTTGAACGATTGACTACGCGTACGGACCAACTGCAGAGATCACCCTAGCGAAACGCTTGGGCAACCAACTCTCCGCACAATCTGAGTGGTCTATAAATACCTAGCCTACCTAACATACCTAAGTACCTACCTCCGCGAATTCTGGAATTGATAGTATTTTTTGAATATTTATCAAGCTATGAATCCTTTATAACGTATTTGAACATGAGACATAGGTTGGTGGGAGATTATATTGATTTGCTTGTACCGTACTAGGATTGCCTATATATCTAAGTAGGTCTTTTATATCCATCACAGTAATTCTACGTCCAAAAACGCACAAGTCAAAAAGACGGGCTATCTTGCTCTTGTTGCGGATGCAAGAACTCTCAGCATTGATCTATAGATATACTACCTGACAGTAATCTCCCTCAGAAGCTCAACATAATTCCTTTCAACATATCACAATATGGTTTGTTCTAACAAATTGTAGTAATACAGTGCCAAGCGAGAAACTGATACCGCGTGACTGGGCGAATCCTCGCCTCCAATTCGCTCTGCTAACCACGTGCGGCGCATTCAACATGCGAGGAAAGTTGCCCAGACTTCAAGAGCAAGCCGACACAATATTTCGGCGCTCGGTGAACAGATTCAGAAAAGGGCACGCTTGATAAGGCCAATTCCTGTAGCTGCATATGCATGCTCAATCGGACTAATCACCGTTACAGGATGACCCTCAATCAAAAAAACTGAGTCATGGATAACAAACCCGAAGTATCTTTCAGTCTGGACGGAAATGTTAGCTTAATTGGGCACACAATACAAGAGTAGAAAGCCAGCCACACTGAGGCTACTAAATTGATAAAAACTCCGTGATCATACAATGCAGGCTCAAGGGCCTCTGGATAGCTTCTCGGTTACCTCAGCTACTGAATAGCTAGCCGTATGATATCGATACTGAAATTGCCGGGTCACAATAAGCCGAGCGAAAGTTGATCTATTCGTCCTGTGCACTTCACTTATACTTTTAGAAACCCTGTATAGAGCATTCCTCGATGACATATCCAATAAAAACATAACATACATCTATTGACCTCATTGAGTTATCGACCCTAGATTTCCAAAGTCCATGTAATCATGAACCGAAGATGACATTATCTAATATTCCAGTTAGACTGGAAGAACAGCTAGGGTCTTTCGGCAACAGCATGGCCGTGATTATCTATATTGACTTAAGCCACCCCGTAATCGCGGCATGATATGTCGTTTGCTGGTTTTCTGCCTCTACAATGTATTTGGCAGGTCTCCGGTATTGGGTAACGCCAGGGATTTTCGCATACGTAGTAGAAGACTTAGTAGACCTCTGTGCTCAATAGTTTAATGTGGTAAAATTGCATCAATAATTGATAAGAAGAAGCCGTCTTCACTTAATCACTCGGGAGGCTCGCAATTGCCAATGCAGTGGTGAGCAGCATTACAGTAGAGAGACAACACTCGGTCCGATGACTGGCCAATGCTATACGGGATCCGGAAACGATTAAATGCTGAGGTATTCAGTTGTCTAGAGAAATAAAGTGAGTAATAGATAGACCAATATGAAGAACAATCGGCGGATGGTGAGCCGGCCGTGAATTTCACAACCTCCTACCACCGCCCAAAGTGTCTGCAATGAGTGGGCATGGCCATTGGGGTCTCGACGCTTTCTCAGCATTTACAGGAGTAGATTAGAGGAAAAATTATATATTGGGCTTACTCGAGCCCATCTGGAACATCAATGAAAACCTACCTTCGCTGTCAATACAACAGAAAAGCGTTATTTCATTATCATTAACTAGTCCTGAAAAATATTTCTTGTACAACTGGCTATGAGAAGAGTGATGGGTCCAGCCATCGTCTAAATGTGAAATCATCGTTCTTATCGTTTGTCCTCAGCCATTAGGCGTTCGATAAGCTTGGTATCTTCTTGCGCCAGCTGTTGGCGCAAAATACTTGTAGCATCTGTTCCAGTGTCATCACTGTTCATGATGTGTAGGATGAGCTCCGAGTATTCACGAATCGCTTCGCCTGCTTCTCCATCCGCGCGACGAGCCTGGCGTAAAGCCTCCTTGCCGTTCTGGATGCCCACATCGTGATTCCACGTCTCCTTCTTTGGCGGAAGGCCTTTAAGCAAAGAGGCTGGGATAGAGGCTTTCTTTTGGTCGGTATTGTCTTTGGGTGGAAGCGTTGCAGCATGGATTTTTAAGAGCTGGTCGGGGAGGAATGGATATTTCCGAAAGAGCACGCGAAGCTTGTCGGAATGTTCGAGGGCCCTGAAAGGATTTGACACATCTCTGGGCTCAGTAGAAGGTATAGAAGGAGGGTCCAGCGATGGGTTTGACTCGAATGCAGGCTTGGGTTGAGGTTCAGGATCAGGAGGGTGATTTTCGCGATGGACCTTGTTGCACGCAACGGAGCAACTGGGCTGAGATCAGTCACTGAGCGAGAAGGGTTGATCAAACTGGATCGTGTAAATGAGACTCACTATGGTAAATAACATCGTGGGCATTTGTATTTCGGGGGGTTTACAGAACACACGCCACACGTTGAGATCGTGGGTTTGAGAGCTGGAGTGTTTCCATCGTCAACAGCCTCGGATTCACCTGGACCTGCACCGCCAGGTTGAATAGGCAACTCCACGCCGCCGTTGATCTTGATGGGATCCTGTAACGAAGGGTCTGGGTTGGCCTTGTTTTCGATAGGATCAGAAGACATAGCCGCCGAGTGGGTTGGAGGAATGGAGAGCGGTAGCAGAACAAAGTGTTTAAAAGCTATTCAAGAATTTTTGAGGCCTTCAGCCATTCGCGTATAAAAAGATCGAAATCAAATAAAAGCGCCCCGCGACCATCGCTTCATCGCAATGCTGGATTGGAAAATTGGCCCACTCTCCATGCTTGTCGAGAAAAAAGGCCAAACTAAGTGGGCCTTGACACAAGCAATTGCCACTGCGCAACTTTGCATCATAGGGAGTTCGCGCATTACTAATTAATGCCCGTACCTATCACACCTGCCACGGGTGGTGCGGCTACTTCGACCGAAGCAACTGGCGGCAAAAAGTTGGCAGCCGAGCAAGCGACCGAAAAGGCCCAGAATTGCTCCTCTTTGTTAGTTGATTTTTTCTTGTCTTTCCTAATTGTTGTCTTGTCAATCGTCTGCAAAAGCCAACGCTCTGTTCCTCATCTATATATTACTCCCAAAATGACCTCATCGACAGCTCCCCGACTACTCCGCCGAGTGCTGGCGTCTACACCCCGGCCTGTCACCGAGACCTCTCTCCGAGCCACTTCGCGATGGACTCGCCAACTTAGCACCCGATCCCGGCTACCGACCATTACTATTGCGTCAGGAGCCCGACCGCAAGCATATGTGACCACCCGCCAGACAGTAGCTCCTAGCCTTGCCGGTGTTGGCAGTGGCATCCGTACCATCTTCATCCAGACCGAGAACACTCCCAACCCAGATGCTCTCAAATTCGTGCCGAATCATCGAGTCATTCCTGAAGGGATCGCAACGCCCTTCATTGAATATCTCAATCCTCGAGCGACCATCGCGCCTCCGTATCCCTCGCCCCTTGCGGCAAAGCTCATGAACATTGACGGTATCACATCAGTCTTTTTCGGTGCGGACTTTATCACTGTGAGCAAGGCAGCTGATGTGAACTGGGCTCACGTCCGTCCTGAAATTTTTGCCTTGATTACCGAAACCATCACGTCAGGCGATCCTATTGTTAATCTTGTTGAACGCAAGGAGGGTGACGCTCCTGAGGAAGAGGACAGTCTGGCCTACAACGAGAATGATAGCGAGGTTGTGGGCATGATCAAAGAGTTGCTAGAGACACGTATCCGACCCGCGATTCAGGAAGATGGAGGTGATATCGATTTCCGAGGCTTTGATGACGATGGATTCGTGCATCTTCGACTTCGAGGCGCTTGCCGTACCTGCGACTCTAGTACTGTCACATTGAAGAACGGTATTGAGGGTATGCTTATGCATTATGTATGTCCCCCGCTCCACTGCATTCGCATTTCCTCCCTCCTCCCCCTTGTCCTTCTCTCTCACTATTATGTACTGAACACCGCTAACTCGGATCTCAGATTGAGGAAGTTAAGGGTGTCAAGCAAGTTCTAGACCCAGAAGAGGAGATTTCACTGCAGGAATTTGAAAAGTTCGAGGAGAAGCTTAAGCAGCAAAAGAATGCTGCAGCTAACGCCTAACTCCTTTCAATTTCGATAATTGTGTTCCTCTTTTCTTAGTCTCTGTACAATAGCTCGGGGGAAAGCTAACGATACCCACGATTGTCCACATGTGTCGCATGAGTCCTCTTGTACATTAGCAAAATTTGCCCTCCTATCTTCCTTCCATGCACCTGAATCTCAAAGGAGTGCCTTGCTGGGCATCCAGTTCGGCATTTGCTATTTCCTCAAGATGATGTCGAACTAGTATCCTTTGCCCCCATCTTCATATAGATAGCGATGGCCTTTGATCGGTAAAAATGTGTTGGTCAGTGATGCGTTGATCCATCCTCGGTCCTGATCTTGGCGCCGTGTATATCTTTCAATGTTCGGATTTGCTACACTGCTTGGGTCGTACTAACGCTCTCATTCTGACTGGGCTCATCGACGGTTGGGCGTCTCAGTCCAATGCCATCGAATTTATTGAATGCCGTTAAGCGGGGTGGGAATATCCTGCCCTTCAGAGTTGACAGCTCTGGAAAGAGCATCAAGCCTCTTTTTTGACGGTCTTTCTTTTCCACCTTGCCAATTACACTCAGTACACAACCCCTGCGTATATTGACATTGATATCAAATGGGTATATGCGCGGTAAATTCGCACCAGTCACACCGAGCTTCTGGACTCAAAAGCCCAGGGGTAGGTAACAAAGGATTTTTGAATGCCCAACGAAGTGGTATTTCTAGCCCGCCGTCTATCGGAAGAACTGCTACCATCCCGGTTTTTGTGGGATTTTATTTTGGCCGTTCGTCTGTTTGAATCGGCTTGGTTTCTTCAGGAGTTAAACGATGCTCATCTGTGTATGGTTTGTCTCATAGGACTATCATAAGGGCACGGAGATACGTATCTAACCTACCTTCGTTGATCATGTTCAATTTCGCGAGCCTCGACACAAAGTGGAGTAGCCATTCTGGGTATGTGGGCAATATTGACATACCAATGTTCATCGTAGTGCCGAACTTGAGTGCCCCGGCTTGAACCTGATGACCCGCCACTGAGTGATGCCATTCAATCAGCTCCGCTGTGATTCGGCAACGAGACTGGGATATTCCGGCCTTTGGTACGATGAACATGGGATTATAACTCTCCACTCCAGCCGACCGCAACCACCATTATGGCACTTCCGAGGTATGTGCTTCATACTCTCTGTCCCGCATGCCCGCAGCAAGTGGTCTGGTGCGGGGTTCACATACGTATTAATTAGCTGATCTTTTGAGAATTGCTGCTGATGTTGCGATTCGAATATCTTGTAGATGCGCATGTGAAGTGACGAAAGCATTGAGTGTTACGACCCTGTAGGAGCATATCATCGGCATTAACTCTGGTCCTTCCATGGTCGGTCTTCTTCATCTGTCACCATGTCCCCGAGAGCATGCGCTTGAGTATGTGAAGTGCCACGACCACCAGCCCATGCTGTGGAGGGGGCAAAGAGGATGCATGTCCGCTGCCCTTGGCGTGTGCTGTAGGTGCTCACGCTGTCGGGCTCCAGGACGATGCTGGTTCGGGTGATCCGCGAATAAAGGGAATCCGGGGTAATTCCCCGCTGGGAAGGTGCGTCAATGGTTTCGCGGGGTGTCCCCACTCCTTCGGTTCAGCGTCCGTCGGACCAGCTTGCGCATCGACTTAGAGTACATCTGGATAGAAGGTAGTTTCGGTACCTCCCAGTGAGAGATGCGATATCCCTCACGACGCACTTTGTTTCTTGAAACGAAATTTTTTTTAGCCACCGGCGTACATCAATAACTTCGGGATAGTTTTGAGTTGAAGAATTAGCGCATTATCTTCTTGCTGGTCACGGACGGTGAGGATCTCCCCTATGCTCGATATCCTTGCGTGACATTAGGTTGGCCTTACTTCATACCAAACAAGGTAGCCAATCCAGAGAGAAAAATTAGCCCTGCTTCCTCGGCACACGATGTCAATTGACAAAATAAAACAAAACTTGAACAGCCGACAATTTTCTAACGCTCTGTAACTCAGCATGTACACATAAAACCACTTGTCTCTGGTTGAGACATACTTCTGCATAAAACAGAGATACAGAGACATAACACTGAACTTCCGTGGACTTGATTCCCTCACGTAGAGATCTGGCACATCAAGCACGTGGAATTGACTAGACCAGAGCCTAACTGTTAGCCCTCCCCAGCCGTTTCGTATCTTTCCATGTCACAACCGCATCCTCACTCACTTAGGAAAAGTTTGGATCCGCTAGAAGTACGAAGGGAAACCTTCGGAGTGATATGTTGACACTTCGGACCCCTTCGGCTCGGAATCTCTGCCATACAGAAGTATCATCTGTAGGCAAGCAACACTCCGGCGGACATGCCTCCGATATAGGATTATCAGGCTCGCCAAGGTGACGCAGAAGACTGAATAGGCCTCTGTGGACCAGCTAAGCCTCGTTTTTATGTATGCGTGATGGCCCGTAGTGTCTCTATGGAGTCACCCAGTAGAGACAGAGACCAGGCGTTTGATTTTCGATGCAGCTGGAATAGCTACATCGGGCTATGCTACTTACGCATCTCGAGCTGAAATTTGGTCAATTGGGGACGAAGCAACAAGCATGAAGCAATTATGAGAAAAGACACAGACAGCCTCGTATTTGGTAAACAAGGAACAGAGGCTGCTTGGTCGAGATCTCTACCAATGTGCGTGGCAATTCCATGCAACATCGAGGGGCGAAAGCAAGTCAACGTGAAATGGTGGATACTGGCCAAGAACTCTACTAGTTTACCCGAGACCCATATGGACTATAAGAACGCATCGTGCTAGAATACCTAGACAAAGAAAAATGTACACAATCTACACCACAAGTTTCTGCTGGTTCACGTAGGCCACAGTTATTCTTGATTGAATGAAGATTAATCTCGATTGTGACGCATTGCAATGCATAGTAGAAGTGAGAACGAGGAACGAAATAGACGCAGGTCTCGGCACTATGAGTTCGATACCTCTGAGGTCCCATAAGCACAGAAACTCAAGGCTGCGAAGTGACGAGGTGGCGGTTTTCTCCACTGCACATCCACAAACAATGACGACTAGCCCTGTGTGGGAATTCGAGTGTCCAGAACGTAGCAACGATGACACCGTCCAGGGGGACAGCGAGGGGAAGATTTTTAGGCTATTAGACAAAGCTCGACGAGAGCCGGAGACGACTAAGGAGGAATTAACGTGGATAACGGCTTGAGGATATCATAGAGTGGATGGCAGGCCCATTGAGACGTTTCTGTTAAGAGAGGAGGTACAGGGCGCCCGCGCATCTACCTACTGACAGTACCTATCCAAGCCCAGGTCAGACGTGCAATTCCTGAGAACCGCTCAGAGAATTCAGCACTGTGATGGGAGAAAAGATGCCGTCTTCTAGAAGAGACGAAGCTCCCTTGTCGGTCCAACGTATTTCATCTAGACAATAATTGCTGACACGATTATTGGGTTTCTATAGCAAAGTATTCCAGTTGGTGGTGACGTACATTAACTTCGTAGGGCCATTTTAGATTGATGAGAGAAAAAATGTCCCGAGAAAGTAATAAGCACCAGTATAATGAATCTTGATCGTTGAGCATCCTGATTGCATCTACCGGAACATGGATCAGCGGCTGCGGGGCTAGTAAGGTCATGCAACTTGGTGCACCTGATGGCTGATGCTCTCTGGTCCTAGTGGGGGTGGCCGAATAGCTTCTTCGCGAGTGCCTGCCAACCTACCTGTAGAGTAAGTACCCTCATCGAGCATCCAATATACTGCATACAAAACCAAAATATGGCGGCATCTATCAACCAACAGAAACCCAGCATTCTTCCATCCACACCACAGGCAATCCTTCTGGGCGAAGCCATGATTTGAGCTGGTTTGCTTGGCCCCCCATCATTTTGAGTGTGGAGGGGAAGATCACCACAAGACGGCCTGTGCAAAGGGTGTGGTCTAGACGGAGACTGTGAAAGCTGGTTGGTTCGTTGGTGGTGCATGTTGCGGCTGTCGAATGTCGGTGGAGCTCACCCGTCCCCCATGATGCCCAGGTACTTCGCACTAGGGATTTGCCCACCACAGTTGGAGGGGAAGTAGAAGGAGGGTATGTCCGTGACGGTATTCGTGGCGAGGTCGCAGTGAATAGTAATGCCTTGTCCTTGTCCCCTTTTCTCAACATCCAGGCATCTTTGGTTTTATTCACCAGGCCAGCCCTTTTGATTTGCCAATGTACCTTTGAGCTTAGACTGCAATGGGATAAAGGGCATTGCCCAGATACAGTCGCAGTCTCTGGGTGCCAGCATTTGACACCAGGCTCCTTGCTTGTCTCCTTGCTTATCTTGTTTGTAGTTCAAATATTCCGAGTGTATTCTTTGGGACTGCATGATAACTCGATATCTGTAAGAGAGAGGCGTTTTGAGAGTCTTGGTAGTTTGTCCGTACTTAACTACCTCCTGTGTATCTCGTTACCGTCTGCTAGCAGCCGTGGTGCGTTACCTGAGGTTGGTACGTTCGGTACCTTACGCAGGGTAGATTTAGATGTGATCCTCAGGTACCAGAGCAGTCCTTAGAAGGTAGGTACCTGGTAAGTAAGGTACCCCTGCATACGCAAGGTACGTAGTGTTCCAACTTGCACCAAGGCCAGCACACAAATGCTATGGCTTCCATGCTCTTTGACTCCTGGGTAAAGTAGGTAATTAATTACTTTCATCCATTGCTCGATTCCATCACCTTCTACCTTCTACTACCGGTGCGCAGCTCACGTCGGTCCTTGGGTTGGGAACTGCTGGCCGATGCCCCTTGTTTGGTGGTCTCCCATTTTCCTTCCCACCATCATCCAACCACAAACACACATACACGCATATTGGAGTTGAGCCCTGGCAACACCACCATTTCAACCTACCCACATCGTTTCACTCCCGCTACCACATTATTGTCATTGCCAAACCACGGTCCTGCGACATATTACCCCTCTCACGCGAGACATTCGAAAAAGCATATCAAGATCCGGCTCCCGCCCCCTCATCAGCAATCAATCCACTCACTTGTCCAACCTCAACTTGGAAGAGTCTTGTGCTCAGCGCTCAGCGCCCACAGCCCTCACTCCCACCAAGCTCATCCTTAGCTCTCCCCGGACCTCCACCTGGACACCCAAAACGGCACAGTACCAATACGGAGGCTGCACCTTGAATCGCCCCCCTCCCCCTCTCCCGACACAGAACATTACCTTAGTTAGAGGCTGACGGGACGGGAGCCTTTCAAACCAAAAATTGCCAGGTTCGTGACCATTGAGCGCCGCATAATTGCGACTCACCATCACATCGCCATCATTATTATCATCTCACTCTGCTCCTCGTCGCCTTAGATACGCCAACGCACAAAGTTTGAATTTTAGCTCCACCTTTTTCCGTTCATTTCATCAACTCTGGGTTTTTCGTTTTTCGTTTTCCTTCCCGTCTCTTGCTGCCCACCGCAAGCATCACGCGACGACTGCGACGACGACGAGGGCGATAGCAAACGGTCCCCCCAGTTCATCCCATCCATCTCCGCCAACGCCACACAAAGCTTCAGAGGACCACTGACGAGCATCGCACTTCGCACTAACCTACCCTTCTTGCCCCAATTCTCTCTACTGGGCAACGAAACATCGTCAAACCCATTCCCACTAACTCATTTGCATCCTTTCCAAAGCTGTTCTCCACCCACTGCTCTCCACCTCCAGGCTCCCCGCTC
Source organism: Mariannaea sp. PMI_226 (assembly GCA_024336345.1). Lineage (NCBI taxonomy): Eukaryota > Fungi > Ascomycota > Sordariomycetes > Hypocreales > Nectriaceae > Mariannaea > Mariannaea sp. PMI_226. The sequence goes on from JANFOG010000005.1 coordinate 1,077,627, forward strand.
CACCCAAGAATTGACTGGAAAGAGTCCCAAAGTCAGGCTTGTCTAGCCTTGTCCCCTCCCCCCCCGGTACACCACGTTCACGTTCCTTTCTGTGAGCTTCCCAACTTCCGCAGTCGACCCCGGCTACCTCTCACGCCGCTGCACTTGTGACCACAGCAAAGTGCAACCCTTGGTCAGGGACCTCACATCCTTTCTGAGCTCCTCGCTGCTGCACCGTGCAGCTGCCCGCATACCACCAGCGCAACACGACCGTGCCACCAATTCCCCCGCCCAGCAGCTCAAGCTCTAGCTCGTGAGCGGTAGTCACAGAAAGCCCCAAGGAACCAACACCCAGCTGCCGTCAGGCCAACTTCCCCGAGACACTTTCTCCATCTTGCGCGCATTAGCACTTACTGGCACCTGGTCTCGTGTCGCATCGCACCTCAACACAACCTTACGCATCACTGTCGCCGCATCAGCAGCAAAAAGCGCCGTCCGCGACGCAACGCAACGCTACGCAGCACGACGCACCCTTTCTCTCTGCAGCCCTCCGTTGTCCTCTCTCCCCCGCCTTTCGTCTTCCGACCCCAATCCAGCATCTCCCCATTCATCCTCATCTCGACGTCGTTCTTCCGTCTGTTACCTCCCGCCACACTCACTCCCGTCAAACGCAACCGTTTTGTTTCTTGTCATCCCTCCTCTCTTGCTGTCATCGTCACCCGATCTGTAGTCATTGTTGCGCCGCTGGCACGATTCTCGAGATTGACTGACTGACGGCTTTGGGTACCACCATCCGTACTGTACGTCTCTCTCTCTCTGTCGTCGCCGCCGCTCTCAAGACAGGGCCGCCCCCGCGTCATCCCCTCGGTTTCTGTGGCGCCGGCCTTGCGCGCCTGCTTGCGAGCCTTTTCGCCAACAATGGGCCTCGACTAGTTCAGTTCCCCTTTGTCGCCTCAGCTCTCAAACCAACTTTCATCTTCATCACTCTCGACCTCAATTCTCCTTCAGGCTTCGCCCTTGGTGAATGGGTGCTGCGCTCACACATACATACCCTTCTTCCACACTCTTATTGATTGTTCGAATCTTTTTTTCCTGTTATTTTGGACCTTGGGTTAGACGCGCTGGTTGTTAGACATATTTATACCCTCATCCTCTCGACACTAATCGCCTTTCTTCACAATCCGACACTTTTTGTCGACTCGCAGATTGCCCCAGGTCGAGTCGCCACTCACAAAACCGTCTCTCCTCGGCCCAACTGCAGCATCATTCCCTCCACCCCTCTTCGACCGCATTTCTTCTGTTTGTAACGACATAGAGATTGGCACGTGTGACGCCTATATCCATAGATATAACTGAGATTTACGTCTCTGGTAAGTGAGCTCTCTCGACGTCTCTCCTCATGCATGATGCGCGCTGCTGTCAAATGGAACTGCATCCTTATTGGGCGCAACCAAGTTGTTGCGCCCTCGACATTTTGCGCATACACACAATTTTCATTATGCGATCTATTACCAATCCGTCGCATCTTAATTTTTATTTTTGCCCAACTTCCCGGTGTCACGGGAATCGTTTTCTTTCAATAAACGGGCCCCATTCATTTCAACTTGTTTGATGCGACAAACAGACACCATGAGATTAGCTAACTGGTCATTCGCAGATCTTTTTCCTGTATCCTCGGAACCAACTTGTCTTTCCGCATCCTCACGTCGCTTCTTATTTCCCACCGCACGTGTCATTCTCTGTGTTCAACAATCTGAGCAATACCAGAAGGTTAATCAGACCAAAAGTTGCCTTTGAGCCGCTAACGATCGTCCGAGCTCCCCGTTCCAGATTTGATTTCTGTTCAATATCCAAGTGACAGTTGGAGGAAATCGGTTGCTGTGTTCATCTTGGCAAATACGATGAGCCAGGGTCCAACCAAAAACGGTCCTTCTTCGAGACTGGGCCAAGGGACTTTCTTGGGGGGTACAGCAAATACCCAATCACTACTCCTTGACAAACTGCACGCTAGGACCTCAACTCCAGACTCAGAAGCCTTGGCTAGTTCCGACGACGAGGCTGACCACCGCCTGGAATCTGCGCAAACCCTTAATCAACCTCCAAAGCCTGTTCGCCGACCTTCCTGGTTGAACGAAACCTCGCAGACGCTCGGCCGACCTAGGAAGGGTTCTTTCGCGAGTAGCTCCATGTCACCGACGGCTTCCCACCCTAGTACCCCATCGGCTGAAGCAGGTTCTGGCCCTTGGGGTTCTCATTCTACTTCTTCTGCCATGGGTCGAAACACTGCCGGGGGTAACTTCCCATGGGGTACCGGTATCTGGAATAGTGAACGGAAAGATCCTCCATCACGCCTTAGTGAGGTTCTGCCCTCTCCAACTTCAATAGTGCCTCCTGGAGCCGGTGCAGGCGCATTCTTCGGTGGTGAGACTCAAGCATCTCCCGTGTCACGAGAACCTGGATCGAATTCACAGATACCTTTTGCGATCCCTCTTCATCCTACCCCAAAAACGTACCGATCTCAATCCTACTCCGTTGGCCAACTTGATCCAGAGACGAGCATCCCTCCATCTATGACCTCGTCTGCTATCATCGGGCGCGCACGCCACCCTGCCTTGCAACATCGGCCTTCCAGGCCTAGCATGTTGAGCGAAATGGCAAATGATGGCTCGATGCTTGGAAAGGTTAAAGAGGTGGAAGATGACGACGACGAAAGCGCCAGCGACTCTCTTCAGGGGTCGTTCCACCAGACTTCTGAGGCTAAGCAGATCGAGATTCTCACCAGAGAGAACGCTTTGCTTCGTCAGCAGCAGCAACAACAACAACATCAGCAGCAGCAGCAGCAGCAGCAGCATCAACACCAACAGCAGCAGCAGCAGTATAATAGCCGTATCAGGCCTCGCGCGGCAACAGGTACAGCTTATGTTGGCAATGGCTACCCCTTGCGCGAATCTGTGCCTGAGGAATCTGATTTCGCCATTGACGAGCTTGACGAAGCAAACGAATCTGGTGACCCGTTGGGAAAACGATCGATGAACAGACGGATGAGCGAGTTTGCACCACCTTCTTTGCGCAATCCATTCAGCATGGATAGTCGCAAAACTGACAATACCAGCTTGAAGAAAGCACTATGGTCCAGTTCTCTAGGCTTCCCCGCGACGGATGTTTCGCAGAGCCGACGCCACTCATTCGCGAATATGCCGACTCGTCAAGGATCTATCAGCTCCATTCCGGATGCTCCCTCCGGTTTGGAACCAGGCGCCGTTGACGCCCAGCAAGTTCAGGATTACCCTCCTGGATATGGTGATGCCGCTGGGTTTGCGCCTGGCAATAATGGTGTGTTCAAATATAGTCTATGTATCGCAAAGCCTGTCTCTAACTTTCTCTCTCCAGGTGCCCCCTACTTTGGTGCTCCTGCCAATCTTGGAAGTGCCTTCCAGACTGGCTTTCCCAGCCAGTATTCATCGCCATATGGCATTCCCAATACTTTTGCGAACCGGGCGCCATCTCCACACCGCAACGTGTACAGCATTGCTCCACCACGACACAACCAGCTCCTTCACATTGTCTTATTCAAATGTGCCAGAGCTGACGTCTTCTACATTCAAGAAGGCACAGGGTTGACCGTGAAGCCAGGAGATCTCGTAATCGTCGAGGCTGACCGGGGTACCGATCTTGGTACCGTGGCCAAAGACAACGTGAACTGGCAGACAGCAAAAGAACTCAAGGAGCATTATGCAGAGGAGCAGTACAAGTGGCTCATGATGTATTCGCAAGGGGCCGCAGCGGCTCAAGAAGGAGCCGGTGCCGGCCTAATGGCATCGTCCACTGGCCTTCAAGCGAGCGCCATTGGAGGAATGGGCCCTCAGAATCAGCACCATATGCAAGAGCCCAATGCGGGTGAACTTAGGCCCAAGCTTATCAAGCGCCTCGCTCAGAGCCACGAAGTGCACGCCTTGCGGGACAAGGAAGGCCAAGAGGCAAAGGCCAAACGAGTTTGCATGCAGAAGGTCAAGGAACATGGTCTGAACATGGAAATCCTGGATGCCGAATTTCAGATGTAAGTTTCAGATTTTTACATCATCACCGCTGATTCCCATACTGACTTGATTCTAGGGATTGGAAGAAACTGACCTTCTACTACTTCGCCGACTCATATATCAATTTCAATTCTCTCGTCACAGACCTGTTCAAGATCTACAAAACCCGAATTTGGATGTCGGCAATCAACCCTGCGTCATTCGCTAGCCCAACCCTGGGTATTCAAGCTCCAAGCGGCATTGGACCTGGCGCTGTCAATGCTGGACGTTCCTCAGGTGGCAATGATCGCCGTCAGAATCCACCGTCTCAGGACCAGCATCAACCCTCTGCTTTTGCTGCCGGGGCTCGAGATCGAGGATTCCGACCTAACGTTTCCCAATTTTTCGGAGGCGATCGAGGTGTCGGCCAAGCTTCAGGATATCCGCCATCCAACTATCCTTACGGCCAATTCGGAGCCTTTGGTAACCCCCGAGCTAATCTGTCCTATGTTCCGGGTGGCAATATCAGTGTGGAGGGTTTCCCTGGAGGACCTCTTCAGCAGCCTCTTGATTTCCCATCGATGCGAAACCGGTTCCCGAACGCTCAGTCGGGAGCCAGTCCTGCACCGCACTCGCAAGGTTCATCTCCCATCGCTCCTCAGAACGAATGGGTTGGTTCCTTCCAGGGACTTTCACTCAATTCCCATTGATGCTGAATCTTTTTTTTTCCTGATGAGTGCAGCGGTTACTTTTTCTGATTTATTGTTATTGAAATATGGCTAGGCGAGTTCCGTCGGCTTGTTAAACTTGGCAAATGATGACGGAAGAGGAGTGAATGCACGAACTTGTGGCGCATGAGAATAAGAATTTGGTTCAGACGGTCAAGATGGTCAAGATGGTCAAGATGGCTTTTGTTGTTTTCCTTTTAGTACAATCTTTTCTATTCCTGTTTGGGGGGGCGACAACTGGCAGCTTTCTTCCGCCAGCCCCCTGCACCAGATGCGAAAAGAGATTGAATTTTCTTCGTTTTGCCCATGGTTTTGCTTTAGGGTCGCCGACCCCACGGCCGTTTGACGACTTGAGACAAGGGAAAGGGGAAGACAAACGACATCCAATGGCTTTTGCTTCAAAGGTTGAAATTATAGACAGAGAAAACCGAGGCTTTCGCATGAACGGTGTAACTAATATGCGGTCAAAAAGGGACATGTTTGGGTATCATGTATGACAAAGACTTCCTTTTTCAGTTTGCATTCCTTTTTTTTTTTTTTCTTTCTTTTCTATGTGGTTTGCTTCATTCTTTTTCCTACCTTCTAGGGGCTCTCAGGCTGTGTTATCCAAGCACTCCAGTTTGCTGATGTTGGTTGGTATCTATTCGGATCTTCTCGCGGGAGTTTGTTAAAGAGACAAAACTGCAACATGTATCTATTCTTTTTACGTTGTTAACTAGGTGAATATAGATTGGCTCGTCTGTTGGTAAACCCTTTCGAGACGTTATTGTTCGTGGTGACTTCGTTTGGTGGTGTGAAGAAAAAGGACCGTCGATATGTCTTCAAAGTGACAAGACATGAGAAACGCCACATGCGTGAGGAGCTGTTGGCCAGGATGGAATACAGTGCGTAAATAGTATCCAAGCTTATTTGATTTATGTATATATGAGCAATTTATTATTATTTACATGCGGATTTGGGCGAACTTGAGGAAGTAGTGAGGTGATCTGTAGTACCATTGTGACACAGCATTGTGAGTGAGGAAATAATTTGTATGGGAATGATAGAGCCGTCATCAAGCATACTACTTTCAACAGATCTATTTCGTGCCGACACAATTATTCACGTCAGTGGAGGTCGCTGTATTCCAACATCCAACATGGTAATTTCCCAACGCAGATGTTGAGACGACAGAAGGCAAATTGCTTCAAACAATGTCACACACTCTCTCTTTTACTCACTCACACACGGCCCACCTTTCTCAAACTTCGATAAAGCATCTTCAAAAGATCTTTTAGCCGGCGGAATCCCGTCCCATCGTTCAAAACATCAGCGGTAGCGACCTCGGCAATGTGGGGAATCAGCATTTGCTGGCAGAAAATATCGTCCCAACAACCGCTGGACTGGTATGCCAAATCCAAGAGACGGTAGGCTTCACTCACGAACATCTTCTTCTCCTCTACCGACAATCTCTGTTGGGCCCACCACTGGACAAGAGGGTGCATTATGTATCCTTCACCCTTGCTTCGCTGGACAAGGCCAAACCGGGTCAGAGGCGACATAGCTTCAGCATATGCCACCGGGTCCCATTCGTTGTTGTTTTTCTGAGGCAAAAATGAGTTCAAATTTGTCTGATTCCAGCTCTTCTCTCTGAACTCCTCTCTCCAAGGAATCCAATTGACCACACGTAACGTTTCGAAGAGCCATAACATACCAAAGCAAAGGCCGAATAGCAGAACGAACAAGCCAATGTCTGTTTCGGACAGCTTTAGAAGTGCCAGCCCTAGTTTCGTGAGCTGTGTGTTTTGTGGGCTCTCAAGTCTTCGAACCACAAACTCTACAAATCTCTTCTTAGCTAATAGTAAGATAATCACTACAAAGCATGCTGCCAAGATGATAAAAATGTTCCAGAAAAGAGACCAGGCAAAACCGTACGTAAGGTATTCGCGGGAAAGATTGTGAAGCCCAGACAGCATAGCTTCGAATTGAAACATGTCGGCGCGAGAGAAGTCCAGGCGGCCCATCAAGACTTTAGTGTGTTCGGCGATGGTGTCGAGCCCGTACAAGTACCAATCCAAGGCCCATACCATGATAACTGTTGTTGAGCACAGTGTGGGGAAAAACTTCAGTCTCCAAGGGTCTTGGTCCTCACCGAACAACCAATCTGAGATATCAGGGAGGCTGTCGATTATGGACGCAAAGCAAAGAATCAAAACGAATTCGACATCCAGGAGCCCGTCTCTTTGCACCACATCCCCGTGGCGAACCTGGTTGTGCTTGATTATGTAGATGATCAGCATCAAGATGGATTCTAGGACCAGTGGCATGATCGTCATTATCATCAGGGCGTATCTTCTCAACCTCCCTTCAAAGTTTGGGCGGCGGTTGCGGAGGATGTAAAGTATTAGTTTGATAAGAAGCTTGGAGGTCGCAACTATGAGAATGCCCTCAATGTACAGTAGGAACTTGTTCAATTTTGTGTCGTGATCTTGCAAGCATGCCAACTGCATGGATGCCTCTTTGAACAATCGGTCATCAATATTGAACGATTGTAGATGTGCCAACAGAATGAGAAGCCATGCCGAGGCAAAGGCCGTGTTGTTGATTGCTGTGTAAGAAGTCTCGAACACAGTTGCAAGTCGAGGACAGTAATGGTCACTTGATGGCAGTTCATGAGTCTCAAGAACAGATAATGATTGTCGAACCAACATCTGCAGGTACAGAGTAAGGTTTTCACGAAGGATATCATGCTCAACGAGGTAGGCATTGGCCAAGTTCACCGTTAACGCGTCGTTTCCCAAGTATTCTACAATGGCAAACGCAGCCTCCTCTTGCAATCTTCGCCAGGCAGGTTTCTCTGCCAAGCTTGTCATTGGTGGCTCTTCGATTTGACCAGACTCCGCTGGCATATTGAGACCGTGGAGCAATAACTGTAGGGCTTCGTCGGTATTAAGATCCCCCACATAGAGGGTATGTGAAACATAATTCTGCACTTGGCGATCTCGACTAGTGATAATCAAGTGCCCTCTCGGTCCATGCGGGACGATGTCCCGAATCCATGCCAGGTGATCTGCATTGTCAAGAACGACAAGCCACGGACAGTCGGTGTCAATTCGACTGCGGAGCCATCGCACAACTGATCTAATTATCGGGTCCTTGGACAGTTCAGTAGAGTCCGATTCATGAAGTCCAAGTTTTCGCTCTTCGTCAAGGATATGGCTTGAATATTCCAAGTCCAGTTCTTCGAATGCTTCGTAGTAGCTTCGAATCACGGAAGCTGGACTTCTCGCATCAATCCAAATGATAGGGTTATATATATTCCTGTGGGCCTCGATGTAGCGAAGAGCCAACTGCGATTTTCCCGCTCCACCCCTTCCCCAGAGTGCAACCGAGTGAGGAGGGTCCTTGAATTCATCCGCTTGATTCAGGTACTTGTCCAGGAGATATGTAATGTTAGGTCTCTCAACAAATGAGGATACACTTGAAGGCTTCACAATATAGTGAAGCAGACCTGAGCACAAACCAGAAGCTTTATCCCCTGAGGGCGAGATCCAATTGGAAGTAGGACAGACTATCTCTTCCTCTAAGACTATGTTAGCTCCACCAGCAGACGGCACTGTAATGTTCCACATCATACCTTGCTGCTTCTTGCGGCGGTCGGCAATAGAAATCTGTGTAATATTTTGCAATACGTAGAAAATCTTTACGTAGCCTTCATCTTTCCTCGAGTTGAACTTATTTAAACCACTGTGATCGTAGTCCAGTGGATGATTGTCCGTGTTTGGTGCATCGAACGTTGCAGACTCTTTTGGCACAATCTGTAAACCACCACGCACCCGCGTTAGCCATCGCTGAATCACGCTGCCCGCACACCAAAACGTACCATACACTTCAAGGGAGGGGGGCGAAGGAAGGAGCGCAATTTATCAAGCCAGGGCCAGGGAATCTCAACAACAAGCCAGGGCCAGGGAAACCCAACAACAAGCCAGGGCCAGGGAATCTCAACAACAAGCCGGCGAGTCTCATAAAAGTTGACCATGAGCAAATCCGGGAATAGAGAAACGAATTTCTTGTGTCTCAGTTGCAGGTCCGTTGAGTTAACGGCAAGAGGAACAAAGATATCAGGATTAGATCCAAGTCGGTCTAGGCCGATGGCCATTACCCTCGCATATAGAGCATACTTGGTTCCAAAGTGAGGCGTCCCCAAGAAGATTATGCCGTAAATGTTGCTGAGCAAATCACTGTGTCTCCCCGGGCTTTCAGCAGCCCGGCTGAGAGCCTCTTTGACTACTAGCCCTCCATAACTATGGCAAAGGAATAAAACCGGGCGTTTCCTCTCCTAATTACTGCTATTAGTATGTGATATTAGTTTCATTCTGCCATTGGTAAGTACGTACATGATCGGTTGTTCTTACACCTGAAGCCTGGAAGGCCAAGAGCAAGTCTTCAGCAATATCTGTCAAATCTTTGATGGGTGCATCGTTATAAGTAGTTGAGTCGTAATTGAAGAACAAAAGGCGAGCGTTTGGGAGATCGGCTGGTAGTAAGTCCCGTATCCAGGACCCTCCCCCCTGGTCATTTTCATTCGGCCTTGGTTTTCTCCATGTCGTGTCAGGGAATGAACCCAATCCATGAACAAACACAATGCTATAGCAATTGGTAACGTTAGAACTATCATGGAATCGGAAGTAAACTCACTCTATAGCGGCTGGCCAATGAGCCGGCCGTGTGTCGACCAGTGATAGCCCTTTCGGAAGTTTTGACGGTCTGTTTGAACGGGGAGGAACATATCTGTTGCCGACAACAGTGACGATATAACCACCAATGGGAAATAGTAACGTTGCCAAGATAGCGACAAGCAAGATACTCCGAAGTGGCCGCACTCGCTCTGTAGCCCACCTCCTAGCATGTCTGGGGCGAAAGCGACGGGCCCGAGTCACTTGGTTGATAATGACCTGACTTGCATTGATAAAGAGCGCTTAATCCATTCTGAAAACAAAAGCGGAAGAAGCTGGGGATATTGTGTGAGATTGGCTCCAAGTCGGAACTGGCTACGCAGGCTGCACCAAAAATAATTAGACGATGGATAAGGTATAGTAAAGGGGATATTTGAAAAGAGAAATGCCGGTTCCAGAAATCATTCAATAGCTTACCCGTCCTTCTTGATGTCTCTACGTCAACCGCCGCTTAGTATTGAACGAGCCTGGTGTCTCACCTCTACCTCAACCACCAACTGCGCAGATTTTGGATGAGGCCTTCTAGACATCCGCGTTCCTATTTGTCAGTTATTGCCTCTTGCATAAAAAAGTATGGACACATGAGACCAATAGAAGAAGATGATTTTTATTTCAGCTCCCGCCCAGTCAATACGAGGCCATGGATGCCCAACGCTGTGGCTTGGTATCCAGCAAGGGCAAAACACCAATGGGCTTTGTAAACCCGCATGCAAGCTGTCTTGCAAACCAGGAGCGTTGAAACCAGGCCCTTCACAGCCCCTTCACAGCCCAGTTTATTGATACCCTATCCCTGCAAGCCCGACATAAGAAGGTATTGGCAATATCTTTCTTGAAAAACTATCGCAACGGCCGATAATGCCAAGAGAATTACCCCTGTTTTCCTTCTGATGCAGATTCGGATATCGCATCCGTGAGTACGTCCACCCTCTCTTATAGGGAATATTTGCTTTTGCGTCTTCTACTCTGATCTCTCTGCATGAAGCTGAACAGTTGTTCTTGGATGCCTTACCAAGCATCAGCGACCTACCTTTCTATCTGACTGCCTCGCCTGGGGCGATTACGTGTAAATGTGGCTGACTTAGCGGGCACTTTCCAGGAGGAAAGTATTGCAGAGAAGGAGCATTATAAATTTCATTAGATCACGGCTTAATATTGTCCAAATTTGACTTTCCTTGCCCGCAGTGAGGTCTGACCCTTCCTTACACTTCAGTGGCTCTCCTGTGCTACTCAGTCGTAGCATTGTCGTCTGCACCAACCCAAACACCTTGGGTGTATCTACGTAAATGGAGAAATGTCAACCCTTCGCCTGCCACCGTTTCCATCCACTCATCAACTTATTGAAGATGATGCCAGTATCAAATAGTGGAACAGAAATGTTCAAGGTATCCTGCCCGTCATGCACGAACTTTCTTATAGGCAGTCACTGTGAAGTATTTGTACTGACCCGAAGCTCCTTATCTAGGGCACAGGTTGGAGTAAGCAGGCCTGAGGTAGTCTCGATTCTTGAGCAAGAGCTGGATACCGCCATCCTCAACGAAATGCATCCATGGCTGTGGCTAGTTGCGAAGAAGTCGAGTCAGCATGTTGACTCGCTTCATGAGCATGTTTTTAAGAACCGGACCATCACCATCGCCGAAAACCCAGCCCTTCATCTCGTGTGGATGTATGACCGGGTTTACCTGAAGCCTATCCCGTGTGAACTTCTGAATTACAGGTTTTGGATCAACTTCCTCATACCCCAAGTTGGACAGCTCAGCTACACCACTCAGTCAGGGCAGCTTACTCAATCAAGTCAGCAAAACTCTCAAGCCGACTACGAAATCGATTCGCTCTCTTCCACTTGCCAAATCGCGTTGGGATTTTTGCGAACTTACAGCCTTCTCATCCAGCACGAGTCAGATTTCGTCATCGCACAAAGCTCAAATCTCATACCCAAGTCAATTACCTACCCTGAATTTGAAGATTTCATCAGCGCGTTCCGTTTCATTGGCGACGAGGTCGTGTCAAAGCGTTACATGTACGGGCAATTTCGTCTTACACGTCTCAACTGGGCTGTCCGATTATGCCGCCCGGCTTCTGCCACCAATAAGACGATATTTCCTTGGTATTATCATGAAATGCGTTGGCAGACTGCGGATTACCTTCGAGACTATGGTGCTGTAGCCGTGTTCATCTTTGCAGTGCTGTCTCTGATCCTATCTTCGTTGCAAGTCATGATTGCAGTTCAAGCTCTCCCTACTCGGTCAAGTTTTCTCAGGTTTAGCTGGGTATTTTCAATAATTACAATGATATTCTGTGCGAGTCTTGTATTTGCTACGATTTTGGGGATAATTGTTCTATTGCTGGTGCAAACACAGTTCGCAGCAAGGATGAAATATAAAAAGGGATTTTAGGTTATACTTGTGGTATATAATAACTTGCCTATTTTGATAGTTATATGAATAACTTAAAAATATACTCTTCCTTATTAGCCAACCAGGTCAGGTTATCTACAAACGGTCAGGTCAGACCATATGAAGGGGAGTCGGGGCATTTTACTTTGCTCAGTCCTGCAGGGAGGATCATCATATAGTAGATAGTACAGAATAAACAATCAACTATCTTACTGGCGGTGTTGTATGTAACCCTAGTAAAGTGTTACGGCTAGCAATAAGCAACTCGCATTATAATAAATTGCACTACCGATTGAGTGATATATACATAATGAGTGTGTTGATCTTCGGAATTTGTTATTTTACACCAACGCTGAGACTTTCCTAGTCTGTGACGCTCCATGTAGTCTAATTCATGCTTTTGCAGTTGGAGTCGCAGTCATTTTCTTCCCTAATGGTCAGAGATCATTCGGTGAGAACTTCTATATTCTATAATTATAGCATAGCCGCAGACTTCCCAAAAGCCCGGGAAATCATTCGCTAAGCTTCTGACTACATCTTTTGCTTTAGCTTTTCAGCGAACAAGTTTCTATAGCTCGGAGAGCCAACACTATACTAACCATCACAGAAGCCAGCGCACGCATAGGTTTTCTTTTCCGCGCTCTTCTCCATGTACATCAATTTCTGTACTTGATTAGTTAGGGATGTATGAATCTATCCAAGCATACCGTGTCTACCTTGCCGTGATAGCCAGATCTTTGACGGTCGTTTTATCTAGCTCTCGTTTGGCACCTCAGGCATCTCGAAGGTGGTTCTCGTCGCAATTAGAAGGCAGGAGCGAATGCAAGCAGTTGTACAAACACGCTTTGATGTGCATCTTCAGATGAAATAGTACCTCAGGCACAGAAGTACCATCTAGTTACCTACTCGTATCGTCCTCTAACCGGCTTTCCTTGAGTAATATTTTACAGTGCATCCTTGTGGCGCCAATCTCATTCTTTGAAGCTCTGGGTGCCTCGCTCTTTCGCCTAATCTTAAGTAGCTTATTATCCAGCCATCACTAGACCTCCAACAATGCAACAGAAAACAAGGAAAAAAAGGGTTGTCGCAGTCCACAACGGCACCGAGGATCGGTTCAAGGGAGCGCAGGGAAGAGCCGCTCGAAATGCTGCCGTCAAACGACCTTCCCGTAGAGGGCATGCAGGAGAGAATCCGAAGTGTGTCCAGAAGACATATTAACAAATGGCTCAGCAGTTAACAGAGTGAAGCTGATTGTCTGTTAGCGCCTCAACATCGAAGAAACGCATGACGGGCGTCGACGACTTCAGAAGACGAATTCAAAAACAGGGCGACGACCTTATCAAGTTTATTGATGAGCAAGCAACGGCCATTTCGTAAGTTTCCCTGTTGGGCTACATATTTCATTTTCTGACATGCTTGATCTTAGCGATGTGGTTGATCAGACGATAACCATAGACGAACTTGCCACAAGTTTGGTACTAGCATTACCCTGGCTGGCTTCACCCACGGTTTCATCGCAGGCTTCATCTTCATACTCGCTCCAGCTTGATGAGAAGGCCGTCGACGAGCTTTACAATACCATTGAGTGCTACGAGAAGTTGAACGCACGAAGTACACAGCTTCAAAAGCCAAACTGGATGCGTTGGGAACGAGACGGCAAGGAATTAACTGAATTGAACGAGCATGCCATGGGTTTCGCAGCACAGAACGTTAGTTTCACCGTCATGCCAGGGCTCCTTGGCTCCTTGACTAGACCTCCCGCCGAGGTATGTGATATTCAGAAGATGGCCTGGGAATTGATAGATGGTGGAAGACCTAGGAAGGGTGAAGAGACTTGGGGAATGGTGGCACAAGGTCAAGCGAAAGCATTTACAACTTTGCTGAAGACATTGCCCTTGGAGAAGTAGGTGGTCTTTTGAAAAGTTGGGAAGGTCTGCGCATGATGATATGGTATTTGTCTAGGGATGATGGGAAAGTGAAAGACGATACAGCTCGCAGATAGTTTATTGAACCATCAACAGCCGTGACTATGGTACGGGCACCTTATCTACCCAGTCTAGGTGGTAAGATTGACCCTGAGTTCGTTTAATCTTTACCTTGGTGGTGTGAACACCGACAAGATAGGGTACTCAGATAATTATAATATGTACAACAGATATGTATTGCCTGCCTATCTTACTGCCCAGAAAATACCCACATTCTGCTCAGCATATTTTGGTACGTTGGTACTTGCCAGCTTTCTCAAACAAAACTCGTCTCTGCGGATTAGGATAAACATTTTGTGCTGACTCATCCGAGGGCACACAAAAATGGCACACCGCTTTGCTAGGGGTTTAGGAGGGGCAAGTCCTATTGAGCTAGTCTGTAAATGGCTAGGCCATCGCTTAACCCACAAACTGACAATTTTCCTTTACTCGCCCAACTTCGCAAACATTCGAAATTTCGACACACTCGCCTTCTACTAACCTACGGCAGGAATTTATTCACCACAGCCGGTTTGTGATCCCCCCCCGTCCCCTTCCTCCTCTTGCGAAATTGTATATTCCTACATATCTGCAGGACTCTTTCCTTCAAGATTATCGTGTTGCTGACTTGTGTGCTGCGTTTCTTCTCGCCAAACAGCAAAGATGGGTGCCCTCAAGTACGTCGAAGAGCTTCAGAAGAAGAAGCAGTCGGATCTCGTCCGATTCCTTCTCCGAGTCCGCTGCTGGGAAGTACGTTAAACCAACACTCAATTACCCTGTGGACGGTTGCCGCCTCTCTACATCTCTCTCCTCTCACTCTCCGCGATGGCGAAACGAGTTTGGAACGTCTGGGAAAGGTTCATGAAGAAATTCTCTTCCTCACCCATACAACAAGTTCCCCCACCTCGACACGCACCGTGGAGACGAAAAAGGAGAGAGAAAAAGAGAGGCACCGGCCCCGTCTTTGCTATACACTCGTTGAACATTTGCTGAGAGTGCATCAATATAGCTCCGTCAATTGAACGTCATCCACCGCGCCTCTCGCCCTAGCCGCCTCGACAAGGCTCGCCGTCTCGGTTACAAGGCCAAGCAGGGCTATGTCATCTACCGCGTCCGCGTTCGCCGTGGTGGCCGCAAGCGCCCTGCCCCCAAGGGTGCCACTTATGGTGCGTTCTCTCTCGGTTTACTTCTATTGCAAAATTTTGCAGCGTGGGCTTTTGGTATAGAATCCGGCTGACAGAACTCAATCCACAGGCAAGCCCACCAACCAGGGTATCAACCAGCTCAAGTACCAGCGATCCCTCAAGTCCACCGCTGAGGAGCGTGTCGGCCGTCGCTGCGCTAACCTCCGAGTCCTGAACTCCTACTGGATCAACCAGGACTCTACCTACAAGTACTACGAGGTCATCCTTGTCGACCCCCAGCACAAGGCTATCCGCATCGACCCCCGCATCAACTGGATCGTCAACCCCGTCCACAAGCACCGCGAGTCCCGTGGCCTTACCGCCACTGGCAAGAAGTCCCGTGGTCTCAACAAGGGTCACCGCTACAACAAGACCCAGGCTGGCCGCAGAAAGACCTGGAAGCGTCACAACACCCTGTCCCTCTGGCGATACAGGTAAACGGCTCGCCGTTGGTCGTGAGTGGTGTGATTGGGAAAATACTTTCTTCCGGGTGCTGGGTCTGCTTTACGCATTGCATGCTTGGGCTCTGGGGAGTCGGGAACCTTGTTTGGTAGCAAAAAGAAATGGAATGGGAATTACTTCCTTACGATTAAAATACTTGGTTTCCCGATATCTTGCTCGCTTGCTGAAATTCCATTTCTCCTTTCTTGTGATAGTCGTAAACTTCCGTGTATGGTTGCACAATGTCGTTGTATTCCCCCCGATCAACAGACACAAGGCGAAATCATTATAATACTCAAGGTGAACAAGGCCTTGGACTTCCAAGGTTCCAGCCTACTAGTGGCTAATTGATATACCGAATGAGTGAGGCTTATAACTGACGTCTCTTGAAGGTGTAAAGTAATCTAAGTGCGAGGTTAGAGAGCTGAATTATGTCTCCATTTGAGCCATTCGTGTGCAGCCATGTCTCTCGGTCAGACTGGTCGGACCCCTGCAAGGGTCATTGTCATGACCATAGTGAACCCAACAACGGAATGAGTAGCTCATGATGCTAGATCAGGTTCTAGGATAAGTTAAATTTAAGAAAGTAAATCAGGACAGACTTACAGCACGTCATTAGCATAGTCGAACTCACACAGCACACATCTGTCACATAGCCACACAACGTAATGAGTAATCCCTAGATTGAAAATTCGACGTCTAAATACAGGCACCGGCATCTTGAGCCGTTCCTTCATCAGCAAGCTGATATATAGTCCGTCGGGCATTGAGCCCATGTAGCCCTAGATAATCTTCCGATTCCCCAAGAGAATAAAAGCGAAACTCAACTACTCCCAAACTCGTACAAACTAACCGAAATGAAAAAAGGGGGGGCGGTGTTTCTATTATGTCTCCTACCTAGTTTCCCAAGACCAAGAAGTCCCAGAAGATAGCGGAGTAGGTTGCCAAGTGAAACCCAAAGCACGAAAAGTCGTGATCGGCGCCCATCTACTGGATTTCTCAGTCCAAGACTATTTTTTGGTGCAATCTCTTTGGCAAGGACTGAGGCATGCAGAGCCGCTATAATTGCTACCCATCCAGAGAAAATTGAGAAGAGAAAACTGAATCCCATATTGTATCATAACGCGTGCAAGCCGCACCACATCTCACAACGATCATGCCCGTGAGCGTGCCGTAGGTCATGATGTCAATCCCTCGCCGTCGGCTCGACGTGTCGAAGTTGGTGGAGAAAATGGCATGATCGAGAAACCGCAAAAAAGAAATGGGAAAAGGCTAAAATAAAACGAAGCCGTCGTCTATTGCCGATAAAGTGATCCTGTGATCCAAGTACATGTACACAACTCGGCCGTCCCTCAACTAATGCAAGTATGCTGCTTGTGATCCCATCCATCAGCAGCATCCGAAAAGAAGTTGGCGGCCAAGGCAGTCGACTGTAATTCTGGGGGGGCTCCCATTGCTGGTAATGTACACACGAGGCAACCTTGCGGCAGCCGTGTAGATGGGAGCGAAATATGATTCTGTGACGTATTGAAACAGAGAGCAAAAGAAAAATCGTTCAAGTCATGACGGCGTCAATAACCGTGCTGTTTGAGCTCACTTGCCATCCAGGAAACGACCAAGGAGAAATCGTCGGTCGAGTAGGCATCATTGTACAAGAGGTCGTTAGTGGATGGCAGTTCTGCTCAAATTGAACTAGTTTACACCCAGTGCGCATCCCCGTTCTCAACAGGGCCGCCACTGACAGAGTTGCCGTTGATGAGGGCATTTCCATTGACACTGCTGCTACCTCCGCTACCGTTAGTAGATCGCGAGGGAGAGTAGTTGCCTGGAGTCCCTGCTCCAAACTGCGGCGGCTGAACTGGACCACCAGCGGAAGATGGAGCCGGAGATGTCACAGTAGAGTTGGAGTACACCGGCATGCCTTGACGGCCAGTCTGGCCGTTCATACCGTTCAGTCCTCCGTTGGTGGCACCGCTGTTTTGAAGGAGAGAGGTGGCATTTCCAGAAAGGCCACGAGTATGCTGGTTCGCGCTACGCAGAGAAATTTGCCCCTGGCTGTTATCTGCAGGAGTGACTTGACCGCTAGATGTAGCGCTGCCACGGTTATCAAATGCAGAAATCTTCGCCTGGATGCGACGCCCATAAGGAGTAGTGCGAATCTGGGGGAGAATGGGACGGATAGACTCCACCAGGCGGTACTTCTGGTTGGGAGTTGCATATTCTAGAGCCGTCTGAATAACATAATTGGCATAGGAGTCTCGGAGGAGACGCTCCATCTCTGCCGGGGCAAGTAACTCCTCCACAATCATGTCCTTAGATGCTGCCTGAGCACAGCGAAGACACTTCTCAATGACGTTGGAACTGAATTTGTGGCGAGATAGCTGACCAACACATCCACGGAACATAGCAACGACAGGCTCGGTGAAGGAGGGCTCATTGAGGTCAATGATATACTGAACCACGTAGTTGCCAAAAGGGTCCTGAACAAGGATTCGGGCGTGGTCAGTGATACGCTCGATAAGCCAGACTTTCTGATCACCAGAGGCATGATCGATACAGCGCTGAAGGACGCAGCAACCATGGCGATGAGTGCCGACCTCAACGCAGTTGTTGCCAACAGCATCGAAGATAAACTGAGCGTCGAGAGCAGTAAGCTTGTTGAGGCACTTCTGAATGACATGATTGCCATTTAGATCCTGGATCAGCTCCACCACGCGGAAGCGAAGAGCTTCAATAATGAGGCGGACCTGTGGAGGGGTGCTGACATATTCGATCATCTTCTGGAGGGCGCGAGTACCATGCTGGTTCAAGGCGATACGGACCATGTCTTGAGAGGCGTTCTGAATCAAGACAGTCCGCTCGTCGTCATTGCAGAACTCAAGGAGCTTTTGGCACAAATAATTACCAAATGGGTCCGTCATGAGCTCGATGACATGCTGGTTCGTCTCCAGCCAAATCATATGGACCTGATCAGGATTGCGTTCCTCGAGCTTCTTTTGAAGATAGCGGCAACCGTGTTGATCTTTGCACAGGTCATAGATTTGGCCCACGAACGACTCGAGGGGCATGTTCTGATAACGGGACATTGCTGGCGCGATGTCAGTGAATCCTGCATCAGAAACAAGCCCCGCCGGATTCATTTGCTTACCTTCGTTATCGAGCTGACGACGATGCTGGATTACACGGGCCTGGCTGTCACGAGTTGGATTGCCTTGGTTATAAGAATGCTGGCCATATCCACCAAAATTGGGAGACGAGTACATGTTTCCACCATTCCCTCCGTTGATGTTCATTTGCTGCATACCAGTGGCAAGCATAGGAACGTTATAGGCGCCAGCAGGGTGGGCTGCACCTTGAGGAGCAGAGTACCCGTTACCCTGGTAGAAGCCACTATTGAAGTTGTTCACCGAGGAACCGGGAGGGGATGACACTGTGGTAGAAGCAGGGGATGCAGAAACTGTGGTGGCGGGACCGAAAGGCGCAGCGCTAGCATGGAGAGCGGATTGAATGGAGGGGTAAGCAGCCGCCTGTTCACGGCTGGCATTGACATTCTCGCTGGACAACTCACGATTGTGTCCGCGCGGAATGGCACCAGCTGGGATACGGCCAAGGCTTGCATTGTGGTTGTGAAAGTGCTGCTGAGCATGGTTGTTTGCGTTCATCGATGAGCCAGCGGGGTTCTTAACGGCCGAGACGTCATTGGCAGAAAACGAGCTCTGAAGCTTAGGGGGTGTGGTCCTATTCTGGTTCGCAGGAGGTGACATGATGGAACCAGACGTCTCAGTCGAGTTCTCAGAGATATACTTCAAGTCGAGGGAGTGGCGGACGGTGTTGGAACGACTTCCAAGGCCAACCAAGTCACCAATCTGGCTGGTGTTCCCGTTGATGGAAGAGAGACTCTGCTGCGGTCGGTGGCGGTTAACAACACGGCTCCAGCCTCTTGAGGATGATTCAGGGTTTGGGGACGGGGACAATGCAAGATCTAAAGCAGCCGAAGATGCAGAAAGCTGAGAAAGACACGAAATGTCAGAAAAGCAATGCAATAACAGTTCCAGCAGCAAACGGCGAATAATATGGAGGGGGAGGCGTAGGAGGAGGATCTGGTCAAGGCGAAACGCGATACAACCAAAACAAGTTCCAACTGAATGCTCTGTGCTCTGTAAGGCAGCTTCGGCCAAGGGGGGCAAGAAAAGGGGTGATAGAAAGTAGAAATGCGTGTGAGAAGAGACAAGACAAGGTGGTGCACAATCGAAGAGAAAGCAATCTGAAGCGACGAGATCCGAAGGCGCACCGCATAAAAATGTGGAGCCTTTGGAACAGCACTTCAAAACAAATAGGAAACCACAAGCAGCGCAAACATGCCAAAAACCGCAACTATTCATATAGAGAGAACAAGGACAGGGTAAAGGGAAAATTCGTTCACTCACAACTTGATTGTCGCGGCGGACAAGAGTAGGAAAGTTCTCGTCAGGTCCACCAGCATGACCTAAAGCGCTGGGTTCTTCGTCGCCAAACAGAAACCTAGTCGTATTGGTTTGATCGAGACCAGCATCATAGAGCCCGGTTCGTGTGCGGGTTACAGGCATCGAATAGCGGTTCAGACTGTGATCGGTTGACATGGTCAGCTTTTTATGAGGTTTGAAAGTAAAAAAGACTATCCACTCGAAAGCTTTCTTGTTCCGAGTACAACGAAAATATAGCGACACTGTCGCACGGGGACGCTCTCGCAGCAAAGCTGAGTTGAGTTCTGATCCAACAACGCAGCTAATGAGACCTAGGTCAAATAGAAGGTAGTTTGGAGATGATTCAACCGTCGCTATGCGTAGAGCTGCAAATTCGAAGAAACCGTGGTCCGGGTGGAAGAGTAACGAGGACGAAGGGAATGCTGAGTGTTATAGAGATGATGAGGAGCGAGGAAGCAAGCCTAGTCGCCTGATCGCTTCTTATAGTCATCCTAAGGCAGCTTATGAACCCTTTGTAGGTGATTCACTGCTTGGATGCTAGTGGATCATTTCAGGAAGCTCCGCAATAGCTTTTGAATAAAGACAATAAGGGTTCAACGAGAGTGCTATTGTCACTTGACACAATGGTAGTCCGATGACAATACAGCCTTAAAACCATACACGCAACCATATGCATCGGCTGGAGGCTTGATTGAGGAGATATGCCATATAGCAAGTCGCAACCGATCTTTCCGAGACGATGCTCAGACAAGCGCAAGTTGCAGCTAACGGCATAATCACAACGCGTCTTGAACGCCCAAGTGACTTTGTCATTGGAAAATAAAAGAGATTACAGTGCACAGATAAATCGAAACTTACGCATTTGTTGCGCGGCGGCTCGTCGGATCTTGGCGAACAGCCTCCTCTTTCTCATCATCGCTATTTCGTCGCGTAATAGGAACTGATCGGGATGGCATCTGGTCCTCGAAACCGTAACGAGGTTGCATCAGGCCGGACTGTGGAGAAGCAATCACCGATCCAGATCGGCCAGAGCGGTTGAAGAAGCCAGGGGGAGAAGTTAAACTTGACATCGAGTAGCGGCTCGGTCGAGAGAACATAGAGGGGAAACCAGAGTTGTCGCGATACTCTGGGGGTGTGGTAGGCTCAGATTGATGACCTCCTAGTCGGCCCATTTCCTCTTCCATCTGAGCCAGCTCCAGCGCCTCACGGCGCTGCTGTTGATCAAGCTTCTGCATCTCGAGTTCGAAGCGCCGTCGTTGCTCGCGGATTCTCTCATACTCGGCCTTCTTCTTCTCTATCTAGATTGGTTATTAGTTCCAAGTTCCAGGTTATGAGGGAAAACTAGGTATCTAGGAATGCTCGGATAGTCTAGATCGAGGCAAGGAGACGGCGAGAATGAGGACCAGGTCATCGATATCGGAGCCGGTTTGACAGGGAAGCAAGACTAGAGGAGCAGGAGCGGGTTTATGGCCGACTTACCAATTGGACTTTGTGCAAAGTCTGACGCGCGACATGTCAGCCAGTTGCATATTACGGGTCGCCTCACCAACATTTATTTGGCGACGATGGAGGGGCATTCAGGACCCCCATTTGGAGGGCACTCACGTTGTAGTCTTGGGCAGGCTCGGGCACTCGTGGAGGAGATGTCAAGGTATTCAGGGAGTTCATGGAGTTCAGGGTCGGGATGCGGCCAGACTCTGTAGTAAAGCGTCGAGGCAGGTTGGAACGATGATCGTGGGAGACCTGGGAGGCGACCTGGGCCGCAGGCATTCTCGATCCATTGCGAGGGGGTGAGACAAGCGAGTTCATTGGCGACTCGTTCCTCGGGGACGTCTGGGAGCGGAAGCGAAGGTCGTCCATGGTGGGCTAATAGAAACAAAGTAGTACACGCCGAATTGGCAAATCGGGCTCGATCTATATTACTGAAGACATGGGAAGATAACAGACAGCATCAGCAACGAAGCGCTCGACGGGTGGGAGGAAAAGAAAGGAACGTTAGCAAGCGACGATGGGATGGATGGGTCGTTGTTGAGAGGCGGGGTGAGCAGTGGGCGCGGCCAGTTGTGGGTAAGGCCCATCGCAGGACTAAGGAAAAAGGGACGCCTGGGCGATGGACTTCCAGCGATGGACGGCAGGGTTGGCAGGCAACGAATGGACTCTCTGGCTCTGTGTGATGGGCTTGGAGCCACACACGGGCCACTTTCGGGGGGGTGCGAGACTCTTGTGAAAGTGTGGTGGTGGGAGTGGGAATGGACAGGGACTGGAGGGCCGAAGATGAGAAGGCTTGTCGCTGGACGAACAGGGCTTGTTTCGGTGGGCGCAAACAGACAGGATGATGAAGAGGAAGCAGAGTGTATGGTAAGTGAGGGGAGGGAATGATCGCGATGCGACAACACAAATGAGTTTTTTCTTTTCTCTCACTCCCCTCTCTCTCCGAGTCAGTTCTTGGTTTGGTTGGTGGTTTTTTTTTTTTTTCGCGGTTCTCCTTTACTTTCTGTCTTTCCCCCTTAGTCTTCGAGGCAACTTGCCACGCATCTCAGCGATGGCAACTAGCCAACTCAGCAACCACTGAGGCGAACCATTTGTCAGTCATGTCTTTTGGGCTGGCCTGCCTTTCCGTGGGTGCTGTGCGGCGTTGCGCTGGGCGCGTCGACCAAAGGTAGTTAGGCCTGCCTTGCTCATCGCCTGTGAGAATGCGACGGTCTGTGTGGGTGCTTGTCCCCTGTACATACGTGGGCATCAGTCGGCCTTGGTGTCGGCATGGGCACATCCACGACAGGTGATGGACACCTCAACTGCCGCTTTCCAGACAAGTAAAGAACAGCTCGGAGAAAGAGGAGAAGGCTTCAGTTTCAATTGTCCAAATGCCTCATCTTTTGGGTCACAGCACCTTGGCTACCCTTCCATACATAACCTTCCATCTGCTTGGTGAGGTCGCAAGAAAAAAAAAAAAAGGGGGATACCCCAAACTTACCTAAGATAACCACAACAAAGGGGATGAATGTTGAACGACAGATACAAATCGTACAGCCACCGCACGCTCTCTCAGAGCTATAATCAGTCTCTCACCACGTCCTAGTTTGCTCTCTCTTACAGACAACGCAGCCTCGGGGAGTCAATGTGGTGACGACCAAGCAGGACGATGTCGAGCAAGGTGATCAGACGCAAATAGAGGGGGCTGAAAATGTATTGTGCCCGCACGACGAGGCATCAAAGGTAAGATAGGTATTCAAATAGAATAAACTTGCAGGATGAAATACGGGACTCGCGGACGTTTAGGCGTAGACGTGTAAGGGCCCGCGTGTACTGTGGATTCGGGCTGGTGAGCTACCTTGACTTGGGAGAGTCTGAAGCGGTAGGTACGTAACTTGCGTAGGGGGCAGACCAGGACAAGGCATCGACTGGAAAACCCAGAACTAGGACAGCTACTGGACCAAAAAAAAAAACCGGGGGTTCTAGGCCAGGGCAAGTCAAGGCATAATTTAGGGAGCTGGACTCAAGTTATTTGCTAGTAATAAAAGGAAGACGGGGACTTCTCCTCATCAAACGGCTTGGGGAAGCTCAATGGATAAGAGAAACCAATCCACCACTACCAACAGACAGCCCGTGGTTGGTGAACCATCTTCGGTTGCGAGCTACGAGACTAGCATGGTTTAGAGTCAGGTAAATTCGATCGAGTTTTGGCCCCTGCAAGTGTTCAGAGACACGCCTCAGTAGCCTATTCCTAATGCTCTCTCATGAGACCCTTTTTCGCCCATCGGCGGCTAGCTGATGTGAGTTCTTACCTAGGACATCTTCCAAGGTCCTACTATGTAGTATTGCATTTGGGAAAGGCAAGTTTCGAACGCCACTAGATATATGCTTATCTACCTCTCCCATACCTACTAACAGGAAACCCATCGCCCCGGACCCTTCTTTTTGACTTCGCGCAAACCTCGGACAAGGCAAAAAAAAAGGCCAGTTAACTTATGTAAATAGGTCCGAACTTCGTACGGGTGGATGTGGGTTCAGACGGAGAATGGAGTACCTACTCCGAACAAAGTAAATATATGCACCAAGGACGAAGTTCGAAGCACACCAAGGCCCGCTAGTGATCCCTATCTTATTTAGTTATTGAGACATTTCTCAGTACGCAATACGGCGTTTAGCCTCGAGTAGGTGTGTGGTTGGCCAAAGCCATTCCCAACTGTTGTCGCTCTGAATCTTTCAATCTCCCGCTCTATGTCGAAGCATTTCATATTTCAACGCTTTGCAACGAGTGAGATTGCTTGATACCTCAACTCGAGCTAAAGCCGAAAATGCTGCCAGTCTGCAGGCACCAACGCAACAGGAAAGTTCCGGGGGGTTGCCCCAATCAGGAACTACTTGCATAGGATCTCAATATTGCTGAGCTAAAACGTCACAGGCTGGGCCACAAATTTCTCTATACCTTCGACCAGTTGTGCTGAACGCAGGAGAAGAACTGCCGATTACAACCTCTTTTCTCAGCATCGGGCGCATCAGCGACCTGTAGAAGCTGCTAGGTATTATTTTCTTCTCTCTGATCCTAGTTCAATGACAACATGTTGCTGTCTCGCAAAACTGATAATTCCTTTGCGTGATTAGATCCATGCAGTCGTACGGATACTATGCAATGCATCAATTGTATACCAGACCAATTGACACATCTGTTCAACAGAGGAGGCGGTGCTAGTCGGAAAAAAATTGGGGGAAAGTAATTTTGAATGCCTTTCATCATGCGTTGGACGTCTCATGAGCTGTTCACATTCACAGATGAATAATAGATATTTATCAGTCTGGTTCGTATGTACTCCGCAGAATAGGGTATAGTACTCTCTCCTGTACCTTTCGACTCCATCTCCACCTCCATGTCCTACTGTCCCCTGATCTCCAGATCAAAGACAAGTTGCCCCAAGCGTGACCATTCACTGCGGCGCCCACGCACTGATTGGTGGCAGTGTGTTTGCCGCTCCTAGGTTACCGCTCCTCATGTTGCTGCACGTCACAAACATATCGTTCTTAACGTGCAGAGCTAAACATTGCCGCGCGCCCAGTCCCCAGATTTAATACACTTCTCGTCCAGGAACCCCCAATACTCTCTTCAACTCTTTTATCTTTGCCATACTAGTCTCCTAGTGCGTTCGTTAGCGATAATGTGGACGTTCCTCTCTTTTCCCCCGTGCATGTGTCAAAGTCTACCCCCACTCAGTAGGAGCTTGACATCATCATCTCATACGCACATAATGTCAGCATTCCCGAAGCCACAGCTCGGCCTTCAAGGCCAGTGTCTGGGCCTTGTACAGCCGTCTCGCTGAGTAATTCATGAGTTCTTGACTCATTCCACTGGCCACCACACAACACCATGACGGGAGATGATCGATCCCACTTCCGTTCACCGCTCCAAAAAGCCACAACATTTTCGTCCACGCGAACGTTCCTCCATGGCTCGAATATTACGCACCTCTTCTGCTGGCTAAGTTGGTTCGGTTGGCGGGCGGTTGGACGGGCAAGAGATCTTGGAGGCTTGACTTTGGGCCGGCCCTAGTTGAGCAGCGCTGCTCTTAGCGCAGACAAGCAGCCCTTGATCTAGGTAGCCTCTTACATGAAGAAGATGCTACTGCAGTGCCCAGGCACAATAGCAAGGAACCAGTGGACCACCCCGGTCTTGATCCTTGGGCCTCTTCGGTTAGCGCCCTAATTGCCTCCAGGGCTACTGGACAGACCCTGTCAACGTAGGCCAAAGACGGAGTAATAATTACTACATAGTTCACATGAAGTAGGAATCTATCTCTTTGCTTGTCCGCAGCTTTGTCATCGTTCTACCCAAAATTGGACTCCCTGTTCTCTGAGCACGAGAGCGAGGAAGAGCTTGAAAAGTTTTAGGGCTTGGTATGCGGATAACTGGTCCATCGACCCGCCGTTTCCGCTATGCATGGCACAGCATATCACTTGGTTGGATGCATCTCATATCTCGGAGCTCTGCATGCGAAGTAATTCCCGAAGCTGACATCAAAATAATCTACAATAGCTATTTGAAAGCACACAATGATCTGTACAATATGCATCTTCTTTATTATTTCTTGTTCATCACCATCCGAATTCAGAGTACTATATCATGAAACAGTCTCGGAGTAGACTTCCTACTTATGCCCGCTCACAGACGTTCTGATTTCGCAGGCAGCTTATTTGGGGTATCGTTGGATACAGAAGTCATCTCAGTTAGGTACCATCACCAACGTCTACCATGATTGATCGGGGTCCCAAGCACGAGTTTTACTATGCGACATCTCGGCCTGAAACAGGCTTGACCAAAAGGCCTCATTGGCAACAACGTTTCCAACTACTGTGAAGTAGTTTATGATACCATACAGGTTTACATGCTAGGAAGACATGGACCTCCACGCTTCAGCCGCCGAGCAGCACCATTAGGATCCCTCCACTCATCCTCTGGCTGGTGTCCGCTCCCTGTTTCCCCTCACTTTGAGGGTCGCAACCCCTTCACCGACTTTTTGCACCGCCGCTACTGGGAACCCACCTGGTTCGCCAGTTCTGCCGTCCCACTCCCTGAGAATCAGGAGTCAGGGTCCAATCTAGCCGCACTAGAGAGGCAGCTCGTCGTGTCTATGCTCATGTTAGTTCGTTGCCGCGTTGCAGGGCAGACTCTAGAACTGCAACAACGTGACGCGAGTCCTCCTGGGCCTCGCTACCCCCCCAGTCAAGTCTTGCCACGGGCCACAGGATGATCCCCCAGTGTGCGTCTTTGATGGACGATTTAATCATTGCCGCCACGAGGTCGATCCTCTAATGTTAGTCAAGTAATGTGAGGATCGACTTCGGAGGTTAGGAAAAGCAAATTCTTCCCTAATGCTCCTACTACGGGCATTCGTGCAATGTGGAAGACCGGGCATAGGCATATGCGGAGGATATTTGGACATGTCCCTCGCGGGAGCGAAACTGACACTTTTGTTAGGCTTGTCCCCCTATTTCTTGGAGCGGACTGTAGCTAATCTGGCCAGCACCACTAGTGGTCCTGGATGAAGTCGGCAGCTACGCATTACCCCGCGGCATCAAAGTTAACCCGAAGCAAGGGAAATGATGCAACGCGATGAAGCGTTCATACCAGCATAATTTATACTTTGAGTTACGTGCTGTGCTGGGACCATTGAGGATATCCCTCGTCGTCGGGATTCTGAAGCCTATCCATAAGTATTGATAAGTTTGACTGTTTATCTATGCATGTATGGTCAAATTGCTGCGCTGAGACCCGGCACAGACCCCGCAATGTTGCCATTGACCCAAGCGAATGCCTACCTCTCTACCTTCGTAGCATCCTGGTAGCATCGGGAAATACAACTGTGAGGGGGTTGCACAGCCCGATCTAGTAGCCACACAAACATGCTCTGTCACATGTGCCAACTCAACCTGCATCAAGTTGTGCACGCTATGGGTGGCCCTGCATGATGCAAATGCGGAGTTGTCCCACCATGTACTGATGAGATTTGGTACGTCCCGTCCCTACTACCTATGACAGAAGAAAGGCATGGCCTTCTTGAACTTAGTTACTCTTGGGAGGCATCTGAAAACATTTACCTGTGCAGTTTTGATATATTGGGGTTTGGTTGGTATTTGTTTCTTATTTCGATTGCGCAGATATTTGTTTAGATATAGTGAGCTTGAATTCGTAAATTTACACCTCCAAGCAGAGCGTTTGAAAGGTTGAATAATAATAACAACGACAATATAAACAACACAGAACACTGGTCTCCGGTAAATGTGACAAAAGAATACTACTGTTTACTGGGATATGACTCATAACGGTAGAAAGAACGAGATCTTGCATCTAACAACTCACAATATCAGTATTTTGCAAAGGGACCTACCCTAGAGTAGGATAGGCCGTGCTGCCATATCACGTGATGTCTATCTTATCACTTTCCGTTGCTCGTCCCCCACCGCGGCGCAACCATGATGCCGGCTCCACATGCCAACGTGGGGCAGAACTTTTTACGAAGCTATCGCGAGATACCATAAAAAATAGTAGTCGATTTGCAACGACCATCCGATACTCCCGCCGTAAATGCTACTTTTTCGGTGACAAACAAGATGCCTTTGGTAGACGATGGCTTCGAGGCCCTTCTGGAGCCCTTCTACAATGGCAAGAAGCTCACTGATCCCATTTCCACCAAGGAGGATAAGTTTCAGCTTCTTCCTGCCTTCCTCAAGGTTAAGGGTAAGGATCTCCCAATTCCGTCGCTGAAGACTCGTACGCTAACATTTTAAAAGGCCTCGTAAAGCAGTATGGACCCTATGATCTCTCGCATGCACCCAGTGTATCGAGACCAATCGACTGACACACACACTAGGCACATTGACTCATACAATTTCTTCGTCGAACAAGAAATCAAAGACATCGTGCGCGCGAACCGAACCATCCGCAGCGATGTGGACAGCAATTTTTGGCTCGAGTACGCGGAATATTAGCTGCTTGCGATTGAAAACACACTGACCGCGACTTAGGTTCACCGATATCCGAGTCGATCGTCCCCGGCGTCAAGATTGGCAAGATGCCAAATCACACACAGATGTTACTCCTATGGAGTGTCGTCTACGAGACATGACGTATGCGGCACCTATCCTGGTCGATATTGCATATATTCGAGATAAGCAAAGGATTGTGAGAAAAAACGTGCCGTTGGGACGGATGCCCGTCATGTTGCGCAGTTCCAGGTGCCGGCTGAGTGGCGCAACAAACACCAAGATGGAGCAAATGAATGAGTGCCCTCTGGATCCTGGTGGCTACTTCATTATCAATGGCACAGAAAAAGTCATCCTCATCCAGGAACAACTCAGCAAGAACCGTGTCATTGTGGAGGCCGACGAGAAGAACAATATTATATCAGCTTCTGTTACGAGCTCGACCCACGAGCGAAAATCGAAAACCTATGTAACTCTCAAGAAGGATAGGATTCTACTCACCCACAATGTCCTGGTCGAGGGAATTCCAATCGTTATTATCCTCAAGGCTCTTGGTGGGCTATCGGACTACGAGATCATGCAACTCGTTGCCGGATCCGACGGAAGATATCAGGACGAGTTTTTAATCAATTTCGACGAGGCGACCAAGGTCGGCATCCATACTCAACATCAAGCACTCGAGTACATCGGCGCCAGGGTAAAAATGGGTTCTCGAAAGGGACAGTTTGGTCCCCAAGTGCGCCGGAACCATGTTGAGGAAGGTCTTGACGCTCTTGCCAACCTTGTCATTGCTCACGTTCCCATTGAAGGCCTCGATTTCTACCCCAAGGCAATTTATGTTGCCATGATGACTCGAAAGGTTCTTATTGCTTCTCACAACCCTAAGCTCGTTGATGATCGAGATTTCGTCGGAAACAAGCGACTGGAGCTTGCTGGCCAGCTTCTTTCCCTACTCTTCGAGGATCTGTTCAAGAGATTCATGGGTGAGGTCAAGATGTCAATTGACAAGTTCCTTAAGAAGAATAATCGTGCAGTTCCTCTGGATGCTGTTCACATGATTAGTAACCATGCGAATACCATTGGTATAGGCATCAACCGAGCAATTCAGACTGGTAACTGGACAGTTAAGCGATTTAACATGAACAGAGCTGGTGTCACACACGTCCTCAGTCGTCTGAGCTACATTGCGGCGCTAGGTATGATGACTCGAATCAGCAGTCAATTTGAAAAGACACGAAAGGTGTCTGGCCCTCGAGCTCTTCAACCATCACAGTGGGGAATGCTTTGTCCCTCTGATACCCCTGAAGGAGAAGCTTGTGGTTTAGTCAAGAACTTGGCTCTGATGACACACATTACCACCAACGTGGAAGAAGAACCTGTGAAAAGATGGATCTTCACGCTTGATGCTGGAGTTGAGCCCATTCGAAACTTCTCGGGTGCAGAGATGCATCGAGAAGGAAGTTATATCATCCACGTCAACGGTACACCCTTTGCCTTGACTCGCACCCCAAAGAGGTTCGCGCATAGGTTCAGAACAATGCGAAGAAGAGGTTGGATTTCTCCCTTTGTGGGAATCAATATCAATACCCACTTCAGTGCTGTTCATATCGCCACAGACGAAGGAAGAATTTGTCGACCGTACATCATCGTCAAGAACGGGAAGCAGAAGTTGAAGCCAGAACACCTTCGGCTGCTTCAAATGGGCAAGGTTACATTTGACGACTTCCTCAATCATGGAATCGTTGAGTATCTCGATGTCAACGAGGAGAACGATGCTCTTATCACTCTTTACGAACACCAAATCACCCAAAGCACAACTCATTTGGAAATTGAACCCTTCACACTCCTGGGAGCAGTTGCCGGACTGATCCCTTTCCCTCACCATAACCAATCCCCCAGAAACACTTACCAATGTGCCATGGGTAAACAAGCCATTGGAGCCATTGCGTACAACCAATTCAACCGAATCGATACCCTACTGTACACTCTTGTGTACCCTCAACGACCCATGGTCATTTCAAAGACGATCCAGCTTATCGGTTATGACAAACTCCCGGCTGGTCAGAATGCTACCGTCGTCGTCATGTCATACTCTGGTTATGATATTGAAGATGCCCTTGTTCTCAACAAAGCCTCCATAGACAGAGGATTTGGACGATGTCAGGTTTTCAGGAAGTATACCACAGAATTACAGAAATACCCCAACGGACGTCGAGAACGGATTGGTGACCCACAGAACGAGGAGGGAACTGTTAAACATCGCATCAAGAAGCACGAGGCACTTGATGACGACGGACTGGCTATTGTTGGGTACAAGATCCATGCTGGCGAGGCCATGGTTAAGAAAGAAACCCCTCTCGATCTTACAACAACTGGCATCGGAATGGATCGTGGCCCTAGCGAGTACCGAGACTCGTCAATATCCTACAAGATTCCCGACCCTGCCTACATCGACAAAGTCATGATTTCTCAGACAGAGAAGGACACCACCGTCATCAAAGTCCAAACTAGACAAACCCGTCGTCCAGAACTGGGTGATAAGTTTTCATCTCGCCACGGACAAAAAGGTGTGGTGGGCATCATCGTTGACCAGGAGGACATGCCTTTCGCTGATACTGGACTGACACCCGATATTATCATGAACCCTCACGGTTTCCCCTCTCGAATGACTGTCGGCAAGCTGCTTGAGTGTTTGACAGGAAAAGCATCCATTGTTCATGGCCGTCCGGACTATGGATTTGGAGACGCTTTCCGATCTCACCCTGTTGAAGAAATGAGTCAAGTTCTACTCGACCACGGATTCTCATGGGAAGGCAAAGACTACTTCACGTCTGGTATCACCGGAGAACCTTTGGAGGCTTACATCTTTAACGGCCCTATCTACTACCAGCGTCTGAAGCACATGGTGCAGGACAAAATGCATTCTCGGTCTCGCGGTCCCCGAGCCATCTTGACAAGACAGCCCACTGAAGGTCGTTCGCGAGACGGTGGTCTGCGTCTGGGTGAAATGGAGCGTGATTGCTTGATCGCCTATGGTGCCTCGCAGCTCCTGCTGGAACGCTTGATGATCAGTTCCGATGGTACGCAGATTGACATTTGCCAGCAGTGTGGTCTGTTTGGATACAAGGGTTACTGCCACACATGCCAGAGCACCAGAGAAGTGACGAAAATGACAATGCCGTATGCAGCCAAGTTGCTTGTGCAGGAGCTTATTAGCATGAATGTGGGTGTGAGACTGCAGTTGGAAGACGAGTTCCCTCATCCGAAATAGTGTTACCATGACTTTGTTAGACGCAATAAGGAGGTCGGATGCATGTAGTCACCATATAAACCCCAGAAATTGCAAAAGATTCAACCAGACTTTATCTCACAACTCCCAGAGCAAATGCAAATAGACCGGCTGGGCATCATTTTCGTAGAAGCTGCGTTTGCTCTGTCCCGCCATCCCACCTATCTCCATCACTCTCATTTTCATCCTCGCTATTTTCACTTTGAGTTTCGATATCATTTTCGTTGCGATTGGTATTACTATCACCATCTTCGCGCTCGCTGTCTTCAAAAATCGGACTCGGTAGGGATAAAAATATTCTCGTCATCACTAAGGACACAGATCTTTGGCTCCCGGACATTACCTTTAGACTTCTCAACTTACTTCTGGCATAAAGCCATGGGCTATGAAGATTCGAGACAGAATATAAGCTTGAGGAA
The DNA here is from genome assembly GCA_024336345.1 of Mariannaea sp. PMI_226. NCBI lineage: Eukaryota > Fungi > Ascomycota > Sordariomycetes > Hypocreales > Nectriaceae > Mariannaea > Mariannaea sp. PMI_226. Next base: position 1,109,693 of record JANFOG010000005.1, read on the forward strand.
TTCATGGAGCAAGAAGCGATGAAGATACTAAACCATAAGGTTCTTACAAACAACCTACTATAGGGCGTGGTGATCTCTACTCCTTCGCTACATTTCATCTTTCTTCTCTCATCATCAGCTTGCACGCAAGAAAGATACACAGTCCCAGCGTTCAGAAATTTGCGGGCGCCCTGATGGGCATGGCGGACATGGATGAAATGCATTTACCTTCTGCTTGAAAGGACTTTGCCACCGCTCACCCAGAACATGCGAACCTATTACGCCGATCAGTCTCCGAAATAAGAACTCTCGATGAGAGGCAATTTAATGTTCAGCTTGCCAAAGGAGATAGCAAAATGAAGAATTGGTTACTGATCAGCAATCCCAAGTACCCGAATGGATTTCCTTTTGATGAGCATTCATCTACTACAATAGTCGCAAAGAGGAAGCAAACTGTTAAGACAGCCAAGCAACTTACAAAACCGAGAAGCAGAAACGATTCTAAAAAGAACCTACCAATGGTGATGGTTCAGATAATGAAGCTGATGACGAGGCTGATGATGTTACTCTTCAAAAGCAAAAGGATTATTATAAATGAGGAACTTATAAATGTGTAAATAAAGTTACTGCTTAGGTATTTATAGTACTTATATACTTTATCTTGCAAAATCTATCTACTAGATCTCGTCTTCTTACACTATCAACTCTTATTGATACTACTCTCAGAGCATATTATGCTGTTAGTAAAGTAGTTCTACAAATTATGGAAAGCTAAAGTTTTACTTTTTATCTTTTCTTGGGGCAACAGGCTATACTATCTATTCTGAGAGTCGCAATTGCTCTTTTGCAAGAGCACTACCTTGTAGGTATCCTACCGCCCTGGTAAGTTCTTCTCTACCCATGTCCGCATGAATGCTATTACAACAGCCTTCTTGACAGCTGGTAAGTCAACTGGTAGACAGCTTGTAGTAAATTAACTTAAGCGGTTAAAGGTTAATGGTAGACTGGTCAATTTCCACGAGTGTTCTGTCATACACCCCTAACCAGTTCTGATTCGGCTTCAGCTAATCAAAAGGTGTCCTATTTATTTCTACTATAGAACTTGTAAAGAAAATTGCAGTTCATTAACTATTTGACCCTTTAGGCTGATCCATTTTAGCTCACGCTAATTGCAGAATCTCTTTTGATTTTATCTATTACCTACACTCTTCAGAACATCACAACTATCCGCAACCCCTAAGTCGAGCTCTCCTTATTAGGTCAACCAGAGATAAAGACTATCTGATAAGATCTTAATTGACCCATCCTTTTGTATCTATTATGTGTATATTTCAAATTTGATCTATGCTGTACGCGTCTCTCTTAAGTTCATGCTCTCCCTCTTGATGTACATAAAAAACCACCTAGGTTATTGTCATCCCTTAATAAGATATGTCCCTTCCGACCAACTTCACTTCTTCTTTGACTTTAGTCGATCCTTTATAACTGCTCTAAGCCCTCCCATGGTAACCTCGTACTCCACAGCGTCTTCCAAGCCTTGTTTAGAAGCGGCGGCATGAGGAGCAAAAACGACCTTCATCCACCTTCGCCAGGCCTTGAGCGTCGGTGCTGATAAGTCCGAGTCGTCTTCCGCATCTATGGGCGCAGCTTGCCGGGCACGGCCATACACAGGTCGCTTGAACAGAGCGATTCGGCAGGCTATCTGAGTTGACCAGACAAGACCTAGACTTGGTGTCTTTAGCGAGCTTGACATGTGAGGATCATCGCCCCAGCCGGTGAACCAGCGTTGCTGGTGATCAAGGAGCAATGCTGGAGGAGGTGGAGGGTCGTCTGGGTCTTGTAAAGCAAAGGGAATGGAAGATGACGGCGTACTGGGAAAGTTGGTTGATGGTGGGGGTGGCATACTCCTAGAGGCAAGGGGGCTTTCCGGCACAACGCCACTGCTTCTAGGGGGCGGGTTGCGCGATAGAGGAGCAGAGGAAGAGAAGCGATCGGCGACCTGGTTAGCCACTACTACTGCGAGGTTGTGTCGACGGGCCAGGTTTCGGAGCATGGCACCTAGACGAACGAGCTGAGCACTCCTGGCGGCCATGTTAGAGCCGTGGGAGCCCTGGCGCTCAAACTCAGCGCGGTAGTTGGCGGCCACGGAGTCGAGGATTATGAGACCAACGTCATGCCGGGATAGGAGCACAGGGACTTGGTAGGCAAGGATATGGTCCTGGGTCTCGAGATCGGGCGTGACAGCACTGTGAATGGCGTCAAGAGATGGCCGGAACTCTGGTTCGATAGACTGGAGTAGCGGGTTGGCATCCAGGATCTGAGCGAGGCGGCGAGTGGCGAGAGGCGCCTCTGTGGAAATGTAGAGGGCCTGGCGGCCGAGGCCATGGGGAGGAGGGAGTTGAACAGAGAGGCAGAGGCTGATAAGCGCTTGGGTCTTGCCAACGCCGCTTTCGCCAGCAAACTCGGTGATGGCGCCGACGGGAATGCCACCACCTAAGGCTTTGTCGAAAACATGGTCAAGGGTGCTGATGACACCGGGCTGAGCCAATGCCGTCGTCGGATCCGGGATGGGGAGTGGAGGCTCGGAGGCGGATGTGGAGGCGGAGGGTGGTTCTGGCTCCGGGTTCGGCTCAACCTCTTCTTGTTTTTCTTCGGGGACCAGTAGGGGCTGCTGAGGAGGTGCAAGATCGTCCGAGAGGGAGGATTGAACGGCAGCGATAAGACGCTTGAGGTCAAGCAGTGGAAGCCGGGTCTGCTTGGCAATATCGGCTGGGTGAAGGGTGAGGAGATCAGTGGTGGTGAGGCCCTGGTGCTCAATGGAGGGTAGGAGTGCGGCGAAGGGGGAGTGAGGGAAGGAGGGGAGGATTTGAAGGAGATCAGTCATGGAGAAGAGAGATTGTGCATTCCGGAGCCTTTTTTGCAGGGGGGGACTTCTACGGGTTGACTGGCATATATCGGTGTTGATGCTGCAGGGTGTGTGCGTGAACGAGAACCCTCAAGTCACTTTTGATTTGTCTGTCCCCCAGATCCCAGTTTTGGATTAGAAGAAAGAAGACAGCCTTAAGTTTGACAGAATTTATCGGAGGGTATTTTATTCTTCTTTCTTTTTGGAATCCTGCTCAAAATCGTACGTGGATCTAGTCATGACAATTGCGCGAGTGATGCTGTTGTGCACTCATACGCAGAATAACTGGCAAGTAGTTCGTGATGACAAAGGGTTGTTGTGAGTGATTGAAATTGACTACGTTGATTGGACAGATTTGGTCCAATGAGGTGCGAAGCGGGCCGGCCCACTGAAGAGGGAGGTGACGGAAAACTCCCCATCTTCCATCCTCCATTCACAGTTGTCAGCGTGAATGCGGCCATCACCAAGCTTCATTATAGTTATTCAAGAGAGTCGATGATAAACATGCAAAAAGCAGGAAAGTGGAAGTTCCTCACGCGACAGAAAAATCGACCATGGGCAGAAATCAGCTGATGGCTATTTCTATTTTCCAGGTCCTGCATTTTTTTTTACTTTGGCGACTACCGATGCTGCTTTGTAATAAGGGAAGCAGTGTAAAAACGGGGTAGAGCAAGAAGCAAAATTTTTTCCTTTTTTGAATAGAACATAAAATTAGGGGATCTATATTATGCAGGCATGGTATTGAGCTCTAGGCCGGCGTGATCAGATTACGTTGGGAGGCTGGTGACGTTACCTCACCTCATCGTCTCATGCTGTTTTGAAACCACCCCAGAGCTTTCAGTTTGACAAATGCCGCGTGTGCGTGCACTGCATGTATGTCAGAGGGGCAAATGAGGATGGAGAATAACGGAAGAGAGCGTCTCTGTGAGAGAGAGAGAGACAGAGAGCGCGGAGAGACGGAGAAATGTATAATTATACATATCCCAGAAGGAGTGTCAGAGTGACATAGTGTCAGAGATCCCGGCATGATGCAAGCATGCATCGAGTGGGGAGAAGGAAATTTCTCAGTCAAGCCCGTTGTCACCAGGTGAGGCGTGCATGGAGTCTTTGGCGACAAGTGCCATGGTTGTCTTTGACTTTTACATCAGGCTACTAGTTATTACTACCGACATGTCTTGTGCAGCATGGAGTGTGCTACGCACAGAATACAGTATGAAAGGGCTCACTGGGCTGTCACTAAACTCCCACGCCATGACATTTCCTCTGGTCTAGTCATTTTGACATTGAGCGTATCATGCATGCAGCCAATGAATTGTCCGATGCCAAGCCCCAAGCCTGCACCTTGACGCTCCATCTGGAACGACTTTGATGACTTACTATGACTTAAGCGCCCAGAGGCGACGCAGGCTGAGTGATGTCTGTTGTCCCAAGCTTCGTATTGTTCTTCCCACCCCTGTGTTGAGAGAACCATGAAGAGAAAAAAAAAACACACGCACACAAACAGGATGATCAACAGCGGGGTGCCAGGGCTTTGACAGCAACAGGGCTGAATCAACATACAGAGTAATAATTGTGCAGTCCATGCAGGTGTGTTGTAACCATGATTGAGATGCGGTAGATGGACTTTCTTCTCTCTGAGTGGGCATGGCTGTCTTATCTCCGCACAATAAGAGTTTCAAAGTTACTCAGCCCGTCCTCATTCATACAACATGTAATTATAGCTTCTAGAGTATTATGTATGTATGGATATCAGTGAGCCAGCCTCCGCCCCCAGGGCGCCAACCCACACACATTCGTCAGATGGAGATGGACGAGAGCAAAGGAAAGAAAGGCCTCACAAGTCATTCTTGTGTCTGTAGGGCACTCTCCAAGGGTAACAAACTACCCGTCGTCAAAAATAGAGCCGGCGGTTCAATTAGTCGCTGGCACTTGAGCAATGAAAGCAGAGTTGTAGTGCTACTTGTGTGCGTGGTGCAGTAGTCGTCCTTGCTAGGGTCGTATCTCCTCGCTTCATCTCTTTCTGGCCCCCAACCAACGCGGTAACTAAACTCTCCGTCACATCCGGGTTAAAATAAGGCATAGTCAACAAGGCAGAGTTGAACATCAAACTCTCTCCACTGGGTAGAAGTAGAAGACATGGTAGAAAAAATTTCAAGGGGACTAAAAAAACAACAAGACGATTGGGGGCTTCTGTCTGCACCGAGTCTCATGGTGGTGGGCTTGGCACCCCAGGAGTTGGACGGCGCGATAACTGTAATTTTTTTTTTCTTGAGCCTGCACGGCCACGTTTGTTTCTTTGTTTCGGAAGTCTAGATGCCGTTTCTTGATTATTGGCCGCTAGCGATGGGAGGCGGTAGAATTCTCGATATTTCTATCTAAGTATCTGACTACTACGCAGTAGTCTATTAGGTAGGTACAAAGTATGTCGTAATTAGGTTGGCTTGTGTAGTATGGATGTGGGGAGAAGCCAGAGAGATGATCAACAAAATGGATAATCAGAGTGGATAATAGTGCACAGGGTTGGCCAGTCAGTCCGTCGGTCGGTCACCAGCCGCGAACGGAGTACATCGTATGGAGTTACAGGGCTTAAGGTACAGAGTACAGAATGAAGGGTGCAGAGAAGGCTTCGCACCAGAGGCAACCAGAAACGGCAGATTGAGTTGCATCCTCAAGAGATGGACTCGAGCAATAATCACCGGGCATACCTGTTGTATATAGTACGGTATGGACCACCGTGAGGATGTCCCGTCCCTTCTAGACTTAACGTTACGTTTTATGCATCTTTACTTGCCACGAACGACAGCACGGGTCGAGCCTACAACAATGAAGGTGGGATGGCCGACATCACAATCATTATTCAGGGCTGAGAACGGCTGAGAATACAGTTCAATATGGCCCCCCCCCCAGCTAGATGATTCGTATGCCAGTGCACCTGACCATGGCCTCTCCTCTCACCAGTTGGGAAATTGATCTATGACTTGGTCCAGACCTAAACCGGGCTACCTTGTTTGCTGACGGACGGCCGGGCTAAGCTGGGCTTGGTCGGGCAACTAAGAAGGACAGGGGATATTTTTAGGGTATGCTGTGCGCTGTGCTGTGCTCTCTTGCGAAGTGTGTGCCCTGGAGGCTGTGGAATTTCAATGAAGGTTGACTTATCCCGACCATCCATCTATCCATCTATCCACTCGTCCATTCATGCACCGGGTACGGAGTACTGTCCCTTAGGTACGGACTCCGTATGGAGGTAGGAGGGATTAGGAGATAAGGTAGACAGACGAAGGCGGCGGTGCCCAGGACATCAAAGATGCAGGGCATCAACTTATGCAGTTGCTACGTACGTACGATGCCTGTGTTACCTTGTGTTGCCTTGTGTACTCCCTCCAGATACATAGGATAGACTCATATGCCTTTTCTTGGTTGCTTGTACCAGATCGCACCAAGAATCAATCGATGGGTGTCGGGGGCAGTGCGGTGTGCGGAACATGTTACAGTGAAATGCATGGCCCGCCCTCGTGGGCTCTCGTGGGCTCTACCAGAAGTGTGAATTGGACGTTGTGACTTGCCGGCAGGCTTCGTTATGATTAGTAGACAGCAGGGAAGGAAGCCGCGTATTTTAAAGTCTCTTGAAACACGACGGAGGATGTATTTATTCTGTGGGTTTGAAGGCGGTTGGGTACCTTGCCAGGTAATTAATTGGTTGTTGGGCAAAGGGCGTCAAAGAGGAGCCGGTACGTACCTAGCAACCCAATTGACGAAAGCAGTACTCCGTATCTATACACTTACGAATACATGTACAGGATGGATTCAACTTCATACATAGCATAGTGAGTAGTATTCCTTTGTGAAGCCTTGAAATGACAAGGGTTGCCGGGGCTGTGCGGACCTCAGTCTCTGTGTCGTGCTCAAGAACGATTGGCGACTTGCTGCTGAAGCGGACTCGGCCTGGCAAGGATTCCTGGCGCTACAGGTGCGGACCGGATACTTGGTTGTACTTGGTCGACGCTATTTTCGGGGTAGCTACTATGTATAACCGGTGTTCGGTGATTCTCTCGACTAGATGTTGCCTGTCTGCCTTGTCGCTCCCACTAAGAGTATCTTGCTCCATTCTTCTGCCTCTTTCTTTCAAGCTCGTTGCGATTGTTTCGTCATTATGGGCTTTCTGCAGAGGCCGAGTCGTGCGAATAGCGGTCATCTAAAACAGATGGGTCATAAGATAGACACAAGTGGTGTAGTTAGTTATATTGCGCAAGGCCAATACCAGGAACGTAGAGGGTTGGATGGATGATGTCCTGTACTGCAAGTAGGTCAGTTACTGAGTACAGGCAGCAAGATAACCAAAACAGCCTGTACCAGCAGTACTCTACCAACTATGTAGAACCTGAAGCATTTTCTTCCCCAAGTCTCCGAGCTTTCGGAGCGGGTAATTGCTGGTTGTATCCACCCATCCACGAGCATCTAAATCTAACACACTTGGAAGAGAGAGCTTTTCCTCCTTGCTAAACTGGGTAGGTACCATGAGGTACTTACCAACATGAGGCACTAGGTACCTAGCAAAGGTAAGATAGGTACCTGAGCTGACCATTAGTGTGAAGTACCTATTGTACCAATCTGCCTCCATACTGAGGCTCCAACCCCACCGCACTCACTTCCGCTACTCACTCTCTTTGTCCATCCATCGCTCAAGATAATTCATCCTTCCACTTCTTCAGATCTTCATCTATCCACCTCCGCTCTCCAGCGATCAAAGTCATCGTTTTTCCCTCCCCAGTCTCCCAGATTCTGCACGGGAAGACTGTCTCGGAAACCCTTACTCAACCGCGACAAGTGTGTGTGTCCCGACAGGTCCCAGAATGCTCGCGCCGCGCCTAGACTCTTGTCTTTCCTGGACCAGCTTTGGACCAGGGCCCCTGAAAGAGGAGGGGATCGGCGCCAATGGTGTTGTTTCCTTCACATTCAGCTTCTGCAAGCCACTACCAGCACCTCGCTGCATCACTGGCCAGCATTACGCGAAAAAATGGGTACCGTCTGATCAGGACCGGGGCATGGGTTTATCGCCTCAAATTAGGGAACACTTTTAGCTTAAGGCTGAGGCTGGCTTGATTGCTTGGGTGTGTGATAACTTGGAGGTGGTGGAGATGACTGCGCTTTCACTCGCCCACGCGAAAAATCCACTAATGGGTTACGGGCCATGTCCATGCATACGCCCACTCACACTCACACACTCGGTCCCCTGTTGAACTCCATGGCTGAACTCGACACACCCCGGTCATGGCCATGCCGGGGCAGGCTCTCGATCCCTCTTGTTACGCCTCTCCATCGATGGGAGAGAGGGGGGGGGTGCTTCAGCTCCCGCGGCTCTGGGCTCTGGGCTCTGGCTCCAGCTGTTTTTCCCCGACCGACGGCTTGCTGACAGTCCGTCTTATTAAACCATCCCGCCTCTGCTGCGGCCCAGCTGAGAAGCTCCTTCTACCCTCCTTCTCTCCGTTCGTTCTTCTCCCCTTTCCCTTTTCTTCTTCTCTTGTAGAAGAGTGTCTTGGTCACCACGGTGGTGATATTCCCAATACCTTCCTTGGAAAATAATCGGGATCTTCAATTCGGCTTGAACAACTTCCCCTTTCTTTAACGAGGCAACATGAAGGCATCTGGTACCTACGCCGCCATTGCGGCACTGACTGCTGTCACCAATGCCCGCAATCTCATTCGCTCTGGTCCTGAGCCCACTCAAAGCTTCAAGCTTCCCAATGATGGAGTGAGCCCTCGCCCAACTGAGGCGGCCATGGAGCTCTTCCGAAGAGCTGGCGACTTCACCACCCTTTGGGCTCCGGACAACACATGCGGTTACGTCTCAGGTCGCCAGGGCGCCGCTTACACCTGCAATAACGACTATCGATGCGCTTTGGTGACATCAGGCAGTGTCGGAAACGTTGGTTGCTGTAACAATGACTTTTGTAACGTGCGATACAGCTGTGTCGACTTCGAGGCGTACTGGTCTTCGAGCGCTTGTGATGATGGTTGTGCCGTCGACGCTCAAACCCTGAAGTGGTATGTTTTATCCATGATCAAGTTGAATGAGAGTGAGAGAAAGGCGAAACGGAGGAGCGAACGGATGAACTAAGGAAATTATACTAACAACTCATTTCTTTTCTATCAATGAACAGCACGGGAACCACTGCTCCTTACTGCAACACCATTTCTTTTGCTGATGGTGTCACCGATTACTGGTGTAACAACCTCGCCATTTCCAAGGCCCAGCTCATCAGCACTACCTACTCCGGAGGTGATCAACGAAAGTACACCGCTAATGCGACCGCCACAACGGAGAGCACCACCAGCAGTGAGGGAAGCTCTTCTCAAACTCAGTCTACTGTTACCGTCCACGGTTCATCGGCTTCTTCGAGCTCTGACAGCGATAACGACAGTGACAATAACAACAATAACAACAACAACGACCACAAGAAGAGCAATGTCGGCCCAATTGTTGGAGGTGTTGTTGGCGGTATCGGCGGTCTTGCTCTGATTGCCGGCGCTGTCTGGTTCTTCCTCCGCAGTAAGAAGAAGAAGGAGGCTGCTGCCGCTGCCGCTGCCACCACCACCACGACTCCTCCCGCCTACCAACCCCCTCCCATGCAGCAGCAGCCTGGCACTGGTCCCGGAGGCTACAACCCAGTGCCACAAGGCCAAACTGGTTACTACGATCCTAAGAACCCGTATCCCCAGCAAGCCCAATACAACACCCCCGTCGTGGCTGGCTACTACCCTGGAAGCCCCGACACCAACCAGCACGATCCCCGTCTATCAGCCGTCAACACCAGCCCTGCTCCTACGTACAACCAGCAAGGCTTCCAGAACCCACAGACTGTCATTCATGAGGCACCTACCGACACTAGTGGTCGAAACGAGACCCACGAGCTTGCCTAAGTGCACCTGTTCAAGGCGGTTTGCTCGATTCTCTGCGTTGTCGTTGATGATGTCCTGTTCGAAGAGGCGTTCATAGCTAGGTGTATCACAAAGGTCTGGAATCTGGTTTTTTTTATTACTTTGCATTATGGCCCCGGAGTTGGATAAAGATCTTTGTCGTTCCGTATGCCACGTAATGGAGATGGATTTATTTTATGGGTTTTTGTTATTTGTATCTTCACTGCACTCACCAAGATAAAAACAAAAATCATACGATTTACCACGTCACTGGCATTTACCACGACTCTTCGTTATCATAGTTGCATTGCCTGTCATCAACGCTACGACATCTTTCAAAAACGACTTCCTGCGACATCGCGAAGTAAAAGAAGCAAAGACCCTACGGAAAAAATGAAGGAATTGGGGGTTTGGTGGGCAAGCCCAGTAATATTTGGCCATGATTAATCACACGCATATGCATATATATATATATATATTCTACACTTTATTTCTTGTACATCCTCAATTTAAGACATCACCTAGTCCATGACCAAACAATTCTCTCAGCCTTTGATGCATAAGTCAGCCAATTGGATCATATATCCATCCCTATCCCTATGTGCCTTAGAAGGTCGCCCTTTCATCCTTCCCACCTTTATGATGGAGGGGGGCAAACGTCTGTAAGTGTAAAGGGATGTCACAGGATCTGCCCAGTGCAAAGCCGATTGAAACTAGATGTGTTATTTTTTTTGCCATCTTTCCCTTGCCGTCTTATGAGGGCTTCAGCTTGTGATACCACGTCTTGGTTATTCTTGACAAGGACAGGGCACATGGTATATATCATCATATCGAACTTTATTGACTCGAAATTCCACATCTGCGCCAGACCTTGTCAACTCTGTTATCTATCCGTGAAACATGCATGATTCTCCCGCTTGCAGGTAAGACAATATCCAAAACACCAAATAGACCCCCCGCTAGCCCCGCATGAGTTATGACTCTGCTGCCACCTGTATATAGATGTATCCAAGAATTGAAAATCATTACAATATCAAAAGAAAGTACTATACGAAGTAAAGCAAACCCAATATATCGGCTCTGATTTGCTTAGTACTCAACAAGCCGCAACTTCTTCCCAACGTCCCGTCGACGCGCTTGTACAGCGGCCCGTTCCGATGCCCGCGTCTCAGCGGCATCGAATTGGACGTGTCGCGCCTTGAGAGCTTGGAGGAGCATTCCCGCATCGAAGAATCCATCTGTACGCCAGAAAATATTAGAATATACGTTGGCTAAAGAAGGCATGAAAAGGATATATATGGAAAGGGGAAGGAAGAAACTTACATCCTCCAATCTCATCGTCCTCGCTAAAGTTACTGCTCTCGTTGGTAGGAGATGTGGTGCCGGTGTAGGAGCGGCTGAGGTCGACATTGGTGATGGGGCGGCCCCGGGACTTGAGGCGGTTGGCTGGCTTGGCATCATGTATGGCGTTCTCAGCTTCACGAGCGCGGGTGGACTTGCTGGTGGCTTGCTTGCGGTTGCAGATGCGCAAGATGCGACGGATCTCGAGCAGATAGCTCTCAAGAGTGTCGACAAAGCGGGCTGTCTGTCGGTGCTTACTGGACACACAGATGGAAAGGCCCTCGTCTTTGATAATGTAACCAATTCCAAAGCCATCGCCGGAAGTGGGCCCAAAGCCAAAGTGTCGAAGGGCAGGATTTCCACAGTTTGACGTAGAGAGAATGGTATTATTGAGCTTGTCCCAGCCTGGGTCAGCAAAGAGGAGAGGGAGAGGGTTCTGATCGCGAGATCGTGAGTTGGTGCTATAGCCGCGTTCACGCGAAGGCTTCAGCTCAACGCTGTCCAAGGAGCCGGTAGGCTGGCTGCCAATAGGCGAACTGAGACCCTGCTCTGAGTAACCGTCCACAGGGCTAGAGTAGCCGGTGCTGCCGATGCCACTACTGAACTCATCATCCATACTCCTTTGCCAAACACAAAACAGGGCATACAAGTGACGATCACAGCCCTGTGCCTGTAAGCATTGACGGGTGGTAGAGACATGCTTCTGGCAAGCTGTCTTGAGGGCATCGATCTTGGCTTCGAGTGGGTTGTCGCCCCAGAAGGTTTGAACAAAATCCACAGACTCATCAGAGGCAGATCGAATAGCCTCGGTGCGGCCATGAAGGAAGACCTTGGTCATGGCAGGCTCGTAAGTGCATTCCACGCGACCATAAAGACCGTAGTACGCAGCTTGAAAGGCCATCTGTACGAAGGCATCGGGTGAGAACCCCATTGAAGTAATAAAATTCTTGCCGTAGTGGCCGAATTCCAGGCATTGAAACTCGTTCTGTCCAATGAGGTCGGCGAGTCTAGTCTCGGCGAAGCGGACGGCGATGCTAAGCTCAGGGATCATATCCCACTCAAGCTTGCGAGGAGTGGTATTGACATTACCAAAGCTTTCTGGGTCTCGCTTGGATGGATCAGGGCTGGTAGAGGCCCAGAGCGTGGGAGCCTGACCGTTGATGGTTCGAGCAAATCGAAGGATGGTGTCCGTATAAACATCACTAGCGAAACGGAGAACTGTGTGGCCGTCCACACCTGTGTGCTCAAAATTGATACCTGCACTTCCATTCTTGCAAACAATGATCTGAAGCTTGTCATACCAGCGGTTAGTGCAAGTGCCAATCTGAACACCCTTCTCGATCTCGTTGGTTCCACACAGCATGTTCTGGCAAAGAGCGGCCGCATCAGGAGGCTCGGTGTAGTCAAGGCAGAGGACAAAGAGCGCTGTATCGACGATGCCGAGGGAGTCGGCGTTATTCGAATCAGGCTCACGAGTGAGAACATCTCTGAGACCTGACCACACTTTTCGATTCTCTGTGCTCAAAACACCCAGAGCACCCTTTGCAGCCTCCTGGATGGGTGTTTGCGCGGCATCATCTAGGATGGTCTGCAGGTTGATAGAGATATCTTTCTCAGACATGATAAGATCCGAGTTGTCGTCGAGCACATCGAACCAATAGAATTGTCCATGACACATGACGACAATGTGTTTTGATTCAGGGTCTTGCTCAATCTGGCAACCGGCTTCGGTGGGAACTCGAGCAGTTCCGAAGAGCCGAGAGTATTGGTACATGCAGAGGGAATTTCCTTTGATCTTGTCGGGAGGAAGTTCTTCTTTACGAACGGCTCGGACAAATTCAAGAGATGACACTACCAAAGATGCGGCACGTGTCACCTGGTTGTTGCGTGCAGGAGTTGGGTCATCTTCCAATAGGAAGAAGGGGTTCAGGTTAAGGACTACCGGGTTGTCGTAATTGAGGTAAGAGTCATACCCTGTTATAAACATGATTAGAACGGTACTAATGGGCTCAATAGTGAAAAAGAAATCACGTACAGAACTGCTCAATGTAGCTGGTCTTCCCTTGGGCATATTGCTTCAACTTCTCTTGCAGTTCGGGGCCATCGGACTTGAGAAACTCATCCACAGCATACTGAGTCTCTGCTCGCTCTCGGGGTGACTGGAGGGGGCGAAGGGCTTCAATGTATCGGCGGCAGGATTGAGCGAGGTCAGGGATGGGGAGTTGAGGAAGCTTGTCTTGGCCGGAGAAAGTGGTGCCGCCCTCCTTTTTGGTCTCGTGGTAGGTAGCCATGGGAACTCTGGTGTAATCACCGTTGAGTTTGGGCGCTGAGTTTGGTCTCTTGGGCTGCTGTGTGAGTTCGGGAATCTCTGGGATGGACCGAGGGATGGCAGAGTTGACCAAGGTGGAAGTAGGAACGGGCTGCTCAGCAAGTCTCTCCCCAAGAGGTCGAGGAACGGTAAAGGTGCGAACTTGGGTCATGGTGTCAGCTCAGTTGATGTCGAGATATGTTAAGAACTGGGAGGGTTTCAAGCGTAGAGAGGTGACACGCTTGTGCTGACGTTGAGGCCGCGAAGAGCGGTGCGGTAAAAGTAGTGACAGTTTTCTTGGAGAAAGTAGTCTAGCATTACACTTAATGCAGTCTCTGATATAAGGAGGTGATACTGGGTAATGAAATAGAGAGTCTGAGACGAATCAAATATGGTAGGAGAAGGGGGATATGATAAAGATATACAGCAGCAGTGTTGTGACCTCGATGACTTAGACAGAAGTCAAGTGGACCCTCCGTACACCCTCCGCACACCCTCCACACACGCCCTCCGCATAGGCCCGGGGGGTTACCGAGCGTTCAGCGAAGGGTGAGTGTTTTGGAGGTGCAGAGGTTCAGAGGGTTCAGAAGCAGTACGACATCCTCCGCAGGCCCGATAGCCATATGCGTGGACGGGGGTGGGAACTTCAGCTCACTGCCGAAGTTTGGCGCAGGGGAGAGAGGCTATCAAGCAAAGATTGAACCAGGTACAAGGCCCAAAAGACTTACCAGGGGGCAATAGCTGGAGAGCGAATCACCATTGACGGGTAAACAGCGAGAATTCCCCGAAGGCAGATGCTGTTTACTGATGCTGCATGCGATGAGTAATGCCGACAGACCGGAACCGAAGACCAAGTCGAAGGCCCGGCGTGGAAACAGCCGGGAATGTTGGAGACTTGTAGTTGTAGATCTGAGTCGGAATGTGTAAAGCTGGTTACAGAAAGGTATGATCTTGAGCGGTCCCGAGGACAAATGAAAACCGGATTCTATGTATCTAAAGTAGGAGCCGAAACGACACCAGCATTTAGCAATTTAGCCCTCGAAGCGGCTAAGCTGTGGCAACGGTGTGTGCCTATTCGGCTGTGGGGGGAAAATCGTCGCCTTCGCCGTCACGGTTGACTTCCGAGCAAGAGTGCGAAAGGCTTTGGGTTTTGGGAAGATTGGACCTTCGGGCGACGGGATGTCAGAACGGCGTGCTCAGTTGCCCAGACAGAGAGGGAGAGAAAGAGAAAGCCGGTACGGAGCGCCTGGTGCCAATTAGGTTTTAGGCTGCCGGTCCACTTGAATCGCTGTTGGAGGCAAACAATAGAGATTCAGCGTGTGGTTTTTTTGGGGTAACAAGCGAAGGAATCGAGTCTCTTATGGTCATGGGCGAGCAGAAGGATGAGGGGGAAATGCATCACAACGTAACTAACTTGTCCTTGCCTGAGGTAAGGCAGGCACGGTATAGTGTAGGTAAGGTACCTATGGTAGAGAGTTAGGTAGGCGTCGATGTACTGTGCCCGTCTGGGTACGTAGGTCCTCTGGAGCGGCCATGGGAAATTCGGGGTTAACACCAGTATCTACGATTCGCATTCCTCGCCCTGCCTTGTTATCATCACAAGCTTGGTCGTTGACCGTTGACCGATGACCGATGCACATACATACATACATATCTTACCTACCAAGCTAGGCAGGTAGGGATATATCCATACCTTACAGTTACGTAGTATCAAAGGCAACAGAGGCACGTTAACGTTACCAGAAGAAGCTGGGCAGCATACATATAATACTGCCTATTCTGTTCGTTTTCAAAAAAAGCCATCTCTCATTGCGCCGCAGTTAGAAGAACCCCCTCTCTCCATGGTTGGCTGCTACAGTACATGCCAAGGAAGCACGCACCTGACAATGCTGCAATCGCGATCTGTACAAGTGCCGCAGCCACTCTGAGCGTGGTGACTTATCTTGCGTCTCTCATGTGCCCAATGCTGCCCATGCCGCCCATGCCCTGTGCGCGTGGGTGACGGGCTGGCTGCAGGGCTGCTGATAGGGTACGCTGCTGGGACGAGCGCCGTGTCTAAGCACCCATGATCACAGGCCCTACGTCACCAGGGCTGTCAATCAACTGGATAAAAATGATAGTCGTTGGCACTGGAGGGGGTAGATGCTGACCATCTAACAAAGGTGACAACGGCTGAATGGCATCTCACCTGATGCAGTGCTTTTGCATAATTCAATTAGTGCATTTCGGTCTGGCCGGGATCGCATCGACGGATCTGCTCCTCACTGGGATACAGAATGTCGTACAATGCGGAACAGACTGAGAAACCCTTTTTTGAAAGATGAAATACGCCATATGTCGGAGCCGTCCGACTTGGTGGGGGGGGGGGTGAGCGACGGTCCCTTGGGCCATGTGGCAAGGACCAATAACGATTGAAGTAATGAAAGGCAGAAGAGCATGTAGTAAACAAGGATGATAAATTCAGGAAAAAAAACACAATAAAAAAAAGTTTGATGGTATTCCCGAGGACCAGCGGAGCGTCAAACACCTGGTCTAGGGGGCCTGTCTGTCCAGCGACGGTGGTGCTGAATGCCTGCAACAGCACAGCCAAGGTGACTTGGTGCGCCTCTCGGTTCTTCGGTCCAAAGGACGCCAGTGATTTGGGAGATTGATTTGGCTGGATTTCGCCTGTTCGTTGCTGGAAAACGCAATTTGCGTCATCGCCCGTCGGGAACGTGGTGGGCTCAACTGGCTCCCGCAGTGGAGTGTTGTATTGTGTACTGTGCAGCATGCACCAGCTGCAACTAGGACTGGATAACCAAAGGACCTTGCGAGCTGGTACCAGTTGTCCTGTCCTGCTCTGCCCTTGGCTGGTGTTCGATGAACTGCATCCTCTCATGCTTTTGCTGCTCTCTCTTCCTTGCTTGGAGGGGGGCTTCACATGCTAATTGGGGGAATCAAAGCCACGGTGCTATGTAATCTGAACAGGATATGGGGATCCCGCGGGGTAACCATGTCCAAAAGTTGTCGGGTCGGGGCACTCCTCACAATCCTAATCAGATCAGATCAGTGCAAAGGGGATTCGGTTTTTTTTTTTCCTTCAGCCCTTTTTTTTTTTTTTTTTTTTTTTCAAATCAGACCACTGCTTGCGTCGGCCCTGCCTTCTTTCAGGCTGTTCCATTCTCAGCATTTCCCCTGTACGGCCGCACATTAGCTTTTGAAGTAGGTCCGCAAATCGTGCAAACATTTGCCATTTTGGCAGGTTTCACTTCACAGTTGATCTTGTACATATATAGCCAATTGCTACTAACTTAGAACACCACAGGAAGGTGCTAGCCGTTGCCCTGGATCTCCGTATAAGGCCATTTGCTAAGGCTTTATAAATATCTCTTTATGTGTATGTATGTGTGTTTGTATGTATATATACATAATGGAAGAATGAAGATATAAGGAAAAGTTGTATGGATGGTTAATCTAGCACGATAGGGTCATCTTAGGTTCCTTCCTTGTCTATTATGATTACCTTTTGGTCCCTTAAGAAAATAAATTGGTTGGGCGGCTTGGGAGCCTAAACTGTTATTGCTACTATCGCCAAAATCACACCTACGTATACCTCCGCCAGTTATTTCTATTGAAGCACCGAGCAGTACGATCCAGCTACTTATAATTCCTATGGTAACTCATAAAATGGCCAAATAGGTAAATGTAGTAAAGGAAAAGGCTTATGTATACGTACTTGAATTTTCTATTAGTGGCGTTGTGTGTGCATATACTGTGAAATTTAATTGAAAATGCGTGTTTGGTGATTTGCCATCTTCCCCATTTTCGTGATTTGTAGACATCAGTTACTGTGGGATCGTACCCCTGGCCTCTGTTACCGATCTGCTGTGGAAATGCTTCTTGCTCAGTCACAAAACCCATCTTCTGCCATCATTCACTTATTGGAATGGACTGGCAGTAATTTATTGAACCAGTCATGAACCAGGCGTGAATCACGTCGCATAAATCTATCATTTTGCGCCCGCCGTTGCTTTCCGCTCCCGCTGCCGCTGGCCTCTCCTAACTCGACCGGCAAGTTCACTGTGGTCCCGAAGGACACGGTGCCCGGCGGCCCGGCTCCAGCCCCGAACTTGGCATTTCGGCTTGGCTTCTTCTCTACCCCTCCAGCTTGTCTCCGGTCTAACACGTAAATATCCCGGGGTCTGATTCACAGCTTCTCGGTACATTTCTTTCAGATTAACACACAGGAGCTCTCCTATTAAACGTTACTGTCATAATCAATGGCTGGCTCGGACTCGAGTGATGTAGGCTTGTTTCTTTCTCGGATTCAACCTGCCTGTATCATCCTCGCTCTAGACCTCTCTGAAGCGGACTGCCCCCTAAAAAGAGCAGTACTTACTTGACTATATATTCATAATTTCTTCAAGTCAACAACCCATTCCACCAGACTAATCCCTCTCTGAGTACAAAGTACAGATGGGATACAGGGATATCTTCATTCCACGTACGTACAACTGTAAATAAGCATGGGTTATTGGTCATTAGCCGTCCACTATCAACATCACAATCTCCATCAATGACGTGGCTTCTATCGACTTGCCTCGACTTGCCATGACGAGTATTTCTTTCGGAGCCATCCATGTAAGAAACGCACGTGCATGGAGGCTTTCGGGTGGCGTATAGGTTGATAGTTGCTGCAACATCTTAAAACTTACAGGCGGCTGCCTCCAAGGCTGTTTTGCAATAGCATCCGCCTTAAATTGATCTACAAGGCTAATCCCTAAGGTAATTTATTATTGTCAGACTTGAGGAAAAAGAGGAAGAAGCCGTGCAATTACTTGCCCACTTCCAGCTAATTTAGAAAGTTCGCAGTTTTCCGTGGTGGTGCATTATTGGGCCAGCACGGAAGGCGCTAATCCTCATTGAGACATTCATTCGAGATGATTGCGAGAAATCTATGCGCTAAACCATTTCGAGGTATTCATTCGAGATCAACGTAACATTTACCATGAAAAAGCACAGCCTTCCTGTGGTTCTCGTTTTGCCTTATCATGATTTTGATTCTGTCTGAATTTCGCCGGGGTCGAGCTACCTGATTGGCTACGAGCTGGTTATGAGCTCCAAATACTTCTCTGCAATGGGAAAACCCATTCGAGCCCATTCGAGATATGCCACAATAGGGCTGGCTTAGCCCGGTTTCGTTAAAAAGTCCCTGGGGCTGGAGTTGAAACCTTCATCAACTATCGCAAAGGGGGAACCGCTTAGGGCTTCTAGATGGGCTCGCATGCCGCATTTCTCGTATTTTTTTCCTAGGTCCTGAATAAAGATATAAGGTTGTTTGCTTCCGCTCTAAAAGACATCTTGGCATCGACAGATTTCTCGATTTTTTTCTGAGATCAATTGAACAACCACTTTCCTACTCATATTTTGTTCAGTTACACCCAACCCCGCTACTACTATTCGTAATACTCTTAGTGATAGTGTTCAGGACACTCTAGTCCCACCCTCAACCATGTGTATCATTGCATACAAGCAGATAAGAAAGTGGTGGCAAAACAGACAAGCTGCCAAGGAGTCACCGGACGAATCCACGACTTCAGCAAAGCCAGAGTCAACGAAAAAGGAGCAACAGCAATGCTCTCACCGAGAACTTCCTTGGAACTCGGACTCACCTTGTCTCGAATGCAAAGCCGAGAGGAAAGCCCAGCTAAAGTATCGATGGACAATCATTCTATGTTTGGCGTGGCCCTTCGCCCTGCAAGGCCTCGACTCAACAATGTACGCTCCCTCCCGATAGACTACAAATCCCAGCATTTTCAAATGTATCAATCAACTAACCAATCATTTCAAACAGCATTGCAAGCGCATTACCATGGATTGCCGGTGATTTTGGGCAACTTTCTCAGCTGAACTGGATTGTTTCGGCCTTCAACTTGACATCGGCTGCATTTATCCCATGTTGGTCACAAATGGCCGATGTCTTTGGCCGAAATGCCTCCCTCACAATGGCCATCATCTTTATGATAATTGGAAGCGCTCTATGCACCGGAGCTCCTACCAATGCATTCCCCGTGCTTCTTCTTGGACGTGGCTTTCAGGGTCTTGCAGCTGCGGGGCTCAACGTGGTGATTCGCACTATTCTTGCTGACAAGGTCTCGCTTCAAGAAAACGCAAAGAACTGGGCCATATTTTCACTTGTGGGCGGTATTTCTTATAGCATTGGTCCTGTTATTGGAGGTACGAACTCGAGTCTCTCACCCACTTGGCACGAAAGAACATTTGCTCATGAGTAACCAGGATACCTCACTGGCGCCGACTGGAGATGGTGCTTTGCCATCAACCTTCCTATTGCTGTCATTGCCTTGATCATTGTATGGCTGTTCCTTCGAAAGCAGCTTGTTGGTCCTCAGCCGATCCCCGAGCTCGGTGAAACTGCCGAAACTGGGCGCCGGACGAAGTTTGTCGCCAGGCTCAAGACGATCGATGTTGGCGGCCAGGCTCTCTTCATCTTGGGGTTTGGCTTAATCATTCTCGCACTAACATGGGGAGGCGCTACATATGCATGGAATTCTGCCGCCGTCATTGTTGCCCTGGTTTTGGGCTGCCTACTCACCATCGGCTTCTTCGTTTGGGAGTACTTGCTGGCACCTGGAAACGTGTTGGCGGAGAAGATGCCCTGGCAGAGAGCCATGATCCCTTGGCACCTGCTTGCCGATGGACAAGTTGGTATGCTCTTCTACTGTGAATGTGCCACGGGTATTGGCATGTATGCTGTGAGTTACCTCTTTGCGAAATTATCTGTCTGTCTTTCAAAGCTGCGTCCTAACACTCTAGCAGGTTCTCTACTTTGTCAACATCTACTTTATTGCTGTCAAGGGCTACTCGTCCGACAAAGCTGGTACTCAGCTCTTGTACTTCCTGCCCGGACTTGCTACTGGAGTTTATATCTGCTCATTCATTTGCAACAAGTGGCCTCGAATGACCTGGCCTTCCATCTTCCTGGGTACGCTCGTCGAAACTGTGGGCCTTGGTCTGCTAGCCTGGGCCATCTACGTTGAGAATCTTGCAGTCATCTTTGCAATGATGGCGGTGGTCGGATGTGGTTGCGGTCTTCGATTTATGGCTTCTCCGCTCCACGGAATCGGTCTTCATCGACAGATTCGTGCATCCGTGATTGGACTGCTCTCGGTGGCAATCCCCTTTGGCGGCACTGTGGGACTGACAATTATGTCTACCGTCTTCAACAACACCTCCGGCCTAGATACAAAGTCCAACGACTTCTCCAAGATTCAATCGGAACCAGCTGCAACCCGTGACAAAGCGATTCACGACGCCAAGATGGGTGTTGTATGGGCATTTGTTGCTGTGACTCCTTTGGTGGCAATGGTATGTCAATATACCTTCTCAACTTGTGTATTTTCTTCATTTTCGCTAACTTTTCACCAGGCCTTTGTATTTGCTACATGCCTTGGAAATATCAAGTTTGAGCAGGGCGCTATCGGCGAGGACGGAAAGCCAACCGACTTGGTGATTCGGGGCAGCTACTTGCTAAGTCTTACACGAGGAGGAACAAAGAGCCAGGATGAGGAAGAGAGGGGCATCAAGCTAGACAGCGTCAGTGAGCGTCCGTGGTCAAAAAATACGGCACCAGAGACGGTCACTCGCCAGGAGTAAGACAAAACCTGGACTGAGTTGATGTGGCCATGTACTATATACATGGCCATGTTGTAGCTGGTATGACGGGATATATATGGGTTAGGACTAATGGATGGGATGAAAGAATTCGCAAAGCTATAGATAAGAGTGTCGCATTATAAATATACCCCTTTTGTTTTTTTTTCTTCCTATTCGTCTCTTCACTATTGCTTGCTTATCTATTGACTTTGCTTCTGTAGCCATATCCCTCATGTGTTATCGGGCCCGGATCCGATTACAAGCCGAGATCGGCGGTTTCAGGACTTAACTCTCAACACAAACCACGGTTTATGCATATGAGAACATGACATGTTTTTTTCTCGTTACTCACAATCATAACCTATCCTGATAGAAATGACAATAAAGAATCTGATTGAGGCCCGAAAATGGCAATAATTTCACGAACGATTGTGCAGTTTTGACTCATCCTGCGAACAATTGCCTGACCACCGAACAATGTAGGTAGGGAAGGGTGACATGGATTCGCGGGCGAATTTTGTCTTTTCAAGGTTTCCTCACCTAAGCCGTGGCGTCTTCTTTTTCAACTTCAACTCAATACGCTTCTTCTTCATCCCTCTTTTTATTTGGGAAAGGCAATTGTGCTAACCCTTGGTTCCGTGCCTGTAGAGCCAGTATGACTGTAAGTGAAGTTGAGGAAGAGCAAAGCACGAATCCGCGCTTCTGGCTCGAGTTTCGCACATTTGATGACGGCCTGTCATCGCCCCCGTCCAAAGCGACAGTAACACCCGCTTTCACCACTTTTCCCCAGTTCGCGGTGCTGCCGCCCGAGCTGCGCCTGAGGATCTGGTCCTTTCTAATCCAACCTCGTGTCATTATTGCCTGCTGCTTGCAATGCGACGAGCGGCTCCCGGAGAGGCGGCAAGAACTCGACGAGCGCACGCACGGCAAAGCTCTCCCCGTGCTGCTACACGTCAATCGCGAAACGCGATATCTAGCGCTGCAACATTACGAGCTGTCATTTAGCTGGCGCATTTCCAAGCTCCTGTCGGACACACCCGTTTCGCGGCCCGCGCGGGTATGGTTCAATTTCGACATGGACACAATATACCTGCGTGGCGAACTTGAAGCCTACGACACATACGGATTCAACTGTCCTATGGTTTACTTTATGCGCCGGGAGGACACCCGGCGGGTGCGAAAAGTCGCATGCGCCTTTGGCGAGCTAGGATACCCTCAGCAGGAGAGCGACCAGGTATTTGGCGTGCTCTGGCATGTCGTGGACGGCTTTGCGTCCGTGGAGCAGCTGCTATTGACTGTGGGTGAGGCAGATGAGGAGCATGTGCGGGGCAGCAAGCTACTGAGCAGCGACAACGTGATGCAGAAGATCTGGAGCGGATGGCTGGGTGGGTCAACCACGAAGACAAGCTCGAGGATGGCGGATAAGCAGATGATGTTAATTCGGGAAGAGGACCTGGTTGACTTTGTGTCCAGCCGTTGATGGGAGTCTCGACCTGATGAATCCTGAAAGCCGGAGGCGCATGTTAGGCGTCACAGGGGATTCCGGCCCCCCCCGTTGCATATGTCCTTTGTCCAAGCTACACCCAGTGACAGAGGGGTGTTTTGATCTTGTTATTATTTCTTCTGTTGTTGTCATCAATGTTTTTCTCGGCATGATTCTCATTGGGTAGATGCGGGAACACCTCAGTTTTGGATCTTGCCAGCTTCCACGATCTTGGCGTTGGTTGGCTGCATTTCAGTGGCTTTGAAGATATGCAATGCTGATATCGTGCGATACATATATGTCTCCGATTTTTTGTTTTCTTTTTCGGGCTTTTTCCTTTGCCTGCAATGCATCCATGCATGGGATATTAGGTTGGGCAGCGAGAAATTGCTCATGAAACTTAGCATAGATTATCTTGATCAGCGCACTTATGGACTAAATGTTATAGGTTTACATTCATTATGGTAATGCTCCAATTGAACGGGTTTTCCAACCTTAGATATCCTAAGACCCTTGCTAGCATATTACTCCCAACCATGTTTCTATGCCCTAGGCAGTCCAAAAGCCAGCCGATCGCATCACCATAGCTTCCTAGCATACCCCCAGAGCTTTCTCTATACATAAGCCTATATCCGTATCCCTTCTGAAACGTTGCCAGCCAAGTGTTGTTGCTGTACGGCTACACCGCCGGGAAATGCTGGCCAGGCACTCCCCTCATAGCGCAATACGAAACTCTCTCGAATAGCTGTCCTTGTCTTTTTGCGTTCCTCAAGTCTGGAATTAGTAATCTAACCTTATAAGGGGAGAGAAATGCTTGAGAATGTTTTGTTTAAAATATATGTTGTTTCTATGCTTTATTAACTAGTAAGGAAGAGCTTTATGTTATCATTCTTCTCTTAGTAACAGCAACACGCAACAGGGCAAAACGCCCCAGAATGGAATAACGAACGTGGGCACAGAAGAATAAAGATACTTATTATGCTTAGGGCGAAGGCACAGTCTTGGCTTAATACTAGTTTTGGAAAGGGCATACTTCAGTCTACCTAAATTTGATGACTTCAAACCATGATGTATAAGAGCATCAAGTTATATGTGCTAAATGTATTAACACAGCATAATAGCAAAAGAGCTTCTAAAGAATAGAAGGGATAAGGTATATAAAGATGTATTGGACTTATGTCTTATGTTATGGGAGGCGCAAGGTATGGCTTATTGCAAGAGGGGCCTTACAATATTGTGAATTTATCTTAAATTATTCGACATAATCTTAGTTAAAATAAGGCGTTATACTAAATAAGTGTTAGCAAATGATTTCCCCATAATGCTATGGATATACCATAAGATAGGATATTTTGCAGTATAACTAGCTTTATGAGTTAAATGTTATAAACGTTAAATTCTTAGTTTGAGTGAAAATTGTAGTTATACAATTAGATATGGGTTGGAGAGAAGGAATATTATACAAAACCCATTATTATTATTAACTCTTATTATCAATTATTTTCTTTCCTTAAGTGAAAACATTATTGTTATCATTATAAACCTTTCCTAGTGAGATAATACTTCAGAACCTGCCTGTCTATGAGCTAACTAGAAGCTCTAGAAGATGAGTCACTGCACCCAGATCTGGCCTTCTGCGTCTTCCATGGATTCCTCCTTCAATGGCGTAATGGGTTTGTCTGAAGAGGTTCGTCTGCAGGATCCGCCATATCATCGCCCTCGTTATGTTTTGGTTCAGATCGTTCGGTAGTTGCTTCCGCGGATTTCGTCTCGGCGATGGATGAATGCGAGGATTTTGAAGTTCTACGGGATACTGAAGCTGCGCTCCGTTTTGTAGACCGACTTATTAACGAGCAGTTTGGTCAGAATGATGTTAGCAAGAAGCCAATAAATAATACTATCTCGCTATTTATTCGCTGGCGTTGTCACTGTTGCCCTCGAGTCAAAAGATTGGGCGCCTGAGGTGCTAGTTCTTTTGGGGATGCAGATTGGAGACCAGACACGTTCCCATCAGTACGCCCGCAAATTGCGGAACGCTGGGGCCGAATTGGGTACCCTTCTTGAGCCCTGCGTCAACGGCTCTGAGGAATGAGCGGTAGATGCCATCTTTTGCTTTGAGGTACATGTTGTAGCTCGCCTTTTCACCTGGGAGGTTCTTGTGAAACGAGCCAGCCTCATCATTACGTGGTAAAGAGGGCGATGAAGAGGGCGATGAGGAGTTTGCGAATGAAACGCCGAAGCGCAAGATGAGTAGCGATAGTGAGGGCGGGGCAAAACGCCCTAGAATGGAGTGACGAACGTGGGCGAGGAGGGGAGAGAACTTTACTATGTGTGCGCAAGGGCAAGGTTATGGCTAGAATACTAATTTTGGCGATGGTATGCATCAGCCTAAATTTGATGATTTTAAATGCTGATGTAGAAGAGTATTAAGTTGTGTGTGCTATATCTTAAAGCGGCCTTATGACAAAAAGTGTGCTTAAAGAATAGAAGGACAGGAGGTATATAAAAGTGGGAAAATAGAAATAAATAAGATAATAAGACTAAATTAATATAGCTTTTATAAAAATAATACTTAGCTAAGTTATTTGCATTTACTCTAGGTATTCCAAGACAAAGTCTGGTTGGAGTTTTGTAATTTCTATTTTAAGGTAGTTGTGGATAACTTTAATACCAGTATTGGCATACTTTGTAAAGAATCGGAATGGAATCAAGACTTTGCAAAGCAGCAAGAGGGAGAGCCGATCCCATAGCCAAGACCATTGTGCGTAATATTATTTACAATGATGAAGAGGATGTTGAGTTTGACCCCCTTCTCTTGGTAAAGAGAGTGGTTGGGGCCACAAATAGTCAAGATAATGGTTTGGATGGGTTGCATGGCCATGGCGTCGTCAGTATGATCGATCGGGTAGACTCCATCGTGAGGAGGTGAAGAGAAGTTGAGCACCAGAAATACAAGTTCCAAAAAAACCCTAAATGAACTCCAAATCTCTCAGCGCAAAAGAGATGCGAAATGCTGAAATCGTGTTGGGGCTGATGATAGAAATGAGTGTGTTGAAAGGCGCATACTTTTTGTTGGGGACCTGGTGTCTCGCACGCTGTGCATCTCTCACAGCCACTACTTCTTTTGGGCTTCGATTTTCATTCGAAAACTCCTCATCGCCCTCTTTATCACCCTCTTCATCACCCTCCTCCGAACGGTCCTCCAGTCCATTCTAGGGCGTTTTGCCCTGCCCTCACTATCGCTATCCAGCTTACGCTTCGGCGTTTCATTTGCTAACTCTTCATCGCCTTCTTCATCAAAGCAGCATGGGTGTTTGGCAATGTTGTGGTTAGGAAAACAGGCCGCCAGCTTGTTTCTATCTTGAAAATAGTTATATCATCTATCTACAGTAGAACACCCTACTTCAAACGGTCCTCTATTCCATTCTAGGGCGTTTTGCCCGCCCTCACTGTCGCTATCTAATTTGCGCTTTTGTATTTCATTTGCGACCTCCTCTTCGCCCTCTTCATCACCGTCCTCTGAACGGTCCTCCATTCCATCTTCGTCTAAACCATCCAACTCATCACCTTCATCGTTGGTGGACCCCTCCCCTTCCCTTACCAAGAGAGGGGCTCAAACTCCACATCCCCTTCATCATTGAGGATGGTGCCATCCACAATGGCCTTAGCCCGGGATAGCACAGGCAGCCGGTCTTCCTCCTGCTCCTTGGCAAAGTCCTTAATATTCCGCTCCGATTCTTTGCGAAGCGTGCTCATGATGGCATTGAAGTCGTCCAGGCCACAGCACAGGGAGCCGATCTTCCTCCTGCTCCTTGGCAAAGTCCTTATTTCGCTCCGATTCTTTGCGAAGCGTGCTCATGATGGCATTGAAGTCATCCACGACCATCTTGGAAATGGCCTCGGCCTCCTTTTTCAGCACCCTCTCAAGCTGACCGACAGTATCAAACTTCTTCACATATCGACGGCATGCCTCGATTATGAAAGTAAGATTCTCTAGCCAGAATTTCTTCTGGCTCTCGTCAGTCTTGTTTATGATTGAGATGGCAACCATAGAAAAAGCGTGACCAAGCTTGATCGTCTGGTCAGAATGATACTCCAAATTGGCACCAGATTTCTCGTATTGTGCAACCGATGCGTAACGATTAAATGGTTGGTGCCAATATGCCTTCACCGCTTCACAGATGCAAATCTCGCGAAGTTCGAACTGAAGCCACGATGGAAGATCAATCTCCGCAGACAGTTGCGATATCCACTTGGTGATGCACAACCTTTCCATGTTGTCGTGGTATGTATCTTTTACCTTCAGCAGGTGAAAGAATACTGAATCACGTTAGCCAATTCGTATCAGTCGACGAATGATCTGCAGCATCGTTTTGGCATTTAAATGCCAGCAAACGAACATACCCTTGGAGTAACAGATGCATGTTGACACCTGTGCCCATGTCGTTCACATTGGCGATAAAAACGTGCAATGTGATGCTTTCGTCATTCCAAGCAGCAATAATCTTGCTGCGTCCGGAAGTGATGGCGGATAACCAAATCGTCCCAAAGTCGTGTCCAACAAGTGTGAAAACGGCCACAATGTAGGTGCTTCAATAATCAGTTAGTATACAATTGGAAGACGAGTGAGGGATATGAACCTAACTAATTGCAAAAGCGGCGAGCGTCACCACTCAAATAACTTGAGAAGAACAGCCTACAGGCCGAGAATAAGGTGAGTTATTTGCCCGTGTTTGCGCACCGCACCGCACATGCAAAAGGAGACTTACCGAGTGCAAGGGGGGAAGAGGGAGGCAGAAGAGACAGGAAGGGGGCTGCGGCGGCGAGGAACAGCTGCAATATCTTAGCGAAACTCTCACGAAAGGCGGGAGATATTCACCATTTTTCTCTTGTTGCTGCTTTTTTCGCTTCTGCTGCTATTGTTGTTATTGTTGTTATTTTCGAGGCGGAAAGCTCAGGTGGCCGGGCTGTTGAATTCTGGGTGTGCCAGCCGGAGACCAGTTGTCGGACACCCGGCCCCGGACTCGGCCCCACTTAAATATCCAGGACGCACCGCGAGTGGGCCAGCGGGCTCCTTCCCATTCTAGAGACCTCTATCCTGGCGACGATTGGTGATGTTCTGGTGTCAGGCGGTTTAGGACGTAAGCCACTAGTTGTATAATTGTTTTTTTTTACCACTCTTCCTATCCTAACGTGTGAGATGTTATTTATGCTTCTTCTGCATACCTCGAAAGAGATAGGCGTGTTTGTTTAGGGTGGTAGCTGAAGATGGGAAGAGAGACCGGTTATCCAACTTATTTTTGGTTCCGATGTCAGACCCCCATCAGTACTTGAGATGCAGATAGATTATTTAAAGAGGAGCCCGGGCTATTAGTTTTCATCTTGGAAGATACAATTCGATATCTTGATTGAAACTTGCGATTCCTGCAGATTGAGTTTGTGCTGTTTCTTCCTCCCATAATCCTGGCACATTATTTAAAAAAAAAACTTCACGTCTTCCAACTACCCGCCACTCCAGTCTCTGGTCATCCTCTATGGTAGCGTAAGATGGACCGATGGGCCTAAGTTACTCTAGAAAAAGGAGGAGAGGAAAAAAAGGGCCCAGAGTCATCACCACATCAATAATGGACGCATTCGACTTGGTTGGCCTGCCAGTGATTGGGCAGCGACCATGACATGAAAAGAAAAAGGTTGCCACGCCACTCGCCCACCCCAGCGGCCAGATGGATGCCCCTCCTTGCACTACCCCACTAACCCACCCAGAGAGAGCAGTAGAAGCCCCGCGAAAGGTCGATTGGGAAAAATTGGCCCAGGGAAGAGAGAATGGAATGCAATTATTAACAGCCGGATACAGCAACTTGCAAGGTTTCGGTTGTGGAACACCGCCTGGAGGCAATTTGCTTACAGAGGCACAGGCAGGCAGAAGTCATTGGCTGCCTCGGCCGTGGCTACACTGCCTTGCCCAATGTGCAAAGGCGAAAACAAGGCTTATTGCGGATAGGCAGCATTTAGCAACAAAGAAATTGGATTCAAAAATTTTGCCAGACCGCTATCCGTACTTCCGGGAACGGGCAAAAGATATGGATGGCGCATGCAATGTGCAACTCAGAACGATTTCTCTAATACTTTGATGGAGTGATGAAGCCACAAAAGAAAGTGTAATACATGAGGTGGTTGACTCCGTAGACCAGCGAAAGTGGTTCTCGGGGGGCCCCAAAGTGCTCCCTACCTACTCTAGGTGGGTGTAGATTTGATAATCTGGTTGCCCCTTTTCGTCACTTCTCTACTGATCGGCACACTGAAAACTATGATGCGCCCCAATGTCGGCGACCTAGAGGCCAGTCAGATCCAGTCTTGAGTGCAGAGCGAACTTCATCGCTGACAATTCTTTTTTGAGGCCATTCCCTGCTGATAGAATAGCGCTTCGTACTAAGATATCTTCCTTATCTTCATAGTAAACAAAGAGAGAGGTGAGGAATTGCGGGAAAATCTGAGAGCGAATGGTGCGAGAGAGCTCGATACCGTGCAAGGCAGTTAGGGTGCTGTAGGTACAAAGTTGGACGACCAGTCAAGCAACCAAGCAAGGAGTATACCCACCCCCTCCAACGAGCCTCTCTATGCAGGGGGTGGGGCAAGTACTGGTTACAAGACAGTCTTCACTTCTCTCAGCCGTTTTCTACACGTATCTTGGGAACTGCAGCTGAAGAGAAAAACACGATGATCATGAGCATTCACTCATACTAGCCCTAATTCAGGCGAATAAGTTTCAGATGTGAGCTTCTCATAAACCCTAAAGAGGTTTATCATTCGTGAATAATTGCATCAAGGGTGTGTATGAGTACCTCAGCCCCGTGGTTAGGCGGGTACAGATGTATTGGGAGAGGCGAGCTGGCCATGAGCCCAAGCGCCCTTGTACCAGGCACCTCTGACGCTCTCTGACACCCCGCCGCGCCATGTTTGCCCCGCGATGGAATTTTTTTTTCCTTGGTGATGACATCAACGAGAGAATTTGGAGGAGGGGGAGGGGGATGCGATGCGTGGAAACAAAAAAAATACAACTGCAGAGCTCAATCCCAGCCAACAAGGGAAAATACAAGTCCTTGCCCCTGCAGGCAAATCAAGAGCCAAATAATCTCGCCGTTACTGGAGCATTCTAGTGGTCCACTCGAATCTTCTTTGACTCGCAGTTTGCTTCGTTGCCCAGCTAGAGGGTTCCTGGGCCCCTGCACGCAAGCTGGTGTGGGTTCCTTTGGAACAGCGCAGAACCACGTCGAAACCTTGGATCCCACCTTTATTTAGATGCTCTCCCAACAGTCGCACCGCAACTTCTCTCTTCCCAAAACATCTCTCTCTCCCCCCCCTCCAAAAACAATACCCAGGTGTAAAGAAGTCTCCCAACTTCAAGACTCCTTTTTCAAGCAACTTTTCCTTTTCTTTTCTCGTTTTCCTCGTCGCATTCTCTCACATTCACAATGACGTCCGGTCCCGCTGTCGGTATCGATTTGGGTACCACGTACTCTTGCGTGGGTATCTTCCGTGAGGATCGGTGAGTTTTCCCCTGGCTTGTTTCTCTTTATACGTGGAGAGAAACACTTCCGGCTTGCTATGATACAATTTACTAACATACCTTTTCAGATGTGATATCATTGCCAACGACCAGGGTAACCGAACTACCCCCTCTTTCGTCGGTTTCACCGACACCGAGCGTCTTATTGGTGATGCCGCCAAGAACCAGGTCGCCATGAACCCCCAGAACACCGTCTTCGACGCCAAGCGATTGATTGGTCGCAAGTTCTCCGACGCTGAGGTTCAGGCTGATATGAAGCACTTCCCCTTCAAGATCATCGACAAGGGTGGCAAGCCCGTTGTCGAGGTCGAGTTCAAGGGCGAGATCAAGAACTTCACCCCCGAGGAAATCTCCTCCATGATCCTTACCAAGATGCGTGAGACCGCTGAGGCCTACCTCGGTGAGACTGTCAACAACGCCGTCGTCACCGTCCCTGCCTACTTCAACGACTCTCAGCGTCAGGCTACCAAGGATGCTGGTCTCATTGCTGGCCTCAACGTCCTCCGTATCATCAACGAGCCTACCGCCGCTGCCATTGCCTACGGTCTTGACAAGAAGGTCGAGGGTGAGCGCAACGTCCTGATCTTCGATCTTGGTGGTGGTACCTTCGATGTTTCTCTCCTCACCATTGAGGAGGGCATCTTCGAGGTCAAGTCTACCGCTGGTGACACTCACCTGGGTGGTGAGGACTTCGACAACCGTCTCGTTAACCACTTTGTGAACGAGTTTAAGCGCAAGCACAAGAAGGCAAGTTTAAAACCCTTCTGTTATTTATTGCTTTTTTTGATGTTTTTTATGCGGTGTTGATGTTTTTGGCACCGCAAACCGCAGTGTTTTTACGTGGAACCTTAACTAACACTAATATAGGACCTGAGCACTAACGTCCGTGCGCTCCGACGTCTCCGCACTGCTTGCGAGCGTGCCAAGCGAACTCTATCTTCCTCTGCCCAGACCTCCATTGAGATCGACTCTCTCTTCGAGGGTATCGACTTCTACACCTCCATCACTCGTGCCCGCTTCGAGGAGCTGTGCCAGGATCTCTTCCGATCCACCATCCAGCCCGTCGACCGTGTCCTTGCTGATGCCAAGATCGACAAGAGCCAGGTCCACGAGATTGTTCTCGTCGGTGGTTCCACCCGTATCCCCCGTGTCCAGAAGCTCATTACCGACTACTTCAACGGCAAGGAGCCCAACAAGTCCATCAACCCCGATGAGGCTGTTGCCTACGGTGCTGCCGTCCAGGCCGCCATTCTGTCCGGTGACACTTCCTCCAAGAGCACCAACGAGATCCTGCTTCTCGATGTTGCCCCTCTCTCCATCGGTATCGAGACTGCTGGTGGCATGATGACCAAGCTCATCCCCCGCAACACCACTATCCCTACCAAGAAGTCCGAGGTCTTCTCCACCTTCTCTGACAACCAGCCCGGTGTCCTTATCCAGGTCTACGAGGGTGAGCGTCAGCGCACCAAGGACAACAACCTTCTCGGCAAGTTCGAGCTCACCGGCATCCCCCCTGCTCCCCGTGGTGTCCCCCAGATCGAAGTCACCTTCGATGTCGATGCCAACGGTATCATCAACGTCTCCGCCGTTGAGAAGGGCACTGGCAAGTCCAACAAGATTGTCATTACCAATGACAAGGGCCGCCTGTCCAAGGAGGATATCGAGCGCATGCTTGCTGATGCCGAGAAGTTCAAGGAGGAGGATGAGGCTGAGGGCCGCCGTGTTGCTGCCAAGAACGGTCTTGAGTCCTACGCGTACTCTCTCCGTAACACCCTGAGCGACCCCAAGGTCGAGGAGAAGATTGATGCCAGCGACAAGGAGACTCTCAAGACTGAGATCGACAAGGTCGTTGCCTGGCTCGACGAGAGCCAGCAGGCTACCCGCGAGGAGTACGAGGAGCACCAGAAGGAGCTCGAGGGTATTGCCAACCCCATCATGATGAAGTTCTACGGAGCTGGTGGTGAGGGTGCTGGCATGCCCGGCATGCCTGGTGGTGCTCCCGGTGGCTTCCCCGGTGCTGGCGCTCCTGGCGGCGCCGCCCGTGGTGGCGATGACGGCCCCACCGTCGAGGAGGTCGACTAAATGCTTTGATACCCCAATATCAGTCTCGACTCTTAGAATGATTGTGCATCCAATGATGCGGAGGCTAGGGACTTCCAAGGGATGATGAGATGATTAGATTTTCGGTTTTGCTTTGTTACGCATTTCACGGTTATGAACAGGGAAAAAGCTCGGTGGTTTATTACCTGGTGTTATAGTTTAATGACAAATGAATTAATTAAATTCATCAACTTCACAACTTTTTGGTCCTTTGTTCAGTGATATATGTAATATGTAATGTTGGAGGGAAGGAGAGTGAATCGTCTATCATAAATGTAAGGCACAGCAGATACCTGAACGATCTTTTTCATCTAAGCTTATGTATGGTTCGTGTCATAAGGTGGGCTATTGCTCTAAGGTGCCTTGGGCTCTCGGAGTACTTACGATTTATTTATAACAATCATTTTTATATTGGACATAAATCTTTATTCAATCACCCGGTGTG
Organism: Mariannaea sp. PMI_226; assembly: GCA_024336345.1. Taxonomy (NCBI): domain Eukaryota; kingdom Fungi; phylum Ascomycota; class Sordariomycetes; order Hypocreales; family Nectriaceae; genus Mariannaea; species Mariannaea sp. PMI_226. The sequence continues at coordinate 1,142,389 of JANFOG010000005.1, forward strand.
TAAGGAGTTCCATAAACCCTAAATAATAAGTTGGGATCTTCTGGTATTATCTTATTATCAAGGAAGTCATAATGAAGACAGTTGCGTGAATCCAGCATGCATACATAGTAGGTCAGAATCAATTTGCGCCATGGTTTCCTGATTCCATCAGTAAGAAGAGTATCTTCTCACATTCTCTCACTCCACATATCTAAATTTATTCAATGGGCTCTTTAAAAACCGTTCCCGGCTCGACCTTTTCATCGCGACTCTGCCAAATATCCTCGCTGTTGGGCTTGCCACCGCCGTACTTCGCGTACTCCTTATTACGGTAGTGGGCCTGAACTGCTTTTGCGCGCATCTCTGGACTGTAGCTCTTTGTGCGCATGCAGAACCAGAAGTCATCCCAGTGTTCACTGCACGAGCGCATCTCGCCGTAGCGATATACAGCATTCCACTGACCACCCATTGAGTTGCAAGCCCAGGCTTGGTCGAAGGCCTGGCGACAGGACATCTCAGTGGGGAGTAGGGATTCGGAGAGGGTATTGCCAACTGGCGCTTCCACTTGAGCAGCAGCTCGGGAGGCTGTAGAGGAAGAGGAGGAGCGAAGGCTAAACCACGAGGATATTGAAGATGAGGAATTGTTGGTTTGTGAAGAGGTATTATCGGGTTTAGGGGGTTCGGGTTTCTCATTTAGGAGGTCGAGGAATTTTTGGATTTCGGGATCGACAGAGCTGTCGCGAGAAGAGGACGAAGAGGATTGTGAGGGGGTTGAAGTTGAAGATGGAGGGGCAGATTCCCTGCCAACAACTGTAGGCGCAGGGGCCTTGTCAGAAGAGGATGAAGAAGCCCAGAGCCAGCCCATGATTGTGGCTGTCGCGTATCTCAGTTTGCGATCGTGTGGAATGGATGCGCTTGATAGACGGATGTGGTGTTGAAGTCGCAGTTATCGAGTGTTTTTTTTGCGGTGGTGGAAAAGAGGAAAGAAAGCGACGTACGAGGGCGCCGGCCCGGGAAGAGGTTGAAGGGGGGAGTCGTATTCAGGAGGAATTGCCTCGTGATGAGTGATGATTGAGATGCATATGCATCTGCAGGTTATGGTCCAATGGTAATACAGGCAAAATGGTGCCTTGTCGGAGGGGAGGGTAAATCAAGTCAGCTCTTGAGCGCCTGTCGATGGTCATTCGTCTTGGATGATACATGCCCCCAACCCGGTCGTGCAAGTGGTGATCGGAGTGCACCGGGGAAATGGATCTGCCGGATTGCCGCACTACTTGCTACGCCGTCGAGACAGGTTCAGTTGCAAAAACTATTTCCATGATATGATCCTTTGTGCTGCACTTTACAGATTATAACTTGTGAGATTGTGCAATATATCATGTATATCAGTGGAAAATACAGCCAACAATTTAATTTGGCTGGTTGGTGTCTGTCAGTGCAAGGTACCTGGTCGAAATTTTGACATCTCAGCTATCGCCCTGTAACAGTCACTGTCTGTTAGTGGGATGTTCTGAGAGACGTCTGAGTTTTTTTTTTGGCCTTAGGTACCCACCACTACCAACAACCCACTGATGGCGCTTGTGTGAAACTTATTAGTACTGTGCTACGCTTCTGTTCCTGGTAGGTATTGATGACCTCATTTGATCTACCAATGAAGCTACCCAGTACTAGTTATAGCTTGGCATCAGCTGTAGCACCCGTGCTTGTTTCTCGAAAAACAATCCTCCAGCTTTCTCAATCCCGTTTGCATTTTCTGGGAGCATCTCCAGCTCTCAGGATAACCTCCTCCTAGCTGAATATCAGCATGTGTGAAACTGGTTCCTGGCAATCATGATCACAAGACAAGGCCTGGCGCTCATTGCGGCCCGGCGCCAGCTCCTGCTCTCTACGCCAAGTGTCTCGCTTCCTCTGAGCTTGACAGCAACTTCTCTTGTCCGTTCCCGCAGCATTCGAGCTACAGCTGTTCGTCTCGAAGCCTCAGCTCGCGCCTGGGCGAGCACTACTACATTGGACACTTCGTCTGCATCCCCGCAATCATCCTCGGCTGCTCCCTCGCTTTCCTCCGAACCTGATGGCGACACCAGTGGCCATATTGCAGTCTCCACCAACGAGGCCATCTTCTTCATTGACAGTCAGTCCTTGCAAGTGACCTCGTTTGATTTGTATCGACCGCTGATTTGAATCAAAGATATTTTCCCTCTCAAGCTGTCTAGTGTCCTGTTTCGCCCATGGAACACTGACCACGACGTTGCCGGTCTGCTTGAGCGGTTTGAGAGCTCTTCTCTGGGCGTTCTAGACCCAATTCGTATCGTAAAATCTGCTATCCCGGAAGATCTTCCTATCAAGGTCACTGAGATCTTGCCCCGCCTCAAGGATGGTGGTGCCTACGTCAAGTTCAAATATGATGCCAATATCGACCCCGCCGAAATTGAGGGTATGTGCTCATATCCAATAACTCACCTACCTATTTGCCTTATCTACCATCTCCCTCTTTTCTGCTCTGGGCATATAACTAACAGTGCTGCCAGCAACTTTGGCCAAGCGACTCAAGGAACATCCTGTCAAGCCATGTTATAGCATCTGGAGCGGCGTGACAGCCCGACTTGTCCAAGGCACACCTTGGCTTGAAGACCTTTATCGTTATCCTACTAGTCTTCTGAGGGTTGAGTTCGTCCCTCCCAACCCTGGATCCAATCCCGAGGAACTGCCAGAAGAGACAATCTACACACTGTTTCGCAAGTATGGCAAGATTGCCGATATCATCCCGCAGCCTACAGATTCTAAAGTTATCCCGCGATATGCTCATGTCGGGTTCCCGTTGATCAGAGATGCCATCATGGCCCGCAACTGCATGCACGGATTTGTTGTCAGTGAAGCTTTTGGCGGTGGTCAGAAGGGAACCAAACTACGCTTGTCTTACGAAAAGCGTGTGAAGGCCAACAGCATCTGGAATTGGTTGACCAACCACCCTCGCGTCGTTTTACCTATTGTGGCTGCCTTACTAGCTGGCCTTTCAGTCGTCATCTTCGATCCCGTCCGCGAATTCTTCGTCAAGCTTCATATTCAACGTTCTCTTGATATCAAGGACTCCAAGTTATACAAATGGTTCAAGAAGCAGACCGGGAACTTCTCCCTCGGAGGCCCAAAGAAGAAGGGCGATGGCCTCGGAACTGTTTGGCAGCATCGACGCGACGTCATTGGCCAAGTAAATGGATGGCTAGAGGAGACGTCTGATACTTTTATAGTTGTCACGGGCCCCAAGGGTTCTGGAAAGATTGAGATGATCATGAACCAGTCGCTTGAAGGCCGGAAGAATGTTCTCAAGCTGGACTGTCGACCCATTGTCGAGGCTAGAGGGGAAGCCTCAACATTAAAACGACTGGCTGCTGCTGTTGGGTACCGCCCTATCTTTTCCTGGGCTAACAGCATTAGTAGTTTAGTAGATCTTGCTGTTCAGAGCACTACTGGCGTCAAGGCTGGCTTTTCCGAGACGCTGGAATCCCAGTTGAACAAAATATTGCAGACTACATCTTCCGCCTTGAAGGCAGCAGCTCTCTCAGACCGAGACAAGAGAGACAGCGATTCTCACCTGGCTGATGACGCCTACCTCGAAGCTCACCCTGAACGTAGACCGGTCATTGTTGTTGATAACTTCCTTCACAAGAACGAAGAGAACGGTTTGGTTTACGAGAAGATTGCGGAATGGGCTGCATCTGTTGTTCAGAATAACGTTGCCCACGTCATCTTCCTAACCACCGACACAGCTTATTCGAAACCTTTGGCCAAGGCTCTTCCGGATCGCATCTTCCGCACGATCTCATTGAGTGACCTTGCGCCTGATGTAGCCAAGAAGTTCATCCTGAATCGCCTCAGGGATCAGATTGCTGATGAAGAGAACCGATCAGACGGAGACGACACGGAAAAGCCACTTTTTCGACGCCCAGATCTTGCACAACTTGACGAATGCATTAAGACACTCGGCGGTCGTCTTACTGATCTCGAATTCCTTGCCCGCCGGCTGCGGACTGGTCAGACTCCCAACCAAGCAGTCAATGATATTGTAGATGAGACTGCTACCGATATTGTGCGCGTCTTCCTCCTCGGCAAGCCTTCGGACAACGACAGCAAGAAGTGGACTCCTCAGCAGGCTTGGCATCTCATCAAGTCACTTGGCCAAACACCGTCTCTACGTTACAACCAGGTTGTTTTGTCTCCGGCATTCTCTTCCTCAACTATCGATGCTGAGACAGCGCTGGAGAGCCTTACCAGCTCCGAACTCATTGCCGTCAAATCTTACCAAGGCCGGCCTCAAGTCATTACTGCCGGCAAACCTCTTCACCAAGCCGCGTTCGCAGTTTTGTTGCGTGATCGAGTCCTCAAAGCCAAGATGGACCTGGACACCTTGGCAGAAGTATCCAAGGCTGAGACACGTTCAATTGATAAAGTTGAAGCTGAGCTCTCACTGCTGGGGTCACTACCTCGCCAAACGGGAGAGACTGCTGGCCGCATCACTTTCCTTCTTGCTAAACTCGAGGCCAGCCAAGCCAAGATTTCAAAGTGGGATCAGGAAATGGTTCAGCTAAAGAAGATTTTGAACGAGGAATATTAGTAAGAGGTATGTATATGTACGAAGCACCTCATCTTGGTTACTACTCAGGTATGGGAAGAGGATAACTGTACTTGGTATGCACACTTGAAATACCCTTCTCAATAATAACGAACATTGCTTTTGCTCGTTCAATGGACTTGCTCGTCACGTCTCCATGTCATAAACAGTCCAACAGTTTTGTTGTTCTTCTCGGTCTCTAATTAAGCTAGCGAACTTGTCGTGTTATCAATATCTTCCCTACTCTCTCAGAAAAATGGTATGCAGGGCAGACCACACAAAAGTCCTCGCCATGGCTTGACGTTACTCATGAAAACCCGTCTCTACCAAGATAAACCCATTCAGTTACATGTCAACACAAAAAAAAAGAAACAATCCCTTTTTTGCCCAGTCTCGGTAGCTAATCGGCGCGAGCGGTGAACCAGCCCAGAAAACTCCCCAGTAAGACAAAAGGAAGAAAACAACAAGGTTTGAACAACAAAGGGCCTCCCCAAAAAAATATAAAAGATGCCTTCCCCTCATTCATTTCAACATCAACCCCCACTACTTCAGAAGCGACAGGCAGATTATGTACAAGAAGCTCGTATTTTTACGCAAGTGTAAGGTAAATGCAAAGAAAACTCCTGGGGTATTTTATATCATGATGCCTAGCATTGGCGAGAACGTTAATCGGCAAATGCCATTGTGGACTGGTCAGGGTCGACTGGTTGGGCTGACACCTCGCATGCTTGGGAGAAGAAGATGCTACAAGGTGTGTCGTAATCATTGGTAATGCTGTAGTAGTTTCCTGTTGTTCGGAGAATCAGAAATCATACACTCTTCAAACTGAGAATCGTCAAAAGGGGGGTGGACATACCTCTGGGAACGAACCACATACCTCCCGCTGTGATGCGGAACTGTGTATCATTCACGGTAACAAGTGCCTTTCCGTAGTGGACGAAAAACACCATGTGCATCTTTCGCGAGTTCTTCGGTCTCTTTTCGGCACCGGGGGGCAGCTCAACAACACCAGCACCCATAAACGGCGTGGTGAGGGTCTTGGCAAAGCGGAATGTCGCATCCCGGATATCACGAGTCTGGATCGCTTCGGCAGAGACAGCGACTCGCTCCTCCATTACCTCGACGGGCTCATCATCAGCAGGAGGTTGATACTCATGCTCCGGCTCCCATAGAATGACCTCTCCCGTGACCGTACCCGGGTTAACTTCCCAATCTTCATACTCGGGTTCTGGTCTACTAGAAGCCCGCGCCGACTTGCTTTTGGGTCGTCCTCTGCTCCTAGGCGCACGTTTTTGTTGAGGAGATGGCTGCTGAGGAGGGCAGGTAATACCCTTGTTAGTCGGCACGGCAAACCGGTTCCTGGCAAACACATCATCCGTTGCTTCATATTCCCATGCGACTTGCTCGCCCTTCCACCAGTCCAAAGGTCGATGTGATTGTCTGCCAGATCTCGTCTTTATCACTTCGTCCATGTCTCGACGAACAGATACCAGGCCACGAGATTTGGGCATGGGTGGGCCTCGTTGAAGAGCAGCAAAAGAGGTCTCTCCGACATCGCCAGCAACGTCTGATACTTGACCCTTTGGTTTCCGACCAGGCCTGCCTCGGGGTTTCGGTGCAGTGGCGGCAGTTGCTGGCTTTGCGGGGGCAGATGCTTTGGTGGGCGCTGGTCTCGCCGCCTCTGGTTTCGAAGCTTTCGGTCGTCCCGGTCGTGATCGCTTGGGTTCTGGTTCTGGTTCTGGTTCTTCCTCCACGTTGTCCTCATCCTCGCTGCCCATCGAATGCTCGGCAATAGAGATTTCCGTGGACGGCCGTTTCCTAGGTGACTTAACCGGGTCGGGTTCTTTCTGCTTAGTGGCGGCTTTTGCAGGACGGCCTCTTTTCTTTTGTACCTTGACCTGAGAATCTGCTTGGACTTCGGGTGCCGCCTTTTTCACTACACTCGGCTTCGTCGCAGGTTTTGATCTCCCACGGTTCGTACTTTTTGCAGCGGCCTGGCGCGCGATCGGCACATCATCATCATCGTCCTCTTCGTCTTCCTCCTCTTGTTGCGCAGCAGCCAGCGCTTCCGGTTCTGGTGAGGGTGTGTCTCCGCCCATAGCTTCGACCATCTGTAGAGACTCTTCCAAGAGATCTGAATTATCCTCGTCCAAGTCGGCGTGACGAACTACTGTACCCTGAGTATCATCTTCCTCTTCCTCTTCCTCTTCTCTCTCATCGCGGTGGGCTCCATTTACACCATTGACTTTAGGTCTCCCTCGTGGCTGCGGCTTGCCAAAGTTGAGCTTCCTAGTTACTGTAGGTTCAAAGTCGCTCATGGGTTCGTCGGGGGTATTCGATGAGCCACGGTCGATACGCAGATTTCTCTTCGCGGGAGAGCCGAGGGATGTCTTGATGGGCGATCGGCTTCTAGGGATCGACAACCGTCCTTGGCGCTCTTTAAGCACCGTTCGAGGACCTGGGCCAGCACCTACGGACGCATTAGATTATCTGCTACATATTTCTTAGTTAGGCGAAGGAGGCGCGCGTACTGGTCTCAATATCCATATCATCACTTCCGTACTCATTGTCGTCAGGACTAGGCCCTCTGCTACTGGCAGCGGGGGATTTTTCGGGCGACGAGAGTAGGTCATCTAGTGGCTGCATGCCATATTCGTCGCGTTTACCGGTATCGCGCAGCTGAATGCCGGTTTTCCTGCGATAGTGAAGTGAGTATACTGTGCCCGCTTTGGCGCGTGGTGATGTCGTCAACGTACCGGCCCGCAACACCAAGCTCATGTAAAGCTTGGGAGTCGGCATTGGTCGCGCGACGACCGCCGCGAGACGTCATGGCTGTATGAAGCTGGGGGAGGTTATTTTTGGTCTTTCTTACACACCAACGAGAGCTTCTGCGCAGTGTATCAAGACATAAGAATAAATTGCTTCAAGAACGATAAATCTAGTGAAGTGGGCAAAGGATGGAAGCCGGGACGCGTTTGGCGACTGCCAGCTTTGCTTTGCTTTTTTGTTGACGTCGGAGTACAGATCAGATTAGTACGAGGTACTTCATGCATAACGTGCACAGAGAGAGACAACAAGTACCTAAGCTAAATTCATGCGGGAAACTGCCACTCAAAAGAATGACCGCCAATTGGACAAGGTATCCATGAGCAGGTATTGGTGCATTTTCCGCTATGCCTATATAGGCATAGTAAACATCCCCACTGCCTTCTACACGTAGTAGGTACCTATCAGTAGGCCGCTCTGGTACCAGAGTACATGGACCGGGCTGGGACCGAAGAAACGCTCTCCCAAAAATCAATTGGAACTTGTAACGCGTCTTGCGATTTCCCAGACGCGTCGTGGGGTCCATCTCTCAAGTCTCTAATTCAACACCCAAGGGCCCTTGGTCATACTCTTAATACTTCTCACAATAGGTACCTCACACATCACAAATAATTATCGATCTTCGAACTAGATTGCTTCCTATCCATGGACAACATATTGTTCTAAACATCGATCAATTACTTATTCTCAACCAATTCTGGCCCAGTCTTCTCAGTCAATTTTCACTACCTCTCTCTGTCACTTCCTAAAGATCCCCCGCCGCCTTTCACAATGGCCGTTGACGACTCACAACCGACCTACATTCCCCCTTCGGTACACCACTCTACCCTTCTCTCCGGCGCCTCCTTCTCCCACTACTCCGCGGTCCCTAAAGCTCTTCTTCCTACCGATCCCTCCGATCCATCAACCGCGCCGCCATGCTGCCTCGGAGTTGACGAAGCCGGTCGTGGCCCCGTTCTTGGCCCCATGGTGTACGGAGTCTTCTATCTTCCCCTGCCACTCTCCGACCCTTTGCTCCGCGACGAGCACCACTTCGATGACTCCAAGGTCCTCACCCCAGCCGTTCGCTCCAATCTGATGCGCGCCCTCTGCACTGAAGATAGCGACCTGCACGAGTCCTGCGGCTGGGCCACGACAGCACTGTCGGCACGCGACATCTCAGCCAACATGCTCAAGCCCGCTACGTACAATCTCAACGCCCAGGCTATGGACGCTACTGTCGATCTCATCAAGGCTGTATACGCAATGGGCGTCAATATCCAGGAGATCTACGTCGACACCATCGGCCAACCCGCTACATACCAGGCAAAACTGCAGCGCATATTCCCCACCGCTAAGATCACAGTCGCCAAGAAGGCCGATAGCCTGTATCCCTGCGTCAGCGCCGCCTCTGTTTGCGCCAAGGTTACACGCGATGCCGCCCTCGAGGTCATGTACGAGGCCCGTGCCGTTACAAGCCTTGCTGAGAGTGAGGGTGGCATGGCCTGGGGCTCAGGGTATCCCTCTGATGCTCGCTGTGTTGGGTGGATGAGGAGCAATATGCATCCCGTGTTTGGCTGGGGCCCCGAGTGTCGGTTTAGCTGGGGCACAGCCAAGGATATGCTCGAGAGCAAGGGAAGCGGCGTCAATGTCGAATGGCCGGAAGAGGATGATGGCGAGACCACTCGGCTAACAAGCTTCTTCGCATCTGGCGACGAGGACAAAGAAGCGTCTGAGCTGGGGACTTGGTTTGGTACACCAGCGGGTTTGGAAGCATTCTAGGGAGTTTCGGCAGATTCAGTTTTCGCTATTGATCAAGGCGCAGACTAGAAAATGGGGTTTCGATACAAAAAGGGCGCAAAGGCAATATTGGATCACGACGGGGAGGGCCGTCAGGTATGGTTTTTGAGTAAAATATTATATATATATCCTGTTTATTATAATTGCTACAATCACGCCCAATAGGGTCTTGGAACTAAATGATCATCTATATCAAGACACACAACCATTAAATCTCATCAATGTCATCGGACTCCGTGGAGTTGTTCTGTTTTCGTCCACGGCTATCCAGCGTATCCATGCTGATGCTGTCGCTGTCCCGAGCAGGCATCCCTACGGCCTGACGTGCAGTGTCAGAGTTGGCGATGAAGTCGCGCAGCTGCTGCTTGGCAATGTCCACGCCCTGAGTCATAGCAGCGTTGGTCATCTGCATAATTGGTCCCAGGAGGTTGAGGGTGTACGCGATATAGGTGCCTCCGCCGATAAGAAGACACAGCATAAAGAGGAAAGGGTTTCGCAGCACTAAATAGCCAGGTCAGTAAATTCTCATCAATATTAAAACATCTGCGGTTGTTCACTTACCCATGAAGATCTCATTCCAGCCCAGAGCCAGAAGCAATCCGTAAAAGTACCACGGGACCTGAGCAACACTGCCAATGGCACTGCGCTTGGCTTCCACATAGACACCATCAGCAGTCTTCTTGAATCGTACAACCAGGTCTTGACGCTTGCTTTCGCTCAGCACTGTCATCTCTTCTTCCAAGCTCTTGCCTTCTTCTTCGTCGATACCACCGATGGGTGCCAAGTCCTCCTCGTCGCCGGCTTCCACACCGATAGGCTGGTGGCCGATGAACCCGGGCAGATCGGGGGGCGCATATGTCTCAGACAGTCGAAATCTTGAAAGAAGAGGAATAAGAGTGAGTGTTGACTCTCGCGCCTTGGTGTAGATACCCTCAATATCATCTGTAGGGCGCCAGATGCGCGGGACGCCATCGTCGTCGTAACGGAACTTATCTTCGAAGTTCTCTCTAAGCTTCAGAAGAATATTACCTTCCATAACCTCCTCCTCAATCTTCTCTCGCAGGGCGCTCCAACTCTTGCGGCGGAGACGCCAAGCACCGATAAGCACCTCGTCGTCGCTAGCATCGAAGCTCTTGGCTCGCTCGGCGAATCGGATCTCGGCCTCCTTGACGATGCCACTGAAAACATCCCAGATACGATCCCAAAGATCCTTCTCAGAAGGAGGCTTATCTCCTTCCTCAGGGGCTCCCAGGCCGCCTCTACCAGAGCCTAGCTTGTTAAACTCCAGGCCAATAGCCTCGCCAAGTCTGGATTTAACCCATCGCTCAACCCGTATCGCAAGGCGTCGCATCTCCTCCTTGCGCAGCTTACCGCTGGCCTCGTCAAGTTCCTTCTCAAACAGGGCAAGTTGGGACGCAAAGTTGGTCCATGACACGCCTTCAATTAATAAGCTCTGTGCTTCAACGTTGAAAACGTCGAGGGTCTTGCGCTTCTCGCTTGCGACAATCTCAGCAAATTCATAACCACCACCAGCCTTCTGTCCCGCCTTGACCTTGCCCGCAACGGCCTCGCTGAAGGCGACAACACCAGCCTTGTGAGCAGCAAACAACTGTCCCTGGTACAAAGCCTTGAGACGGGCATCAACCTTGCCTTCCAGCTCGTGCCTCTTGCGAGTATACACACCCTTGTGATATCGGCTTGCTTGCAACTCGAATGCCTTGATACACTTCTCTCGAGCATCCTTTCCGGAGGAGCCCAAGTCAGTGAGTACAGTAGGAACTCCGAGTCTAGCAGCTTCAGCTTGCTTCTCTTCTAAAGGCGTAACAATAATGTCAAAGTTGACCAAAACCTCTCTTGAGATTTCGTCACAACGGAACTGAGCCAGGAGCTCCTGTTGAGTGGGGAGATCGAGATCCTTGTTGTTGACAATCTGGTCCCACACTCCCTCGGCGTAAACAGAGAAGCCATCGGCAGGGATGCGTCGGTGATACTCGGGGAGGAAAACACCACCCTCGAGTTCCTGGTCGCCTTTACCACTTCGGTTTCCAGCAGTGAATCTTGAGCCTAGCTTCTTAACCTCTTCGATGAATTTGTCGCCTTGGAGGATCTTGTGGGGTAGGGCAGCGAAGCCGAAGTCGAAGTAGTCTTCGATCCTGGAGTTCTCGAGACCCTGTGGCTTAGAGATGGAGGACCAGATCTTGGTCAGATCCTGGATAAGAGTAGTGCGAAGGTTGGTGAGAGGTGTAGTGCCAAGATGATCGCGGATAACGAAAAATAGAAGGGACCTTGGAGTGGATCTTATAATAGAGAATATGTCAGGGTCATGGACCGCAAAGTGTCAAGCACAAAGGGGAGGGGGGCACTCACTGCTTGTCCTTGAGGAAAAGTTGCAAATTGACCTCGAAAACAGTCTTGAGCAAACCCATGTTTGCGCCCTGGTACAAACCGACCTGGTGTTCCCAGATATTGACGATGAGGACTTCGCTGGTTGCGAGCGCAAAGAGAGCGCTCTTGCGCTCAAAGTCCTGGTCCTCACCACGCTCGCGACCGTCGGTACCCTCTACGTCCATGACAAGAATGTTGTCGGCCATTTTAGTACCTGCGCTCTCCTCGCGCTTATTTCTGGACATCCAGATACCCTTTGTTGTCTGACGACGCTCCGTCTCGGACATGACGGAAAATTCGGTTCCAAAGAGATTGTTCAGTAGAGTCGACTTGCCAGTAGACTGGGAACCAAAGACGGAAATGAGGTGGTAGTTGAAGCCGGCGTCGGCAACGGTGGTAAGTTGAAGATATTCATTGAGGTTGTTGCTATATTAGAGCATTGGAGGTTAGCAACAGGCGGCGATACGATAGCAAGAGCCAGCATCAGTAGTGGTGGCAGTGAGTTGTGTTGTTGAAGGATGCGCAAAAGCACATGGAAAGATTGCCGGAGCTTCCAAAGAGGACAGACAGGTCAACAACGACGGAGATAGACATACTTGAATTCCTTGTCCTCGTCAATGACTTGGACACCATGTTCGTAGCTCCCGGCGCCGGACTCTGCGCCGACGGCGGAGAAGTGGCCGTTCATGGCGATGTGCTGCTCTATGGCGGGATTCGAGAGGGAGCAGGTGGTATAACGAAGCGGTGGAGATGGGGGGGAAGAGATTCGGGGGAGCTCGAAGTTAAAAGCTTCAGAAGCGCGGGAGGTGCATGAGTCGGGGAAACCGCTGGCCAGTCGCAGCAGAAGAGAAAAGGGGCGTTTTACTTGATACAGTCGAGGGTGTGGCGAGAAGCAGAAGGAGAGGGATTGGGGATTTTATTTGGGTTGCCCGTGGGACGATTTGATGAATGGGCGATGTCAAAATGTTGGCGAAGTGACCACCTGGACAAAGATGCTGGACCCTTGTGACAGTCCAAGAGATCGAAGTACTTTGTACTGTATTTTGTACGGCTTTTCATACTGTAAGGCAGCCGACCACATCAAGCCTTTTACTTCCCCACCAAACCAGTTCCGCGAGACCAACGCCCATCCAACCTTTCTTCGTCATGAGAGCGGTTCGCACGGGAAGTGGCTTGAGATGATGCACATTCAAAGTCCACATCTGTTGTGCATTTTGATACCGACGATTTCCTGAACACAGCTAAACCTGGAAAGGACGAAAGCGAACAACTAAGTTGCTACTGTGTCATGTCAGCACCCGGACGTACGTGTGCACTTTGTGTAGATTCATACTATGTACACACGGTACCTACATTAGCTTCTTTTTGCCACGCTGTGTTGTTCTGTTTCCTGGTCAGAGTCCCTTGGGCCTACGCACAGGCCAGAAATGCTGTCATTTTAGCTACCTACCAAGCTACCTAGGTGCCTAGGTGCCTAGGTACGTGCTCATTATTACTTATGGTGTCTCTGCAAATTCCGGATGGGACGGGTTGTAACAAAAGGGCATTGTGAGGCCTTGGTCGTAAGTCAGGCCTTGCATGTGCTATTGCATTTGCATTACCCCCTCCCCGTACAGAAACAGCTTTCGGATCCGAATACGTACTGCCTCATTGCATTAATAACGGTGTTCAATAAACATATTACGTAGGGTTACATGGGTTTTATCAATGCGAACCAAGATGTTGGGGGCCAGTCTCAACCAAAACATTCCGGAAGTACAAGTTTTCCCGCCTCCGGCCCCCTTATTTGCAGCCCGAAGCCGGGTCCGTCTCTTCAAGCTCCCCCCCCCCCCCCCCCTCCCAAAGCTCCGTGTGCTGGGCGGGAATCTGTGCGTGCCGCACCGGCGGGGAGACAGAGCTCATTAGCCAATTGTAAACCAACTACGTAATGACTTACCTATGGATCGCCCGCCGAGGGGCACCGAGGGGGGCTCGTCCTCAACTAAGGGCTTGGGAGAAAAAGGGCCTCGCAATAATACCTTATAGACCTCCAAGCTTCAATTCGACCGACTCTAACATATCCTCTCAACTTTGGACTTAGATTGGCTGCTCAAACTATCCATATCCTTATACATAACCCTCCAGCCCACCATGTTGATCAAAGAATCCCATGTTGATGTCCCCACCACTGCCAATGGCAAGGATGGTACTATGCGTATGTCCTTGTTCTCCTGCCCCTCACCACCAACAGTTGTCCACATTGATGATTTTCTGCAATGGGTACATCATCATGTTTTGGGGGAACATAGTCACTTAACAATCACAAAATAGGCATCTTTCTCTTCCACCCAACAATTCCCGGTTACCCCAAGGCGTAAGCTATTCTCTTTTTCTCAGACCCCAGGCATTATTATCTGGAGGACGACTTACTAAACGTTCAATAGTCGATTCCCTGGTGTCTGTCTCTTCAGTGAGATCTATCAAGGTATGACTATACATTCATCCCCCTTTCATTCTCAGCATATCACAATCCCGCAAGTGGCCCCTGTAAGTAGCTAACTTGGATCCCCCAAGTAACTGGTCCTGTCGCCCGATTTGCTCGCCAGATTGCCGGCCAGGGGTACATCGTCGCCGCTCCCTCCTCCTATCATGACTTCACTGGTCCTGAGCCTCTGAAGTATGATGTCGAGGACACTGACCGTGGCAATCAATACAAGATTCAAAAGGTTCGCTTCTTGCTCGGGTTTCTCTTACGCCTAGTCTTTCGTCTAACTTCCTCTCCAGACCCTCGAGTCTTATGACGCCGACTCATATGCTACCGTTGACTACCTCCTTACCCTTCCAACATGCACTGGCCTCATCGGCGCCACTGGCATGTGTCTGGGTGGCCATCTCGCTGTCCGTGCTGCTGTACGTATTCTCTCTCTCCTGCTATCCTCAAGCCACTTACATCCAGCCCTATATCACAACGATGCTGGCCTGCTATTCATTGACGTACATCATACTTATTTTCGTGCACACACCTCTAGCTTGATCCCCGCATAACCGCCTGTGTCTCCTACTTCGCCACGGACATCCACTCCCGTACTCTGGGCCCTTATGAAAGCGCCAACACCTCTGCTACAGCTCCTCCCAACAGCAACCACACCCTTGATCTCTTTAACAAGTTCAAGGGCGAAGTGGCCATGATCTTCGGTATCAAAGATACCCACGTCCCCGATGCAGGTCGTGATCTCATCCGCAACAAGCTTCGCGACGCAGGTGTTGTCTTCAGCTTCCATGAGTATGCTTGGGCACAACACGCCTTCATTCGTGATGAGCTCAGCAAGGGCCGATACGACCCAGCCATCACTAAGATCTGCTTCGAGGTTCTGCTTGAGCTCTTTGGTCGAGTGCTCAAGACAGACCTGGGTACGAGGGATGGTGACGTGCCTCCACCTGAGCACGTTTGTTAAAAACTGTTGGAAGCATTGCCACGAAACTGTGCATGATTTGTTTTCATATCGAGACCAATTATATGACCATGACATTGAGCAAAATAAATAATATTCTAAAAAAAAAAAAGTTTCTTGACTTCGTGAGAATGTGAGAGACGCTCGACGGCGGCCATCCCTAGTAGCGTAGAGAAAAAAAAAAGAAACCAATTTTTTCATCATCCCAAAAACCTCTCTGCCCGTTTCTTTCTGTCACGGAGTCACCTCATTCTATTTAATATATCGGAAGAGCGTTTTGCCTTCCACCAGTATTCCCGTGGGCGCCGAAATACACAAAAAAACCATAACAGCTACCAGGTACCTGACGGTGGCAACCCTGGTTGACACGCGTTCTAGTCACACCGCTCTTCGTACTGCTAGTACTGGCCAGCTGGAGGTGGCCCCTTAGGCGGTCCCATCCGTTGCGAAGGGTTACCTTGCATTGGGCTGTGTGCATTGCTTGGGGAGTAGCCACCGCCAGGGCTAGTCGTTTTGTATACCTGGTAACCGGCAGAGCCTCCTGATGCAGTGGCGGATAGATTGGAGTGATAAGGTGTCGTGCCCATGCCAGTTTCAGCTTCCTCGTCAAAGTGGCCATGCTGTGGGCTTCTGAGGCTCGGTTGAGCAGATCTGACGGAAAGACTAGACCTCGGGGCTGTCTCCAAAGTGAGCACAGGGAGTGTCTCACCGGCCTTGCGGCGACCATGAGTGGCATCACGTTTGAGGCCAGGAGCAGTATCATTAGTGTTCGCCCGGTCATCACGGTGAGCGGTGTCCGGGACGAGAGGACGAGCGCTGAGATCATCAATAGCATTCTTCTCACTCTTCTCTTCACCCTGCTTTCCCTTGCTAGCAAGAGGCACCAGACGGGCTCCGTCCTTAGCCTGATCAGAGTCCTCGCGAGCCTTAAAAGCGAACTCATCGCTGACAGCGACCGAGTACGAAGGGTTGGTTGGGCCTCCAAGAGGCTCACCGCCGCCACCAGGAGCATAGATAGGAACTCTCTTCATAGCAAGAGCCAAAGCACACATGAACTTTGAGCGACGCTGGCCACGAACCGCAGCATTGTGCCAGTTTGACTTGTGCTGAATGTCGAATTTGAGCGTCATCTTGTCCAGATTATTCACACCACCAACATCAACAGTAAATTCGGGCTTGAAGTCGCGTGAGTTTTCGGGTGATCGCACAAACTTCTCCATTTCGGCACGAAGAAGCTCAACATCCTCGAAGCTGGTATCAAAGGAAACATCGAGTGTAACAGTCTCGCTCATGGCCTTGCTTCGGGATATGTTCTCAATCCAGAGGTTGTTCAGTACAATGTTGGGAATCTGCAAATCTCATTAGCCTATTATCGTCTTTATATCACTGAATGGTCAAGGACTAACCTGAACAGTCTGGTTGTTACCGCGGTGAAAGACAGTGTAAAGAAGCGAAATCTTGTCGACAACCATGACGGTAGCACTGATTTCTACTCTGTCGCCGACGTCGAAGGGATGCTTGACAAACAAGAAAATGCAGGAACCGAGGAACTCCTGGCAAGTGGTAGCGAAGACGAACGAAAGAGAGAGCAGAGTGGTTCCAGCAGTAGTGAGGGTCTTAACGAAAGAGCTCTGGAAGAACAGGAGAAAGATCAGGATGACGAGGAGCATGACGAAGAAAAGAAGAATCTGGTCGAAAACTTGAAGAGCTTGGCCAATATCCTTCATTCCTTCGGCAATTGCCTTGCGTTCCTGGCCCATTTCGACAACCTTGAGAATCATCTCTTCGAGACTGATATCACCGTTCTCATCATTATCAATGGCATAAAAGGCTTCTTCAGCTTCTTTCTTGTACGCTGGTCCAAGGACTTCCTGGAAATCATCCACGAACAAAGAATCATGTCCCTCGACAACAAAAGACATCCAGATACGACGAGCCAGAGCTTCCGAAGATTTGGTCTTCTCAAGGGCTTCGAGGACGATGGAATGGGCCGAGTTGGGGTTGAAGACTTCTTTGCCAGTAATCTCGGAGGCAACGTTTCCAACAACGGAAGTGAGCTTATCTCCAATTCGACCAACGTCTCCGATGATCTTCATAGGCGCAGTAGATCCCAGTCTCTTATGACCTTTCTTGCCACGGATCATCATTTGGATGCTATCATTGATAACATGATCCTCATCGGCGAACTCGGGGCAGTACATGGGAAACAGAGTGCGTGAGGCGTCATATAGTAGCCCAAGGAGATGAATCTCGCGCTTGGATGCCTTGATTCGGTTGGCAAAGGATCGCTGGTGATATGAAATACCGATAAGCTGCACTATAGCCTTCTCAGCGAGAAATACTGCTGATGAAACAAACAAAGCTCCGAGGACGCGGCTCATGGTCTGGCACCAGGAGATATTGTCTCTTTGAGCGCGGTACAGGTTGATGTAGGTGACGTATGATGCCAGAGCCCAGAAGAAGAAAGACAGAGGAAGGATAAGATTGCGGATAACCTGTGCGTACTTGCGGGTACCGGGGCTGACGACACCGGTAAAGAAGATGAAGACGCTGGGGAGGAAGAAGGCGACAACCTTTGCAATCCAGAGCGAGAGCCACATGATTTCGATCCAGAGGAATAGCTTGAACAGAGATGGCGCCTCAGTGCCATCTACGCTCTTACCTACACGAGGTGTATCCTTGTGGCCAGTGACGGGGAGAACAATGAGTGGAACGGCAAGCATAAGACCAACAGGGACGACGTAGACCAGGTATCGAGTGATGACGGAAAACCCAACGATCTTGTTGTACAGTCTACCCATGGCGTTCAGGGAAGACGAATCATCACCGGTATCAGTACGGGTGAGGTTTCTGTCGCCCAGCTTGCGCCGACGACCACGGTGAGCACCCTTTTCGTCTTCATTCTCCTCGGATGTGACGTCAAAGGAGTTGGTTCCGGGGCCGGCCTTGCGGTGACCAGTGTTTGTAGACTTCATAGAGACATTGCTCTTGACGGTGGTGAGTTGAATGCCTTCCGACATTTCGTGAGAGTGTCCGCCACCACCAAGCTGAATAAAACCAGAGTTGCGAGGGGACATAGAAGCGTGGCGGTTAACCATGATGATAATCGATCCGAAACTCTACCCGGCTTGGGTTGTTCCGGACGTAAGTAGGGCTCGAGAGGTGAAAAGGGGGTTGTTCGGGATGGAGGTATCGCCTTGACCAAGTGTCGAATATGTCGTAGGCCAAGTATCAACGTTGTGAACCAAACAAAAGCGTGGGTTGAGACTCGGGAGGGATTGACATGCAGTGCCCAACAGGGGAGGTAGTTTCGAGACGGGTAACGTCAGAGGTAGAGTGTCTAAATAGGTAAAATGGAATCGAGGGGGGATGTCAAATCCACAACTCGATTGTGTGTTGCGTAAGGGTGAAGGGGGGATGGTAAAGTTGCTGAGAGTTCGCACCAGGCGAGGTTTCAAACCCAATGCGTGACAGATTGAGATATACTCAAAAAAGAGGCAATAGAAATGCACAAAAAAAGAGAGATACAAGAAGCCCCTGTATAGTCTTCCTCTCTCCAAAGGTCCAGGTGAAGAAACGAGAGTGGGCTTGCCAAACCTCTCAGATAAACGTGGAAGGCCTTTGCCAAAGTAAGCTTTGGACAGGTGAGAGGCAGATAGGACAAGATCAAGCCAGAAACGAGAGTGTCCCAAGACTCAAATAAGAGACTCGAGGGGGAAAAAAGAGAGGGGACCGTAAAGACCAAGGGAATGGAGGGAAGGACAGCGGTTATAGGGAACCGAACGAATGTGGTGGGGAATAAGAGGAGAAGAGAAGGAAACAAAACGAATGAAGCAAACGCGTCGTCAAAGAAGGAGAAGGATTTGCAGGCGAGAGAGGTGAAAGTGAACAACCCAAGTCACAAAGAAACCTAAGGCCGTTGTGTGAGTGGGTGTTGTCATTGGGCGGGAAGGTACCGCATCGTACTGTGCCGTACCTGCATATTTCGTACTGTATGCAGGACGCAGCCCAGTTCACTACCTCCCGGGGTGCGGGAAGCCAGCCGGCCGCATAACTAACGGCATAGGAGGTATCCGCCTGTTAGCGGCCAGGCCGGCCTGGCAGTGTTACGAGACCGCCGATAATTAGGTACGTACGTGCGTGCGTAGTACTCCGTACGGAGCAAGAAAGGGGTGGGTGTTTTTTTTTTACGTGCTCGGGTACGTATTCATGGGAGAGAAAAAACTGTGTTGACGCCGTCTCAACACCAGGGCTCCTCATCAAGCGGGTCTCTCTGCACGGGGAAGAGGGTCAACGTTTCCACTAATTCGTCTCTCAGTATGGAATTATTCTACTGACAAATACAGGTATAGCTAGTTGTCTACATAGTAATATTGTGTTATGCTTCCAGTAACAGTATAACCTCTTACTTGGTGTTCTTTTTTTTTTCCTTATATTTATAGTATGGAGGTCCTTTTCTTCTCTTACATCTCAGGGGCATTGCCAAGGAAGAAGGCCAGCTGAAGTGAAGGATCCACGGGAGGGTCCAAACCAAAAGAGGGTCCACACCACCTCCACCAACGAGCACAGTACCATCAGAGAGGTGAGAAGTGAGTGTGCAAGAGCCCTGCACCAAGCATCCTGCATCCCGCCCGGGTCCGTCCAGGGGGAGGCGCCGCCACCCAGGGGCCCAGAGAGCGAACCTAGCAGCCACTGACATCGCTGGGACGCCCCCGTCAGAGGCTAGGTTTTGTCTTGTGAGCGGACGCCGTGTCTTGTGCTCGGTTTCACGTCGCCGAATGGAGTCAACAGGCCTTCCAACTTCTCTTGCGGCGGTCGGGGGTCCATCTGTCGATTTTTGCTTGCTGGTGGACAGAGAAAGAATGGAACTTGACCTTATGGGCACATAAAGGGTTTGCGAGCTGTCATCAAAGGGGGATAGTATGTACAGCACATTATCTCACTATCGCTTCGTACCATAACCAAACTAATTGCACAGTCCGAACCACATCGATGCTTTCCATCTGTACGAAAACCTGGAAATATTGGCCATTGTGCATAAGTGTGCTCCATACGTCCCATCCTGCTTTGTACAATACCTAGACTAACTAACACTTGCTTAAGCCGTGGAGCACCAAGAAAAGCTGTGGATAATTTATTATACGAATGGACCGTTTCTTCCCGGTGCGTGCAGACTATCTACATTTACTGTATCAACTGTAGTAATCACTGTATGTAGGTACTCCGTACTGTATTCATAAACGGTTACGTAGGCATCCTTATACATCATCCCTACCTGGGTAGCATACTTGCATTCGTGCTGCTCCACGTACAAATGCAGTAGGAATAGAAACGATCACCACTTGAAATCTCTCCATCGTGGAAAGGATTGTCGCCTTAACATATTTCTCGATCTTGAGAACTCTGGCCCCAGCGTCCTCATCTCTCCACTGAATAAACCGAGGAGGTCGGGGTCCTTGTATGTTCTCACGTGTCCCACCAGGTCAGCATCATCATCACCATCATCATCATCATCAAGTCAAGCAGTCCTCCACACATATGGCAATTTGCAATGCGAGTTGAATGTTAACTTGAAGACAACTTTCCTCATTCCCCTTGCATTTGATGCTTGTTTTGCAGCATGCAGTAGTTGCTGTTGTACTCTTCGCTGTCTGTCCTTGGTTATATCGTTCATTTTCCCATGCATATGGTTCAGCCAATCAGCAAACATAGTTGCTTATTGAAACAAGCCTCGGCTGTTTCGCCTTCGACTTCGTCCAGTTTTTTTTCACGTCTCTGTCATGATAGGTAGGCTAGCCCAAGGAATCGTGTGCGTTCATACGTAGAAGAACTTAACCCATATGAAAAGTTCATCTCTAGTGTCGACGCCACTTTGACCTAGTGTGTCGCAGCCTCTTTTTTTTTTTTTCTTTGCCACACACCAACTTGTTACGACCCTCAACTGCTTACGTCCTTTATGTAAGTCATGCTGAATACATAGCTATCTTCGGGTGGTTATGTCTGCACCACACACTAAAAATTCCGGTCGGAGATAGAGTACGGAAGATTAGGGTAATAATTCTCGTCCTGCATATCAAGAGAAACTGCCAGGACACGAATGAATATGAAATGAGAATGGAAAAGAAAAGGGAAAAAAAGTTCCAGAGTCTGCCTTGCAATAACAACCCCCTGCAGCAAATGATGGATCCCCCCCCCCCGTATAAGAAATGATCTGGAAATGTGGGAAAACGTGTCAGCCGCAAGGATCACTTCACTTACCGGGGCTGTCTCACAGTTCCATCTCGCCAGTAATTGACTTAACCTACCTCCCAACGGCAATTGCAAGGTCACACTGGTTAGTCGCAATGAGGAACTCGGACGCTGACAGGACTTTCAATGTAACTGTTCCCGTACATAACATGGTGTCAGTAATAATAGACGACGTTGAACGTCCAATCTCTGGAATAAATTGCCAGGCTTGTGGACAAAGCGAGCCCCGTACTTGTGCGACTCTGAAACACATCCAGGGACTGGCTGACCGAAGTCTCTATCTCTCTTCCTCGCCTTATAGTTGATTTGATAGTTTCTACTTCCGTGCGTCCGCTCTTTGACCTATGCAGCAGTGCATTCATTCACTGACTGAGGATGTCGTACTTTTTTCTTCATATGGAAGGTGGAGTAGTCATCCATCGCTCTCTCAGTCTCTCTCTCTCTTTCTCCGTGTAAGCTGAGAACTTGAGACTCATTGACGATACTGTATGGAGAGTGGGATGCAGCCCATGTCCATCTGTGTGGGAGCTTAGAATCGTTGAGATCGAGTCACGGTCCAAACACGTGAAAACACTCATGGGGTAGACAAATACTGACCGAGTATTCCCATCGCCAATCAGCTCCCTTGGCACGGGTGCTGTAAGAATCGCGGCTTTCTTGTGTTTATCCTTCCACTGTCGATCATATATCTCCCTGTGATTCACGCGTTGATCTACAACCTCTTCTACCAATGCTGATCGATCACGTCAAGCACATCCACATAGGGACGGTCCTCCGCGATATCCGCCGGGGGTGGGGACAATAGTCACAGGGTTGCAGCTGATTTTTCATAATCGATCGTGATGATCATCTCGTATCGATAGCAAAGCCAAAATCAATGGAGTTTTCCGTGGCCTTTAGGGTAGCCCGGTTACTCTGTCTCCGAATACCTGCAGAGGGTGAGCAAGTTAGATTCTTACCCTACTGGTTAGTTCAAACGTCAGAGTTGGCATAAATACGGGTACGTGGGGAAGGTCTCGATCTGAATTCCTTCCTCGCGTTTCCTGTGTTTTCTAGCGAGCATTCCTGGATTCATTTGTGACGTAACTACCCGCTAGGTGCAGAGGTGTGTATATTCAGTCAAGACAGTCATCGATATAATGCCTTCAATCCACCCATGACCTCACTGGAGCTTGTCAAAATTTCATACCCACTTTGGGCCTTGAGTCGAAACATCTTCATGGAACCACCTCACTTGGCCCGCCTGGCCAATCCAAAGCACAAGAGGAGAGGAAACTCGTTGCGCTCTTGATGGACACATTGCAAGACAATAAGTTTCCAAGATTACCCTATCATGTTCTATATTCATGTTTTAACGACTATAGCTAGAGGGCATCATATTTACATATGCATAAAGTAACCTAAAAAGGTATATAAACCCATTCCGTTTCGCCTGCGCAATTTCCACTGGGGTATCATAAATAATAACAAAGGCTATAAAACACAAAAGAATCATTCCTCCACGTATAACATACGACATGCTTAAAGGGAAGGATGGGAAACGGAAGTACGGGCTTGCATCCCCGAGGTGATTCCCAATGCATCCTTAAGCTCGACTCTGACCTTGTCATTCTCGTAACCGGCGTCGCTGCTGTGGTTGTCGTCGGGCTCGGAATGATCGAGTTGATATAGAGGCTCCAAAGTTGCATCTCGCTGAAGGAGAATCCATCTCTTAAACCACCAAGGTAACGTCTTGGTCAACTGGTACTTCATGAACAGACTTGTCGGTACGGCAAAAATGTAATCCAACTCCTCCAAAGTGCGCTGCTTTGTCTCAGGAAGGAATAGAAATATCATGACGAAGGCAATGACATTAAAACCCGAATACAGGACAAACGAGCCCAGGACCCCTAACCTGGCCAGCATTAATGGAAACGTGATAGAGAGTACGGCAGCCCAGAAGAGGCAGGTTGCCACCGCCCAGGCCATACCAACTTCACGGTGAGATAAAGGAAACACCTCAGCCGAATAAGTGAACGGCACTGGGCCTTCACCTGGAGAGTAGAAAGCAGCAAACAGGTAGACAAACATGGCCACTAAACCCAGATGCAAGCCTCCGGTCCCGGGAATCAGGGTGCAGAGCCCAGCAGCCAGTAATGTCCATGCCATCTGAGGAAAGGTAAACAAAAGTAGAGATCGCCGGCCAAAAGTGTCGATTGTCCAAAGAGCGGGAAATGCAAAAACGAAATTGACTAGACCAAAGCCCATGGAAGCTAGCAGGGCCGTATGAGAGTTGGCTCCGGCATCGACGAAAACAGTTGTCGAATAGAAGGCGATAATGTTGATTCCGCACATCTGCTGCGCTATCATGACAACAAACGATGCAAGCGTGGCCCGTCGAACTCGGGGGATCGTGAATAACTCCAAGAAGCGGCCAATGTAGGTTCCTTTACCAAAAACAGCACTAACAAATTCGTACTCGATTTCGAGTTGGGCGTGGATATAATAGAGGTCGCGACCTGCTTGGACGGGATGATTGCGAAGTCGTAATAAAGATTTCATGGCGTCCTGGTACCGGTCCTTCTTCATATACCAACGAGGAGATTCGGGACAAAAGTAAATGAGAATGACCAAAGGAACTGCTGGAATGAAGGCCGACCCAAGTTGAAATCGCCAGGCCTCTCCACCTATGTTCGTCACGGCCACGTTCGCGCAAGTTCCCAGGAAGATACCGAAAGCCGTCCACATTTGCCAACTCATGACGAGGGCGCCTCGGATGGGAGCTGGTGAATTCTCGGCAGCGAAAATTGGGACTATAGTCAGAGAGATTAGTATTCGAGGAGCCATTGAGAGGCGGGGCTTGGCCTGAGATGCTTGTTCCCGCTGGATCAAAACTGCAGTACTCACCTGTTGAAGCCTTGGTACCCATCCCGACACCAAGCAGCAACCTGCAACAAAGAAGCTCCATCCACGAGTTGCTAAAGGCACTCCCAATAATGGGCCATAGACAAAAATTGGCGGCGAAGAAAATGGTACCGCGGCGACCGAATCGTTGATTAAGCGGATCTGATAACCAGCAGCCAAAAAAGGCAGTACCGATGTAAGGGGCGGCGTTGACAAGACCAACGAGAAGCTTGTCATGTATGGTGTCGCCGTCGATGCCATATGCATGAGGGAAGTCGAGATTGGCACCGTTTGACCCTGTCTGATCCCAACCCTGAACAGCAGCTCCGATAGAACACGTAGCGATGGTAAGGTAGAGGACGATGGGAACTCTCCACTTGTGGAGGACCTCATTGCGTAGAGCTTCAATCTCTCCTTCGTCAAGAGCCTCCGGGCCGGTTATGTCCTCATAACCGGTAGGATCTTGGGCGATCAATGCACCTTTTCGGATCAGTGTACGGTATTCTTCAAGGCCTTTGTGTCGACAAAATTCGTCGACCTGAGACATCAGTCTCCCACGAGGAATACCCAGTAAAGGGTTCTTGATTCTGAATAAGCATGTAAGCACCGTGACGACAATAAAAAAAAAGTCTAGAACAAAAGAATGCACCAAAAAAAAAAGATCGGGAGATCCATACTTGGCCTCGATATTCGCGTTGAGATCGACATAGGTTTTTGAGGTTCGACGCGCATGTTCAACAGGAAAGCTATATCCATAGTTGGATGCCCTAGAAGGTGGAGAATGGATCAGTTTGGAACACAATGCGACAAGCACTTGCTTGATAAGCGAGGATATCAGTTGGCCAACGTACAGTTCGACCTCATCTTCTGCTTGCTGGGGGGAGTTTGACGGCGAAGACATCATGGTGGCGATCGGCGTTTTCTTGAAGTTTCGTAAGGGAAAGCCCTGGCGGGCCAGAGAAGGCGGCGGGGCTACAGCCCGGGTGCTGATAGATGAGAGCCCAGTGAGGAAGAAGATGGTATGGAAACAATTCGTAAAATGGATTGTTGAGGTAGATGATGGAAAATGGCTACTGCCACAGCGGCGGTTGCGTCGCGGGCGAGCCTCTCGTGGGTGTCGGGAGAATCCAAGCAGTGGAAGTCGGGAAACGGATGACGGAGACGGAGGCGAATGGGGGGCGGCAGCGTCAGTCCAGGCGGGTGCGACCTGCGCAAGAAGGCCATGCGCTTTGCGAAGGAAGTGTGCACTCGGTGAGGATCACAATGACGACAATGGTAATAAGAAAGAAGCACTGGGACGGGGTAGATGGTCCAGGGAAAAACAACAAGTCGGCTATCGTGTGTGGGAAATGGAGAGATTGACCCAGACCCAGTGGCAAGTCATGCACGGGTGGTTCGCAGCTTCGGAAGTCGAATGTGGAAGCAAGTCACAGCCCAAGGCGAAAATCGCAGTTGAAAATGGAGTTCCCCCAAGTTCGGTTTGGTTTGGTGGCGGGGACAAGGCGTGAGAGCCCATCGACCAAAAAGCCAGCACTACCAGGTTTACCAGGTACTTACTAGTAATACCGGCCGCCGCTAAGAAAGGGTGGACATGTCGTTAGGACCGGGTCCAGGATCGGGATAGCGAGGTAATTCTTTCCACGGAGGTGCACAGTGCCTTGTCGAAACGGGTATCGGTGGCTGAAAAGGCTTGGGCATATGAGGAGGAGAAGACGAGGAGGAAGTAGAAGAGACAATAAAGAGCACCCCTGAGTTTGGTGTAAATTTCGAGGCCAAGGATGGCAGTGTAAAGACAGTAATAGCTACCACGCTCTCTCTTTCTCGTTGCCTCTCTTTTCTAGCTGCTATGCACTCAAGAGTCGGATGAAAAAAAAAATTAAAAAGAGAATAAAAATGGAACTACAGATGTACCGAACCTGCAATTGTCTCTTCCCCGGCCCACTGCGTCTTCGTCGAAATTGTCCCACAGGAGCCATGGATGTACCCCAGGGACCCCCAGGACCCCCAGGACTTCTCACTCTCTTACCCCGTGGGATGTGGGATCCTCGTCTACGGCGGCGTATTCCCCTCCCCCCTCCTTGGTCACCCCCCCTTCCCCCTCTCCACATTAAAGTAAGCTGGTGGTTTGTTGGTTCGCCTGTGTGGTCCATTCGACCGTCGACGACAAGAAAGTATCGACAAGAAGCTCTCTAACCTGTCAAATTCGGAAGGAATTAAGAATACGGACCCTCCCTATAAGAGCAGCCGAAAAATAAAGTAGACCATATAGTCAATTATACGTTTTCTCTATCGATAAAGGTGGCTTTGTTTGCAGTTGTCTCACCCACCAGCCGGTAACTATCGAAATATTGTACCCGTTCTCTAAGCCTCAAGATCGACGAGTACCCCCATTCGATATAATTAGCCCCCTCCCTCTCCCCGCCGCCAAAGATCCAAAAGGCCCAATCGCGCGGCTACAATCGCGCGGCTACAAGGCACGTAGTAGACTGAACCAACAAGAGGCAGAATCAATCCGCTCTGCAGGTGTTGTTTTCTTCCTTCGTCGCAGTCGTTGTGTGCATGTCTGTGTGAGTGCCTTCTAGCAGCGCATTGAAATTGATGCGAGTCCCAGTCGAAATGAGCAGGCGTGCGAGGTAATTAATTACTCTGTGCTCCGACCAAGGTAACTTACTTGGTGCGGACTAGTCTTGTCGTTCCCCTGCTACCACAGCAGTCCGCGTAGAACAGTCTTTTTCTTCAAGCGTTTTTTTGGCTACCCAGGACCAACTTACGAGAACGGTACCGTCTTCTTCTACTAACGGCCATGACGAGCCCACTTGTTTAGTTTTCTTGCATTTCTAAATCGACAATAATACCCGCTGTTTCCGAAACTCTGATTGTGAGACAAGGATGCCCCTTGACAGACGGAATATAGACTATCACTTCAAGACAAACAAGACCAGTGAATGGCTTCACATATTATATCATGTACTTGAGCCCAAAGGGGGCTGGGCATCTTTCAGGAAGTTGAATAATTACTGTAAAATCATGTTTCAAATACCCGTCGTCAAGCGTTCCACGCTCTCGCATTGGGGTGGTGGCGCTCTCCTTTTGCTCTTGGCACTTGGGAAAAGAAACAAAAGGGCATGGGTTATGCCCAAGCCTTGGCATTTGCAACCTTGCTCTGCGGGAGGGGGTTGAAGTCAAGTATTGGAGTCAAATCGACAGATGCACCACCACATCGTGGGAAATGGCGAGACATGTCTCTCGGGTCTCTGTGTGTGTGACCATCCAGAGTCAGTGTCAGCGAAAGACCGGACGCTTAGGCTACCAGGGAACACGCACGGCTTCTTTTCTTATCCAATGTTCGAACACACCGTCCCATTTAGCAACAATCACTCTTGGCAAGGGAAAGACAGCCATGTGCCTTTGTTTTTTTCTCGAAGCTGGGCCAACTTGTGGTCTGTTTTGGGTCACGGTGTCACCAGCCACACCAAAAACCTGTCATGAGTTGTCTCTGGACAGTTTGGCGTATTTGACGTATTAGGTAATTTTCCGTCAGTGGTGCATTATTCATGAAGTTTGGGAGCCCAGAGAGACTTATTATTAAGCTACTCTGCCGTAAGTCATCGCTCCATCAATGAGCTAAAGGTACAGGTAGATATCATATGGGACTGAAAGGCCAGCCACTGCGCCCAGGCCCGGCACTTGCTGCATTTGCATTGCATCGCATTGCTTGCGCAGTGCATGATTGGGGCTGACTGTCATTGAAGCCCGTCCTGACTATGAAATCTTGAAATTCTCGGTGAGAAAGTAATTGCGCAGCAAGAGGGTGGCAAGTTCTGAATCTCTCTCGCATCAGGAGTCAATACTGTAAAGTGGCATTGGGACAAGTTAAGAAACGGTAACTTGATTACTCAGGGTTTTGGCTTTTGGTTATTCACTAGGGATTTCTTTCTTTATTAACCTCTCCTCCAATTGCCCCCCAGGTTTACCTCATCGCAACGTCCAAGAAAAAAACTGGGCAGCACCTAGCCACAAGGCAGCAGGATTCTTTCATCGTCTACTGGATCCCCCGCAAGATGGCGGCTCCACCACCGTGCAAAGCGGCACACCCAATTTTCCCCAGATTGCGCTCAACAGTCTTGTCATAGACATTGCAACGCTCCCCGCAACTCAATCGCTCGTGACAGAAATGAATTGGGCTTCCACCGGCCGGATTCTTCGGAAGCTAACCGACTGGCCATGTTGTTCGAGAAGGACTCTAGCCTCGGTGTTGGTCAAAACACAGGCGGGGGCGGAGGCGGAGTGAGCCAGCCTCCGCCAAAACTGTCATTTTGAGAGCCTGTTGAGAAGCAAACCTTCGGCTGTCTGGCGTATGCTCGCCTCCTTGGTTCTTTGATACAAAGTTTGAACAAGGCTTCTGGAATGAAGAAATTCAAAGTCTCAAGTAGGTATGGCAATCTATTAGGCGTACCACACCCTCGGAGTCGCCGTGAGAGCTATCCAGATCTGGGTCTTAGCGGAAGTAGCTAAATACTGCTTCTGGTATGCAGATCAAACTCTCATGCTCAAAGAAACCGACTTGCTGGTAATCGAGATTGAAGGAGAATAGCTCATTTTTATTCGAATCAATATGATTTTCCGGTCAATTTTCTTGGTGTTGAAATGCAACTTGATGCACAAACTGTTACTAGCCCTATTTTCTGGGTATTTGCCATCACATATAGCAACTACATGGGGCATCCGTATTCACTACGACAGGTTAACATATTTATGTTGCTGTGCCGCTCGAAGTACATCTCCCTATTTTTATTGCAAATATTCCATATTCATAATGCATTATTACCTAGGCAGGCACCTATTATTCTAGAACATCTCATCTCCTGATAAGATTAAAGAAAATGTGGATATACAGCGGCGGGACATGAAGGTTCCGGGATATCGTACACGCAACATTGAAAATATATCAACCAACAACTCACCACTTGAATCATTTACTGTGCGTCTTTCCCCTTCAGCGAATTCAACATCCCACTTCGTAGGTCCAACAGTTCTTGATCTTTCTTTTCGAACTTATCGAGCAGTTGGCGATACTTGTCTTGCCACTCGTCCATCGAGAGCCTACCTTGGTCACCATCAACTTGCTCTGGAGTAGCGTCTTCATTTTTGCCAGACGTGTCACAGAACATGAATCGTGGTACCTGCTGCTCCATGGTGAATGGGGCCCGAATGTTGCCAAACTTATACTCCCATTCAACTCGATAGAGAGTCGACTCCGCATTAGTGCGTAGGCGAGTGATGCGAGCTGTAGATGTTTGAAGGATTCCGCCTCCAGATATGGTGGCTAGATTAATGAGGAAGGCTTGGTGAGACGCAGCTGTTTTATACATATCCTCAACAGTGCTGTTGACAAGCGCCGACGCTTCCTCCACGGATGGCGGCTTGCCAGGTTTCCCCGTCTCGTCGTACCAATCGGCTTCGAGTGTTGCTCGAGTGAGCCGTCCCAAGACGTCATCAATATTTGTACGATCCTTGGCTCTTTCAAAGTAGAATCTTGGGATATTCTCTGACGAAAGGGGTACTTGCTGTGGGCCTGCTGTCTCTGCTTGCCTTATGGCCTGTGCGAAATCTATTCTCTCCTGGGTTTGACTCGATATTGAAGAGTTGGTAGTTGACTGATCACTGACATCTCCATTGATTACTACAACAGGTGGAGGAGGAGTTGCAAGTCTAACACTGCCCGTAGGCCGCTGTGGGACTTGAAGGGATATGCTTGGCCGAGGCGGTCGCGACAGCTCCTGTGGTGTGGTCTGCGCCTGTGAAGTCGACGACGCGATGGGGCTCATGCCTGGTTTCTGGGTCGGAGTGGATTCAGTCGCAGTTGTGGCAATTGTCTGTTTGAATTTTGTGGGTGTAGAGAGTATTGGGGTACTTGCTTCACCAGGACCCACGATGGGAGTCCCGGAAGAAGGAAATGGAGGAAATGAGCCATCTATGGGCGTCCGGTTGATCGGGGGACGACCTCTCATCTTGGCTCCGCCGTCAGCGGCACCAGGCCGCCAAGCTGAGGACACATTCTTTGGACCTCGACGCTGTGAACTCATGCGGGGCTTCGGAGGAAGGATGGCGGATCGTGGCTCAAGGGCATCATCCCAGAAGGAGCCCCTGCAGGTTGGCGTGATCGCCGACTGGGGCCACCGAGTAAGAGGCATCTGCTGGACGGCATCACTCGGTGTCCAGGGAGCTGAAAAATTGTCTGTTGGTACTTGGAGTCCCGAATCGCCTTTTTTGTGAGCTTCAATGGCAGAAGAAGGTGATAAATGTGTACGCTGGGCCGGGGAAGCGGCTGCATCATCATCAGTTGGACGTTTCCGACCTCGTTTAGGACGAATCTGCGGTAGAAGGGCTCTCAGAGCCATGTCATCCTCCAAGGCAACGCCATCACGCATTGGTTGGCCGATTGGATTAGGATCCGAAGGAATGTTGGTCCAGTAGTCGTTAGGTATGTCCATCAGATACTCGAAGAAGGCTTTCACATGCATTGAGTTCATCCATTTCTTTACATTGTCAGCCCTGACTCACTGAGACAATTGGATTACAGGCATACCTTCAAGCGCACACCATATTGAGCAATCTTTTGGGCACTCTCATCCTTGGTTGGATCCGGGGGCTCGACGCCTAGCTTGGTCGTGAGTTCTGTCCATGTTCGGATTTCTTTATCGTAGAATTGGCGGACAAGCTCATAGACTACAAATGTGCTGAAACACTTTCCGCCACTGCGAGGAGGGTTGCGGAAAGCCTCTCGGAGGCTGGCAGTTTCCGATGAGAGAGGCAGTGCAGGATTGCAGTAGAAGATGAAGTGGACGTAGGCGTCCTCGATGGAATCAGCTGTAACATTGCGGTCCGGTAGCGTGGACCGGGTGAGCGCGTCAGGTTCCTGGTGCGATGTTGGCTGTGGTGGACTCTGCGATTGCGGCTGTGAATGTGGCTGTTGAGGATCTAGAGACTGCATGGCGAGGATCTCGGCTCATGTCTCTGGAGTTCTTAGATATCCGCAATTGGGGCACGGAGATGCGGGAATATTATGTGAGATGAAGCTTGCCGACTTTGGACAAGGAAGGGTATTGAGCACATTGGATGTGGACTACACGAGTGTAGATAGATGCTTGCGTAGGCCGTTTTAATGGGCTTGTCTAGTCTTTGCTTTGAGGAATCGAACAGGCTCAGGGCCATATATTTGCAGAAGAGAACGCGAGTAAAATGAGGAAAAGTAAGAAGCAGCAGGGAAAGCTAGTAGTGATCACAAATCAATCATTCAAGTCGCTGTAGTTCACATCGCTCATCACAGCCTTGATGAAGCTACTTAGAAGGTAACTTAAGGAAGAAGGAGAAGAGTGGGAAGTGCCAGTTGCAAATTAGGCCGCTAGGGGGAACAGAAATTGGGCTAAATTTAGCCCGACCTGGTCATGTATGAGAGCCTCAAACAAACACTGTACGTTCCTGTGTGAGACACTTCAATGCAGGGGCAAATTGCACAGTACATTGGCCCTGCCTCACTGTGAAACATACTGCAGACACGCTTGCAGTATTTTTAGACCAAACCCGAAACAGTGCTTCCTGGAGTTTGCGTATTAATTACGAGTCACACTGTGCAGATTAAAGACATGGACCTCAGTTATGAATCAAGAGCATTGGCTCATAGAGTGTATAACGCGAATTTGGATATCAAGAACGCTTTGTTCAATCGAAATACTTATCAACCCCCCCTCTTTCCAAACCCATTACTCAGCGGTTCCTTTTGCGCCAATACCATGTTGCAGACCAGAAACCTTTGGAAGTCGGCACTCCACATACCCTTATACGAGACGAAACGCCTACACACGCTTGGGGTCGGGAACTCTTTAGTAATCAGCGGCGCCCTTAG
Organism: Mariannaea sp. PMI_226; assembly: GCA_024336345.1. NCBI lineage: Eukaryota > Fungi > Ascomycota > Sordariomycetes > Hypocreales > Nectriaceae > Mariannaea > Mariannaea sp. PMI_226. Next base: position 1,174,433 of record JANFOG010000005.1, read on the forward strand.
AAATGACATCGAGCCAACGATCATTGATGGCTGCAATTGCGTGCTCATTGCATGCGAGCTTGACTACCGGTTTGGGACTCTGGATGGTTGCTTCCACGCATCATGATTTGAAATCCACAGGCTCTGAATTGTGTTCTACCATTGCCGAAATTACAGTCTCTTCATGTATATAAGCTCGTAGAGGAATCAATAACTGCTCCAGGAAGCAATTCTTCAACCAGCCTGATAATCTACTCTCCAACTACCCCAATCACAGCACCTTACAATATTTGCTTCAGACTTGTTACAATACGATAGGTTTATACTACCTATTGGTTTTTGATCTATAACGACAGAGCCGCTTTCCCATCACACCACCGGGCCTCGGCATTACATCCTCTCCCCCCCACCTCAATACTATCGATCTCCTTTTATAGATTGGTCGTATAAGTCTGCCTCATTTTATAACTACCGGTTATTCTCTATTTTATACATTCTACTTTCAACATTTACTTTAATTAAAAAAGAAGAAGAAGAAGAAGTAGAAGAGAACATGACTGTTGCAACGCTTGTGCCCCGCGGCGACGTCACTGCCACCCTCCACTTCTACCAACCTCCAGTTGACGGTGCGAAGCCCTTTAACTTCGTCGACGAACCCCCCAAGGGCCAACCCCAGCGCAACTTCTCTGCTACCACCCATGACACTGTCATCCACGACATTCGTGGCAACGAGGCAAGCTTCACCCTCGACAAGGATGCCTTCCAGATTATCCAGAACGTGCCCCCGTCCAAGGAGACAGACTTCTTGGACGACAAGTCCATTGAGGAGAAGTACTACCCTGAGGTTGAGCAGCTTCTCCTGAATAACATACCTGGCTCCAACCGTATTCACATCTTCGACCACACTATTCGTCGCCCGAACTCAAATCGCACTCCCGTCACTCGGGTTCACATTGACCAAACCGCCGAAGCTACTGCTCAGCGTGTCCGCCGATACTTCCCTGACGAGGCCGACAAGCTTCTTCAGGGCCGCTATCGTATTGTCAATGTCTGGCGCCCGTTGAACAAGGCTCCCCTTGAGGCGTTCCCTCTTGCCGTCGCATCCTCCGCCTCCGTCGAGGACCAGGACGTCATCCCCGTCGAGCATCGTTATCCAAATGGGTACCTCGGTTGGACTGCTGCCATCCGTCACAACCCTCAGCAGCAGTGGTACTACTACAGCGGCATGACGGGGAACGACCGTCTTTTCCTCGAGTGCTTCGACAGCGAGTCTCTGAAGAAAGGGTCCAAGATTAAAGGCCGTGTGCCCCATTCTGCCTTTGAGGATCCCAGAACCAGAGTCGATGCTGAAGACCGTGAGAGCATTGAAGTACGAGCTCTGGTATTTGGTCCATAAGTGAGTGGCATTGGCTTGAAATAATATCTGGGAGTAGGGGTTTTGCTGAGTTTGTTACGGTCTGATTTGATGTGCTTGTCTGTGTTGGTTTTGGTCTAGTGCGCATCATATATAAATCCGTATGGGAGTCATGATAAGATGAAATACTAACGAAATTGATTCAAATCCGAATGGGAAATAGGAGAGATGAAATATTGATATAAATTCCTTGAAGCATTTCTACGTCTATACATGATATGAAAGATAAGAACAAACCATCCCTTAAAAACACACAAAGAGAGAGAAGAACAAAAACTATACTTTTGTTGGGGGCGGCATCAAGAAGCCATTGGTTGGTGAAGGTCCTCGACAGTCAAGGAAACTTTCTACCACCATCAAACCCGTTCAGTATTGCAATGCTTTGGAAAGTTAAAAAGACCAAAAAAAAAAAAAAGAAAGAGAGAGAGAGAGAGAGAGAGAGAGAGAGAGAAAGGAGTCAAGAAGAAATAAGTAAGTAGATAAAGGGAGAACCACCCTCATATGCAACGTCCATTTTTGTATGTGTTTGTTCCGGGACCGTCCTTGATTGCAGACCCCTTCCAAAGAACAAAAGACCACCCGGTCGAAATTTCGTGAATCAAACAAGTCCTTGTACGCCGCGCTTGTAATGCCGTGAAAATGAGGCTTTCCTAAGCCCTTATGCCGGTGGGCAACCTAGTTCCTGCGGCCCTTGCCGCGAGTGCTGCTGTTGGTACCCTGTCGGCTCATGGCAACACCACCCTGGCTGCTCTGACGGCTCATGGGAACAGCGGCACTTGAGTGAGCCGCAGCAGTGGGAACCTGGGAGGGACTTGGCTGGTCACGAATGCTACTGACGGCAGGGAGACCGAGGGCATCACGGATACGTTCGGGGTCGTCGCGGGGTGCGCTGGTGAAGCCGACATATCGGGCTTGCGAGTAGGGGATTGCAACGGCCTGGAGCACCTTTCTCAGACCGCTCTGAGCGTCAAGGTGAGCTCCGGGCTTGTGGATCTGGTCATAATGTTTGAAGTATCCCATGACTTGAAGATCCGAGTTGATATCATCGTTGGACAACGGGGTGGGGAAATTCTGATCAGCAGATCGGGGATAAGGCTTGAGGTATTGCTGAGGAACAGGAGGAGGCATCTTGGGGGGCTCCTGGGCGTGCATGAGATCCAGATTGCCCGGTATCTCAAAGTTGGCGATTCCCTCAATGCCCAAGATCTTGTCGTCCAAGAAATTGTGGTTGGCACCGCCGCGCGTACTTCTAGTAGCGTGCGAAACGGAGCGCTCCATAACGGGGGCAGAGGAGATATCGGCGTCGTCACCATTGTCGTTTCCGTTGCCAGAATCAGTGTCGTCCGGCGTAGAGCCATTGCCATTGACCCTGTTGCGCAGGATGTATTGGTGGGCAGCGAGGGCAGCGGTGTTGTAGTTCAGCGAAAGCTCCTTGTCAGTGAAGAGCTTATCGATACTGTATACGGAGCCGTTCTGCTTGACAACAGCGCGAGCCTTCTCTGACTGCCACAAGGCAGTGGTGTTGTTTGGGTCGAGGGCACGGCGCGTGGGCACGGGCGAGCCGTCATCATCTCCAGGGTTTCGCTTACGCTTCTTGTCTGAGTACATTTGCAAGGTTTCGTCGGCATCCTTGCGCAATCGGGTTGCTCGCTTTCCGTGTGTGCCGCCGGGGCTGGAAGGGTTCGTGAGACTGAACTGGTTGGGGTTGAGAAGTAGAGCATTGGAGTCGTTGATTTCCAAGACCTCCTTCTCTCGATTCAGGCGGTTCTTCTTTTGGGTCAGGGTGTTGATTAGACGGTCGCGAAGAGTGCTGGTCAAGGCTCGATGCTCGCGCCTCGCCGTCTCAACCTTGTAGGCATGGGTATTCTTGTATTCTTGGAGGCGTCGGTCGTAATCATTCTAGTTGAAGAAGAAGAAGAAAAAAAAGTTAGCATCGGATCGCAGCCAGATCAGCCAAAGGCAATAAGCAGATTCTTCATCATTACCTTGGACTGCACCAATTGAAAGTCGCGAATTTCAACAATATCTTCGACGTCGTCAATGAAGTCGGAGAATCTAATGCCAGCCATGTCAAGCAAGCTCCGGGCGTCTTCAACGTTGACAGAAGGGCCTTGGGTCTGGCTGTGTTCCTTCTGCAGGTCTGCGATGACCTCGAGTACTTGAGGGTCGTAAGGGTCAAAGCGCTGAACGAGATTTGTGTCGAGCTGGATCTTCTGGAGCTGGTCACGATAGGTCATGTCCCTCTCGCGCTGGAACTTGTCGCTCATGGTAGCCAGGCGGTCCATGAGAGCTTGGCGCTTGCGATCCCTCTTGGATTGAGAGGGCGGCTGAGGGGATCCGCGCCGTTCGACGGCGCGACCACCTACAGCATTGGGGATGGCTGCGTCATTGGCAGCCATGTTGAAGAATAGGATAACTTGTGATTCTGATGGCAGAGTATGCTGGGCGACAAGAGTATCGGGGCTTGTAGAAGCAGGAAATAAATGCTAGAGAGGGATGGGTGTAGAGGGAGAGGCTGTTGAAGGAGAGGGGGGTTGTATGTGTGAGTGGGAGAGAGAGAGGAGAGAAAGTAGTAAGAGGAACTGCAGCTGTCTCGACCCAGTGCAGTGCAGTGTAGTGCAGTGTAGTATAGTGCAGTACAGCGTTTCAGGGTCTGAAAATGCCGGGCCTTTCGCTGTGAAGCTTCGCCAAACGCAAAAGCCGGAGCAAGCGCGAAAGACAGAATAAGAATAGAAGACGGGCGAGCTGGGAAGGATTTGCACAATCTTGATCCTTAGTCTTATTGTTCAATACACGAATGAGAACAGCAACAGGGAACAAACGAGTTGTGCGTGTTGTTCAGCCTTCTGCCGGCCAAGGCGCCTGCATGACCGCTTAGGGAGTGGGCGGCTGGCTTCCGTTCACCGCCTTCCAAGAACGGCAATTTGTCTCTTGAGATTAGCTGCAGTCCCCGACTTACATCCGAGCAGTGTCGTAAGACAGCATGCTGTGCTGTGATTGGTCATTTTACTGTCTGCTTGGATTGATTATTGATTGACTGATTGATGTATTGATTGATTGATGGGTCATGAATTGATATTGTTCATTGACAGATTGAAGTATCTATTGTGTAGACAGACAGGCAGGTAGGCAGTTTGCATTATTCATTGCATTCACGTCACATTTCTTTCTCTCCTTATTTTATTTTATTTATTTATTTATTTTATCTTTTTTACCTTTCAATCCAATTCAAAGTCTCATTGTGCCGATCGTTTAAGCTTCTTGCAACTTTCTATCCCTTTTACCCTCTCTCATTATGATAAAAGTCCATAGCTTTTCTTTTCCAGCTCAGAGAGTGATTAAGGTAAGATCCGAATACGTAGAGAATTATGACTTGCAAGACCTTAATGCGTAATAATCGAACATGGATAATAAGAAAGCCATATGTCCATCTCATCTCTCTCTCTAACTCAGCCCAAGGCATTCTCTTCTCATCCTGATCCAGCACCTACACAAGTCTCCTGGGTAATTGCATAATAATCGTCAATAGTTGCTGTACGCTGTAATCATATGCGCTATAGTCTTATAGTCCGCCCCGAAGCTTTTGAAGCTGGCTAATCAAACCAAACCCGCCGGGTCCAGCCTTTGTCTCCTCCACCACAGGAACATCTCTTGTGATGCTCGCCTTGCGTGTATGCAGCGTCTCCGGCCTGCCCTCCTTCTTCGTTGCCTGATCCATTTCTCTCATCAGGTCTCGGTGTCGTTCCTCCACCATCTTAGCTAGGCTTTCAATAAATTTGTTTCTACCCTTCTCTTCTGCTGTATCGTTCCACACCCGTGTCAACTCTTTGAGTTGCTCAATCCGCCGTGCTGCCTTCTCAATCCCTTCCACAGGGTCCTCTGTTTTGGTCAATAGGGATGAAATCTCTTCCCTGAACTTCTTCAGGTTCTCTTGGCCCTTTTCTTCTGAGCTCTGTTGTGCTGAGCCGGGTTCCGGTGCAGAAACAGACAGAAAAGATGAGCTAACAGAGAGTTCGGATGGAGGGAAGACAAACTCCATGGCATCTCCGAACGTCTTTATGACTGTGTCCAAACGAGATCGTACCAAGGTGAGAGTCTGCAATTGTTTGATGAACTCAGGATCATCAACTGAGGTGCCATCAGCAGAGGGTGTTTGGGTTGAGGCAACCGATTTATCGTCTTTTACTGTAGTCGTTGCGCCTACTCCTGTTCCGGCTGCTACAGCATTGCTTCTTGTTTCAATTAATTCCTGCACGCCTCCAGGGACAAATTTCTTGATATCGTCCTGAAGCGTTTCATTTATCGTCTCGGTAAGGCTCAGTGTCTCGCCCCGCAACAGTTCAACCTCATAGGCAAGGCGACTCCCACTCCTGAGGATGTCGTCGGTCAGCTGTGTCAGCGTGTTTGACAGGCGCGCCGTGTGCGCGTTGAGCTGGGTAATAAGAGTCTGCGCCTGTGTGGACAGTTCGGCGACGTCAGATCCTGGCCGACCAGCCACGGAGCGATGCTGCACTGGTGGTAGATTGGCATTGAGAAACTGGGCTGGGTCGAAGTTTGGATCTAGGAAATCCTGGAGAAACTCTTCTGAAGTGTGTGATGATTTGGGCTGAATAGTTGCTCTTGATTTCCGGCGAGAGTGCCCACTCCTAAACTGTTGGCTGGCGCTGCTCGTCGCTCGTCGTCGCCCCTGCTTCAGGTCGGACGCCATCTTAGCCACCGTCTTAGGTCCTCCAATTTCCCGGTGTTTTCTTTTGCTCCGCAATCAATCAGTCAATGACAGCTGTTTGACGTGTGTCGGGCGACAACTGTGAGATGATATCCAGGTGTTGACTTATGTTATGAGAAGGCCACCTTATGCGGACCCTTGTGGCTGAGAGCCGATGATAACCCGATGTGACTGCTGGGAGGGTAGCTCTCCACTTACAACCTGCAATCATCACTCCCCAGACGGGCGGCCGATATCTCATCTCTACCACTTCAAAACCCCTGAGCAAAAAGATATGAGCGAGTCACAGGAAGATATGAAGATTGACCCAGCAAGAGCCCAGGCGCTCATCTCCCAACTTGGCTCCGTCAAAGAGCGCCTTGCTGCTGTGGCAAATGGCCGAAATGTGAGTTAGCGATTCTCGACTCTTTCGCATCGTATTTGTATCGATCCTATTTCGCAACATGATTTCCTGACATGCCAACAGGTCAGACTCGTCGCTGTATCCAAGCTAAAGCCTGTAAATGATATCCTGGCTCTTCACCAGGCTCCGGCCTCCCAACTTCACTTTGGTGAAAACTACGCCCAAGAGTTGACTCAAAAAGCCTCTTTGCTTCCTAACACTATCCAGTGGCACTTTATTGGTGGCCTGCAGTCAGGTATGATGGAAATTTCTCAAACTACGGGTTTCAACAGAGTTCATCTAACACGATACCTCAGGCCACTGCAAGTCCATTGCGAAGATTCCCAACCTTTTTTGTGTCTCTAGCGTAGACACATCCAAGAAGGCTCAGCTCCTCAACACCACTCGCGGTAATCTTATTTCTTCTCAACCAGATGCTCCCAAGCTTTCCGTGCACGTCCAGGTCAACACCTCCGGGGAAGATGCGAAGTCCGGTTGTGCCCCTGGCGATGAGACTGTAGCTCTGTGTCGTGAAATCATCGAGACGTGCCCCAACCTCAATCTCATTGGTCTCATGACTATCGGTGCCATCGCCCGCAGCAAGGCCACCACTCCAGATAATGAAAATGAGGACTTCTTGACGTTGACGGAACAGCGGGATCTAGTGGAAAGGGAGCTAGGCTTGAGTCAGGGTAGCTTGGAGTTGAGCATGGGCATGAGTGAGGACTTTGAGGGTGCTGTGAGATTAGGTAGCGGCGAAGTCCGGGTTGGAAGCACAATCTTTGGTCAGCGACCAGCCAGAGCAGATGCTAAAATCAAAGAATAAGTAGTGAATAAATTTAGGACAAAGACAATTGAAGGGCTGTAAAGATCAATGCAGCTTGCTGGCTTGCGAGATCGTTCAAATCATACGAAGTAACCATAGGTTTTAGCCGGCTGGCAAAAGTGAGAAAAATACGAAATCGTCAAGTCGGAAGCCATTAGATCCAAAACGAGAAACTCATGGTATCAACTAGAAAACTATATCCTCCCCGTCCGCAATCGCTATGCTACGTGGCAGATTGGCAATCTTTGTCCACTGGCTCCGGCGGTAACTGACTATACAGCGCAGGGTACTTTTCTGATTAAAGACCAATCGACAGTCCATTCCTCATGCTAGATCCCAAACGCCCGTGTGATTGTGTGTTGCGATACTAAGACAACTCCATTGACATGAATTACATACAAGACAAAACCGTCCAGGTGCTATTTAATTAACCATCACATTCCGGAACGAGTCCGAAACCTCCTCTCGCGTAGGAGGCTCCAGCCGGTCACCCGGCACACCTGCAGCTAGGCGGTCTTGCATGAGCTTGAAAAGAACAGTAGGGACGGAATCGTCGGTTGCGCGAATGGTCAGTCGAATCATCTACAAATACGAAGTTAGCACAAGCAAAATCGGGTACTAAATCTAGAGAAGGTATTACCTGAGTTGAGTAGTTCGGCTCCAGCCTCATCAAACAGCCAAACTTGCCGCCCTCAGACGTGTGCAGGACGCTCGCACCAACAACGTTCTTGGGATTGGGATCGACCATGTCCAACAGCTTCCACCTAAAGCCTTCCACGGTCTTGAGGACAAAGGATTCAGTAATCTCCCTTTGGCCAGGCTTAGAGACGCCAAAGACTCCTTGGGCCTCTCGAGGAGCCCCTCCAATTTGCTTCCACCTCTTGAAAAAGTCTTCAGCACTCAGCTCAGCAGGGTCCATGAACTTGTGAATCGTCACAGGAAGCTTGAGGGTCAACGCTTGCAAAGCACCAGCCAAGTAGCTAATTCGAACCGTTGGGCTCTTCTCAAAAACCTTCTTTGATTCGAACATGACCACCTGCTGGGACTGTCCTCCTGGAGAAATGGAACTATCCGGAAGATTCTTAACATCCCAGGTAAGGTTGCTCTTCTCACTCTCGTCCAGGTCCAGTGTCGTCGTGAAAGAGCCCATCACAGCAGGTGTCTTGTTTTTGAAGTATGTGATCAAGCAGGCCATCTGGCCTCGATATTCAGAGCGAATACCAATTTGAAGTTGGCCATCTTCATAAAGAACACCATCTGCCTTAACTAGCAGTCTGTTATAGCCATGCTCCCAACCAGGAGACAAGTGTGCGGCACTCGCCAAGTTAGGAGCCTTCAACATCTTTGGCTCCGATGGAGAAGGAGCATTCATATCCAATCCCGCTAAGTCAGACGCGCCATTGGCATGTCCGTTAGCACCATTGGCACCATTTGCGCCATTCGTGTTTCCATTCATAGGAGCTGTTGAACTAAATGTTCTCTTCAAAGCACCTGTCTTAGCCATGTTCAACTCTGTAGCATCTGTGTTCGCATCTTTTCCACCAACCACCCAGGTCCTTCGGTCACTGGTGTTGGCGTGCTTTTGATGGAGTCGGGACAAAAGTGCAGATTGTCTCTCAGGGAAAGGAGGCATCTCATCACAAATTGTTCGTAGCAGGTCATCTGTGGGCATCCGTATCAAGGTCAGGTACTCGCAGGCTCTCTGCTGAAGCTCTGAGTCGAGGTTGTGGCTATGAAACTCAAACACATGCAAAAGCTGGGGCTTGATTTCTGGGAACAAATTGACGAACTTGACAAAACAAGACAAGATCATCGCACGAGTGCCCGAGGAACACCCTGTCAGCTTCGACTGCAAAGCCATGAACTGCTCAATGGGGCTGCACCGAGGTTGGTCGGCAATGAGGTGACCAAATTCACCCAAAATATATGCGCCAATCTTGACCAGCGTCTCATGGCAGTGATCCGACTTGACATACTGAAGGGCGTTTTGGGCAGCGTAGATTTGAAGCTCTTCGTTGTTTGTCACGATCTGGATCACTCGTTGCCAAACCTCATCACTGACATGGTCTCCGGCCATTGCAATCAGCCGAAGCGAGATGTCAACGTACCACTGGACATCAGTGGCATATTTCTCCGTAAGGATGGCGATCTTAAGAACCATCTCCTCACGGATAGCAAAGTCGGCATTCTGAAGATAGTGCAGAAGTTCCCCAACAATCACCTGAGCGTTCGAGGCATCACACATGCTGTATAGCAAGTCAAGGCCCTTGCGACGCACACTAATATCTCGGTCTTTCAGGGAGCCAAGAATAATATCTTGGTGTTGCTTAATGGGGTCCAGGGTTTCGGCGCGGGCGGCAAGATGTGTCATTGCTTCCAAACCAAGGTACCTCACATTAGTCTCTCGGCTCTGAATAAATCGGCCTAACCTAGAAGAAATTTGCTTCATCAAGCCATGTTCAGTATCCAGATGGATGATGAGGTTAATGGCTTCGAAGAGAACAGCATTTTGGGCGTTGTTCTGTTGAACGTTCTTGCTAGACTCCATTGCCAAATTGAGAATCTTTTGCAGAGACTCGCGGATCATTTCTCTGACATGGGTGTCATCTGTAAAGTCAACTTAACGAGGGCACAAAGTGGAGGGTTAGCTGCGCGCAACTTACCAGCAGGAGGGAAGTACTGAAGCAATCGGAGGAGCTTGACCTGGAGCCAGGGACAGGGCACCTTGTAGTAAAGGTAGTCGGTGGTATATTCGCCATCGATGAGGATGCGCTTCAGCCTAGCCGCTGCTTTTGCGTATGCACCCTTATACTGTTCCAAGTTGTCCTGAGCCAGGGCCATGACAAGCGACGTGACCGAAAGCGCAACTCCCAGGTCCGAGTCGTCCATGAGATGAATAATGCGCTCCGCCCATTGAGGGGAGACGATGTCAGGGTGCTTGCGATACAATCGGAGCAGGGTAAGGGCAGCTTTCTTCTTCACAAACGATTTAGAAGCTCTGTGACGCGAATTAGTATGGACTAAATAGAGGTGGATGTGGTAACGTACGGGGAAATCAAGAGCCTATGGACCTCCCCATTAAGCGCCTCTCCCATTTCTCGACTTCCAACATTGGCAATTGCATGGAGGGCAAGGCAATTGAATAGTTCGTTGTGATCGAGAAGATCCTTGCGAATACTGTTGACAACCAGGTGTAGCAGCTCGTGTTTCTCATGTAGGAATAGGGTCATGGCTAGGTAGCCGATCTGCTTTTCGGAGTATTTGTTGGCGGAAATGAGGTTGACAGCCTCTAGATGCCCAAAGTCGACATTCCATCCCAGGATATAAATGTACAAGAGCTTGCACACATATTTTTTCTTGTGATAGCCACTCAAATTGCCGTCCTTGAACTTCTGTCTGATGTTGGCAAGCTCCTTGTTGATTCGCTTCTCTTCCAATTCTCGAGCACGAGCATTTCTCAAATCAGCAATGAACTGTACCAAGCCGCGCATATTCGAATTGCTGCTGCTCGATCGGCCGAGAAAGCCGCCGCCAGTGGACGACATGATGGGCGGAATGTCAGGGTAGTTGATCTGAAGTCTTGAGGTTCCCGCGCAGGTAATTTACTAATGACCCCTAATTCGACAGATGGCGTAGGGAAAACGGGCAAGGCCAGCCAGTGATCAGACGCCTCGACAGGTAAAAGCAAAAAGAAAAAAAAAAGTTCACAGGTCTCCCGATCAAGGTCCAAATTATTATCGCATAGATTGCATAGTCGGCTCAAGAAGCCCAGGCAGCCTAGAGAGCGGCGCACATGAAGTGCTGGTAGACGGAGGCGATGGAGGGGGGCAAGAGGCCGGGAGGCACGGAGAGTGGGCGGTCGTGGGCTCGTGGGCTGACGAGATGCAGCTCCGTCGTCGTCGAAAGGTTCAGGAGAAGGGACGGGGTCCGAGGAGGAGGAGGAGGACGCAGTGGTAGCGATCGCAAATGGATACAGCGAAGGCTTGCAAAATGCAAGTATTGGTGTCGTGGACAGACCAGAGAGAGGCGGAGACGGGGAGAAAGTGGACGGAAGTGTGCGCTTTCTCTCTAACGTTAGGTTGGCAAGGTCAGTTGGTGTTCTCGCTGGCGCTGGCGCACTCTTGCTTCTTACCCGCTGTACAGGTACGGCACCAATACAGGTACGGAGTACTTTGCACGTATTGGGCACAATCATGGCCAGTGTCTCCTGCTTTGAGTAGGGAGTACAGTACGTAGCTCAATTTCAACCGGGGCGTGGTGCACCATGTGCCCCGTGCGCCAATACTTGCACTGCATCCCACCGAAGAGCTCGACACCTCTCGTCATGACTTCAATCCGTTGATACGGCCCTGGTGCTTTGCCCTTCCCTAAGCTTTCCTCACTCCGAATTTGCTCTCTGTGGGTTTCCCCTACAGACTTGGGGTGTCATGAAATCATGCTTGTGTGCCATTGCGACAATGCGCCCTAGCTTGCGCGCCCTCTCTCGACCTGCTATTGCTTGCCTTCCACCTACCGGCTGTCGGTCCTATGCGATCCAAGCACCAGGAGCCCCCCGCTTCCAGGTCTTCAATCGACGAGCCAAATGGCTTCAGAAGGAGCGCATCGCTGCTAATCCTGAGGAAAGCCGTCAGGCTGACTATCTCAAGGATGAGGTAGCAGTGCGACTATCAGAACGCCTACTGGTAACGCACAGCCCTCATATCCAACACACCCCGCGTACAGTCTCCTCTAACATGATTTATTAGGATATCAATCGCCATTTCCCTCGAGTTCTCGACCTCGGTGCCAATTCTTGCAATATAGCACGAGCTCTAGTTCGTGAGAACCCTGATCCCGATCCTGCGATGCCCGTCTCCCCGCCTTTGTCCACCCAAATCACTGAATTAGTGGCGGCGGAATCGTCGAAATCTTTACTATACCGAGATGTCGATGAGGATTTCAACAAGCATCTCAATATCACTCGACAGGTCATCGATGACGAAGAATCCGTTCCCTTTGCGCCTAACTCTTTTGACTTGGTCATGAGTTCTCTCAGCTTGCATTGGATCAACGATCTGCCAGGAGTTCTGTCCCAAATCAACAACGTCCTGAAGCCCGACTGCCCCTTCATCGGTGCCATGCTTGGCGGAGATACATTATTTGAGCTGCGAACTTCATTACAACTTGCCGAACAGGAAAGACGCGGTGGCATGTCTCCGCATGTGTCACCACTAGCTGATGTGAGAGATGTCGGTGGTCTCCTTCAAAAAGCTGGCTTTAAAATGCTTACCGTGGATGTCGATGATATCATTGTTGATTATCCCGATATGTTTGCTCTAATGCAGGATCTTCAAGCGATGGGTGAGGGAAATGCTGTCATTGGTAGAGAGATGGGTGCCATTCAGCGTGATACTCTTCTCGCTGGAGATGCCATCTACAGAGAGCTTCATGGCAACCCCGACGGTACCATCCCCGCTACTTTCCGGATTATTTATATGATAGGATGGCATGAGGGCGAGAACCAGCCGAAGCCGCTGGCCAGAGGAAGCGGAGAGGTGAACCTGAAGGATATCTTGGAGCAAAAATGATTTGCCCGCAGGACCGTTATGATGTAAAAATGAGTGTGTATTACCACCGTAGAAATCAAAATATCACTATCTAGAATTCAGCCGCTTGCAGGGCGAATTCCTAGAATACGTAAAACAGTACAAGAAGCTACCAACAAGCACCCTAGTGATTATGAGGGTGCTCATTTTGATGTAGGGATTCGGATGTGCTAGTACAGAACTCCTTGTCCGCAAAAGACGTAAATAAGCCTACGTCGCTGGTACGTATTTGTGTCGTCGTCAAAGATTCGTCAGGTCTGCGGTCCTGCTTCGGCCCAACAACAGGCAACTCGGTCCGGCTCAATAATCTATACCCTGCGCCAGTCCGTCATGGTACGGCCGATGCAACCCAATCCAGCAACCTCGACAACCTTCTCGTGCCAGCTCAATAGAACACTCATGGCAGCTGTGGCAGGCTCATTCGCGGCAGAAGGTCGTCCTCCAACTTGGCTGAACCCCTGAGCTTCCTTGCTCGCCGATCTGGATGGGCTTCCACCAGTGGCCATTCCCTTGTAGCTGCATCGTAGTTGTTAATTGTTGCCCGAGCGATCCGGATATCAAGACATACATATACTTCATCAGCACGTCGAGGCACTCGCTGCCACCCTCGGATCCGTAGATGCTCTTCAGTAACGGACTCATGTCACTCGCTTTGATCGATTGAAGGACTTCAAGGATTGTCTGGAGGTGCGCATCCTATTTTAAAATACCGCATTGGTCAGCTTTGTTTCTTGTGACTGTTGCCGCCATTTCCTATCCGTTCGATGCTGGGTAATGTACCTTGGCAGCATCCTCGCCATTATAAACGGGAGTCTCTAGGCATCCCCTCAGCGCGCCTTCAGCATCGCCGCCTCGCAGAAGCTGTCTGATCTGGCCGTTGAGCTCCCGAACTTCAGATTCGCTAATAACGGGCTGTGGGGGGTGGAGGGTTGAAGTGTCGAAGTTGACGCTGGAATCTTCGGTCAAGGCATCGATATCGATAGTTCGCCAAGTGTCGCTTAGCGTCGCGCTCGTGTGTTGCTGAATGATAGACATTGTGTAGTATATATGACTTATGCGATGCCGCTCTGTCGGTTTTCTTCGTCGGGATGGGGAGGTTCTTGAGGAAGGAATGGGGGAACTTGGTAACCGGCTCTGAGAAGGTTGTCCTGTTGATACAACTGCGTCAGCGGGCGATGGTGGGGGAATGAGGCTGAACAGGTGGCACAGTATCCTGTGGGGCCTCAGGAGCTCTCTAGATGCGGTAATACGTAGAAGAGGTACGTGATGCTGCAAGCTGGATGCTCGGTTAGTGCAGTACATGCAATGTCAGGGGCAGTGCTCAGTTAGCTGCACAGTTCAGTGGGCCATGGGGTGGCATTTTGCTGTGCCTGCTATACTTCGTTGTAGCATTCTTAGTATCTAACTAACAGGTTCCTCGGCGCCTCGCCGCATAGCTCACCTAACCTAGAGTTCTCGCTCAACATATCAGACCTATCAACCTATTCTAAGATTCATATCTTCAGGATGTACACAATTTATGAAATTGATTTACTTAGTCTGGATTATTTTTATCCTGATCTGGTTTTGAGTTAGTAGTGCTCTCATATCTTGTTCACTATGCTATTGAGAACTGTATTCGTACTTCGTTAAATGTTGACTGTTGAAGAAAGACACTCGCAGGCGAGTTGACTGAGAAAATATACAACTTGTTACAAGCCTGGCAAACGTTTACCGTTATCAATATCATAGAAGCAACATTCCTCCTACTAGGATAACTCCCTGGCAGCGAATCGGAAACATCCCTAAAATGCACCCAAGCGTCCCAGCATACACATTTACACCATGTCTATACCCATGGCAAGAAATACCAGTCAAATGCCAGATTGTAAGGTACCCTATCAACCATGATGCGTCTAGCGCGACCTACCCTGGATCGTTGCATGAGAGCGAACTCGAATTCGAATTCCTAATCAAGCAACAATACGCAGTCACTGCGAAGACGAACTCCAACCTCGACCTTTTCGCGCAACTGATGATCGCAGATGGCGCGACCTCATTGAGAGACAACCTCGCTGTCTGTACTTTTCACAATCCACGCCGGTTGTGTCGCCTCGGATTCTGGACCCATAGTAACATTGATTTCGGCACGAGACTCGCATACACGCGCAGTTGCCTTACCGGATTCATGCCCACATATGGCTCTTTTCGCGGGCACAGTGATCATGGCTGCATACTACGTATAGTGCCAGTACTTGAATGGTGGAATAGTGCTACCAAGTTGTTCTCTCAGTCAACAAAGTTCCTACCCTGGCATAGAAGGCTGAACCACTCCAAGTAGTTTGCAAGGGCCTTCTTCAACGAGTCAGCAGGCCCTTGGACACTCTTTACAAGCTAAAGAATAAGAGCCCTGACAACCCAGGCAAGGAGTACAACCACAGGCTAACGCGGAGCTACAGTATTACACAGGGCCATCGTGATCTTTCACGCATCACGGCACCGTCGGGCTCTGAGTAGCGTCCAGATCACCGGTATCGATCATTTCGGGAGGACGGCTCGGCGGTGGTTGGAGACTTTAGCCCCGTTACCTTGACTCGATCCATCAACGGAAGCTCCAACCCGACTTGGGCCATGGGCGGACTGGCTTCTGAAGAAGATTTCTTCAGCGCAGATCGTCTCTTCTAGAAGGCCACTTGCTTTAATGAGGAGCCAGGTCAGATGCTCCACATCGTGACCCAAGAACTGGGGAGATATTAGGGACGAAATTTTTAAAATTACCAAGCGAGTTGAACACGGATGCCCTGGCCATGCGGATGGTGTTCCCCGGTGCCACGAGGCCCATCCCAACCACGCCAGCCAACCCGGCTTTGAAGCCGTGCAAATGGCCACACTGGGGCAGGCAAAGCACGGTTGCTCTCTGGGTGTGGAGTGTTGGATAATTTCCAGGACAGTGCTGGAATATTCCGTACTTCGTAATAAGATTGACGAAGTACTGGGTGACGGGGTGCCCGATTCATTCATGCCATTGTTGTTTGGAAGGACAGGTTCCCTTATGTCTAGCTACTATAGCTATGGTAATGCATGAACCGTATTATCGGTAATGGACCAGCATCGTAATTCCGTTTCATCAACGGGTTGACAGCTACACGATTGTTTAGTTCACCAATCGCGATTAACGCTCGAAGACTTCGAAGAGGCTTCTGGAAGGGTAGTGATAGGGGGAGAATAGCTGGCTGAACCTTTCCACCGGGTGCATACTTATTCGGCAGTACATACAATTAGCCCCGGCTCAGTTGGCGCCTTGAATCCGATAGGTGGATTTTGGCGACAACCCACCTCTCTGGATGCCAAGAAGGGTCCTCGTCCCATCAAGTCGTTACCTGTTGTTGTCGCGGGACATGCCATACTGTGCACACATGCAGACCCAGAGAGCCACGGTTGACCAAGGCCGCGGAGTCAAATGGAGAAGCTGTGCCAAATAGTTGTAGAAAGCCGAAATCAGAAATAGAACAGAAATGCTGAGCCTTCAAGCCACCCACTTTGAGACGGCCTTTTGGATCTTGCAGCATCCTTTCCCAAGCAAGCGGCCGGGAAGATGCTTGAACCTTGTACCAAAAAAAGTCGCATTGGGCGGATGCCTGCCACGCCCTGGAGAATGCGTGCCAAACCATCAATTACGTACGTACGTACTTTGTACCACGTTGAATCTGGGGTGTGTGAATGGCACGGCGAAGTTGTGCATGGCGAGTGGAGGCCACTGGCCTGGACAGGGCATATCATCATTGGGTGCTTCAAGACCAACGTATAATCAATGCGGAAACTTTATAATATTATCCGGTTGATGGCATAGGGAGGACCCGTGGCCTTACCCAAATCAAGAGACCAGATTAACTTGAGGTTAGATGCAGAAAGCTGAGGAAGCCGGAGGCAGGCTGCGGATGGGTGGGCCGTCAATTGAACGATCTGTACGGAGTAGTGACAGCCCTGCAGCCTCGCAGCCTTTCCACTGTGGCGGCAGAATCTTCTCCTGTTTCAGGATGTGAATTTTGGGTAAGAAAATTGGCTAATGTAGGAACATGCGCCGGAACGAGATTTGATGGAGGCACGACGCAAGTTGCCGCACGTGTGAGAAGCCGCGCTAAAGGCGTAGCCCTCCACTTACGACAAGACCCCTGATTGAAGGGGTGGGAGGGAATGGGAGCTTGGTGGCGGTTCCCTCTTGTCTGCACATGGCAACCTGTCACAGAGCACACAGGGCTTGGGCACGAAACGCAGATGGAGGAGACGCTCGACAGTCTACGTACCAAGGAACTGGCCCATTGCTGACCAGAACGGCGCTTTGGAGTTGATCCCTGTATCGGAATGCGTTTTCCGTCAATTGTACAGTGTGTACACGGATCCGAACGTCAGCCAACACGGTATAAATGGACATATTGCATCGTGGAGGCTGGAACCCTGAGCCGAGAGGACTTCTGGAAGCCTTCTTGGTACTCCATCGACCCACTACCATTCTCACCGAACAAAGGGCCATGGCATACCATGGTAGACCATGGCAGACCGAGAGGTAGGGGTCAAGTTGACAAGGCATAAGGTTGGCTGGAGTGGTGTTAAAAACAATGGAGTCATAGACTAGGAACGTGTCACCGAGTTGTCGGGAGATTACTACCTTGGCAAACCTACTGAGGCTCAGCCAGCGGTACAAATCCCCGATGCGAGGACGAGGGGCTGCGATGGATCCCATACCCATCAAAGTTTTTCTGTTGGCGAAGTGACACAAGGAAGATGTACGAGTACATCCAGTAAGCCTCTTTGTCTATACAGGCCTCGGTACGATCATGGGGGTCCCTTTGGGTAAAGGTGGTGTGCGTGACTGTGTTAGCTAATTGAATGTGCTCAAACAATCGTGATACTATTATGCCATTGGAGATCTGAGGCTGGTTACGAGTTTGCCATATCCTGGGGGGGGTTGACCTTTTTTTGTCCTCCAGAGAGCTCCCTATACGATGAGAGGGGACTTGGACATGTCTGTCTGAATTCAAGTGTCATTCAAATAAGAATCTGGGTAACCATATGTGGAGCCGCCGATTGCGAATATCTATGCAGGCAAGTAGGGCAGGGTGCCGTGAAAGATACTCCTTGTAGCAACACTGCTCCTAATGGAGTTATCACAGATGGCTTGGGGAAGTGTAGCAGAAAGCAGTTAAATATAGGAGGTTCGTACGATGTGAGACGTGCTACCCAGCTCTGTAACCGAGTTTGTGGGATGAGTGGAATATCATGACTTTGTCGTGAGACAAGCACCCAATTATTTGGCCCCTCGGTACAATCACCGTCTTTGAATCTCGTGCCTTTGAGATTGAACTTGGCAGACAACTTTCGTGGCATTGGGCATATTTAATGAGATCATTTATTGCGAAACTTGTGGCATCCTCTAACACGCACTCTTTCGAGCAGACACTGTGTTTCAAGGAGCCCTTTCTGCTACGTTATGCCTCTCGCTTCCCCAGGAAAAAAAAAAAAAAAAAGAGGACGAACCCGTTTGATGTTCGTCTGCTATATATTCCTCGAATTAGTTACATTTACGGGGAGGACCGCGACGACTGGTCGCTAAATATAGATGTTACGAGGAATTAGCGAATCCAAGGACGTGTCGAGAGTTTGTATCACCCTACGGCAATATTCCAATCGGGCACTTCCACATGATGTGGCTTCCTTTGCCAAGCTGAGTCAACAGCCTGGGGATGGTCCAGAATTATCGACTGGTGAACCGAATCTACCTGACCCACCGTTGTTTCTTGCGAATGCATAGGGTAGATTTGACGACTTTCAACCTTTTCTCTAGGTTACACGGTCGAAATAGTTCACGGGAAGAGTTCGCGAAAGTCTACGCAACTGGTAATATTCAATCCAATACACATGGTAGATTGGGCCTTGAGTTTCTTAATCTTTTTTTCTTTTTCCTTTTGTTTTTTTCCACGAAAAGATTTTTTATTCGTTTCGTTGGAAGTAGGTCACAGTCATACTCACTTAATATGGTCGATATAGGATGACTCTGAAGGAGTCATATGCTTTAGGCAAGACACAGCCTCACAGAGGTATTGTGCGAATTGCTTTTCTTCTTTTCTCGTTTTTTCCCCCAATCCCTCCCGACTGGGTGCTGTGACTAAATTAAAGGAGAACATGGTGGATGGCAAGTAGAGATATCTAAGTTGCGAGAAGAAGAAAAGAAAGCAATAGGAGAAAGCGCGGATGAGAATGTGTAGTATGTTTGGTGGCCTCACAAAGCAGCTCAGTTTGCTGCAAGTGGCTGCTTTGACGTGGCCACATGAGATGTGCTCCATTGTTTCACTGTACGGACATTATGTACCTGCATTATTATGCTGTGGAATCTGGTCATTGAACAGGGACTCAGACCTCGGAGCCCCAACACCCTGATGTTTGTCTGACTACGGACGATTAATCTGTCACTTTTTATTTTTTTTCAGCCGACCTAATGAATCATCACTTCGGGGAAAAAGGTTTCTCACGGACAGGTCGCATTTGGAACCAAAAAAAAAAAGAAAAATGTACGTCTCTCTGCGTACATCTTCCGGGGCAGTGTGTCTGAGTTACAATGGGTGCATATGAGAAGAGCGAAGAAATTGCTGATTGGTCGCATACTGTGAGTAGAAGAGATGAGTAACAAACAAATATTGGCTTAGCATGACTTCAATACTGTACACGGAGCAGAGGAAACGTCCATCTGGTGGCATGAACCGTCAACAACGGTGGTCAATAAGGATAGGTAACTTGGTAGCATGACCGTGACAAATGGATGAAACAAAGGGCAATGACACTGTAAGTAAGGGACGGAACGAATTAGGATGGTTGGATGTCCCAGGGGGGCTCAATTTCCTTACTAGGCCGTCCCAACAGAGCGTTGGAAGCAGCACCGAGAGGACGGAGGGCCCTGGCAGCATGTGGGAAGCAAAGCCCGGCCGCGGACAGGGGATCCTTGAGGTACCTGGACATGCCTGTGAGGGAGAAGGGGTACCTATTGCTCAATGCAAATACAGTGGGCACGGTCGGTCTCAAGTAGCGAGGTAGCTACCTCTCCATCCGACCCAACTTCACAGCAATGCCTACCTACCTTACCTACCCAGGTGTTGCCCACTGGCGGTTACTGGGTGACACTAGCGGGCCACCGCGGCGCACCGGGAGCCAGCCTTTTGGAGCCAGGCGGCTGGGTGGATTCTGAACCATTATCATTCGTTCATCATTCATTCATTTGCAACATGGGCCGGCCGATGGGTGGATGACTGACTGACTGAACGGCCAAGTAAATCAATGGATGCAATCAAGTAGCGAAACTCCAGGTCCCCTTTTATTACCACCCGAACATGAGACGAGCGAAGACAGGCGGCAAGTGGTCGGTAATTGCGAAATATGATACCAATGGCTGTGAGCATCTCATCACGGTAGTTATTTCTGTAGGTAGGCTTCTTGTCTGCCGACGTACCAAACTAGGCAAGTGACCAGCCATGGAGATAGGAAAATGGGGGTGTGGGATGGATGCAGAGCAGTCCTCTTGGCCTATGTATTCGTATTTGATAATGCCCACCGAATGCTCCTTTCAGTCTTTGCGGCGTGGGATACCGGGATACCGGGATACCACCACTTGTACATGAGCACTCGACCAAGGCTTTGTTCGACCTTGACCATGGGAATACTGCATCACCATGTAGATGATCTGGCTCTCCAATGTTCCTAAAGCAACATTGTCTTATCCGGAAGGGAGTAGGTGAGCTGATTCAGCAGTAGGAGACGAGGCCCAGCCAGCCGTGTCGCGTAAACGATTCCGAGACCGTAGCTTAAAGTATTGTTTGACAAACGAATCACCACAAGTTCCCAAAGCAAACTACAACTACTACATACTACCGTATGTAGTACACACTCCTGCGAAATCTGCGTTTAACAGTTCTGTGGTGTGCCGCTTATAGGGGGGGGGCGTGGTGGTGTGCAAGACAACCAGCTGTGTTAAGTGAACGCTGCAGGGCGGATCAACGCGCCCTGAATCAACACCCAAAGATCCCCCGAGCTGGGTCTTGCTGGTGATCAGGGACTGTACTTTACGGAGTACCTCAGATACCCAGGTTTCCAAGAAACCTGGAACTCTTGAGAGCAGGGAGGGAGCTGGCTCGGTACATTCATGGCATGGATACGCTCAGGCATTCGCTCCATAGGGATGGGGATGCCCTGAAAGGCGCCTAGGGTCTGCTAAAAAGAAAAAAGAAGAATAAAAGAAAAAAAGAAAGAGGCACACAAGCCAGGGTCAGGCCTTGATGCCCTCCTTTTTTTTTTTTCTTTCCCCTTCTTTATTTTCCAGGCGCTCTGGCTTTTCATTCCAGGTTCCCAAGCAATAGCACTAGTCTGGCCCCCAGACCAGGGGCCACCTCTCCCAGTACGTACCTCCATTCACAGGCACAGGCACAGGCACAGGCAAAGCAAAGAGAGAGTAAGGTACTATGGTACTATGGTACATGACCAAAGTCAATGAGAAACTGCACGCCCCCATTACTTCCCTGCCTTAAGAAAGACAGGGGTTCACTCCATCATCTCTCAAGCCAATTTCTGGCGGCGAACTGGCCGACCCCTTGAGCTTGAGCTTCACTCTTCATATTCCTTTTGGGGGAATGGAAGACTTGGTTAAAAAGACGACTTCCCTCCTCTTCTTCATGTTGAGAAGTCTTGCTTATCCTTCCTCTCCCATGACCTGATTGTCCTGCTTCCTGGCTACATATCCATCTAAAAAAACACCTGGATCGAGCTGTGTTGCTTCATCTTGACGCAACCACCTTTGACGCCTGTGCCTCTTCACCTCACCACAATTGGACTCACCTTACCAAAATCACCTTACGGAGCACACACACGCACACGCACACACACACAGACATTTCATCTCCTTCTCCCTCCCACATACTAATATCCACACCCACACACCCCCCTCTCCAGAAAATTAGCTGGGGCCTCCATTTGTCTGACCCACTCGACTTTCGACCCTCGTTCGACCGGTGCCACTCTGTTCTGCTAGTGATCCGCTCGCCAGCGTGCCTGACAGCAGCAAAATAAAAGCTTCCAAAAAAAGTCCCAGACGATTCATTCCCCTTAAAGGGCCGCTCCCCGAATCACCTTTTCACCGGAGGACGTTTCCCAATCTCAAGAACTCTCTCCCGGCAACTTTCCCTTTTCACCCACATACAAATAATTAATACGTCTTTCCTCGACGCATACTTACTTATCAACTCTTAATCACCTTTCACGTCTGCGCCGTCTACAACTTATAGCGGTATTGCCTCCTACTCGTGTTGCCTTACACTCAACGCCGTTGCCGACCACCATTTTCGCGTCGTCTACTTCAACTGTTCAGCCGAGGTCGCCGCCTCCGAAACAATCTAAAATTATATTGGTGACAGCTCGCATCTGCCTTTGTCTTTCGGATCTCTCGCCTTACTCCTGTGGCATTGGTTTCTTTCTATTTGCTGCCAGCTGCTCCACCACCAACTCGCGCTCCTGCCTGGGTGTCTTATCGTCGCACTGCAAAGGCAGTCATTCTTGTGAGTCAGTCGCTTATTTCTTACTATTTTCTGCCATTACATTCTCGATATCTTTCCAGTTTACTGGTGAAGTATTTAAATGTCATATTTGGCCCGACTTGGAAATCACGTCTGCTCTCGTGACAATGCGACTAACCAACATCCAACTTGCAGACACACATATAACCACCCAACCACTTCCACTACACAACAATGCTTTCTCGAGAGTCTTCAAGCCCCTGCAACATGGGCAGAGGGGCCTATGATACAACTGGAGTTCCCAAGCCTCCTCCTCGTCCTAAGCCGCAATAAGTGCTTCTCCCCAGAGGCAGCTGTTTGCTTCTCGGCGCATGCGATATATGACCTCGCCAACACACTCCGCGCTGGTGCAAAAGCCAGCTTGTGATGGGATGATAACAACCCAAATCAGGAAACTGTCATTGTTCCTTCAAACCTGCTTACCATTTCGATGCCAAGCGTCATTTGCTTTACGACATTACAACTAATTACTGCAGGCTTGGAGTCGCGAGCTGTATCATCTGCGCGTATCTAATGCATTTGCGATTTACGACCTTTTTAATTCGCATTCCTGTTCTCAAATACAAGACTTCGGCTCAGAGCCATCCCTTGCTTACCAGTAGCACTTGGGATTCAGGGAGTGCCCAAGGAAAAAAGAACGAAAGGATGCTCTCGACCACACTGAGGTGTCGTCGATTACTTTTCGACTTATTGTTTTTTTTATTCCCTCAAAATTATCATGAGTTCACTACACGGCGTTCGACATAGACAGGAGGATACTTGGGACTTGTTTTTGGTCATTTCTCATATCCATCAGACTTGTTCCCTGGCGGCCCTTGTCCGGCGCGACTTTTTGCTCGCCCACTCCTCTCATCACAAAATTCCCGACCGATTCGAACCAAGGGGTTGACTGCTGAAATGCAGATCAGCCGATATGCGACTTGTCTCAGATCTTGGCGTACCAACATGACAATTTATTGGTTTTGAGCCGATCCGACTCGGGCTAACTATGAACGAGGGAGGAGGGTACGTGCCCACACATATTGAATACCGAGGACATTTTCCGTTGGGTTTTTTTTTTCTTTTCTTTCTTTTTTCAGATTCATGTCGGTTCATGGAAAAAAGGGCAACAAAAAATTGGGAACGGATAAGGGAAAAAGCCTCGATTTTGGCACTCGCATATAGACTGGGGGTTCTGTTGTTTGCTTTACATTTTCTTTTTTGTCTGTCACAGCCCCCTCGATTTGCTAGGCTCTTTTGGTTGAGTTTTTCCCTTTTGGTTCCTTCGACTTTCTTTTTCTTTTCTTGTTTCGGGTTTATTTGTTGGGCTGGATTGGCCCTCAGCGGTCACTGGAAAGCGTGTGGCCGGGGAATAGGAATGAGGTCAGTGATGGGATTTTTTTTCCCTTTCGTATCAGGACACGAGTGCTAGGATGAGAATGTGAAGGGGGGGGAGAGACATGAAAAAGGCTCTGGTCGTGTAGAGCGCTTGGGCTGGACTCAGGATATTGATAGAAGATACCCCCGCAGGTCCCTCCCCCTTCCGCCCTCTTAGACTGTATATTATCTTTTCTTTTTTTTCCTTTTTTACTTTTCTCATCACATCAGAAAGAATAGCCAGCTACACAGCGCACGGAAAGCAATGACTTGTTTGATTAGGAATATTTCGACAAAATAGGATAGGAATATGAGCGATAATACAGATTTTATCAGCATGATTGGTTTCTCTTGCCACTTGGTGAACGATCGAATGACTTGACTTATTGGCATGGCCTGTCAAAAGAAGTAAAAAACTAGCGGTAGCATGAAAATAACCTCAAGGGGATGTGTTTGCGAGATTATGTCATGGGGGAGAGCTCTGCCCGTGTGACAGACGGGAGGGAGAGTAAACGAGTCGGGTAATGTTGCTTTGCTTTGCCTTGTAGAGCCTTGGATAGGTGCACTGACAATAAAGGTACAGATGATATTTTTCCTTTCTTTTTCTTGAATTTTTTTTTTTATAAATTTTCCTACGTAGTAGTGATGTAATCAGGCTACGGGCCGCCAAGTGCGAGGCATGGAATTGGATGGGGGTGTTGTCATTTTGGTATTTTTGCAATATATTCGATGCCGAAATCCATTTACGATGGGTGGCCTAACTAAGAAAGTAGCTGAGAGATTTGAAGGCTGGGGGGAAAAAACAAAACGAAATGACGGAAGGTCGCCATGGAAGCTAAAACAAGCAACGGGTGAATTGAATGTTGGTTACCTGGAGGTACCCATGGGTAGGCACATACACACACGTAAGATAGCGTGCCTTCCTCCCATCCTCCAGACTCTTTCATCCTTTGTCCGTAGTTAATTAATTAACGTTTCTGCCTAAAGCCCACAAACCCAGCGGTTCAATTCGGCCTTGGGGATGGGGGAGTTGGAACGTGCGAGATTGAATGACACCGGCGTTCTTTTCTTGGGAGGGAAGAGATGTCGAAACGAGTCAGGTTTTTTTCTTTCTTTCTTTCTCTTGGTGGTCAGCTAGTTACTACCTACCTTAGCGAGACGTCAGGCACTGTCAGATGTGTGTGCCTGGCGCATTCTGAGGAAGGTCGGTAGGTGCCGTGCCGTACCGTGGCAGATGTCAAGTAAGGCAAACCTAGGTAATAAGGTAGAAGAGGTACCTAAGGTAGGTACTCCGTGAAATGTTTATGACAGATTACGAATAATTACTGTAGTCTGAAGAAAGGAATGAGAGCGAGACGGGGAGAGGAAAGGGGGCCCACCCGCGGAGTCGCGGAGGCTTGCCCGTTGGCTGAATCTCGCGGCGAATTTCTAGTCGGCTGGGGATTTGCGGGAGCTTCCCGACTGTTTACTCATTCCTGCTTCACAGCAGCCAGAGAGAGCGAGAGAGAGTGAGCGAGCGAGCGAGAGAGGCGATGTGGTTTGTTGCTTTTTGGCCCCCCCCTTCCCCTTGCTACCGTTTCCCCCCTTCACCCCCTTCTCCCTGGGCGCATACTCGGTACCCCAAAAAAGAAGGGCGAGCCTTCTGCAAGGAGTCGCGTGATGGGCTTCAGATCTTCGAACAGCTTGCGGAGTGCCAATGGGGTACAGGGAATTGGGGAATCATGGATTCCAAGCGTTCATCCCATGATCAGGGCATGATCGATCAGTAGAGAATACGATTACGGAGGGGGGGCCATCACGAGATTGCGAGCCGCCTTCGCGGGTCCGAGGACCGGGCAACCAAAAAGCAGGCCATCCGAGGTCTTGCCATGACGATGTCTCCAGCTTCCGAATGTGAACGTGCTTGTGACGCGACCAAGCTACCTCTAGGCCGAGAGGGTGTCCTTGTCCTGTCCAGGCTCTCTGTCTGTTCTGTGTGTCGTCACCACGGGTTCATTATTGAAACTTTCCTCAGCCTGTCTGTCCTTCATTACCTACCTAGGTCTTCTGTCACGCCGTCGCATTTCGCAAAACGTGCTTCCTGTAATCTGTACGATGATTACTAGCACTCTCATCCAATTTCATCCATGCATTTTACTTGTGCCTGGGCCCTAGCTCTCTCTCATGGCTGCTGTTGGTTGCGTATTTCCTTGTTGTGACAGGGGTCTGAGCCCAAATTGAAAAAGAAAAGACCCCCAAAAAATAACAACAACAACACATCATATTCTAGGTAGACGGTCGCAAAAAGATGAAAAACAAAAATCAAGTTCAACAAAGCACCAATAATAATGGAAAAAGTAAATTGAATCTTGTGACGCTTTGAATGATCTGCGACATGCATGAAGCTCATGACATTTTGGGAAGGGGTAAACGGGGCTGAAGTGATGCACCATGCACCATGTACCATGCAGCATAGTTACACCACCACCTTTGTTTGGTCGGTCGGGAATACAGACAAGACTTATTATTTACGAGTAAGGGAAACGTGGAACGTGGGTGTCGATGCGCAAACGCGTAAGATTCAGGCTCTGGCCCGGCGACCCGTGAACCGCACTGGGTTTCAGAGGCCTCTGGGGGGGAATTTGCCCTTTTTCTTTCTTAGTTGCTTTTTTTGGTTGGTGTGATAAGAAAGGCGATCTCGATGCCTTTTTAGTTGCAGTCAGCTGGAGGGAGGAATACGACGAAAAGAAACAAGAAGAAGCAAAGGGCCAAAGCGAGCGAAAGAGAATAATAGTACAGAAACAACCATAATAAAAATAAAAAAAGAAGAAGAAGAAATAAAAAAGAAAAGAAGAGAAAGGAAAAGAAAGGAAAATGGCAGGTGATTGAATCGATGAATAGCACAAAGCAGGCGTAGGAAAAGATAAGTGAGGCTGAGGGATGGATGACGATGGAACGATGCTGTCTAGCTGGGATTGTTGTCTCATGAAAAGTTACTTTTTTGTGCCTGGTTCCTGGATTCTTGTCTCTTCGGCCTACTTACTGGCTGGCTGTATCGAACTTACAGTAGCGTCATCAGCCACATTCGAATAGAAAGTATAATGTTAGGATTTCCAAAATAGAGTTAGAGCCATTCAATGTAAGAGAGCTTTGGTCGAGAGTTTTGGTTTTGGCCTTTCAGAGACAGTGGGAGGGAGACAGACTTTGGGAGCCAATTGGACAATTCAGATACTCTACTCAAACGCGTTGGAACTGGGATTGGAACTGGGATTGGGAACGCCTAGGCTCGCTCATTCGGCCGATGATGGCCAAGAAGGGGCAACCGTAAAGGTGTAAAGGACGAAACGGCCCTGGACAAATCGGGCAGAACACAATACGGAAAGAAAAAGAAACGTTCTGGAGCGGCGCCAGAAAACCTGCATCTGCTGGGAAATCGGGCCACCTCTCATGCAAGATGACACTGACAGGTCAGCTTCCCTGTGTGGTTTGGTCTCAACTCCCGGCTGGACTTTCCGTCATCCTACACACGCCCTTCTATTCTTCTCTTCTCTACTTAACTCACCCCTTTCCTCCTTTGGGATGGGATAAAACCAAAAAAAAAAAAAAAACCACGAATGGAAAACGTCAAGGACCAGGGTCAGGGTCAGGGCCTTGGGGGGGTTCTCGCTCCGGGTTGCATCTCATCTCTGCTGATGGAGACGACTCATGGAATATGGCAGGGGATAGGGGAGAGGAAGCCCCGAGGATGAAGGGGAAGCTAAGGTGGAGAGGTTGGAGACAGGAACTGTCGGATGGAAAAGAAACGCTTTCAGTGACAAGGAGAGTACGATGTAGTGGGTTTGTGGATTTGTGGGTGGATGGGTGGATAGGTGGGGGTGTATCTAACACACGAACCAGACAAGGGTGAGTTGCTGGTACCTGCGCTTGGGGAGACATGGGGGAGCCATGGGAAGCCATGACAAGCCATGGGAGAGGAGACATGGGTGACGCTAGTAATAGAGGCTCAAATTTTAGAGCTTCAGAACGGTATCCGCAACTTACCCAACTCGAAAGTGAGATGTGCAGGCTAATGCAGGCCGACCACCGACCACCCCCGGTTCCCGAGTCCCAACGCTTCGGACCCGGGGCCGCGGTGGGGAAGAAGCCGGCAAAGGCTTTTATCTCCCCTTTTGCCAGTCGGAGCAGAGGATGCCCTACTACGATGGGCAGCGAGGTGGTACGTTTGTGCCTAGCCTTGCCCTGCTTAGCCTTGCCCAGCCCTGCCTTTGCGTTTTTTTGGTGTTCCTGAACTGAGAGTTGGTGAGGACGGTGGGGAGGAGAGAATGAGCAGAGGGGTGACGGACACCGAGGGTCATACTGCATTTGAAAATCACAGGTGAGAATACAATTGCCATAGAAGGGGGGAGGGAAAAAGCAACAAGAAGAGGCAAGAGGATGTAACAAGTCTATGATGCGAGGCTTAGCACAGACTACATCACACGGTGGATAGTACTGTACAATAGTCTTGCTTCATTCACATACTTCAGTTGTCAGCATCAAGTACCTACCTCATCATCAACAAGGTGATGCCATGTATCAAAGAGGGGGGGCGTATAGAAACGAGGCTGTCAAGAAAAATCCCTTCATTTTTTTTCTCTCTTTCCTCTTTTCCTCTTTTCTTTTCTTTTTTTTTGGGTGGGGGGAAAGTGGAAGAGATTTACAGACTACTTTCACTGTATCCGCAGCCCTTTCTTTTCTTTTTCTTTTCACTTCATAATCCGGAAATGGGACTTTTTTTTTTCTTTCTCAAAGGATCAAGGATGGCTATTGACAGGGGACAAGCGAGATGGCAGGCGAGATTGGGCCAAGTAGGTACTTAGTGGCCGCTTGCTACCGCTTCCGAACCACCTTTTTTTTTTTTTTATCTATTCCCTAACTAGAGCGACCCAGACGATTGGAAACGTGAGATCTTTCATCGCGGAACATGGGAACTAGTGGAGAGTCGGAAGAGAGGAAAGAAGAGAGAAGGGGGTCACCCAATATTATCAGGTATGCATGTCTTAATATGAGTGGAGGGCCAAAGAGAGAAAAAGAGTAGGGAGAATCGTACTGCCGAGAGAGAAGAATGCTGTGTCAAAAGCCAGTGGCCCTTGAGGAACGAAAGTAGGTGATTGACTAGTCCTACGGACATGCATGGCAGGTAGTTAGGACCTGATGCTATATGATCGATACGCAACCACCAGGCTTTCATGGTAGCGTAGGCCTCACATCCACATGATGAGTAGATCTCAATTGCATAACTGATATTTCACACTCTATACATCCAGCTCTGCCAATGCCATCATCCTGAGCTATACCTATCATGAACTTGGAACAACGAA
This sequence comes from Mariannaea sp. PMI_226, assembly GCA_024336345.1. Lineage (NCBI taxonomy): Eukaryota > Fungi > Ascomycota > Sordariomycetes > Hypocreales > Nectriaceae > Mariannaea > Mariannaea sp. PMI_226. The sequence goes on from JANFOG010000005.1 coordinate 1,203,630, forward strand.
AACCTACTAGGATTGTGCATCTCCTCCATCTTCTCCTGTGGAGTTTCTGTGGTTTCTTCAAGCAAGCACCGCATCGAGAATCCTCTCGCATCCTACTCTCTACACGCCCTGGTCAGTAAAAAAAAACATGTCTTGCCCCCGTGCTGGCTATGTCTCCCCCGTCTCGGTGTCTGTGTTTTTTTTTCCTTTCCTTTCTTCTTTCCCCGCTGTGTAACCTCCCTTTGTGGCTTACCGGAGTCCTTCTCCGTCAGACACGAAAACAAGAACAGATCAGACCAGGCCGAAGAAGTGCATCCACTTTCAGCAGCAGGAGGAGGAGAGAACAGAAGGGAAGGCTGATCAACCTTTAATCCAGCCGTTCTGTCTTTTTCTCTTCGCCAGGGTTTGTCACCGCAAGAAAATCACGATATCACCACTCGGATCCTCACTGTCGGTAAGTTAACCCCCGTCCGTCGACGACGGGACCTATCAAACACCCCATTTCTTTACTCACACACTCTCTTTTCTTTTCTTTTCTTTCCTACAAGGACCCATGTTGAGAGAAGAGAGATCAGATGCCTCATGAAGTACTTCTCTACTTACCAGGTCATGGTGTGAAACCCTTAATTTTTTCCCTTCTTTTTGCTTTTTCTTTTTCCTCCACTGGTGGGGTGTTTGCTCAATTTACTTCGGGGGTTCAAGCGATCTCTTTGTCTCGCGATGACAAGGCAGAATCGAAAAATCAAAATCAAACCCCCCTCTCCCCCATCCCAAAGGGGCTTGGGGGAGAGCCAAGTTTGCGGATGTTGGCTCACTTTGTTCGGCCCTTTCCACGCTTGCATGCCAACAGCACATCTCCCTCCCGATCTGGCTCAGACATTTGAGCAGAGACCCCTCTTAGAACCAAGTACTCCCAAGTTCATACAAACACACACACACACACCACAAACCGCACACTCCATGGTGTCTAGATCTTCCTTGTCATATAATAGTCACCACCAAATGATCCATTTTTAAGGTGAGCAAAAAGTGAACAGACCATGGGGGGGAAACTACCGAAGGGCCCTCTCCCAGTGCAACAAGTCCAAGCTCCAAGAGACAACAAAAAGCAAACCAAGCCGAAATGCCACATAGTATGTTACAATGGAACCAGGACCATGGCTACGGGCCTCCTTGATACTGAGCCGAGCTGACGGATCGCCGAGTCATGTGGTGTGTAGGCTTCATCGACTATTACTAGGTATTATAATGAACTAACTGCCTGTGGCCCATCTGTCGGCGCTCCCTTCAGCCGTCCTAAAGTACTTACTGTCATAAGATGGAGCTACAAGATACCCCGAAGACATTGTCCACTGTGGTCCCGTGCAATCATGCCTTGAAATGTTGTTTTCACCGCCTCCGGCTCGACCACCCAAGTTTCCGCGGGACCCTGCAATTGCTGTCACGGCTACCTGGTACAGTACTCAGCAATCCCAGCCACCTCCAGCTGCACGGGCGCACTGGCTGCCACCCTACCTACGGTAGTTGTTGGGTGTTTCCACCGGAATGAAAGCGTGACCCTCAGGAACAAAGTGAAGAGACATCAACCGAGAAAAAAGTGACTGATCATGTTGCTCAGCGCCAAGTGCGTACACTTAGACACAAAGATACACTGCTACTGCGCTGATAAAAGCGCAAATGAGAGAAAAAAAAACAAGGTCACCAATAAGGGTGGCGAAACCCGCCCCTTGCTTTCTGGGCTGTACTCTAGTAACTGGTTTCAATAGTAGATATGCAATACTTTTTTCTTGGCTATTGGTAGACTTAACAAATGGATCTGAAAATGCTACTATTTGACTCTCGGACTTTCATACTAGGATGAAATCGGTTCTGAGCTGAGCTCGGGATAAACATCGCTAGGGAAGCAGTCAGTTAATAAGACTCCATCCAAAAAGAGTAAACCTCAGCGTATCGAAAACAAAGCAAAGATAGAGAGAGAGACAAAGGGAATAAGTATCACGAAATAAGCAACTACGAAAACAGGACAAAAAGATGGTGTGACTTACGTTCGGCGCTTCAACGGCATCTCGCGGCGGACCCGCTCCCACAGTTCCAGATCAATATCGACAAAGCCCAGTTCCTCCACCGCGCCCTCTTCAGCTGCACCCTCCGGAATGCCCTTCTCAATGGCTGCCGCATCGGCGTCCGCATCACCGGTGTAGCCCACAGCGCCCCGGAGCCGGAGCACAACACGGCCCCATGGATCCACCACCAGACTGCGGCCGAAGCTCGCGCGCTTGCTGTTGTGCCATCCCACCTGCGCTGCCGCGATGACCCAGCTCTCCGTTTCGATGGCCCGCGCCCGCAGAATTGTTTCCCAGTGGGCGATGCCTGTGCGTAGAGTAAAAGCGCTTGGGTAAGTCAGAACCTGAGCCGGCCGGTGTACCCAAGCACTGCTCGGGCCGGGCTGGGCCAATGCTAGAGCGGCCTCGGCGAACCTCATGTCAAAGCATATGAGGCTGCCAATGCGGCCAACGGGTGAGTCGAAGGGTGCCGTAAGTGACGGGCCCGGCTGTACTGTGGCACTCTCCTTCAAGGCGCCATAATCAAATACATGCAGCTTATCATAAGTTGCCGCATCGTCGATTACTCCCTCAGGAGTGATGTACAGGTTTCTGTTCAGCAACTTGCCGTCGACTTCAGGACGATGGTGAATGCCCACGTGAACAGCTATGCCATGAGTTCGGGCAGCATCCAGGAGCCCCTTCACAAAGGGAGATGTTGACTGCGGCTCCGCAAGCTCAAGTGAATCCCGGGCGTTGAGAGCAATGTAGTCTGAGGCTTCAGGCAGGAAGAGAATCTGTAAAGCATATAGATATAAGTACACACCCCGTGAACAACAATGGATATGCATGAAGGGGAGGGAGCAATCGCCGCTCTAGAGCCCAAAACACCACAAGAGAAACCCGGGGAATAGGAGTCGATGGGCCGGAAGAGGGGTGTGATGTCTCATTGAATCGGCCCTGTGCATGTCTCACGGGAGTATTGACAAAGTCTCAATCTTGCCCCCGTTTTCCTGGTCTGGACTCTTCACTCTCGCCGCAGAGCCTCTTGCACATGACCTAGTCGAGGATAGCACTGGCTCCTCTTTGCCACATCTGCTCCAATCCATATCCTCCTTTACATCTTCGTTTCACTCCAGCTCTCTGGTCCAGATTCAGGCCACACCGCCCCGGCTCACATAATCAATCACTTGAACTCACCTTTGCTCCTCCCGCAGCTGCCTTGCTCACCAATCTGACACATTGCTCCAGGTTGGCCTTAATGGAGGCCGTTGAGCAGATTTGGCCGATTGCCTATATCACATCCCCACCTCCCTCATTGGGTCAGCCAACTAAACTGGTACCTCCTGCTAATCTTCTTTTCTTTGGTCTCGATTAAGATGAAATGGAGGGAAGATAGAAATACCGCGATTGTCATTGTGACACAGTCTAGCCAAAGCTAGGTTGATAGAATAGGTTTTAGTCCAGGCTGCCAGGGGATGTCGTTGCCGCTTTAGTTGGCGATAGAATCAAGGCGAAAGATGATGGATGAGTTCAAGTCGATGTCCTCTAATTAGTTATATAATGTATTGTGAGAAATGCGCTGCAGAAGCATGGATGGAGCAGAGCTAAGCCAGAATGCGGAATAAAGTTCCTCTGCGCTGCGGAGAAGGATGTAGACGATGCAGACGATGTAGAGGGTGCAGAAGAATACAGAGGATGCGGAGGGGAAGCAGTTGTTGAAATGGAATTTATTATTGGAGAGTTTGATGCTGAGATAGAGCTCAAGCTTTGAAATTGTCGATGTCGAAAAGGGAAGGGGAAATCCCGCCATCCTACCCCACCCTGCAACACAGCAGCAATTGAAGCCGATTAGTTAACTTCCATTACCTTTCAAGTGGTGAGCCTCCGTCCAGCAAGTGAGAGAGAGTGTGATTGAGTGAAATTGCACCTTCATTTATCATGAAAAGCCACGTAGTCATCCTTGCCAAGCACCTCAGTGCCTACATGGTGGTTGATAGGTAGGTTGCCATCTTCTTATGATTGGGATTTAGAGCCATCAATTATTTACCTTAAGAATTTTAATACCTAGGTACCTTTTGGTCAAACTTCGACTGCACATACTATGCGCAGTACATAGCCTGGCGCCCTTCCTCTTATTAGCCACTCGACATCGTGAAGCGTCCTCCCACTGTGAGCCGATAATTGGCCATCCTGATACGGCATGCCAAGGGATGCCAGCAAACATACAAGTTCAACAAATCACGTCCAATCCAGTCGCAGGAGAGCATACATCCAGAGAGTGGCAAAATTTGTGTTTCTTTTATTCCCTTCCAACCCAGGTTCTCCATTTCCAACCGTATTTGATGTGAACCCCCCCCTTACCACGCACTCCCTCCTGCACTTGCTATGTCGAGCCACCCCATCAACGACCCAACCCTCCACCAACTTCAATATCAATTTTTGAAAGGAAAAGAAAATCGCAAAAAATAAAAAGATTCAGAGGATCCAAAGCTGAATAAATGCTCTGGCATGGCCTATCATGACATGGTTAACTGTCCACGCCAAGTCTGTCCGACACTGCGCTGCCTGCCCTGCATCTAATAAATAATGCCCTATGCCCACCCCCAAAGTTCCCAATATTCCTCAGTATAACGCCGGGCTAAGTTGAATTCCACAAACAGTACGCAGCGCAGGGTATCTAGCTTCCGTTCTCTTCAGCCCTGTTTTCCATCCTCCATTAAGTTACTCGCCCAATCCAACTTATTTTTGAACTTGTTCTTTTCGTCTTTCTTTCTTTATTTAGGGTTTGATGCGTCCATGCCGAGGTATGCACGCTGCAGTGCTCGAGCCTCACGCCCATCGCGCTCCAGCACCATCACCCAATCCCGCAACTGGATATTCTTGCCCTTCTCCTTGTCTTCCCTCCACGTGCCGAGTCGATTTCGACCCTCAGTCGTCATGGCCACGTTCGCCGGTGCCGTTGAAGCTGCGGGCCCTCCAGCCCCTTTACCACCGCCGCTCCCCGTTCTGGCAGCGGCGCCTCCGCCACCTCCCCCACGTCCAACGTTCATCCAGTCATACGTCTTGCCTGTCTTCTTCTTGCCAAATAGGCCACCTTTGCCACCCAACCCAGCAAACATGCTACTCGTCATATTCTGGTTCGCATGACTGTTGGCCTCTGCCGCCTTGAGCGCCTGGTTCTTCTTCATCTCCTTTTTGGTAAGTTTCTCTGGCTCGGGGGCTACCGAACCCGGTGTTCCAGGTGCCACACTACCAGCACGCGATGGCGTCGCCCCCGTGTCCGGGATGCCATCCTTTCGACGTTGGCGCTTTCGTAGACGCGCCTCCTCCCACTCACGCTCTTGCCGTGCCAGCTCACGCATCGTTGTCGTCATGTAAGACGAGATTTTGGGCAGTTTCTTAGGCGCTGGATTGGCATCAGTAGCAGATGGATCGCTTGGGCCTGGACAAATATTAGTATCAATTGTTGTCTGAGAGGCGACAACGATACTCACGCTTCAACCCGTTTGCACCCTCCACATCGGGGCCACTCGTTTCGCTTTCAATGGGGTTGAGAGGTTCGGCATTCATCGGTGCGGCGGCAGAAGTCCAGGATTCAGGAATATCTCCATGAGATGTTTTCTGGCGATTAGTAGCAGTCACATGGGCGTCTGCTACCAGCTCACGCAACCTTTGCTTCGTTGCGATCGACATCAAGGCAAGCTGATCAACGAGATATGCGTCGTGGGGGATATAGGAGCCCGTTGTGTGTACCATGGTTGAATCTGGCCCAGGTGTAACCCTCACTGTAACCCTCGGATGAGGGAACTGCTCAGGCAGTCTCATTTTACCCATTGACTGATTGTTATTCTTCAGATCAAGATTAAGACCAATGTGATGTTCCCTGGCAATCTTCTCTGCACGACGATGCAGCATGGCAACCAGAAGGAAAGGATCGTTGATTTCCTGGGTCCGCTGTAGGGCTAAACGCATCGATGACTCCGACCAGGCGCGCTCAGCCTGTTGAAGAGTGTACTGTTCCTGGCTCTGGTCCAGCGTCGGAATCGCAGGTTGATTCGCAGGACCGGCGCCGTAAAACGAAGATTTGGGCCCAGGCGGGTGATGCGCAAATCCTGTTCGGGCTTCGCTCGCATCAAAATTATTCGAGTATAAGTCATTCATGTACTGTTCTTCGGCTCGCAAATCAATACCAGTACCGGCTAACGAATCGGTAACGTCGTATTCATAGTCCTTAGTCGGTCGCTCGGCTGGCCGTTGCGGAGGTCCCATGGCTCCAGGGCCCTGCACTGGAGCAAGAGCTGGGGTTAGAGCAGGAGACATTGTTGTAGTGGTATATTGAGGCATCGGGGTCGTCATATGATGCTGAGGCTGAATGGGAGGCGTTGAGCTTGACCTTGCATCCGGGAGGTTTAGACCTGGTGCTGTGTGCCCATTCGTATACGGAGTCGAGTAGTTTTGCGGGAGAGCCGGAGCCTGCGCGTAAGCAGGCGACCCAGTGGTTGCGGGTGGTGTCCCTACGCCTACGGGACTCACAGCGTAAGGGGATGTAGAGTATGGCGATTCGGGCTGGGACGGGGGCCCATCAGTGCGAACTCGTTTGTTAGGAGGAAGCGCAAAGCCCGGTTGGGAGGCGACCGGCGAAGGAGAATGTTGAGGGGGAGAGAAGGCGTGCGGCGGAACCTGGGCAGGCGCCGGCGCCTGGGGCTGCGGCTGAGCCATGGTGAGTGTGTCAAAGAAATCTGATTGCTTGGGGAGTTGGATGAAAGCAAGAGCAATCAAAGGCTGGTGAGGGCAAGCTCAGCAGGCAGGAGACCAGTCACGTTAGTAGTGACAGCTCCCAGCCGACGCGCTTGGCCTCCACAGCACTTCCGCGGGAATTTTCGGGGCAATCTGCGCAAAATTACTTCAGCACAAGATAATTAGAGCGGTACCACAAGATGGAAACGCTGCGCGTCGTCCCTTTGTTGAGATGTTGTTTTGGCTCGCGGCACCATGAAAGAGAGAGCTTCTGCTCATCAATGAGCGTCGCGTAGTTTTAAAGTCACGTGAATAGAGCCGCGCCGTCACTTGAACCGAGTTCTGCCGAAATTTAGCCACCCACTCTACGCGTTCGCCTTGAGCTCAAGGTTTCTTTGACCAGACGGTTTGGCTTTCTTTTTCGACTTGGTAGATTCCCGTGTGCGAAGCTTGGAGCTGCGATACCTCCTTTAGCCCCCCTTTCCCTTGAATGTGTCGAATCGCTTGCGCGCCGTCCAAAAATCTTACCGAGCTGACCGCTTAGGACTTCGGATTGCTGTTTATGGGACCCGTAGCTTGTCTGTAGGTAGGTGTTTGCTCGCGACCATGGCGTCCAAGCGAAAAGCGTCCGCGATGAATGCGGCCGCGGCGGAGGAGCCTGTAGACCCTTCCGACGAGCTTATGTTCCTCTGCCTTGGAGGTGGAAACGAAGTCGGTCGGTCGTGCCACATTGTCCAGTATAAAGGGAAAACGGTGATGGTAAGCTTGCCAAGATAAAACCCCCAACCACAGTTGATTGCGACAACCCTTATCTAATTGGCATTGCCAGCTCGACGCAGGCCAACATCCAGCCTATGAGGGCCTCGCGGCTCTCCCTTTCTACGACGACTTTGACCTTAGCACCGTCGACGTGCTCCTCATTACCCAGTAAGCGCTTCTTCCCCCCTCATCGATAATGCAGGCTGGACAAGAGGGATGGGCAACATTGGTGATCTTTTGATGGGATGGACAGTACCCTCCCGGGCTCGAAGCTATCCATTTGTGATATTTTTCCTTCCAATATGCCAGATGAATACAATACATTGCCCATTTTACCCATGTTTCTCATTGTCATGTGATGCTGTCCTCTCACTTCTTCATCTTCATGTCTCCAGCCTCCAGGCATCAGAAGAGGACTACGGGCTAACCGGACATAGTTTTCACATCGACCATGCCGCCTCATTGCCATATGTTCTTGCAAAGACCAACTTTCGAGGTCGTGTCTTCATGACACATCCGACCAAGGCCATTTACAAGTGGCTGATTCAAGACAGTGTTCGAGTGGGCAACACATCATCAAACTCCAGCTCACAGCCTGTCTACACTGAACAAGACCATCTCAACACGTTCCCTCAGATTGAAGCCATTGACTACCACACTACTCACACCATCTCCTCCATTCGAATCACACCCTATCCAGCAGGCCATGTTCTCGGCGCAGCAATGTTCCTCATTGAGATTGCTGGTCTCAATATCTTCTTCACAGGCGACTACTCTCGAGAACAGGATCGACATCTTGTCTCTGCCGAAGTCCCTAAGGGTGTCAAAATAGACGTTCTAATCACAGAATCAACCTATGGCATTGCATCACACGTCCCACGTCTTGAACGAGAACAAGCCTTGATGAAGTCAATTACCAGTATCCTCAACCGTGGCGGTCGAGTTCTCATGCCCGTGTTTGCCTTAGGACGTGCCCAAGAACTACTACTCATTTTAGATGAATACTGGGGCAAGCATTCGGACTTTCAGCGATATCCAATCTACTATGCCAGTAACCTAGCACGCAAGTGTATGCTTGTTTACCAGACCTACGTCGGTGCCATGAATGATAACATCAAGCGCCTCTTCCGAGAGCGAATGGCCGAGGCAGAAGCTTCTGGCGATAGCGCGGGCAAGGGGGGTCCTTGGGACTTCAAGTATATTCGATCGCTCAAAAATCTCGACCGATTTGACGACGTAGGCGGTTGTGTTATGCTCGCCAGTCCAGGTATGCTCCAGAACGGTGTGAGTCGAGAGCTCCTAGAGCGCTGGGCGCCGAGCGAGAAGAACGGCGTGATTATTACAGGTTATAGTGTTGAGGGAACTATGGCGAAGCAGATCATGCAGGAGCCGGATCAGATTCAAGCCGTCATGTCACGCAGCATGGCTGGTGCTCGACGAGTACCGGGCGGCGACGGTGAGAAGGTACTCATCCCACGAAGGTGCAGTGTTCAGGAGTACTCCTTTGCTGCCCATGTGGACGGTGTTGAGAATCGTGAATTTATTGAAGAGGTGTCAGCACCAGTCGTGGTAAGTATCTCAAATTTAACTGCGATTTATTGCTTGCTATGTCGCCGCTAACTTTGAAATCAAGATCCTAGTCCACGGCGAACAGCACAACATGATGCGTCTCAAGTCAAAGCTCCTATCTCTCAACGCTAATAAGACCGTCAAAGTCAAGGTCTTTTCTCCTCGTAACTGCGAGGAGCTTCGTATCCCCTTCAAGGCGGACAAGACTGCCAAGGTTGTCGGAAAGCTTGCCTCGATCCAGCCGCCCAAGGAAATCGGCGACATGGACATGTCAGCCCCTCTCGTTACTGGAGTGCTTGTGCAGAATGACTTCAAGCTCTCTCTGATGGCACCGGAAGACCTGCGCGAATATGCAGGCCTGAACACAACAACTATTACTTGCAAACAGCGTCTGACACTCAGTGCTGCAGGTGTTGATCTCGTTCGCTGGGCGCTTGAGGGCACTTTTGGCACCATTGAAGAACTCCCCGAGATGCATCGCGGAAAGAATGGTCATACCAACGGCGACAAGGATCATACCGATGAGGAAGATGTCAAACCTGAGGAGGCAGATGAAGAGGTCGCCAGCCTGGTGGCAGCATATCTCGTCATGGGCTGCGTCACTGTGCGCTACCGCACCAACGGTGAAGTCGAGCTGGAGTGGGAGGGCAACATGCTTAATGACGGCATCGCCGATTCCGTCATGGCAGTACTTTTCTCCGTTGAGAGCTCCCCGGCAGCTGTAAAACGCTCCTCGGCCAAGCACTCCCACACCCACGAGCTGCCTGCCAAGAACCCGCACCGAACACCCAACCCGGAGCAGCGTCTGGAGCGTCTCCTGTGGTTCCTCGAGGCCCAGTTTGGCCAAGACAATGTCGCCCCCGTGGCTGTCCCGAAGCTGCCGCCTGTGGACGAGAAAGCCCAGGACGCCGAAGACGAGGATGCCATGCAAGTCGGGGAAGATGGCGAGGGCAGCGCGGAGATTGAGGAGCGCCAGCAAAAGGAAATCGCGCGATTGCACAAGCTGGGCATTCCCGTGCCAGGCATTTCAATAAAGGTAGACAGAATGGCGGCAACAGTCTGGCTGGAGGATCTAGAGGTGGAATGTACGAATAAGATCTTTGCGGACAGAGTCAGAGCTGTAGTTGAGCGGGCGGTCGAGGTGACGGCTCCTCTCTGGGGTTAAACACCATCATCGTAAAGAGGAATATTAGGAAATTACACAAAATACCAGAGCAGTTAGTTAGTTTTGATTGGTTCAGCAATCTTAAGAAATGGCGTCCACAATGGGACAGCCAGTAATTCTGAATAAGGATGCATTGTGTGTCACTACCTATCATACAACAAAGGAATAACAAAAGTCTACTGTAATAGTTGGAAAAACGCATCCCGTGAGCCCAGTCATTTCCTCCAGATCATCCCAAATAATCCTTCAACTCCTCCGACTCTTCCAGCAGAGTGCTGAACGAGAAGGGTGCAAAAGGCCAGCCGGCAAACTCAGCGAACTTGGAGAAGGATTCGACCCAGGCCAATCTGAGAGAGTGCAACATGGCACTGGTACCCTCCATACAAACCAAGATGGCAATCGCTAATTCAAATCCGTTAGATAAAATGTAAACTCTTGATGGAAGGGCTAATGCCCCCAAAAAAACTTACTCAGGAAGAACCACATGTAGAAGCAAATGACAATCATGATGACGCCAGTAACGCCGGGAGTCGCAAGAGCAGGTCCGAGAGTCATGCTCCAAAGCACAACACTAAGCTGTTGATGGGCCAATGACAGTGCCCAGAGACGGAGATAAGATGCGGTGTGAGAGACACAGTTAAGACAGAACTCTATGAATATGTTAGACAATATGATCAAGGAGTATTTTAGTTCGTTAACTTACCAATAGTATGAATAACTTGGTGAATCATCTCTTCAGAAAACTCAAACTCCTCGTGCTCCTCATCAATGTTCTGAGAGATCATGGCAACTCCCTCCTCATCTTCGTCAAAGCTAGCACCACGGCCATTTCCATTGCCATGGGTCTCATCATCGTCTCCATCCAAGGCACTAACGCGGGAGTTTTCACCTATGCTACGGTAACCCTTGCCTCGTGCCTTGTTGTGCTCCCATCTAAGATAGAAGGGCTTCAGGAAGAGGAGAATTGGCACCTGGATAAAGGCCAGGAGAAGCAAAATGACCTGAACAGTGCCTTGGCCTGGGTACAGCTGTTCGTCCAGAGTACCAGGTTGCAAGAACATGTAAATCAACATGTTCAGCAGACCAGGGGGCTGACGTCCAGTGCCGACCCAATCGACAGACCACTTGTAGATGATGCAGATAACCAGGTAGCCAAAGATGGATTGGAAGAAGATCATGCCAGGAACAAAGTTGCCCCAGATGTCAATAGGCTTCTTGAAATGGCGGGCATTGATGAAAGAGAAGCAAAGCGAGTACGTCATGTGAGCCCAACCTAGAATAATACTCATCTTCATCTTGTAACTGTTGCTGAAGAGAAGATCATTCTCAGTGCCATGCCAGGCGTAGTCCAGACCAAAGGGGTATCGGTAACCCTCACTGTTGAGGGTGGCGATGACAGCGGTGCCATTGGTCCAGCCGTCGGGCTTCTTGTACTCCCAAGCACTAGGGAATAGAGTCATAGATTTGGAGAACACATCGTTATAGATCAGACCAGTGAAGACGGAGAAGACAGCCATGACAAGGGCGATATATCTACCGTAGAAGATCATAGCGAAAAGCTCAAAGGTGACCTTCTTCAGCGATCTCTCCCAGTAGATCATGGCAAGTGCGGCCGAAAGCATGATGATAGCATGACCGAAATCTCCAAACATGACCGCAAACAAGAAAGGGAAGGTGACGAACACAGGGATTGCTGGGTTGACCTCCTGGTAGGTGGCAGTACCATATGCGTTGACGATGGTCTGGAAACCTTCGGTATACTTGTTAGTCTTCAGGTACGTAGGAGGCTTCTTGTTGGTCTGGATCTTGTTGATAATGGAGGGAACCGAGAGTCCAGCTCGGTTGGTAACATCCTGGAGTGTCGTCCTGATGAGAGGCAGGTCGTTCGTGGGGACCCAGGCCTCGGCAATTAGAGTGCGGCGGGCACGGTCGTAAGAGAAGAGGTTGAGAGTGTTGTACACGGCCTTCTCTTTGGCAACAAGAACCATCCAAGCAGACAGAGACTGGGAGATCTGATTGAGCTCCGCCTGAAGGGTGGCCTGCGTGTTGTTGAGGACGTTCTGGACATCGTTAAGTCTGTTGTTGACCTCGTGGATCTGGTCACGTCGAAGGTCGCTGTTTTCGTCAACGTTGTAGACCTCAGCGCTCATCGACTCGGAGATCTTTCGGATCTTGGCAAGAATCTCTTTACCGTGAGCAAAAATGACGAACACGTTCTTGTTGATAGCCTCGTTGTTGGTCGGGTCAATCAATGGTTCGGGGATCTCGGACTGGTTCATGTACAAGTTACCACGAAGAGTTCGCCAGAGGATTCGCTCAAAGGCAGCGACTCTATCTCTCGCAATCACACCAGCGACAAAACCGATGTTCATGCCAGAGAAGGATCGCTCAACATCCGAGGCTCCATGGTGCTGCTCAACGTCTGAGAGCAGGGGGGCGTCATCATTATCAGTGGAAGCTCGAATCTCTTCAACGTTTCCGTGAGCGCGGTCAAAGAAGCTACCAGCTTCACGAAGAACCCAGCGCCATTCGGTCAAATCGCCCTCGCGCTTCTTCAGGGTCTCATAGCTTTCATTGAGGGCGGAGACTCGCTGCTCAAGTTTCTGACTTCGTTCGGCGAGTTCGTCAATTTCCGAGGTAGAGGGCGACGCGAGTCGCTCAACATCAAGGTCAAGCTTCCGAAGAGGAATGCCAACCTTCTCCATCTGCGCATAGAAGTATCCTGGTCAATTGTTAGAGAGGCTATTTTGTGGCTGCCTGGAGGTGACGTACGCAGTTGTCGCTCAACATTATCGAGTCGACGAATCTCCTGGGTAAAGGTTCGCTGGAAGGCGCTGACATTCTCGTTAAGCTGTGATGCCGAAAAAACGCGTAAGTCAATTGTATCTAAGAGATATTTGATGATGGAATGAGTAGCTTACGTCTCGGAACTGGCAGAGTCCAAGCTCGCCAAGGGCTGTGACAACTTCGCGACCGATTTCGTTGGAGACATAGAGCTGTACCATGCTCATATCCGCCGAGCGGAACGGGGTGTCCTGTTTCGGCGCCATGGTGATGCAGTTGAAGCACCAGGACTTCTATCGTCGTCGTTGTGTTGGAGCTTACCAGGGAGCAATCCACGATCCTGGCCACAGCCAAGTATGGAGGGAGCTTCACGTGACTGTATAATGGAATATAGTTAATCCGGTCACATGCAAAACGACATCATCGCCTAAAAATAGATATTAGCTCCCTGGAAAGCTGGAAGCCTAAATGACAGAGAGTTGAGCATTGCCTGGTTTGATGCAAACAAGCCCAGGCGGCGTAAAAGTGAACAATAAAATTTTGAATGGAATTAATATACTCTCTTGCGTATAAAATCACATATATCTCTTGAATCGTCAATAAAGAGGTTTCCTGTATCACCGTTGAGATAAGATCTAATGAGCTACTGTGCCCAGTTAGCAATAGCAATTCCCATGCAAATCACCAACGAAAGCAAACTTATTCTTTATTACAATTCCAATCGCATTTCTCGTTTACTGGCGTAATGTCCCTTGAACATTTCAGTACATATACTTTGGAGTGCCGGTTTGGCCAAAATCTTTCCTCATTTAGGCCCCTTCACCGAATCCTGATTACAAAGTGTGCTTGCCTGTAAGAGTTTTTGCTGAAATCATTCTTCTACTCTCCCTTTACGATGTCTTTCGAAGAAAAATGGAAAACAGTTCATTTCTTAAAGCCCAAAAGCGGGATACTTATCACATAAGGTGGTTTGAAATGGCAGGCCACGTAGTTGCAGGCAACATTTGTACTAGTGCAAGAAAAAAAAATAGGGAGAGAGAAGAAAAGTGAGAGAAAGAAATCAAAAAATGGCCGGTCAAGCAAGAGAAACATCGCCAAGCCGGATTGACAAGCAAAGAGGCATATAAGTTATCAGACTCAAGACAGTTGTGGGGTGGTTCAAGGTCATCCCGAAATTGCCCGGCATGTAATCGCTGGCCGGAAAGATTTCGTGATCATTTCCTCGGAGCTTCAGTCCGTAAGGCCAATGAACAACAGGATAACCAATGTCAAGGATAGCTAGTTGGTTGGGGCGGTGTGCCCACAGCATATGTTACGTAGTACGTATGTGTGAGTGAATGCGCATGGGTTCGGATCTGATAAGAAACATGCATCTGATACCACTCCTATTAGGCTAGTGATTTGATGATTAGCCAATAAGCGAATCGAATAGTTACCAAATAGGTTCTCAAAGTCCAAGACATGGCTTGCAGCTATTAGGCCGATAACCTAGCTTTATCTCAACCATTTCCGAGGTTTCTAGGCATCTGAAATTCGGTGCCGCCGGCATAGGACGTTCACAGAAGGCCGCCGAGTTTGGTAGTGTAGCAAAGGTCATTGGCAACACCACACCTCAACTACATCACAGAGACGAAGCTATCGGTTTCGACTAGCTGTTGAAGGACTATTGGGGTTATTATCAATTAAATAATTTTTTTCCGCTATCGTCATATTCGTAATGCTAAAATACAATGCTGAATCAAACGACTTTTTAGCTTTTTTTTTCGCTAAAGAATTTTGTGCAATGCTGCAACGCCTCTGGATATTTGTGTCCCCTCTCCCAATGCAACCAAAGAGAAAAACACCAAAGTGAACAAGTTTGTGCTAAAAGTCGACGCCGTAATAGGAAAGCTGAGTAGAGATCAAAAACCAACAAAGCATTTCTGTGTATCGTTTCCATTCGTCGTCATAAATCGCAGCTCGGGTCGGATTACAATCGTCGCCCGAACATAAAGGTGCCGTACATGCCTCCGACGTCGGCCTCCGCAACCGGGATCTTCCTCATTCCCCAGCTCTCTGCTCCCAACTTCCACCATCGGGCACCATTGTCTCGAATGGTAGCATCGGAGTACTCACGTACCAACCAGTATCGGCTACCGAACTCCTTGGTAGTCCAGCCCACCCGCTCAAGATTCCACTTGACCTTGACGGCTCGCTCGTATGCTCGATGTTCGAGCTCAATAACATGCAGCGGGGCACTGGCGGGTCCTAGTAAGGCATTGGCACTTCCGATGATGGTGTCAATGTCCGAGACATCGAGATAACGTAGGGTGTGAGGGATCCATTGCTGGTTCTGATACAGGAGGCGGTGGATATCGGTAAGATCGAGTCCACGGCCGATGGCCAGCTCCTCAAGGTGATGGACGAGAGGAACGAGAAGAGGAAGTTGAGAGCGGTCCATCCTGCTTCCCTTCAAGTTGAGCGAGCGTAGCGTGGTAGGCAATCGGGGGAGGATAGCGTCCACGTCAGTCTTACTCAGCAATAGGTGGCTGCTCGTATTGGTAGCGAGGCTGAGTACCACAATAGTCTGAATAACAGAGGGATGAGTCGTAATGAACTTGACGACAACCTCAGAGCTCAGCTCCCTGCACTTTGACAAGTTCAAATGAGTGAGTCTCGCAGTCTGGGGGATGCTTTGGAGAGCCAGATCCGTCACTCTAGTTCCAGCGAGATCAAGGTGAGTAACATGATCGAGGCGCGGCAAGATGTGCTCGAAGACCGAGGCGGGCAGACTGATGCATTTGTGGAAGGAGACGCGAGTGAGTGACAGCATCTCGGGCCATGGTTGCTGGACCAGACTGGTAAAGGAGTTCTTAAAGGAAAGCGAGGCGCAACCGCAAAAATCAACGGCTTGGAGGCGGGGCAGTTCGAAGAACAACTTCTTAATCACCTCGGGACCAAGATCCTCGTCAATGTATTCCTGAGCGAGAAATTCCTGAAGGAATGGGGTCAGCCCCAAACACTTCAGCAATGTCTCCGAGGTCAAGTTTCGGGTTTGCGCCCGCTCGCTAGCGGTTGAGAAAATGGTAGAAGGGTTAAAATGGCTAAAGTCCAGGCGCCGCACGATTGAGGCCAGGGCAGGGTACTCGGTAATGGTAGCGAGGAACTTGCGGAAGATTCGTGAGTGGGGGATGGTGATGTGTCGATAGAGGGTGTTGAGCGTTGCAGCGTGAATAGATCGTGAGGTGAGGAGAAGAGCCATCAAATCGGCGTTGCGAGTGGTGAGGCCATTGGGAGGGAGTTCGATAACGAGAAGATCAATGATAGCACCTGGAGGGGTTCAGCAAGTCAGCGGCGGGACCTAATGACAGGGGTTTGCCTGGTCTGCCGGGCCCAAAAAGCAGGGTCCTCAGCCAGGATTGTCAACTTACCCAGAACCTCACTCGGGAGGCGCTCCAAAGGCGATGTGCCAGTGGCGTAATGATCAAGCGTTTTCTTAACGACGGGTGCTGGAGAACTCCAGGTCAATGACAGCTTGTGCAGGTCCTCGCAGCTGCGGCTCGCGGCCTTGCCCTTGATGGGAATCTGCTTCCATCCCCGGAAGCCATCAGCGGGATACCAAAACCCATGAAGCCGACTGTGAGGCTGCGTCAGAGGAGCCTGGAACGAAGGCTGTGGATTCTCAGCAATGGGTGATTCATCGAATACCTCTTCCGTCCCTTGAGAGTAGGAGGAAATTTTGGAGCGCGTAAAGGTCTGCGCTAGGCCGTCGTCGTTCTCTCGTACCGAGGAGAATGACGAGCGGGCCGTCTTGTCATTGATGCTGCTGGGGGATTCGGGGCGAGACATCTTTGCCTTGAGCAAGGCGGGGAGGTCAAAGTGAGGCACCTCTTGGTGCATTGGGCTGAGGGGGACCGCCATGCGAACGCCGAGAGGGGACAAGGCTGAAGTGCTTGCGCTGTGGGTGGTGACCTTTTCGGGAAGAAAGAAGGTTGGGTATATCGAGGGAGAGTAAAACAAAAGATGCAAAGCAAGAGCTTCGTCTGGCTCAACAAGAATGTTTTTTTTTTCTTCAAGACTCGATTAAACAAATGTGTGAATTCTTTTTTTTTCTCCTTTCCCCGTCTTTTTTTTTTAACGTTAAGACCTTAGACTCGGAGGGCTCGACGTCAACAAGGTGGGAAACGATGTTGTAACTGTTATGTAACGTAAATGGGGACTCGATGATGCGCAAAGTACCAAGATCGATGGTCAAGTTGTCAGCTTATTAGTTGGAAGAAAAGAGAAAAACAAGCATAGGAAGTACGGAACAGGTTCTATTCAAAAAGGTGCTCAGGCGGTTTTTGGAGAGGGAAGAAGCAAACGAGTCAAGGGTTCTAGGGCAAAGCTGGTAGTGGCATCGGACCATTGATCTTATATTAAACCGCCAAACCGACGACCGACGAGCGGCGACCGACCACGCGCCCCGGAGGAGTCATGGACGACCCAGGACTTCCAGGACCCGCTCGGCTCCTTGGCAGTTGGCACTGGCGAAAGCGCCACTCTTTGTTGACCCGGGGGGTCCTGGAGGGGTCTTGGGTCTTAGGAGGGTCCTGGGAAGCCGGGCCACCAGGGGAGCGGAGCAGAGCGTTGAGAGCTTGTTGGTATGAGCCGGAGATTTAAAGTTGAGTAATAGAAATCAACGAGTGGCTCGGTGTACTTCACATCGGCTCAGCTGACACCCAAATCTTCCCATTTTAACTGCCCTGCGCCGACTTCGTACAGTCTGCTGTATGCGCCTTGGGTGGCGATTGGGCGGACTATGACGGCGCACCCTCCGAAGCCAACTAATTGAGAAACCACCCTTTTTTCCTGGTTGTTTTACTTCGGATCATGTCACTCCCATTAGATGTTGAACTACGCAGATCACTCCGTGCTCACTTTCATACAGTTTGTTTCTGATACTGTATAGCAGGCCATCAGCAATCGATTCCAAGATCCAATTCGACGTTCCAGGTGCACACCACTGCAAAAATGCTCCCAATTGATCATCGCCTACAACAGTCTCATCAGCCACTATTGTGTACCGTAGGTAGGTAGGGTCGTTCTGGCTGTTCCCTCAAGTACCGTTGCTAGCCTCCGCCATCTCCGCCCTCTCCTCGCCGACTCCGGCTCCGTGTTAGCCATGTGCCATGAGCGCGACAGCCAAATGGATTGATGACGCAAAGCTGACTTATTATTCAGCAATCAAAACCCGAACAGAGAAGGAAGGAAAAATCCCAGTCGCCCTTCTTGCTATTTTTGCCATCATCGCGCATCTTTACCCCCAAGACACCAAGACACTGGCCATCGTTCGTAATTATGTACACCCTCCATTCAAAGTAGAGAGTATAATATGGATGTAACTGGTTTCTGGATCACACCTTTCTCTGCTCCTCTTTTTCAAAAGACCTTGAGGCCTAGGCGAGCCTCCCTGCAAACGGTAACGTAATAGATTCCTCGACCCCGGGCGGGGAGAGCAAAAGTAACCAAGCCTAATTCCCCTCCTCGTGACCATTTTGCAAACAGAACGCACATTGCCAGCACTGCCATTCGACAAAAAAATTGTCTGGCTCTAGTTTCAAGTGGTCATTCGTCTCTGAGCTCCCATTGCCGTCGACGTGGCTTTTCAACATTTCTCTTTTTCCCTTTGTACATGGTATGTTGACCTTAGGAGGTTACACACCTTATTCCAGGTGAAGGCAGAAATGGTTTAGTACGTGCGCATACGTACGGAGAAGCCACGGAGCAGGATCCGATAGTAGGCGGGCAGCAAAACCAGAGGCTCATCCGACCTGTTTCCTCCATACCTCCCAGATCCCGCCGCGGACGGCCATGCCGACTTGCCCGGAACCTTGCCCCAGCGTTCGATCACCAGCACCCCTGCAGGACCTGCACCGCTTGGAGACATAGCAAGTACCTACCTTACCTATCTAGCCTCTGCAAATTCCAACAATGCCCGCCCAGAGAGTCCGCCAGAGAGGGCCGGACACTAGAGGGTAAATTCCTTCCATACTGGGCATAGGCGCATCCCAAGGGACCGGCATTGGGGACCCGGGCCCTCTTCCCAGTCCAGGTCAGACCTTTCTTCTAAGCACGTTTCTTTTTTCCCCTCCGCGCTTCGGTCAACCCTCGAGATGCGGAACCAAGTCGAGCTTAATCCGGGGGGATTTTGACGGCTGACCGTAGCGTGACAAGCACACGAGGCCGCGACGCCGTATTGTAGTGCAGATTAAATTGCCCATATTTGGTAGCACTCCGCGAAGAACACGAAACCAATCCCAACCGCCGCTGCTGCCGAGCCCGGTTTGCGGGAACATGAGAGGAAGCTTTTTTCCCCTTATGATTTATACTATGTAACTGGACTGCTTCGATCGTAAATGGGCCCGATGACATCCCTGATGTAGGACACGTACAATACTGTGCATGTAAGTCAGGGAGGATAATCATGTAAGGAGAGGAGTCCAAGCACCCAACTCACACCACACCACGTGAACTTCGCATCGTCCGTCCGCCGAAAACAGACCGCCCTTTTTTTTTTCTCGTAGACTGGGAATATGGCACCATGGAATGATTTATGAGCCGCCAGATCCAGATTTTAATTACACCGTACGTTCATCCCGGAAAGTACGAAGTCCTTCCGAGTTCCAGACCCCGTCGTACTATGTATGTAAACGTGTAACTCGAGGGAACGATCTGATGCCAATTTTGAATTAAACGCAAGACCTCATCTGCTGATCTTTGGTTAACCCTATAGGCTAATTTTATGTCTCACTCATGGAACTACCAAGGCCCAAGGGGGAAAAAGACAAAACGCTGCAAAAGTCATCCATGACAGGTTGAATGGTGATCGCGCTCTTCCCCCTTGGGTTGGAATGGATAGAGTACTCCTGCTGTTATGTACCTACCTAATGAGACCACACCCTTCAAGATTCCAAGAGGACTAAGACGCCACTTGGTAAGACTACTAAGCCGTTAGGAAGTATACATGGGACAACTTTTCAGTACAAAGGCCTTCGGGCTCTGATCTGTGGTCCCCCTTGGCGTGAGTAACTAGCACCGATCATTACGTTCCATTGCATATTCGAGACGCTCCAGAAAATCCATTATATATGCGACGTCCTGCAGGTGCAAAGTGACCCGCCGACATTGGCGCCTCCAAAGCCCATAATTGACTCGATTCCCTGGGGGTCTAGGGCAAACAGCTTGGCAACCGGAATTATGAATATTTTCTGCCCATGAGCTCATAAGTGGCAGAATGATGCATGATTTGAAAGGATATGAGTTCAATCTACAATGTGTTTATAATCTGGGTTTCTTTCAATACCATCCCGGGTAGCAAAACCTTGTCTTTCCATCGTGGCGACCTGATCATCAGTAACTGCTGTTCTGTAGAGAGGTACTCTGTACTCCCTCACTACTTCTAACTAGGTATATCAAGTACGTTGGGTTAGTGGCACTGGAACGTGACATACAAGTTCCAATAAGTACTGTACCTTAGCCGGGCGAATGCAACAATTGTACTTCCCCACCCTAAAGTTCTCCGCGTCGCCCCTCTGACGTCGACTTTACCCCGGATTTATTTTTTCTTGACCTCTCGCCGAATTGGGGTCCTCTACCTCAGGTACTTGAAATAAGTACCATACCGTCCATTCTCCCATCAACACCTTACACAGCTAGTAATGGCAAACAAGCGAATCGGTTCTTCCTGCATAGAAACGGCCACAAGAGCTTCTTCAAGTCACGAAATAATATACAGTGTCCGCGGCCAACCCAAAAATCTCCCTATTTTATGGACTTCACTCTCTGCACAAGTAGCTCTATTCTCCTGCTTCCATGAAAACTTCTCCGCCTAGGGAGATACTTTGCAGGTAACAACGGGCTCCGTAGGTATCGAGTATAAGCGTTACACGATACTCTCCGCTCGATTATTGCGCGGCTGTGCAGTAAGCTTCTGGACTACCTCCTTCGATGCCGAGAAATCATCGAAACCCGGCCCGGGGGGGCCCAACAAAAACTAGAACACCTTGGGTTCAAGGGACAAGTTGCAGTCGAGGTGGGACATAAATAGTTCATTGACGACACATAGTATCTCTTAGCGGCAAAGATATTTCCCCATGGGCAAAAGATGGCGCCTTTTTCTCTTCTCTCCTCCCCTCGATCCTGTCATCTTCCCCTCAAGACATTTCACGATGCCGCCTTTCCGTTGGTCAATGGCTCAGTCTTTTATTTTTATTTTTTTTTCTCTCCCCCCCTTCCTTTGCCTTCCCGTTCTTCCGTCTCGTCTCCATTAATGTTAGGTAACGCTTTTCACTAGTTCCGCATCTTACCCCCGCGTGATCAGATTTCATTTTGCAAGTAGCCCCTTACTTAGCTCCAGGTCCACATTACCCAAACCACCAAAAATCTGGCATCGTGACTTTTTATTATGTCCTTTTGCTAATGCCGTCGTGCTAGACATAGTACAGTACTACGTATGCTTTCTATTGCTTAGTCCAATATCCCAAATGAAACCATTCCCGTCGCCCTGAATTTATCCACCCCGCAATTTCCACTTCCTATAGCTAAATGCCTTTCAACTCGCTCCACCCTGGTTCTTTCACGCCAAACAAATTCGCAAGTTGCCAAGTATGCCAGCTGACATTGGGCCAAATGAAACAATCCCTTTGCTCCGACGCAATGCTCAGGAGAAACCTGACAGGCTTGTTTCGACTCTGTCGGCTTGAATAGATATGAAAAAAAAAGGAAACCCTCCCAAGAAAAAGGACAAGATATGGAACGCCAAGGATACCTGTCATTACATGTGGTCTGGCGTAGGCGGTCGGTGGAAAGCCTACCAGGATCCAATCGTTCACCTTGCAAGAGACCATCGTGACTCAACCGTGACTCGTGCGCCTGGGTTGTGTACGACTCTATCGTCCATTGACTTTCTTGTTACCCATCTTCAGGCGTTCTTTGCAGTCCTCGCAATACCATTTCGCTTTATTTTGTTAGCCCATATCGTGTGCACCGGGTCATAGATTGAATCTTGAACTCACCCTTGGATCCAGGGGCCACCTTGAGGCCGACACATTCCAAATGAAACCACTCTCGCGGGCATCCAGCTGCATCGCATGCAACCATTTCCCCATAGCTGACACTGTTACAGTAGCAATATGTTGGCTCGTCCGCATCGATCTCTCCTTCCCCCTCCTCACCTCGCATGCCGGAGTTCCCGACCCCCTCTGCTCGTTGCTGACCAACAATCGCGTGGATGGTTGAATTCCCTTTCTTATGATTCTTCTTGTTGGCGCCATTGCCATCCGTATTGCGAGATGACCGTGACCGCGCTGCTTCTTGAAATGTCGGCATCGCGGGCGTCGATGGCTTACTAGCTCGCCCGCTCTTCGTCGTCACTGCGGAATTCTGGGGCGCCGGAGGCAGCGACTCGCTCTTGCGATCACTGTCGTCGACCTTATTCTCCTTCTTACTGGCAGATGGTGTGAGTGTTGGGGTCGCAGTATCTGGGTTCTCCGTCTCTTTCTTAGTTGTCTCGGTTTTGACGGGCACAATCGGTTCTGGTGGTTCCTTTGCTTCTGGTATAGATTGTGGCCAAGGGCTTGGTTGAGGAGGAGTATCGACGGCACTGGGATGAATTCCACTGGGTTTATTGGATGCAGACGAACTCGGACGTCCCTTTCCACTTTCTGCATTCACTGATTGTATTGAATTCTTACGTCCTCGAGTAGGAACCGGTGCCGGTGCCGTGACAGGAATTGGTGGTGCCTGGACAATCGGCTTGGGTTCGGGAAGCTCGGTGATAACAGGGGAGGACGTGGCTGACAGTGGCATACCGGTTGCACCATTCTTACTGCAAGTTCTGAAATTAGTATTTGAGGTGATGGCTGCGAAAAATCAGTATCACGTACCTTTTCTTCGATTGACCACTTCCAGAGGGGAGGGCTTTTCGCTTCTTTGGTCCTTCTGGAGCTGGAGTAGCCCGAGGGCTGGTAGTCTTTGTCTTTGGCGCCGCGGTTCCAAATACAGTACTCATGGCACGTTCTGTAGACACGCCGTTGGCCGGTTTTTCGACTTTTCGCCTCTTTTGTGGAGGGTTACTGCTGTTTGTAGAGGCTGCTGTTGTGATACCAAGTCCAACATTATTTGTTTCTGTCGTTTTTCGGGACTTGGTGCCTTGTGTCTTCTTGCCTTCATTTTTGGACCGGCTGTCATGATCATCAAAGTCTGATTCTTGGTGGTGGTGCGTGGTTGTTTGGTTTCTTGAATTTTTCTTGGCTTGGACCGCCTGCTTACGGGCGTCGCTTCGAGCCGCTGCCTCCTCAGCGAGAACTTGCGCAGCAGCCGAAATAGCAGCAGCACCGTCGCGGCGTGCGCGATCGGCTTGCGCTGATCGACCAATACGATTTTCAGGGTATGCCCAGTGGGTTGAGCTTCCCCATTTTGTTTCGTCACTGAACTCGTTTTCTAAGTATGGCCAGACATCATCAATCCGAGCGAGTTGCGCCCGAAGTGTCTCGTTGGCTGTGGATATGACGTGATTTTTTTCCTCGAGCGACACGAGCATCTCCTGGATTTTAATGGCTGTCTGTCGGTAGAGGTGCCGGCGAGGTAGGTTCGAGGGATCGAAAACCAAATCTTTGTGAGATTGAGACTCGTCCACAGACGGCCCAGCTTGTGAACCATTACCCGGGGCAGTACCGCCAGTGCTATTCTGAGCGCTCATCGGTGCGGAACCGGGTACGGTGTTGCTGGATGTCTCGTTATTCGGACGTGGCTCAGGGAGGGGCGCCTTGATTGCAGCGTCAACAAGTCGGAAGAGCTCTCCTTCGGGGGCGGAGAGTTTGGCATCGACCTCCTTCAGCAAGGTGAAGTGTCGCACCAGCTCCTTAGGGAGCGCGGTGATGGCATCGGCGAAATGTGTAATCGCTGGGAAGATGTCGATAGACTGGTCGCCGAGAGAGCCAGTTGCTAATGCTTCTCTACCACCGACGCCGCGGCCGATGGCTGAAGTGCGCGGCGGGTTCGTTCGTGTTTGTCGAACTGGTTGTGCTCTTCGGTGCGATGAGGCCTCTGGAGCGGGCGGTTTAGCCGACTTCATTGTTGGTGCAGCTGCTGGGTAAGATGTGGTTCAGCTAATTGGAGTGGGATGAGTCGCTTCAGAGGCCACGACTATGAGGTAAAGCTTGATTGAGAGGTGAGGCAGGTAACAGTAAAAGATGCCTGATGAGAGAAAAGGCTAGGTCATTTTGCGTCGATTGGACGATTGGACAGTTGGAAAAGACGCGGATGACGTGAAAGGATGAGTGGGAGACGGGGAGAAAACACAGAGACAAAGTAGGTAGAGGCGAATGGTATTCGATTTGGGGAAGGTACGCTTGACTCCCGCGGCTGTCGTAGGGGACAGTACCAACACACACAACTGCGCTCGAACATCAGACCAATCAAATTCCCGCGCTGTGGTTGTTCTGCAGCAGTGACTGCGCATGAGCTCCACAGTCGGAGAAACAAGCACTCCGATCCTCGCGTCTTGACTCTTATCTGATAAGGTCAATCATTTTTTGGTAATGTCTTGGCTTACCCATTTCGTCATTTGTTGAATTTGAGGCCCGTCAAGCAATTTATCTTCTGATATGCTTTCTATATTAACTCTACTGAATTTCGTAATACTTTACAATTAATAGATGTTCTATGCGAATACTGTCCTTCTCCAAGCTCTCAACTTCAACACTTGACTATATAACTTCCTCAAACACATACACGCTGATTAATTTAAGTAGACTGACTGCTTGTTACCTGTGCAATATGCATTCAAACCATAATGTCCATGACGAGTATTAGTATCTTTCCTTTAACTTATTCGACCACACTGCGCGCCTTGAGATTGCGTCCTGCAGGTGCCTCATCGAGTTCTCGCCGCTTCTGTCGCCATTGCCACTCCAACAAAATCCAGATGAAATCTTTGAGATCGAAGTCTGGCCAGAGAGTATCGATGAAGAATATCTGGGTGTTTTGATGGCATTGCCAGAGCATGAAGTCACTGAGGCGCTCAACACCACTCGTTCGAACAAACATGTCCAGGGGAGGGTCGTTCGAGGTGTACATGTGCTTGTCCAACGTTTCAACAGTGATGGATTCCGGATTTGGTAGGCCAAAGAGGTTGGAAGAACTGTTTCTCGCCCGGAGACGTGGCGAGGGAGAGTCAGGGTGAAGCGTAGGTGATGAGGAATTTCCATCACCGTCGTCCTTCCCGTCTTCGTCGAGGCTAACAGAGTCCTCCGGTGGAACGTCAGGAATGGTGGGCAACCCCTCACGACCGTCTAGTTGTCTGGATAGTATCTTTTGCCTGATTCTGGAAGGCGAGAAGGGCGTGGTCTTGGGAGGAGTAGGGGCGAGAAATTCTTGCACTGTTGACTTGACGGCGGTGGTCATCTCGGCTCGGGAGGTATATGGGAAACAGATATTTAGCACGGCCCTGTTGCATGTTAGCAAAATTTCTAAAACATTTCCTCATCTGTTTCAACGAACTTATTATTGTGCTTTGTTCGTGCAACTGCCCTATCCACCTCTGCTAGAACATCGGCACGAATCAGCTCCCGTTGACCTAGGACTCGGACCCTGGCGCCGTATCGATCAAGGATGTGGCCGTAGTTTGTCAACTGCTCTAGCTTAACTTTTGCCAGTTGCATGAGACCTTCGACTTCGTATTTAGGGCGGTTGAAATTTTCAATACTGAAGGCGTAAACCGTTACGACTTTGACACCGCATTTATAGCAAACTTCCATAATCTGTTGATACACATTAGTTTTGTAACGCATCGCAAGATCGGTTTATCAAACATACTCTTGCGAGCGCTTCAAAGCCGTGATGATGGCCCTCGATAGTTTCCATCCGATGGCTCCGGGCATACCGTCGGTTGCCATCCATTTCGAAGGCAACATGTTGAGGAACTGGACCTTGTTTCAGGGCGCCAACCAGCAGCTCTCTGAGTTGTTTCATAGCCCATTCTCCCGGAGGAGATTCTAGAATTATCCTCCGTAGTAGTGAAGATATAGCATCGGCCATTGTCAACGCGGGTTGGCTGGAGCGCGGAAAGTCGGCAATGGGAAGGGGGTGAGAAGAAAATGCGACGTGTCGTTCACTCGTCGGAAAGATTGTGGCAAAGACGACGGAGGTGAGAAACAGGCTGATGAATGCACAAAAGATAGAGAAGTTAGCGATCGAGATAGTGTCGTAGAAAGAGGGACAAACTAGAAAAAAAAGACAGGCGCGAAGCTGGATGGAGGCGACAAAACGATCGCTGAAGCCACGAATCTTTTGGTGGCGGAGTTCGCATCTGATGTTGAAGCGGATGGTGGTGGCACTAGCTTTTCCAGACCTAACTGTTCTACGCCTTTTGGGAGCTTCAGGGCTGGTTTCTAGCGGGCTGGGGGGTACATTGTTCGCTGGAAGAGCTTTGTGGACAAGGGTAGCCTAGCCAATAAAAAGGGGCGCGCGACGATTCCAGCTCTCTGCATAGCACCTCAAGGCTGGAAAAAACCCAGCTATCTGGATAATACGTACATAGGATGATTTTGCACTCTAAAACTCATTCTAACCCCTAGGCACGGATGATATCTAGGAGTGGCTTGGAATGTCATGTGGAACGACTAGGGTACTCGCCTTATTGTGTGTTTGAATGGCTCGATAACAAAGGCACCACAGGCAGGGAAGTAAACAAGATCTCTACCGAGTATTTTATTGTGTACTGGATCTACCTACTATGTATGTACGTATGACAACGAAGGACGTGCACGAGCGCATTTTGACATCCTATAACTATTAACTAATGTAAATAGTCTATTCACGAACCCTCGGAGATTTTCTAGTCAATATGATCGCAGCGCCTCACTTCATGGCCAATACCTAAGTCACTCGGTAGTTTCTCAGCAAAATGTAGACCAAAGCAGTAAACCCGATGTAGGTAGGTCGGTATTTAGGTTTTGGAGGACGCATGGTACTGTCCTTCTCAAGCATGGGATTGCCTTGAAGCGAGTGGCCATGTCGTCTCTCAATAGCGAATCCCATTCGCACATGGCTCATGACTGGACCCCTCACTTGCTCAGCTGGTTGAATACCACCTGTGTCCCAAATCACTGACCATAATCGATTCAGGTGACATCGTTTCCGTGACTGTTTCGCTTGGTACACCCATTGCTCCCTTGGACGGTTTTTCGCATCCATCTCCAACACTAGCTGACTAGGCCAAGCGGATCAAGACAGAGTTTTTCATAGACGGGGACTAAGGAGCTGCGTTCATACAGACGCGCGGTGCCTACGCATACGCTGCAGATCGAGGATAATGCAAGCTACTCCGTACCGTCCTCTGTAAGGAAATTTATCCTTTTTCCATTCAGGGGAATTCCATTCTGAGTGTGCTGCCGAGATAACGCGAACCTTGACTTCTCAGGGCCAGGGGCGGCGCACGCAAAGTCATTCGCAGGCCAAAGTCAATTGGTCAGAAGACCAGTTGAGCCGGTGAGTGTGCATCAAAGACGTCATTGTTGAAGCGGCCAACCCAGCTCAGCTCCCAATGGAGTTCGTTCGGATTGGGGCGGGTCATGCAGCAGCCAGTCAGCAATCACTCACGGCCGCCATGCGAGAGGAGCGGCAGCTACTGTAATCGCCCTAGTAATCACAGTCATCCTTCTAGTTCGACCAATGCGGGGCTTGACTGGAATACCACAGGCCTCAACTCAAGTCTTCAATAAGATATCTTCGCCGACGACTGCCGAGTAGTGCGATTCACTGCCTGGTAGTTACCGACAGTTTTCACTGCTACCCGCCGCCGAGAGCTAAGTGATAGTGGAGCGTTGGTGGAGGGGAGGGGGTTTTGCTAGTCAACGGAGTATTTGGGCCACGTTTTGGGTTGGATCTTGCCTAACGGATATGGTTGTGATCTAGATAATTGCGTTTTTTTGCGCCACACCGAGATGTAGTTTTGCTGCTCCATACCTACCGTAGATACAGGTGCCTTATCAGCTCCTCCGCAAAAGTCATTACTATTATGCTAAGCTCTAACTACTGTGCTGAGTACCCCATAAGGTGATGCAGGTACCTCAGGTAAGATAGATAGGAATGCCCTAGGCACTCTAGTTGAGAAAGTGCATCCAAGTCAGCTTCTGACGACGTAGTTACCCTATCCACTCAGTATGTCATCCACTTCAAAAGGTGTCTCGTCGCCGCTGCGAGCTTTCTTTTGTTCTTCTCATGTTCGCCCTCTCCGCTACTCTCTTCAACCACCCCGTCGTGTGCGACTGCTCAATCGCAGGGTATAGATAAGCAGAGATTGACTCCATTGTCATCGTCTAGTTCCCTTCCTTTTTCGTCCCCCGCGGTCGTGATCGGCAAGCGTAGCTGCACCTCTCTGCCTCTCACTCACATTCGCTGAATCTCGCCTCGTCCGATCGCAGGTGTTATCATGGTTGTCTTTGACGGCCACGAGTTCCTCACCGAGGAGGAGAGGCGCCTCAAGGAGGACCGCGACCGTACGAAATATTGGAAGAAATGGGGCTCTTACGTCGCTGAGCGACAATGGGCTACCGGTATGCAGGAAGCGTTACCTTTATGAGAATGCCACCGCTAATTAGTATGCAGTGCGGGAAGATTACAGCCCCGACGGCGACGCTTGGAGCCGTACGCGCCTCGCTCCCACTCCTTCTGTGCATCGCATCGACTAACGAATCTACATTAGACTTTCCCCATGACCATGCCCGATCTCGAACTTTCAGGTGGGGTGAAGACGGTATCGCTGGCGTGTGCGATACTCATGGCTATGAGAACATTGCCTTTTCGTTTTGGAATGAACAGGAGTGAGCGTTTGTTTGACCCCTGCAAGCAACTACATTTATGCTTATGCTATTTAGCGATTTCCTCAAGGAACGACTTTTTGGCCTCTCGAACCCGCAAGGTAATCATGGAGAAAGCGTCAAGGAAGCTCACTTCCATGTTGACAATACCCCGGTATGTATCACGCCCTGGCTCAAGAAACGCCCCAATTGATGATTCAGCTAACACCCGGATAGACTGTAGGAGACCCTAGCTCTCTAGACTCACCATCCTGCTAATGAACATACGTAGCACTCCTACATGAAATTCCTCTACAAGTACCCGCAGAAGAAATTTCCTTACAAGGACTTGATCGACGAGAACGCCCGCAGAGGGAAGGGGGATAAGGAATACCAACTCTTGGATACAGGAGTTTTTGACGAAGACAGATATTGGGATATATTCATCGAGACGGCCAAGGAAACCGACGATCCTGACGAAATCCTTTTCCGTGTCACAGCTTGGAACAGAGGCCCAGACCCAGCTCCATTGCACATTGTCCCCCAAGTGTGGTTTCGCAATACCTGGAGCTGGGGAAGAGAACCGGCTGACAGAAAGCCCTCCGTCAAGTACCATGACGAAACTATGCTTAAATCTGCGCACTGGAACCTCGGAGACCGTTATGTTTTGTTCTCGCCTTCTCCCGGTGTAGGATCTAGCGGAGAGGATGTTATGCCCGAGTTCATGTTCACCGAAAACGACACAAATTTCAAGGCCCTTTATAAGCAGGAAAATAAGCAGCCTTATGTTAAGGATGCATTTCACAGATACATTGTCAATGGCGAAAAGGACGCAATCAATCCAGCTAAGACAGGTACAAAGTCCGCTGCTTGCTTCAGCTTCAATGAAGAGGGTGGCGTCAATCCTGGAGAGTGTGCTGGTAAGTTCAATATATGTATCTACAGAAATTAGCTGCTAACCAGCTTCTGTAATAGTCGTTCGATTTCGCTTTTCCAAAAGAGATGAAAGTTATCTCGATGAAGCAGAGTTCGATGACATTATTGAAAGCCGCAAGGAAGAAGCCGACGAGTTTTACTACCGGCTAAGTCCTCTACCTATGACCGATGACCTCCGAAGCATTCAACGTCAGGCGTTCTCTGGAATGATGTGGAACAAGCAACATTATCACTTCATCTGGGACCATTGGGCAAATGGTGATCCCACAATGCCTCCTCCACCCGACTGCCGCAAGGGCGTGAGAAACTCCCAATGGAAGCACATGCACTGCGACGATATTCTATCCATGCCTGATTCCTGGGAATACCCGTTTTTCGCTGCCTGGGATAGCGCCTTTCACTGTATACCTCTGGCTATGATTGATCCTGATTTTGCCAAGAAGCAGCTCGACTTATTCACACGAGAGTGGTACTGTCATCCTAACGGACAGCTTCCAGCGTGAGTCTTCCACCAGAATTTCTGTCTCGTATATTTATTAATCATATGCTATCGTATTAGTTACGAATGGAACTTCGGCGACGTGAACCCGCCCGTTCATGCCTGGGCCACATTCAGAACATTCAAGATTGAACGCAAGATGTATGGCCGTCAGGATCTCGATTTCCTCGAGCGTGTCTTCCAGAAGCTACTTCTCAACTTCACCTGGTGGGTGAACAGAAAGGACGCTGATGGGAAGAACGTTTTTGAAGGTGGCTTCCTAGGCTTGGACAACATCGGTCTGTTCAACCGCTCCGAGCCTTTGCCTACAGGCGGCGTGCTTGAACAGGCTGACAGTACCGGCTGGATGGCATTCTATTGTCTTACCATGCTAAATATCGCTCTGGAGCTAGCCAAGCATCGTCGCATTTATGAAGATATCGCTTCAAAGTTCTTTGAGCACTTCATATTCATCAGTGATGCAATGACCTTCAGAACCGGTCACAAAGAAGAAACGTCTCTCTGGAACGAAGAAGATGGTTTCTACTATGATGCCATCTCATGGGGCGGGCCTTGGATTCAGCAGTTGCCTGTAAGATCCCTTGTCGGTCTCATCCCCCTCTACGCGACTATTACCCTCGAACCGGAGTTGCTTCGTAAGCTCCCTTCTTTTAAGAAAAGAGTGGATTGGTTTATGGAAAACCGATGTGACTTGGCCGAGAGAAATATGGCGAGCATCAGGAAGCGAGGAAAAGGAAACCGTCTTTTGCTTTCCATTGTCAGCAAAGAAAGGCTGGAGAAGATTCTGAAGCGTATGCTTGACGAAGATGAATTTTTCAGCGACCATGGTATTCGGTCTCTGTCTAGATATCACAAAGAGCATCCTTTCTCGATGGAAGTCAACGGGCAGAAATTCTCTGTCAGCTACGTCCCTGGGGACTCTGACAGCGGACTATTTGGAGGAAATAGTAACTGGAGAGGCCCGATTTGGCTTTGTGTTAATTTTCTCCTGGTGGAGTCTTTGCAGCGCTACTTCCTCTTTTATGGTCCTGAATTCCAGGTTGAGTGCCCAACGGGCAGCGGCGACTACATGCACCTAGGCAAGGTTGCCGAGGAGATTCAGCATCGCCTGCAACACTTGTTTGCCCGAACTGATGATGGCCGCCGAAGCATCAATGGAGGTGATGATCGACTCGACTTTGACGAGCATTGGAAGGACTACCTCTGGTTCCACGAGTTCTTTGATGGCGACGATGGCCGCGGCCTCGGCGCCACTCATCAATGTGGCTGGACTGGGCTGATTGCCCGAATGATTCATGACACAGGGTAAGCCTTCTTTCTCATTCGATCGAATGAATATCGAGCTGACAAGTAAACAGTGTCAATTGCCGCCTCCCACAGACTCCTCGAACACCGTCCATAAGTATGGCGCACTACTTTGATGAGTCGGTTAGCCGAGGTGTTGACAGTGGCCCTCCGCATCTCAACGGAATGCCTCGCCTCAGGCGATCATCTACGGCCCGTTCAATTGGCGCTCGCTCAATCGGTGCTCGTAGTGACTTCGACGACGACAACGCTTCTGCTAGTTCAATTCGTCTGGAAGACCCTGAGCGGGCCAGACAGCGTAGTGTCGCGGACAGTCACATGCACAGCTATATCTCAGATCAGCTGAGTCGGTACCAAGATGACAATATCACTGACACCTACGAGCATGATGATGAGTACGAACCCAAGGCTTAAGGGGTAAATGTACGAGTTAGATGTACCTGGAGTAGATGCTTTAAAAATAGGAAGGACAGTTAGCATCTGGATGTAACACCCATTCGTTGGCTATTTTATGTCCATATCCGTACATATCCATCAGCACGGATTGTGGTAGCAAAAGGAGAACAACTAAAATACCGTAATGCGTTGTATGGCCGTAACGAAGATGGAATTGGCTTATAACGGGTCTGGACCCTTAATGCTGTGTGATCGCCTCATTACGTGAATTCTAGTAAGCTCGAGAGGGTTTTGCCAACTCCTCGAATTTGTAAACAGAATATCACCACACAGATTTGGAAACCAAGGACACACACACACACACACACACACACACAAAGAAAAGGCACGCGACTGGGAGGAATTGCATTTATTTGCGCGCCCTATGCACACCCTCCTACACTATTCATTCCATCAACACCCCCCGCAGCGGCAGACCGCACGGGATACACAAGTCGGAGCCCCTGACGGCCATTATTTTGATAATAAAAATAGGCCAGGCCAAGGGACGTGGGTGAGTGAGGCAAAGCAGCCCTAATGAAGACTGTGCCCGCAAGACGAGGCAAGGAGACTAAAGAGGTAGTTTGTACTAAGGTAATTTTACAGAGAGTCCGTCAGGAGCTTGTTCATCTTGGCGATGCGGGAGGAGACGCTGAGGTCGATGGTTCGGTCGCCAATCTCGACGACGAGACCACCAACAATGTCTGCGTTGACCTAGAGTAAAAAAAAAGAGAAATTTGTTAGGATCTGTGTCCATGTATCTGGTGGTGTGATGGGCTAGGGTCTCGAGTTGACCCAAGTGTTCGGTGATGGAGGGGGGAGGGGGGAGGGGGACATACGGCGTTGGTGACCTTGAGCTTCTGGCCAGCCTCGACGTAGGAGGACTTGGAGACGGCAGCCTCCAATCGGTTGAGGGTTCGCCTGTCAAGGGGCTAAACATGGTGAGTTAGCCCATATCCATATCCATATATCATCAATACCATGTCGCATTTCGCTATGACGTCGAAATTCCCTTTCTCGCTTTCTTCCTCGTATATCCAAAGGTGCATGGCTGGAACATACCTGGGCGCTGGTGACGGTGACCTCGACCTCGCCGCGGGCGGCAGAGATGATGGCGCCGAACTTCTCGACGATGCCGGGGAGGAGGCCCAGGCGGTTGTTCTCGGCGAGGGTGGAGAGGAAGTTCTTGACGGTCTCGTTGGCGGAACCAGACTGCTTGAGGAGCTCCTCAACGATGGCAGACTTGTCCTCGACGGTCAAGGTAGGGGCGGAGAGGATGGAAGCGAGCTTGGTGTCCTTCTCGACGAGGGAGCCGAGGTTGGCGAGGGCAGTGGCCGTGGGGTCGAGGCTCTCGGTCTTGACGGCGGCCGTGTACTAAATTGACGCAAAAAAAAGTGTTAGAGAGGAACGGCGACAACGCGGACATCCATTGGCCCGACATCGACAGCCTCGAGGGCATTCGCAACGGCCAATTGGCATAGAAAAGGCTTGGGCAAGGCCCTCAAATGGCGTAGATGTCGGGCGCGAGAATGATTGAGGATGTGGTGGTGATTTTTTTTTGAGGAAGCGTTACCAAGGCAGTGGCGTAGGTACCATCAACACCGAAGACGGCAATGGGAGCCTTGACATCAGCGGAGGCGGCAGCGGCGAAGGAGCGGACGGGGGCGGTGCGCAGGGCAAAAGCTCGCTGGGGGGCAGCAGCCCGAACGGAGCGAAGGACTTGTCGCGAGAACATGGCGGCGGATTGGTGATGCGGGAGGGCGGGAGGTTTGGATGAGTTCGGGCTGGACGTCTTCGTGGAGCTCCGGGTTTTCGATGCTGGAAGTCGTTCCTGTCGGCAATTTTCGGGTGTTGATGCCTGGGGCGGCTGTAAGGCATCCACTTTGATGGTATTACCTAAGACGCGTCAAGCCTTACTCGGTACGTATCTCTCTTTCAGGTAATTCCACATCCAGTATTCAACATAGACTACAGCATTCGACATCAGGATTTGACCGGCCCTTACGAAAACAGTCAGAAGTAATTGATTGCTCATTCCTGCTGCAATGAATATCGGATGCCTTGGTTGGGCACTGGAAAAAAAAAGGGGCTGCTTTATTTCAGGCGTCTCACCTCAATTACCAACGTTGCAGAAGTGTCAAGTACAGCAGCAGCACTCCATCCACCAATTGCCCAAGCTTCCCCCCTCACATCAATGAATTCTAGCATAGCCCTGGTGGACATACAAGCATACGTCTTATTGTTCCTCAAAAGTCCCTGTTTTAACGCCCAAAACTCCCAAACATTCGCTCACTCGCTCGAAAATAAGGAGCCAGCTCACTTTGCTCAATCACTCTTTAGCATGCTATCCACCAGATCACCAAGAGGACCCCAGTAATCCCTGCCACTTGCCAAGTTGTGCTCGTCAACGAAGAGCACATATTGCTTGAAGCTTGTGTTCAAGTGCGGCTCCAGACCTAGTTCTCGAATGACGGGATAGTGGTGGCAGTAAATGTGTGCATAAACACGGTACATCCTTTTGAAGATCTGCCGAACCAGTGCCGGGAAAGACTTGGGAAATGGTACACCTGAGAAACACTAGAGTAAGAATTCTGCAGAATAGATGGTCAAACTGCAGTGCAAGTCACGTACCGATCTTGCTGGGCAAAACCTGCTCATTGTCAATGGTTGACTGAACCCATGTCATTAGCTGTTCGATGTAGGCCGGAGCGGGCATCTTTGTTGGACGCTTGTAGTTCTCGCTGTCCTGCCAGAGATACTCAAACCTATTTCCAAGTTAGATTTACGAACGTCAAGCCTCACCCGTTTGCTGGGAGATCTTCATACTCATCAGTAGCCTTCATTTCGGGACACGACTGCGGAGAGCAAAATTCGGTAATGGCGCCGTAGAGAAGGTTGATCTGGTTGTAAAAGTCCACCACTGATTCTATTAGCTTTTTTTTTTGGAATATTTGACTCGCGCGGGCATCACTCATGCATACTGTTGACAGCTAACCACTCATTCTCATCCTCGCCTTCGGGCAGCTTAACAACTTTGCGCAAGCTGCCGCCACCAAGCGTTACCTCAGCATACTGTCGTAGCTGGTAGCTTGCAGCCCCTCCCTTTCCCACTCGAGGGCGGAACTGGTTTCTCCGTTGGTTACTATAGATTGTGGCATTTATGTCAGCTCCTCTTTCACTGACGGTAAGCCCCTCGTTCCCTGTCTTCATGATGAACGGAGGGAACAGTTCTGCCATGTATGGCACAGGGGAACCGGCAACGGGCCTGATGGTCTCGTCCATTTGGTGCATTGTCGATAAGGACTTGGGACTTAAATATCGGAATAGCGACATCATGAAGGACGGGGTAGGGTGGGCGAAGGGAATCGTGACGAAGGAGATGAGGAACGGCCTGGGAAAACTAACACAGTAGTTAAGAACTGAGCCATGGTGGTAGTAGTTGGCGGCGATGTCGAGGTCTTGATGCTGATGCGATACAATGCTGCATTCCTGTGGTTAGCGGGGCAATCTAGAGCAGGCGAACGAGTGCCAACGAACAATTCGGTCTGGCTGCTGAGACAAGCTTGCAGCAGGTACCTTCGTTTTCAGCTGGAGCGATCTATGCGTTCGCGCTGCTGCAGGGGGGGTGACAAAGAGGGAAGATAGGAGTATGCAGCGTGCAACACGATCGAGGCTGTTTTTTAATCTGGCTTGTGATGACGGTGTGTTCTGTTCCCAGTGGAGGCTCAGGTGGCAGGCGGCGGTGTCCAATGTTTACACTATTTCCTGATTGGTGTGGTTGCCACGGAGGGAGAAGGAGGGAGAGAAGGAGGGAGGACGGATCATCTTTACCCCACCTTCCCCCTCGCGCCCAATGCTTCAACAAACACAACCACTGGGACACCAGTAACAAGCTGGCTACAATAACCGTTCTCCTCGAATGTATCATCTTTTTTTTTTTTTATGAAGTTTAAAATATCACAGTAACCGATCCATCATGAATGATCGGCCCTTACATATTCCACTCTTGACAACTCGCGCTCTTCTATTGCTGACATTGGGAGCTTGGGGGATCAGCCTTAGTGTTGGTATACATCGACACATATAAGTCATGGAGCGCATGTTTTGAGGTCATGCGACCAGAGAAAGCCAGCTTCCAGTACCTGCAAAAATTACAAGCCTGTAAAAAGCATCTAACGCAACGTTTATTGTAAAAGAAAAAAAACAACAACTTCCTTCATCTGAAAATAATCCAATACTCGAACGTCTACTGCCATTATGGCTGAGAGATGCTAAATATATTGACCGTTTCTACGTAAAATCCTTCGTAGGGTCGAAACTATGTTGCTCAAAACCTCGGTATTTGGATTATATGGACCTGATACAAGATATTCCAATACTACAGTTGAAACGCACTGGGCACATTTGGTCATAGTGTACATGGGTGCTACCACGGCGTCCTCGAGTCTAATTTGCTCATCTCATTGTAGGAGGTCTTTTCATTCAACGCCCTGAGCAGAGTGGATGGGGAGCGATATGGAAATTGGTTAAGGCTTATGACTTAAGTTGCTGTTATGGTCGCAATCAAAACTCGGATCACCAACGTCCCCTGTGACCTCCTCGACCTCGGCCTCCACCTCTGCCTTGACCACGCCCACCCCGATGACCTCCACCTCTTCCACGACCAAATCCTCTTCCTCCCCCGCGGCCACCTCGCTCTGATGGTGGAGGTCCCATTGCCTTTCGTTCTACCCTTTCTTCCTCGCTCGCATGCCATAAATTTCTGATGCCCAAAAGCTCACAAAATGTGGCAGTTTGGTTGTTGGTATATTCATCAGGTTGCTCATTAACAATTTCAGGAGTGCCGGCAACGTACGGAGGCGCTGTTATCTCGAAGTTATCCGGAACATCCAGCTTACCAGGCTTCACAACATTGTCTTCAACCCAAGATTTTTCTTTTTCGATGAGGGGCAAATATTGCTCCTCCCCTAGATCTGGAGGGCTCGTGGCAGTTCGATCCCCAACAATCAACGATTCGTGGAACACTCGAGTAATCGCAAGCCATTCTGGATCATACTGCAGTCGGTATCGTGGTGAACTTTCGCTAGGTGGGTGCTCAGCGCTTGCCTCAGGCCTTGTTGGTTGAATCTCGCAAAGTTGTAGAAAATGACGCCCTGGAAGACACTTATCAAGCGCTAAAAATCGAACTTCTTTGTTCGTGATGGCTGGCGGAACTGGCTGCCCAGGCGTTCGCTTTGGTTGAGGACGAGCAAAAGAGGCAGGAAGCTGTGCCCTCAGGGCCTCTGAAACCTCACTTGCATCTTCTGTGGGTTGTTCTAGCTTGTTAGCCTCAACCGAGTTTTTGTTTTCTTTCAGAGGGGTTTCCGGTTTCATTTCCTCCCCTGACTCATCGCCGTCCATGTCGAGATCGATCTCATCTGGGTTGCTTTCCTTTGCAACAGGAGGTTCTGGGATACCTTCTGTCCTCAATGGTTCGGAAATGGTAGCTCTCTCCTCTGAGTATGTCTTGACAGCCGCAAATTTCACATGCATATGTGCTGAAAACCAGTACGGCGGCCTCAATCTATCCATAACATACTCAGCGGCTACGTTTCCCAGAGTTCCATCTCTGGACTCTCCTCGAAAGGCGGGCTTCTTTCTAAACAGCCACTCCTGATCACCGTGCTTCTCAATGGCACGCGGCCAGTCGTGGCTCAAACCCACATCCACCTGGGTCTGGATGAGAAGGAGCTTCCGAACGTCGAACTCGCGGACATGGTAGAACGACTTAACATCATCAGAGCTAAAAGGTAGTCGCTCATGATGTGATTTGCGGTAATCGAATCCCTTCCAGATGCCAGATAGGCCAGCGATGCGAAGCGGGCCGAGGCGTACCACATTCGCAGCGCCGAGATAGTAAATATTCGGCGCGACCCAGCCACCATAGTAGAGCTCCCACAAGTGCGAACTGGCTTCGTGGTTTCCGGCTATGAAGATAGTCAAGTAAGGGGCCTTTTGCTCGCCAGAATAGTACTGGGGGAAGTCGCCTAGATGGCGATATTTGACAGGGCATGACATCACGCTGAGGTCGGCAGCATTGCGACAAGACTAGAAGGGGTAAGCGAAATTGAAGAAAAATAGAGGCAGACGGTAATTGTGACCAACCTGGAAGTCACCGCCAATGATGAGAAGATCGACACCATCCCAGCCGCGATGTTTGCACGATTCTTCGACTGAGGCGTAAATAGCTTTGAGTGCGCCATGGCCCTATGCCAGAAGGTCAAAAGCTGAGCTAAAATGCGATATACAAGAGAAAAACTTACGCAGCCTTCCACAGCGATGCGGACACCTTGCGATTCAAAAATGTTGGTTGTCATCGGGTAAGGGATCTGATAGTGTAGGTGTGTTGGTTGCCTGCAAGGCTGCACTGTGCGGTTGCTTGCAGAAGTATGTCTTTGTGTCCTGGAAAAGAAGGTTGCGATTTTTGGGCTTTGTTCATGCCTTTAGAATACGCGTGACTCCTTAAATCTTGCAAATAGCGCCGCATTGGACGCAATCTGAATCAATTGTACATAGCAAATGCGACATGCTTCACAATGGAAATATATTGTCTCATCTTGTAACGGAGCAGTTATTAAAGCTATGAGGCATGTACGAGTAAGTGCTTGTACGCAGTTGGTCATTTAAAACGTCTTTATTGCAGAAAAGATATGAAAATAGATAAACCGTTTCCTCTTCGGGAGGGTTCGTGTAACTAGGCCTTCCAAGAATGCCATGGCACTCAGATTTCGAGTTTCTCAATCTAGTATGTGTCCCCGCAGAAAAAGCGAAAGCTCAATGCGTCAACTGAGTAACGCAGAGTGAGGGGGATTCATCAATCTTCCATCTCTTATAGACGTCCAACCCACGGAGGAGTAGATGAGTAGAACGTATATGCTAAAATGGTGCAGTATGGACAATCATCACAAGACAGTTTTGGCACGGCATGTGAAGCAGGTTTGAAAGGGGAGACCTGGGAGTTGTGTTGAAGGGCATTGGTCTCATGGCCCCAAGCGTCATTACTTGTCAACAGCTGCATGCGTACATCGAGTTCTTGCTCTTTCCAGCCAGATCGAATCCAAAAGAAAACAAGAAAGAAAAACCCTGTATTAGTCTTACCAAACTCCAATACTCCCAAGATATCGCTGAGACATGCACAGCTGTTGGCAAAGCTTGTCAAGATGGTCAAGGTATATGTAGATGTCCACGTTGACAATGTCATCGTGAGCGACCGATTTAGCTTATTCACTTCATACTCATGTTTGCCCTGATTGATATTAGTACTCATGTTACCCAGCCGGGTATGATAGTCGGGGTCCGTACTGGTCCAGGCCAAGGTAATCTGCTGCAGCCAACAGCTCAAGACAGAGCTCGACTGGGATGTCCATGTCAGGCACATCCTCGGCGTTCCGGTACCGATACCAGTAGTGGAAGTACTCGACAACTTTGTCCAGAACCATAGCGCTGTCAAGTTCCAGCAATCAGCCTCTCGTGTTTTCTTCCAGGTTTTTACGCGAGCCTGCTGCACTGGAAAGAGGTGACGGGAAAGATAATGGGTGTAGCAGGTGTGGTCAGTTCAAGTGTAGTGAGTATTCAGTCAGCCCAACCGAGACAGGGTCGGTTGTTCTGTCAAGAAATATGCTTCCATGATCTTGTCATCAACCCACGGGAGATAAATCTCGGCCTCTACTCCCAGGCATCCGGAAGCAAGTAGCATTGGTAGGAAGAAATACAATGCAGCAGATGGGCAGACAGCAACGCTGATAGCGAGTGTTTCTCAGCACGTTGACACAAAAACCTACCTCATCTCTTGGAAGACACATCTGGCGTCTCTGGCCTCAGCGAACTGGCCTGTAGATAAAAAGTGTGAGCTGCTGCGCGGGATGGTGCATGACGTTGGTGAA
Source organism: Mariannaea sp. PMI_226 (assembly GCA_024336345.1). Classification (NCBI taxonomy): domain Eukaryota; kingdom Fungi; phylum Ascomycota; class Sordariomycetes; order Hypocreales; family Nectriaceae; genus Mariannaea; species Mariannaea sp. PMI_226. The sequence continues at coordinate 1,243,586 of JANFOG010000005.1, forward strand.
GATGACCAAAAGCAAGTAATTGGTCTCACGTTCACGTACTCCTCACGTCAAGCATGCCCTTGATGATGGGGCTGACCATGGCAGCCTCTCGGAGCACGACAAATTCAAATCCATCGGCGGAAACGAGAGTGATGTACTTGCTGGGGGTGCTGCTGACATCCATTGTGGACTGTAGTTTGAAGGCTGAAGCAAGTGAAGCTGGGGATGCAGCTGGAACATCAAGCTCTCTTTTTGAGTGGTGAGCAGTGAATGCAAAGGTTTCTGCAGGATTGTGTTCAAGAACAAATGTGCAGGGAGCAAGGGGAAATTTTCAAGGTCGGCCAGTGCACGGCCCTTTCCATCCACTTCTTTGAGGCACCAATCCCAGGCCGCAAGGCCAGCAAGGCCAACCAAGGCTGCTAACGAGGCCCAAGCAGATTCCGAGCTACGGAGGACCTAGCAGCTTACTCATCTTCAAAATCCTTTGGTTGCTCCGCCAACCTCTCCCCAGCCGGTAACTGGTGCAACAGGTGCAACGCAACAAGGCCAGGCACAACCAGGTACCTTGGACATGTCGCAGCAACAAGACATGACCCTCTCATAGTGCTTAGCGGTCCTTGCTCTGAAGTCGGAAACTGCTCCAACTTGCGACAGGAGCACTCAACACTCTTCTCTCTCACATCCATCCTCGACTTTTTTTCGTTTTTTCTAATCTTCATCTTCGTCGTCCGAATCTATCTCCAAGTATCTCTGTATCTGCATAACTTGCCCTCCTTTGATTTGGTTCGGTATCCCCGTCCAGCAATTCACGGCCACCGCCTCGATAATACCGGTTTTTTTTGAGCATTCGCCTCAACCAGGAAGTCGCTTGCTCTCCGCCCCATTTGCTTCTCCCTCTGCACCAAACGACAACCTGATCAGTTCTACGCTGCCAAATCATTGTTTTCAGCGTAAAGTAACGGCATTCTCAGGCGAAATTGCCGCCTGAGACAATCACCGCATCCTTCCTCCGCCTCTTCTCGACGAAGACGCCTTGCGCGAAAGCATGGCCTCGTCGTACCAGTTCCGCAACTCCTACTACGACGCCAACGACTTTAACTACAGCAGAAAACAGCAGCGCACTCGATCCAGTGAAGGTACCGCCAGCACCATGAGTTCATCAACAGGTCGTGAGTCGGCGGGAACCCATTTGACGGACGCACCCACCTACTCCAAGAAGATTGTTGTTGTCGGTGATGGTGGTTGTGGCAAGACATGCTTGCTTATCAGTTATAGCCAAGGATACTTTCCTGAGGTGAGTTCGAATGGTCACGATTCGGTCATGGCGAAAATGCACACACAGCATACACCTGGTATTGCTGTGCGGTAGTTGGTCTCTCTGGTTACATACGTAGCTGCCCAACAAAATCGAGTCAATGCAGCATTTTGAGGTTGGCAGTGGACATGGACTAATTGGATACTGCTAGAAATACGTGCCGACCGTATTCGAAAACTATATCACCTACCCTACCCATCCTCCGACTGGTAAGACGGTGGAGCTTGCACTATGGGATACTGCCGGCCAAGAAGAGTATGACCGTCTCCGACCTCTCTCATACCCGGAGACAGATCTCATATTTGTTTGCTTTGCCATCGACTGCCCCAACTCGCTAGACAATGTACTAGACAAGGTATGCAACGCTGCAATTATGCACTATTTGCTGCCTAAGACAATAGTGCTAACTCCATACTCAACAGTGGTACCCTGAAGTCCTACACTTCTGTCCTTATACTCCCCTCTTCCTCGTCGGTCTCAAGTCAGACCTTCGCTACAAGAAGACCTGCATTGATATGCTCAAGACCCAAGGCCTTACCCCAGTCACCACCGAACAGGGCCAAGCCGTGGCCAAGAAGATGAGCGCCCAGTATATGGAGTGCAGCAGTAAGGAGATGAGCGGCGTTGACGAAATCTTTGAGCATGCTATCCTCACCGTCGTCGCCAATGACCGAAGAACTCTGGAAGCCCAGGCGGTATCCGGCTCAGGCAATGAGGGAAGGTCTTCGCTTCCTGGTGGCATGGTAATTCCAAAGAGGAAGAAGAAGAAGTGCGGAATTCTATAAGGAAAGTCAGGACAACTTCGGAGAGAGAACCTGACACTTGACAATACTTTGCTGTGCTTTCCTCGCTCGCTTCCCTTCTTACCAGGTGAAGGGGAGACAGGCACAGGCGAGGTCAAGGACACATTGGCATTAAAGAGTTGTAATGACCATCGCATGAATCTTGTTTCCTATAACGAATTGCACCCCATGTTATCTTTCATGTCTGTTATTTTTTTTTCTTTGGCTTTGCTTTTTTTTTTTTGGTACTACACATATCGTTGTCGGAACACTGCTCAGCCAGCGATGGTCACAAAACAGAGACAAACACACCTTCCGAGGTCGCTGGGAAGAGCTCCCTCGGCCAGATATATGGGTGATGGTTTAGATCTCGGGTCCGGGAGGGCGGGGAGTGGAGAGGGAAGGGCGCAGGAGGGTAAAGAGCACAAGGCTGGTCGGTATATACGGAGAAAAAGCGCGCATGAGTTGGCCTTTGGGATTATCTAGAGGGTGGCACTCCGGGGAGGGGCCAAGGAAAGGGGGAAAAGGTTGAAGAGAAATACGGGTTGTTTCTTGTACTCGATGGGTATATGGGTGAATATTCCTGTGGCCGGGTGCTTCCTCCTCTTGTTTGTATCTTCCTGTTTTCTTCTTGTTCTTGTTTGTAGTATGATTCCCTTGAGTCATAAGGTTGGGATAGGACATACAAAACATCTTCAAAATCATTCATCAGTCATTCCAAATCGTTGTGAAGTCTAGCCCTCTTTTTGGTCCGAATCAGGGCCTTCCCTCCTGTATTTTGCGCGCACTCGGTCATTCATGTCCCGATGTATTACGTGTGAATTTTATTTCTTCTATTTCATCGGTCGCCTCGTCGTCGTTGGGTATCAATGTCCGCTCAAATCAGTTCCATCCATCCATATATTTTGTTTTCTTTTTTTTTGTCTTTCCTTTCACGCCTCCTCGTGTCCCTCTTCGCCTTCCTCGTGTTGTGGTTCTTCCTGTTGATCTGCCTTTGCACCTTCAGCCTCGCCGTCACCTTCGCCTTCGCCCTGGCCCTCGCTGTCCTTGCCCATGACGTTTTCGAATTGTGACCATAGGGCCTCGACTGATGAGAATTCGTTGCCGACCTGCCGACATTAACCCATGGTTAGTTACTGGTATAGAGCGAAGCGCATCCCGAAAAGGAAAAAGAAAAAAGAGAGTCACAATCATACCGCAATGACAGCCTCCAGGGATCGGTTTAGTTTGTTGATATTAGCAAGGACGTGTTCGAAGCTCTTCAAGACAGGATCGAATGTTAGTATTGGAGGATTGATACACCGAGCAGCCTCAGTCTCTCTTTCAACGCACCATGGCAATTTCGCCGATGAGGGCTTCGCGCTGCTGTTCAAAGTACGTCTTCTCATGGCCGCCGGCCCCAGAAGCGGACCGTTGATGTGACGCCATGGTTTCTTTCTTCTTCTTTTTTTTTTCCTTTTCTTTCGAGGGGAAAAGGGGAAAGCAAAAGTTAAGATCAACCTTGATGTTAAGAACTGGTCGCGTAGAGAACTGACGGAGCGCGTTTGCTTTAGCTTTGGCGGGGGTGCTGACGTTTGTGGCGGATGGTTGGTGGGGTTTATTATGGATGCGGCTCTGTGAGCTCAGTGTATTGCTACATGTTTGATTTTATTGACAAAGTGCTGTAGCATAGCTCCCTACTCGGATATCCATATGCGTACGCGTGAAGCAGATTTCTATCACGTATGGGAGCAGTTATTTAAAGGCATTACATCTATTTATATAGTACTCTCTCACATAAATCTCACAATATGTACACCTCAAAACAACTCAAGGAAATTCCACATGTCTATGTATACAAACTTAGCCCTTCCGGCTAGTTATTGTTATGCCTTAGCTAGCAATCAATCAATCAACCAATCCCTTCCATCATGCGCCAAACGTCGGAATACTTCGTTTAATCAATGATATACAAATCCTTCCCCTCCCTCCCGGACCTTCCCAGGTCATCTTACGTTATCCTACTTTCTGGTTCTCCTTCATTCATCATCTTCGATACTGGTCTGGATGCCTCTCATACTCGTGCATTCTCAGGCCTCTACCCATCATGTCCCGGGGATCTCGAGGATCCCTAGGGTCCCTAGGGTCCCTGGCATCACGAGGGTCTCTGGGGTCTCTCATCTGTAGCTCTCGCGGGTCTGTAGGATACCCATGCGGTGGCGGGCCGCGGTTGTCGTACGGATTAGGAGTGTAGCTGCGGCCCGGTATCTCTCTAGGATCCCGTGGGGGCCCTGGCCCTGGTCCTGGAGTAGAGGCATAACGAGAGTAAGCCTGTGCAGGGGGCGGAACAGGCTCTTGTCCTCTAGAAGTTGGTGGCGGATATCGTCCTTGCATCTGATGTTGAGGTGGCTGTTGCTGGGGGGCTGACCCGTAGTATGGCCCACCACGCGGCTCCTCTCTCATTTGCATATGATGTGGCTGCTGCGGAGGGGGAGGAGCCTGTGCTGCCCACCCTGGGCCTGGTGTCACTGATTTGGCAACAGGGTGCTGAGTTGGCCAAGACTGTTGTGGAGGTGCTTGAGAGGTATTCGGTGGGGGTTGCTGGGGCCAACCTGCTTGTTGGTGGCTTGGAGGACCCTGTGGTGGCCACGAATTCTCCCGAGCACCCCGGGGCACCTCTCGAGAACGAGACGAGGTTGGATGCATCGCATACTGTGCGCCTGGCGAAGCCGCATGTGGCTGTTGTCCTGCGGCTCCGTATGATGTTGGATATCCACCTTGGCCTTGGTACTGCACCTGACTCGGCTGCCCTGGTGGGTAACGGGGAGCGCTTTGGGGTGAGTTCGTAGCACTTTGCTGAGCCGTCGGTTGGTATGGGTTTTGTCGATAGTAACTATCAGCAGGAGCTTGATCTACCGACACTCCAATTGATGCCCTCGGAGGAGCTCCCAAGTGTTGAGGCTGAGGTGAATCAGCATACGTAGGCTTGAGAGATGGCATTCCAGATGGACCAGCAGACGGTGTGCGACCATAAGGCGAGTATTGTGGCTCAGGCTCCCGGCGCATCTGAGAAGGTGGTGGCGGCGGTCGAGACATCTGTGGCGGTGGAGTTGGCGACGGCCTCACAGGGGTGCTTGAAACGTCGTTAACGCGTTTTGGCGGTGGCGGAGGATCGTCGTTGAGCAACGACATAATGTTCAATCCTCCCTTCTTGGGCTCTACTCTAGGCGGGGCAGGAGGTGGTGCGGGAGCCGGATTGTTAGGCTGAGGAGCCATGGAGCCGTAGGGGGAATCCTGAATAGATCCTGAAGAAGGCCTCTGTTGATGCCCCGCGGCAGGTCGACTGGTAGGCGTGCTCATTTGGGGTGACCGTACAGGAGGCTGCTCACTGAGCAGGTTTCGGACCGGTTGAGAGGGCGGTTGCTGCTGGACGGGCGAAGCGTAAGTTGGATGTCGAGCAGGCTCCTGAGGTGGTGGCGGCGGTCTTGCCAACGGTTGGCCGTGACTTGGTTGCGAGCGATGTCCAAATGGTTCATAGTGGTGCTGGGGCGGTATTACATCAGGCTCTTGCTTAACACGAAGCGTTTGTCGATCTGCCTGTCGCATCTCCCTCTCCCTCTCCCTCTGTTGTTGATCACGCAGCTGAATCTCCATTTTCTGTCTCTCCACCTGAGCTTTATGCTCAAGCATCTGTTGCTCGTTCTGGGCTGCCTGCATGGGTTGCGCGGCTGCGAGCGGCCGTTGTTCTCGAGGCTCTGGTGCAGGAGGGCCTGTCGGAGCCTTTTGAGGTAGCGGCACTCGTTGCGGAACAGGTTCGCGCTCTCTTTCGGGGAAACCAAATCGTTGTGTGGGTGCTCGCAAGGGCTGGGCGCCAGGTGCCGGTGACATGACTTGTTGCGAAGCTGGCTGGGGCGGTGCATGTGATTGAATGGCCAGTGGTTGCTGCTGCGGCGGTTGGGCAAGCGTCTGTGCCGCCGGTGCCGATGCAATTGGGATAGCATAGCCGAAAGGCTGTCCTCGACCTGCTTGGCTTGCTTCCATCTTTGGCTGAGCTGGTTCATTATGGAGTTCGACGTTGGGGGCAACAGCAATTGGTCTGGATGGGCCCACCGCAGAGCTGTCATATCTCCTACCACGACCACTTGTGGAGGGCATGGGAGGATCTGGACGCTTTTCACCCCTGAAGCGTTTGCCGTCTGCGTCTTGCACAATGGCATCCCACTCCGTCTTGCCTTGGTCCTTTTGACGCACAAAGTAGTTCTTGACCTATCGACAGAGTTAGCATAGCTTAAAATAGGGGCTAGATGATGTGGACTTACCATTACTGCCGTCTTGGATCCCATGTGAGCTGCAATCGCCGTCCAATCTGACCCAAAAGCTCGTAGGAGTTGTGGGAAGTCATTAGATTCAGACACGCTCCAGTAGCTTGATGCTTGTGTCGGCGCTTTGCGTTCGGTTTGGGGTTGAGCCAGATTAAAGGTAGCCATGGCCGGCTGAGCTGGAGGATCGGGTCGAAGGGATGGTGCGGCCATGACTTCGGAGATAGAGGAAGAAGCAGCAATGGGCGGCGGCGGCGCAGGCCGTTCCAGAGTTTGAACCGGGGGCGGCTGTGTTGGCTGTTGAACACTGAAGGGAGGAGGTTGGACTCCAGCTGGAGAGGGCTGTTCATACTGGGGAGGGAGTCGATTGACCTCCGGTGCTGGGGGAGGCTGCTGGTTAGGTTCGGCATTGACAGCACGCGAGTTGGACCTGGATCGTCCTTTTCCAGGTGCCGGCGCTGCAGCCAGAGTCTGGTTCGCCCGCACCTTGGGCTCCTTGTCCTTAGCTTTGCGCCGACCTCTTCTTCCATCAACCTTTTCGCCATCGCCCTTAGCAGACCCTCCACGACGACCGGGAGTTCCTGACGGCGTTGAGTTCTCGGTATCTGGAGCAGGCATTTCAAATCCCCATGTCGGGGCAGCAGCTCGTCGTGGCCGTCTCCTCTCACCGTTCTCGCCCGTATCATGGTTATCTTCGTTCTCAGGATCGCCATTGCCAAGCTCTGACACCAAGGCACTGGATCTCTGTTTCCCTCGTCCGCCCTTCTTGCGCCTCTTGGGTTGCTTCTTAAGCTTCTCCTTCAGATTGAGGTCCTTCTTGTTCATGTAGTAATACTGAATACAAGAGCCAAATTCTCGATGAGGAATAGCCTGCGCGATTCTTCCCCATTGCTTTGGCGCTTCCAGATATCGTTTCTCGAAGAGCTCAGCTTCTGTCTCCGTAAAGTTGTCAACTGGCGGCAGAACCCGCCAGGCCGTCACTAATCGATTGATGGGAGTGAAACCCGAATCGTCAATGTACTGAAGTTGATCCTTCTCCTCCTGTGTCCAAATCATATCTGGAATGATAGCCTCTTTCTCCGTGCGATACTTCTCTTGTTGTGCTCTGAGTTCGCGTTCCTTTCTCTCTTCATCCTCACGCATGGATGCCTGCAAGACTCGCTCCAGATCACGCTCGGTTGCAAAACGTCGTCCACGACCGCTGCCCTCGTGCTTGTGCTCGGGGGTTGCGGTACCATTGGTATCTCCAGATTTTCCGCCTCGGCTTTTAATGGCGGCTGGATCATTTGAGGCGGTGAACTTGAGATAGTGGGAGTAATTTTTGGCATATATGTCCCGGCTTTGCGTTTGCTCAGCCGTATTCTGGATGCTGATTTTGTCGAGCTGTTCCAAAACATAGTCGTCGAGACTAGGCTCGGAGTTCAGAGTGTCGAGGAAATCTCGGTCCTTGGTCCAAGGCTTACAGCTGTAATCAGGGAGGTCGTCAAGTGGAGGAGTTGTCATATATCGCCTAATATCACGAACATTCATGTAGGAATCGTCCTCTGATTCAGTTTCGTCATCATCAACCTGCGAAGGCGTGCTCGGAAGTTTCGAGGGTGCTTCAGTGGATTCCAATGGGACAACAGGGGTGGTTTCTATCGGCTGAGGAGTCTCACGGGGAACTGGGCCTGGAACTGGCGTTCGCTGAACAGTCTCCACAGTCTTTGCGAGATCTACCCCTATTCTCGTCTCTGGAGAATCAACAGGTTCATTGCGAGCGTCTTCTCTCACAATCTCGACAGTCGGGATCGCGTGATCAGGCGCCGGGGGGATAGCCGCAGTCGGTTGATCGATTTCCATCTCCTCGGTCTTTGGTTCGGGTTCTGGAGTTGGAGCAACAACGGGCTCCTTGACCGCTTCTTCCGGCTGTTTCTCTGAAATCGGGATGGGTTCAGGTTCGATCTCTCGTACTGGCTCCTGCTCCTTTTCTAGCGGCTTTGCGGGTGTCGTTTCTGCCTCCTTCTGCAACCCATCGGTTGATTCCTGCTCAGTAGTCACCTCCGTCTCTTTCTCTGGACCCTGTTCTGCTTTTTTCTCGGACTCTTTGGGTATCACTTCAGCTGGTCCCTCTGGTTCTGATTTCTGAATCTCCTGCACTGGCTTGATCTCGGGTTCTTGAGCCGGCTGCTCAATGGGTTGCTTTTCAGGATGCTCTTGGGCATCAGCCACCTTTTCTGACGTCTCCTGGTGAATATCAATAGAATCAGTCATCTCAACATCCTCATTATTGTCTTGGTCCACAACCGTGATTGAGGGCTTGGGTTCTTTGTCGAGATCCATGTCTGGGTCCTTGATCGGCTCGTTGTCCAGGTCCATTTTGGAGTCATTATCGGAGGCTAACTTGTCCACATTCTGATCGGATTCCTTGAGAGAAACTTTGTCCGAGTCCAGTTTCGAGCCCTGCTCCAATTCTTTGTCCAGTTCCTGCTCCAAAGGTTGCTCTTTCTCATTAGCCGGGGGTAGCGTCTTCACGTCCTTGACCTCCTCAATTTGCTTCATCTTCTCGACCTGGTCTTGTTTGGTTTGATCGGGTTCCTTCAGTGGCGTCTGAACCTCTTTGATGATCGTGACGGGCTCAGGCTTGACGGGCTCAGGCATCCTAGGTAAGCTCTTGGTCATTTCTAAAAGACCTTCGCTTTCGCGAAGAATCTTAACCATTGAGCCGTGAGACAGGGCGGCAAATCGAGCCAAGACTTTTGTCGGAAGGTCAGGTTTCGCAAGCTTCGCCAGTTTATCCTTCGTCTCCTGGATCTGTGTCTCGAAGTAGTCTGCCATATCATCGTCGTCATCCTCAGACTCAAAGTTCTGCTCAGTAGGTGCGGGTTTCGGTGGGATATCAAATTTTACCACAGCTATCTTCGGGTGCTTGCGCTGGCGTTTCACTTTTTCCCTTGTTGGAATATGGGGCTCCTCTGTCGGCCGCCGTACAGGACCTTGAGGAAATTTAGGTACGCTGTCGACTATAGGTGACGGGCCTGGCCCTCTTCCGTGAGAGTCCCTTCCCATATAATGATCTCGGTCCATTGATGCTCGAGCAGATTGCGACTCCATTTCTGATCTGACGGTGATTTCTCCTGGCTCTGCGCTATGTTGTGATCGGGCACGGTTGTCAAAACTTGAAATGTGTGAATCTGACTTCGCATCGCTGCTTCGAGGTCGTCTTTCCTCGTCGTAGTGGTCATACTGCGAGCTGTCACGTCTGAGGGGAGGAAGTCGCTGATGTACGAAGCTTGGTGATCTCATCATCTTGGGTGAATCGGGCGCCTTCTTTAGATTTGGGTTGATCCACTGCTTACTCGAAGGACGTTGCTGAGGCTTCTGCGAGTGGAAGCGTGGCGCAACGGGAATAGGAGGACTATCGAGAGGCTTGACCGGGCCTTGTCCGAGTGCATCATGTCCACCCGAATGCCCGGCAGACGGAGGTCGATCACCAAAGGCACGGGGAGCTGTTGGAGGAGGCTTGGTGACAGCGCTGGCTGGGGCGTAACCTTCACTGATACTCAGGGTTCGGTTGAGCATAGAACCAAATGCGGGCGCTGAGGGCGCAGACGGCGGTGGTGACAGTTCCTTGCTTGGGATCATGGGATCGTGGCTGATACTTGTTCGGGCATCCACCTTCGATCGAAAAAGCTCTCGCTCTCGAGGATCGCGGTCATCGCGAGGATCACGACGGGGATCTGCCTCGCCGTACCTATCCATCCTCTCCATCCGCTCGCGTTCGTCGCGCTCTCGTCCCCAGCGGCCCTCCTGAGACCGACTTCGGGGGTAGCGATCATTTCGATCATCCATATACGGACCCCTTCCACGGCCCCGATCCGCAGACCAGTCACCTCTTCCTCTACCTCGTCCGCGATGGAAGCCGCCACGACTGGCGTATGGTGGTATACCGTAGGGGGGATCTGAAGATGAAGATCCTGCTGAAGGGGGCCCGCCGTCGCGCGAGCCACGCCGAGACCTCTCAGCATCCACTCCAAGAGGAGGTCCATCCCTTTCACGATCTCGAAAATCTCGTGTTGGTGATCTTGCGCGGCCGATAGGCGAACGGCGTGACCTGAAATCGCGCCAATCCCGTTCCCGATCACGGTCGCGCTCTCGGCTTCTCTCGTCTCGGTATCGATCGCGAAAGTCAACGTCTCTGTCTCGTCCGCGATCCCTGCTCTCGTCTCTAGAAGACCAACCGCGGCCTCGTCCGCGTCCACGTCCTCCTCTAAATTCGCCTACGAAACCTCCACCACGGGGGCCGCTTGGCGGATCGATCAAAGCCTTTGGTCCTCTTGGAGGTTCTCTCCTCAAAGGGTCGCCAAATGAATCGCGGTTGGGCGGGAAAGCTGGGTTGTTGTTTCTGACTTCGGCCGAAGAACGGCGTCTGTCGCCATCGCTGTATTGAGAAGCCCGGTCATAGCGATCTGGCGAACGATCCCTTGGCGACCTGGATCGCTCGTATCTCGAGTATCGAGAAGTCCTATGGAAAAAAAAAAAAGTGTCAGCATACAAGGAGGATTCAGGGCGAGCACAAAAGCTTGTTCAACTCAGAGCAATGCACCGACGCAACTAAAGGAAAAGGGAGGCGTGGTCGCGCGCGCAAAAGGGCCATGATCATGGCGTAGCGATTTGGTGACGAGCGAGCAAGATGATTGAACGTACATCGCGATGGATGGCAGGGCCTAGGGTGTGGTTGTTGAATTGTAAGGTATAAGAATGGGGAGTACAACGAATCGTGTAAATCTAGATACTGCCCCAGGCACCAGTAAGAAGTCTAGAGGAGTAGCAGGGGCGAACCCAAATGTTGTGCTATTGGAGAAGTGGTGCTTTGACTTCCAACACGCACAACAAAGTTGCTGGTGGAACCTGAACTCTTCGAGGTTCCCGTCGAGCCGCCACGGCAAGTTTGATGCGTGGCCGGGCTGCAAATGATGTCCGGGGTTTGATAATGAGCGTGTATTAAAACCGTCCACCGAACGAGTCGGCGGCGCGGGGGCCGGATAGAGTGTTGGAGGGCGATGATTGGGGGCAGTCAGCAAGCCGGCGACAGGCAGGGCTGAAGGTGAAGGTGAATGAAGGATTGAAGATGATGGCTCGCCCTCTCGGGGCCCTTGCAGTAAGAGAGTGAAGTGGCGCCCCGGCCAGTGGATTCAATGTCGCGTGGCTGGCGCTTGTTACTGGACAGTGTTTCGTGGGCCAGACGTGAGCTGTGGCTCAACCATGTTTTTCCATGCAGTCTGAGCCACACTTTGTAACACTAAATGGGGCTTGAATCTGGAACCAAAACCGCCGTTGTGCGCTAGTCCTAAAACGGATGACAGCCTTGAAAAGTTTCAGTGGATCGCTAATGCTATGTTCACGCCCTCCGGCTTTTTGATGGAAATTTTCTCCATGCTCCGAACCCACACGCCCAACATCAGGCAGGCCCAAAATCATAGCAAGAGGGTCACAAAAGAAGGGCTTGGAATAAGAAAATAATAGTTTTAAAAAGGACAAGCTCAGAAATAAGTGACGTCGTGTCTAACTAAATCTTGGTGACACTCAAACTACATGCACTATCAACTTCAGCTTCTACCTCCAGTAGGTAGTTGTTTTGCATTCAACCCTTTGACTGACTGACTCCTCCGCTTTACGAGAAACTTGATTGGAAGTTCCAGTATTGTTTTTCCCTCTTTCACTTAATTTTTTTTTTCTAGACTCACTTATTCCACCATGGATCCCTCTAATGCGCCGCCCTCTGCGGCGACCGACGCCGTCCTCGTCCAATCTGAGGAGATGCCCAAGGATGCGCAAAAGGTTGAGGAGCTTGACTTTAACAAGTTCAAAGGCCCTATCACAGCCGAGGATCTCTTCGAAGGCATGCGCCACATGGGCTTCCAAGCCTCATCCATGTGTGAGGCCGTGAGAATCATCAATGACATGGTTAGCAATACCAATCTTCAAAATAGACATCCATTTTGGCATTGGCCATGAGGACACTGCCAATATATTTTTAACCAAACTGACTGTTCCCTGTGCCTTCATAGCGTGCCTGGAGAGACCCAGAAACTGGCGACAAGACCACCATATTCCTGGGATACACCTCTAATCTCATCTCATCTGGGCTGCGAGGCGTCTTCCGTTGGCTCGTCGAACACAACCATGTCTCTGCCATTGTCACCACCGCCGGCGGCGTGGAGGAGGACTTCATCAAATGTCTCGCAGATACGTATGTTGGATCCTTCAGCACACCCGGAGCAGACCTCCGCCGCAAGGGTCTCAACCGCATTGGCAACCTGATCGTCCCCAATGCAAACTACTGTGCTTTCGAAGACTGGGTCGTTCCCATCCTTGACAAGATGCTCGAGGAGCAGGAGGCTAGCAAGGGCACCGAGGAGGAGATTAATTGGACGCCGTCAAAGGTCATTCATCGTCTCGGTAAGGAGATCAACGACGAGCGGTCCGTTTACTACTGGGCCTACAAGAACAACATCCCGGTGTTTTGCCCGGCTCTGACGGACGGCAGCTTGGGCGACATGTTGTATTTCCACACGTTCAAGTCATCGCCACAGCAACTCAAGATCGACATTGTTGAAGATATCCGTCGCATCAACACCATCTCCGTCCGTGCCAAGAGGGCTGGCATGATTGTTCTAGGCGGTGGTATTGTCAAGCATCACATCGCCAACGCTTGTCTGATGCGAAACGGTGCTGAGTCGGCCGTCTACATCAACACGGCCCAGGAATTCGATGGTAGCGACGCAGGTGCAAGACCAGACGAAGCCGTTTCCTGGGGGAAAATAAAAATCGGAGCTGACAATGTCAAGGTAAGAAAGGCGACATTAGGACAGTCTCGATCCCCTCAAACTCCTTACATGCTGACTACAACTGCAATTTTAGGTGTATCTTGAGGCTACCGCCTGTTTTCCCTTCATCGTAGCAAACACGTTTGCTAAGGATATTCCACAATAAAAAAAAATAAAAACAAGGATACGAACAAGCCATTTGATTCAACATAGTATAAATTGCTTGCATGGTGCACATGATTACCGTGAACTATGATGATCTTCATAACTGGTTGCATGTGCGAACTCGCGGATCGTATCTGTACCTGGTTTCTGGGTCTGGTAGCTACCTACTTGAATGGTCAACTTGTTGAAAAGAAACCATTTCTAATGTGCATCATACGAAGCAATCAAGCTAGAGCATTCGATCCGGGTATGCTATCCTTGGTGCCAAGGCGCAGCCCGTATTCTTGCCTTCCAAAATGCCTTGGTTACGGTTGTATTACCCAAAGCTTTAGATCCTAGGCCTCTTGTTCTCTAAGGGAATATCTGCCTCCTCATCAGCCTGGTGTGCCCAAGCCCTTTTTACTTTCTTTTCATGCCTGTCCACATCGCGTCCATTCTGAATATCAGTAGTTGGCTCACGGGCCGGGGTGGCTGCAGTCTGGGCGGCCGCTTCGTTGGCTAAAAATGCCTTCATCCGGGAAACTCGGTATTCAAAGAGGCCTTTTCTGGCTTGTTGGTGTGCCTTCTTTCGCTTCAGCTCTTCCTGCTTCTTTTCATGCTCGTGTATGAGTCTGTCAAGGTCGAGCGTTTCCTTTCGCATTTCTTCCAGTGCTCCACATGCTTCGTCAAGCTGATGCCATGGCAGAGCTGGGCCAAGGAGTCCACCAGGTCGCGTCAGCATCCAATTGATGACATCTTCTTCGTGCACAGTTCCGTCAGGACGACGAACAGCATCAGCGCCGCGTCGCCAGAGGTCTCTCGATGAACTGTTCAGTGGGTGCTTGTAGGGTAGATCTGAGTGCTGAATAGCTCCACCAACATATCGACCGATCCCAGATGTTTCATCTGGACTACTGTTCCCAGACATCTGTTCTGGACTCCTTTGGCTTCCCTGAGGGTTCACAGGTGTGCTTGCGCTAGACGAGGTAGATATCAGGCTTGAGCTTGGGCCAAAACTGTTAGGTGTCTCTAGGCTATTCTGGATGCGAGTCAACTCAGAGCTGCTGTGAGAGCTCAGACTACTCGTCTCGTTCTCCGTAGACAGCGATCGTTGCTGATTATCGTTGCTTGGTTCAGCAGTGACATATTCATGAGCTCTGTTGAGGTAATGAAAGTCTAGATGTGGTCAGCTTCTGCTGTACACATACATCACTTGTTCTGCGAGTAGCTTACCTGGGGGTGAGGGTCGAAGGCCGAAGTCATGCCCGGCTGGGTTCTGTTTGGGGCTCATATTTATGGATGATGGACGAAATGCGAACAAGAATGGCAATGTCAAGAAGAGCCAAATTATTGTTCTGGTTGGGTTGCATTTGACTGCTACGTGGTGAAATAGAAGTCACGAGTTAGGTGCGCCGCGGGAACAGAGAGAAAACAAAAGCAGCAAACGAGAACGAATGTGGCATTACAGAAACCTGGAATGCTTGCAGCCTGTAGAAAAAGGTGAATCAGTGTCATGGCTCGAGCTATTGGTGATAAATGGTGTAGTCTGTTGGCCAATTTACCAATGGTAACTTGATAACTACATTTGTTTTCTGTTGTCTATATGGTGGATACAGTTAAAGACCAACGCCCATGGAAATGTAGACGCCTTGTGTGAAAGCCAGGGCCGGTGCGTGGAGTCAACATGGACTGACAAAACAAAGTGGAATAATTTGGATTCCCACTGGTGTTTGCAGTGTGTTTGCAGACAACTAAACTCTATTTGAATAATCCTCGTCCTGCAGAAACCGAATGTTGGCGGGTTGAAGCCGACGCTGGCTGTCCATCGGTTGACTGCCATTTGTCGAGCTGCATACTAGCTGTAAGCGATGTCATGGACTGTATCCCGACCAATCCTTGTACTGAGGTTGACAAGCCGACAAGAATCTGACTTGCGTTATATAACTCTGTTTCAGACTCGCCTCCATCATCCCTAACCCCTGACACATTTGTAGCTGTCAGGGCTATCGATTCATTATCACTAGATTCAAAGTCCGCAGGTCGTTATGTTCAATTCTGAAGGCGGTGTTCTCTGACTTTCCACGGAGCATGATGCCTCTGTCTCCTCCCCAGTAAGTTTGCCCTTCTTGAACAACACCTTTCGCAGGTGCTTGGGCGCTTTCTCATAGGTTTCCAAACGCTACTTGCACAACGACCGATGGGTTGACCCCTCTCATCACTCTGAACCCTACCGACAGAGCCTCTCCCCGATGATTCCTGCATGCTCTGGGCCGACCAGGAATCTTGAATCACCCATCTCGATTTAATTCCCTTCTCCATCCTGGCTCAGCACGAGTATGGGCGGCTCGTTTTATAAGTAAAGTGAAGGTCAGTATGTCAAGATAGAGCGTACGAGAACCACCGAGCTGTCAAAAGCTGAGGTTAGGAAAGACAAAGAAACAAACTTTCAGTAACTTGGCAAAAAGCGAATGAAGAGTCCGGAGAATAGAAATAAGAAAATGTTCTATATTTATAAAAAATGGAAAACCCAAGCGAGATCAAATGAGAACACCTATCCTTGCACTTGGGACCCTTCTTCTCGAGGTTGTGACAGAACTAAACTCTGCTAAATAATATTATAAGTAGCACTTAACATAAGGTGTACCGGTGCACCAGTTACGGATGTTCCTTTTTGGTCGTGTCACTCTCCAAGCGACCAAAGGCGATGAGCATGGTATCCTGATGAACTATTCGAAGCCATTCGGAACAAGTGGCAACGAGAGCACAATTAACTTTGCCGGTCTTCCTCCCTGTGAAAACACTCGGTCTCGAAATTTTGGCGGGATTTTTAAGGCCTACTGATGTCAGGAAGTTTCTCCGATCAAGGCCTTGAACTGGCTCAGAGCAGATGCCCACGCTGCGGCCCCTTCGCCTTCAGCCCAGGTTCCGATCAACTCGAGACCCTCCAAGTCCTCCTTCATGTGTTGTTCATTTGTAGTTCCATCTAGGACGGTTATTCCTTCCAGCCCCATCACGAGGGCATAGTAAGCAGCAACTTGAGTTGCCTTGGCTTGGATGGCGATGTCACGCACCACCTTGGATCGGAACAGGCTCGGATTCGCACTCAAGGTCCAGAAGGACTGGAAGACGATACCTTCATCTCTACAATAGGCCCGCAGCTCAGACTCGAACTGGGTTATATTGTGGAACCTATTTTGGACAACACTTGGCTTTACATTTGCTTGTGTATTGATCGATTGAAGTATCCGGAGGGAAGTGTTTGATATGCCGAGGCTGCGAATCTTGCTGGGCACGTACGTCTCCAACGTGTTCCATACCGTCATGGTCTCTTCGATTGTATCCATGGGGCTGTGCAGAACTACACTATCGAGATAGGCCTCCTGTCCTGGGATCGTGAAGTTGCTCAACGACGAGCGCACCGACTGGTGGACCTTATCCGCCAACGGAGCGTTGAGATCATAGGGCACATCTTGCCCTTGGGCAGCAGGAGGGGAAAACTTTGTCTGGATCTTTATACTTTGTCAATACTGTATAATGTTGTATCATGTGGAAGCGTATCTTACGAAGAGAGCATCTCTAGTGATAAAGCCACTAGCAATGGCCTTCTGAACACCTTGCCCGACACCCTTCTCATTGTAGTGTTTCGGCTGTGCAGCCGTGTCTATGCCCCGGAATCCATTTCTCAATGCTTTGTAGACAAGGTCAGCGGTTTGGTCTTTCTTCCACGCAGTCCCATAGACAAGCCTGGGGATAGTTGCGGTGGTGGCTGATCCCTTGAGTGTCAGATCCTTTGCAAGGCGCGAAGTTTGAGCCATGGTGATACTATTGTGGGGGTTGATAAATTTCTTATCTACGGAAAGTATACGAAAACGTGTGTTGAGATGAGAGGAGCGTGTTTGATGTCATCAATTGATCCAATCTGCAAGCTGTCAAAAACGACGCACACCTTGCGTCAAAACTGTGCATGCTTAGTACGCAAAACGGCGTCCAGTTCCCCAAAGCCAAACCTGTGCTTCGCTCATTCTACATCGGTAGGTAGTGCAGGGCCCCCAACAAGTCTCAGACTTACGAGCCGCCTTCAATATTGCCTAGAATCCGTATTACTTTTTTTTTTATTTTTTTATTTTTTGGCTGGAGGGAGGGCTGATTCGTTTTCCCAGAGGAGTATCTAATAGATCGTCTGCCAACAGAAGAACCAGTGCCATGGATACGGAAAAGTGTCCAGCATGAAGGTAATATCACCTTGTCTTCAGCTTTCTCTAGAACAAGCTCATCGGCCCGACCTGCCGCTCTCTCCACGACAGGAAAAATTCCGCCGGAGGAGGGGGACATGAGCCAATGAAAGGTTTACCATAGAAAGTGTGCAGAGCCGTCATGACGAGCACAGTACTGGAATGAAAGGAAATAATGACGCTGAGAGACTTAAATCCGGGATCATTTTTCCATCCATTGCGTACTTTCACGCTGTGATTCCATCCAGCTCCCCCACCATCCCCCATCTCCCGCGCGGGGTCGCTGCCACCTCGGTCTATCTCTGCCCCGATCACCAACTTTTGCGGAGAAAGCACAGCAACATGTCTTGACTCGCGCCAATGGCCATAGACTGCACGCCGAATGAGTAATTAGAGCCATATCTTAAATGTTAGGCAGTGGATCACCCTTATTAATCTTGGTGAGGACCGGCGAAACTTACCTCACCTATTGAAGCTGCGTCGAGCTCCAGTGGATGCTGGATATAGATACCCCGCAACGCCAGCGGGGGGAAGCTAGTTGCAGATTTCAGATTAAAAAAGGCTCGCAGGACCACTTGAATAGTTGAATCGATATAACCTGTCTAATTTCCCTTGCTGTTCCTGTGAGTCTCTGTCCCTTCGACTCGAAATATCCCTGCAGTTGTTGATTGTATGTTGCTTATATCCTCCGCTGTATAAGGTGAATACTGAACTGACCAGGCTCAAACGTCATCCAGCTACCACAACCAAGCTTTCAAACATTCACAATGGCTCCTTTCACCATCAAATGGGGTATCCTGGCCACTGGTGGCATTGCTGAATGTCAGTTTTCCTCTCCCATTAAGAAGATGTGTCTACATCTATAGCTCCTCCTTCCTCACCTGATGATACCTTGGTATCTGAATAATGGCTTCGGATGGTCAACTAACTCCAACCCCCCACAGGCTTCTCCAAGGATCTCCTGACCAACCCCGCCAGCCGAGATGTTCACGATGTCGCCCACGAGATTGTTGCTGTCGCCTCTTCCTCCTCAGCGGAGCGTGCAGCCGAATTCATTAAGAAAATCGATGGACCTGCCTCCGCGAAGACCTATGGCTCGTACCATGAGCTCGTAGCTGACCCCAATGTCGACATCATCTACGTCGCCACCCCCCACAGCCATCATTTCCAGAATGCTATGTTGGCCATCCAGGCTGGCAAGAACGTTCTCTGCGAGAAGGCCCTTACCGTCAATGCTTCCCAAGCTAAGAAGCTCATCGAGGCTGCCAAGGAAAAGAATGTTTTCTTCATGGAGGCCGTCTGGACTCGATACTTCCCCCTCAGCATCAAGATCCGGGAGCTCATCAAGTCTGGTGCTATTGGCAACGTCTATAGAGTTTTGGGTGAGTTTTCTAACAGAGAATCAAAATAAATTTTGATGAAATCAACAAAGCTAACCATCTTCCATCTAGCCGATCTCTCTTTCAACAGGGACCTTCCTAATGGAAGAATCGACTTCCCCGATTCCCACCGTATGGTCAACCCCGACCTCGCTGGCGGAGCTCTTCTCGATCTCGGCGTGTATTCCTTGACCTGGGTGTACCAGACTCTCTACCACACGAAGAGCGAGGAGGAGAAGGAAACCCCCAATGTCGTATCAGCCATCAACAAGTACGACACTGGCGCCGATGAGATGACCAGCATCATCGTGCAGTTCCCCAAGTCCAAGGCTATGGGTATTGCTACTACCGCCCTCCGTGTCGGGACTGACCTCGACGGGTTGTACACTGGCGGTCCTGCCATTCGCATCCAAGGCTCTGGTGGTGAGATCCAAGTCACTGGCCCTGCTTACCGACCTACCGAGTACAAGATCATCAAGAAAGACGGTAACGGCCACATTGAGACGGTGCAGGTCCCCATTCCTCAAGACCCTAGCCGTAACAACTGGGGCCACGGCATGTTCTGGGAGGCCGATGAGTGTGCTCGATGCCTGCGGGATGGCAAGAAACAGAGTGAGACCATGCCTTGGTCTGAGTCAATCCTCATCATGGAGACCATGGACTCCACCCTCCAACAAGGCGGTGTCACTTACCCCGAGGTAATTGCCACCGACGTTTTCGACCCCAACAGCCCCCTCAACACCAGCAGGAAATGAAGCCCTGTTTGATTGTTACCATAATTAAAACGACAAGCATTGAGAAGAAGAATGGAAGCTTAAGGAGAAAGGAGGGGGTGCGAGAGGGGGGCTGAAAGTCCAAACCGTCTCCAAAGTCAACGCCCCCCTGAGGGGGGCTCCCCTCTCGCGACCACCGAGGCGACAGGATCATGGAAGCGAGGTGTACAGCAACGTGGGAGACTGGGGAGGGGGGAAGCCAGTTTGTTCTATTGAGCTGCAAGGGATCGCGATAGGTTCGCGGAGAGGCTGGAGATGCCGGGCGCTACAAGCAGTGGCGATGGAGAGTTCGCAGCAGATATGGCAGGGCGGGGAGATAATTAGAGACGTGATATGGGACCATTTTCAACGCCCAGTTGAGCTAGTTAATACTCCATACGACGATCATGAGTTCATAACAATCCCTGTTCGAAGCGGGCTAGGCCATGACGAGAAATCGTAACTCAAAATCCTTGCTCCAGGAACCCTCGCTTGGCCTTCGTTGTTCGTCACCTTGACGTTCGTAGTTACAGTTACTTCGTACGATTCATGAACCAAGACACCCCTATCAGCATACTAGTCCCAGTTTGCCCTGGAGAACCAACACACGCGAGGTGTCCGAGCGTTCTTCCCTTTCGTTTTGAGTCTACTCCAGAGGGCTCTAGCTGATTACCGTAAAGTCTCGGGTCCTTGCTGGGTGTCATCCACGCCGTTGAGCGAAAGGCGTGTATGTGAGTGTGTGTGTGCGTCCTTGTGGGTGCTGTGAGGCTCCAACTTCAGCCCGGCTGATCGGAGATGTCGTGCATGACGGCAACACGACACCCATGTGCTGCGGATAAGGTCCCCCTTGTTGATTAGAAGTGTGGTGCTGTGATTTTGATACATGCTGAAATACTATGGTATGTAGTTTATCTGGGGGTGTACAGCCAGGGAACCCAGCGTGGCAAACATGGGAGAGGGCGATGAATGCCCAACCTTCAAAAACAGGGCATTGGCAGTACATGTGAAATAGGCCGGCAATGGCAACGCACCATCCGACAAACAAACCAACAGGGACAAGGGCAACGGGGAATGACTGTCAGCGCCGCACGCCGCATCACGGGCAAGCCCAACCTCACTAATCTCACAATTGGCGAAGTACTAAGGTAGCGGTGGCATCTTGCTACCCACTGACTTCACGGGTAGGTAGTATCGCAAGGTATCTGTATACTTGGCATAGACTCGGAACAACAACACCAACCACAAACAACCACACCCCCTCCCCTGAAGCTTTGGGACTTAGTAGTAGGTGAACCGCCGAAAAAAAAGCTCATGACGTGATGCTTGAAAAAAGAAAAATCTACGGGCGGGGAGATGGACTGTGCGGAACTGTGAGGTGATGCGGAGATAACATAGGGGGAGGTGAGCAAATCTGATGATGTGTGTGGAGATGAGAAACCAGCGATTGAGACCCTGAAATGTGACGTACTGGACCAATGGATTTGCAATTATGGTGATGATGACCTTGTTTCTGAGGCCTCGCATCACCGCTCTCCGCACCGGTCATCCAATTATTTATCACCTGGCGTTCGGACCAGGTTGCAGATTGGGGCGGGAACCTTTCCGAGGGGTTCGTGGGCAAGGGCGTGGGTTGGATCTTGAATTGTGTTAGTCAACCAGGATAGAATCCCCCTGTGTTGTATGAGAGGGAGGGGTTGGGGGGGACTTTTTGTGCCCTTTTTATTTGACATGGGGAACATGTTAGAATGGCCAAAGCATGCGGCGGGGTGTATCAAACCTGATCAGTATATCCATGTCATTGCGAGTCGTTGTGTTTCGATGACGCTTGAATGCCTAATAACTAACCTAGCAATTTAGTGAGTAAATAAGGTATCAAGGTCAGGTTGTGTGTCTAGGTAGGTCCTTACGGGATGTATGTAGGTACCTAGGTAGCCGGTAGGGAGGTAGTTCAGAACCTTACACGACCATGTCACCCATTATTTTATTCATCCCCTCAAAAGCTTGGGCATACCCATAATACTTGTGCTAAATGAAGTTTTGTCAGCGGGACTTTTTTACATTCTTTAATGCCGTGCTATGTAAAAGAGAAAAAAAAAAAATGCATAGTGTACTCCGTACCTATCTACCTAGGCACCACAAGCACTACTACCTTTAAATCCACGTCCCAAGCAGCAACTTTGCGAGGGCATAAATTGCAACTCCAGATCTTCAGCCTCGGACAAGATTCAATTCGTCATGATGCAAAAAAAAAAAAAAGAAAAAGCCCTCAGACCGTTTTATCTAGACTAACTGATTCGCAACCGGTGTGACATGTGACGCTCAGACAATCGTTCGTTCTCTTGGACCGTACTTTCCAATCCTTGCCTTCCTTCCTTGCCCCTCTCCTACCGCACCCCCCCTTCCAAAATAGGAAGACAACCAGAAGCGTCTGGTGGAAGGAGTAGACCCACATTTCCATTTTCCATCAAAGGCTATCTTGACAGGTTCTAGGGTATGTTGGTCAAACTACGTATTCTCTCCCACTGTTTTTTTGGGATATGCAGTGAGGGCAAGCAAGCAAACCAACATTCGCCATAAGCGCTGTACCTATATTCGATCAACGTTTTTCACATCCGTATCACAACCAACCCAACCCCGCTACCTCTGAGTCCATTCTAGACTAGAAGGGTCCCCAGCCATGGCGAGTAGTTCATCGGCGATGCCGGAGAACGGGCCGCAAACTGCTCCCGCCCAACCTCACCACGCCGCTGATGGGCATCAACCTCAGCATCAGGAGCAAGACGGATCGACTTCTGCATCTGAAGCGGCTCAGGCTGAGACATACGAGGCCACGCACGTGCACGCTGTCTACGAGGCCATCGCGCCGCACTTCTCTGCCACCCGCCACAAGCCCTGGCCCTTTGTCACCCAGTTTCTCAAGGCCCAACCACCGGGCAGCGTCGGCCTCGATGTCGGCTGCGGCAATGGCAAGTACCTCCGCGTCAATCCTACCTTACACATGTTGGGCTCCGACCGCAGCGCATCCCTCGTCCGTCTAGCGTGGGAGGGCCCGTCACTATCCGTGAAAAAGCCAGCCGGAGAGGATACCGTTGCCAATGCCGGAGGCCGGGGCGATGTAGACCTTGCCGTTGCCGACGGCCTTGACCTTCCCTATCGTCAGGCAGCCGCTGATTTTGCCATTTGCATTGCCGTTATCCACCATCTCTCCACCGTGGAGCGTCGACGGGAGGCTATCACCAAACTTTTGGACTGCGTACGCCCCCGGGATGGCCGTGTGCTGGTGTACGTTTGGGCTCTGGAGCAATCATCCAGCCGCCGTGGCTGGGATGAAAATAGCGAACAGGACACGCTTGTCCCCTGGGTGATGAAGACGCCCCAGGGCCAGGGTGAGACATACCAGCGCTACTATCACTTGTACCGCAAGGGTGAGCTGGAAGAGGACGTTCTGGGAGCTGGGGGGGTTGTTGAGGAGAGCGGCTATGAGAGAGATAATTGGTGGGTGATATGTAGTAGACCATCGTGAGATATGCCTTCCCGATATAGTAAAAATGAAACCGAAAAGAAAAGGCTAGATACATGTTTCCTTTGTAGGGGACATAGGAGAAAAAAAAACCCCATCCAAAACTAGAGCCGAAGCATGTTGGAGATACCAAGCATGAAGTTAATATGCATTGAAAAATTCATGTGAGGACGGCACTCATTGGCACATTTTTCAATTCTCATCTCAAACTTAGTAGTTGTACAACTCTCCCTCTCTTGTTTGTCAGCTTTGATCTGGTCTATCAGAAATACAAATTCCAAACATTTTCTTCTTTCCCACGAGGTGGGTGTCATCCCACCTCCTATTCCAACCCATGTCTGCCTTTTTTGTCCACAATTTATCCATTTTCATCTCATAACCTATATCCTTAGAAGAAGTACACAATTCTGAATAAACCCTATAAGACAATGAATTTTTTCTTTTTGGGAGGAGGTGGGGAGGGCATTTTCATATCTGCCTTCTTCTGTCCGTCCTCCTTCTAGCCATTCATCAATTACCAGTCAACGAAAACAGAACAGAAAATAAAAAGAAAAGAAAAAAGAAAAATCATACTGAAAACAAAGATAAGAAATCGAAGATGATAACAGGCCAAAAAAGATTCCAGCAAGTATTTTTTAGTTTTGTATCACAAGGAAAATGCCAACAATATCATCCTTCGCTTTCATTTCTTTCATACCCATTCCGTCCTCCATCCTTGCCGAGAATGCCGACTTTGTTGTACGATATGTAGGTCGAATCCGAAAAATAACAGTCAAAAGACTTGCTCCCTATTCAAAAAGGAAATCCCATTTTCTCCGCCCTCCAAGTTTATCCTCGTCCTTATGCAAAAACCCATAGGTGTGTGTATGTGCGTTTCGTGGCCACATTCCTGCTCCTAGTAGAAAAACTCATATTTCGCCGCTTCGTGTCGCTCGCTATCCCAAATCAGCCATGGTTTTCAAACATGGCTGATGCTGCCCAAACAAAATCAAGTCCAACTCCTTGTTCGCCCACGATCTCCTTCAGATGTTGTAATGCCACGAGAAGGATTGGTAACTCATGCCATGCGTCGTCGGTGGGTTGACTCCCTCTGAATGCGGTCGGGGCTCGCTCGTCGCTTAGATCCAGTTGTTTCCATAGAGTAACCGGCGAGCGTTGGTAGGAGTGGCGCTGGAGGTGCTTGGGCAGTCATGGGGATGTTGGGAACTCCCGCGGGAGTGCTGTAGGGACTAACACCGGTAGTAAGCTCAGCAACCCCTGGAAGGAGTCCTCCCCCTCTAGGAGGAGGTTGGTTTTGAATAGGAGCTAGTCCAGGACCTGGCACGTAATGGACTTCCTGTAGGTCGCCCATGGGCATCGGAGGAGGAGGTGGAGGAGGAGGGATAGAATCGCGGCGGGCGACGAGAGACCGGCCAGGTACGACAGCCATAGTCTGGGGTCGATTGTAGAGCGTTCGAGGAGAGGGAGCTCCCAAACTCCCCTGAGACTGCGAGTGAGCATGGCTGCGAGAAGGCGAGTTTCTATGGTTGGTGCTGTTATCGACATTGACTGAAGCGAGAGAGAAAGGAATCACTCCAGCTCGGCGCGCCATATCAGATTCCCCAAGTTGCCAGTGCATGGCCTCAGCTGCTCGCCATGGGACAGCCATTTCTTCCGCAACTTTTGCCCACATCTCTGGCTTAAACCTGTAGCCCCATAGTTAGCATCTCAGCCAGGAAAATGAAGCTTGGAATAAGTTGTACAACGTTCAGAAACAAGATCCCAGTAGCTGACCAAGGCTTCCGAGTTGCAATGTGAGTCGTCCTTACCTTTCGTAGAGCCTTGCGAGCTTGTTCTTGCGCTCCTCATCCCACTCACTTCGTCGTTCGAGGTAGTTCTGATAATGGAGACGACAACTAATCGCACTCCGGCCAGGGAGGCGCTTCGAGATATCCTCCCACTTCATCCCACCCCCTCGGAGCTCGATGATTAGAGCATCTTCCTCCGGAGACCACTTACTCTGCTTCTTCACGGGCTGATCTGAAGTGTGAGGAGGCATGTTGCGCCTTGCTGCTGACATTGGGGGTGCAGGAGCTACGGGGGGCACAACATGCACAGCTGGCCGAGTTGAAGCAGGAGAGACCTTGATCGGGTGTGGTTGAGGGCCAGAGATTAGTGGAGGAGCTGGAGTCGAAATTGGTGCACGTCCGGGGGCGAGAGCTGTGGGAGGAGGAATATGGTAAACTTGAACTTGGCGAGGCGGTGAAACAGACGACTCATCAGAGTCCGGACTCTTGAGGAGAGCGGCGATATCCACGGTGATAGCCGGTGTGCCCGATCTGCCCACACGGGGACCGTTTGCATAGGAGCGCGGAGCGCGCACCAGGTCGAGACGGTCCTGCGCTCCCGCGATAGACGGCAACTCTGCCCGCAGGAGGCAGAGCGGAGTCTCGCTCTTGAGTTGGGCCAGCTCGGCGACTCGTACCGGATTTGTTCTACAACTGGCTTTGGAGTGGCTTCGAGAAGCCTCGCGTCGTCCAACAACGCTTGTGTGTAATCAAAACACAACAGAAAACACTTGAGGTCGTGGCTATGTTACAGGCAGCGCCTTGGATGAAGATGGAGATGAGCGATGGATAGAGAGAGGGCACAAATGCAGAGCACCTCGTGTTGGAGAATGGTGGTCTGAGAAGTGTCCAGGGGTCCTTTGTTGTGAGATGATAAGATACCCGAGGAATCTAGGAAGCTGGGAGCTCTAGAATGCTTGCTTTCTGGATGTGGTAGCCTGGCTTGTTAAGGGCTTATGGATGAATTAGGCGCCAAAGGAGTCCGGTCAAGGTTGATATCTAGAGAAGAGAGCAGAGGAGGAAACGAACCCTGTCTCGGGAGGTGGCAGTCAAGGCAGTTTAGATGATGAAGCGTGGCTCGTCGTGAATGAAGAAGGCAGACACGGTTATGATTGGTGATCTTCAGGACCTAATCAACCAATAGGCGCAGATGACGAGCTCGACGAGGCAGAGCAGATTGGAGGGCGCCAAGGGGGGGGCAAAATCAAAAGGACCAGGATGAGGTTTGTTATCTTCTGTGCAGATTCAGGCCTCTACCGGATGCAAGGCAGGAAGCAATGGCGAAGGCGAGAGAGATGTCGTTGGGCTGAAAAGGATGTTGGAGAGAGGAGTTGACAGGCCGCCAGGAAGAAGAAACGGTCGGTAGTGGTGGCTGTAGTAGTAGTAGAAGTAGTAGTAAGGTAAGGTAGGGTAGGTATGCAATAGCAGAAGCCTAGGAGGAGCCTCAGGCGCGGACCCACGTTTCGGGATGTGCCAGTGGTTGATGGGGGTGGGAGTTGAGAACTCGAGACACAGGGAGGGAGGATGAGGCGAAGAAGCTAAGAGGAAGCTACGTTACGTAGGTGATGCTGTACTCAGTACGCAGGACTGTACTCCATACATGCGCTGCACTTGATGAAAGAGACGAGAAGGGGGGGGGAGGGGAGAAGCGAGGAAAAAAAGAAAAGAAAGCTTGGTCCGAGGGAACTGGTTTTGATGGTTGTCGAGAAGAGGTTCCAGTTGCCAATGTGCGCAGTGCAAGTGCCAGTGTCAGTCAGTGCCCGTCAGTGTCGGTGTCAGTGTCAGTGTGAGCTGTGCGCTGTCGAAGGAGGCGCACGACGTAACGGTGGGGAGGGAAGCGCAGCAGAAGCACCAGCAGCAACACCAGCAGCACCAGCAGCAGAAGCAAACCAGGGTGTAAGAGCGTAATCAGACGCCCCTCATCAGCCTGGCTCTTGGCTCTTAGCTCTTAGCGGGCAGGGCTGGAACAGGACTGAACAGCTACAGATTCCTTGACTATCTTAACAGGAAGCCGAGGGCTATAATGGATGAGCTTGAGGGAATGGAATCCCCAAGCCCAAGTGCAAACCGAGCGTTTAGAGCCGTTCGGAACGGCTAAGCAGCTAGACACCAACAGGGGTGGGTGGAGGGGGGCGTGAACCTGAACAAGACCACCCATGGCAGTGTTATTCTAACTGCACGCACAGCAACAGGGGAGGGGGAGGTGGGAGGAGAGGGGGAGGGGAGGGCGTGTGGATTATGTGATGATGGATGCCATACCATGTACTTTGTACAAAAAGAAGCAAGCCAACTTAATCCAATGCACGTTCCAAAGTGGACAGACGGGAGCGTGGAGTCATTTATGTTTGGCAATTAAGTTACTTGGAGCTCATCGACTGGCTTGAGATTGACGATGAAGACCACCGCCTGCCTGCCTGCGGGTATTTTTCGTCACGTACAAATGTTTTGTTTCTATTTGCACACTGTTTCTACTCATTAGCGAAGAAAGAACAGATAAGACGTAAGAAGGAGGGCATAGAGAAAGATAGGAAGCAAAGGATAGCAACCAAAGATCCAAGAAAAGAAACTATGTAGTAAGGAGCCCCCAAAATATTATGTCAATCACCCAACCCTTAATACCAACACGACGTGCGGTAGTGAACCCTTCCCCCCTCCCCCTTCCCTTCTATTCATAACATAATCCAGGTTCATTTCAGCTCATTTATCAAATCCGTTACGTCCCAAGTTCCTTTTTACTTGTTCCTGAGTGTCGGGGGACAAGAATAACTTCTTTCGCCCCCTCCCGTTGGCGCGCCGCCTCGCCTCATTGACGGCGCCAAACCAGCCCCAAAAAAGCCCACGACGACGATGGCCTCAACCATGATCGGTTCCCTAGTCAGGCAAGGCCCGAGAAAAAAAAACATAGTGTACATGTCATACTAGTTGCCGGCAAGTGGTAACTCAATAAAAAGTCGGTCTCAAAATTTGCAACGGGTATATACTTGGGGGTCCTGGGTGGTCCTTGGCATCGTTGTCAGTTCTGGATGGCCTGGCACTAATTACTACGTCCAAGCAA
Organism: Mariannaea sp. PMI_226; assembly: GCA_024336345.1. NCBI lineage: Eukaryota > Fungi > Ascomycota > Sordariomycetes > Hypocreales > Nectriaceae > Mariannaea > Mariannaea sp. PMI_226. The sequence continues at coordinate 1,271,677 of JANFOG010000005.1, forward strand.
GCACACTACACGCCCCCCTCCCCAAACCCGGCATGTTGAGTTTTCACGCCCCTCCCACATCCAGGGCATGGTTGGGTTGAACGATTCGATCTTCGCATGGGACAATCCGCCTTCCCGGCTCCGATTTTTTCATCTGGATGCTGGGGCACGGAAGGGTTTAGGAAAAGGCTGGCATCGTGTATGGACGGATGCGGAGGGTGTCGGGCGGCGAGTGAGGCTTGTTTTGTGTTGTCCGTTTGCCTGGGTAATTCTCTGTAATGTAAGGCATGCACGTATGAATGGATGGATGAATGGCTGGATACCGTTTGTTGCTGTGCAGTGTATTGCCACGACACGACTTATGCATCAGTCCCATCAATCTGGGCTTGTTTACGGAGTAGGCGACAATGTCTTCTCTAAAGACCTTCTTCGTGGTTCTGGAACTGTACAGCCAGGAACTATTTTTTTTTTTGGTTCTTCTGGCCGCCACGGACTTATTCACTCACTCACTCATTTATCGCTCACCTCAGTTCTCAGTTGTGTTAGATACCCCAGCCCGGCACACTGTCTCATTGCTGGCCTCAAATTCGAGGGTTGATGCCACGGGTTTCCCAAAGTACTGGGGTTCAATCCCGGATGTATCATGGGAATTTGCAGGCGCCTTGCAACCCACCCTCGATCATCAGCAGCCCCCCCCCCTGGTAGGCCGGAGATGGACCAAGAGCGCACGCATCCGTGGACCGTGGAGAATTGGATCATGGAGAATGGGGCAGCAGCCGTGCCAAATAATGGCGCAAGGGAGGTTGCTTCCAACACGACGACAACACCCGAGGCGTTCGCACGAACCACCTAGTTCGAGGCAAGTCGGTAAGTCATTGACAATGTGTTACTCGGAACATTGGACTGGGGTTTCCATCCTGTAGAGCTTCTGCCATTGATAAGAAGAATGGCGGTGGGAGAACTGCACAGCCCAGAGAAAGCAATAGCAAATGAGTGGAAGTTGCGGTTAGGGTTTCCAAAATATTTTCCAGCTGCCAGAAACGAGCTTGATAACAAAGGAGATTGGTCTTTTTCACAAAAGTCTTGACGAGGACCTGTCCTGTCCAGTGTAAGAGGGCTTGCGGATCTCTGACAGGCTTAGTGGTGTGAGCAACAGAATGGCTTGTCACCAATCTCTTGCTTGGGCGCACTAACACGGCCAGGAACGCCCCGGAAAGCGAAGCCAGTCGGCGGCAAGCGTGGAGAAGATGTGACATGGATGTTTCGACCAGTGGAGAACTCTTCAAGGCACATACATATGTGCAGTATTGAATGTTGAATGTCATCTGGGCCCCCGCCAGAGGGTGATAAGTTAAGTTAGTGATGGATGTGCGAAGGTGATGACCGAGACGCTGGCTGTATTAGTTATTGTGCACGCGGCCATGAAGCTTTGCCTCATCTTGCCTGGCAGGAAAGGGTAGAGAGGCGTCATCATTTCTCCACCGCCTTGTCTTCTTTTCAGGCCGCGACTCATATGATGATAAAACCAAGGCTGGAGGATGTTTGATACTGAGTCGTGATACTAATGCGGCGTGCAAAAACATGGATATGTAGCACCAGAGTATAACTACTGCAACACTGCACAACGCAACACACAGCATCGTATCGGCCACCGGAGACTACACATCTAAAAAAAAAAAAAAAAAAAAAAAAAAACCAGTTCGCAAAAATTGTTGGAATACACCTCCGCCCAGCTCACAACAAGGCATGTGGCATGCGACATGCGTGTGACATGGGACACACAACTCCTCGTGGTTGGCCGTGTGCTGTTCCCCAACGTCCCCAGGTTCACACTAGATCTACACTTGACTATCTGCTTTGTACTTCCTTCTCTGCCTTTTTTCCGAATGTCAGCGTCCCAAGTGTGGCGTCTGCACATGTGATCATGGATTGGTGATCATCACCATGAACCAAGCCCAGCCACTTGGGCGCCTATTGGCAAATGTTAGCGTTAGCTGCGATTTGGCTCGCCTGCCAATGTGTAAAATGTTGGTTAGAGAGCGCACAAGGCGGCGGCTTTCTGACCAGGTCTGATAACAAAAGAATCCCTGGTCCAATACGTCCTTTCTGTTGAAAGATATTGCAACGCACACCATCACGTCGAGAATGAAAAGTTGGTTGCCCCCTGCATCATTTCAAGGTAACGACATGGACGAATTAAGATGAGGTACGGAGTATCCGTTCATGGCCTCCCCGCTTCCATGCCTGGCCGACTTCGTTTGTTAGAGTCTCGAAACCAATAAAGGAATAGAGGCCATTCGTGAGCTGCACATTCGTGGATTCGATACCCGCTCTATCGAGCTTCTTGAGTTTCACTTGCTACGTCCACCACGCGTTCTGCTGTAGAGCAAACTAGCTTCAGTGCCCATGTGGTTTAGTACAGCTTGAGGCAACCCCAGACCTTCTTCGACCACGCCAGAACAAAATGCCAGCCACAAGACACACTGACAAGTCAGTTGAGCGAACTGACAATAGCAGTAACAGCTTCTGAAGCCTTGCCTACCTTGGATAAAGACTCGCACCGGCGTTGAGGCACAAGCCAAACGTCTGTCCGTGCGCTTTTGCGACAAGACACACTCCAACGCTCAAACATGAGTTTGTCGGGTGAGGCTTGGGGCTTGTGGCCCAGGGCTGGGTGGCTGGGGCCTGGGCCGTTTTGTTCCTGGATTGAACCAACAATATGAAAGGGCCGGCCCGAGCTGTCTGTCTTTGGTCCAGAACATTCAGAGCATTGTTCCCTGGATTCGCCTGCGCTGCATACCACCCACTGTCTCTGATTTCTGCGACATTGATTTTCTAAGTTTTTACTGGAAGCAGAGCACCAGCCTCCATTTTGTTTTTCTTGACTAATGGACGTGTGGAGAGCCCCATAAGTATATCCCATCTCGTCTTCCATTTCCTGTTGCTTGCCTCCTGTGATGATACAACGGTCAGATCTCTTGAGAAACAGTCACTCGCAGCCTAAAAGGTCCTAGACACGGGCGAACCCGACCGCTCCTTGTGCCCGTGCCCCCTTTCACTCACAGATGAGGGCTCTGTTTCTTTTTTGGTCAGTTTCTTTCCTTGCTCCACGCCGGTTTCTCCCAGTTAGCAGGTACTCTGCCAGGTACCCCCTGGGTGCGATTGATGGACTGGCGGTCAACGAAGAATAGGAAGCGGAAAAAGACATAGGTAGGGAGAAAATTTTCTACCACCCACAGCTAGTAGGCCCATCTGCCGGTTCTATGTTGACAGTGGCATTCGTGTTCGTCTGCTTAAAGGCTGGTGAGCTGGTAAGCATGATAATGAGCTGGTGCTGGTGTCATGGATCATGGCACAAGGTTCTGGGGCCCATCGTGGAACAAATTGTTTGGGTTATGTATATATGCCTCTCTGACTATAGATTCATGTATTTGATACATTGGGTATGGGCTTGCCTAGAATAGAATTGTGAACACGCATGTTGGAGAGTAGTGTGCTGTTGACGTGCGTCAAGACACATGTGTCTTGCTTGTCTGTACAGGTGTACAGACTACTTTGTCCGATATTACCTCGCCATTTTTTTCTTTCCTTTGGAGGGGGGAGAGAGGAGACAAGTTTTGGAGATTGAAAGTGTAGAAGTCGATTGTCAGCTCTTCCACCCTCATTAGATACTTGGTACTCATTCTGGCATGACGAAGTCGATTTATCTGGGGCTTGCGATGCCAGGGTCGGGGGGTGGTAGTTAGCCAGCAAGCCTCCAGCGTTCATCGACTGCCATGAACCATGATCGCCCACCAACACGACCCTCCGCCCTCTTCCCCTCTCCGCTTCCTTCGGTGTCGACCACGCAAACGGCACACGCCTGACATCAAGCCACATGCCCCGATCTGGCTCCAATTCGGTTCTGTCTCTTCAGTTCTGGCGGTCGTCCGGCCGGTTGGTCGGCTATTCGCATCAGTGACACCGACTGACAGAATATGACGAGAGAAGCCAACTAAGACAGACCATCAGGAAGGAGGGGGCGTGTGTACGAAGAGGCATGGAGGGTTGTTGTCAAGCTGAAAATTGTGAACTTTTGGTGGAGTGCATTCATGTTGCAGCATCGTGCCAGATGGAAATAAGCCAGTCAGCCAACCTTGGGACGCTGCTTCTGCTTCTGCCTCTGCTTTTGCTGCTGATGTCTCTAACTACCTTACCACGGGTGGCACTCTATGCCACTGTTCTTCCTGATTGCGCTCAGCGGCCAATGCGCGCCTCTCTCGTCCCTCCTCCTCCACCAGCGAACCGCCCCGCGATTGTCTGAGACATGCTGGGTGTTGTTCTTGCATCACTATCGCGAGCTTCTCCCCCTCTCGCTTCCACCTTTGCGCATTCTTCCTATGCGTTCGATGGGCTTCCGCGTTCGTAGCTCACAGCTCACAACTCACACAGAAACTCTTAAGGCAGGCACGTAAGCTTGACCATCAAGTACTACTACCTTTCCCAGGACGCCACGTCGTGGTCGACGTGATAGTTGGGTTCCACCTCGGTGGCATCTTTACCGCCACACGACCTCCACCTCGATGAAAGGTTTTTTTTTCTTGTTCTTTCTTCTTCAATTCGTTTTGTTCCCCTCTTTACTTTTTTGTCCTCTCAGTTTTCAATGCCCACGGGGGCACGGCCTACGACCCTGGCTCACTCCCGTTTGAGGGGGAGGCTCTTGAGGCACTCTCCTTCTACTCCTCCTGCTCCTTCTCTATTTCTCCGAAAATGAACAGCATGAGGTTGGAGGGGAAAAAATTATTCTGGATCTGCGGTCAGGGACCAGGGCTCTATTGAGCTGAGCTACTGCCATGCCACCAAGGAGGCGGCCGGTCGGCACAGCGGGTGGATGAAATGAAACACTACTCAGCCAGCGCACAACTGCAGCAGCTTGGACACGATAGGGGACTGGAGTGTCGCAGCGCAACCGGTTTGTGCATCATGAGGGGCGTGAGCTTCCAAACGGCTGTTTGCCTTTCTTGGCTCGAACTGTTTCCAACGAAATACCGTAGCAAGTTGGATTCCCAGACTGAGCTGAGACATTGCTTGCAGTTTCTCTCCTTTCGAGATGTGCTGCACTATAGTCTATTGAAGTACGGTACTTACCTACTGTACATCAGATAAGATTGTTGTTTAGAGATCCCTATCCCCAAAACAGCAACTTGCTATTGGTGCCAGCATGTCACATCCAAACCACCAGATCTTTCAGTTCTCCTTCGTGTCGTATCTAGCTCCCCAGAAACGCTTTCTGCTTCCTTGCATCTCGAATGACTGGCTGGGGGCTGAAAAAACCCGCGCCAATGGCGAGCCAACGGCCCCCAATCTGCCTCCTCAGTCTCATTCCTTCATGAGCTGTCGGGGTGATGTAGGATTGCGAGTGCCGTCCTTCCAAGCCTCTTCCCTCTCACCAAGGAGACGCCAATGATAAGCCCCCACTAATGCTCACGAACCATCCATATCCATTCAAGCACCGGATCGAGGGTCAAGTGAGCTGCGGCGTATGTACGTGTGTCGTTCTTCCTACCACTTCCATAGCCTATCAGGACCCAGTTGTCAATGCTCACGCAATTGAGCATGAAAGAGGGGGGTCGTGGATAGAGGCGCAGCTTAACAGCCCAAATATCAGTAGCTGTAGCCTAATAAAACATGTCGTTGTCATGATGGGGGTACAGTTCTCCCCAGTGGAAACCTCAGGCGAAGACGCGACTGGTCAGCCATTGGTTGTGGCATGCACCACGATGGGAATAGAGGGGTTTTGGCCGGGGATGGGGGCAGTTTGATGTGCCTGTCCCTTCAACAGTAGCAATGGCACTCATTTGATAATGGTTTCACATCTAGTATGGTTTGCTGCATCAATGACGGTAGCATTGCGTCGAATGGGTTAAAAAAAAAAAAAGAAAAAAGGTAGTGAAGGAAGCAAAAAAGGAAATGAAGAGTAGCCAGCAAGGAATATGCTGTGCTGTGCTGCGTTGGCCATGCACGCTTCGAAGACCATTTGCGCACGGAATGCCCGCACCGTCGGTTTTCTAGGCAAAAGAGTGTCGCGCACATCACGACCTTTTCCTGCTATTTAGCGACGTCATGGGCTTGATCGGCCTATGCTAGTGCAAGGCAATTCAACATGCTGCGCTCAGTCCAGGACCTATACCTCGCCTAGGTGCAAATATATCCAGTAGTATAACGGCAACGAAGGCATGGGGGTCGCATGGGGGAACAAACTTTGGGGGGACTGGAGGGTTCCAAGCGGGAAGGGCCACGTCCCGCTACACATCAACCCTTGGCTTGACCGTTTGTCTCGCCCTAACTTGTCTCATCCTTTCACTAAGAACTTGGCTCTTTCTGGGCCTTGTCACAAACATACAGCAGGTAACCAAGCACGTGGCGGCGTGATGGGGGTCCGATCATCATAGAAGAATTTTGAAGTGGAGACGACGATGAAATGATGCTGGGAACGAGGACGATGGTGTTGACGATATTGCCCGGTTATCTCAAAGTGCTCGTGGTAGACTCACACCCTTGAGTCCGAACGGCTAGGTTTCCTTCTTCACCGATTGACGGCCCTTGCTCCACGTTTCTCACCCCGGCGTTGACAGCAAGAAACCCTCGGGTTTCGACATTGTTCGAATGACAAGATTTGCAGTTTTCTGTCGCACAGCTGTACCCAACGTGGCGGTGAGGGAGTCAAGTCTGGCTTGGAGTGAAAATACGACAACGGTCATGCCGACTCGAATATCAAGCCCCCCCTTCTCAATGTTGTATCTTTCTGCTTTGCACTGCCTTGTCCCCCCCTTTGTTCCTCCCTCCCATTGTTTTCCTCAACAAAAGATTTTTTTTTTTTTCCAATATTTATCTGCTTAGCCTGTACTATCCATCTGACTATTTTGTAAGCTAGGGTATGCCCGATGGTAGGCAGTCAGCTAGGCAAATAAACAAGGCGAAGCATCAACCCCATGCTTATCACCATGGTATTTTTCCTTTTTTTCTGAGAACACGCCCCCAAAAATCTGTAGCTACGGTGAGGGATGGGCAATTTAGGAAATGAGGCGGTGGCGAATTCTAGGCCCTCAAAGCGGCCTTACTTGGATCTGGACCCTTTCTCTCAAGAAGCCTCATTCAAGTTTTTGATACCCAAAGAACCTCATTCCTTCTGACAACTGGCCAAGCTGCTCTTTCGTCATTGTCATCCTATCCATCGCTCCCAGCTGTTAGAGTCGGTACATAACTCGGACTGATGAAAAGCCCTTGATCCCAGTCCAATAACTACCCAATAAACTTAGCTCTTTTTTCCTGCTCTTCTCCCTTCATGCCTTTCCACCTTGGCTGGTGGACGTGGATTAGTCGAGTGTTCTGGAAAGGTACGTACGGCAGTTGCCCTGGCACATACTGCAGACAGGCGCGCACACCCACATCCGGTCCGGAATGAAGAAAAATCTTCATCAAGTAAGGTCGCTAAAGGAGAATGAGAGCGGATATGGATTGAGAGCATTGAGGTGATATGTGACGAGCCACGCCCTGGCGACAAAGTTGTAGAGGCGAGCCATTAGTGACGCTTGGATGTGAGGGGCAATGCGAACCCTGGCCAAAGAGCCGTTGACGAACACGACCCAAGTGTTTCATCCCCCATCCGTTTGCACGACTAGTCTCGCCTTATTTTACTACAGTACGATACTGTATTGTTATGTACATATCAAGATCGATCCTAGTGCATTGTGGTCCTTGGTACTTGGTCTCTGGTCAGGACTCTTTTACCGCTCATGCTCCCTTTACTATGTCCCATCTATCTCTGCTCAGCCCTACGCAAAAGTCTCACAGAGATTGACAGTAGATCAAACGGTACACTCGATCCACTTTCCAAATTCCCTTGTAGTCGCACAGCTGTATGTTCAACCGTCAAACCGGCAAGAGGACAGCCTTTTGTATCAGCCTCTGTGTTCCATCGGAGAAAGTCCCCAACAGATGCTGTGTTGTCCTGCGGCATCCAGCAGAGACTCTATCCTTCTGCGAGTGCGACTGGGAGCGTAACAACCTTCCGCTCCGAACCGGAGCCGGAGCCGGGGCACTCTGTGCAGATGAGAGAGGGGTTAGAGATGCAATTATCGTCGGAGATGGTTTTTTCTCTCATTGCTTGAAGGAGAGAAAAGGTGAGTGCCAGACCGGGGAGGCACATCGACCAGGGCTGCTCACAACGAATGCCCCAGTTCAAAGCCCACGTTTCCCCGGTGGATGGCGTTGAGGTGTCGTGAAATGATGGACTCCATTGTTCGAAGTTCTCTGTGTACCAAGTTTAGATTGTCTTACCTTCTACTAGGCTTTAAGTGGATGGAGTACGCACCATGTACATGATACAAATTTTGATTATGCTTACGACCTTGGCCAACCTACCTTACTTTATGTACAAGATTGTTCGCTGGCTTGATGCAGGTGTGCTTTGTGTGTGGACCGCACGGCCGGCGGCAAAGGATCCAGACAGCAAGGACCACACGCAGACAAAACACAAACACATAAGGTAGGCAACATGGAGAGGTGGACGGGGGGTATGGGAGTGGGCCGAAGCAGGCAATCCTGGTGTAACTCGTTATGCGCGAAATCTGGCGTCAGAACTTGCAGTCGATATCTGTGTCTTGTTGTCGTACTGTACCTACTACAGGATGCAATAGTTTGCCGTGTGCCGTGCTCCCAAACAGACGGGTCCGCGGTGGGAGGCCAGGAAGCCAGTCCACGGGTCCGGGCCAATCGCCGGCTGCGGTTTACCTAACCGGCCCGGTTTCTTTCTTGCCTGTAGGTAGTCTGTGTTTTGACGTGCAACGGAGGAGGGGGATGTTGTTGCTGTTGGAGACGATTGCGTATGGCAGAAGATCGTCTCTGCCGTGGCTTGTTCTAGGTTGGCACTATATTTCCGGATGTGCTTCGCAGATGGCGATTGTTAGTCTCCCATCTGACGGCGGGCGAGGCTAACGCATTTACAACGCAGCACGTGCGGGCGCGCATACAGCACAAATATCAGATCATAATTGAAACACATACACACATACACACACGCGCACACACGCACACTCGCACGCACGCACAACTACTGCAGGGCTTGAACAACAGCAACCGACGGGCAAACGAGCAAACACAGGAAAAGCAAATAAAAACAGTGGCAGGAAAGCGCTGCATTGAGGGGGTGCGGTCTTGAAGATGAGCATTTCTACTGCCTATTGTAGGAACGGGCCTCATCCTCAGCCATTAAGTTGAGTCGTGTCGTTGGTCCAACCTCGCCTCACTTTGGCCAAATAGCGTGAGGTTTCGGTCATCACAAGGAACCTTCTACAGAAAAGTCACAAGTAACCTCCGGTTTGGGCGGCGGTATGGGCATGAGGACAGGGCAACGATTTCCAGGAGTACGATCAAATGCATGCAATCTGAATCGTGCTTTTCTTCCTGCACACGGACAAGACAAAAACAACGGGTGAACAGGAGATGGAGAACTGGTTGGGTAGAGCATGGGTAATTACGCCGGCTATCTTGATTCTAACCCGAGAAGACACGAGGAGATAGAAAAAGAAAAGAAAAGAAAGCCTGCTTGAGAGATGCCGATGTTGTACTGTAACCATAGGTATCTTCTTGGTACAGGGATAATCTAAGATCCATCGGTTGGAGGAACCACCTGAAGTTTGAGAGCGCCCTGTTTCGGTCACTAGACCCGATCCTGCTTAGTTATTAATGGGGTAACAATCTTGTGCAGCAAGCAACTGGAGCATTGATTTTGGACATGCGGCTAACGAAGGTTGAAAACGGTCTCCAATGCCCAAGTGAGTGACTTCACTGGGAGCCAGGATACCAAGCGAGCGTTCCACTTCCCATTGTGGGTTACAGATTACAAGTGATAACGGACCGAACATGTACATGAATACATAGTATACTGATATGTAGTATGGATCTTATGAACGGAGCCAGGTCTTTATGATGGTTACTTTTTTTTTTTTTGGACTAACTAACTTGGATGCTGTGGTTCCTTTTTCTCATGCAAGCTGACGGCAAAGCACTCTGTTCTGTACCTGTTTCTAGCGGGTGCTTGAGCCTTGAGGGAACTCAATGTCCTCCTTGAAACCCCAAAAAAGCTCAAATTAGAATCTGACCAAACCCTCCAACTTGTTCCACCAGCTTTTTCTAGTCCCCAGCATGTGAGGCCAGCCAGGTTGATCGAACCGAGATGCCTACCCAGGAGTCGTTGCAGGATCTCTCAACAAAATCCACCAGGGACTAGGCCCCGGGACGGTACCCGACGGGACTCAAGACGAGAACACAGCTGCGTCCCACTGACGCTACCTCACGTACTGGAGGTATGCGTCAGTTGTCCATAGAATTGGCGATCAGTCTGTAAGTTGAACGTGGGTCTGGTGACTTTCGTTCCTTATGAAGATACTATGTATATGTGAAATCAACATTTCGCCGAATAATTCCTCTAGGCACAAAGTGAGCTTGCCCAACTCATGAACAGTAAATGATTTGGATGAACCCAAATGCCTCGCCTTTTTTATCAATCTTTCTTCTTTCCCTGACTTTCCCTTCAGTGACTTCTTTTTCCCCATTTCTTGGTTTGATCAATCTCATCTTACCTTTTTTTTGGGTCCGATTTGGCCGCCAGCCCCTGGTCTTTGGTTCCCTTTGACCCTCAACCGTATCTTCATGATTGGTGAACGCATGCCAGCGGCCCCATTGCCTTTTGCATCAAGCAAAAAAGCCACATAGTAATAATACTATGTAATCTACACATGCTATTCAATAGGTACCATGTAGTAGAGCATACGGAAGCACCTGTTCCATTACCTTGTAGCAATCACATTATTGCCCCTCCAACGCAAGACCTTTTGAACATGGCAAAGTGGTGTGCTAATCAACTAATCCCTCCAGCCAGGATGTTGACCAAATCACCTCCAGCCCAGTCAGCTAGCTACATGCACTTAAGCACAGTGGGCTCAGTCGGCGCCGTTCTGTACTAACCATCCGCACGTAAAAGACTCCCATTCTCAACTCAAACCCAAGCCATCTGAACCTGACCTAACCTAACCCAAACAAATTCTTACCCCTCCCCCCATCCAAACAGCCATGAACTACGGCGCACGGCGTACGGCGTCTCGCGATCATCTTGACCGCTAGAAATCAAAGGCTTGCAAGAAGAAGAAAATTCTAAAAAAGAAAAGAAAAGCTAGACAAACGAGACCAGAAAAAAAAAAGAGGACAAGCCTAAACACCTGGGCCCTAGAACCCGGATCCTACCACCCCTTGAACCCGAACAAAACCAGATCAGCTCTCCAGCCTCAGTCCAGCCCCGGTCCAATATACCGTCCCAGCCTATCTAACCCGGTGGACGCTGCAGTCTGTCAGACATACGGACACGAAGATCCGGTGCAGTCACACAAAGAGGATACTCTCACAGTCACTTGACAGCTCTCATCCCCTCGCTCCGCCATGGCTGACGTTCCCCTCATCGTCATCTCGGAATTCGCCCAGTCCGAGCGACGCATCACGCCAGCATGGACGATCACTCAGCTCAAGTCCAAGCTCGAAACTGTCACTGGTGTTCCCCCCGGCTGCCAGAGACTGTCCCTCAAGAGATCAGGCGCCGAGGCCATCCCCATTGAGGCGACTGATGAGGATGCCACCTACTTGACCTTTTTTCCCTTGGTCCCATACGCGGAGTTGCATGTAAGTCTGTCCAAGAACTATGGAAGTTTTCTTTTTCTTTCATTCCTACCCTCTTTACCTTTGTCGCAATTTTTCATACTTCTCATGTGAGGCTTGGCTCATATAGTTGTGGGGGAAAAAATACTATAGCCAGTTTCCTGGATGTGATAAAGGCAGAGAGGTTGGCATCGAATTCTGATATTACATCATGCTTTGACTAGTGACGGGCGGCATCAATTTTGTTTCTCGCAATCAATAGTACTCCTTTTTTTGTAAAGCACTATTCATGTGCTCCATATTTATCACTCTTCCCATATTATTATTATCTCATTCTTTCTCTTTGATGTCTGAAGAGGCTCGATACAAAGCTGACTAAAGGGATAGGTAATTGATACACGTCCTCCTGCATCTCGGCCAAACTACAACGACACATCTGGTGTCGAAAAATATGTTTTACCCGAGGAAGAGTACGAGAAGAAGACGGATTCCGTTCTCGCTTGGAAGAAGGCCGAGAAGCTCGGTCGTTTTGACCCCAATGCCCCCAGTTATGAGCAGGCGAAACTCGCCGCGTTTGAGCGAGAGATCACGTCACGCGATATCGCGGTTGGCAAGCGATGCCGTGTTGGCGGTGAAGACACGAAGCGGGGGACCATCAAATACGTGGGCGAAGTCAAGGAGATTCCCGGAGGTCTCGGTGCCTGGGTGGGGGTTCACCTTGACGAGCCCGTCGGCAAGAATGATGGCAGCATTGCTGGGACGAGGTATTGGGGTGAGCCCGCAGGGCTTAAGCATGGTGTTTTTGTGAGGCCAGAACGCATCGAGGTGGGGGACTTCCCTGTCCTTGATGACCTGGAGGATATGGAAGAGATTTAATTCTTGTTGAAATGAATGATACGACTCGTAAACGAGAAACTTCTGCATGAGCTTTGATGGTGTAAGAGATGCAAGGCCAACTGCGAGTTTAATAATTCCCGACATGAACTTAGAGCATCGATATATTTCCGGAAAATTGACCCCTGGTCTCTGAAACACGCATGTCCCTTTCCTTTGACTCGGGGTTGAGCCAACCACCATGTTGACCACAACCTAACTACTCCTCCTCTCCAGTCAAAGATGATGTTTTTTTTGTTTTCGTTTTTTTTCTTGGGGGGGGAGGGGATACCATGTTTTTCCCTATGACATATATCAGGGAATTCCTAGCTCTGTCCCCTTTCTAAATAGGAGTAATGTGATAGTAGTAGGGACGTGTACTTGTGTGGCCAGTCTCATCTTTCTTCACCCGCAATTCCTTCCAGACTGGGTAAAGGCCACTTGGCTGGTGGTTCCAAATCCGTGAAAATCTGCAGCAAACACTCAAACAGGATGAACCGGCCACTAGTAACTCTATTTTGACATCTGGATGTTGAAACTTTTGATAAATGATTTATCTACCTACTTCAAAGGTACTCAGATGAGGTATCTGTAGGGTAACCCGCAACTCATCGCCCATCAATACCTCCGCCATTCCCAGTGGTCAGCTCCCCCAATTGAGTATCACGTATTTTTTTTTCAAGCCCACGTCATGGTGTGCTTATCTTGTGCAAGTCCAACATCAGCTGGTTTGGCTTGCGCCCTTCCTATCGACACGGCGAGTTCTGCGAACCACATGCGATTAACTCAACTATGAGCAGATTTTCAACGAGCTCTCCAGGGTGATTTCCCCAGCCTAGATGGGAAAATACTACCCAACATCCCCGCGAAGTCCCGACTGCCGTTACCGAGGCTTGAGCTGAAACCGGCTCAATAATAAGGGCACTAAAATATAATCGAATTAGATGACTTCATAAAACAAAGGGAAAGAAACAAAGAAAAAGGAACTTTGCGGTGAGGGGTTTGCCCAAAAGGATCCGGGGGAACGGGGAAAGCGGTTCTGCGATCCTCACCCGAAGATCATGCTGCAGCGAGATATATTATATCCGGGGTAGTTAAGCACTCCGCGTTGTGGCTCGGGATGATTTGCGTGCTTGCAGGCAGAATCCTGGAAGAGGTAGCGAACAGTAGGCCAGCCATCAAGATTGACTTTGTCCGATGAACCGCGGGCTTGGTAAAGTCCCGGACGCGAGGATGAGGATGCAACTATCTGTGCAATAACCAAGGTGTGTTTGCCTTGACAGCGAGTATCATCACTTGCACTCCTGGGAAGACAACTCGAATCAATAGTTTCCTTGCCCTATCAATGACATGCACGATACGAGTTATGGAGTACAGCTTCATACAATGCCAATCTCATACCCATGATGTTCCTATACTGAAACTAGGACAAAAGCCACGCCCGGCAGATGCAGCGGCAAAACATATCGACAACTGCCACGTATCGGCTAGCAATATAGCGGACATTGGCCACCGAACAACGGAGAAATGGAAGAACGGGGTAAGGCATACTGCATTGCCAGAGCCGATTGCATCTATCCAGTCCTTCTACTCCCTCCCCCCCTTTTCCCTCACATCCAAAAGCCTGGATGCAGAATGGCACTTGCGGTGGCTGACGCCCAACAAGAAAACTATCCCCCAATGTTTACCTCTGCCGAGGATTTGTGGGCTGAATAATGTAACCTGTTGCTGCAACTTCGGGTCAGTTCCTACCAATCGGCCAGCTAGTTACCCAGGTTGGTTCCAGCAATAGGAAGTGCAGAAATAATAGAAATAAACAAGTAAATATTTAAAAAGTAAACATGAACACGCGGGCAAACTGGCTGCCTGTGTGCGGGCGCATCGGGAGGATTCTTGAGGGAGGGGGGTGGATAGAAGTGAGGAGTGTGATTCGTGTAACCTACGGATTGCTTGTATAGTTTAGGACTTCCCTGGATAATGTGACGAAATTTCAAGGATTTTAAATGTGATATGAATGTTATAATATTCGGCGAAGGTGGCGAGGCTCAGGCAGGAGTTCTGGGGTGATAGGTGGGATACTCACCATATTAAACTGGCCTTGCGGGCCTGTAGGGGATCTAGGTAACTTGAGTAGCTCTACATGCATTAACAAGAAACTTGTTATGCCCCTTGACGAGAATTGAGTTTACGGAAAGAGGTGGTTCGCGTCCGAAAGTCTACCAAAATGTCCAACAAGCGTCATCAGTCAACTATGAGGCCCCCGGAGATCCCGACAAGCGGTGAGACATGCAGCTGGTTGTGGCTGGCGCATCTTCTCAGAGTGATCACAAAACAATACAAACAGACGATGACGAGGACTCTCAGAATCTGACACATGTAATACTTACATGCATTTCGTGGAAATAAGATGATGTTGTCACAAAAAAGGAAAATATAATTAAACACCTGCTCGTATTGTAATATTGGTCGGGACGCTCAAATGTGGAGATGAATATACTGATCACGTAGGATCCAGACCCTGCGTTTAAACAGAAGTTCATGCCCAGTTCATCTAAGTGAATCCTCGAGGAGGCGTGTGCGAGATGAGGAGCGTCGGCCGTTTCGTCGGACGTAAATGCCAAGGTTATCTTGCTGTACACCACCGCGGAAGCTGATCGAGATGGATACCAATCTACCTAGATAATATTTTAGAGACTGGAGCCGAGTATTAGCAGTTTTATGAATATTGGAAGCTTGATTCCGCTTATCAAGGATCTCTGAACGAAGGAGCGGGAGTCGAGTCCAACCAAGTATAAAGAGTATTCCCGTTTAGTAGACGTGAGCTCAGGCCTCTTTTACTAGATTCAACTATGTATGGACTCTACAAGAAAGATTTTGACATTAATATCTGAGTGGTAGATATTTCCATAAGTAAAGCACTTTCGAAATCCTGAATCTCTAAACCACTTGGGCTCTGAAGGGTAATCTCCGTCATCACGTAATCCATCGCCATACTGGACTGGTCCCTGTAATCAATTTCATTCGCATTTGAGTCGAATCTATGTAACAGGCTTGTAGATTCTCCAAAGATTTTATCGTCCTGCTTTGGATCCTCCACATGGAAAGCATCCTGTCATAGAGACTACGGGGTATTGCGAGGTCTAGGTTTCATGAGCTTTCCATCTTGAGAACAGGAAGCGGGAAAGACTCTACTATTGTGATAATTGAGGATGAGAAATTATGAGATGCTGAAGTCGACAAAGCGAATGATATTTTTAGAGTGTCACAGATACATTCGGGTTGGGTGTCGGTTCAGACTTCAAATCTAAAGCGAAACAAGCAAAAGGCTTCAACGAATTGCCTATTTTTACTAGAGGAACTTGTTTGAAAGTAATGATATGAAGAAGAAATATTCGCGGTCTTCTCCTTGCAGTATTTACTTGCCATTTTATCGACGACCCGACAGTGTGGTTTAGATACCTTCAACCTTGACGCAAGAGATTACAGGCGCATCATTGAGGAACGGCCAGGAGGAATGGCCTCTGAGAGAGTTTGGATATTAAGCTGCAGTTGCCTTATTTTGATTCGATGGCTCTGTCATTTGATCCGTAGTTGAAACTTGCTTCGATACACACCGACTTGGGTAAATGAGGGTGTTGGATAATCTGAGCATTACCGACTCACCATGCCTCGTCTCGACTCAGATGCTGAAACGATGAAATTAAAATCCATCCGAGCCGTTATGGATAACAGAGTGCGACGGCTACATCAAATTCTATCCACAATGCAGGTCCCATCAATAACGCAACGTAGGTTTGAGTTCCAAGATGATGCCGAGATCTAACGTCGTGATATTCGTTCCCTGATTTCAAGCCGCTAGCAAATAAGAGGAAGATCAGAAACTCGGATGCTTCACCATCAAAGGATCACGTTGACTATACATTTTTTCCGTTATTGGCCGAGCTTGTGTTCCTTCCGTCAGACAAAGGGAGTGTCATGTATCAGTCATGTTTGAGAGCACGATAATTGACAAATCCTCCCCGCCCACATACTCGGTTGATTCTATGCGCGCATGCTACTGTGAAAGAACAGACCCTTCGTCGCATTGAGAGGCACTTTATGACGCGATGTATGCTTGAATCGAAATTCTTTGGGATTGACGCTACCATGAATCAAACTCCAAGCCATGCATTGTCAATTTACCCGGAGTCATTGAGCTACAAATTGACAAGCTCATCATTAGGCTTCGGACTTTAGCTAGATGCGGCATCAACAGGCGTCACGCTGGCTGACACGCGGACACGAAGGTCATGATAAGTGGCCGACCAAACGGATTAAGCGGAGGCGGAGGCTTGGCTGGCTGGCCCCTCCAAAATCGGCATCGGGCACTTGTATCCACACTCTCTCGATGGTGATAGCTAAGGTTATTTTTCTCCTTCAACATCATTGTACTGCAGTACTGGAGCACGGCACCCTCGACCTCAACATTGACCGCTTCATCAACCTCAAGTGCGTCGCTCTGTATCGCCGACATCATCTCTCTTGGCTGCGGCCTTTGTCGCCGTCGCGCTCGCTTTCCGATGCTATCGTCTGTACGATGAGAGCTGGTGCACCATCAGCACTAGCTTACCACCCGAAGCATTCCTCCTAGTATTTCAACCTCGTGCCTCTCCTAAACAGCCCTCTCCGAGTTTCGCATTTCCTCTACGTGACGATCCTTGGGTCTACACTCCACACTACAAGTCAAACCCTTTGACGTGCCATGGTCATGGCGTCGTCCCGAGCCCCACGTTACGGCATAACCGCCTTGATCTGGATGCTCTTGGCCTGCCTCTTCGCAACAGCCCTCGCCGACGATGACATTAGCACTTCACCTGAAGGAGACGTTCCAGAATGGGCCGCAGTAAACGGCATGCAGCTCACCCTATATACCGATGATAAGAGATTTGCACCTTCACCTATACAATTCACCGTCATCCCTCTGACGGCAAGCCTTGGCTTGAACAGCTCCAATGGAGAGGAACGTGGTGTATGCAATCATGGAGCGAACATGTTTGGTCTGGCAGTGCTAACGTCGTCACCCAGGTTGTTAGAATCAACGGAACTATAATCGCGACCGATTCCTCCAACTACAACAACATCACAAAGTCAAATGTAGCGTATCTCTCCTGCGATAACTCCTCGGACAGTGGCTTCATCGACCCAAACAAGATTCTGAATACCTTGATGCAAGTCAAGCCCAAAGCCATTGTACTGTACTCGACCTCGAAAAACTGGTGCTCTATCTCGCCGACCCCGTCGTATCCCCAGTACTCGAGCATCCTCTCGATGGCCGACGGGGCGGAAGCTTCTCAGGCGCTTGCATCCCTCGTTAGTAGGACCTCCAAGGGCGACAACGTCAAAGTTGCGATATTTGGAAATAACACAAATAATGGGGCCAATGACGATGGAAGCAGTGGGAAGAATAACCCCGCAGTCGCAATGAGCATTCTCTACAGTATCACCGGGATAGTTACTCTCCTCTTCGCCGTCATTATCATAACAGGCGCCGTGAGAGCCCACCGCTATCCAGAGAGATATGGACCCCGAAGGGCTCGTCATGGCCTTTCGCGGCAAAGTCGTGCGAAGGGCCTTGCGAGGGCGGTTCTAGACACCATCCCCATAGTGAAATTTGGAAACCAAACACCTCCCAAACCTGATCCCGAACTCGAGTTGGATGCAATCACAAACGATGGAAATGAAAATACCGGACAGCAGCAGCAGCAACAACAACAACAACAACAGCAGCAGCAACAGCTACAAAAAAGTACAAATATGATAAGCGAAACGCGACAGCCAGATATGACATCACCGGGAGAGAGCACTGACGCAGCTACTTCTGCAGCCCCAGAGTCACCCACGCTGGAACGTCAAGCAAGCCCCAACGGCGACGAAGGCAGGGAAGATGCCAATCTTGGGTGCTCTATCTGCACAGAAGATTTTAAAGTTGGAGAGGACGTGAGAGTTTTACCTTGCCGACATCAATATCATCCAGCTTGCGTAGATCCGTGGCTAATCAATGTCTCTGGAACTTGTCCACTCTGGTAAGCATGGAGTTAATTTCTCACACAGTTTTGACACCACTGACAATACTTGACAGTCGATATGACCTCCATCCTGAAAAGACTAGCCAAGTACAGGAGGGCGCAGGTAGCAGCAGCACAAATGCTCTGCCCCCTCCTCTGGTTCTTGAAGGTGCCGAGAATGACGCACCTCACCTCGAGCATCGCAACCGCCTCTCTCGGATCTTTGACGTCAACCGTTTACGACAAGCGACGGTAGAGGAGCAGATGGAGGCCCTCAGGCGGATGAGAGCCGAGGCCAACGAGTCTGACCGTCAGGAGCACCCAGACGGAGAGTCCCGGG
This sequence comes from Mariannaea sp. PMI_226, assembly GCA_024336345.1. Lineage (NCBI taxonomy): Eukaryota > Fungi > Ascomycota > Sordariomycetes > Hypocreales > Nectriaceae > Mariannaea > Mariannaea sp. PMI_226. Next base: position 1,290,601 of record JANFOG010000005.1, read on the forward strand.
GCCAAAGTGCACGATTAGCGGCCAAGCTCAGGGAAAGATTCCGCATTCGAACCCGCGCCCAGGCAGCTGAGGATTGAAACAAAGAGACTAAACGGTGCATCACAGTCTAGACCGACGAAGGTTACCTAGACAGCGCCAAGTTTATTACTACTCTCAGTTGATGACGCAGCCAGCATTCAGTTTTTTCTTTCTTTTTGATATCATGTGAGGGCTCTGAGTATTGCTATTTGCCCCCCTTTCTTTATGTCTCTTTCTTAGAAATGTGTTTTCAGTGTGCAGGAGCCTGATGCATGTCATGGAATGCATTGGGTACTCATAGACAGCCAGTCAACTTTCAGACGTGGCTGTGAACTGCTTGAGATTCGGCGTTGGGAAATGGCGATTAGGATATGACGAATGATTTGGGATTCCCTAATATGAGAAATGAGAACGAAAGCATATTTGGCGTTTGAGAGAGACCTCATGATATATGTAAATACTATTCATGTATTCTTTATTCAAATCATGCTGCAAAATGTGTACTATTTGTCACTTGGCTTAGGTGAATGGCATGCCCTTGGGATATCATCCCATGTCCGTACACGGCGTGTTTGTCAATCACGGACCTTGTATCTGTCCCAGACTATAGGATGAGATCGTTTGATGAGGTACTCCCTTGTACCATAAACGCAAAAGAGATGAGGAGCGCGTACAGATTAGAGAAGTGACCCCCAGATCAACTTCTGGGCTACCGAGAGAGCGAACCCCAAAGATACCCTAGTAATGACAAACGACGGCAGAGGGGACTTCTGGTTCAGCCACTAAGTATACCGGAAATTCAATGGTTTGATTCACCGAAAAGTAAATAGAAATATTACTCTGTTGAGGTGGCATCCCATGGCTGGTGGTGTCGAGGACCTGCAGGACGGGCCAAAAAGGGATACAGTGCGAGGGGTTAGAAACTATGCTTCTTGCAGCAAATCGCTAGATCATCTCATTCACCTCTCGCGACGTTGGCGAGCATCACAATGTTGAAGGGCTACCGTCCAGGCACGTACAGCTTGCATACTCGATGAATGTGGTGGGACTTGACTGAGCCCGTCGACGACAAGTCTACTCATCCACGTTGCCAACGGTGGGCACGGGCTGCTCCTCTCTGTTGAGCGTATTCTTCAACGGCGATCGTCGTTGTTGTCTTGATCGGCACGCGCGAGGTGGGTTTGGCGGGCTGTCATACTGTGCTGAGCCGGTTCTGATCTGCGCCTTTATACGAGTGACAGCAACACATTATTTCAACCACAAACGCCAGCCCCAAATTGCACAAGCAGGGCTCTAGCTTGAAATAAAGCTTCTCTTCATTGGGAAGAGAGAGCGGCACACTACGTACTTGTGTGGCCGTCCATATGAGTGGCTTTTGTTTTCATTTTCTTTTCTCCTTCAAGGGCGAACAGCAGCAGCACTTGAGCCAGCGGATCCTCTCTTGGCTGCTCAGACAAATCAGAGCTGGAAGCCCAAAGCTGATGGCTCGATGGAGAGCGAGCCGATCTTGGCGCACTTTTACTTGAGCAGCGGGTGCCCTCGTGATGGTTTACTGGGTTCCACTGCGTGACGGCGGAGATGGTCTCTACCTTTTGCTTCTGCTTAACTGCGCGTACTATCCATGGTACGTATGCTATTGATGGCACGGCACGTATTTGTTTCGTCCAGGACGATGAACGAAGTGGGTGAGTAATGAGTTCGGAATGACCAGCCACTTATTACACAATAGTCTCAGTCACTCTGATGATTTTAGCCACATAAGGTCTCGTGTTTGCCATACTAGTTTATTGTTCTGGCTTCCTTCTTTCTCTTCCTTTGCCCTCTCTTCTAATTCTTTTCTTTCTTTTTCCTTTTTTCTTTCATTCAAAGCTTTGCCTTGTGTGGCGGGGATCTTCCTTGTCGATTGCTGCCAACACGTCAGTCATAGTGTCTCAGTGATCATCTCAAAGGCCTCAAAGAAGCAAAACCCCCCCAAAAAGAGGAAGAAAAAAAGCAAACACCGTCCAATAGATTGAGGGACGGAAGCGGTTCTCGACCCAGGTGGATGGGATGGCCGAATAGGTGGAGAGAGCTGATGTCCGCCGATCTATCCATTTTCTGGCAACAAATTGGTGGCTTGTTATTTTTTTCCTTTTTACTCTGTGTACCCCGAAAACTTGATGGTTCAGGACACTATGAGTTTAGCCAAGGTGAAGCTAAATGGATGTAAGAAGTAAGAAGAAATACGAAAACAGTGTAAACTGGTAATTGAGACATTGATTTTCGGTGTTGATGATTCTAGACACCTTCAAGCCTGGGTTGGTTTATCTGAGATTTGAAGTGACGGTTTGCAACAAACGAATCTCCATAGCATCATTTTCCCCTCTCTTGCGGGCGGCGAAAGTCCACTGGGGGCCGCCCTACCCACCAACCACCCATCTCCTCGTCCGTGCCGTTGACAACAATTCGAAAGTCCTTGACAATGCGGGGTGGCTTTGGTGGTAAATGAAAAAAAAAAAAACCGTAAAGGAATGAAAAGAGGAGAAACAGAAAAGCAAATAAAGAAAGGAAGAAAGAAAACCAAAGCGATCTGTTGTGTCCCCGGCCAATATCAAAAGCTCCGTTTCAACTCCTGTAGGGAGGAAGCTGTGGTCGTTTGGTGGCGTTTTTCTGAGCCGTCACATTCACGACTTTTATTGGTATAGCAACATGAGATGGACACAAAAGCAATCATGTATTGCACAGGACTTACAGAGCTACTGCATGTACTACCCTGACTTGTTGGGTGTCGTACCTCCGGGTTAGACTGTCATCATTTAGCGCGCTCTCTCTCTCCCGCCTCCGTCTCAGCCTCACCCTCTCCCCATTGTTGCCCTGCAATCTATACATTGCGTTCTTTTTTTTTTTCTATCTATTTGCCTCTTCATGTCTCTGATTTCTTTTTCTTTGCTTCTACGTTAGCTGCAGGGAGACAGGACAGATACGATCCAGACACTCGCTGTTTCCCCCCCATCCCCACTCACAGGCATAACATAGATGGGAGTCGAGCCCTGTCGAATCGGGTTCGAGTCGAGTCGAGTCCGAGTCTCCGCGGCGGGTAAGGGAGAGACATTAAGCAATACATGGTAACACAACGCCTGAACAAAGCATCACAATGAATGCATCAAATGATAACTCCAAATGCCTGGGCAGAAACAGCGGTGTGGTGCACCCGTAAGCCCAATATATATATATATATATATATAAAAGGTTCCAATACTGAATAGGGAACACTGATGAGATGGGCATCTTGGAGATGAATCTGGAGATGAGAGATGAAGAAGCATCAATGGGCCATGATGAATGTCTCTCCTCTAAAAATGGTGGCTTGCTTGTTGGTGGTTAATCTCCACCTCGATGAGAGACAGGGCCGGGGGCGACTGGGAATCTATCAGCGTTCCCCGAGATCTACAAGATTAGTTACTGTATTCCGTATTGGTGGGCTTGTTTGCATCTACTCCATTTCCTACGGAGTACAGTACGGAGAGCTACAAACAGAAGAGGGGGGCTTCTCACTCTGGGTACATACAGTACACCATCGCATGTAAATGGATCATCAGAATGCCGTCACCCAAAGTTGCTGCCGTGTCTAAGCTAGTGGGCGAGGGGCTGCCCGAACAGCACTACTTCGTTGTGCGTACTCTAGGTAGATACATGCAGCACGTAGCCCTTCTGCCAGATGTACAGTACCCTCCGCACCTTACAATATCAACGACGATGGTTGAAGTAAGTTGGTGCTAATCGAACGGAGGTCGGGACCCTGGTTCAAGCTCGAAGGTCCAAGCACTCAGCGACATCCGTGATTTGTTGGGCGGGATGCGGCTATCGATCCTAGTTGGTCGATTGGGTACTAACTGGATGTGCTCGGAGGCGTGTGACAGACTGATGATGAATCAAACTGGTTTTTTAGCTGCATCTCGTCCCGTTCAGCTTTGGCTGCAGCGTGTGTTCAGTGTGTGTTCAGTGTGTGTTTGGGTGTTTTTGTGTGTGGCTGTCCTAAGTTGTCTCGCGCCGCCCTGTTATGCATGAAAAGCCGGGAGGGTGGAGGGAAGACAAAAGTTGAGGATCATTGCAGACGAAGATGTACATACCTACCTACATAATCATCATCACCTCTCACAAACATTTTATATGTGCCATGTATGTGTGCGTGTGTGTGGCTTTGCTGGCAAGCAGCAAACGAACCCCTCGCGTTTGTAGCCACATCACACTTCCACCAAGAAGATTGGTTGGTGCGGATTCGGAGTCGTTTGCAACGATACAACACCACTCGACCAATTCTTGTCCATCATTTTCTTTCCACTTCTCCCAGTCTGTTACATCCAGATGTACAGTATTTTGGCTAAAAAGAAAGAAGGGGATGAAAAGCAACAAACAGTTGAAAGGTCATGAAAAAAAAGAAAAGAAAATGGAATGGATGAAAGCTACGCTTTGATCACTTTTCCCTTCGTACACTCCTTCAATCTGTCAACCGGAATGGCGTAATGAACAGCATGCCTCACTGCCGCCGCCGCTTTCATCTCATTCCCAATGACTCCTCCAACACAGACGGCCATACATACATACTTGCCTCCGTAGCTACCTATCTTGCAGTACAGTAGCCGTAGTTGCAGCAAAGAACACACGCCCCCCCCCCCCCCCCCCCCCCTCTTCCCTTCTCTCCGATGTCCCGATCTGGCTCTTGCATCGAGCTCCAGACATGCTGCATGCATAGCACCGGCACTCAGATCTAATAAGCAAGAGGGAGAGAGAGGAAAAGGCCCCGATCATTCTTCTTAAAAAAAATAAAGCCTGTGTCTAGAGTTACCTTACTTGCCCTCCCTACCTTAACCAGATCCTTCGAAGGCGTCTCGACCGCGACGTTATTGTTCAACGGTGTTTGGAAATGACAGAAAAGCTTCATTAAACAGCCCTCTCATCCCTTACAGGAATCCGTCTCTTTTACTTATTTTATCCCCTTCTGCTCTGCTCCTCTCTTCCCGCCTCACTCCCATCCATCCATCCACCCTTGTTCAGATCTGGAAACAGAGCTCCTGCGCATCTAGCTGTCTCTACCCTTATTCCATCAAGGGTTCAGCCGGGCTAACGACCCGTTACTTGAGGGTACTTTGAAACACACAGACACTGTTCTGCATATCTCCTTACTGGTGTCTCTCTCTCTCTTCTTACACACTCGGTCTCTGTCCCTCACCCTCCACATTCATATATCTGTCCATCTATCAGGTCATATCTTCTCTCCCATTGATGAGCTACCACACAAACAAATCCCCGAATCTACGACGTTCCTCTCCATCTCTTTAGGCCTCTATCGCCTTATTCCTCTTCATCAACACCCCCATCATCTTCCAGTACTCATATCCTATATTCCGTGACGTCGCCATTCTTTCTTCGATCGTTGTCTGTTGGGTACACCGGTCCTTCAACCGGCAGGTCTCACTCATCATACAATGGCTCCGGCTCCAGTATCTGTCATCACGGGAGACCACGATGATAGCCAGGTCACAACAACGACCAGCGGTGCCCGGGTCCCGGTCGTCGGCGATATCATGGGTCTCCTCGTTGCCATGGCTTCCATCTCTGTCCTATCTATCTGCCTCTGTTAGTAAACCCCCTAGCTATGCTCGAGACAATGCCTACTGTAATTCTCGACCAGAAGGGTCCTAGGAGGCCGAGAGTCAGGAAGAAATAGCAACTGACCAATTTTTCACAGTTCAGCGAATAACGGCCATAAAAAGATGGAATAGCCTTCCTGCCATCGTCTGGCGTGAGTCGTCCTCCGAGCACCGAAGTATGACAACGAATCGTGCAGAAAATCTAAATCAAAACTCGCAGTCACATTTGCAATATATATCGACTCGTTTGCCTTCGTCGTAGTCACCACCTTGATCCAGCAGATATTCGGCGTTAATTCGAGTTATTCCATGTGCCATGGCGCTATTCTGCTCTGCCTCGTCTGCTACGTCACCACCAAGGTCAGTTTCTTTCGAGTGCATCTTGTTTGGATACGAATTTCCATGCTAACATGATTTCCTCTTGCAGATTGTAAGCTATGGATTCTAGGACCCCTAAACTCGTTGACAATAGCGTGAGCTAATGAATCCGCCAGTTTATCTACGTCTTCCTTGTCGAGAAAGCTGTAAGTCAATATTTATCAAAATTGATGGCGCCATCCGTTAATCTTATAACTTCCTATACAGCACATCATTCGAGGCAACGGAAAAACCAGACTTCAGTCCAAGCTCTACTGCTTTAACTCTTTTGGCATGTTGGGTCTCTACAGCATCGTCGTAGTTGTCAACTTCATTTTGTGGGTGCATCCTATTCACATTGCAATAAAACCTGGGCTGAGAAAAAATGCTAATTATGGTTTCACAGCCGTATTGCAAAGATTGATGAGAACGGGGTCTGCATTATCGGAATGAAGAGTATCGCCATGATCCCTCTAATATCCTTCGATGCCGTCGTTAACGTTTACCTTACTGTTCTCTTTCTCATTCCTCTGAGGAGTAAGTCCTTTTTTCATTTGGAAGCTATGACTCTAAAAGACCCTATCTAATTCGTTGACAGATCTGCATTCTTTCAAAAACATACCCAAGAGTCCTGCCAATATCCGTCTTAGACATGTGGCGTTCCGCACATTTGTCGGGTCTTGCTGTACTCTGGTTAGCAGTGTGGTGTACGTATTTCCCTATCCCTGTAAAAGATGAGATTTTCAATAAACTGACATATGGTGGTTTTAGAAACCTGACTGTTCTCATGGTCCTGAATGGAGAACCTGGCTGGGTGTGTCTCATGTGTTGCAATTCTGATGGTATGTGCTCGTAACTCTACGTTCTCAACCCCTAGGACACGACTCTCTAATTAGAATTCGCAGTTCTCTTCTCCGCACTCGTCATCCAATGGGTAACTTCCAAGGATCACGCTGGCACCGATAGTCAGGGCAGCACCAATCCTAGACATCATGAGGATAGCCGCAACCCAACTTCATCAGTCCTAGGTCACCAGTTGAAGATTATACCACCGCCCCCTTCCTCTCTTCATGGCACTGATGCGGAGATCTCCCTCGTTGCCACCGCCACGGCTCATTCCACGGACGATGGTCCTGAGATTGACATGTCCAAGGTATCCAGCACTGGGGCAGGTGGTGCCGTCGTCGTAACCACAACTATTCACCGCCAAAGTCGGCCTACAAGCGGTGTCAGTCACGACAGAAACGCGGACTCAGAAGACGAGATGGGCTATAACTATACTCCTCGACCAATAAGCTACGGTGTCAGTAGCCGCCACGACGGAACTGAGCCGCCTCGAACTCGTATTACGGCGGGGAAGAGTACACAGGACGAGTTCTAGGAAATGAGAAGGAATCATACCCGGTTCTTCTGGCTTTTTCTAATCTTCCTTCTTGGATACGGCGTTGTAGAACTTGGATATTCTCTCAAAGTTCTGGTTGAAGATAGAAGATAACCTTTGGTTTTTGGGGGAGTTACTATTTGGAGTCGATTCTTACTTTGTTCTTTATGTTTCTCATTCTTTGGGAGGGAAAGGATTTCCACGTCTTACACAATATATTTAAATGCATAATCTTTTTTTTTCTGAGGGGGGGGGTTTATTATACAGTCATGGGCACTGATTACGAACGGTGTTTATTTTATTTCTTGGTTCTTTTCTCTGGACACAAGGAATTCAGGACGGTACGAAACCCGCGGCTAAAGGTTAAGCTATGAGTCAGGAAATCATTGAGAAGGGTAATCGATGCATATTCAATACTAAAAACCACGAGGGTTGACAGTAGAAAATAGGAAAGAGAGACTTTTCTTCTGCAACTGTTAGACCCGGTAGGAAGAGACGCAAGGGAGATAGTGCTGTGCTCGCAGTATGTCCAACTTCCAAAGACCGCCATTTCATCGTCACTGCGTCAATGGGCTCAATATTGTTGTTTGTCCTCTGGGAGCGATGTTGGACGTCGTGATGTGTAAGACTTCCATTCTAAGACATTTGGAACCCATGTTTAAGATGTGAGTGGGTACTTGAATACCAGTGCGTACGCAGTGAAATAAAAGGAATACGCACATGGAATTACTCTACGGAAAGGGACTTCAAGAAACCTGACAGAGTTTGAGACATGACCATGAAGATTTCTTCCATGTCTCGTTCCACGTTCCACGTGGTTTTGAAACTAACCGACAGAGCAGCTTCACTGACAGGAAAAATAGAAAGGATTGGCTGCTCGACTTCAACCATCACTAACGCAACAAGTTACAATCTCAAAAGCAAGAGGGGGAGTGGGACAGAAGCTTCATTGATATGTGGTACAATATAAGTTGCGTGTTTACGATACATGTCACACATCCACTTGCATGTGTATGAATCAGAGCTCAACGACAGGCAAGTTTCTCTCCGCGCAAGTTGCATAATGGAGTACAAGAATCAATTGTTCACACGATGGTTTTATTTTCAAGACCTTGAGCACATCACTGCGCCAGGGCTATCGAGGGCCCCCAGGTTGCGGCGTGTCTAGCAAAAGAGATGCAGAAGATATGTACAGAGAATAATCGGCGCGCGCCATCTTGCAACCGAATGTATTTTATTCTTTTTTCTTCAAAACAAATAGAATCCACCACTTAAACCCAAATTGATTCCATAAACGGTTTTATATATGTTGCCCCTAGCAAGTGTACAAGAAGAGAAGTGAACCGAGAATTATCCCCTTATTCCAATATGCTTATTTACGCAGAAGCATAGCTCTGACCGAACTCACTCAGGCTGCTCTGGTCACTCATAAGGTTGTCGGTGCCAACCATGAAGTAGGAGTAACCCTCAAGGTAATCAATCTGATCAAGCTTGGGGATGACCTTCTTCATGAAATCGTTCTTGACGTTGGGGTCGTTGTCAGTAGGAGCAAACTCGGTGAGCCAGATGGGCTTGCCACCGCAGACTTCGTGAGCCTTCTCAATCTGGGTGAAGAGAGTGTCGCTGTACTGGGCCTCAGAGTACCAATGGATGTTGCAGAAATCGAAGTGGCATTCACCGTTGCAGGCTTCGATCCACTGGGCAAGGTAGCTAAGACCCTGGCCATCGCTGCCACTGTTGGATACGGAGGGGGCGGCAATGAGAGCCTTGCTAGAGAAAGGGTTCAAGTACTGAATGTGATACTTGGCGGCATCAGCAGGGGACAGGGTCGACTGGGTGGTAATATCAGGCTCGTTGAAGCTGAAGAGGACCTTAGAGCCGGCAGCAATGGCAGAGTTGGCATTGGTCTCCCAGGTGGCAGCGTGGGAAGGACCCCACATAGTGGGAATGAAGGGGATGCTAGAGTCAAGATCGCCCTTGTTGTCACCCCAATTGTAAGCCCAGCCACAGTTGGGGCAATTCTCGTGGAAAGTGTTGCAAAGGGCAGCATCGTTGAATGCCATGCCTCGCTTCTTGGAGATGCCGGTTCCGGAGGAAGAAGAGCCTGAGCTGGAGGCCTTGGGGGGAGGCTTGGCAGCAGCCTTGGTTGTGGTAGGGGCAGCCACAGGAGCAACAGCCGTGGTGTGAGGGGGGGCGGGAGCCTTGGAAGTGACCTTCACAGCAACCTCAGTCTCAGGAGCGGCGGGCTTGATGTAGGTGCTCAGTGTGCTCTTGGGCTGCTCAGGGACCTTGATGGAAGTGGAAGTGGGAACAACCACAACAGTAGTCGAAGTAGTGGTGGGAGCAGGAGGAGCAGGAGGAACATAGGGCTTGATGGACGAGGAAATCACAGCCTTAGCCGCCTCAGAGCTGGCAGCGCCAGTGCAGGATGCAGGAAGTTCATCGCACGCATCTGGGGTGACATAGACGGTAACCCACTCGGTAACCCAGTCAGTCTCGACGGCACGCTCCTTGATGTGCTTCGCATGGAGATGATGGTGGTTGTGGAGGCCAAGAGCCGACTCAACGAGAACGGCCGAGGCGGCGAGAACGGTGAGCTTGTTGGAGACCATTGTAACGGTAATGCGATTTTTCGAGTTGTTTGTTTAATTCTGTTCAAGTTCGGGAGGGGAATTGGGTATCAGATATGTATCTTGCACGTTCTTTGTGTCAGAATGATCCAGGCCGGGACAATGCCAATAAAGGAATGACAAAGAGTGATGCCGTGGTTAGGTCAAGGATTTGCAGCTTTGTGTGAAGTCCAATGAATGAAAGTGCACCAAGCGGTCGCAGGTGGTTTTGTTTTGATGGGTGGCAGTCGACAGTTGGTTGATCACTTGCAAAAGGTGAGGCAACACAGCGTACAAGCACACACAAAAAAGTCAAGACAGACCCTGGAGAGATGGTGTTTTGTTGTTGCGAGGTCGGCACGGCCGATTTGAGGGAGCGTGAGAAGCAGTCTTTCAAAGACTTAAAAAGAGTGACAAGAGAGTGCGATTCAGCGTGGCTGCGCGAAAGAAAGAAAGGATAAACGACGAGAGCGGATCTCGAAGTAAAAGAGTAAAAGACAAGAAGAGACGACACGGCTGTTGATGGAGAAGGGAAGAAGGAAAGGGGAAGGGAAGCATAACATGAAACGAGGGGAGACTCTGGGTTTTTCATCAAGGGACCCATCGGCCCAGGGTGAGGCTGCAAGGGAACCTTGGAACCGGTCCATTGTTGCGGTGGATGTGGTGAGGTGGACGACGGGCGGTACCCGACATGGTTTGGCACCAGAGGTACAGTCACTGAGTCTCGGTCGTGAGCTGATACCTGTCGGTGTTGGCTCTGCTGGGTACATGGCGTCCGTCCAAGCAACAAACAACCAGGAACGTCCCAAGGAGCCGCTCACCCTCTCCCCACTCGAGTGGGGGCCACAGGGGCAGTTGGCGCCCGTGGGCCGCTTCCACAGGGGCCCTTTCACGGCGGGTCTCAGGCCTGCCACCAGCTTTCCCACCTTGAGCGCGGACTTGCTGGCTGCACTTGTTAGCATGTTGGTCTCCAGGGGAAGAGGGGCCCAAGTCAAAAGCTGTGCGGTAGTTCCATCCGCCTTTCTTTATCGAGACTTGATTGGCCCGTGTCCGTGCATAAATAGAAAACGTGGAAGTTAATTAACTACCCCCAATCAGACAACTCAGCAACAGCTGTAACCACTGTAATTACTCCGGAGGAGGAGGTATGGAAGGTACCTTACCCATGACCACCTTAATTATCTGTGAGCTCTGTAATCTGTACATTTGTATTTGCATCTCTGCATTTGCATGAGGAGGCTTGGAAACCTGCTGAAATCACCACTTGCGCAACATTTGATCTCAATGCAACAACTAAAAAGGGTATCTCAACCTGAATAGCTAATAAAATTGGGACTACGTTGCATTATTTCTCACTGTGTGGCGACAATGCAAGCAACAAACCCATCAAAGGGGTACCAAGGTGAATCAGTCAGTGACCTACAGTACCCAACAATCTTCAATCTTGCTACCTTACTTGCCTATGGATCCTCAGGTGGCAACCGCTGTCAAACCAACCGCGCGCCACTGGCATAGAGTGGGCTGTTGTTTCTTCCCACAGCTGCAAAACAATCAAGTCAAGGTTCAAAAGAATAAGACTGGTCAGTGTGGTATGGCCACAGAGTAAACAATTAGAAAATAAAACCGGAACAATAATTTACAAGCTTGGCCAGTGTCCCTCCTCAGCTTTCATCTGAACATCTGCCCAGTTACGAAGCAACTTTGGTAGGCAGTGAGCTGTACGGGATTGGAAGACTACGAGTCCCAAAATGCCTGCCACATGCTAAACATCCAATCTCACCCTCCGATTGGCTGCATCGGGAAAAATGAGGGCTTGCTCCGCCAACACCTCTCCGTTCAGCGACATGGGCTAACGTGGCAGCTACCAATGGCACTGCTGCAGGGAAGTCTTCTGGCCATTCACATCGCTCCCCGAGGAAAGATGAAACAGCCATGCTAGCGATAGCGCCATTTCGTATGCAGGCACGGGCAAGCCACTGTGTTTGAGGAGGGCTGGCGCCCACGCCACGCCGCACCGCTCTGCAGGAACAAAGCAACGACAGCGAATCGCTGCTTGCTACGAGTCGGTCACTGCAAAGGTTTTTTCCCATCTCCATCCCATGCCTGCAAGTTGACGTGAGTAAGAAGTAACTATGCACCAACTCTGCAATCACAGTGTTCTGTACGTTTTATGTTTGGTTCTTTCGAGCAGTTTATCTCCTATCTAGGTGCTGTGCGGTGCAGACCTACTAGTTCCAACAGATAGACTACAGCATCTTATGCAAGAATCCATTCAACATCGCCAACTCCATAATTACAGGTGGTTGCTTGCTAGCCAGCTCATCACACTCCCACCACTGTTCACCATCTCATTGTCAGTCATCATTCTCAAGACATGTGTACCAACTGCTTCTTTGATGACATTCCGGCGTGGTGCTATTGTCATGGTGTGCGCTCTTTTCCTGTCCACGCAGTCAAGCCGCTCCACTATTGGATTGTCATCAGTGGCTCCCTCCACGCCAGATCTTTGCTCACCATGACGGAGATTTTATGATTCCCAATTCTCATTTTCCCGTTCGACACTTTCTCCATCATGCTCCGCACAAGCGCAGCAGCAGCAGCCGCCACCACATTGGCCTTGCAAGCTTCGAGAACGAGCAGTATCTTCACTCGCATTGCAAACAACACGCAAGTCCCGTTCCAAGAAGATTGCATGGTGAGGCTGACAAAGAACCCGCCTGATCGAGAACTGTCCCCATTTCTCATAAGCACCTAATTACTCGGATAATGCTCCGTAGACGGTACACGGTTAGTAAGTGCGTGTGCTATCAAGTTGACAAATTCCCACATTGCTTTTGCCTTGGCACTCCATTTTGCCACGTCCATCATCATAATGTCAAAACACTCCAAACCTGCGCAAGTCACAATTTCAGGCCTAGCTCAACCATGATTCAGCCAGCCTCAAAACTGCGAGAATGTGCTAAGCCCAAGACTCGGCGGCCAAGAATGCCAATTCGTCAATCGATGGAGAGAAATTCATGGTGATTCTTTGGCTTTCTGTTTGTTCATCAGGCCCCATTTCTGGGACCGGACCCGGCCCCCCCCTGTGACAGGCTTGCGTTGAGCAACGACTCAGTGGACCACGTCGCCATCTAGCCCACTTTCTGATTAGACTTGCCAGGCTCATCAGATGCAGCCGAAATTGTTCCTGCACGCCAACACAACCCCCCTTCACCTATCCACGCGTTCCAAATAGGCCTCCCTCATCGCCGCATCAAGAAAATTTCGGCAAAAAGCTTGGCTTACGATCGGTGACAGGGGTCCCGCGGAGCGACCGGAGGACCATGGAGATCGTGGCATCGTAGCCTAACGCCAGAGCGTGGTTGGGAAATCTAGAATGATATCCAGGTGCTCGAAGCTAGGAGTTTGACAGCTGTGATCTACGTAGAACACAGCAACATGCTATCACGCTAATCTGTCCCTGCGGTGAGGCTCCAAGCAAGGCTTTTGGCAAATAATAGTACCATAGTATTTTTTTTCATATGGCCATTCAAAGTCCCTGCGTTGATTCGCTTGTGGCTCAAGTTAACCCCTTGACCATTAGCTAACATAATAGTGCGTCTTGGTGGCATTTTGTCTGCGTGCGGCCGCTCTTAATGCCAACCCCTACCAGGTAGTCTTTCGGAGGCTTACATAGTATCATGGCTAATCGGACATGGAATACGGAGTAATTAAAGTGTAACCAGGCATAACTACTTCGTGCGTGCCTCTGTTGGTCGGATTATGGCATTTCGTGTCACTTACAGTAACTCCCCGCGGCTCCACAGCAAGTTGTGATACGAACTTGCATTATTAGTCGCGGGGTTCTCAACTCAATACAACGAAGGGTTGGCTGACAATAATCTTCTTGCTCCTGGCAATACTCTTCTTGCTCCTAGTAATACTCTTCTTGCTCCTCGCAATACTCTTCTTGCTCCTAGCAATACTCTTCTTGCTCCTAGCAATACTCTTCTTGCTCCTAGCAATACTCTTCTTGCTCCTAGCAATACTCTTCTTGCTCCTAGCAATACTCTTCTTGCTCCTAACAATACTCTTCTTGCTCCTAACAATACTCTTCTTGCTCCTAGTAATAATCTTCTTGCTCCTTTACCTAACTTATTTTGGTGTCCACTCAATAATTTCACCTCTGATCGGGCCGTGGCTGTGTGTCTGACGTGGTGTTCCCAGAATATACGGTGATGGTTGTTTCGCTTTGACAACATTCACTACGCACCCCTGCACCATTGGAGATCTGTGCCCGTCCACCATGCTCCGTTCATTTCCCATCCATAACACAATCTCAAGTGAGATTACTCCGTACTCTGTCCAGTTGTATGTACGCAGCACAAATTATTGTGTTGTCGAAGTATCCCAGCAGCTTGCGGGGAATGGCATGCAAATTGCATGCTAAAATTAGCTACCGACTATGTAATTCCAATCAAGTTCCTCACGGTACAGATTAAATTAAGGATTATCTTGCAAACGAGTTCTTCAGTCAATTCTCACCTGAAGAAATCTGTGTGTCGCAATTCGATCTTCGTATGCGTGTCTGTGGTCAATCGTAAGATCAATCCCAACTCAGCTGAGGAGACAAAGTAGAAGAAAATAATTCAGCATCAATAACCGATACAGTTCTCACAGCGTTGAAGCCAAGGCAGCATTCAAGCATGTTCCGTTGTTCTACCCATTTGTGACCGGTAGCCATGCTTGTCGTTCGGATCTCAAATGTGTTATTCAAGTCCCACACATTCCGACTAAAGGAATTAAGTGTCCAGTGTTCGACGAATGATAAACGGCGGCGAATATTGTGCATATAAAGTCCAACTTGGGAAGTATATTGGTTCAGTTGATCGGTCAAGTCCAAGAATGCTTCAGGGTAGCTGTCGTCTAAGTCGCATCTTCTTTCCTCGATTTCTTAGCGTTATCATCATAAGTTGAAACCTTCCAGTTCAACTCAGAAGACAGGGCTTGGTTTCCGGATAGGTATCTGTAAGTCATCGTTGACCATTTGCTGGACGCATCAGACAGAGCATCGACGTTGTTGCGTTCCTCTCCAGTCTATGCGAGAAAGCTGACGAGGAATCACCAGTTCGGGGTCACATGGATATCTGGAGCGATGTATCATGTAGTGCACAAAGGCGCTATTAGACCCAGCACGAGGTCCTCTGCATGAAGTGGTTGGGTCGACAATATCGATCCTACTCGAGTTCTCTTAGTTAGTCATTCCGATAAAATTCGAGGCAGATTCATCTATCCCGCATGATCGGCGCGAATGATTTACGCATAAGATTCTCCGCATTTGATAAAACTTTAGTATCTAAACAGGGAAAAGATAGCCACGTCAATGTCGACACTTGATGAGCCAATGTTCATCTCGCGAAACTCACAAGACGCATACAAGCATCTCATATCACTCCCTATTAGGCTGCCAAATTGAGTCGGCGGGCTAAGCAGACCGAGAGAGGGCCTTGTTTGAGGGATGACGACGGAGGCCAAGGGAGGTTACGAATCGTTGGGTTCAGTTGAGCTTCATCGACATTTTTTGACGCTTGTCGCCGGTGTAATTTAACAGCAGAGGTTATTGTGTCGTATCGATGTTATCCACGCGTCAACAACGGCTGATTATTCGTCGCCAATTCCTGAGAATCTAGGCAGCATCGAAATGTGCCAAAGGCCGCGTACAGCCACAATACCACAAGACAAGGCAGCAACAAATCAGATCAAATCAGATGTCACCATCATGTATGATCGGCTCACTGAGCGTCAATTGGGTGTGCCATCCGATGACAGTCTGTCGCCCGACTAGACAGAGGCTCGACATGCAAGAGGGCAATTGAAAGAAGAAAAAGAAAGAAAGAACGGCATCGTGAAGCCGAGTTATATGGCACGCTCTAACTCTACGGTACAGCTAGAAGCGTGCATATGTCGGATCAGGGTTTTGGCCATACCTACAAGGGGAATGATAGTGCGAGCAATGGGGGAATAACGTGGAGAGGCGGGGGGGGGGAGGCGGCGGATTGATGACCCGCACGCCCGACGTTAGCAGTCCGCACTGCCTCTGTCGGTGCCCTTTTGGAGTAGGTGGGCAGGCGAACAAGCGGATAGGCGTTCAGATGGGTGGACGGGAAGTCATTCAGTGGGATCGTCCCGGGCAAACCCATCTTCAGAGGCTTGGAACGGGGAGGGGGGGCATCATCGACGGCGTCCCTCACACGTGATGGAGCTGGCCCCTGATTCGTCCGCTCAGTCGTCATATCCAAGGATTCATGACTTGTCACTCAATGCCTGCAATCTCGCCAAAACCCTCTTTCTACCTTATACATATCCATTTAAAGCTTGATCATTTGCGAGGCCGGACGACGATTCTCAATTGCTCTAGCACTGCGATATAGCCACAGGACTCGCCATCGTCACATCTTGGATATTACTTTGCTACATACCGTACCTACCGTTGATTGCGACTAATCTTGAAAGTCAGGTGTTGCTGGGAACAACCCGCATCCCCCCCGCCATGGATCTGAACAACCAGTTCTCCCCAGGACTGCTGTCCTTTACCGATCAAGGCGACTTCGATTACGGAGCATTCCTCCAAGGCGATGAAATCAGCTTTGGCGAGAGCGCTCATGGCATGACGAGCGGGGGAGGCTTCTCAGACGACTCTCACTCTGGTCAAGCAACCCCGCCAAGCCCAGACACCCGAAGCACCTCGAATGCCAGCACGGGCACCGAGATTGCACGAAGGCAACCTGCGGCAAAACAGCGGTTAGAGCGAAGAGGCCATACCAAAAGCCGAAGAGGATGTTACAATTGCAAGAGGAGGCGTATTAAGGTATTTTGAAGATCTCACCCTGGTCTCGTGTCCACCTTTCACCGGCTAACCTCGAAATATCAGTGCCAGGAGACACGCCCAGCTTGCGGACACTGCGTCAAGACAGGTCTCAAATGTGAATACCCTGCTCTTCCCCAGATTATCCACCAGGCAAGTAAACCCGTGCGGCTGCTATCCCATCTTCATGACTTACAAGAACCTGCATGGCTGACCGTTTCATAGCCGCACCATCAAATTCCCCTTTTCAGCTTGCAAGACATGCGCTTCTTCCAGCACTTCTTGACACAGTGTTATCCCCACCACCCATTGAAGCAGGAGGAAATATGGACACATGAGGTTCCCTGTATTGCACATAACGTACGAAACCCTTCACGTGTTTGGCTCTCAAAAAGATCGACCTTACTAACTGATCTCTGCAGTATGATTTTCTCATGCATTCTATTCTTGGGTTCGCTGCGTCTCAGCTGATCAGAGAAGATCCCAGTGTGATCCCATCTGCCATGGGCCACCGCATCAAGGCCATCAAGGCCATAAAAAAGCGACTAGCCGAGACATCAAAAACCTCCATCTCTTACGAGGAAGCTAATGCCATGGTTGCGACCTGCTTCGCGCTTACCTTCCAGTCCGTCAGCCTCGAAGACGGTCTCGCTGAGTATATGACGTTCATTCGCGGGATCATGATTGTTGGCATGCAAATGATGTTTCGTGGCATAAAACCCATGTTTGGGAACCTGGAGGAGGGCCAACAGGATGCCATTTTGGAGCCGCTCATGTCGAACTTACCCCTCATACAAACGTCGTGGGCGGATGCGGCTATGGAGGCTGTCACAAACCTCAAGCCCTTGTGTCTTGAACAAGTGGAGATTGAATACCACCAAGCTCTGGTGGAAATTGTGCAAAACCTATACGTCGACTCTTGGCAAGGTGACTAAAAACTTTTCTTCTATGAGGTGAAATTTCTGGCTAACTTGGGAAATAGCGTACAAATCATATTCAAGGCAGTACGCGTGGTGGATGCTGCTCCCCCACCACCAGTTCCAAGAGCTCATCAACCCCAACAACCAGGTCATGCTCCTGCTGCACGCGCACTGGGTTTCCATCAATGAAATTATGACATTCATTACACAGCAAGAGCAACGTGCACAGGACAATCCACCAAGAGTTCGAGAAACCCAGGCTGACATCGATCCCGGTTTCCAACGATGGCTCAAGCATATCAACGGCCACGTGGACTACGAGCATCAAATCTACAATCAGTGGCCAGCGTGGGTAGAAGAGCAGCTCGATCGGGACATGTCCTTCTTTGGCAAATCTAAATTTTGAGGGGTGGATGGTGATGACGTTAATGAAGACGAAGTTGATGGTGATGGTGATGATTATTGACCACGCGGAGATTGTTTACATACTGTTGGAGGGATATACCAAAAGATTAACATACACCGGGAAGGGGAACATAAAGGGAAATAATGCCAGGAGAAGGCCATTACATTCGGACGGAGGGCTTGCGGCGTTTTTCAGTGCGGCGCATGGGATGAATCCTAGAGAGGGAGTCGAAATTCGAGTTTCTTCATTTCGTCTTAACTCTTGTGTATACTAATTGAAACCTGTCACTCTGCTCTAATACTTCTTTCTCGACATGCTCGAGGCGCCCACCGTATCGCTCGTATAAAGCACGCAAACCAACCATGACAACTGTCCTTGTGGTGCCATGCCGGAAAGAGCAGAGACCAGCTGGGCGCATCAACCGGACAACTCCGCGGGTGTGTCCTGCGCCACTTGTCTCTGCAAACTCTTTCATAGTCACCCGTAGCCGGCCGTTGTATCGGTCATTACTTGCCCCAATCTCGTCGCGGCTTAGTGCTATAATTCAGTGGACGCGGACAGCAACTTCACGACGAAATTCCCCTTAGCACCAAACACCAAAAGCACCGCCGCGATAAACATCGAGAAGAGGGGGGGGGGGAACCGGGGGGGGAGGGGCAATGCTAGCTCCCCGCTATTGTAGGCTCTCTCTGATTGGATCGTTCACATCTCGCATTCATCGTATTTCTTCTCGAACACTGTGGGACGTGGCGACTCTAGCCAATCAGATGACGTGTGACCCGAACTGGGGCTGAGGCCTGACCCTGGCTTTGATAGCTTAAATTGTGGCAGTGATGGAAATGTAGTTACCGTATTTCGCATTGGGCTCTGGCCAAGGCGATTTGAGAAAGCTTGGGTGGAGGTTGATGGAACTACATAAGATGGCAGCTCGCAACGTTGAAGATGAAGAATAGATCACCAGAAGCTCTGATCATCAAGAGAGAACACAATCCACATCTTAGTCCTTTTCAATCAATTGCTTAAACAATAGTACATTTAATACTCCACTGTCTTTGAGTATCATTGATACCACTACCGTCTCTCAATACCTACCTATTTACCACCGACTTATACATACCATCACCATGTCTACCAAGGTCGAGACTATTTCGGTATCGGCTCCGGCCCCGGCTCCGGCTTCGGGCGCACTGTCTTATCATTCTTCTCGCCGTTCCGTGGAGACTCTACCTCCGGATTACGCCGCCTCCCAAGGCGTTGAGCTTGGCCAATTAAGAACCTCTTCTTCGGCCGACTCCCTCCCTCAGTATGATATCGTCTATAAGCATGAAGCAGCAGCCACCACCACCGCTACCTCTTCCTCTGATAGCTCGTCCTCAGACTTCTATCCTACAAAGTCGCTCCAGGTCCAAACCCGAGGCCACCCTCTAATTTCCTTGCCCATTCCCCCTCGTCCCGATCCTATCTACATCTACAACATCGCGCCCACCGGCGAGCTCGACCAGGCCGAGTTAGTTTCCATCCGTCCCAAGCGTGGTTCAGGTTCTTGCTTCCTCGCCCGTGCCAATGACCCAGACTACAAGCCACTCTGCTCAACAACGTATCGCTTTGGCCCCAACAAGCCGCCCAAGATCAAGCTCCTGAACCAGAATGCATCGTACACCGAGAAAGAGGACGAGGCCGAGGGTGAGGAGATCACAATCGAATGCAAGGGCACCTTCACCCGTGCAACGGTGATGCGAACTCCCTACGGATCTTTCGAGTGGCGCTACAGCACACGCGCCGAGCGCCGCGCCGCAGGCGGTGATGTCGACAGCCTTTTGATCCTCGACCAGACTACGACCGTTTCTTTGGCTGGCGGCAAGACGCAAATCCGCCGCCGCAAGGTCGGTCAGCTGGTTCGCGGAGGGGGTTCGCGCACCGAGGGTACCAAGCGCTGCACAGCGGGCAACGGAGGACGTTTGATGCTGGATCTGCGCGAGTGGGCAGACCGTAAGGGTGAGGCGGCGCAGGTGGAACTGTTGGCCGTGGCAAGCTGTGTGTCTATGCTGAAGAAAGAGGTTGATCGCAGAAGGCTCCAGCAGGCTATGGTGATCGCCGCTGGTGTGAGTGGTGGTTAAAGAGAGAGAGGATACCCGGTTTCATCTTTATCTGCTTGATTGAGTTTGTTATTCAGTGCCAAATTTGTTGGTCTTTTATAGAGAGAAGGGATATAAAAGGGACTTGTCTTATTTAGTGTTATGATAGAATGTTGTTAACTTTTCATTTAATCGATCTTCATGTAACTTTATTTGTCACTATGCGAATCAAAACCGCGAGCATCTTCATCAATCTTGCACACCTAGCACAGCCGACTTGTCTCTCACCCCAAGTTTGAATATCTCGGCACTGCGGCGCTCCGGCTTCTCCTCGATGATGCCCACCCTTTCAAGATCCTTCTTGGTGCACTTGCAAAAATAACGAACCGAGCAACCACTTCTCTCACCGATGAATGGGTCGTTACGACACGACTTGCCGAACAGCTCGGCTAGGAGAACGCAACCGGACAGACCCAGGGTGATAGAAATGAGATGAAGTGAGTTGAGACTCTTGGCCATCGGGAGGAAGAACAGGATGATACAGACAGCTGCTCGGATGGCGAGACGGGTCCTCTTGCTCCAGCGGAGGGTCGCAGGAACTCGGTGTTCGTGACAAGCTGAGATGACTCCCATGAAGAGCAATGCAATGGCCAGACCGTGGCAATAAAAGAATCGAATCCCATTGGGGACATCAGATTCAGTGCGTTCAAGATAGGCCTCAGACAGCTGTTCTGGATTCGTTCCTGGCGTATCTGTGATGAAAACTAGCTTTGACAGGCCTGCCGAGGCGAGAATATAGCCCATGACGAAAGGCAGGTGGGCATGTCCCCAAATTATGGCTGAGTAAATGTTAGTACTGGGAGTGAGGACATCAACGGCTTCGTAGACTCACCGGATGGTGCCGAACGCCGAATAGCGTGAACATCAATGTTGTACCCATCAATGTCAAAGTAGATCCAATTAAAGATAAAGGCCTGAACAAGTCCGAGAACGGCCTTGCCAAGGAATCCATTGACAGTGTAACCGCCGTAGCTCTGGAACATGATACCCACAACCGAGTAACCCAAGACTAGAGAAACAAAGGCATTGGTTCGCTCGACCCTATGCTCAATATTATTTGCCGGGTAAAATTCAAAGAATCCGGATAATAACCTGCCGAGGCTGGTCTTGTTTCCAGCTCTCTGTCCATAGGCGAAAAGGCCGATAGGGAGGGACTGTCCCCAGAGGTCCAAAGCGAGCGCGATCCAAATGAGTGCGAGGCGAGAAGGCATACTGACATGGATGCTGGCAATCCAAAGGGACGAAGGAATCAGGACATTGATGCATTCGCAAATCATAACTCCTCGGACCATGGGTAAGAAGTAAGAAGTTATAGCAAAATGGAGAAAGAAGAGGAGACGCGCAGCAAGGTAGAATGACACTAGCATTACATACGTGTTGTGTTCCTCGTTGTCATTGAAGGAGTAGGTCATGTTCGTAGTGAACCTATCTCGGTCAGCTAGCAACTCGGCGGTAGTACTTTTGCGGGAGAGTGTACAACGCACCCTAAGAGACAGGCGATCTCAAACAGAATTTCGACTCGGGTAAAAACATCGTTCGTCTCAAACCAGCTTAGAGTGAGGGTGAGGTCGGCCCAAAGCTTCCATGACATGATGAAGGTGATTGCAAAGCGGAGCAGTTCACGCCCAGTGGGATCTGCCCACATATGTTCGCCGTTGATATGGATAATACCGACTATCAGGCACATCTTAATAACAACCCCATTCACATTGACCAGTTCCAGACCACATACCGTATACCAAGTCAAAAAACAGCTCGATGGCCTGAATTTCCGTTTGCTCAGAAGCTCGCCATAGCAAACCTTGATGAAACCATTGTTTCACGACCGGTTTCTTGAAAATCTTTGTAGTCTCCCCCAACCGAACGGAGCGGCTCGATGTGACCGATAGGGTATCTGACATGGACGCAACAGACGCAGCTGGGCCCTCGAGCTCCTCATCATCATCGTATGCTCGAACATAAGCGCCGTATCCAAACTTATTAAAATTGCCGTTCAGACCAGCCGTGTTGGTGCTCAGGCGCTCCAATTCCGTGCTGACGGTGCTGAGCTTCCTCTGAACTTCCTCCCACTCTTCAAACGCAGGGCCGTGTTTTTCGCGGAGCTGGTTGCGGCGCCTCTCGTGGTGATCTCGCGTTTCAGTGAGATACCGGGAATGCTCAGGTGATCCGTGGACGACAATTTCTACCTGGACTTCATGTTGGCTGCCGTACCTACGCTTAAGGTCTTCGAGGTCCTCGGGCAGCGAAGCAATCACTTTCTTGCCACTGGGAAGAGTGAATTCCTGCGGTCGGCGTCTGCGCCCCGTGTAAATTGAGGACATGGTCGAGCACAGTGGTGGAGAATCCAGGAAGCAGGATTCACGTAGAAAAATAGGAGAGAAAAACAAGCAAATGAAGATGGAAGAATACTCAAACAGGCTATGATATGCACTTGCAAATGGAATAGAAAGAATGTCGAAATCAGCATGCACAAGCAACGAAGGACATGGGGTAGAAGGCGACGAGATCCTGGCACATTATCTGGCATTGGGTACCTCAATCGCCTGCATTCTTTGCTGTGGCTTGATGTACATCTTATATGCGGTATAACCTCGTTCTGTCAGCTCTGGGAGATTGATCTCCTATCATTGGCTTTCCCTGTATCATCCCGCTGCCACAATGGTAGAGTAATTCACGGTTATGCATCTGGATGGACCTCTAACTAGGGCACTTTCAGGTAAGTACCTACGTAGCTCGGTAGGGATCTTCAGTCTCCACGTGACTAGACGCCGCTACCCTGGACTGGGTCACCCAAGCAAAGTGGTTGGTTTATTGCTGCCTCAGGCGACAATATTCGAGCTCTGCCGGCCGTTGTCCGGTAATTCGGGGCAAAGATTCAGCAATCATCACTCACCACATCGATCATCCTTCCCTTCCAACCAACCCTCCAATACCGCCAAAATGACTGCTGCGTGGAAAGCCGCTGGCCTGACGTACGTCAATTTAACCCCTCGCCGTTCAATTTTAAGAATTGGCTCCTTTCGCTGCGATGCTGGCCCCGACCTGTTTCTTCGTCCGAACCGAGAAGCTAACCTCAGGATTTCTCCCGAATAGCTACAACCGATACCTGACGGTCGCCGCCCGTGTCGTCCGCCGAAGCCTCAAGGAGGAGAAGCGCCTCGCTGTCGAGCGCCGTGGCGAGATGGATCTTCGATTTAGCAAGTGGGAGGTAAGCTGCGGCCGAGATGCGATTGTTCTCTTAGGAGGGGGACTGTACTAACGGATAATACCTCAACAGGGCGGCAAGCAGGGCGAGGCCAAGACCATTACTTCCACCACCAACACCTCTGCTTAAAGAAATAGAGAGACTCGAAATGATTGCGCGTGGATAATGGGAGCGTATCACTCCGATGGGATGTCGCTCAGCTTAGGAAAGACGGGACGAGCACGCTGCTCTGGGGCAAACCAGCTGCATGTACTTCGTGCCACTGTATCATAGAAGGCCTCGGGTGCTATGAATGTATCAATCCTGCCCAAAAAGAAACATGCGATTGTGCCTCTGGAAATTATTCCAAGTTGTGTCGTGCGATGAATTGATTGATTGATTGACTGCTCTACCGTGGAGCCTTGTGCTTTTTTTTCTGTAGTCGCTCGCTGGTCCTCAGCGGACGCGGTAGGCTGGTCTGGCTCATCTATGGATGGATATATTTTTTTTACCCGACCCGGACCCAGCCGAAGGTTGAGCGCCTGCTTCCCTTTCCTCCGTCCGGGTCACAAACCACAAAATACTCAGGAATTACCTAACGGACTGCATGTGCATATGTTTTGTATGATTCCTTCCATCGCACTGCCGCACGACAATTTGACCAGGCCACGGTTGCCTGCATTGTTTGAGTTAGTTTTTGCTACTTTTAGGTGACAGGTACCTATTTCAGTGCAGTGTATGTCCGTATGGATGGGGAAGGCCTGACTAGGAACGCTGCTGAAGGGTGCTAAGTAAGGTAATTTATTGACTTAAGTCGACTGAGGTGCCAGAGATTTGATCCGTCAACACCGGAGCTACGCACTTTTCCATCCAGACCTAACTTATCCGTTTGGATGCGGTGCAGCATCCCCTCTCAATCTTAACTATGGCCGACTCCGGATTTGCAGTCCCAGATGGTGGGTCCCTGCACACATTTATCTGATGTGGTTGAAAGTCTCACTGATGGCTCCAGATATTGCGAGGCTTTCTCTGGGTGAGGAGTTTGACCGTCCGCCTCCGCCGAATCCTGCCCTAAAGAGCGAAGTCACATCTGCGGGCATTGTCACTGTTGATATTACGGATAAGTTCACACAAGCCGTCCGGAGTATGTCTCGACTGTCCCCATCCCCGTCGTCGTTTCATTCTCGCCCATGGCACACGGACTGACCACATACTAGCTTTGGCACCTGGCGAACTCGCTAAGGATGGGTTTTTCACATTGTTTGAGTCCGTTGCGGCTCTCGAGGCAAGCACAAAAAAGCTGATGGTGCCATAACCTCAGGACTGACAGATGGAACTACAGATCATGGACCCTAAGATGGACAGTGGATGCGTTCAGTCAGAGGATGACCTAGAGGAATCCTACGATGTATCGCGACCTCTTAGTGCCGAAGAAGTGATTGGGATAACTGATCAACTCTTATGCCACGAGGTCAGAATTCCCCTCGCCCCCCCCTCGTAAACCAATTCTCTTGCTTACTCACGGTAGATGGCTTGGCACATGGGTTACCCGCTATCGCAGACCTTGTTCACAAGCATATATGTCGAGTCTCTTTTGATGCCCGCTCCCAAATCGATAGCTGAAGCCAAATTTATTCGGAATGATACCGACACGTCAGCACAGAACCCTATGCTTACGATTTTGAGGGCGTATTGCTTGGGAATGCTGAAGACTTGTTTTTATGTTAATGAACGAATACGCAGCGAGCATTTTTATGAGGTGGGTTGAAATTCTTTCTCTTATTTCGTTTTGACCTGTGCTGACGAAGGGGGAAAAGGAGGAGGATTTTGTCACAAATACTTACAACCGGAGCCTTTTGGTTGATATATCGGTGGAGGCTATTGAGGTTGCTATGCTTGAAGCACGAGTTTTGCTGAGGTCAGGTGAGCTTGAAATCGATCTTGAAGCGGCAAAGGCTCTCGATAGCAGACTCCAACTGCGCCATCTGTTCCTGAAAGCTGTCAGGTGTCCCGAGCATATAAAGGAGCCTGAAGTCGCCAGAGAACCTTGGAAGGAAGCTGTTTCCATCATCCCGGATATTGGAAAAACCCACTCCATGGGCAAGCCAGTTGATGAGGCCTTCAGTGCAAAGTTACAAAGAAAACTGGCGAGTACCATGCCTCCGAGGCCTATCGTCCAAATCAAGTTTGAAGATGCTTTTGGCCATCTGACTAGGCTCTTTCAAGATGGTACTGAGCTAATGGATGTTCTTACTTATGCCGATTCCCAGTCCCTACAGGTGAGTAATAGCATGCGAATCCAAAAAAGCTTCCACCTTATGCTAACTAGAGTGCAAAATAAGACCTTTGTGTGTACATTCCAGGCCAAGAAGCCTCAGCCTCTGATTTTTGTGCGCACACTCTTGCAGATCTTTCTCTTCAACGAGATGGAGATTCTGGGGCGCATGAGCATTCGGCAGATAATGGATGATGACTTCTCTATCGTATCAATGCCTGGGAACCTGAGGCTGAACCGAGACAACGATGAGATCGAAGTTGTTGAAGATCCCCGCTTTATTGTTTCCCAACAGATGGAGTTATTCCGACAGACCGCTGCCCAGTCGTATCTAGATATTTTCCGCACCTTCTGCCAGAACAGATGTCGTGTACGGCGTACACTATGTCACATTATCCGAGATTGGGACAGCTTGCAGATTGACGCTGAGGGTATCGATGAGATTATCCAAATTAAGACGAAGGAGACCAAGATCAAGGTGGTGACTGAAACCTACACAGCCGAGACCTATTCCCTGCCTCTGTCTTCGTGGACTCATTTCACTAAGCTGCGACTCATGGAATGGATCGTGCAGTTAGGTTTTGAACTTGAAATTTACCAGCAAGACGAGTATGGAGGCATGTACTGGTATCTTAGCTTCCTCGCCGACGCAAGAATACAACACCTGAGCAGGATTTTCGGCATCGTTCGGCAGCAAGAAGCAGATCTACCTGAATGGGCCAAGAAGCCGGATTCGTCCGAGAAACGCCAATTCGACCGATGCCGCTCATTCCTGATGCTCCAGCAACTAGACGCCGCAGTTACATGGCGGCTAGCCTTCTCCCTATCCTGTTTCTACACCGCTCTGAAGCGGCTGGGCCTTCTCAAGGTTCCTCCCCGCCCCTTGAGCAGCGATGAACTTCGCTATGAGTTGCGAATGCGACCTTTTGCACCTATTGGCCTTCCAGCCCTGCCCACTTTTAAAGAATTCACAACCGAGACGACGCGCCCAGATGAGTCGATATCAACTCTGCTGCACTATGCAGAGAACGCAAACGCTGGAGCTAGGGATGGCCTTGAGCGGCTTAGCAAACTCACTGCCGAGAAGTCCTTCTCCGTTGGATCATATGACCGCTGGTTGACATCAACAAAGAACTGCCTGAGATCTAGTATCATGACAGGGCTTGCCATCTCAGCCTTGCGAAAGCAGTTACAGAGCTCGGAGGCGCCAAAGGAGCTAAAGATCAAGGTGGAAATACCAACCCCGGAGGAAGCTTATCATCATTGGTGGTTAGTTCCTAAGATCATCCCTATCTAGTCTCCCACTAGATAGCCGCGGATCGCGTACATGGATTGCTCTCTGTATGTGTATTCGTAATTTTACATATTCAAATAATAGACACCTGGTATCCAAATTTCATGCCTGTCCTCCCCCAGCAAAAAAAAAAAAAAACCGCCAGTCCGCCTGATTCCCTCCTCCCTCTCACCATGACCTTCTTAAGTAGGTTATATAGTACACCACAAAGATACATGAATTCAGAAATCCTGAGATGCCTCCTGTAAACAAACAGCTTTCGGTACTTCTTGTTAGCAAGCGCATCAACCTCCGACCTCACGTCTACCTGTTATCGGATAGCCAGCCGAAGTTTTCATTTACGCAGCAAGGCTCTTGCGCGCACTAGCCATTCTAAGACGAACGGTCTGTTCGTAGAGAGCATCCTTGAAGGCGAATAGCAACGCAGCAGTTAGCACGCTCTGGGTGACCTTGGGTCCGATGCCTGCACAGTCTAGGTTAGCGTATACACAGGGACAAAATGACTATCGTGGAGTCGTACCCCTGTAGAGACCCGCATATCCTTCCTCGCGAACAACCCGAGAGAGAGCCTGCAACATGCCCTCCTTCTTGTTGCTGTCGGTCTGGACGTGCATCTGGCTCTTGACAGTGATGTATGGGTACGTCACTGAGGTGGCAAGAAGCTTGCCCAGCGCACCGAGGAAGAAGGCGATGGTGGGAGTGATCTTGCGTCGCTTCTCGAGATAGTTCTTCATCTGCTCGAAGAGAGTGTATTGAAGAATGGGGTTAATGACCAAGACAAGGGCCGGGATGACACCGGCGAAGAGAGCCTTGGGTCCCTCGGACTTGAGCAGTGCCAGCAGGGTGCCCAATGTGCCGGGAGCCTTGGCGGGCTTCGCGGCCTCACCAGCCTCGATATCGGACTGCTTGTCCTGCTTGCGAGTGGTGATGCGGGTGTTGATGACCCAGATGGGGTTAGTGATCACTACGGTGGCAGATCCCGCAATGGCACCGGCAATCATCGACTCAACGGTAGTGAGCTTCTTGTTGGCGCGACCAGCTGTAACTGCGGCTTTCTCGAAGAAGGCCTTGGTCCACTCATACCAGTAGTAGTAGACGAAGTTGGTGATGCTGATGCCGAACAAGGCCGAATTAATACCGGAGTAGAGGCCCGAGACACCTTCACGAGCTACAATCTTTTGGACGGCCTCGATGAACTTGCTCTCGGCCTTCTTGGACTCGACCTGTGCGCGAGTGGAGAGGGTGATGAGAGGGTATCTGGAGCCTGGTTAATGGGGGTCGGGATATGACTGGAGAAGTGAAGGGAGTAATACGTCAGGATCATGGACAGGATGCCGCCTCCAGCACCGGCGAGTGCGTGTGCGACATTGTCATTTTGAGGAATAGGAGCCTTGGGAGCCTGGGTAGCCATGGTTATGGGTGATATAGGTGATGTTGTAGACGAACAAGAAGGCCTTTCTTTTTTTTTTTTCCTCAAAGAAGTTTTAAAACGTGAGAGTGATGAGCAAGGGACAGACTTGGAATTTCGTTGGAGTCGAGATAGACAGGAACGCGGAATAGCAATGACACAAGGGAAGCGCAAGGAGTGGCGAAACCTGGATACTGGGGGATCAAAGGCGAAAGGATAGGAAGGGGGGGGAGGAGGAAAGGGAGGAGGAGATCAGGTAAATATCATTATTTCTAGTTGAACATGTCACACAAGCTTCCGCAGGTTATTAAGCTCATCTCAGGTGTGCAACTGTCACAGACACGGCGAGCGCAGCAACGAGCCGAGGTCGCGGATCCATCTTCCGAAGCCGACGGTAAATGCACGCCGCCTTCCCTTCCTGGGGTTGCTCTATTCCCCTCCAAGCAACTTTAACTTACTAAATATGGTGCTGGGCCTTTGGGCTTTGAGCTCTGTGCTCTCTCTGCTCTCTGCTCTCTTTTCTTTGCTCTCTGGGGGTTAGAGTGAGACGGGGTACATGTAAATCCATATTTCATGCATCCATACGGTACCAAGGTACCTACCTAGGGAGGTATCTCTTTTATGGGGGGACCCAAGGCAATTGACGAATTTACATGCTGCTAGCAGGTACCCCGTTAGCTGCTGGATCAGGTGCTGAAACTCTATCACCATGTGATAGCCTAGATAATTAATAGCGAAAAGGTGGGGGAATGAAAAGAGGAAGGGGGGGTGAAGGGTGGAGGGTTTGAGGGTGCAGGTGTGAAAGGTGGAGGGGGGGAGAAGATGGAGACGAGGGCGATATGATGTGCCGGTTCTTTGGCGTACAAGCTACCGGATGACCCCGGATTGCATGCTCTTTTGCTACCAAAACGAGGCAAAGCGGGAGCAAGGGGCCATGACTCAGCAGAACGCAGGTACGTTTACCCATAACACAAAAGCGCGCACAGGGTCAGCGAGTGCTTTAGGTACCTGAGTTACCTACCTGGGTACTGCAGGTTCCATTGGCAGCCGCCGGGACCCGATTCCCTTTGGCATTGGGCTGACGAGTGGCAGGGCAGGTGATGTCATGTCCTGTCAGAATTGCCAGAAGTCTGAGAATGGCTGTGCATAACAGTTATAGAGTACGTACTCCGTACGGATTACAGAATAGCACGTATCAATCTGCACTGCTACAGAGAGAGTGCTGCCTCGACAGCCAGCCCCACTCATTCTTCTTCGGAATAATGGAGAAACAGAAGTTGCGGGCTTGCCCGCCGCTATTCCCCATCCAATTCCAAGTAAACAAAGGCCACTGAGTTTCGCCTCTCAGAGACCCTTGCACGCACTACCACAGCGGCCATGCGTCTTTGGCTTTGGGCAACGTGCGCGCGATCCATGTTCTAACATCACAGTAACAAAAAACTCTACAAATAATTGTATGTCAATGTCACGACGGAAAAAGGCGACCGCTGAACCCCAATCATACAGCGTACGCTGGCATAGTTTCGCTGATATCACCACGCCCAGCGTGGATATCATGTCCTCACCGGATCCTCTAAACGACTCCGCGACCGAGGCCGTGATTATGCCTTCAACAAATCACGTCACAAGAAGTGCTACCAGGAGTGTTACCCGTAGTGCCCGGTCCGATCGCTTCATGTCGAGAGAAGGTTCCCCACGAAAACAAACGTTCGAGCTGGAAGTGGGCGACAATAGCGCACCGCAGAAACTACTGGTCACGGTTGAAACAGAGGGTGCGGCCGCGACTTCAGGTCTTAACGGAACTCGACGAAGGCTCTTCCAATCCTCAAGCCCAATGCCTACAATACGCCAACGAGAACGCGCGACCACGACTATCGTGCCGCTGAAGGAGACGATTGAGGAGGAACCGATGGACGCGAACGCGACCCCGCGACGACGTGGGCGACCGCGAAAGTCGAATGGTACACCGCTTCCCACCACTGCGACCAAGAGGAGAGCTGGGACTCCAATAAACAGAACGCCCCGCCAGCGACGAAAAACGAAACCTGCTGAGGAGAATGAAATTGGAGAGCCTAAACGTCAATCAACACCTAAATCTACAAGGCGGGGCAGACCACCCAAGAATCGAAAAGTAGAACCCTCCAGCGAGCTGGGATTCAAACCAACGCAAGAAACTTCGTCAATACCTACAGGGCCTAGGGAATGGCAAGATCAAACTCTCTCGGAGCATTTGGAGACGACGAATGATTCACGAGGAATCCCCTTAAACGACGATGCTGAATTTCCAGAAGACAACGAGGTGACTCTTATCACTCTTCCTCCCTCAGAACCAAATGAACCCGAAGTACCTACCACAATAGCTGCCGAGCCTAGATCTGAAGCAGAGTCAGATATTTGGATGGCAACATTGGATGACGAACCTACCCCACGACCATTGAGAACGACACAGTCAGCCAGGACTCTTTCTCCCCCAGAATCCGACGACAACAGCTCTCATGCTGACGATTTTGGATATCTTGCACCAGCCGGAAGCGATATTTCATCAGCCGATGAGCCGCCAAGCGAGCCTGGACCCGATACTAACGACACAATTGCTCAAGGCGAAGACTTTAGTATGATTTTCATGGACTCTTTGCCTTCGTTGCGCAGTTCTGTACAAGTACCAGCAGAGGCCGATTTTGGAGATGAAACCAGCCTCATCATCAACAATACTTTGGAGTCATTGCGTGAATCACTACGGAGATCGGTCCAGCAACATGAAAAGTCAAGTGAGAATACAGGCGATACCAAAGCCCACGAAGCATTTTTACCACCCGCATCCAGCGAACTGCACCTTATGGAGCCCGATCATGTCGAATCAGAACAAATCGAGCCAACCTATGTTGAGTCAGATCATAGTGAGATCGACGATGATGAAATTGGGCAAGCCCAAATCGATAACGACCCTTCTGCGCATCCCGAAGGACCTCAGCATGGCCTAGAACCGACTGAATCCGAATCTGTCGACCTCGACCATTTTGAGCATGAGTCCATGGAAACTGAAATTATCGAACCAGAAAGGATGGATCATGAACACATGGATAACGAGTTAATCGAATCGAGCCCTGTCCGTCATGAATTTACTGAGGTTGCGGAGGACAGGTCCACACATTTTGCGCCTGACACTAACGCAAGATCCCCTGGACCTGAGACGAATATACCAGAACTTTTGGAACCAGAGATGGAGGAGATTAGAAAGCCAGCCTTTGTTCGACCACCAACTCTATTTTCACCCCATCAAAATCTATCACCAAGATGGCGACGAAGCCCTCGAAGAGGTGCTATTTCCCCCTTAAGACAGCAGCTCCTGAAATCTCAAGCAAGACAAACCGATGAGATTCCCTCAACAGCTACACCTGAGAAGCACCACGAACCAACAGCGTCAAGTCCTGCTCTTCAAGAGACGCCCTCGCGGATCAACGAGGATGTGTCTAATTTGTACGAAGATTCGTTTTCGGAAATTCCAGGGGATGTTCTCGAAGCTGCAACTCCACACCGTTCACGTGCGGCCTTCGTGGAGCGAGAGGCGGCAGAGGAAGAAGAAGAAGAACAAGTCGAAGAAGGAGACAGAAATCTTGGCAATTCTATGGACGAAACCCCGGCTGCTGAAGCAGTGACGGAGGATGATGCTGAGATGGAAGATATTCAATCTTCTCAACCCGCTGAAGATCAAGGCGCCGCTATGATTGCTTCGAATGACAGCCATATATCTCAATCTGAAGGAGCACGCCTTCCGACACCTGATGATACCCCTCCCCAAATTGAGGCTGGAGCAGATGATCAAGCAAAGCCAAACCAAGAGTCCCAAGCTTCAGAAGGAGCACCTTCGCAGAGAAGTTCTTCTCCGATGATTGCTTCAGAACGACAGTTCCAGGGTGTGCGTGATGTCATGGAGGTGGGTGTCGAGGATGAAGAGGAGATGATGCCAAGAGCTGTAGATATTCCTACAATCTTGGAGCCTCAACCCGAGGAGGCATCACTAACTGGCCATGTTGCCTGGCCAGAGGTGACGCCAGTCAATCAATTGACCTCTCCACTCCAAGATCCACAGTCATTAGTCCCAGAGGTTCTACAAGACAAGGTCCTCCGGCCACCCTTATCTCCGATTGTGCGAGCTGGGCGGGCATTACAGAGTGTGACATCGGATCCTCCATCCCCCGAGCCTCGTGAGAATCACCTACGAAGCCCCTTCAGGAGCTCGGTCCCGAGAGAACTAGGCCCGCCGACGACAAACGCACCAGCTAGCCGACGGATGAGTTCGAGCCCAAGAAGGCCACTGGCGTTCCCCCCCGTGACCCAGATTCCACCCCCTGCAAGCCAAGTGTACGATGATCCCTTTAGCTCAACCACCAAACACACTGGCCAGGTCAGTTTTATGGAGGCACTGGAAAGAAGTAGCGGGCGCCCGGTGTCGCGGAGAACTCACGAGTCCCCTGTAGAGTCGAGCGCAAGTTCGATGCACATCGTTCCTCCCGACGATGTACAAATGAGTTGGATCGCTGATGAGGGGCCCATCAGCGCCAACCTGAGAGGGGACGTTCCCTTGAAGGATCTCGCGCCGACCCAAGAAGAAAGGGTTTCAATTCCCCGCCAGCGCTCGGAGAGTCGCGAGGCAGATAACCGAGGAGAAGCACCTCAGGAAGAGGACGATGACTTAGATATTTGGGAGTTTGAGGCGCAACGGGCAACACCCCGCACGACTCGGCAGCAGCCGTTTGGGAAACGACGGCGTGGCTTGCCAAGCCCATGGACGAAGAAGCCATTGCGAAGTCCACAAAAAGACCTGGCTAGGATATCCCCAGGACGACAAGGAAGAGGGCAAGGAACTTACGAATCATCTGTAACCGACAATGCATATGAATCAGAGCAGGCCGTAGAGGAGGAAAGTCAAGCTGAAGAGTTCTCCTTGCTGGCACAAAAGGAAGCCACCAAAGAGACAAATCCTGCGCCAGAATCAGCAAATAAGGCCAATCGATTTGACCTCTCTTCTTTCTTCTCTTCACCAGCTGCCATACCGGGGATGCTGGCAGACAAATTCCTTCCTGCCAGCGCAAGGAGCATCTTGGGAACCAAGCCCAACGAACCAGAATCTGAAACTATTCAAGCTGCCCCTACGCTTCCAACGAGCTCCATGTTCCCGCAAGTGGCTCAGAAGGAGTTCCAGCCTCGGGCCAGCACCCAAACTGATCTGTTTTCCCCGGTTCGACCTCGGCTACAAGAAGCGAACCAAGAGACCCCTTCGCCCCAGAGGACTGAATACGAGGTCGGGGATGAGGTAGAGATGGCCTCAGTGCCCCAGAAGCGGGACTTCACACCTCGCCCAAGGCAGCCAGACCCAACTTTTTTCAAGTCATCAGTCCGATCTGGCGTACCTACACCCCCGCGGATGCAGCTGTCCCGTGCGGATATTGAAAGGTGGCAGCAGGAGACATCGGTTGCCAGCGAGGCCTCTCCAGAGGAGGTTCAGCGACCCCTTCTACGGCCCTTGCCCCCAAAGAATGCCTCTCCTGTGAAGTCGAGTCTGCGGTCACCATTGAAGCCTCGAACTCCTGGCCGTGTGGTCGAGTTCACGAGCAGCGTCCTCTCCCCCGTGGAACAGGTGAAAGCTCGCCAGATGCGTCGGCTCTCCAACTCATCAGCCACATCCCAGGCGAGCGTTGCATCCAAGCGGCCGCCGCCACCATCACGGACGCTCGATAAGGAGAACCACGTCGCCAGCTCTGCGGCATCGGATGCCACCATGTCGGACGCATCAGCGTTGGTCAAATCACCGCAGCCTGAGCCTTTATCTAAGACTGTCTGGACCCGACGACACTGGCTCTTCCTGGACGAGCTCCTCCAGCTACGACGGGCAGGTCCCTTTGATCTCAGCTACGAGCGTCGGGCTGACGAGTATCTCGGCAAGTCAGTCAGAAGCCATGGGGAGGAGATGACGCTGGAGCGCTGGCATCTCGACTGTGTCGATGCTTTCAAGGCAGAGGTCGGCGGCTGGGACGAGGCTGCTTTGGTCAAGCGCTTGTTCGCCCTGATTCTAGGAGAGGCCAAGAGGAGCCGCAGTGTTGTGAAGAAGAGGCCTGCACGAGTTATGTTTCACTGAATGACGCTCAACAAGTATGATGTTTTTGATTTTCCTCTTCTTCTTTTCTTTTCTTTCTAAAAGCATGCAAGGAGTTGGATAATCGTAATTTTGCATTGGAAGGACGGATGGCATGGCGTTTTGGTTGGACGTGGTCATGTCCAGTGCAGCACTGCTGCTGCATCGTTGACGCATTTTTTTATATACGTGAGGCTAGAAAATGAGATATGCGTCTTTTTGGACCGTCGCACACTTTTGTCACAGACGCCATAGGCGTTATCAATCGGAAGGGCAAAGAAACAAAAAAGGGTGGAAAATTGAACCAGCGTGGAAATGATTTCAGTTGTAGTAGACGAGTCCGTCCATCTAGAAACGCCCAATCTACTGTGTTTACTTATTACAATACACCACCCGCCCTCATACCTTTTAAGAAAAAAAGTGTCTTGTCCCTTACTTCCCCCCCCTTCCCCCCTTATTCCAGCATAGAGGCCTGGTTTGTGTACAATACATCTACTACGTTACTCAGCTTCTCAATCGTCGACAGAGCGGCGTCGTATGACTCATCCCGCTGAGTCTCATCGAAGATGATGAGGCAACCGGCGCCTTGGTCCAATACACCGATGATGACCTTGTCGAGAATCATCTGGGACAACTTTCGCTCCACCTGCTGGGTATCCAAGCCAACCATCTTGGCAATGTGATCAATCTCGACTCGGGAGAAGGGTTCGATAACCTTGATAAGGTTCTGCTCAAGCATGGCGTCGTAGAGACGTCGCAGGTGATTGCGAATGAAAGCATCGCTGCCGAGTTCGTAGCGGTACGAGGACAAGGCACGCTCATACTCCTCTAGGGAGCGGTTCGAGTGTGCGCGGGCGATGGCCTTCATAGCCTCGAGATTCTTGCCGGCGTACTTAAGAGCCTGCTTTGAGGTCATGAGCTGGTTGACATCGTCGACGAGGTTCAACATAATCTTGCAGAGAAGCATGTATTGCAGGGCGGCCTGAGCCTTGACGTTCTCGTCTTGGGTGTGGTAGCCATCGAGAGCCTCGATGAAGTAGGAGAATGCGGTATTGAAATCCTTGTCTTCAGCGTGGAGCATACCACTCTGCATGTCAAGGTTAGCTTGGAGCATTGGTGGCGTGTAGACGCTGGCGGCGCTAGTTCGTGCGCTGGTCAAGGCGGCTCGAGACTTGGGGATGTTGCCTAGTGCGTGGTAGACTCTTGACTCAAGGAGTTGGACTTCGACAAGTCGGAGCTTGTCGTCGAGGCGCTTGAGCTCGCGGAGGAGTCCGTTAATGAGACCAAGGGCTTCGTAATAAGACTGCTTGGCCATCTGCAGGTTCACAAGGCGAACCTCGAGGTCCTGACGCTGGAAGGCTCGACGCTCGGCAGTAGCCCATTCTATGCAGTCCTTGGTCACAGCAATTTCGATTTCGGTGCTGTTTGGAATTTCCCGGAACAAGTCGAGCAGTTGGCGAACTGCATTGTTGAGTTAGCAAATGGATATATGACGGCTGCGAGTCAAGCATCGTCCCCTTTGGGAGGACCGGGGGGGTTCCAAAAACGCACCCAACTTCGACGACTTGGCTTTAGCAAAAGAAGAGAACACTGATCGGCTCTCCTTGACGAGGGTTACTAAATCATGCGTCTTCCTGCTCTGCTGTCAGCTGGCTTGATGCCATTGTATGTGTGGCAAGGGAAATGCGCACTTCTGGTCTCGGTACAGCTCGCCCAAGCTTATCAAGGCCGTCTCATACTCGCGGGTAGCAGCGTCAGACGTGGCACTCGGTGCCTTGGAGATAATTTCCCTGTAGATGGTCTCGGCCTTTTGGGGATCTGACTTGGCGAGCTTCTGGGCTTCCTGGACCCTCGCAGATTCACCCGCCGCCATGATGAAGAGTGTTGTGCGCGTGTGGGGGTTTGGGGGTGGGTTCTTGGGGTCGAGAATAATTTGGAGGAGGTTTAGGTGCGAAATTGATGCGACGTCGGCGAGGATCGATGGTGGTGAGAGATGGTAGGAGTTGGGGAAGCGTTGTTGATTATGTTGGAGATTTCGAGATGGATGAGGCACACACACTGACGGCGAGCTCTAGCCTTCCTTCCCTCCACTCCAGGTTGCCAGAGCACGACGTAAGGCCAAAATAGCAGAAAAAAATGGGGCCGAGTAACGCAGATTCGCTGGCCCTTGTTCGTTGAGCCTGTTCCATAGTGGACGTTTGTGGGCTGTGGGCGGACTCGGATTAGAGCTGTAGCGGACCGTCATTGATCCGTTTCATGATGGAGGTGGGCAGAGTCGAGCACGGTGCAGTACGTACTCAGGAGCTTTCCCCAGCCGCCCGCCATAGCCGTAGCCGGCGCCGGTCCCCCTCATGCCGAGCAGCTAAAATTTCAGTCACTAGAAGAATATCCAGAACTTTCCCGACATTGAAGCCACTTTCACCTGACCATCACCGACCTTGTTCCCCCCCCGCCTTCGCCGCCCATTATCCCTCCAATTTCTCACCTGAGGTCATATAAGACTCTACCATACCCTAAAATGTTTCGACAAGCCATTTCTACCTCTTCTCGCGCTCTCCGCGCCGCTCCCAGAGCTGCTGTCGCCCGTCCCTTCATCCAGTCGCAATTTCAGTCTGCACCCGCTTTCGCTGTGCGAGCTGCCCAGCCCACGGTGTCAAGATGGTACAGCGATGCAAAGGAGTCCGAAGCTGCCAAGCCTGCTGAGGAGGGTAAGTCTGAGAGCAAGGAAGCCGGTAGCGAGGCCGATTCCGTCGCCGAGCTGAAGAAGGCCCTCGAGGCCAAGGAGGCTGAGGCACGAGACTGGAAGGTTCGTAGTCAAACTCTTGCACCGAAATTGGAAACCCCACGAGACTGACCTTCACAACACAGGACAAATGTCTCCGAACTGTCGCCGACTTCCGCAACCTCCAGGACCGCACCCAGCGCGAGGTCAAGACTGCCCGCGACTTCGCCATTCAGAAGTTCGCCAAGGACCTTGTCGATAGCGTTGACAACCTTGACCGTGCCCTCAGCATGGTCCCTCATGAGAAGCTCAATGTCGAGGAGCGACCCGAGCACCTCCAGGATCTCGCCAACCTCTACGAGGGCCTCAAAATGACCGAGGAAATTCTGATGAACACCCTGAAGAAGCATGGCCTCGAGCGAACAAGCCCCGAGGGCGAGAAGTTCAACCCCAACGAGCAGGAGGCGACTTTCATGGCTCCTCAGCCCGACAAGGAGGATAACACCGTCTTCCATGTCCAGCAGAAGGGCTTCAAGCTCAACGGCCGAGTTCTCCGTGCCGCCAAGGTCGGCGTTGTCAAGAACAAATAATTTCGTCTTGTCTTTTTAAAAAAAAAATTATATCCTCGACTCAGAGAAATCTCGTGTATTATTATATTTGGTGGGGATATCCGGTTGGCGTTGGCCTAGGGTCTACTATAATGCTCCTCTCATGATGGTTATTTTATGTTGCATGGCGCTTACACGATTATCTCGAAGAAAAAACAAAAATTATGAGTGTGGGAAAAAGCTCTGTACAAAAAATGTGTATGGCATGCGAATCTTTAGGGGGAGAACAAGTAGGAGAAGCTCCTAGATCTATGTCTCCTAGAAGATTCATGTACTTTTAGAATGTTGCTTTCGCCTCCTGGGCGGATGTTGAATGATATACATTGATATATATATATATTAACCACCAGAAGAAATCTCTTCTGGATCTTGGTTATATATCCCATATCATACCACTCATTCCATTGCCGTGACAGCCTCTAACACTCGCACACTGCGCGAATACCGTCACCAGCGAAGTCGTGGGAGGGTTCATTGCCTCGCGGATCTGCGGAAAGATCAAGTGGCAGCTATGTGTAGCGCAAAATGAGAGACTCGGGTCTTCCCAGCTATTCGCCCTGAGGTTTTCGAAGGTCATCCCGCTCTGAGAAAAAAAAGTCTGGGTTGGACAAGAGCCAAGTTGTATGGACGACTCGGTTTGTAGATGTATTTGTGACTGGTCGATACTCTCAACATATCTCACACAAGTCAGATTGCAGGGTGCTCCGACCGAAATAGCATACCGATAACGTTGATACTCCTCAAGAAGATATACCCCGCAAACACCATGCAATCGTCCAGTGATCTGCGACAATGAGTTGCTTCTCTAGTAATAAAAAATAAATTCCACGGCTAGCGCCAGCACGCTATCTTCCCTTTCCCATATGTCCTCCAACAGTTGGCTAACTCCAACGTGTCCCTCAGAGATATTAGTAAAAATCGTACAACCAACACGCTTAAGGTCACATCATCTATGCTACACGCCAATGTCAGGCACCTCCTTTCAGCTCTTTGCGTCATCATGATCGGGTTCGAATTTGGTCTCGCCTAGCAAAGGACCAGGCTGCGATGTCATGGCTGTTTGAGTCGCTGGTTGGGGCTGAGTTTGAACCGACGGGCCGGAGGGCTGGATTGGGGCTTGCGCGGATGATCGCGGCGTCGAGGTTGCTGCATGGAGTCGCTGGTCTAGAGCTCTCAAAGCAATGGCACGTCGTCTCTCGGCCTCTGCACGAGCACCTCCAGGAGCACTTCTGTGGCTAACGCTGTCGTTCCTCGAATGTCCAGCCTGAGAAAATGGAGTGCATACTCGCATGGCTACTAGTGCGGAAAATACTTGATCAGAAAGAGCAGCGACGAAAGGCTTGACGGGACCAGGGAAAAATTCAGCAAAGGCGAATGTCTCGCTTGCGTCACCACGCAGCGAAGTCGGCTGAGCTGAATCGAGATCAGGGAATACAGTCTTGTAGAATCGGAGGTAGGTCCAGCTGGTGATAAAACCAAAGAGAGCGAGCCAAAATGAAGCTCGGTTAAGCAAGGGAGTGAGCGACAAGAGGAATACGATGCCGATATATAAGAGCGGGAATCGTGGCACTCTCAGAGATAGGATACCGCGAAAGAGAGTCACAGTATGGGCAGGGACGAGCTGACTAAAGGCGACGAGGAACCCAATCTGAACGGGGATTGTTCCGGAGATGACAGTCAGTCTGTCTTATGTCAGTTCACATGCGCAGGGGGATAGAGTATGGGGAATCGAAAATACATACGTCCAGCTCTCGTTGCGGGACAAGGTAAAGAAGGTAACCATCACACAGAGGGTTAAGAAATTGGGAACGAAAGAGATGAGGGCAAGGAACTTCGCCAATTCGGCTGACGACCAGGCTCTCTCGAGATAACGACCACCATAGTATAATGTCGTTCCAGCGATCCCAAATGTGAAAATATTACTCTCGACGAATGTGGAAGTCAGGAAAGTCCAGGGGTAGATGATTGAGAGCTGTGGTACCAGCGTCAGGTATGGGATGACGATATGGGTGTTCTCGTTCCATTGACGATAGCGGATGGCAGCGCTTAGGAGTGACTGGGCAAGGAGCCCGATGAGAACAACTCGAGTGACAGGCGGAATATTTAATCGCGGAGGCATGGCGGGTGGTAGTATAAAGCGTCAGGGACGCAACAGAGACGCAACAGAAGGAGGGAGGGGTTGGGCTGGTTGACGGCGGCGGCGACAAGACGCGGACAATAAAGACGGCTGTATACCAAATGCGCAGCTCGATCAGTTGATTCAAGAGGTCGTGAATCAGTTTCTTGAGCGACAAGTCGACGAGTGATGTCGTCCGTTTTCGTGTTTGCGGCCTAGCAGCGTGCTCTGACGTCTGAGTCCCCCTTGAGCGATGAGAAAGCGTTGATGCTGTCCTCTCTAGCTTCGTGAGGCTTAGGTCTCCACTCCTGGAGAAAGGTTGCCCTTGGAGCCTCAGGCAGAAATAGTACAACCAAACCGACAATGGCTTGACTGTTCGTGACTGCTGTTGGACGGTTCGGCCTGGGAATCCAAGCGCGAAAGATCCCAGCAGATTGGGAGCCCACGTTTCAATCTGATCTCGAAACTGGAGTAAGGTAATAAGTGCCACTGGGGATTGTTCGGTGCGTTTCGCAGTGCAATACGGGTCCTGCCGTCGTATTCTTGAAAGACCCCGTTGGCTTAGAACATGTGATATTTTGGGAGTAGAATAAGAGTCACTTA
The DNA here is from genome assembly GCA_024336345.1 of Mariannaea sp. PMI_226. Taxonomy (NCBI): domain Eukaryota; kingdom Fungi; phylum Ascomycota; class Sordariomycetes; order Hypocreales; family Nectriaceae; genus Mariannaea; species Mariannaea sp. PMI_226. Next base: position 1,331,244 of record JANFOG010000005.1, read on the forward strand.
ATATGACGCGACAACGTGAACTAAGGTAGTGTGATACTAATGTCTATAACTTGATGTTGATTAAAATCACAACGTTTTGGCCTATGCCATCATGATCTCTCAGATATTTGGTGGCTTGGGGATTGCATGGACTAGCAATGTAAGGGACGTTTCGATTGTGGAGACAGAGCCAATTATTTGTGTGCATCGCTCACGCGGTCTGACCGTAGGCGTATGAAGTTAGTTAGTATTACTTCAGTTGCCATCACGCTGTGGCCATGAACCGAAAAAGCGGGCCGACCAGAGAGGATTTCTTACTCGATGACATGTATGTAGTAATTGAAATAAACCTGCCAGAGTCTTGACGACATTGATGTCGACAGGATCAACTTAAACCCGCAACTTGGTAGCATGGAATCGATTACTCTTGTTCCTGCGGTAATGTGGTGCAAGTGCATGACTTGGCGAAAGCCACTACATTCTGTACTGTATGTCTTACAAATAAACTTGCAGCTGCAATTCGGTAATGTGGGTTGTACTGTGGTATACTACCGGTACTTAAATGCCTACAGGCCATAATTTGCCTACCTATCCGTTTGGAGGTAGTGAGGCACGTACTCTTTCAAATTGCGTACAAAAACTAAGCAAGAGGCATCAATAACAACTAACAGTCCAGTGCACCAAGATGTTAGTGACAAGACACTGACTTAATGCCTCGGAACATACAAAAAAACCAACTTTGACTTATCACATCCAATTAACCGGCAGTGCTCGGGATAGGCTATGGATGTGGGACCCAACCGACGGGCACGGTAGGCGGCTTTATGTGGGCTGTTATTGATGCTGGATGGGGAGACGGAGTGGCGACAAGTCGGTGAAGTTTCGGTGGCTTCGGGAGATTTAATACCTTGTCACAAGAAGAGACAAAGAGAAACAAGTCGTGTGCATACGTACTTGGTTGGCAGGTAGGCTGGCAAGGAACGCACGCACGCACTCTGCCGGGGATGAAAGACGGATTACTCCGAACAGAGTATGTGACTTTTGAAGACAGTTCAAGGAGAATGTTTGATATGTGTGCCAGGCAACTGATTGGTGGCATGTAGCTGCCTGTCATAATTTGAAGGTGAGCGAGTGGGGCATTCGAGGAGGAATGTCGTGCAGGGCAGGCACGGTAAGCAAGCCACAAGCTGGCAGGCGAAAACCCTTGAGACTCTGAGGACATAAACAGTGACTTGTCTGACTCGGAGGGTACCAATGCATTAAATTCGACGATGTCACAAAGTACACGAGGCACCACATTATTCAGATATGGACCATGTATGTCCCTATTTTCTCGTACTGCACATGAGTAGCCATGTGAGAAGCCCTAATGCCGGAACAACGCTCAATCCAATTGTTGCGAAAACAAAACAAAAAAAAAATTACTGTAGAATCAAGTGCACAATGAACCCGCGGGCCGTGTGTGGTTCAGGTACCTAGTGACCAGATGAAAGTAAGTGAAAATCCGCAAATGTGAGTTCCATGGGCGGTGTTTGGGGCCCTTCTTCCTTATTACGGAATAGCGTATTCAATATCTTCAATTTGCACCTCACGTGAGGTGTGGGTGATTAAAGGCCATGTACATAGGGAGTAAGAACGGCCTACCAACTCGGCAGAGACAAACACATGACAGGCTACCCATTTACGTAGTGGAAGTAATACTTCGCAGAATAAGGAAATACGTACAGGTTATAACGACAACAGATCTCAAGGTGCAGCCAAAGGTAAGTGGTGGGGTGGCCATGCAGAGATTAACGATTAAAAAAAACAGACTGTACATGTGTTCACTCTGTAAGGCCCCAACTTCATACTGCCGTTCTACGCAGTGCTTCTCCTGAGATACTCCCTGCTACGTACTGCTGCTGCAGTGTGGTCACAGACATCAACGTGCTGCCAAAGGTCAGACATGCATGCAGCAGCAGCAGCGTCGACGGGCAGTGCGTTCCAACCAACCTGTCTCAGACGACGCGCACAATCGTGGTCTTCCTGCACAGCGTACAGGTATAGTTACTGCATCCCTGCCCCATTCACAGTTATGGGTATGATCAATCGGTTCGATGACAATATGCCATTGTTTAAAAAAAAAAAAAATAGATGGGGCTTGAACCCATAAGAATTGACTGGTTGAGGGCGGGAGGGAGCCGTGATCTTTAAGATCCTTAATTTAGACTAGCCCAAAGTTGGCGCATTGAGTGCTCAGCTAACTTAGGTAGCATCGAGACTCATGAAAAAATGGAGTACGTATCGAAGAATCGACCCCTGGCATGGAAGGGAAACGCCGCAACACGCGCAGGCTGATACCCCAGGACCTTTTTTGTTTTCGTTTTATTTATTAAAAATAAAAATAAAAGTTCGGGCCCAAGGGCGCCGCCGGACATCAGCCTGGAAAGGTTGATGGGTACCCCTTCTAGCAACTGCAAGTATCGCCTGGTAATGACGAACCGACAGTCGCTCTACAAGGGGCTGTTCAAAACCTTGAAGCCGCCAGTTCGGGAGGCTTACTAACAAGTGCGCACTGAGGAGTGGTAGTGTACTGAGCTGCCCAGGGGAGGAGGTGGAAATGGAGGAGGGAGGGGGGAAGACAGGAACACGACAAACAAAAGATACCAGAGTTTTGACAACATCGAGGGGAAGCATTGGCTCCCAATATTTGCTCTGCCTGCTGGTGGGAGATGATGGCGCGGTTCGGCGGGGCCCATGTGCAGTGCTGGAACGGGGACATGGATCATTGACAACGGAGTAGGTCGTGCGTACTCATGTACACTGGACCTTGTCTCACTGTGACAGTGAGTTTGTGTTTCTCGTGTTGGCAATGCGATGGATGATAGCTGCTAGCGCTCGCCTCACAACACATTGCGGACGTTGAAAAGATGCGAAATGGCTAGCAGCCAACGTATTCAGACTCAGCGCCTTGAGTAACTTCAATGTGTTATGTCACGCAGAGCGGATGAGATGGATCCATATGGTGGCATCCCAGGCACACCGGGGCAGGGCAGTGTTTGGTGGGACGTGGCTCGGGCTTCGTGTGCCTGCCTTTGCAGGAGAGAAGGTCGAATACTTCCTGCTCGTACCTTGTTCCGTACCACGCTCCTTACGTCCTTGGATCGTTGCCTCCTATGCTGCTCGTCGGCTATGGGGAGGGGTACTGCTGCTGATCTCTGTCCTCTCCACGAACGAAACCGATTAAGGACACAGAATCCCCAGACGCTTGCTTTTCGCCGTCCTCTCGTATCTCATCAATGGTGATGGCGACCTTGATTTGTAGCCCAGCAAACTACAGTACGTAGGTAGAAATTTATTGGTCGGAAGGGTAGGATGGGGCCGGGGCCGGAACCTGACACATGTTCAAGTACCGGTACCTCAAGAGATGGACTGGCTCCCCCATTTAGCAGCCGATCTGCATCCGTCTCAGATTCTGGGAGAGGCGACTGCACCTGTCCGAAGGGTGTGGGAGGGGGTCGGCTCTAACAATGTTTCCGCCGCGCCCTGATTGGCCAGGCATTTTGGAAATCTCATGCACGAGTGCGCAACCCGTTGGGACTTGAAGGGCCACCACAACGGGATTGACCAGCTCACACCTTGCACAGTGTCGGAGCAACTACCACCTGGAGATGTTTGGCTTGTCGGACGAGGGGGGGCGTTGCTGACAGAGTGTGTGAAGTCCGGACGGAAGCAATAGCTGTCCTGAATCTTGACCCCAGTTCAAGTTGTGATCCTCCACTGAAAGGTATGTTTACTGGCGGAGGGAGCCCTCGGCAGACTCCCCCCTCTCGGCTCGTGTCCTCCAACCCCTGCAACCGGAAACAGGGGATCTTTCAGACCTCAACGCCAACTGGTCCTCTTCAGATAGCCCCAGGACTCTCTCTCTCTCTCTGAGTGCCTCCGAGCAGGCAGCCAGAGTGTCCTCGTCTCGAGGAGTGCCTTTTGGCATATTGGTACAAGCAACTTAAAATGGCCAAGTGGTTGCAAAAGATGCGCAGCACAGGCTGCTACCGCTAGAGCCCGCGGCCCTGGATAAGCATGACAAGCCTGGGCTGATGCAGTGAGAGGATGGACAACAAATTGGAACAGAGCAACAGGGAATCTTGGTCTTGAAAGGCTCGTCCAGCCTTCAAAGAACCCATAAAAACCCCTGCCTGTTCGAGCCTCCACTCCACAGTCCACGAGACTCGGCCGACCCATCCATTGGCTGGGTGTCCCTCCCCCTGGTCTTCAAGGTACCAGTACCTGAGAGCGCCAATTGGTCTTTCATTGTGGGCACTAATCGCAGCTCTGGCGATGTGTGAAATTCGACCGCAACTTGAAGGACGATGTACCGTGGTACAAACACTTGATGATCTTCAACTTGGAAGAGTGGCATTCACGATGGACTATGTAATAATTCCAGGGGAGGGTCCTAGTCGACGTTGTGTCCTTATTCGCGACTGATATTGATATGCTCGCTGTCTTGTCTGGACAAGCGACAAGGGGGGAGGAAGATAAGTGATTGCCATTGCCACCCCCGGTCCCAAAAAAGAAGAGAAAAAAGAAAACTCTGCCACATCTCTTGCCGAGTCGATGATCCATGATCCGTCTTGGGACGTGGATGTTTGACCTTGGGCACCCCCAAACTACAGTAGTGCCACCCTAGTCTTGCCCTTCCGCACGTCTTGAATGGCCTCCTACGTAAAGCCCATCATAGTACGAAAGTATGGAGTACCTTGAACGTTCTTCCAGGGCCTTACTTTACCCCAAGGTACGCATTCGCCCGGACCGCCCGCCCTGTACCACCTCCTCAACAACGCAGGGCATGACGTGAGTGAATTGCACTGCATAGTACCTAGATAGGCAGTACGTAGGCGTAGAGCCAAGAGGGACTCTGCCTGCTGATGTGACGGTCTATTCCCTCCTGCCCTTACCTATCTACCTTCAGGTAGGTAGGTAGGTACCTTACCCAGGCAGGCATGTAGCATGTACTGTAGAAATTCCATGTCCCCATGATTAGCGCCCTCAATTACCCTTCCCCGTCAGCCCCATCACCTCCAGCCGTCATCTGCTTGGCTGGTAGGGATCCACTACGTACCTCGTAGCTTTTTATCGGCCTCAGCTAGGGCATATTGACTATTCGGAGGTACCTAGCCCACTTTCATCAATGTTGTTATTGTTGGCACTCCACCTCAATTCTGGCTTGCTTCTTCCCACTAGTACGAAATACGTACCTTGTTCGAACGGTGTCCTGGTTTGAGTTTCGTGGTGGCTCCCCTGCGAGCGTGCACACCCACACCCCGGTCCCCAGTCCTAAAGTGGCTCCCCGACTGGCAGAGGCAGAGGCATAAGGTAGTCAGAGGCAAGACAAAACGGAGAACGGGGGGAGAGAAGAGTCCAAAAAGTTGAAAAGTAACCAGGGGTACGTACCGACGTAGCACCCCCCCCCCCCATTTCGAGACCTTGAATTTCATCTCTCTTTGAATCTTCACTCACCTTCCCTTCAACAACTCCAGATTCGACGGCCACCGCCCATCACGACGTGAGCCGCAGGAGAAGAGCCTTCTGGCCGCCATCACGATCTCTCGCCTCATCTGCTGTCCCTACCCCCCTATTTGCGTCGTCGCCGCCAGCTGCGGCCTGCTTGGCACCATGGTCACCAAGGAATTTCTCGACTCGGACAGGGTCAACTTTCTTGTTTGGAGGTTCGTGAAGTGACGCCCCTCGCCCCTTGGATTCGCCGCACCCGTTGTCGCCGCCTATATCGCGACCTGGTGTTCTGCGTCGCTCACCTTCATCTCATTTCTTGAGCATATGCTAACCAAGGTCTTCTTTCTTCCCCCCAATGCAGGTATCTGCTTGAAGGAAGTAGGTTGTACCTGAGTATCGCGCGCCACAGGCGACACATCTAACCCTCACTTACTTGCAGATTACCGAGAGACTGCCGCAAAGTTCCAAAAGGAATGGCACGTTAAGGCGCCTCACCGAGAATTTTCTTTTGCACGCCACGTAAAGAGCCACGCATTGGTGTCTGTCATCAATCGCGGTCTACTGTACTACAGCCTCGAGCGCGATCATAAGCGCAATCAGGTAAAAGCCCCCTTGAAAAACGCTTTCGCACTCATGTCCATTTCCTTTATTTGGTCCCCGTCTCATCTGGCGGGTGCTACATCCGTGGTAACTGTCAACATTGTAAGGCTGACTAGATTTTGGGGATGCGCAGCTTCCTCAGGATGCTGCGGCTTTAGCCGAGGAACTGAACCTGGGAATTTTTGGGCCCTTGGATGCCCATCCGGAAGCCAAGATGGAAGAGGATGAAGATGCGGAAGGGGAGGAGGATATTGAGATTGAGCCAACGCGAAAAAGACCGCCACAGCAATTGCCAAATGGGTCGCCGGCCAAGCGGCCGCGCCTCAGCAATGGTTACGAAAATGGAACTGACGCAGCCGCGCCTGCAACAACCCCCATGGACCTCGACAACCAACACCCAGATAATCACGCCTACCCATCTCCTCTTGAGGGAGAGCCTGCGCCTCCCCCGATTGTGCGCACCGATGGCCCGGAGCAGGGCACGCAAGTCGAAAAAGTCGAGGAGCTGGCTCCCGACACTACTTTTATTCGCCTCATGGACGACGACCACGCGCATGGCCACAGGCCTGACACAACACCGTCTCCCGCACCCGCTGGTCCTGACAATGCTCCCATCCTTTTGCAGTGCGAGTGGAACCCAAAAGACCCATCCATCCTGGCGGCTGCTGGAACCGATGCGCTAGCCCGTGTTTGGACCATCTCGCGTGCCACACCCCCCGAGCCCGGCCAAGATCACGTGTCACCTCACGCTCACTCCCTCCTCGACCCTGATGCTCCTCGCGATACGACCGTCACGGCTCTTTCCTGGACCTCAGATGGTGCTGCCATTGCAGTAGCGACTCAGTCAAAGAACCGGGCCACCCTCAACGTATGGTCTGCCGATGGAACACACCTTCAGACTATGGAAGTGTCGGAGCCTCCTGTTTATAAGCTTTACTGGAATCCAACTAACACCGCCCTCCTCGCCATCTCTCCCGACAAAGGCGGTGCCCTTGTAACCGTATACTACTCTCCCGCTGGAAACTCAGTGTCATACTTACTTCCCGGTCATGAAATCGATGCGACACCCCTGGATGCTGCCTGGACAACAGAAACCGAGTTCTTGCTGACAGGAGGAGATCTCTTTCTCTGCTTACTTTGTAACGAATCAAGCATCACCCAGGTGCGAAAGCTCGAAACAAAGGAGGATGACGCTTTTACTCAAGTACTGTTCGATTCTCGGTCTAATCTAGCCGCCACCTCAAGCGACAAGGGCACCCTTGATGTAAGAAAGCTCTCTGTGATACCTACTATCGTATCTTGATGAGAAGAAAAAGAATACTAACATACCATAGCTATGGGACGATTCCGGCAAGAGAAGGTCAATTTCTGCTCATCAGGGAGCCATTACTGCGATGCAATGGCAGCCACTGCCAGCAAACCAACCAGCAGCTGGGGATGAACGACTGATTGCCACGGGCGGCGATGACTGCGCTATTCTCATATGGAACGCTCGCAAACCAGAGAGCAAGCCCAAATGCTTTCTCACAATGGACTCCCCAATTGTTCGACTTGCTTTCACTCCAGATGGTGCTTTTATCGCCGGAGCCACGTCAAATCAAGTGTTGATTTGGAAGGTGGAAAACCACACCATTCCTAGGGCGAGCTGGAGTAGGCCGGCACATCTGGGATGGCAGACGCCCAAGTCAAACATGGACTCGGAAGAGGAGGATGAGCATTGCTTATGTTGGGATGCTGATGGACGAAAGCTGGTGTACGGTACAAATAGCCGGGTAAGTTTGACGTCACTGTAATACGTAAGGGTTGCCAGAAGCTAACCAATCGCCATGATAGCTCGCTGTTATCAATTTCAGCAGGTGATGAAATGAACACCTCCCAAGGCAATGTCAGAGGAACGGCTTTTTTTTGGGGGAACTTACATTTATATATCTCTCGCAATCTGACGAGCCACGAAGATGCCAACTTGGATGGCAAAGATAATACTTGATATCACAGGCACTCCCTCGCCCATGCGACGAAGAAATGTTGCGACAACGTCCCGATTACGAAGCAAAGTTGGACGTTGAACAACGAAGCAACATCGTAATGGGTTACAGAACGCTAGATACTCGAGCCTATAATGTCTGCATCTATCAGGTTCCAGGGAGAGAGGCTTCAGGGCATCGATCTAGCGAGGATCGTATCGACGGCTTCTTTTCTTTGTATACCATGACGACGACGGGCTGGCTATCCGTTGCAATTATAAGACCACTACACTATTATAACCACCATACAACCACACCGACCGAACAACGGCCTCCTTTGTTGGGATACACAATTTCTCGAAGTCTACACGAATCACTTGATGATGAACACGGATAGAGGATATGGGCGTACAAATTTGTGGCTTCAAGTTTCGATTTCTTTCTTGTACTTGCTTTTTGCAGCTGCTGGGCCTGGCGGGGTTGGTTTTTTGCTCATATGTTGCGATTTTTCTACTGGATCATCTGGGTGTGGACATGTCGAAACATTTTGAAAGTAAGGAGGAAGCATGTCTGCAAGCTGTGGGGATGGTACATGATGCATTCCTTTACCAAACATCCATCGTTTGTTACTTTTTTTTTTTCCTCCTTTCCTTGCTCTTTTTTTTCTGTCCCTTTTTAATGTGTTTTTTTTTTGTTACCAAATATCTTTGTCCTCTTCATTGTTTGCGCATGCCGTTGGGCGGGCGGCAGGGGAAGGGGGCATCTGCCATGTTTACGGTTTATTCAGGTGTTGAGAGCAATCGTCTGCGGCAGTGTACGAGTACATATATAGCATACAAACACGGCGAATCGGGAGGTGTGTAGTCTCTGTTCAATAACATTGTTATTCCGTATCTTGCCATATATTGCAATAGGATGTGAGGGATTGATTTCATTGGCCCAGTACCCTATCTACTCGATGTCTGTCTGTTCTACATAATCCACCCAGGTACCTAGATCAATTACAGCCACAACGGATACTTCATACAAGACTGTTGATTGATTGACTGGCTGACCGAATGCACGCCTATGTGCCTCTCATTCCGCCACTTGACACGGCATGGGATGGTGGCCTTTTTAGCGCTACGCACAACATTGGACGGTACTTGTTCTGTCCTATCATGGTTCGGATATATACCTTGTGTAGTCTGCACGATGAAAAGGGCGAGGAGGTATTGTTACCCTGGATCGAATTGCTGAGGATCCATTAGCTAGCTTTCAGTAGCAGAGGGAGTCCTCACCGAGTAACTGCACAGTCCTATATGTATAGGGCAGTGTGTGATGATTAACTAGATAGACTAGAGGCCTCTTTTGAAGCTGTCTATTTGGACTCGTCCAGCGCTACCTCATGTAGCCCTGCATTGCCTGTGTGGACGGCCCTTGGCATGGGGCCGCACTGCATGGCACTCGCCTCGATTAGCATCACACATCCCATGCAAAAATGAGCATCCTCGCAGCTTTGTGGCGTCGAGCTGTGCTGGATTATCAATTTCCTTTGATACCATGTGACTGACGGCCTGGTTGACTTGATGAGCGAGCAACTTTCTCAAACTTCCCTACCCCGCTTTCCCGTGCTTGCCTCTTTTTCCTTCTTCTTCTTCCCCGTCTTCGTCTTCTTCGTCTCCCGTACATTGTTGGCCCTTGCTATCCCTCATCTACTGTGGTTTCATCATCACCTTCTTTCTTGTCCTGTCCTTCGTATTTCCTCTTCCTCTTTACTACCTTTTTTTTGCAACCCACGAGCCGCCTATCTTTGACGGTAAAACTAAGCTTCTTCCAACTGTTCCTTTTTTTTTGGCCTCTTTCTGCCCTGCCCCCCTTCCCTAATACACCTTGTTTAAGAGCAAACGAGAGAGAAGATAAAGGCGCTGGCAATTTTTTTTCCCCTTTTCCGTCCTCCCTTCCAACCAGAATCATGGACTCATCCTCTCGCCAATCCTCAAACCGTCCCGTCTTCACTCAGGAGATGCGCGATCGTCAGGCGCGGGGCAAAGATCCCTATCGTACTGAAGAAGAGGAGCGCGAAGATGAAGCATATAGACTCGGTGGTTATAGATTTGAACAAGAAAAGTATGTAACTTCTCTGTCCTCTCTGTCTCTTTTCTCTTCCCTTCCTCTTTTCTCCTCAGGTTTCTCCTTCAACTATAACAAGGAACCTGAGATTGCATGTACACATACGTACACATCAATATATATGTACACACTCATATATATATGCAATTACAAAGCTACCATCAACAAGTACTAGGAGCTAATTTTTCTCTCCTTCTTTTCTTTCTTTTCTTTACAGTGAAGAAAAAGAGTCTGCCGCAGAACTCGAACGCAGAGGCGCCATCATGGCCATTCTTGACCATCCTGAACATCTCATGGCTTCGGCCATGAGCAATGGCAATGTAAGTAAACCAATGCATCATATATTATTTCAAGTACCTTTCATTCTCTCTTTCTCTGTGTAAAGTACCTAAAGTTCTCACAACTTCTTTTTCTCTCTCGCCTTTCTGCAGAGCATCCCACGCGAACGCACTCGCCTGCTGGCAATGCTATGCGGTTTTGACAAGAAGAACGAAGATGAAGTCCAAGCATCTGGCAGCGGCAGCCGTAAGGGTCAAGATCGCCGCTCCGGTCAGAAATGAGCAGTGAGGGGGATAAATAGCCTGGATTAAGCCTTGAGAGGAGGTCGGTCGGAAACGGCAATTAGGATCAATCAACATGAAAGTAATGAAATAATGAACAGCAGAAGACATGCTATATGAGCTTTTGCGAGTCCTTCTTCTCTTTCTCTTCTTTTTTTTTTTTGAAAATGAATAAGTCGCAATGAATTATAGTCATCTGCACATCCTCACTTCCTCGGCATCTTAATTATGAAATTGCATACTCCGTGGCACTGAGGTTTGGTTTGTATCCAACATGTCCTAGGAGCTCAGAGTAACTAGTAAAAGATTCAGATGAACCCTGGCTTACTGTCAAGGTCCTCGTAGTCATGATACAGAATATATGGTTGTGTGTTATGCCCTAGTCTCTGCAAGACGCACAAGATAATTGATGAAGCGATCAGATTTGTAATAAAATAAAATAAAATAAACATGTTGGCCGTTACAAACATAGAGCTGGAGGTGACCAACCCAAACCAAGCCCTCAGTCGCTTTCGTACCTAAATACATCATCATATTGTCCAATCCAATGTATAACCCGATATACAAGCCAAAGAAAACCCCAAAAGTAAGTAAGCACCTGTATCCCACTAAATGCTGTCCTATCTCATATCATGTCCCCATAGTGCCTGTGTGCAATGCCTGCAGTATAGATGTCGTGAGACACGATCTCCCTCATTCACAAAGACTCCCACTCTCATATACCATTGGACACCTCCGTCCAAGGGTTTGATTTACTCTTGAATACAGATAATGTCTTTTGTCCAAAACAAAACCGCCACCCAAAATAAAATATTCCAATGCTTGTGAAAAACGCCTTGTAATGTCATCATAAAGAGCCAACCGAAAAAAAAAACAACGCCTATGCATATCTCATACTTCGCACACGGCCGAATTCGTGCTCACGCCCCACGGGAGTATAATTGTAGGACGGTGGCGGTCCGTTAGGAGGACCAACGTCGTTGACACTCCGAGACATGTTAGGCCATCTCGACATATCCGCCGGCTTATGTACTGCACGTCTTCTACGCCGACGGATACTGCTGACTATACAGCTGCAAATAGCAATGAGGATCAGGGCACCAATGGCGGCCCCGACAGGAATGACAATATTCTTGTTGCGCTTGAACCAATTCAAAATCTCCTTGGACGTCGAGCTGCCCACACAATCACCGTTAGAGCAATGACCTCCGCCGCCGCACGACGTGCCGTCAAGGAAGTTTTGGTTGAGCTCCACGCAAGAACCATAACCATAGTCGGGGGCCTGGCAAGTCATGAGACATGAAGAGTCGCCACAGGCCGCAGTGCTAGAGATGGAAGTATTGCCGAACATGTTCCTGCATTGCAGGTCTCGCGAAGTACATTGTCCAGATGCACATGACAGGCCATCTCCACAAGATGCACCATCCTTCAAGTGCTCGTCTGCAGGACATGAGCCACTAGTTCCAGAGCACGTCTCCTTGGGATCGCAGTCGCCTGTACTCTCACGGCAAACGGTACCGCTCGAAGCGAATTTGCAGGAATCAGTACAGCACTCCTCATTTGTTGGATCACACTGGGCATTGTTCTTCAGCTTGCATGTTTTGGCATCGCAGCAGCTGTTGGTTCCACAGCCTGCCTCTCCACCGCAGTCACACTCCTCACCGCTCTCAACAATGCCGTTACCACATTGACTGCCCGAGATAGTTGCCACGTTCTTGTTGTTTGATAAGCATGTCGACTTGATGTTGCGCTTGAGACCGGAGCAAATGTTGCCGATAGAGCAAGGCGAAAATTCAGTGATGGTATCGGAGGTTGAAGGGTTCATGATGTACTTTCCGCCAGCGTCACACGTACTCTTTGAGAGAGGGCAACACGATTGTGTTCCAGACGAGACAGGACAAGTACTTGCAGTGCAGTCGTGCACAGCACCAAAGATGTGGCCAGTCTCATGGGCAAAAACTTGCCATTCCGCAGACGTCCTGACGACGACATTGGCCGAGGAAACGGTCTCGTTGTTACCGGAACCGTCTGAGTCGCTCGAGGCGCCCGAGCGACACAGTTGGCCCAACCAAGCCAGCCCAACAGCAGAGTCCGTATTGCAGGTGCTCAGAAGAGTCCAGTATGCGTTGTCGTCGTCGAACTTACCACGCCACGAGGAAAACAGACTCAGACGGCTAGATAAGTCGACACTCTTGGAGCAAGCCTGGTTCCAGGGGGCTGACGATGGCGGAGTGCCGGGACATGACCTGTCACTAATGGTGAGGTTTTGAATACCAAGAGAAATGTTGAAGGTTGATTCGTAGATTCGGGAGGCTTGATTAACCAAGCTTATAACATTCTTTCGAAGAGTCTCACTAGAGTTAAAAGCGGCCGTGTATGTGCAATCTGTCGCAATTCCTACGAGAGCGACCTTGCGGGTGGTTGGACAGCCATCAACAGAGCCGATGGTTGATAATAGGTCAACTCCTGCACCATTATTCCCCGAGGGTCCGCCATCAATCGACTGGCGGCCGAAGATGGTGCGTGGGCTCATGGCACCGAGAAAGTGAGAATTTCGAGCATCTAATTCGTGATATCCGCTGTTGAACTGAAGCTCATCAGAGTAGCAGGAGGTATGTCCGGAGATTCCTCGCTTCAAATCCTTGAGTTCCCCTTCGTCGGTGAGAATGTCGGAGTCGCGCCAAACAACCATGACTTCGTTGATATCGCCGGGTGCATCCATAAGGGGATCGTCCTCGTGCTTAACATGCTGGTAGTGGTCGCCAGTTTGAATATTATGGTTGGTTCCGTCGATTCGGAAGCTGCCTTCGAATATCGGATGGCTTCCATCGCGGTGGATCATAATCCGCGCCCAACCTGCCTTAAACCAGCCGTCATGTCCTAGGCGGTGGACAAATGCATCGCCCTTGTAGATCTTGTGCTCGCTCCTCTCAATGGACTCTACAGATCGGACCTGGCCATCAGCGCCTAGATGTGTAATCGCAAAGCTATCGTGAATGATATCGTCATTTGGCTCGAGCTTTAATCGAATTTCCTGGCTACCTTCATGGAGCGTGAAGATCAAATCAAAATGGGAGTGGGAGTGGACTCGATGCGACGGGGCTTTGATGACAGCATCTTCGACGAAGGAGGCATAAGCGATGGGGTTTCGCTTGATAGAATGAGCTGCGATTGTATTGTTAGCCTTAGTCAAATAGGATAGACGGGGTGTTGATAATCCCTAGGAGGGCAAAATAAGCGTACCTATTGAAGGTTGAACGAGGAGCGCGACGCTGGCGAATGCCGCCGCAATGGCTCTGAACGAAACCATGGCTTGTCAGACCTCAAAAGGTCTCTTGACACGGGAACGGCGACTCTAGACAGACAATGCTCCGACCATATACAGGAATGATACTTGTTGATTGCAGTCTAGACTACGTATATGTCAAATCAGAGGCAGATTAGATACAGTCGGTTCGGTGGCAGCAGTAACGAGGGAATGTCGCCTCTCGGGAAGTGAACAAATTGTCAATGGGAGGGAACAAAAGCCGGGGGCGGGAGGGTGGTAGAAATAGAGCAGGTGTCGGCAACGGGAACTTTTTGACGATTCAAGCTAGAGGAATCATTAGACTCGATTCGACGAGAATATAGTCTAGATGGGCCCGTGAGCGGGGTCGAAAGAACAGGGGAGGATGGGAGGGATGGTTGTTCCAGGGACGAAAAACAAGACAGAGGCGGTACAAAGATGTAGACCAAACGACGGTGGTGGTGGTGGTGGTGAAAGCGAAGGAGAGAGAGTGTGAGGGCGAGAAGGTGAGAGGACGAGAGTGAGAATGGACTCTAAGTGGCAGTGAGAGTGGAAACGGAGGTACAGTAATTACATACAGTAGGTAGGTACAGTACTGCAGGTGGGCACCATCCTCGTGGGCTGAAAAAAGAATGGAACCTTGGAAAGTTGGTGGCTCTGGGCAGTGGCGGGTGAACAGGTTGACAGGGAACAGGTCTGCCCCGTGTAGCAGGATCCCCCTACCCCGTAAGCGTCAATGGCACCCCGATGTGCATTAGGTAGGTACCTACAGATTACTCTGTAGACTACATAGTATGGGCAGTACACCACCGTCTGCAAGTGTCTGCACTACTGGCGCCTTCATCTACACATCCTCCCTGGTACATATGGATTGAATTGCCATGCACTTCTCGCGACATGGAGGTAAATGTTTCCCCTTTCTGGGCTGCGCACCACGTCGCAGCCACGAAAACCCTGCGCCATCGCCCAGCGATATTTGGCCCTCTTGGCCCTCTTGGCCACATGTTCCCGCTAATCAACGACCCTAGGTAAATTCGATTCTTTGGAATCCGTCACGTACGTAGCCACTGAATGCATGCGCTGGCCCACCCCCACCACTCTTATTGGCGGATGGAGACTTTTACTGGCTGTGCATCGCCCGTCAGTCAGACTCGACCTGCATAGCCACCTTGCCCCGAGCAACCGGCCAGCGGGCAAATCAATTCAGCCGGCAGCCCACTCCTCTTGAGTTTGAAATAGATGGGTTCTCTTGTTGAAAAAAAAAATATGATGTGTACATAGTAGTATGTGTGTGCGCATGAGGCTTGCATCGAGTGCTGAGCGCCATGTTCCCATTGATTACAGAAAGTTGTTATGCTTGATTTTAAACGCTAGCTAACGAATTACATGGCCCTGTACAGTATAGTAAAACACGGCTGTCACCTGCTAAAGCGACCATCCTCTCCTCCAACAGCGCCTTACTAAGCTTGTCAGCATGCCGCACTTTGGCTGATGGTGAGAGCAATTTCATCCTGTCTTGGCGGCGGCCTCCAACTTCATCGGATTTACGGAGCCGACATATCCGGCTTGTTTGTTGGCAAACCAGGACTACTATGTATGTGCGCGTCAAATCGTGTAGCCCTCGCAGCTTTTCCTCGTATCCCGTTGGATCTTTACTCCACATCTTAACCGGTTGAGAGAACCCTTGGCTTGCATACGTTTGAACTTCGTCCGTATATGATTAGTCCCAAGATCAAGTGCTCCACCTGCCGATCGATATGGCGTTGAACGCTAACTTGCCTTTCCATGGAAGACGGTCACTTCCAACAGAAGATTGTAACGTACCTTGTGCAAGTTCAACCATAGAAATGGCCCTGGTACAATGCCTACACAATCATGAGCGGGCTATTTTGTTCTGTGGGAATAGCTTGCTCGTGTGGCTATGGCTACTCTTCCGTCCCATACCAGCTAAATTTCATCTCCCATGGTCCAAGTCTCTTCAGCATGCTTTTTTCTTTTTGCTATTGGTCTAGAGGCGCCTCCAGCGGGTTCCTGAATGGAGCTGTTTGGGCCTTACTCTGTCATAGTCGAAGAAGTTGCTGATAAATGTACCCCCATCAGCTCTGAGAAACAGTGGATAAACAAGGCGTAAGGCGCCAGACAGAACGGGGCCATGGATGGATATACATAGTATTTGGTAGCTGCGCTTCTCATAACCACTCCAGGGATATCAAAACCAGCCTTGTATTATTATTAAACATGGCGTTTGGGAATTCACCATCTCCTGGTTTTGGTGAAGATTAGTTTACTCGAAAGAGCCGGCATGGGTTACCCTGTACCCTTGATATTTGGAAAAGAGGGTTTAAGATCGCATTTGAGGTTGAATATCAGAATATCAGCCATATCTACTTCGTCTCTTTTCGTCGGATTTAACATTGTCCTTCTAAATCCGTCTTCGTCACGTCACACACCGTATCTGACCTGAGGAGAAAACTAATGGCTCTCCATATCACCCATATCTAGAGGGCCGTGATACGTAATGATTCTTGAATCAAAAAGAGGCTGTGCACTATTGGCTTCTCCAATACAAGACAGAAAATCTCCATTATAAGCTCAATTTAAGCCTAAAATGGAATATGCACGACTCGTCTCCGTCTGGCGGTCACAGTCCTCATCCACGGCTACCCACAAAGCCTCGATGATGACGACTGCTTCACCTTGGCGCTGCAATATCAAATCCAGTAAGCTTCTTCAGTATAGGATCTCAGTACTCACAAGGGCAATGCAATGAATCTTTGAAATCCGGAAGCATTAGAACCCGACGAGGTAGTTACAAAGAAAGAGCTTATTTTTTTTCCCTTTTTCCAACGCTTGGTCATCGTTCCTTGAAATCGCGGACTTATTCAAGCCCCGACCACTTACTCGAGAGTGACGCGCGTCACATACCACACCAACCTCATAATCGATAATCAAACCATCCCCTGCATCCAAAGGCGACCAGACGGCTATGATATATACATTTACAACATGAGCTAGGAAGTCAAGGTTTAGACAAATAACTGGCTGCTTCTCAAGACATGAAATACATGGCACCAACTCTTCTGCTTAAAAAGAAAATTCTTAAAGATGGCTCGTTGTGAACCACTGATAATACCAAGCTTATCTGTTGTATATGTATGTAATAAAAAACACGCAATGCAGTTGGTTGCCAAAACAAAAAATGTCCCTTTGTGTGTGGGTTCCCAAAAATCTTCCAAAAAAATCTCATCAAGTCATGCCAGTATCCAGCATCAACCCCAAACACCGCAGGAGAGATTATCTGGGGCTACCCTAGCCCATCTCTTTCTTTTCCCAGTTTGCCTTGTATCCATTGGTATACCAACTCTTCTAGATATACTGCATCACACCCATGTTCTACTTCTTACTTGCGCCTAGCATCATGAACGCATTGGATAATCTTTGGCACGACGCTAGGGTCGGAAAGCTGCATCGCGTATTAGCTTGAGCCTGTGTGGAAAAAAAATTGACAAGAAACATACCGTGGTAATATCACCAAGCTGATCCTCCTCACCCGCCAGAATCTTACGCAAAATTCGTCGCATAATCTTGCCACTTCGAGTCTTGGGCATATCTGGCACAATGTACACGGCCTTGGGAGCCGCGAAAGGACCGATACTCTTGCGCACTTGCACAATAAGCTCCTTGCGCAGAGCGTCGGTCGCCTCAACCGAGTCCTTGAGGTCAACAAAGGCGTTGACGGCCTGGCCGGTCAGCTCATCAGCGACTCCAACAACGGCAGCATCTGCTACAGCGTGATGCTCAATGAGGGCAGCCTCGATCTCGGCAGTTGAGAGACGGTGGCCACTGACGTTGACAACGTCATCAACACGTCCTCGAATCCAGTAGAAGCCGTCGTGGTCACGAGCAGCACCGTCACCGGTAAACTATCATTGTTCGTTAACCCATTTTCCTTGCTACCTGTCTTAGATCAGTCACTTACGTAGTAGCCATTGTAGACAGTCAGATATGTCTCCATGTATCGCTTATGGGCACCCCAGACTGTACGGGCCATGCTTGGCCATGGCTGCTTGAAAGCAAGCACGCCCTCAACATCGTTTCCGTGAATCTCTTCACCAGAGACGGGATCGATGATAGCAGGTTCAATACCGAAGAAAGGAAGAGAGGCACTACCGGGCTTGGTGGGAGTTATACCAGCCAAGGGGGTAATAGTGTGAGAGCCCGACTCGGTCTGCCAGTAAGTCTATCTGAAAGTTAGCATTTGCAGTCCAAGCTGGAACGATTCCGTCAGAAATATACTCACATCGACAATGTGTGACTCTTCCTTTCCGACAACCTCGAAATACCATTTCCAGATCTCAGCAGCGATCGGCTCACCGACTGAGCCAAGCACTCGGAGGTGCTTCATCTCGCCACGGACATGCTCGTCGCCAGCACGCTTCAAGAGACGGAGAGCAGTGGGGGCAACATAAAATTGTGTGACCTTGTGCTTATCAATGATATCCCAGTATCGAGAGAAGTTCGGGTAGGCAGGTGTACCCTCGAATACAACTGTAGTGACTCCGAGCATAAGAGGGGCGTAGACAACGTAGGTGTGGCCAGTAATCCAACCGACATCACCACCGCAGAAGTATCGGTCGCCCTGGTGGATGTCAAAGACATACTTGCCAGTCATTGCAGCGCCAAGCAGGTAACCGGCGGTGGTGTGCAGGACACCCTTCGGCTTGCCGGTGGAACCCGAAGTATAGAGAAGGAAGAGGGGATCCTCGGAAGACATAGGCTCGGGAGGGAAGTAGCTAGGCCACTTCTCAACCTCCTCATGCCACCAGTAATCTCGGCCCGAAGTCCAGGGAATCTCAGAACCAGTGCGCTTGTAGACAAGGACATGGGAAACATCAGGGCACTGCTTGAGAGCATCGTCGACAATCTTCTTGGTGCCAATGAGCTTGCCACCACGCTTTCCCTCGTCAGTGGTAATGACAACCTTGGACTTCGCGTCCACAACACGATCGCGGAGGGAGTCGGCAGAGAAACCAGCAAAGACAACGGAGTGAACGGCTCCGATACGGACACATGCCATAAGAGCGACGATGGCCTCGGGAATCATGGGAAGATAGATGGCAACGGTGTCACCTTTGCGGACACCCATCTGCTTGAGGACCCAAGCAGTCTTGGAGACCTGGCGGAGAAGCTCACCATAGGTGACATTTCGGCCCTCGGTGGGTTCGTCGGCCTCGTAAATGATAGCGACACGGTCGGGATCGGCGAAGGCGTGGCGGTCAACGCAATTGTAGGAGGCATTCAGGCGACCCTCGTTAAACCAAGAGACATCGCCATTCTTGAGAGTACCGTTGCGAGTGGTCTCGAAGTCACGGTCCCAGGAGATGAGCTCACGGGCGCGCTCAGCCCAGAACTTGTCGGGTTGTGTGATAGACTCCTTGTAAAGACGCTGGTATTCCTCAAAATCTACCAACGGGTTAGCTACTCATGTTGAGGCTCAAACTATTCATGACTTGTACTCACTCTCAAGGTGGGGCTTGCTGGGGTGCTCTGCCAAGGTAGTGAGGTTAGCACAACGTTCCACAGATAAGCTGTAAGCACAATGGTGAAGTCTATGCTTCAGTAACAAAACTGATTTGTAACGCAAAAGATGATGGGGTAATCATACTGGCGAGCATCTTCACAGGCGGGTCTATTTTCTGTTAGTTTTCCATTCAATTGGCCGTCAAAATCTATGGCGTCGAGGCACGTACGGTATGTGTCGACAAGGTGGGCCTCGACCACCACAGGGGCCTTGGGAGCCTCCTTGGTGGCGGCAACAGCATCGCTGACAGGGGTAACCTCGGTAGAGGCGGGGGTGGTGACAGTCTCGACGGGAGCGACTGGCTCAGGGATTGCGGGCACGGGAGCGGCCTCGACCACCACAGGGCCCTGCGCAGTATCTGCCATTGTTCGTTGGGGAGACGAAAATGATTGAATTTTTTTTTCGTTGAGTCTTCGCAATTGCGAATGCGATGCGGATGCGACGTTGATGCGACGTTGATGCGGGGTAGCGTGACCTGGAGCTTGTGCTGGAACTGCTCTTGTCAAGGGCAGACACGCTCACAGCTGTCGGTTGTGCTTCGTCGGGAGGAGGAACCGCGGGTGGTTTGCGCCGTTTGTAATTGTAAGCGCGCAGAGAACAAATGGTAGTCGGAGAGTTGGTCGGAGTACTGAGGGTGTGGACGAGAGAGGGGGGGAGGGGGATGAAGAAATAGGGAAAAAGAGATTGGGCTGAACTGGGAAGGATAAAGACTTTTGCTGAGAGCCGGTCTGCGGGGAGCTGGGGACCGGTGATTCTTTATGGCAGAGATTAGCTACACTACCTGACGTAGCAATTGGTAGGTACGTCCGGTAAAGATGCCAGCGAGTAGTGGGCGGTACCTGCACCACCGCCGGTCGGCCCCGGCGAACCGGGGGGGTATTGCCAGGCGGGCCCCGTCCTGATCCTTTCCCCCGAGGCCAGCGGTCCCGAGCTGCACTGGTTTGTCAGTTTGTCTCTCTGCCGCTCTGTTGTTCTATTCCTACCTATTATACATCCGAACCAGTCATTTCGTGTGCCAATCAGTTTGTCCGTGCAATCAATCAGACTGCCCGTTGCTATCTGATATTTATTCCACTACGGCCACGCCCCCACCATTCCCCGTGAGCCGCTTCGGGATCCCGCGTGTAGCAAAGGCGCAAGGCTGTCTCGACATGCATCTGCTATGTATCCTCGATTACCGGTAGGCCTTGTCTCTACTGCTCCATGCTATGTGACTACTAATTTCCTGTTATACCGTAAATTCTTTTTTTACACCCCTAGACCCGAAAGTCCACTATGGACAGACGGCACAAGCGCTTATAGTCCTTGGGCTGACCGTCCTCAGTTTTGGGCTGTAAGCACATACCCAGTCAAGTTAGCTTAGGTTGCTCTTCAAATTTGCCATGTCCTGACACGTTACTGTCCCTTCGGCTGCTATAGAGTTGTTTAAAATACTTAGAGCATGGTTCGCTCTGTTCCTACCCTATTACCGACTGAGCTATTCACCTCACAAAACTCTAGCATTGAAACATCAGACCCTAGTTTTAGCAGCGGTTTTCATTTCGCGCACGGATGAAAAAGCTCAGAGTCGCCAGCCCATCCCACATTCAAGTCTTATCATATCAAATTTTGAGTTGAGATACCGACTAAACCGGGTTATGTTCTTGGGCAACAAGGCAGAAAAAACCTAAGGACTTATCCCAACTAGTTTTTCTAGTAAAACCCTACAAAGTACGTTGATATTGGGAATACGGCTGGTAATATGGCTGGTAGCCAGCCTTACTATTGGGTGGAACGCTACTCCCCAACAATATTTCTTGCCATCCTGGGACACACTCTCATCATCGCAATCCACCTCCAGAATTACATGCGCCGCTGAATTGGTTATTTCGGTAAGCCCATAGAGGCTGAGAGACGCAGTAATATTGTGGCTTGCATGTGGCACTGTCGGTTAGAGAAACAGTAGGTTTTGTGCACTTTTTTTGGTCCAAACCCTACCAAGCTGAAGACACCCTTGTTCTTCGTAGAAAATTTGCAAAAATAAACAGACAAGGATTTTCAAAAGCAATAACTACCTTTTTTTTCCTTTTCTTCGTGTCAGATATTAATGAGTGTAATCTCCCAGGCTAAATAAAAAATTGGTATAGGATGAGTTACGTGGTTCCTTCATTACAGAGTGTCACGATGGCAGACGCGAGGTCAGTTTACAATGCGGCACAGTGTCAAAGAGTATGAAGTAGTCTAACTTGCTTTATGAACTGACAATCTCTACTATATCGGGCAACAGGCAGGCTACATCATTGGATGGTTGATACAAATATGTACAGGAACGCTGCGGGGGATAGGCAACGCAACATACCAAAAGGTGATCAGTCGGTTGTACCATCGTTTGCAGATCACTCTTGTGAGCCTATCATGTCGTTGAGAGCGGCAATCTGGAGCCGGCAAAGGTGTATAGCAGTGGAGTTTTCAAGTAATTTATCCTGAGGCGTAGTTTTGAGGTGCGCAATATTGGTAGGTAATACGGAGCAGTGACTAGATTTGGGATCTGGAATGTGGGCGTTGGTGTTGCAAAAGGAGGCATGATGAGCTGCGAACCGGGTATGAGACATTACATACTACGTAGTATGACTACCTACAGATCGGACCTTGACATGATGGCAATTAGTTATGGCGGGCAGGGCGGGCAATGATTGCCCCTCATTGGAGACCCCCCGCACTCGAATCCTCGGGGTTGTGCCACCGTGATCCTGATTGGCCCGGCCATCAGGTCCCCATGATACCTGGGTACCCCTTCGAGCCCAGCGGATGCGGTTTTGTCATGGCATTCTGTGCCGTGCTCCCACACCATTCCCTCAACAAGTAACCAGCCCAACTCTCACCCCCGGAGGATGACTAGGGCAATTAGCCATCGTTACAATGGTACATGGTCTCGGCGAATGCTCAGGTATCTTTGGGTACTGTACCTTTAGCCTCTCGCGGCTCCCGAAATGTAGGTATCCCATGTGCCGAACGGCCAGCGCACCTTCGCATCCCAATCTCGATCGAAATAGATAGATAGATGTATCTCTTGGCCAGAATCACCGTGCACTACCTTACCTTATGCATGGAGCTGAGAGGTATCTCTGGTGCTAACCCGTGCATATCCATGAATCATATTTCACGACGAATCGAAAGGGCCTTTGCCAAGAAGCATGACAATAACAGCCTCCTTTTACAGACAATTACCGTCAATTTTTCTGTTGATGAATTTCTCAACCGCCCCCATGATACTCCTAATTTCGGCTTGGACTTGGTCTCGAAGAATCCGTTTCATGGCCCTAGGCCAAAACAGGAACGTCCACACTCACAACACGCCCAGCCTTTCTTCCCCCCTCTCTTATGACTCTAATAGTACAGTACTGTGGTAGGGACTGATGATGGCCCCGATTTTAGTAAGCCCTCCCTCCGATCCTCCCCCGGGCATCCCTAGTCCCAGTGGTTGGATGTGCCCCAACAGTCCGGACGAAAGTCCATCTATAATTTTTCTTTGAACCGAAGCCACGCGACATGCACGCGCCACGATTTCCACGGATCCGGTGAGGCTTGTTCTTGGCTCAACGAACCATTCCCCCTCTCCCGATTCGAACTTATAAGGTGTGGTAAATATGTAGCAGGGTTCCGACAAACCCAAAGAGCCGCCTGGCCGTCGTTCGGGACTCGACCGAGATTTCTTTCTCAACTGATGCAATGGACAAAGGAAACATGAATGAAGCTAGCATCCCTAATCTGTTGCCTTATCCTTCTCTCCCATTAACCTTTCTGTGCCAGCCTCACGGCCGTCCCATCTAGCCGGTGATCCAACTTCCGCGGTTATTCGTTCCTCACCGTCCATAATATCTAATCATTCGCCTCTCCTAGAATAACATGCTCCTTGAACAGTTGTATTTTCACATGCTCGGGGATCCCTCGGAGATTTGGCCAAACTTTTGTTGAATAGTTTCCTTTGCGCAACTATTTGTTTGGAGGTTATATTTTGAGAGCCAATATAGGTAGGTCCTTCAAGGCAGATAAACACAAACACATAGGTTTTGGCTACTTCCTATCTCTCCGGGACCCCAAACGTACTACTTGAAAGGGATAATAACCGTAGAACAATATATATTAATATGCACGCAACTGAGGTCCATTTTCTTAACACACAACCTTGGCCGCTCAGGAAGCATTCCTAGATGCTTAGCAGCATCAAACAAGCTAGTTGGCTAGCTCATGGAGCATTGACCAACCACCTGCTAACATCGAATGGCACCGTAAAGATGGCATCCTTCCGTCCATGCGGTTGACTTGCGCCAAGGCTGTAATACTGCCTTGAAACCTGGTACAAGCGTCTCCTTGCGTGCGATCTCCAGCTCTCCATTCTCCACTTACATTTCCCCTTCTGGACCCCCAAGAGCTTGGGAGTTCCCCATCAATACACCCATTTTCCCATCCACATGAGGAGGTATCAGGCGTTCATTGTGCCCCTCACGAAGACCCCGAGAAGTCCCTTTTTCTCCATCATCAGACCACCGTTTAGGCATGAAAGTGATTTCAATCATCAAACGAAGGGTGGGGTACGAGAGGGTGAAAAAATTGACCCCAATATTACCTTGAGACGCCATTGGACATTGTAACCGTGTTTTGTCCATTGAGTTCCGTAAAGATTGCTACTCAGTCCCTTACCCCAACGCCAACCGCATGCCACAGCTTCTATAAGTCCATGCTCATTAGATACATCTCCAAAATCCTCATGAACTTGGCCACAAAAGCCTCCAAGTGGAAAATGACCTTCGTTCCGGTCTTGATTCGATGCTCATAGAATGCCGCCCATTGAATGACCTCACCCTTCAAACCGTCATCGATTAGAGCAATCAGCTTGAAGGCCAGTGTTTTGAGAATTGTGGTTGGAGGGATGCAATGCGTCAACAGGTCGTATAGCTTCGACCGCACTTGTAGGATCCTAGCGGGCGTGTGCTCCTCGATAATTTCCTTCGCAATCTGGCCAATGAGTGCCTCCCAATCCGCTGGAGGAATGGGCGTGCTATCGGTAACCTTTTCACTGTATCGCATGTTAGTATTCCTTCGTATCCTCAGTTGATCGCCGGAGTTGTCACATACTTTTGTGCATGTACCGCCTCGTACATGAGCAATGCTCGCCGCAAATTCCGCCCACTCTCCACGGCTATCCTTTGATGTAGACCTTTGACAACTGGCCATCCTTCCTTCTTGGCTGAAGAAGCTAAAACGTCACAAATTTCCTCGTGGGTTGGTGCAGCTACCCGGACCAACAACGTTCTGGAGCGAATCGGTGCAATAATATTGGCAGTTGAATTCGCCAGCAGAATCAACCGCAGGTTTGGCGAGTATTTTTCCATCGTTCGTCGCAACGCCGCTTGCGCATCTCGGGTCAGGTGATCAGCTTCGTTAATGACCACAACCTTGAACTTTTGTTTTGCAGACTGGTCGACTTGCTGCGTCTGTGCGACCTCCTTTAATAGGTCCTGGACTACAACCCTGTCATAGTTTCCCACATCTGATGGTGTAATTTCGAGGTGATAAACAGAGGCGACGATGTTGAATTCGAGTTTGCGATTACTTGTGGTCTGAAAAACTCGGGCGTCGATCTTGATCTTTTCCACACCAGGGCCATAAAGCTCTTTCAGTGTTGCTACAATTCGTGTCTTCTTTCCAGCGCCTGAGGGTCCATAAACAAGTAGGTGAGGGAAGTCGCCGCTTTGTGCCTGCACAGTTGTTAGTATCACTACGTAAGCTAGGGGCAAAGGTCGAGGTTGTTTACTAGAGATTGTAGTCGGTCTGATAGTTCCTGATGGTACGTCAGGGTGTCCAGTGACCGGGGTCGGTGCTTGTCGACGATGAGAGCCATGATGTGAGTGGTGATGGTGATTGAAGAAAGGGTTGTCGACAACGTATTTTTTGGAGGGTGCAAGGCGCGTCGTTCGCGTTAAGTGGATGATGGTCCGAAGTCCTGCGCGTTGGCCCGTGCTACCTTCCACCCCGACGACGTCAGTGCGTAGCTGGCACAAGCAGTTAGGCTCATAGGCAGCAGCCACAGTGATACAGGTACATATTGTCGTTTAGGACCATCGAATCCTCTTATCCATCACCACCCCAGAGCCCTGGGTTGATAATTTTGGCATGGCGAAGGTTCATATTTTGGTTGAATCGTCACCACACAGTAGAAAAATAAAGTCATGAGATGACTGAGATGGGCGGCTCTTCGCCTCCCCATAACGCTGATCATATCGATTCTCTAATATGTCCTGATCGACAACGGGCTTTCGAAGATAGTATTCGAAAAAGTCAACAACATATGCTCTACAAGTTGTAATATACATGGTATCCATTCTACTCCTATTCTCCCTCAAGGTTGAGAGGTAGTAGAAATATTTCCAGGCTGGGGCTCCTGGGTGGCAATCACCTCCTCCGCAACCTTAGAGGCTATCTCTCGTCGAGGCCTCTTCAGTTCCTCCAGAGTGATGCCGTCCAACTTGGTAATACCAACCATGGGAGCATCGCCCTTCTTAACAAACTCCCATTGGCCTATAATTCTTCTTAGTTACGACATTTGAGCTTAGCATAATTAGCTGCATGCTTACCTGGCAGCTTGTTACCAGCCAAGCGGAAAGCGTCTCTCACTACCTGCTCGTGGACCCTTCCTCGAAGCTCGAAAAGAATCTGACTGACGGCCATTCTGGTCGCCCAGTGATCAAAGGCACCTTTTCCTTTACCCATACGCATCTGCAAAAACAATGAGCCTCAAAGTCCCTGTGTTATACAAGTGTAGTCTTTCTTACTTCATTACCGCTGATGTAGACACCAACGTTGCAACATTTTCGCTTGTACAATCGATATTTCTGGCCACGAAGACGCACTTTAATAGTATCTTCTGCCATCTTCAACTGCTTGGCGCTGATTCTTCGATGGTGGTCTGTCATACGCAAGCCATAGTCGCCCCAAATCACTGTCGTCCCTTTGGTAGAACCTCCAGTCGCCACACGCGGGCGGCCTTTGGCCATTTTCTTCTTTCGGTTCAGGTTGGGCTCGAGCCAATTGCCCAACATCGAGGTTGTCGTTGAGAAGGCTCGAACATTCTGCAATCGGAGAGTCGCATCGAGAGTCTTCGCAAAGGGCTGAACGGGGGTCCTGATATTTCGCAACGGCGAGGCAGCACCTATCCTCAAGCCTTGAAAGGCATTGAGCAATGCCGATGTGTTGCTGGGCTTCATTGCAGCGACGAATTATCAGGTAATAACCAATTCGTACCTCGGACAATATGAGAGCTCCAGAAAATCTTCCCCATGCAACAGGTGGGTTGGTTGTTGTAGCCTGAAAATCTAGGCCTGATTTTTTTCAAACCACTTTAGTGGCAGTCACACCCCTCGCGTCAGCTTCGCGTCTGACAGGTTCCAAGCGTGCACGTCACTCGTCTCGTGAAATCTAGGCTGCTCCTCGACTGCCTGATAACTTCACGCCGCTCCCCTGCACACAAGCAGCATCCACGAGTACCCTTATAAGGGCTCAATCCTTCTTTTCTTTTCTTTTTTTTTTTTATTGAGGTTGAATTACATCTCAATCATATCAAAATGCCTGACATTCGGTCCTTTTTTTCTGCCAAAGGGGGTACTGGAGCTCCTTCTGCCCCTACCCCTGCCTCGAAGAAAGCAGAGCCTACTAGAAGCAAGCGTACAAGTTGGTTACCTCGTTATTTATGATAGATGTAGCTGAAGCTAACCTATGAGTGAAGGCCGCAAAGTTATTGAGGATAGTGACGATGAAGCTGAAATTGAGTAAGGCTTCGCATGTCTGATGGTCAGATCGAATTTTGAAACTTACAACTCAAAAGAGAGAAGAAACCAGCAAAAAAGCCAGCACCCAAGAAGAGCTCTGCGTTTGTTATGCCTAGCACACTATTATAAATTCATTCCTGACCCTCAATATAGGGATAGTGAACCCAAAGGCGTCGCAATTTCGGCCGACGACTACTTCGCCTCCTCTAAAAACAACAAGGCACAGAAATCTGCAACCCCGAAGAAGCCCGAAATGAAAACAGAAGTACCCGTTCGATCAAGTCCTCGATCGAAACAGGCACCACCCAAACAAAGTACCACGGGCAAGGATAAGGTAACCCCAGCAAAACGAAGGACAGCTACGTCTTACAACCGCGTGGATGATGATGACGACGCATACATGGACCAAGACGACGAGGACGGCGACGATATTTTTGCTGCAGACATCAAGGGGCGAAGCAAGCGAAAAAACGACGATTATGTAGACGATGAATCAGATGCAAACGAGGTGCTTCCCAAGCCAAAACGCGTTGCTGGCCGGAGCAAACCTTCGACGGATAAGCAGGCTTCTGATGAAGATGTGAAGCCTTCTAAGACTGCTCCTCCTCGTAATAAGCGGAAGTCCCCTGCTGATGATTCGGAAGAATCGGAAGAAGACGCACCCCGCAAGAAGCCTGCAACCCGCAAACCACGGGCTCCTCGAGTTAAGCAAGCTGACGATGATGAAAATCCTGAGATTAAGGGGATTCTCGATAGTGTTGCCACAGTACGACCTCCTACCCCTCCGCCTAAAGATCCGAATGCCAAATATGATTGGAGAAAGGCGGCATTTGGTGGTGGTAATGCGTCAGCACAGCCTCAAATGACGGCGGAACTGCCAGAAGGGGAGGAAGAATGTCTCAGCGGTCTCACGTTTGTTTTCACTGGTGTCTTGCAAACCATCGGTCGTGATGAGGCGCAGGTATTAGTCAAACGATACGGTGGAAAGGTTACAGGACAACCCAGTAGCAAGACGAGCTTCGTGGTGCTTGGGGATGACGCTGGGCCCAGCAAGTTGGCAAAGATCAAGTCTCACGGTATCAAGACCATCGATGAAAACGGTCTGTTTGATCTCATCCGCAAACTGCCTGCATACGGTGGCACAGGCAAAGGAGCTCAGAAGGCTCAAGAAAAGAAAAAGGCGGACGAGGAGAAAGTAAAGAAGCAGATTGCGGAAATGGAGGCTGAGGAGAAGGCTCGGAAAGTCGAAGCTGAGAAAGCTGCACAGAAAGCTGCCGCTGCTCGGGGTGATGCTACCGCCAAGGCACCTGCTGCTGCACCACCCGTCCAACTGCTAACGTCGAAATACGCACCGACTCAGCTTAATCACATCTGCGGCAATAAGGCTCAAGTCGAGAAGATTCAGTCATGGCTTCGGAATTGGCCAAAGGCGAAAAAGTATGACTTTCAGCGTCGGGGTGCGGATGGAATGGGGGGCGACCGTGCCATCATCATCTCTGGCCCCCCTGGAATTGGAAAGACAACGGCCGCACATCTGGCCGCAAAACTTGAAGGCTATGATGTATTGGAGAGCAATGCCAGTGATACAAGAAGTAAAAAACTTGTCGAAGCTGGCCTCAGCGATGTCATGAACAACACCTCCCTGCTGGGCTACTTTGCAGGTGATGGTAAAACGGTTGACCAAACTAAGAAGAAAATAGTTCTCATCATGGACGAGGTCGATGGTATGTCTGCTGGAGATCGCGGAGGTGTTGGTGCTTTAGCAAAGTTTTGCAAGAAGACTGAGGTGCCTCTCATATTAATTTGCAACGAACGAAGGCTGCCCAAAATGAAGCCATTCGACCATGCCGCGTTCGACATCAGATTCAACCGTCCAACTGTCGATCAAGTTCGATCTCGCATCATGACCATCTGCCACCGGGAAGGTC
Source organism: Mariannaea sp. PMI_226 (assembly GCA_024336345.1). Lineage (NCBI taxonomy): Eukaryota > Fungi > Ascomycota > Sordariomycetes > Hypocreales > Nectriaceae > Mariannaea > Mariannaea sp. PMI_226. Next base: position 1,360,552 of record JANFOG010000005.1, read on the forward strand.
TCAAACTTCCTCCTCCGGTTGTTGATGCCCTTATCGAAGGCAGCAACAAGGATATTCGGCAGATTATCAACATGATTGCGACCGCCAAACTGGACCAAACCAGTATGAACTTTGACCAAAGCAAGGCCATGTCCAAAGCTTGGGAGAAGCATATCATTTTGAAACCTTGGGATATTTGTCAGAAGATGTTGGCTGGGGGACTTTTTACTCCTGCCAGTACTGCAACCCTGAATGATAAGATTGAGCTCTATTTCAACGATCATGACTTCAGTTTTTTGATGATCCAGGAAAACTATCTTCGAACAAAGCCACTTGCTCTAAATGGAAAGGGTTACACTCCACGAGAATACAACCTCAAGGCGCTGGAACTCTTTGACAGCGCTGCAGAGAGCATCAGTGATGGCGACTTGGTGGACCGTATGATTCACGGCCCCCAACAGCATTGGAGCCTCATGCCCACTCATGCTGTTTTCAGCACTGTTCGACCAGCAAGCTACATTGCGGGACAACTCATGGGCTCTAATTTCACGTCGTGGCTTGGAAACAACAGTAAGACTGGCAAGCTTGGTCGGTACATTCGAGAGATCCACTCTCATATGCGCCTCAGGTCCTCTGGTGATCACAACGAGATTCGACAGCAGTACTTGCCCCTTCTCTGGAATGAGACGGTGAACCGACTTCAGGGTGAGGGTAATGATGCTGTGAAAGGAGTCATCGACTTGATGGATAGCTACTATCTGACTCGAGAAGACTTTGATGCCATCCAGGAACTAGGCGTTGGCCCTATGGATGAAGGACTTGTAAAGATCGAGACAAAGACAAAGGCAGCATTCACACGAACGTAAGCATATAACAACACTGAAGGTTGTGTTCTTTTCAGCGAAGCTAATTGTTATCATAGATACAACGCCATGAGTCACCCTATCCCATTCATGAAAGCGAGCAGTGTCGTTGCCCCCAAGGCACCAAAGAAAGACGTTCCTGATCTTGAAGAAGCGATCGAGGAAGATGACGATGCGGACCTTGTGGAAGCTCCAGAAGTTGATGATGATGAGACGGACCTTAAGAAAGATAAATACATTAAACAGCCCAAGGCAAAGAAGGTCACAAAAAAAGCCAGCAAGGCCGCCGCAACAGACGACGATGAAGAGGACAAGCCAAAAAAGGGTCGTGCGAAAGCGAAGGCAACAGGTACTAGGGGTAAAGCAAAGAAATAGATGGCTCTTGGGGAGATTTGTCACCGCCAAGTTCTTGATATGTGACTTGCGACGGGATGAATCACAAGCTGTGCGTAACATGAGTATACAAGCGTCGAAGAGGATTCGGGAAGTTGTAAGATAATCTATCTGTATGATAATAGCAGTACAATCTATAACTTGACTGCTTGAGGCTCATGTCACTCTAAGGTGAAAACGAAAGAGGGAAAACTATTTCGGGATCAACTGGCCGACAAACGCTCGCAGCTGCAAGCGCTTTGTAAACAAAAACCCTGCTACGAATATTCATGCTCTTAATCTCTCCCTCTCACTCACACACACCCACAGAGATACTCTCATTTTCATCCGAGTCGTAACCACAACTGAGACTCCTTCGTTGAGTACACCAGCCTGTCTCCCTACTTGATCTCGTGTTGCATGCGCAAGTGCCATGAAGAAGTCAGCCTCGTTTCCGGCTTCACTTGGGCCGGAGAGGTTCAAGCCAAACAGGGGCTGGACGGCGGAAGACATGGAAAAATCGATCAGCTCCCATGCCGAAGGTACGTTTATCCATATATACCTGTTTTGTTGATTCATCTACAATATCAACGGTTAGAAGATTGCGAAACCCACGCTGAATTAGGCTGCACCGATCGTGGGACCGATCCCGAAGCTAGGCTCAGTTTGCGAACGACCATGGAGAGGACAAAGGCGGAGTTTCGAAGTAGGTCATGCCTGTCGCCCCTTCCACTCTCTACTCCTTGTTGTAGAAAAGAGAATAGTTTGTCAATGTCCAAATACACGGTCACCCGCTTTGAGAGACATGGTGAGAAGTCCCTAGGCTAACACTTTGAAAGGCTGGCTTCCACCAAGTCTGAAGCCGACGGGCTGGGCCAAGATTGCAGGTAAGAGCAATTTTTGGGTAAGTTCTATCAGGGTATAACGATAACTGACGCGTAGTAACTTCAGAGTCACGTTTATTCGGTTCCAAGCTAAAGACTTCCTCGTCCAAGAGAGAGAAGACGTCGTCCTGGACTACGCCAGTCATCGGCGCCAAGTTGGTGAAGAAATCCCACCGGCGCGCAAAGTCCGAAATCATTCATTGTACCCCGTGCCAAGGTGATGCTACTGGCGGTGAGGACGAGCCTCCCAAGGTCCCCGAGCTTCCTGAAATACCTGATCTCGACTTCCCTCCCGAAGTAATCTCCATCTACAACGTGGCTCGGAAAACTGTCAGCCAAGTCTTTGAGGACTCCAAGAGCCTGAGGCAGTATGCGAGTTCTGTCGAGTTGGGACTCTTCTCCGATGCTAATAGTGATTCTTTGGAAGAAGCTTCACTGAGAAGTATGCTATCCATGAGCAATGCATGTATAGAGCCATTTTATGAACCAAATGGCTCCGGGGGCAGTCGTATCGTCATTGAGCCGACTGATGATGAGGCAGCCTCTGATAACACGGTTGCCAGGGCCAATCTCAACAAAGATTCCATTGCATCCCCGATTTCCATTGAGAGCGAGAAGCTATCAGCCGCAAGCAGTCTCACTGATGATCGGTTTCGGGACTGCTATCCTCCATTCACTAAGACCCCTTTTCGGCAAACGGTGCCTTCGCGTCCCGTGCCATCCACGAAAGAGGCGTTCCGGCAACATTTTCCCGAGTTCCGACCGCTCCCTGACACCCTCGTTAATGAAGCCATCAGAGAGGGTATATGGGGCCTTAACCCAAGCGAGCTTATTAGATACGATCACGAGACAATGCAAACTAATGTCCCACACTGCACCGCGTCCCATGAGGTGAAGGAAGACTGGTGCCTTACAGCATCCACACTCACTGCCTATACCGCTATGCGAGGGCCATACCGAAACACAGGTCGAGATCTATTCATCTGGATGGATCGCTGCGGCAAGACGTTTGGTAGACAGGATCAACAAGATAAACAGGCCAACTCCTGCAAGTCGTGAGTAGACCCCTTTTCTCAGCCATCAATGATCTATGCCATGTCTAAAGATTTACTGCAGACTTATTGCCAGCTTGGAACCTCTGAGCCAAGATCCTCCGCCATCTCTTGATGAATGCGGTCGAAAAAATGTGTTCCATGTTCCTAGGCCTCCTTATGAGCATATCAAATTCCCGTCAGGATTCAACCAGTCAGATGACAGCCAAGGGTCTGTCTCTGATATGGAGGTGACCAATACTATTTCCAGTAACTTCAAATCAGACAAGACGTCTCATGGAAGTGCTAGAATCAGAGACGGTTAAGCGATTCAAATAAGATAAACAATGCGCCCGTGCTAACACTCTATAGGACCGAGGAAAATGGGCCATAATCAAGGTGACTCGGGTGATATAGATTGCAACCAAGACGGTACGGATAAGAGACTCCCAATAAGAAAATATGAAATATCCTAATACGGAACAGATGATTTCGTTATTTCTGACGACGAAGGAGACCATCTTGATGGCCGCATCTCTCCTTGTACTTTTCGGTTGTGGGCAGAGGGGTGCGAGAGATAGGACTCAGGCAACCCGGACAACCATGGAATTCCAGATGTGAGCTCAGTTATCCCCTCTGATACACCCTTTAGTCTATCGAAAACACGATCTGATCTTGTATCTAGCTTCGTGATCTGGTGTATGAAGACTTTATTGCAACACCAACCGATTTTGCAGCTCCTTCTGTTCATTCGTCTACTCGGTCAAACTTATTTTCGTCTGCTTCCAAGAGCTACATTGAGGGAGGTTACAATGGTATGATTTCCAGGGTAGTCCTAAATACCAATGGTTGGGCAACTTATCGTTTCTGACATGCTCTAGAGCGCACGATGCCTCTCCGTTTGAGAGAATGGCATATGGATCAGTTTGGGCGCCCTCAAGGTCAAGGAAACGACGACATTACTCAAGCTAAAAACATTGAGCCGATAGACAGTGCTGGGATCGTGGAAAGAATCCATACAACGTCCTCAATCGGATCCAATCTCTTCACAGATATAAAATCTGAGAGCTCCGGGTCATCTATTTATATTAAATTGGGCCAGTCCGAGATTCAAGAGGCACTTGAGGCTTCTGACGCTCGCAAAGTTGACGGGGTCTCCCCTCAGAGAGCTGAGCACGTCCTTCAGCAGCGCCTTGATGAACTTCACCGGGCCGTTGAGGGAGAAAATCATGTGTGCAGGGACATTTCTGCTTCGGAGAAACGCATCCGTCATCGCGAAGCACAGCTTGGACGAGTGGCAGCCACAGTTACAGCCATCATGCAGAAGAGAGCCTGCCGACAGGGACGTCGTCGTGAAAAATTATACAGGCATATATCTCAGCACCTGCGGGAGGTCAAAGAGAGGACTGAGAGGAAGAGGGAGAAGAATTGGCAGATGGCAAAGTACATGGCCAGCCTTTTGGCCAAGGAGCATCTTTTGGGCGTGAGAGTGAATGCTGAAGCGCACAAGGTTGGTATCTACGGCGTGATGGAGCCGGACGAGGTCGAGCGGGCGCTGGAGTCCCTGCTCAACCGCGAGGATGAGTGTGATTCCGATATGGAGGATGGAGCAGAAGGTCTTTTTGTTGTTTGAATGGGTGTAAGATGGACCCTGTAGTTAAACCTGCAAATGGGTAAGGCGCCCAGAAGCATTTTTTTCTCCGAGATAAAAAAAAAAAGGCAATGAGAAATATTTCCAGATTACAATGTCAAAATGACTAAAGGTAATTCAAAAATCAAGTGGATGATGTGTTTTGAGCAAGAGGATGCAATCTGCATTTGCAATGCTGTAGGGTAACTCCAATTGTGTTGTAGACTCAGCCTCAGATGGCGACGACGGTCCCTGTAATCTGTGATCCGTATTCTGTACAGATTAATTACAGCAGGGTATCCACCATCACCACTACCCAAACGGCCTCGTGTACATCTGTCCCCATTGTCCCATTGAATTCTGTGCAACGACAATCCTTCCAAGTGAGCGCGGTGCCATCGCATGCGGTAAACAGGACGCCCTCCCTCCCTCTAATCGAATTTCCATCCTGGCGTCAATTGATTGTCCTTTCTGCTCCCCCCCTTTCCCCATCATCTGCTAAAGTCTCATATTACCTTATCTCGCCCCTTTCACCAAGATTAATCTGCATCTCAAGACACGAGCCCCAAGTAGAGAAGAAAGCTTACAAACCCCATCCATCCATTCATCCATTCATCTATCCATTATTCCAGTCCCCATCTAAAACCCCAACCCGCCATGGGCTGGCCATACGAGTTCGTCGACCTCACCGAGGACGACAAGCTTCATCGCCGCCATGCCATCAACCACAACGCCTCTGTAGCCTTTTGGTCCGCTTTCGCCCCCGCCGTCGCCGCCCTGCTGCTCCGCGCTGCGGCCCGCGTGGTTCGGCGCCTGCGCCGGGGCCAGTACCGCGAGGTCCCCGGGTCGCCCGCCCTCAAGGCCAGCCGGCAGGGCTGGTCCTCCCCGGCCCAGGTCGTCGGCGACCGGTGGCGCACCTTTGCCTGGTGGATGGGCGGTGATGTCGTCCTGCTGGGTGCGCACTGGGGTCGTAGGGATGAATGGATTCTCGGCACCACTTGGGCCTCTTGGTTGCTGTTCCTGTGCTTTCGGGGCACGGGCAAAGGTCAGTTTCTCAGTTCCCAAACGTCATCTTTCCTGTGTTTCCAGTATTTCAACCCCCCTTTCTTTTCCCTTCCTTCTGCTTGATTACGGTGGTTTAGGCGCTGACATTAGAGGGCAATAATCAACCTCGCTATGAAATAAAGACTATCTTCATCTCACAAAGCGCTTTGGCGCAATTGCAACCTCCCAGCTACCCATACAGTACTTCCTGGCCCTCAAGTATCTCAGCCCCTTTGGCTACCTCTTCCGTTCGTCCCACGAGGAGCTCAACCGCTGGCACCGCGTGCTCGGGCGCATCGTCTACTCCCTGCTCGTGCTGCACATCATCTTCTACAACGTCTTCTTCATCCTGTCCGGCATCTGGTTTAAGCGATTCTTCGCATCCATCGTCTTCGCCGGCGTCATAGCCTCCTTGTTCATGCACACCCTCATGGGGATGAGCATGTCCAAGGTGCGCCAGCTGTCATACCGCGTCTTTTTCATCACTCACATCATAGCTGCCATGGCTGTGCCGCCACTGATCTTCTATCATGCGCCCTCGGCCAGGATATACGTCTCCTTGGCCATTGGCTTTCTCGTGCTTGATCTGGCAGCACGGAAAATGACAAGTATCGACGCTCCGTCCGTCGTTGAGTCCATTCCTGGAACAGAGCTGCTCAAGATAACATCCACGATGCCATCAAGCAAAATCCTCAAGTTCAAGGCGAAGCCCGGTGCCCACCTCTATCTTAACCTGCCTCTATCATCTCGCCCAGCCCCCAACAATCCTTACTCGGTTGGCAACCTAGTCTTTGAGTTTCTCTACAACCCATTCACGGTCGTATCGGCGAATGAAGATTCTAATCAAGTCACCTTTGTCGCTCGCAAGAGGACTGGCCCCATGACCGCCCGACTCGCCGAGTTTGCAGCTGCTGGCGTTCCTGAAGGCGACGAGGCCAAGATGGCCTTATCCATCGAGGGGCCCTATGGCGTTGTTGGTGAGACTTTCTCCGATCTACTTGACGCTGGTGTTGGTCGTATCCTCATCGTTGCTGGCGGTGTCGGCGCCACTTTCGCCGTGCCTATCTACCACGCCCTTATTGCCGAGTCCCCAACTGCCCGTATCCAATTCGTCTGGGCCATCCGCTCTCCTGGCGACGCCACATGGGCTCCCTCGAACCCTTCTGGCAAAAGCCTCACCGATGACGACCAAGTCCAGCTGTTCCTGACCGGCGATATGGGTCTTTCTTCCTCCCATCGATCTGGCCAGGGCACCGGCGGCGACGGCGTTGAGATGACGAACCTGAACAGGTTGTCAGAGCGAAACCACAAACGGCCAGACCTTGGGAAGCTCGTCGGCGATATGTTCAAGTCGGCATCGGATGAGACCATTGCAGTACTGGTCTGCGGCCCGCCTGAGATGGGCCGAGAACTACGGAGGCATGTTACGCCATGGGTGATGAATGGCCGGAAAGTGTGGTGGCATAATGAAAGCTTCGGGTGGTAGGCAGTTCACAGCACACATTTACTTGGGAAGAAAATGGCGTTTTGGGAAAGGGCTGCTCGTGAAAGATAAACAAAGACCAATAGATCCATGACTACAAGTAGAACAGTAAACATCTTGAATTGAGATGCTATCTCATCTTATTCTGACCAAAAAAACAAGTTGGTATCGACAATGCCCATAGAAAACAGACGCACAAACAACACCGCCACACCACATTGTTCCAAATACTTCCCCAAACCTAAATGCTATGCCTACTGGTCTTCTTGTGTCTCTGAATAAATAACACGCGCCGTTGCGCCAATCTACTTCGGCTTTGACAGAAACAATCATGGGAGGCATTCGCCTCGATCTGCTAACCGGTCTAATCTCTCCCACGAAGGACTTTGATCAAAGTCGAATGACGGCTTCTATACCTGGTTCTAACGAGAGAAGAAGAGAGAAAAAAAAGAGTACCATCAAGCTCATGTTGGAAGACGAGGCTTCCTTTTCATAAGGGGCATCAATACACAGCAAAGAAAAAAAAAACACCACCCAATTTCCTTCGCCTCAGTCCACCAAGGGACATCGCTATTGCCGATACCGAGCCAGCTGCGCCATTATGTTCTGTACTTGAATAGCGGCATCACCATTGGCAGGGGCACCTCCATTTGGAGGATGAGCCCCATACGGGTTACCGTATGCCTGAGGTGCTTGCTGTTGTTGAGAACCACCAAGACTTCCTAAGATGGCCTGAATATCGACCGGTGCGCCACCAGGTCCAGGTTGCGAAGGACCACCATAGCTGCCGTTCTGAATCGAGGATACAAGTCGCTGGAGGGCCGCATTGTCCATTTGACCTATCTGACCCATGAGACTAGTAATTTCAGTAGCATTGGGCTGAGCTTGCTGGGGGTACTGAGGAGGTGGAAACCCTCCATGTTGCTGAGGCTGTCCACCATAGGGGTTGGGGTAGCCACCAGCACTGTACTGGGGCTGCTGTCCATGTTGCTCGCCGTAAGGTGCTGTGCTGCTTGATGCTTTGGCCCGAAGAATGACTTCTGCAGCAGTTGAAGGGTCCAGGTCCAAGTATTGATCGAAGCGAACATTGCTGACACCAGCTGATCGATCAAAGGCCTGCACTGGAATTCTCCCCAGATTCTGGGCTCGAACATCGAGATCCACCACAGCATGCACACCTTCGATAGCCTGGCGCTGAATGATGGTGTCTTTTGGCATTCTAGGGTGTATGATCATGACTTCCGATTTCAGACCTTTCGCCTTGAAAGCACTCTCAACCCAGCCGACAAAGTTTCTGTTGACGTCTGGCTGCTGGATGATTTGCACATCCGGAACGTCATTTCCGTATCTTCGGGGAAGATCGATGTCACTATCATGGCGAGACCGCCCATGAGGGCTAGGGCTCCGCCTTCTATAAGAGTCCTTATCTTGTCGTCCATATCCACTGGGTGAGCGCGAACGTCCTCTTCCGCGCCCTCCGTCATAGTAACCTCGGTCGCGGGTATATCCCTCGTCTCTCTGATAGTCATTCCGGCGGGGTGAGTGATTCCGTCCTGGACGGTAGTCGTCTCGGTTCTGAGGTTGGCTATATCTTTCGTTTCTCCGGCCGCTATCACGCCCACGGCCTCGATCCCGTTCTGGGCTTCGATTCCTTTCCTTCTTGGACTTGTCCTGGACACGAGATACCTCGAGATCTTGAAAGTGGTTAGACTGGCTACTGGGTTGTCTTGAGAATGGCTGACTTACGAATTCGGCGCCCCTTGATTTCGATGCCTTGAAGATTGTCCATGGCGCGTTGCCCTTCCTCTATGGTGTGATATTGCACGAAGCCGTAGGCGGACTTGAGAGAAATCTGAGCAAGCCTTCCGAACCGGTGGAACATATCGAACACATCGCGTTTCGATACCTTGTCGCTGGAGAGGTTGCCTGTAGAGAACATGTGAGCGCCGTTTTTGGACGCGCCAGATGCGGATCGTGTACCAATAAAGATGCGAGAACCTTCGGGAAACCGGTCCCATTTGGCTTCGGACATGTATTGTCGCTCATCGGCCATGAACTGGTCCCATTGTTGCTGGTAATCGGCATCTTGACTTCTATCAGTAGCATACGCGGGGGTTTGTGGGGGATAGGGAGGGGCAGTCATGGATGTGATGGCAGTAGGGACATTGAGGCCCGTGGCGGCAATGGCAGGAAGGCTGCCCAGGGCATCTGGAGCAAGTCCTGGGGCGCCCGCGGCGACATACGTTGAGGGCTGACCTGGGGTTGGCGGCGCGGCGGCACTCGCTTGAACACTGGAACTAGAGTCGGATGGGTTGTGCTGAGAAATATACGATTGGGACGCGACGTGAGGCAATGGAGGCCTCGGAGGAAGGGAGGCGGCTGATGGGAGAGCAGAAGAAGTGTTGGTACCGGCGACAGGCTCGGTCTTTGAAGCAGATACATCATCGCTGGGATTGGGTTCAGCGTGCGCAGTAAGGTCTGCCACGAGCCTTTGAATATCAGTAGAGTTGGAGTTTGCATCGATAGTGGACGAAACCGCTTGGTCTAAGTTGGAGGGCTGTGATGCCGACGCTGGCTGCTCATCCGTGTGTGCGGCAGTGACGGCTGGTGAGCCCGATTGTGGCTGCTGGGCTGCGGTGGATGGCGATTCAGTAACGACATGGGATATCTCTGATGGGCGATTGGTCAAATGATGATCGGAAAATTGAGAAATTTGGTTGGATTCTCGGTGCATTGATGATATATCTTCTGGTTGAATGTCCTCGCCTTCTCCTTCCTCCGGACCAATAGGTGAATCAAATGTCTTTGCGTAATCGTCATTGCTGTCTGGCAAATCCTGTTCATGCGGCTGAGGTTGCTGGAGCTGGGGGGACGAGTCTTCTTGATCGATTTCGCCATACGGGTCGTTTAGACTGTCGTCATCTACTACATCGTCATCACCGGCGCCGAGTAGGGGATCAAGATTGGGAGCGCTGCTGGGCGGCGCAAGGTGGGCGCCGGCGTTGGAGTTGGAGTTGGCAGCAGCAGCGGCGGCGGCAACCATGGCGTCTATGGTGTCGACAGTATCTTGCAACGTGGGCACCACTTGAGACGCCACCGAGTGAACGGGCGATGGGGACAGAGGAGAGAGATTGGCAGTGGCCAGCAATTCTGCCTCGGGCCCTGGTGGCTCCGGTGGCATCAGATGGGGGAGGGGGGTGGAGATGGAGGCAAGGTGAGACGGGAATGAAGACGCGCAGAACCGTCAATGAGCGGCAATCGCACAAGCGAAACTAGTCGAGAGGGAGACGGATGATTGGGGCCCGTCTTATCAAGAAAGTGGCTTGCAAATGTGGTGGACAGTGACCGGCGATAAGCCCAGCCGACGCGGAGGAACGATGATCGGAATTGTGGTATAGAGGATGAGTGACTGCGGAGTAGCTGGCAAGGGATTATTAGATATATGTTGAGGAGAGGATAGTGTGGTCAAGGATGCATGTATGCGTGCAAACGAGCAGACGAGCAAGCGAGCCAGCGAGCAAGCAACGAGCAGCGGGCAGAGAGTAACGAGGCGACTGAACCAAGCAAGCGAGAGAGCGAACGAGATCGCGACTGCGGCTCTGCGACGTCGGAAAAGGGCCAGTCACACGAGAGAGGGTGGGTAGGTGGTGGGAGCGCACAGAGGGGGAACGAGAGAGAGGGAGAGATGGAAGCCGAGAAACGGGCAAGCGAAGGAATGAGAGCGGGAGGGGGATAGGAAGAAGGTAGGTAAAGCAAAGCCTATGGAAACTTTGTACGGAGCACAGAGAAGAGCTGCCGCATCAATGGCGACGCAATCCGATGCTACTGTGGTTGGCGATGTTGATGCTAAAAGGTCAAGGCTTGGTGGTTGAAGAGGAAGAGATTCAAGATTCAAAGATTCAAGTTTCAAAGAGGCTGGGCTAGGTCAAGATGAGGCTGAGGCACTGATTGGGCGCACCACGCGAAAAAAAAAAATACCTGCCTACCTTGCCTACCTAGGTAGGTACATTTAACCCTTCAAAGCCGGCTAAAAGCCAGCAGCTACCATAATGTAGGTACCGTAGCTACGAAGGATGCAAGCGGGGACCAAACGAAGATGGTGGTGGCGGTCAGGCCCCAAGGCACGTCAGGCCTTGCGCTCCACCTTGAGCTTGCCTGCATTGGCGTTGGTTGCCTTACATTAGCTACCTCACCTACCTAATAAGAGGGACTCGGCAATTCGAGGAGCGAATGGCTTCCACTTATCAAAGGCCGATAAAGCATCCTCTTGGCCCAAACATACACTGGACATGGCCACACCTTTGCTTTGCCGCCAGTTTTCGCAATGTTTCTACGTCAGGCTGCCAGGACCTTAAGCCTGCGTCATTGTGCGCTTCAGCTGCCCAATCTTCCGTTTTCTGTACGGCTCAAGCGCTACCAGGCATATGACGCCGACCTTGACCGTGATAGCCTCAATGAAGCACGCTCGTGGTTCCAATCCTTCCGCCCTGAACAGCTCCCGAAAGGCAATACCACATATGCACGATCCAGCGGCCCTGGTGGCCAACACGTCAATAAGTAGATTCCTCTCTGCCAATTCTAAAGCTCGGAAAGCTTGAGCTCATTCGATTGAAGGACGGAGACAAAGGCAATCACCACTTATTCGGTGACGGAGCTGATTGCCATTCTCCCCAAATCTTTACACTCAAGCATACGAAAATCCAAGTATTACACATCTAGCAGCGATTCATTGGCATTCCAAGCGCAGACGTCCCGGTCAAGGACCGCCAATGCAGAGGAGAATCGGACAAAGCTTCTCGAAGAGGTAATGCGCATATACAACGAAGCAGTCCCATCTGAAACGAGCGAGGAGAAGAAGAAGAAACATGAAGCAGTGTAAGCATCTCCTCTCCTCCCACACAAACCTGGTTGGATCTGGATAAGCGGGCAAAGTTGCTGATTGCCTACTAGACAAGAGAGGTTTCATGCAACGAGAATAAAACAGAAAAAAATGAACAGCGCCAAAAAACAGTCTCGTCGGGGACCGTCAGATTGATGACTTCGAACTTTGGTCGTTACAGGCGAATAGGGTGTAAAGATACAGTTAGAATTGAGGCGCACAGCCAACGATTGGGATAAGCCCAGTTCATGGGGCTGTCTAATCAATTGTCTTGCTTGAATACGAGACGCGAGCTGCAAGTAAGAAAAAAACCGTTGGATAGTCATACACACAAATGTGTGCTTCTGATGCGCTGAGTGGTTGTGTCTCTCATGACCCGATTGTCCAGATGGAGGGGTAAAAAGAAGTGTTCAGCATTGAGACCAGGCCAAAGCGTGAGCCCCCCGTTGCACCATCCCACTCATCCCACATAGCAAGTCAGATTGGCCTAGGAGATGGTTTCGGCACGAAGAGAAGATAGGTAGTCATGTGCCACGAGGACAAAAGAGCTAATAGGGCTACCACGAGATGATGGCCAAAGGGATAAAAGAAGAAAATTTCTATCATTCCCTCGACCTGAGAGAGAGAGAGAGAGAGAGAGAGGTCTGTGTGTCACAACAGGGGTCGCTTGACATCAAAAGCTCCTCCTGTTTGCCCCCCGTCATTTGCAACAACCATGGGTGGTGTCGCGACGACTCCGAGGGGTAGACGGGGGCGACGCAACGATCCAGATCAATTAAATGATGGTGCATACCGATGGCGCTGGTGAAGATTGAGGCATGCTGCAACAAAAACATGGGGATGGAAATCAGCCGGAGAGTATTGGCGATTCTCTCCAGCAGATGACTGGCACCAACATGGCATCCCGCACTCTCTCTCTCTTACGGACAGGGAGTAATTAACCACAGATGACACCAAGTTACGAATTGCCTGGAGGTGGGATGGCTGATTAGTGTCGCATCACTGGCTGCCCCGCCCATTGTCCCGTCCCACAATGCACTGACGTCCAGCTCGACTACCTAGGTACTGTATTATCTTCGTCCCAGCGCAAACGACCCGTCCCTCCTAAACAAATCAGCTGGCCACCAGCAGCAGCGCACATCTCTCGGCCTGGTGCTGACAGCCGCACATCTTCCCGCACTCTCATCCAACCTCCCACAGTCAGCAAACTGTCAACAGAACGTCATCTTTTCCCTTCGCCTCCCATTTGCCGCCTGTTCTTCACTCCTACCTTCTGCGCCTACACACTTGTGCGGCATAGACACATAGACACACAGACTCTGCTTCTCACCAGCTTTCTCTTCGACGTCTCCCCCCGCCCTATCTCGACTTCAGCCCACGCCTCTGCGGGGCATCTCGGAGTGCACGCATCGCTTCCCTCCCTCCATAGTCCTACGTCCTGGCAGACACCATTGATACCCAACTTGAACTTTCAAGATGAATACCACGGCTTCCCAGCAGCAGCAGCAACAGCAGCAGCAACCTCAAGTCCAGCCTTGCAGATACAAGGTCGGCAAAACCCTTGGCGCTGGATCGTACTCTGTTGTCAAAGAATGCGTTCACATCGATACTGGCCGCTATTATGCTGCCAAGGTTATCAACAAGCGGCTTATGGCCGGCCGAGAACACATGGTGCGCCTACCTCTTCTTTTCCGCTATTTCTCTTCTATGATCCTCTCTCAGTGACTAATATACCGTGGCGCAACCTGACAGGTACGCAATGAAATTGCCGTTCTTAAGAAGGTCTCCATGGGCCACCAAAACATTCTCACTCTTGTCGACTACTTTGAAACCATGAATAATCTCTACCTCGTAACCGACCTCGCCTTGGGCGGAGAGCTGTTCGATCGCATTTGCCGAAAGGGCTCGTATTACGAGACCGATGCCGCCGACCTCATCCGAGCAACTCTCTCTGCTGTTGCTTACCTCCACGACCATGGCATCGTCCACCGCGATCTCAAGCCTGAGAACCTTCTCTTCCGAACCCCGGAAGACAATGCTGACCTTCTAATTGCCGATTTTGGTCTCTCTCGCATCATGGACGAGGAACAATTCCACGTCCTCACCACGACCTGTGGTACTCCTGGATATATGGCTCCTGAAATCTTCAAGAAGACGGGCCACGGAAAACCTGTTGATCTTTGGGCTCTTGGTGTCATCACATACTTTCTGCTCTGCGGTTACACCCCATTCGACCGCGACTCCGACTTTGAAGAGATGCAGGCCATCCTCAATGCCGACTACAGTTTCACCCCTGTTGAGTACTGGCGTGGTGTTTCCAACCACGCCAAGGATTTTATCAAGCGCTGCCTCACCATTGACTCCACGAAGCGCATCACTGCCCATGAGGCCCTTCAGCATCCCTTCGTGGCTGGCTACCTCAATGGCGATGGTGAGGGCCAGAACTTGTTGCCCAACATCAAGAAGAACTTCAACGCCCGCCGAACGTTGCATGCCGCCATCGATACTGTGCGTGCCATCAACAAGCTTCGTGAAGCTCAGAGTGGCATGATGAATGGAGCCCGTACTAAGGAGCCCAGCCGCAATACCGCTGCAGCAGCTCGTGTTCCCCCTCAATCGGACAGCAAGCCTACCACTCGAAAAGACGACAGCGCCATTTCTATGAGCCACCAGAGTAAGGATAGTGGCTACGGAACACAAGCCGAAGTTGATGTGGTAATGGGCAACACAGGGGCTACGAATGTCCCGGCAGCCCTCCAACCTGGCAACAATGGAAATCGGATAATCGAGACGAGCAAGGGGCTCTGGAGTGGTCCAGCATTGAGGAGGTAGATCGGGCTAGATTGAGGCGGGAAGCTTTTGAAACGAGCAGCTGAATAGTTATGTGATTATGAAAACCGCTCTATGACTCTTAGTTCGAAAGGATAGGAGGAGGGAAACCGCTAACCAAACATTATTGGTGGACTGGGTGTGATTCAAACATGTTGAGGGAGACTCGTGCTGCGTCTAGTCAGCAGATGTGAGCGTGGAAACTCGGGAGGTGTTTGGTCAATGACTTTGGAAAACGAGGCAGGGCCCTACGTACAATAAGGGAGACCGGGTCTCTTCTTTTCATCTCTTTCTCTTTAAGATGCACTTTACTTTTTTTGTTCTTGGTTTGCGATTCATTTTTCATTTATATACCTACATTACGAGCACTCATCTAGAAGAATCCTTTCGTGTGTTTCTTCATCTACACTTGCAATGGAATAGCTAAGTCTGTTACTGAATTAGGAGGATGGATGGATGGATGGGTGGTTGACCTTGGTGTTTCCTAACCAACGTCGACTCACTCCAGGCACTACCATACCCTCTGCTCTTGAACTATGATCGCTTGACGTATTTTATTGTTATGTCTCATTTTTTGTATATAATGCAATTCCTCGAAAGGGGGATGTTTCATAACTCCCAACCAACATCTCATCACACATCATGATGATGTTAAATGGGAGTTCTAGCATATGAATATCTTAAGCTCACGACATTGTCATACTCCCTCGTTCAGTTAGTGGCCCATGTAGTCTTCAGTGTATCTCGCAAATGCTAATAGATAAAGCGAATTGTCGAAAGTCGTGCAAACCATCTCATAGCAGGCCGCTGTTTGTTCTCCAGCGCTCAAATGGTTAGCTGACTTCCTATGCAACAAGCTTCACCTGATACTTCCCATTGTGATATGTGAATAATATACTTTACAACTGAGCTCCAATTGTCACAGCAACGAGATGTGTTCCCTCTTTCAGGATTACTTGGTCATATTTTGAAATCGGTCAGCTCAAAACTTCCTCTTCAAATAAAGCGATGTCACCTCAGAATGAACGATGAAATTGTTTGCGACAGTTTTTGTATTGTCTGCCATTCATGGCCTCTCAACTACAATTGTCTAAGCGAGTGGTATCTTTGGTATTTCCATGTTTCTTCCACCCTTGCAGGTCGCCTTTCATGCGCCTGGCAAATTCATCCTCGAATACAGTCCCGCTGGCAGCAGTGAGCCAGTTTCGGGCTTATTCCTTTGAAGAGGGCCTTTTGTTTCCATTTCCCATCGTGGTCAACACGAGGCTCTCCCTAGCGAGCGACTCAGTGCATGGATTCTTCTCCTCCAACTCCCTGCCATGCACGAATTAACCTCCTCTGCATTGTATACATTATTCTATCAGATTGTAACCCGTCCCTCCGAATTATATGCATTATGGGGGACCGGCTTCCACACCCATATCCCATTATTACAACCTTCCGTCCGTCTGACGGCCCGGCGTCAGAATCCAGTTTCTGCCGTGAACCACCGAGTTGCGCCGATTCGCCATACCGATGAATGCCAAAGATTTTTTGAAGAAAAATATAGACCATCGAAAATTAAAGTAAGTTTTTCCGGGAATCGTGGATTCGTGAAAAGTCTCGACGCATCACGCGCCAAGGTAAGTTTGGTGACAAGAGAGGCGAAGCCGAGCTTATTGTCGCACCACCACCACTTCGCTAAGTTCGACGTCTCGTGGTGGCACACTGCCGTCCCAAATCTTACCATTCTCTCCTACGCCCATGACCAACATGCCTGGAATAGTCTCCTCCGAGAGGGTTGGGCTCAAGGTTCCACTGCTGGAACTGCAGCTGGATGTGCTGCCCACAGTCCAGCCGTCACTGGAGTCGGCTCTGCGACGGTCCAAGATTCCAAGGTTAAGAAATTCGCCGTACTCTTCGTCAGTGATTCTGCTCTGGTTTCCGTATTCGACAAAATCATACTCCCAGCGGGTGATTTTGCCCTCCTGGCGTTGGGGCAGCCATCTGCTCTTCACAACGTAAAAGAAGGCCGTGGCGATGAGACCTCCACATACTAGATCAATGGCGTAGTGGTGACTGAGATACATGGTGGCCCAGCAGACCCAACCAGCGTAGATGATGAAGTAAGTTCGGAACTGGGGGAAGCAGTGCGACATGAAGAGAGCCTCCAAAACCGCATTGGCAGCGTGAAGGGAGGGGAAAGCGCCAAACGGCAGTGGCGCAGTGCTGAAGTTGGTTGTGTACATGTCAAATCCTAGAATCTCATCGATACGAGCAAGACCAGCAGGAGATCCAGGCATGCCATAGGCCGCAGGGGCTAAACCGTGCTCGTTCTCATACCAAGGTGGAGTGCAAGGGAAGATGAGCTGGATGGTGACGCCAAGGATGCTCATCCAGCCAAAGGTTCGCGCGAAAACGGGAGCCGATCCTGGGGCAGCAAAGATGAACATCAAAAGGGGGACCACTGCAGGGGCACCAAAATGAGCTAATCCATAGGGCAGCCAGGCGAGGATATCGAGCACGTAATGCTTATGGGCGGAGAGGATGTTGGAGAGATTGGCACCATAGAGAACATTCTCCAGAGCGGGTAACACGCGGACCCAGATATGAGGACGATACTCATAAGGGATAAAACTGGACATTCGTTAGGAGAAAGCCAGAGTAATACAGTGAGGTCCACTTACCGACTACAAAAGAAATAGAGTAACCAAACCCAGATTGCTAACGATGGCAGGAAGAATTGTCGAGTCGCTGGCATCAGTGCAAACCAGACACCGCCCATCAAGGCGAGAGTCTTGAGGCCAGGGGCAGGAGGGGAGACCCAGAAGGAGAAGAGAGCAACGAGGACCAGGAAGACATATTGCAAATCTGAAGTGCGATATTTGTGTCGCTGCAGGTCACGGACACCGTCCCAGGCATTGAATGAGGTTTTGAGACTGGTGATATCCTCGAGACCATGGGCTCTCGCTCTCGACTTGCTGCGCGCTCGACCGATTCGGTATCGTTGGGGGCCGGTGTTGAGGAAAGGCAAGTTGAAATGCTCAGGCCATAGCAGCTGCAGCTTGGGCTTGCCCGAGAGGGAGGCAGAGAAGTCGTTCATTGTTCAACACGCAATCTGAGGTATGAGAGGTGAAAAAAGGAGGCGTCGCGGAATGGTGCCAAGGTTGCCAGGTAGAAAACTGTGTGTTGATGACCCAAATAATATCAATACCCAAATGCTACCTCATAATCCAAGTAATCCAGTGAATAACGGTTTACACGAGGCTGTTGAGTCGTTCGTATCGTTGCTGTAATTTGTTCCAAGTCGTCTGCAAGCAGTCACCGTCGCAACGTCGGGCGGAAGTGCAAGGGCAGGATAAGGTAGCACGCGACAGGACGCTACACAGAGACGAAGGGCGGATTAGTCGAGCTTCAAACCCAAGAGAGGGAGCGAATTTGGATTTTGAAGTCGTAATGGGAGAGGAAACCGAGTTCCGAGGAGAGGGGTGGAGGAGGGAGGAAAAGGAAGAGGTTAATTAGGAATGGGAGGAGAGGAGTAGAGGAAGTAAGAAAAGAGGTATGGGGAGTAAGGGAAGTAAAGTAAGTAAGTGGAGGAGGAGTGGAGGGGATCGAGGATGATGACGGTGCCGGGACCACTGGTGGTGCAAGGCAGGCGCAGTGGTGCATGTTTTTTTCTGCTCTCCTTGGCACACTCCCATACTGAACGTATGCTCAAGGTTCTGCTGGTTAGGTGCCCACTGGGATGGGCTCTTGGGTCCAGTGTCGGCTCCTTGTTTGCCCCGACACGCTCCTTACAAATTTCCTCCGCCCCCTCCGCTATGCCTACGATGTACAGTGCGTGCGCTGCACCAGCAGGGCCAAGGGGGGCGTGCACGCGCGAGAACAAAATTGCACCCCAGCGCTAGCCAAAGGAAAGGAATTTTTTCGTTGGCATTTTCTAGCGGGATTTTACAGGGCCCCTTGTGCTGCCACAGGGCATGCTCACAGGGCTCTTCAGTGGATTTTGAAATCAGGGCTTGATGCCTGAGAGTCACCACAGTTGGATTAGCTGGTGTGTCATTGGCTCCGGATGTTGCGGGAAGGGTATCAGATACAAAGTCCAAAAGTATAGTCTCCACAGACCCTGCGAAATTGCACTGGGGCGACAGCTGATCCCTGATTGGTGATTTTATGCTAGGCGTTGGCTTGAAGTTTTCTGCTGGTGCAGTACATAGTACTATACTACCGCTCAAGCAGGCGGCCCTTTACCGAGACCCTCAGAACGATGGCCGACTCAGTAGGGGCGGACTCGGGTGAGCCGCGTCTTTGTCCGATTGAAAAAACGGGGGGGACTACTGATAGTGGTCAAGCAATTTTTTTTCCCTCTTCCCTTTCATTTCGATTCCGCTCACGACGGAAAGCCTTGAAGGATTGTTCCTCAGATTAAGAGTATGGCGGAGCTCCGGACTTTGCTGTAACCCGACATTCGGGAGGTATTGCGGTTAATTTCCCGAAGCTTGCGCCAACATACCCCTGGTCTAGGCGATTGTCGCGTGAGAGCGGCTGAGTGTATTTCGATACGTGGAGGTCGACTGAAATTAAAATCAATTGATGCTCGTACGAAACAGATCCATGAGGCAGGCATTCTGTTTCTTTGGGTGACCTCCGCGTCTAATCTGCGTGGCCTCGGTACGAAATACGTCCAAGTCAAACCTATCTCACACACAAGACAAGGTAATTCAAACCCCGCGACTGTGGGAGGCAACCCATCGATCCCTGCCAAATTGTGATTTACGCGCCCAGATGGCCCACGTAATCTGTTAGACTTTGGTGTCTTAAGCGAGCCACTTTAGGTGGTGACTTAGGTGTCTTACTGCTATGTAGCATAAGGAAACTACAGTATTATCATGGTTATGGCAGAAGAGCTAAACATTCGGCGTGTACCTCGCAGTGCTAGTACATAATTCCCCTCCGCACACTCTGCAGCAACTCACGGCAAATAAAATCATCCCCATGGTCTAGAAACAAGATTTTGGGCTCCGGACTGTGCATCATGGATGGATGCCAATTTGTTGGTAGTTGTGGATTCCCTGGCAAGTGAGCGTGAGATTGTGAAGGGGTGAACTCGTTTGGCGACGTGGACTCCAGTACTGTGCTTGTCTCCGCCAGCAGCAGCCCCTGGTGTAATATTCTCACCTCAGCATCAAGTCTCCGTCTTCCTTTGGGACAGCCTCAGATAAAACACCAGCATCGCCAAACTAGGTATTTGTTTCGACGACGATGCCATTGTGGCTGTTCTATGGAGTGTACGTCACTCAAGCTGCTGCTTAGCCTTGCACAGCCTCTCCTTGTCCTGACGGAAATCCCATGCTCAGCTGGGAAAAGATGCGACAAAGAATGTGGCACAGCAACAAATGATTTGACATGCTGCAGCTCTAGGACATGACTTACTCCGTAGTCTGCCAACTAATTACCTCCTCTGGATGTGTGTTACGTATGTATGTACGTACGTACGTACATGCGTAAGGCACGAAGCCATACATTATACGTACGCAACGCATTCTTGAATCCAGGACAAGCCGCCACGTGAAGCCTCAAGAGGTCAAACCACTGGGGGGGGGGGGGGGGGGGGGATAAGGTCGGGTCGAGGTTGATTCCTAGCTCCGCAACGTGAAATTGATGCCAACCATCTGGGGGCCTTGCACTGCACATGAACACGCCACTGTTGGAGGGCATGACGCTTAAAAGAAAGAAAATGTGCCGAAAACGTGGAACAAACTGCTGGACATCGTGAGACATCTAAACACCGGTTCGACATATCCATGGCCACCACCTGGACTTGTACGAGGAGACGAGTCAACTACAGGACATCACAGATTACTATGAGTCGAGATATGACGGATCGGCATCATTAATTAGCAGATAGACGGTCAATATGTATGATTTCGAAAACTTTGGGCTTACTGTGTAGCACTTAATTAAATTCTTATTTAGTTCGAGATCTACCATCGCATTGGTTGATGAACCGTGAACCTGGTGTTGATAGTGATGGGCGCAGCGGCGAACCACAGCCTGGGAGCTCCCCATAAAGATGCGGATGTGGGTGTGGATGGTACCTGACCCATTTCCCACGTCCCCCCCGAGAATGGAGTGCAATTCTTGATGACGATATCGAGACAAGGGCATGCAGGAGAAAGAGAAAGAGAAAAAAAAAAAAGAAGCAATAGTCCCACTGACGAAGTTTCATACGCATATCTGATTTGATGAAGTAGAACATCTTTCAAGGCAATACCCATATTTTTCTCTTCCTCTTTTTTTTTCCCCTGCTCTACACACGCCAATGCATCTCTCCGAGGCTCGAAGATCCAAGCAAGACGCCAAGACTCGAAGGTACTTCCACTACAAGTACTTTTGTCTTTCGCCTTTCACTCGTTCCTTCGCAACGGAATGCACTTTTCCCTCTCGCTTTGCTCGCTTTTTCTGTTCATCAGGCAGTTTGGACGAATTAATACATAGTACTGTATGCAATAATCTGCGTCGCTAGCTGATAGGCTTACTTGGCTCTTGTGCTATAGTAAGTTGCGGCCGCCCTTATTGATAGGATCACATTTACATCAATGACCCCTTGACGCCTCTCCACACCAATATCCTGGCCACATACATTGTACAGCACCGTGCCCCCTCGGATGTACCTCCAGTGCAATTTCTTCGTTCCTCGGTACTTGAACTGATACATGGAAATTATTTATGAGCGTGGCTCCTGTCCTCTCAGCCCAAGGTCAAGCCTTGCCATCTCCCAGCAACAAAGCTTGGGGCATCATGCACGGCAAACACAAATTATCCTAACCGAGCGCATCCAATCAAACAGCTGGACAATACGGCTGTTGCCTCGCCCCAAGGATGAAGTGGTGTGAATGCCGTAGATAGCCTCCGTCTTATTATTCTAGTTTCGTCTTTCATAAATATGCAGAGTCCGTCCTAATGGACAACGAGGTGCTTACGGCATCATAATCGTCCAATGGTTCCCTTAGGCCCACTGTCTGTCCTATTGCTGCACCTCAGCCAGGGACATTTGTCTTTGGAACCAGGTGCCTGTGACGGCGAGTGCTACACTGACTGCAGCAGTGATAGACTGCACACATAGTCCAAGCGGAGGAGCGCCATATATCGTCACCACCATGGCTGACGAGCTGCGCAGTGACTGAGGTGTATCTCAAAATTATCACACATGATGCACTCCCCTCCGTACCCCCGTGTCCAATCCGAAAAGCTCAGAATCTCAAGGGATCCAATTCCCACGCGACCTCAAACCGAACTCTCTGCGTGGCTAAAGCTAACTCACCCGTCACTGAGGAGACACACAGTCCTGCAACAGGGGTCCGCTGGCCACTCGCCCGGTCTATCCGGCTGGAGCGGTTAGCCCCCCCTCTTCGCTCGCTCGCTCGCTCGCTCGGTCAACGTCGCCTGAGCCATGGGAAAATCATGGACCAGGAGCCCAGTCCGTACTGGGTATTGGAGCTTGTGCCTTAGGTTAAAGCCGGCAAAGCCTCAACTCCCAGCCTGTGACGTAGTCCACGGCGTTTGGTTGGTGCCGAGCCCGATCGACTCAGCAAACCTCCGTCCGTGCCATGGGCATTTTTTTCCATGTGCTAATATTTCATATTACGTAGCTTGTGATTATGGGCTGTACTCCATCACACATTTGGTTCTAGCACAACGCGACAGATGCGATGCGCGAAAGTGCGCGAGGTGATGAACACGCTTCTATAGGGCAAGTAAGTGGATATGGACAAGTCACAACGGCCTCGAGTGTTTCGCAACGGGAGCGACATGAGTTACCGAGGAGAATGGCAGGGATCGATAAGATTTGGGAGGGATATCTCAGAATCAGCGACAGGGGTACGAAACCGTATCTCTCGTGACAACCGTCTGCCCTCATGGAGCGGAGAGCCTGGACCATGCTCGCATTCCACTGAGCGGATGAGTGAGAGGGGGGAGGGCGGGGGTCCCTGGCTTGTTTTGGTGCTTCAATTCACGCCGAACAAACAGCTTAGTCAAGTCTGCCGCGCGCGACTGTTCAAGTGTAGGGCGGATACAACTTCAAGTCTATGTTAGAGCACAGTACATACCGTAGTTTGTTAGTGGAGCTTCATTAAGACCTGCCAGGGCTCTTAACCTTTGAGACACTCCCTACCTAGCTACCTACATCCACGCAGCAGCATCTAAACAGATGGGCAGAGCTTTGCCAAATGTTTTGAGACAGTGACGATCTGAGAGGGATGGAGGACCGCCTTTTTGTTTCGCTCACGGAGGTACTCCATACATGTTTCTCTGGTTTCCGTTTGAGCTCGCGTGACTGTTTGATAGAGGCATGGACTGGCTGTCTGAGTGAGTGAGTGACTGATCGTTGATCATGGTCGCTCGCCAAGGCCCTCGGCCAAGGAGCCTAAACAAATCCGTACGGAGTGTTCCGTGCCGCTGCCCTCTAGCTCTACATCCATCACAATGAGTGGCTCGTGTGCGACTGTAAGTAGGTGCTACATTATTAGCAGTCGCATACCAATATCCTCTGCTCTAACATTGTATGTAAATTCCTTCCGTCGCTCTTATACACTAAGGCACGGGCATATAGAAAGAAGAATGTTTATTCACCTACTTTACTCTAGGTGGGCAGATATGTTGTGACCAGTAGCCTTCAATCCCCTTGTTTGTTGCGTGTTTCTCCTTGCATCAGGAGCGTTATTCGAGCTCACGGTGAAGAAGGTTTGCTACACGGCGTCTTCCATAGTCGAAGTTTCATTAGCCCTGCTTTGCCTCTCTACACGGTATACCTAGCCACATGTTAGTGGTGTGTAGCTGGATACCTGTGGAAGTGAAGGCGCTAGTCAAAGAGCACTATCAGATGGGATACCCAACCAACATGCAGTAACTAGCACATACTGAGGAGATACGCGGAGTCTCATGTTGATCAACCGCGAGGAGGGGCACATCCGTATTTCGGTTCACAATAAGCAGCGCACACAAGGGAGAGAGAAAGAGAGAGGTGAAACATGAGAAGAGATGATATCCAAACCGAACAAACCAAACGGCAGTCAGCACGGTGGTATTCTAATCCGGCATTTGCGTATTGGTCTAATGCGAAAAGGCGGCGCTTGCTTGTGGTCTGGTGCTAGCCATCCATCCCTCTTTGTCCATGTGCTGCAGGAGCTTGCTTCAAGCTACCTCCCAGCTCGCCCCGATCTGTTGAAGCACTGACGTTTTTTTGGTGTGTAGGCGCCCTGAGCCTTTGTTCATGTGTGGCTGGAAAGCAAGCGATAGCATTTTTAGTTCACTAGTATGTATCCTTGGTAGCTCGATAAATGTGACGCTGTTTTTGTTACTTTGTGGTTGTGGAGGGCGGGTGGGCGACACGACATCCCTTGCTAGACGGACGATTGTGCGGTCTAGATTGTATCGTGTGCTGAACGATGACGAGGACCTCCCCTCGCTTCCCTGCGCGTGTTTGACCAAGCATGCAATCCTACGATTCATTTTTTTTTTTTTTTCAGCCAACGTCGAGATACCAGTGTTCCAAGTACACCTAGCTTCCTGCATGGCATCCAATGTGTATCAAGGCTGAAGGCAGGCAGGCAGGCATCCTTGCACACAACCTACGCAATGGCGCATATATCAGGATTTATTAAAAGCAACATCATCCAATTATTACATACCTACCATGCGCTTGAGAGGCCACGCACTAGTAACCGAGGCAGAGGCCCAGCTTTGGCGAGCTCTTTCTCATTAAGCTGTCATATCATTAATACATCACCTGCATGTTCTGCAACGGTGTGGCTTGATCATCCTCAGAGCTTGAGAGTCACAGAAGTGTGAACGCTAATGCAGAATGGTCCCCTTGTCGGTGGCCGTGTCTTCCCACTCGTTCGTTCAACTTCACAGGAGGCTTTCCTCTGGTTTCCTTCTTTTTATGCTTCTTCCCTTTCAGTAAGTAATTCTGGATGTCTCGGCCGATTTGTCGGGTTCCGCATCTGAGCACATCTGATGGCGTACATGGGATGCTTGGGCTCTAATTTTTTTGTGGCTACACTACCTACAGGAGAAAATAAGTAGATCTAGCTAACCGTGCATGACACACTTTTTTCTTCCATTCAGCTGCAAGGAAAAACGTAATTGACAATTAAGGAACACTCCCTTTCTCGGCCGTTGGCCCGTGACCGGTAGTTTTCGGCCGGGACTTGTCGGTGTAGGAGCAAGCGTCGCCGCTCTGATGGGACGATGCCATGGGAATTAGCCCTTGCCTTCTTGCCTTGGTCATGGGGGTGGTGGTGGTGGTGGTGTTATTGTTGTTATTGCTGTCATGCCCGGTGCTTCCGGGTTCCGAAGAGACTGTCATCACCCTTTCTGGTGTCATGGGACTTCTCTAGCAAACGTAGTTACTGCAACTCATCTTTTGCAGCCCTTCGGCATCTGGAGGGTTTGTGGGGTGGAGGGGCGGGCGCTCTGGAGAGTGGCTCGTAGCTCCACGATGGGATTGAAAATTACCCAAACCATCACGTCTGTATGATTTTTGAGGCTTTAATGTGCTGATCTTGGTCACGGAATACTCGGAAAACATGCAGGTTCTTCTGCAATCTCCTGTTATCATCTGTACACGTGTGATCATTGATTCCTCATCCGTGACACAGCTCTCCGTCTTGTAGATTTGCTCCGATCTGTATGCGAAGTTAGTGAAGTTGCACTACCTAGATGCCCACTACGTACTCACATGGGCCATAGGCGGCTATCCTGTCTTTATTGTTGTTGTTGTTGTTGTTGTTGTATTTACGACTTAAAGCATTGGTTATTGCCTTGGGTCGCAATGCCTCCCTGCTGAAGCCTGGATCCAATTCTATGACTGTGATATAACCCTTACATAGCGATTTATCCCGGCATGAACCTATCGCCATTCAGGCTGGATTGTGAGACAACCCCAAATTCAGGCCATTCGTAAGACATACCAACCACAGTACATGACCAGGAGTATCCTTTTTTGATTAGTAGACCCCGATCGATGTGAGATAGTGCACTCAATATACTTGAGGCGTAGGAGATCGACATCACCGCTGATCCTGTGAATCCGGGGGAAAGCGGTCAAACATGTCAAGTGGCCTGAATAGGTGGATATGGAGGACTCTTAGATTATTGGTGTGTTATTGAATGTATTAAGAGAATTTAAATCTATGACGCTCACTTTATATCAAGTCGCTTGGGGTGAGACTGCTTAAGCTAGGGAGTCTGTTTAGAGGCAGATATAGTATTCGAAAATCCCATTGAGCCTGGAGGAATAAAGTCGCCGGCTCAAGTATAGTAGTACCCAGTCTATAAGTCAATCAATGCGATTGGCCTATTATTCGAGCCTATGATGACATTTCAATAGAGACTTGCGCAGATAGCTTCTTACAATATGCAGTCAATTTCATTGCGTTTCTTCGAACTCAAGTATGCAGCGCTAACTAGGTATACGCTGAGAGACCTAGTTCTTATTATCGATTTGTTTCGGTTTTCTCGGGCTGAGGATACAGAGTCGGATACTCAGCACCGAGTCTAGAGATACATTCATCGAGTCACGACGAAAGGCGTGTTTGGCGTAGACAACACAACCAGCCCCTCAGGCACCAGATAGATATGCGATCGGTCAACTTGGTAGGAGAAATGCTTTGTCCTATGGATAGTACTTGTACAAAACAGCTACATATCATCACATTTTGTTTTCCTTTCCACTAGTTTCAATGCCCAACTGCGTTCATCTTGAGTTGAGTTACCTGGCCAAGGAAGAAATCTTTCCTGGGCCGTCATAATCCCCTTGACTTCAAAAAGAATTTTTTTAAAAAAAAAAAACACCCCCCGCTAACGCCATGCCACCGCATCCAAGAGGCTAGGTGCCTCTTCACGGTTTCGTAACATCTGGTCCAGTTGATGTAGCTTGGAAGAAGAGCTTCAACCGGTTCCATCAAGAATGGCATCCAAAGTGGATGGCAATTCACTTTTACACCTCTCACGCCTGAGCCCCTATCATGCCGAAAACGCGACATGATTAAAAACCGTTCATCGCCTGCTGTACTTATGGTAGTAGGAAGGTCGACCTCGCACTTAGCTTGAGGCGCCAATGACAGGGTGTGGAACCGGTGTCACCTTTCTACCACTGGATGGCTCGCTCGACTCTCGAACTGCCTTGCCATCCTTTTCCTTGCGCTTCTTGGTACGCTTCTCCTTGCTCACGCTGGGGGATGCAGCATGAGCGGGGTCCGTCTTGGACTGAGAAGAGTGAGGGATGCTGGGAAGTGGAATAGGTGTCTGCTTCGACTGAGAAGGGAGAGTAGGAAGCTCAGCCTTGGTCGACTTAGACTTTTTCGTCTTCTGAGAAGGAATTGGAGTGGACGCTGTTGCACGCTGAGAAAAGGTTGGTGGAGGCACAGGAGTTTGCTTCTGTGCCGACGTTGGTGGTGCCTCAGAACCAAGATCAGGGCTACCAGATCGGTTGGTTTTCTGCTTCTTTGACTTGCTCGCAGCAGAATCACTCTCTTTTATTAATTGCTCTGCAGCGGCGGCAGCATCTTCATCTGAGGCAGTGTGCTTACGCTTACCCTTGCGAGACACATCAGGAGTAGATACGGGTAGCGTAGCAGAGCTTGGCGGCTCGACAGCGCTTTCACGTCGCTTCTTCTGTTTCTTGGTCTTCTCGGTGGCGGGGGTTTGGATAGAAGCTTGTTTATCCTTGTGCTTCTTCTCCTTCTTGTTTGGAGTCTTGGAGCCAACGGCTAGGGTGGGAACCTCGGTCATCTCGATATCTTCCTCTGACTTCGTCTGCCCAACCCCGATGGGCTGGTAGCGGCCGATCAGGTTCTCGGGTTGGGAGCGAGGAGCTCGCTTTGGAGCAGGCCCGATCTCGGCGGTAGGAAGGTTGGCAAGCTGGGTGATTTTCTTGACTTGCATCACTTGGTTGATTTCTTGGGTTGCTGCAAAGGATGATTAGAGGCTACTGCGCGACCGTTTTCAATGCATGATAAAACTTACCAGATCGGTAGTCTGGGCCACTAGCGGATGGGATGAGAATTTGAATGTTGCTCTTAGGGGCGGTGCTTCCAAATGAGAGTCCATAATCCTCACCATTGTGAGAGAAGATGGTGTTCCCCTGTTGCGAGCTGTCCATAGGAATTTCCAAGTTCTGGACTACAGAGATTGGAACATCGGCGGGAACAGTAAAGTACCAGAACTGCTTTCCATCCAGGTTGGCCTGGTTACAAATTTCGGCAACGTCTTTGCCGTTGGCGCCATCGTCTCCTTTACGGAGTACAAAGTCGGGAGCAATATGTGTAGGAACTGCCACCTGTCGTCTGTCTTGTCGCTGTTCGATAAGCACAGATTCGTCGGCCATTTCTTCGTCCGAGTCCGAGTCCTCACTTGAGGAGCTCTCTGATGTAGCTTGGGTCGGCTTGGTTGTTGGCTTGGTGGCTGACTTAGTAGCAGGCCTAGCGGTATCTTCTTCGCTTTCGCTTTTGCCCTCACTGTCACTCTCACTTTCCTCACTCGAATCGCTTGATGTTGTTTTTGTGCTTGCAGTAGCAGTTTTGCCGTTCACGCCAGGTTTGTTGACATTAGCCTTGGTCTTGACCTTAGGCTGGGCCTCGCTCTCAGATTCACTCTCTGAATCGCTGGAATCCTCGCTACTGGATTCGTCCGATTTGTTGACTGGAGGCTCAGCTGGGACAGCGGGCTTTGCGGGTTTCGCCTCACTTTCGCTTTCAGAATCGCTTTCGGAATCAGATGAGCTACTAGAACTACTCTCAGATGCCTCGGTTTGAGAAACGCCGTTCGTCTTCACCTTAGCTCCGCTATCCTCAGAGTCGGATTCGGATTCTGATTCTGATTCACTGCTTGAACTATCGGACGATTCTGGCTCCGGCTTGGAGGCTGTTGCCTTTTTGGAGGCGCTTGCAGATTTCTTATTCGCGTTTCGGTCGTCGTCGCTATCGGCGATTTCCACGTCCTTGTTGTTGCGACGACGTGCGGGAGTCGTGGATGTTTTCACTCCACCAGCACTCAGCTTTTGGAGGAAGTTTTGGCCTTCATCATCGCTACTGTTAGAGCTATCGCTAGTTTCGTCGTCATCATCGTCATCGTTGGCCATAGTTTTGAAGATGTCGTTGGGGTTGCTCGAGTTGGATTCCTTCTTGACGATGGGCGCACGACGAGCAGATCGACTATTCAGCTGGGCCTTGGCGGTCAAGTCCTTCTGGGTATTCTTAATATGCTCACTCAAAGAGTGAACCTTGAAGGCTGAGTTTGGCGCCATCCTGAGCGGTTTTCGGGGAGGTGGTGAGTGCCGAAAAGAGCGCAATTGGCGAGGATGAAAAGAGGCAGAGAGAGGAAACGTCTGAAGCTTGCGATGAAATTTTGAAGCCGTTTGCAAAGTGCCAGTCGCGCTAGTGGGGGACTCCACTAGCTACATAAACGCGCCTTGATCAACTTTTTTTTTTCCTTGCCAAGGGAAAATTTGGTGGTTGGCGGCTTATCGATAAGCCACTGTAATGCTAACAGCGCCTATCTTGACTACCTACCTATCTATCCACCTCAGGTATTGTACTAGATGTAAAGTATCCTCTGTCTCTGTGTCTGGAGGACTGTATATCTATACGATTGCGTTTGCGTTGGGATGGCAGCATAATACTCTTCTGGCCATTTCTTTGACGAGAGGCCGCTTAATGATGACCTATTCACTTCACTCTCTCCCCTACGACTTCTAATTTTTCAAGACGGTTCACGAGTGGAACCTCCCCGTACCCTTGGCCATGTCTTCGCAGAAGAAACGGAGGCTGGACGGCCTGGAGACCCCCAAACGTAAGACCCTGAACCTCTTCAGCCTGGCTTGGTCTGCAATACTCCAATCTATTTCCAAATAACATTGTCTAACTCAAGTCCACTGTAGCTATGAGCGCCATCAGTGCCCTAGCTGCTCGTCGACGAGAAGCGGCCAGTGCTGCCGCATCCGCATCTAGCACTCCATCTGATGATGAAGACAAGTCCATAATCCGTACTCCTAACTTCTTCAGCCCCTTGCAGAAGTCTGGAGACAGTACTTCGGCAACAAAGCCCTCTAACAAAGGCACACCAAAATCTGCTCGGAATCAGCGTGGTTCTCAGCCCCAGGCAACCCGTCTGAGTGGAGTTGAATCTCCAAGGTATACTTGGCTTTCATTGTTCATCTCACATCGCTTTGAAACCAGACTCACATTGATCTTAGAGACTTACCACAGACCTTCAATGCTGAAAGTGTTTCGCCATTGCGGAATATTACTCAGTTTTCTTCTTTTCGACCTACCAAGAAGAACTCTCGGAAGAGAGATGGAGGCATTGTTGAATTCCGTTTCGAGGAGAGTGAGGTGCGATTTTTCCATGTCACATACATGGTGCTCAAAGCTAACTGCTACAGCGATTCATGATACTTGGTAGCTATGGCATCCGGGTTGTACGGGGCGAAGTGACTGTTGCCGGTGCCCATTTACGACCCTCAGACACGATTCACTGGATCCATGCGCCGAGCTGTCATGCAATCCCGGTATTGCGTAGTGCGGAGAACTCTGGCATAGAGCTTCATCCGGACCCGAACTCACGAGGGCTGCGCCAACTCGGTCGGCTATCGCCACTCTTTAGGAAAATGTGGAATCAGCCAACTGACGAAGCGGAGAAGAAGAATGCCAAGGAAGCAACTTTTCAGATCGTAGGTGTCACCTTTTCGTTGAAGGTTTTACAAAAAATCAACATTCTGCTGACAACCATATAGCTATTTTCCTCGGAAGACGCTCCTAAGAGGCTGATCATCCAAGACTTGGTATCTCCTCCTGAGTGGAATAAACAACTCGCCTCTTCAGTTTCAGCTGCTCGCAAGAAACCCAGCTTGCTAACTCTAGTGTGTGGGCCCAAGTCAGCAGGGAAATCGACATTCTCTCGATTGCTGACGAACCGACTTCTTACTGATCGAGCTTTGGCTCAAGGCTCAAAAGGAGTAGTGATTCTGGATTTGGATCCGGGTCAGCCTGAGTATGTCCCGGCCGGAATACTCTCACTCGTCCACGTCACTGAGCCCAACTTATCCGCCCCATTCACACATCCAGGCAACCCCAATTCCCCAAACTGGGTTATTCGATGTCATTCCATTGCATCTGTAACCCCTGCATCCGACCCAGATCTGTATCTTGAATGTGCGCAAGATCTATACAACACCTACTGCAATTCTTTCCAAGGAACTCCACTCATCGTGAACACTCCAGGATGGATTCTCGGCACGGGTTTGGACCTCATCTCATCAATGATAGAGCGGATCAACCCTGATGAAGTATTGTACATGTCAGAAGACGGACCACTCGAGACTGTCGACACGCTCCAGTCCGTTACGAAGACAACTTTCACCGAGTTACCATCACAGCAGTCAGAATTCACTTCGCGAACAGCTGCACATTTTAGAGCAATGCAAACAATGTCCTATTTTCACCTACACGAACAATTTCGAAACTCGTCAGAACCCGCACAGCCAATGTCTCATACAAAATGGAGCGCGTCACCCCTCAGCTCTAAACCTCCATTACTAGTCAGGTACTCTTCACCAAAACCTGGCATCCTTGGATTCTTATCATATGACTCCCAAGCACCACGGGAATTGCTCGCGGATGCAGTTAACGGAACAATACTAGCTGTTGTTGAGATCGAGGATCCCAGAGCGTTCCGCAATTTAAAACGATGTGGACAATCGGATCAATCTACTGAGACTATTGATCTTGATACAACTACTCTAGCCCAGCCGAAGCTTTCATTGTCCAGGAGCCCAGAGGATCTCCCTTTTATTCCCAACTACAATGACATCACCCTCGACCCAAAGTATTCGCGGACGTTGGGTTTGGTTCTCCTTCGAGGGATAGACAACCGGTCTAAAACACTTCAGCTATTGACCCCAATCCCCGAAAATGTGATAAAAGATGTGAGATCAAAAGACCGAGATATTATTCTCATCCATGGAAAGTTCGATCCGCCAAATTGGGCATATACTGAGGACCTATACGAGCAAAATGGGCAGGATGAGGGATATGGTGGGCCGTTTGACATCATGGACGATGACACTGATGAGGAGAGTCCAAAACCTGAGTTAGAAGAGACCGACAAGACAGGCAACCTTACCGCAGCCCCCTGGGTGGAAGTGCTGAAGGGTAGTGAGAAGAGACCGATAGGGTCGAGCGTATGGAGGGTGCGAAGGGACCTAGGCCGTAATTCAGGAGATTAGCCAACATGATGATGGCGTGCTCTGCTTGCAAGATCAACAAAAAAATTCAGAATAGGCCATAATGCTGAGCATCTTCAGCTTGTTTTGTCAAGTCAATGGACTCGGGTCTCAGCTATTGCATCAGTATGGACTGAAAGTCCCACCTGGGATACTGGATCAACGACGGGCCATCGCCAACTCCACATGGCAGTACGAAAGATAAGGGAGAAAGACGAAGAAAGACGCTCGGCAGCATCTCGTAGTCTGGTCCCCACCATGAACTTGACTGCACATACCTCCAACCAAAGAAAGAACCATCGTTACAAAGTACAAGAAATAAGTGCGATTATTTGATTGGTAGGCTGGACAGTAAGACCGGGTGCTTTCTGAAAGAATTAAGGCCGGGGAATCGGGACTCCTGGCGGGTATCGTGCCGTCGGACTATGCTGTGGACCGTTAAGCAAGTCTTACCCAACTTGGTAAAGAGGGAGGAAGACTATGGGAATGAGTGGACAAGGGTGTATTCTCACTATCATATCTCACATTCTCACGGACTCTCTTGCAGGTTACCAACGAAATGGTCGGAAAGTTGGTGCAAACAAGTGCGGACAATGCCTCTCGCGAACCCTGCATGTACGATGTCGTACGAATAGGTGAGCACCCTTCGGCTTGCAGCAGTGGCATGCCAACATCAGGTCATTCTGCGACGATCCAGACCCTTTTCGCCTGCGTCGTCTCCAGCGCCACGAGGCCGTGTTGCATGAAGTGGGAGGCCAAATGTGAGACCAACTCTGGTTTGTGCATCCTAACCTAGGGTTGCAAACGAAGTACACAAACTCGAGTTACACAGGCCTCTTGGTATTTTACTGGGATGTGCTTATTATGAAAGAGATGTATAATATGTATATTATGTATGCATTGAATCCATTCAGAAACCTGCATCCCTCCGGTTTTGTGCCATGCCGTCCCCGCTTGTGGCCTGACCCGAAGAATGTCGGACTTTTAGGGCTTTTTGGATATTTTTTTCTCTCTCATCTTGCGTGTAGATGCAATGTTTTGGAGCACGTACGATGAGATCGATCGATCGTTCGTGTGTTGTGAATGGTAAAGCAGCGAGAGGGCGGGCCTGTAACTTTCCCCCCTAACTAAAAGGGAGGGACTTCCCTCTTGCTCTTTCGTCCTTGAGACCAACTTGACTCTTCCACCACCTCATGCTAATCTCTCAACATCCTCTGCTGCTTCTTTGCAAACCTGGCTTGGTGTCTGGACGACTGAATTAAACCACGAGTCACCGTGTGTACACACCAATATCTCACCATGCCGAGATTATTGGCCAAACGAGAGCCAAAACAGGCTCAACAGTCTTTGGTGTATAAGTAACTGGACTCCAGGTACACTATCTCTCGCTTGTGGCTCGTTATTGGCATGCCTGCAAAGTTCGGGTTCGCTGTGGCTTGAGGCATGGACTCATAACATACAGAGCAAATGTGCATCATATACCTTTCCTTTCATTGAGAACTCGCCGAGTACGGAAGTGTCAAGCACAGTTGTTGATTGAGAACTTGGCGGCCAAGACTACTTTACCAGGTTGCGAACTACAAGCTCTCACGAGATTGAGAGCATTGGTGTGTTGGAGACTGATTGGATTGCCTCTGGACGACTGCTTTCCTCTTGTCCCTTTCCCCTTTCCCCTTCTCACCTTTCCCGTCGGTTTGATGCTTGCTTAGGGCCCTTCCCTCCCATCATCAGTCAGAAAACAAACCATCACCCCCCCCTCACCGCCCGAATAAACGCCCCAGGTATGACAATGTGTAGTTTCACGACCCGCAACAGCCGCTCATCTGCATGGATTTGGTCTCCACGCGAGGCTCTGGTTGTGACAAGCCCCAACAATTCACTGGAAGGTGATGCCGACCTATGCACTATAGCCAAAGAGGCTGTCGAGTATAGAGTACAACGGAGAGATCCGTCAATGTTCCACCACAGAGAGCAACCAGACCCTATCTACATGACCATTGGCAACCACCACATGCAACACAAACCGCACGTGCTTATACGGCAGGTTCATGATTCCAGGGGTGGGCTACGGCTCCGGCTTTCTCCTTGTGTTGAATCTAGCACATCCCAGACATGAAGATACGGCGCATTCAGTTCTGAGGATCAGCGCTGCGAGGCCCGAAAAACAAAAATACGACCCAGTACGTTGCTGGTGGTAGAAGTGGACCTCAGTAATATATCTGTGGGCACATTGACGAGGTCTGTGATTATTACCACCGATCCTCAGCGACATTGTTGTATCATGGGGATCGAGAAGGTGGACGTGGTACTACTATCAGCCGAGGTACCTTCATGCCTTAGGTACTGTAGGTAGCGACCTAAAGGTACCTTTTCTACCTAAGCTAAGGTGAGGTAAGTACCTAGGTTAGGTGCACTTGAGGTAGGCACAGGTGCAGCATACGTCGAGCCGAGAACCGTTTGCACTAACTCCCTCCATGGTCCTGAGGCTCCCCCACTGACAACTGGCCCTTCTACCAGAACTCATGACGATCCTGCTGCGACTTGGTTAGGGCCGTCACTTTGGCTGGTGCTTTCTCCTGGCTCCTGGGACAGAATCGAGCGACTCGCATATCGCCTGCATGAAAGCATTTCTCCACCCGCCTTTAGATGCTGCTGCTGCTGCTGGTGGATGATGGAGCACTAGCTGTCCAGCTAAGAAACGGCCAGGGAGAAGAAGCGACAAGGGAGACAGGCGAGCTGGGCAACTTTCCATACTGCTCTCTAGACAATCCGCCAATACGCGAGAACTCTATGGAGAGACCAGAAAACCCAGCAGGCAGCTTCTTTAGCTAACACTTGAGGTTATGCCACTCACCCATTTAGACGGCCAATTCTCGACAAAGCCGCAGCATCCACCAGCCAACCAGCAGGATGGTTTCCTACATAGTGGGTGGAGACCTGCTGTGGCGGGGCAGAATTGAGGAGGAAGCTAGAGCTCACAACAAAGATGCTATAGTGGATCTACAGGCAGTACGACGCATGCGACAACAAGACGGGATTGACAAAAGGAAAAGAGGACAACGCGCAGCGCAGAGAACGGGAACCATGAGACCGTTTGGTTCTAAGTAAGTGGAGGAGGGCCGGGAGTCGGGGAGGCGGGCAACACTAACGAGTTCGTCGTCATAACGGGTATGGGCATCTTTCCAGAGAATGATCCCGAAGTACTTACTCTCTCCCAACGGATCTAACTACGGAACAGTACAGTCCGGGAAGATTGAGCAAAGCAATGTATTCCATCAACTGGTTAGTCAGGGCAAAAAATATTTTGCACCGAAAATCATACCTCACGCAAGGCGAGTAGGGCACAATCTGAGGGTTCAAGGTACGCCCAGTCACAGGGAGAAATAGCATTTTCACAGCTCAAGATGTGTTGCTTCGTCCCAACCAAGGGTATCCAGGCTCGACGCACGTCGGAGGTGCAGCCCTAGGGTAACATCATGACCAGAGCCGGAACCATGGGATCATTTCCCAAGGCAATGTACGGAACCAAACTAACTTGAGAAGCTACCCACAAGGACAAGGGGGAACCGACGCCATGGCATGGGATTGTCGATAAACTGAAGGAAGACGATATCAAAACAAAGAAACCAGCCCTTCTACTCGTAAACGGGAGAGACTCCCCCAAAGGCAAATTGGGCGTCATGATGACTCCACACCAGACTAACACCAGCACCACCAAAAAGAACACACTCTGACAAGTTACTAAAGCAATTCTGACAGTCTCTCTACCCACAAGTTATCGCCTTCTCCCGTCCCTCCCGTCTCCACCTTTCGGATGCAGTCTCATCATTGCCCGCCAAGAGCCGAGAGATAATTAGCAACACAAAAAAACGATGCATCTCTTTTCCGTGTGTAACGCACCCTACAACTAGACTGCAGTGCACGCCACTGTGTCATGACAAGGGTCGCCCAGTATTCTTCTCCACCCAACCCCCATCACCATCCCTCAATTACCAGGGTTGATCAGGTTCGAGAGCTCTGTTCTCCTGTCGTTTTCTCACTGGGGCGTTCCCTGCGGTCAGCCAGCCAGCAGCTTCTCGAACAGCTCCGATTGACCTGCTGGCCCCTCCCTCGTCCACTCTCGTCTACTTCATCTTCTCCAATTTATCGAACTCTTCGTGCCTTGACTGTCGTCTTTCATTGTCCGGTCCTCCACCTGTAGCCATCATTGATATAAAAGAGAGGCCCGTCTCTCCCGGGCCATCTCTCTTCTTTGGAACTCATCGATATTCCTTTCTTCGAAAAATTTCACTATGGCTGGAACAGAGGAGAACACTCAGAATCGCTCTGCTTGCACAGAATGTGCTCGGAGGAAACAAAAGGTATTCCTCTGGTTCATTGTCGATTTCCTCTCTCCCTCCTACGCCTGACATTACATTACCCTTTTCTCATATATCGGCTTCCTTGCGTGGCCCATATTCTCTTTTATGGCTACCATATCATACATAACCACGGAGGCTAATATATTTCCTTTAGTGTAATCGTGAATGGCCTTGCAACCACTGCCAGAAGCGTAAAGTAGCCGACAAGTGCCGGTTTAACAATGCTGGACAGCCTGCGGCGGAGAAAGCAGCCAAGGCGAAACTGAGAAAGCGCCGTCTTAAGATCGAGACCAGCAACGACTCGTTCGATTCCGACCTCGAGGAGCTTGATAGCGAAGGCATTGATGTTCTGGGATACATGCCCACCCATGTTCTTTACGGACTCACTGCCCATGATGATGTGCGTAAACTTTCTAGCCATTGTCCTTCGTCTATATAATGACCTGATGATCTAATCTTGGAACTAGGTTGCCAAATCTTCGTCCCGGGAATTTATCAAAGACCCTCGAACATTCCCTCAACTCGAACGTGCACTTCAGATTATCCCCCCGAGACCTTATACCGGTTTGACCCCCCTCCCTTGAATCGTTGAAGTTGTTCTTTTCTCTAATACCATCTCCTCCAGACATCCTTGTCCAGAATTTCCTCAACAACGTCAATTACCACTACTACATCATTTATCCCCCATCCTTTCTGGAGCAGTACCAGCAATGGTGGGTAGCACGCGCGGAAAATAGGCCCCTTGGTGTCCAGTGGACTTGCCTGCTTCTCATGGTCTGCGCTTGTGCCTCCCAGTACACCGACGTGGAACTTCAGAGGAAGCTTGAACTGGACCTTGGCGACTCAATCCAAAGGCTCACTGAGCAGTACCACGAAGCGGCGCGGGAACTGAGCAGTGCGATCCCCATTGGATATAGCCACCTCGTCAACGTTCAACAGCTGCTGCATTCATGCTACTGGTTCAAATCCGAGGCTCGCTTCGTCGAATGTTGGCACGTACTGTGCTCAGCAATCCGAGAAGCTCAAGAACTATGTAGGGACCCGTTCTTACTTCCCCAGTTGCATACCACTGGCTATCGAAAATAGAATTGCTAATACGTCTTGTAGCGATACACCAGGAATCGAAGGCTAAGGAGCCAAAGGCTGACCCAGTCTCGGAGTTTGAGTTGGAGATCAGACGGAGAGTTTGGTCTGTTTTGGATACTTGGGATTGGTACGTTACTCCACCTTTGCTGTTTGATAGGACCATGAGCTAACGCACGCAAAGGCAAATTTCGGCACTGCTTGGAAGGCCTATGATTATTGACCGAGCGGATTGTGACGTTGGTCTACCAAGCCTTGCCCTGGAGGGGACACAACACTCTCCTTTGACCCATATGAAGTTGCAATCAGGCCTCATTCATACCCTATTTGGTCGCTTTGGCCTCACCAAGAACGTCACCGATCCTGAGGATGTGGAAGAGTACCAAGACATCATCAAGAGATGGATCAAAGACTTCCCACCACCTTTTGATGTCCACAACCCAGACAAATCACTAGATGTGAGCTGCCCGTGGATCGTACTCCACCGACACTACATCCGAACTATGGCATTTTCTATGCTGCTAGATCCTATCCGAGCATTCCTAGCTCGCGCGTTCACGGCCAATGCTAAAGAGTCGGAGCTCAAGATTCGCAGTAACGGTATTGACTACTGTCTGGAACTTATGGTCTCTTTGCGTGGTTTCTTCGACCACGTTTACCCACGCGACTCAAAATTCCATTTTGTCCTCTTCTGCATCTTTGACACATCGACGGTTCTTTGCTCCGCCATTCTTCACGATGAGCATCACAACTTGCCCCGTCTCGATGACGTTTTCAAGGCCGTTGATGATGCACTCGCAATGCTGCAGCGCCTTCGGATGGTGACTAAGTCAGCCAGAACGTCTTATGGCGTCTTGTCACGCATTGTCCAGCGTCTGCCTCGGCCCAATGCGGCTTCCGCATCGGAATCAAGCCCTACTGCGAAGCGTGCTCGGGTCACTGCAAAAGCTGGGCCTTCGAGTGGAGCTGATATCACCACAACGACTGGGAGTGATGTTGACGCTGTGAGTGATGTCGACGAACCAATCCAGCCAGAGGCAAAGGGAGTTGTCTCTGAACCCCCTTCCGCTCCGGCTCCGTCGACACATTCAAACACTTCCTCCAAGGACACTGCTTCCCTCGTCGAATTGCCTTCCGCCGGTGCCCAAGTTGTTGATGGCACTGCTGCTGATGCTCCTAGTGACAAGGGTTCTTCTGAAAAGAATTCTCCCAAGGATGTTGGCCCCGAGTCCAAAGTCACACATACGCAGCAGCCTGGTGCCACACGTCTGGAACCAGTACTGAACGAACCCCCGCCTCTTGAGGCCCATGATCCTCCTCCTTCATATGTGGAATCTCAGTCTCATATCGATTCACTTTTATCATCGCACTGGCAAGAGAATGGGCTCTCAGAAAACGTCTTTTCCAATGTCTCTGAGGAAGACATTGGTGAGCTAGCTACTTTGTGGCATTTTGAGTCACTTGACTTTGACTTCATCGACAGAGCCTTTGATGGTGCATTCGATACTTCGCCATCAGAGTAGCGTATCTTGAAGATACAAGATCGAATCCAGCTAAGAGATCTGTCTTCCTCTCCTAACTCCGATTTTAATTCGGGCGCTGTTACCAACGCAAATATCTGAACTCGCAAGTTGGATAATTGTTTGGATCCCGACCTGGGGTTCGTCTAATGATTTGTAGCGTGCTATTCTTTGAAAGCAGTCTACCATGAAAACCCTCTAGGGCAATGCCAATTAGATGGCTTAACAACCTAAGGTATGAATTAAAGAGAGGAGGAGCCAAGCAATGGTAGGAAGACAATTCGGGGGAGCATGGGTGCCTGATGTGGAGATATATCTATTCTCCGTCAAAAGCAGACAGGCAATCGAACGAAATGAGGTAACTCAAGGGAGCTAGCTTAGCGAGAGATAGCAGTTGATACAGAATATGAGGACGATGAAACACACGAGCAACATGTATTACTATATGCGAGACATGAAGTGAAAAAGGATGATGTGCCCATGTTTGGGATGCTGATTTTCTAAGTGATGGCGTCGCTAGATTTATGTAAAAACACAAGATCAAGGTACTTTCATTTAACGAGGGAAACCACCAAAAGTTCTTTGATCAAAATGCCAACTGACAAAGAGAGCTAAAACCTGGAACCAATACAAAATAACAACCCTTTCAAGAGTCTCCCTGAATCAATCGTTCAGAATCCACGCAAAGAAAATGATACCTTTGATGGAGAGGAAAAAAAATAAAAATAAAAACTCTCATGCAGATGCAAGCCAGCTCACAATAGACAGCCCATCAGTACACCACAGTCTGCTAGGCAGTCAAAGTGGTGACGAGGGTACTTCCTCGGAAGTACGCCGCAGACAGCGAGGCGAAATGAAACAAAGTCCGAGGCGACTTGGATATCCGAGCAAAACCAACCAAGCGATTGGCGAAAACTGTTCCATCCCACCCAGATCCATAGCGGGAACGGATGAGTCGAAGGTAGAGAGTGCCTTTTGCGGCCTTTGGATCCCGCGGAAGCCAGCGTGAGGAACCACAGATTCAGCCGGAGACAGCGCCCATGATTGGCTGAGTCATCCCCTCCCCCCGTTGACACATAACCTTCCTTTCTCAGCCCCCTCAATTCCATCTTCACTTGTTCATTTATCCATCACGCTCTCCAACGTTCCCAGCTTTCACAGCACGTCCAAGGTCCCTTTCATCATCTCTGTTCCATCTCTCAAAACCTGTTCCTCATCTGCGCCATGTCGTATTCCACCACAGCAGGAGCCGGCCCTGACAGTCTTGTAACTTTTCCGACCCAAACAAAATGATCGCTTTGATTTCCGATAAACAGCAACAAATACTCCATTATTAGTCCCCATGTCCCGGCTTTTCGGTCAAATCTCTGCCCTTCGACATATCCGGATCCATCACCAACCAACTTGCTCTCATTCATCCAACTCTTGATCGACCATGTCCCTCTCATGAAGGACTTTGCTAAGCCTCTTTTCTATTCTCCCAGCGATTTAGAGAATGGTAGAGACAATTCCAAGAGTCTGAATCATAAATCCAAAGGAAACAAACAAGCCCAGTGCGAAACAACATACTTGACACAAAGAAAACATGGCTTTTTGTTCAGTGTGGTATTTCACTCCCAACACCTCGAACATGGACATAACAACCATCAAAAAGCGGTCTTGACACAATGACGACAGTATCGAAAAGGATGAAACAAGATCACATCCTCTCTCAAGCACTTGCCTAGAGGCTCGATTGTGTCTGAACTGGGCCGCTTCGGGGCGTCCAAGACCACGCGTGGTTCGTTGATGAAGCTTCCCGTAATTGACTACCAATTATAGTCAATCTCAACACCAAATGAAGTATCAGCAACATGCATATTGCACGATTCACGAACTCATTCGTGAATCAAAAGTACCGAAAAGAAAATCGAGGCACATCGCCATCCTGCCATTCACTTGGATGACAAGCCAATATTGACGACCCCAATGGGGAAAGGCCGATTCCAACCGCTTAACGCCGCGATTTACCGAATAACAATGACGTTGCTCATGACAACCAATCTGAATCTATTCTATCGTTAATTATGGTAGTTAGAGAAGCTGATGGTGTCAGAAACCCTACCAGCTTTGGACACTTTTGTCCTTCTCCAGGTGCACGCCGATGCAGAGGAATAATGATGACTGAGGCTGTGCTCCATTTCCGCTCGTGGAAACGACAGCAGCAGCAACACTCGTCCGTGCAGCGTCACTCGCCATTTCTGCCGCGAGCTCTTGGAGCAGTGCGTCGCCATCAACGACACCTGGATCCTCGGTACTAGCAATGCGAGCAATGACATTCTCAGGAATCATATCCGGGTGCAAGATTTGACTTGCTTCCCGACTGTCGCCGGAATCGGAACCGCGCCTATCCACACAATATTGTCAGTGTACGTCGAGAACGAGACAGCGACTAATCTACCCGACAAAATACATACCTTGAGGCAGAACCGGACTGCCGCGGACGGAGCAAAGTCATTCTTGCGACGCAGACTAACGCACGGCCAAGCTCCCCGACAAACACCGACGGTCGAGACACGATAACCAAGGCAAAGTTGCGTGAGATGTAATCCAGCGAGGGGCAACCTTTGAGGATTGAATGCTACCTTGGTAAAGGGAAGGAGATGTGAAAAGGATAGAGTGCGAGGATTGACGACGTCTTTTCGTCTCTTGCTGTACGCCGGTCTGATCTCAAGCGGAGGCTCGTCTGGTGCGCCACGAGATCAATCCAGTCAGAAGAAACGAAGAGGGAAACAGAAGGGGGCTCTGTGATAAAATTCTACCTAGGAACAATGTTGTCTTAAAGAAAAAAAGGCACTTGGT
The DNA here is from genome assembly GCA_024336345.1 of Mariannaea sp. PMI_226. Taxonomy (NCBI): domain Eukaryota; kingdom Fungi; phylum Ascomycota; class Sordariomycetes; order Hypocreales; family Nectriaceae; genus Mariannaea; species Mariannaea sp. PMI_226. The sequence continues at coordinate 1,402,617 of JANFOG010000005.1, forward strand.
ATCAGAGAGGAAGCTTTTCCAAGGGGAAACCCAGGTACGGTTACCAATCGCTTCATTGAAAGTGGGAGCGAGGAGCGGAGGAGGGAAACAAAAGTTGCCGGGTCTCGCTCCAACCGCCTGGGACAGTGGGGAGCTTGTAGTCGGTCGCAAGTTGCACCGCCAGTCGCACCTTCGTGGTGGTCGTTCGCCCACGCCTCACGCCTCACGCCTCACGCCTCATGGATGGCTCAGGAGTGGGTGTAGTGGGGACATGATCGGGTGTGGGGTCTGGCCGGTGTGGTCTGCAATCCCTTTGCTTCTCTGTGATTTTAGGCACGAGGATTATTAGAGATCTGACTCTACTCAAGCCACTCAAAGTAGTGCTCGGGATACCATTTTCTGGCATACCGCCTGCTTTCAACGTACTGGGAGCCACTGGGCTGGTACGTTACGTATGAATGCCGTGCCCTTTTCCATCTCGCCCAGCTGTCATTTTTGGCCAGCCTACAGACACATGGATCTTGCTCAAAGGTGAGAATTATTTCCCGGCAAGCATGTATGGGCGGGTGTTGTTTGTCCTGACTCTCACATACTGCTCGCGGAAAGACTGTTACTGGCGTCTCAAGTAAGCGTGATTGAGCTCCATTTCCAATGCTCCATTTCCAATGGCGGGCAGAGGGGGGTTTGAAGCGAAAAAAAGCAGTGAACGAATTCGCACCGTCGCAAATACGCAAGTGTGTGCTTTGCTGGTCAACGGATCCATGGATGCTTTGCTGGTGGTGGTGCTAAGCTGGTACTGGGCTGGTACGTACTGGGCATGACAATCACTGCTCCCTCTGGTCTCGTAGGGCTGCCTTGTCTTATTAGTGGACCCCTTCCATTGACGATTGACGGACGCTGCCCCTGAGCTTTCAGAGCTTCCTATAGGCCCTAATCCCCTTGAATTCGTATCGAGGTGAGGGGAAGTGAAAAAAAAAAACACAAAGGGAGAGATGCGCAATCCTCCCATGCCGAGGACTGGGCCATCATATCGGTACACTGTTTGGTTGGATGGAACCGAGTCAACAGAGACAGGTCGAAACATCAAACAACCCACGCGGGCGGTGCAGATATTGCGATCACTGCCCCCCCAAACCGCACAAGCTCCAGAAACCCAGCTAACCAGCACATACCTCTGGCCTGGCACTGGCTCGGTCGCCAACCAGCTCGCCAACCAGCTTCAGGAAGGATAAGTGTCTATCCGGTGTAATTGCGTCCCCCGATGGCCCTCTCGTGCGGTGAAGCAGGTAGATCGTGTGATGCCACGAGGGTGGCGCCCAAAACACCTCTTCCTATGTCAGGTACCTACCTACGTATTGAGAATTTGTTGCAAGTGCCGACCATGGGGAGGCGTTTCCGTTTGAAGTCCCACTCGCCGTTGTAGTGCCAATGAGCCTGGCCGTAATCTCTGTAGCAAGTGTATTCTGTAATGTAATCAAGCGGCTGGCATTGGACGAGATATCTTGAGTAATGTCCCATACACTGGACCCATAGGCAAAAGCAACAGCAAAAGCAAAAGTAAAGAGCCGGTCTCGCCCCAACTACCTTACCTGATGGACGTCACGGTGACTGCTGTTCCACATCGCCAACGGAAGAGCTTTGACAAGCCCCCGGGTGTCCGCGCGCCGGAGGAATTAGTGCGCAGTATGGCCTGGTACACTTCAAGAAGGCTGGGAAAGTGATCTAGTCCTGGTTTGGATTTGACACGACCTAAAATGGAATATCGCTCCAGACACACCAATTCTGCCATCCTCCAATGAGCCCTCAAGACGATTCAAATTATCTTCAACTTGACACATCATGGACAGTAGTCTTACAACGATGGTACGGAACCAAACTTGCCCTCCATTATCGACGCCCTTTTGGACCCTGGAACGCCTGATACTTGACAGTTGAAGTTTGCTTTTGCTTTTTATGCATGACAAAAGATAAGCCAGTGGCTGCCAGTGGCTTGGCACTCTCTTCCGCCGTGTAGGCGTGCGACTTTTGCAAATGGCATACCTAGGTAGGATATGTTCCTTCTCGTCAACATTGGACGAAGGTACTTGGGCCTTCTCGGCTTCTGTCCCCGGGGCGCGCCTACAATTTCGTGTAACATATCACTCGGCTTCTCCGTCCTCACCATCACTGGGACGGACCAAAGCGGCGCTCCGCCCCTCCTGCCTTGGCCGTACCACATCCCTCCCCCCCTCCTCCCCATTCCACCCATCCATTCATCGAGTCTTGACACTAGATCGGATCAGCAGCACGCGGAGCTGTTGGCTGAGGCCAGTGCTGTTGCAAAGCCCGAAGGGCTGAGGCTGGCGTCGATGCTTCCGGGAGGAATCTGGGTGGGAAGAAACCCCAGGACTCGGTCTGTGTGCGTGTGTGCGTATGTGCGTCAACGCGATGAAGAATCCACCTATCTACCTATCTACCTACCTACTTACCTACCTAGGTAGGTAGGTACTACCTTGTAGGCAAGGTAGATAGCTTGATACTGTGGTTACCCATGTATGTATCTTGGCTCAGGAGTCCACATTCTAGCAAGCATCTTGGACTCTTGGACTGGCAAGGTATCTATCAAATTTGATACCCCGGCGGCGTTGCTTACAACTTACCCAGCACTTTTCACGTCCTCTGATACGGAGAATTCCGTCAACACTTATGGTACCCGTGTACAGAAGAGGTACTTAAATACGAAATACTTCGCTCTTGGGCCTCCAGCCATACAAGCTTTCCTAGGTGGCCTCGGGAGTGAGGCCAGCCAACCCACTTGAAGGGGGGGAGGGGGGCAGAGAGCCAAGTGGAGCACTGACCGAGATCGATCCCGCGAGGTGAATATCCTAGTGTTCTAGTCCATCGAGTGGAATGCGTCTCGAAGCGCTCGCTGAAGCTTCCATAAAGAAGTACCCCCCTGCACTGTTGAAGTTGCATTTTGCGCAGTAGCACATCAAGGAAAGCTTTAGGCGCTCACACTAAGTCGGACGCCTCGCCTCGTCCAAAGGAAAAAAAAAAGTTGGAAAGTTCAGTTGACCCCACGCCTCAGGTACCTACCCCGGCCGACAAGGACCTCCATGCTGTTTTTCAACTGGTGTGGAACGCACTATGCAATTAACTTTATTAGATTAACGTCCTTGAGAGGCGAGGATACCCATGAATGGATGTATTCTATGTTACTTCTTGTAAGAAGCTTGATTCATCATGAAATGGCCGAGAAAGTGAGAGCGAGCTGCGGCAAGCTCACATCCCAGTGATTATGACCCGGGTCCGGTTATGGGAAACAAGTGTGTGCGTGTGTGTGCGCGCGTGTGTGTGTGTGCCACTCTCCGCGCCACTCTCATCACTGGCTTCTCACAGACGTCAGCCAACAAACAACAAGCGCCTCGACAAGCAATCTCACCACGATCAATGCCACCCGCACGTGCCAAACAGTAGCTTACATAGTAGCATGATGGTCCAAGCCGACACTATTGTGACCCGTAACCCTAGCAGAAAGCTAAGTGCTCATGAGAACGACGCCCCGTGAGACTTTACCAACCGTTGCCGTGTGGCAAGGTGTGTCCCCTCCCTTACTCCCCCCCTTTCCCCTTTTTTTCTTTGAAGTCAAAGTGCCAGGTAAGCGACGTGGGATGACGAGACGGCGCAGGAGTGGACCCTGTAGCTGCACGCGTTTTCTTTTATTTTCTTTTCTTTTTTTTCCTTTCCTTGAAGACAAAGCCTGAAACTTGTCTAGCAGGCATGAAAGATTCAATTGCTCCGCTGCGTTGTACTAGCCCGTCAGTGGCGGCGCGATGGGGCTGCTGAGACGGTTGGAAACATTGATTAGCCCGCTCCCTCTATGGACTGGATGTTTTAATCAACGGCTGCCAGGGCAGAGCTCTCCACTAGGTAGTGCAGCTAGCAGCTAACGGAGGGAGGGTCTTTTGCTGCTCACTTCGCACAAGCAGGCTGCGGGGCACCTCTTTACCTTGCTGCTCTCGGCAGATGTAAAAAAGCCCGTCAACAATACAACAAGGATGGTAAGGTCCCTTTGCACAGCTGCGTATGTACGTACGAACCTCATCTGTTCCCTAACGATTCACTAATTATGTTAGCGTGCACTCCTGACATGCAGAAGTTGTGAAGGCGGCCCTCCAATATCAAGGAAAGTGATCATGGTAGCCCACAAAAGGCCTTGGACGACGCGGGATCGTGAGCCAGAGATGTAATGCAAAAGCAAAAGGACCTTGAAATTCTTTTTTCGATCTGGACCTTTGCACACACACAAACTTTGTTTTGGCAACTTACAGGGAGAAAGAGAGAATGTGGGCCAGTGTGAGATTTGGACAGGACGTCTCCCCGTCGTCTCGTACCATCTTCGCCAACATTCCCTGGCACCCACATCCCCCCACCTACCGTCAACCGGCGCCCGCTCTTCAAGGTTTTGCGGAGAGGAAGCGAATTTCGAGCTCCACCGATCCCGGGCGGGATCTCTTTACGGGGCAAAAGCGATGGGCGGCTAGCTCACTCGCCGGCCTTCCCTCCCCCCCTTCCCCTTCGTAGGCAGGAAGGCGGGAGGTAAACCTTAGACGTGTTTTGTGTCTACAGCATGAGAGGAGGAATTAGAGTATATGGCGGTCAAGATGGACGAGGACGACGGTGAAGATGAGAGAAGGGCAAAATTTGCCCGCCCAAATTGTCAAGCCAAGATTGTCCATGCCAAATTGCCCAGTCCAAACTCCCCGAGTAAGAATGTCCAGCTCCAAGTTTGTCCAGTTCGAGTTTGTCCAACTCACAACTCAAGTTGTCCTGGAAGGGCTGCTCGGCAAGGTCGCTCAAACACAACTGTCCAGGCAAGATTGTCCAGCCCTACTTGCCCAGCCTTTGTTGTCCAGCTCTAGTTGTCCAGCCCTAGGTGGTTCCAGCCCAAGATGTCCAGGAAGGGCTGACCTGACAAGACAGCCTAGGCAAAACTGCCCAGGCAAAACCGCCCAGACAAAATTGCCCAGCCCTAGCTGTCCATTCTTCCACGGCCTGCCCACGTCACCGTCAGTGGTCTGGAAGGAGGGGGGAGGGGAATGAGAAGGGGGGGAGGGCGACTCCACTGGGAACCACTTCCAGCTCAGAACTTCCCGCCAAAGGGGGGCTGTAAATAGAACGGCGTCTTCTTCTGGCCTAGCACACATTCTACGTATCCTCTAGCCCGTCATGCCTGACGGGATCTTCCAACAAGCCTACACACCAGACCCAGACTGCAACGCAACATGTGTTGTTTTGTATCGCCCAATTTTAGACGCCTGCCTGACCTTTCCCCGTCTTCAAGGGATGGAAAAGTAAAAAAAGAAAAAAAAGAAAGAGAGAAAGAAGGGGGCCCAAAAAAAAAGGGGGGGGAGGGGGGACATGTAGGCAAGATCGTGTACATCGCAGACATTCTATACGTCCATACGGCTGTAAGGTCAAGTACCCTACCCAGATAGAGGACTGCACGTCATGTCTCCAGCGGCGACACGGAGAGAGACGTTTCCTCATTTCTCAGAAAACAGGCTCCGAAGTCGCACAGGATCAAAGCTATATCACCCCATCTCGCATATGTCATTTCTGTAACTTAAGCCACAAAACTTGTTCGACTCTCCCGGGGAAATGTTGTATGTTATCCACAAACAGAATGTCCGACTTTTCTGGCCTACCACCCCCTCCCTCCTTTTTTTCCCTTTTTTTTTTATTTCATATTTGTCCATAGAATGGAATCTAGTGCCTGATTCCCGTTTAAGGGTGTACTCAACCAACCTACACACATACCAAACCGTAGGTACCTGTACCAAGCTCACTTCACCGCATTGTCTGCCACATGATGAGTGAATTATATTTCTCCGAGCCTTAGAGCTTACGTCTGTCCAATAAGCACTTTAGTCGCCCACCGCTTCCAAAGTAAAAAAAATTGAGATACGAAACTGGCGAGCAAACAACACAACTGTGTAGTCGGTACCAGTGCACGGCTTTGGCGTAAAATTAGTCCACGATAGCTGCCTAGGTATGCAATGTGATGATGGATAACTGTGGCAAGCGAAGCGAGATATGTCAGCATCATCGGAGACCATACCCACCTGGTGTTCATCATTTGAGGAACGGGCTGGTTACCTCTTTTCACATAGATTCCGCCATTTCAACTGGTACCAATGTAACAATTCAGGAGCGGTGTGAATCACAGGAGTCTGGGTTTCAGTGATAGCCGCGCAGTCTAGCTATATCGTATTGCTGTCATCTTGTAACATGCTGAAAGCAATCTTGGAGTGTGGGGGCCAGTATGATTATCGAGTGTCGGATTATGACCGATCAACACGATCATATTTGTCTCAGCAGTTGAAAAGAGACGGCGCCAGCTCCAAGCTCAGTTGACGTGAAGTATTCCAAGCGGGTTTGGGTGCTCACCTAGGGCCAGAATACTTACCCATCAAGCCGTAATATGCCTCTGCCTAGGTAGGGAATTATTATCAATCCTTTAGCTGATAGAACCCAATAAACATTCGAGGGGCATGATGCTCTGTGTGCTCCCAAATCCATTGATCCCATTGCATCTCACACCACAACCGCTGAGATCAAAATATATCATATCTACATCCTCCGATCACTTTTCACTTGCCCATATCCCTTGACGTAGCATTGATCACATTGCCATCTACCAATCTCGTCGCATTCGAACAATTATCACCCAATATTGTGTTCGATTCAATCCAGAGGCGCTGCAGTCCAGATCTGCCTTAAATCAACAGATTATGCGACAAAACTGCACATATCCAGAAATACATATCTGTTACGCCACATACGGATTATCATTACCCAACCCATAATTGAATAGGATACATTGCCGTGCCAAACCTCTGTGCTACTGCGTCACACACCAACGTTGTTAGACACACAATCCTGGCTCACTCAACTGGTTCAGGTAGCTGACCAGTCCGCACTGTTTCTAGTAAAAGCATGAAATGGCCTCATTTGAACATAAGGAAACTTTCCGTTACGTGTCATTTCAACTTTATTACTTTCCTAGTGCTAGAGAGCCAGCTGGAGAACAGTCCAGAATTAGCGGCTCAGACTTGGCTTCTCCGGCGAAATGAGGTTTCTAGAATATCCCTTCGATTTCATTCTCAGAACCAGGGAAATACGCAGTAAACTCGCCGAGTTCAATTGCAAACGCTCACTCAATGCCTTTCGGCCTTCTATGGTTTATTTACCTGGACTGCCCGCCCCGGACATGCCAGGTGCAGACTTTCGCATATCAGTTCTTTTGTTGGTTCTCCTATCCAAACCAAAGCTGTGCTTTTACAACTTAATCCCAAGTTAAACTTACAGTTTCATATGAGCCAAGTTCCCTATCCAGTATCCTATTTGATATTGTTGTGTAACCGTTTTCTTCAGATACAGTGGCTGTTTGCTTTCCCACAACACTGCCACCTCTGATACTTATATCTCGTTCAAGAGAGCATTTCCAACTCAGCGGTCCAATTTTTTCTGTTACAGATTTATAACTGGGACCTTCTGCCAGTCGATATATATTCTCACCTGGCTAGCATAGTTGAACTCGAGCTTTTTTTCCCCTCGTTAAACCTCGCTGAGGCAGGGCCAAGTACAGAGATAGAGTGAGTACAATCAGTCCTCATGATCTCACCGTAAGCTTATCGTATACTCCTTTATGCTGGAGCAGAGTACCTTCGAGAAGTGGAAGTGCAAATTAGATTGGGATTAAAGTTTATGCCAGTTTGGTGTATTAAATCCCCAAGCTTAAACGAGATGACAATGTCCTCAGCGCAAATTTGCATCTCTCGAGTGAAGGGTGCTTGATCCCACAGCTTCACGCAGCTTCGGATAGTATTTATAACTATGTCGTGGCCCGCAGATGCTCTCTAGTCTATTCGAAAGCTGTCTTTCTATATTCGTTAATGGTATAAAAGAGACTTACGCCGTCTAGATAGAAAGAACTCCGGGCTATTCCGTTTTCTTAGCTCTAGTTTCAAAAACCTGTGACGTCATGATCCCGACTACGGTTGCGGAGCTGTAAGTCCCGATGGAGCAGACCAGGTCCGTCAATATGTTGATTTGTTGGCTCTTCAGACCTGGCACGGTGAAGATGGATGGTAGACAGCGAAGGTTATCAACCAAAATTGAACCGAACATCGTTTGCTGAAGACATCAGATAAGCATTATACTCAAACCGAAGAGAAAGAAGAAAAGAAGCATCTGAATTAGCAAGACAAGGAGCAGAGGTAAAACAAAGAATTTCAAGTTGAGTAAGAGCTAGGCGGAAAACAATAAGAATCCTTTTCTCTGCCACCCTTGATCGCACCGTTTGAATGAAACAATGGGAACGCCATCATGTCGTCTGGTAAGGGGTGAAAAAACTCTATATAACAAATCTGTCGTAACTTCGTCATAACCTTGGAAAGGTGGACGCTGGCCCAGGTCCCATAGGACCGCCCGTGATGTAAGTGATACAATCTCTATACCAAGAGAAGAATGAAATCAGAAAAAAAGGAAACAAGACAAAAAACATGCTAGTAGGCCTTGTATAAGTCGCGCCGCATCCATGTCCCTCAGAAATGAAATTCAAAAACCTGGGAGCGAGGGAGGGGATTCCCAGGTCTCATTGCGGTCCAAGGAGCATGGTAACATCATGATATTAGCATGCCCCTTGGACTCCAAGACTTTGTTAGTGTCATAAATTCGGATGTGCTGTTCGCATGTGTCGATCGTAATTATCCTTTCGGCTGTAGATGTGACCTGTAGCAGCCTTGCGGCAACCTTCTACCATACACCTGTATCCCTCGCCCTTACGGTGTGTGCGAGCATGCCGTGTCAAGTCTTTTTGTGTTGCAAAGGCCTTCTCGCAACCGGAGAATAGACATGAAAAGTACTTGATGTGGTACTTTTGGTGTTTACTACATAATGAGCTATTAGCATCGACAACAACGAATGGGGGGGTAAACCTCTTTGGGTGTCGTGTCTTCCAAACTCACGCCAAGTCTGAATGTCTGCGAAAGACTTTTCCACAGTGACAAACCGCTCTGTCACTGCTGCTTTCGCTGGTCTTAGAGTAGACCCAGTAGTCATCCATGGAGCTTGCGGGAGTCGCCGCGGTTCCCTCTGATGAATGTGATGGTCCGTCCCTGGGGCCCTCATCGCTATTCCGGCGTTGTGGCCATGGATGATGGTGATAATTCTCACCAGCTTCAGAATCTCCACGGCCATAGCCGAAGTGATTAGATGACTGGTCTAGTCGATAAGCGTGATGGTCACCCCCGTAACGATGCTCGGTCTGCATTGGCTCGTAGTCTTGTGCAGTATAGCCCGGCCATGACTCGGACTGGGAGTAGGAGTGACTACCTTGTGCGGCAGGCTCGTCAAGCTGCATCGGAGAGTGGTACATGCTCATGGTGTTCGAGATTTTAGCTGACTTTGTTCGTTTCGTACTTTTGTCGTTTGTTGTCGATGGTTGATGTTATCCAAGCCGAACGCTAGACGAAGGGGGGGGGAGAGGATCTGGCTTGTGTAAATAGCTTAGCCTGGCGAAGGCCACGCAGGTTTTATTTGGCGTAAACGCAGGGCTGCCCATTGATCAGTCGATGTTATGCATCGCTGCAGCTCTTGATGCCGTTTTTCGATAAGGCTTTTCCGTTGTTGGGCAAGAAGCTGGTCAGCGGGAGAAAGGGAATGCGAGGCTTCCGGCATCGTTGGGCTATACGGTCGAAATGGGCGATATCCAACAAGGGAGATGGCCTACCAGGAGGTGTGAGGCTGGCGGCCGTGCAGCGGGCCAACGCAGCCAACTAACGTAAGTCCAGCTCTGTATGGAACTATACAACAGTTGGGTTTAGCGATTGAGGCTTAGTTGCTCCCCTTGGGCACCAGGGTCAACTCGACGTGTCGCGTCTGGGGCATGCCGCATTATTCCAGGCACAAAACTACGGCCAATGAAACTGGCCGGCATGCAGCAGCATAATTTTGCGTCCAATGGACAATTCTGGGGCTCGTGCAACTGACAAAGTTGTGACAACGCGCCTGTTGTGAGCCCCGGTTCCGAGCTCACCGAAGCCACGCACGTCGCTACAAAGGGTCAGGCTCAGCATGGAGCGGCGTTAGAGCACGTCTGACGTCAACAAGAGGGTGGGCAGCCCGGCCAATCACCATCTCGTCGTCGGCTGAATGCACGCGCCTTGATGTCCAGAAGAGCGATGGGATCTCGCTACCACGAGGTCGGGCTCCAATGATGATGCCTTAAGCATGACCGCTCAGGACCGCCCAGGACCGCCCAGAGACTCGGCTCTCCTGTGTTGTCAACGGGAGATTAAAAACGGCCTCTTACATCTGCGATGCTACCGCGTGACATGGCAGCTTTTCCTGTGCAAAGATCCAGGTGACTAGGTCGTTGGCTGCTCTGCCTCAACGTCGGGCCTTAAGGTGCTTGTTTTCTCTTCTCTCACAGGCTCCCGGCTCCAATCAAGACACACTTCGGCACGGTTTGCTTCATTCTGCTTACCACCATATGCCGTACATAATGCTGTACCTACCTACACACTCCTACAATCCTACACACTCCTACACACCTTTACACGCTACAGGCTACAGCACATCATTGTCTCGGACGCTGCTAGCCGCACGTCAGTACGCAGGGCTGCCTCACAGATGGATGCTATTACACGTGGGCTCTTGCCTCAAACGTACCATTTGCTTGATAATGTGTTGGTTATGATGAAATATGGGAGCCCAGTTCCATAATGTAAACCTCAGGCCCTATTAGCTGAAAAGAAAGGTGAGAGGGTGAAAAAAAGTCAGAGGATGAAGGGTGCAGAGAGGGTGAGGAGCCAGATTTGATAGTGTTTGTGATATTAATTGTCGCCGGAAGTTTTATGCCCCATGACTATTGGTTTTCAGTCAGTCAGTCAGTCAGAGTTTGTCCAGGACTTAGATGTGTCGGTGATCTCCAAACTCCATCATCACAGAGCCCTTGGCATTCAAGGCTGTTTGGAAAGACCAGCAACGTGTTGGGTCATTTCTAGGCTACAGTGAAGCCTCAGATTGTGGTCAGCTATTCGCACAAGGCACCCATCGTATTCAGAATATTCAAATACAGGTACTTGAAAGCTTGTGCATTGGGCATTTGTCAAATATCAATGACATGCTAATCGTTCTAAGTTGACTGTGTCGGACTGGATAGACTGGAAGCTAAATAGGAACAAGGAAAAGAGGTCTGATTTATATCGAGTCCTTGGCATGTCTGCCTTGCAATAACCACAATATCAGTGATATAGTTCGAACTCGGTTCTATACTGCACCCAACTATACAATGGCTTCAGTTTAATGTAGCTACCTTGGTGTAAATACAACTGACCGCTTGAGGTAGATCTACTACTTATACCCAAAAGGTTGGCATCGGACCAAACGATCACATCGGTGTGAGGGACCTATCAGATCCCTGACGTTTGACTTGCCGGCTTTCTCGGGCCTTGCCTTGGCCGCTAAGTAGTTACTAGCAGGAAAGTTTGAAAGCCGTCACGCAGGGTGCTCCAGTTTGAGCACTGTATGTTCATCTCCCGTGCGGCTGTAAATAGATGCGCGGGGCATGAGTGGGATCGCCGGCTCTGGCACAATATTTTGTGCTGAGTGATGCTCGAACCTTGATGACGGACTCATTTCGTACGGTGCACAGAGCTAGCTTGTCAGTATATCCGCACTGTCCCATGACGTTTTTCACAGACCTCTTGGCCAAGACTCGGCAGCTCAGACCTACAGTAGTACGTAGCTTCAACCCCGCCGGAATGTGCCCATCTTGTGGTCCATCTACAGTCTACCTTCATCATCACCGCCAAGATGGCGCATTTCCTTAGGAGCAAGCAAGTTGGCATGCAGAATGACCTCTCTGCGACCATCCGACCCGAGCTGTTTATGCCAGATGATCATGCACGCTATGGAATCAACTCTCAAATCAGGTTTGCCCCTCCATAACCCTTCATGACCCTTCCCGCAGGTCCCCGTCTCGTTCCCGTCGATGCCCGTCGCTAACTTTGCTGGCGCTGTAGCTGCCTCGCCTACGATCCCGTTCAATCTTTGCTTGCCCTAGCGACCCGTGAGAGTAAATTTGGCTGCGGAAAGGTATACATCTTCGGTCAGCGTCGTGTCCAAAAGATCATCGAACCTCCCCGAGCCAGCTCGTTTCAGTTTGTCCAATTCAGCGGCAACCGGCTTGTGACCTTGGATTCGAAGAATGAGCTGGGCGTCTGGAGCCTCGACACAACCGAGCGCATCTTCGCACTGGTAGTTGCGGGGAATGTCGTCTCAATGGTATCAGATCCCATGCTGGACTGGGTCTTCATCGGCACACAGAGCGGAGATGTCATGGCGTTCGATTTGGATCGAGGTAGTCTTGCACGGTCCTTTCGCTTACCCAACTTTTGGAAGGAAAAGTATCCGGGTACCAAGCTTTCTACACTTGTGTCCTTGTCGCTTCATCCTAGAGATATAGGGAAGCTCCTCATCGCCTATTCAAACGGAGCTGTCATTTATTCCTTCAAGCAAAATCGACCAGTCCAGTTTTTTGACTATCTTGTCCCTGCCGGCGCTCCGGGCGGCAATGGAGTCGGAACTGATGCAGCTCGCAAGCCCAGACTCACACATGCCCTGTGGCACCCCTCCGGAACCTTCATTTTGACGGCGCATGAAGACGGAAGCTTAGTTTTCTGGGATATCAAGGAAGAAAAGGTCATCATGGCAAGAACCTTGACAGAATTCAACGTGAACAAGCCTGGTCCTCAACCTGGCGGAACAGGTTACGCGGATCCCATCACCAACATTGCCTGGTGTTGTAAGGAGAATTGCGACGATAGTGGATTGCTGATTGCTGGAGGGCAAACCCTCGATGCATCACACAAAGGCTTGACATTCATTGATTTAGGAGTCACGCCCATATACGCCACATCATCTTGGCAAGTTTTGGCTGATTACTTCCGGGGCAAGGGTGCAACTTTCCTGCCTCTGCCTTCAGGCGCCGAAGCAGTTGACTTTTTGCTTATTCCGCGACTCTCGCCTCACTTTGCTGGAGCCCAGGACCCCATCGCTCTTATTTGTTTACTTACATCCGGCGAGCTTTTCACCATGAGCTTTCCTTCTGGATATCCGATTAGCCCGACAAATCAACTCCACCCATCCGTCTTCTTCGTCCATCCTTTCATATCGAAAGTCAATGTTTCGTGCCTAGAAAGACCTAGATGGCTAACTATGTTCGAGAAGCGCAATCAGGGAGATCCCCTTTTGAAGGGAGGCGCAGAAGGCCCTAGACCACGAAAACGATTCGAAGAACGTACCATTATTCAGGCTGCACACGCAGACAGCATTATCAGGATCTGGGACTCAGGCCATGCGGACGACATTGAGAATGGAAACGTTCTTCAGGTCGATGTTGCTCGAGCTCTTGATCGGTCCGACGACATTGAAATCACGACCATGAGCATGGCAGGCAGTTCGGGCGAGTTCCTTGTTGGTACCCGCACAGGAGAAGCCATCATTTACCGGTGGGGAACAAATCGATTCTTTGGCAAGGACAATTCACCACAACTAGACCCCAACCCCAAGGGATTGACCGACATCAGTTCTCGAGCAGAACCCACTCTCAAGGAGGGACTCCAGCCGTCTATCCTCTATGAAATGGTCCAAGGACCTATTACAGCCGCGCAGATCTCGAATGTTGGCTTTGTTGCCGTGGGGTCTGAACTCGGATTTTTTACCATCATTGATCTCCGTGGCCCCTCGATTATCTACCAGGCACCCATGACAGATTTTGCCAAGCAAGATAAACGCTCGTCCTTCCTTAGAGGGCACCACCGCGGAGGCTCCGAGCCGCAAAAGGAGTGGGCGGTGGTTATCGAGTTTGGCGTGATGACCTTGGACGAGGACAAATACTCAAGTATTTGTTGCTTTGTAGGAACAAACCTAGGGAAAGTCATCACACTCAAGTTACTTCCCAACAACGACGGCACGTATTCTGTAAAGGTGGCAGGATTTGTAGCCTTCGACTCTCAAGTCATTTCATTGAATCCGATTGACGCAGGTACTGGAAAATCTGCCATCGCCACCGGTCAGAATGTGGCGGGTCTGAGAGAAGGCCAACAAATTGATGGCGTGCTTGTTGCAGGTTTGTCTGGCTACTATTATATATGAATGAGCATACAGCTTACTATGTCACAGTTACACAAACTGGTATCCGGATTTTCAGGCCCGCCAACTCAAAGGGAGCTTCAAAGGACTACGATGACATCGTCTGTGAGTCGGCCAGTGTCGCGGAGCTCGAGTTGCAGGGTTTTGCAGTTGTGGGACTCTTTGGAGATCGAACCGCGAGAGCTTTCTCTATTCCAGGCCTAAAGGATATCGGCAAGGCCAACCTTCCGATGGTTGATATGAACCGCCGTGCCGCGTCTACTGTTACCCCAACTGGCGACATCTTTGCTTGGTCAGGTCCAAGTGAGCTGGCCGTTATCCACGTCTGGGGCACAGGCAAGCCCCTTCAGCAGTCTCCTGATATACTGATCAACGACAAACTGGAATGCCCGCCTCGTCCAACAATCTCAAATCTACAGTGGATCTCGGGTACCCAGTATGTCTCACCTACAGACCTAGATCTATTAGTTGGCGGCCCAGATCGACCGCCGAGCAAGCGAATGTTAGCGGCAGCTGCGGCTGAGCAACGTGCTGCTAGGACTGGTCAATCTCTAGCAGGGTCAAGTCAGGAAGGCTGGGGGGATTATCTTACCCGGCAGTTGAACGAACGAACAGAGAAGCTGAACATGATGGGGGACAGTATGGACAACCTGCAAGAACAAAGCGCTGGGTGGGCAAACGATGTGAACAGCTTTCTCAACAAACAAAAGCGAAATGTCATTATGGGAGGTCTCAAGAGCAAATTCTTTTAGAGATTTTTTTTGTATTACTGGAAGTGTACGATCTCCTTCCAATGTCTAGTTGTGTTCAAAGAAAGAAAGCCTATCATGAAGATAAAACTTTCTGTTTTCAGCTCTCGTTGATACCAAGCTATAGTTTTGATAACCAATTATACACAGTAGAGTACTGTAAGAAGAAGATTTAGTTCTACTGCAAGCCATGGATTCTCTTATATATATATATATATAGAGTAAAAATCTTGGTCAAAACGTCGCTCTGTGATGTTAGCGTACAATCCCTCAAGCGTGGCTTTGCCTTGGGGGGGGGGGGGGGGGGGGGGGGGCCTTCAATGGCTTTTCGACTACTGGATTTTGATTGAAGCTGATGGTTCTGAATGGATTGGCGGAGTTAATGAGAATGTTCAGATTAGCGCCGAGTTTACCAACATGTGTCTGTCAAATCGGCCCAACGGCTGCGCATAATAGTGTGATGAGAGGAAGTAGGAAGGGAAAAGAGCAATATTCCCTTGGAAGCCAAGCAAGCCATTTGGCTATATTGTATCACATCCACGTGTCCTACCTCTTCTCTTTTCGCCCTTTTAACTGTATTACTTCAGAAAGCCAAACTTTGTAGTGTTGGAATGGACAAATTGATAGCTATTTATTTTTCTCTACCTGACGGCTTCCGAGTCCCGTAAGATATGCATTTCTAAAATAGAGAGAAGGCAATCTAGGATGTAATCAGATATGAAACACTCTATACCGAACATTATATTAGTTGCTGAAGAACGTGTTGAATTTATCAGGTGGAATTTTGTCCTCAGATCTAGAGTGCTCAACACCACAGAGACTTTGATCGTCATCATTTTCAATCTATGTAATATACGTTGCACTTTCGGTCTTCTCGCCTATTTTTCAGATAAATCTAGCCAAGATCCAGAGGGTTGTACACGTTCATGCTGTGTTGAGGCTGCCATTGTAACTTCGGAATCAAGGATGCCGGACTCCTTCTGCTCCTCGTTGTCAGATAACTCAAAGGGCCACTTGGGATGATTCGGGCCTGGGTAGATTGTCTGCCCTCTATCATATTCAAAAAGTTCATCCTCAAGGTTGCTAGGTTTGTTTGCAGAGGCATCGGAGCGATCGAATTCAGGCTCTGTTGTATCCTCCCTCCTCTCTGTCGTTCTGAGCGCGTTGATAGCCGTTCTATCCTGTATGAATGACCTCATACTAAGCGGTAGCGGTGGAATCAGAAGCTTTGGAAGAGATGGAGGCCTTACAGAATCTAGACCTCCCAGGGGAGCGGATTGAGGTCTCGATTCCGAAATGGACTGAGCACGAGAGGGTGGCCGACTTATAGTGCTGGGAGTCACCACCACACGAGCTTGTGATGGAGCCCTTTGAGATTGTTTGCGCATCTTCATTCTCTCCAATGCCTGTCGAAGTCTGGCATTCTCTGCTTCAAAATCATTGATTGTCGCTAACCTGTTGAACTGGCTTCTCTGGAAAACCTCGTCAGCCTCCTTCCATCGCCGCTCAAGTTTCTCCAACTTCTTTGCAGTTTTTCTCTCTTCCTTGATTGCCATGATGATGTCTCTGCGCGATATGCAGTACAGGCATATAAGTGATACCAAGATCACAGCTAAGATGACTGTGGTGGCTATAAGACCCTTCACCGTCGCTGTGAGATCGTCAGGCGCAGCTCGGCGCGTAAAGGCGATGGGAAGGTTGGTGGGTGGCATTTTGAATTTCTAGGTCTGAAGGACTGAGTGAGGAACGAATGAAGTGGTATGGGTATGTGAGTATGGTTGGAAGCAGTAAGAGGATAATTCTTGCTTCCTCTTCTCAGGAAGAAAATGGTTGCAGCAGGGCTTTCTTGAAGTTGTCTTGAAAGTTATATATCCAGAGAATAATACCCCTTTGATGGATGTGCTGCATGAATGGCTGAAAACTAGAACTCAATATGTTGTTCAATTTAATCAAGCACCCGATTATTAAATATCATTGTCAACAACGTTGGGAATAGCTGTGAACAAGGTGACGTGTGTTCGGAGACCAAACGCAACTGCACAAAGGGATCTGGTCTTACGAACAGACCCAACGCCTAATACCCATGTACGCCTCACCACTGGTTTTCAGATCATTGAGAAATGAAGTAAGCAGGGTGCCAGATATATTCGAGGGAGGAATCATTTTCTCGCACATGACGAGTTGCTTGTAGCACAGATAGAGAGAAGAAGAAAGGTCACAACACGTCTGGACCACGGAGAAATTGGGGGAAAACAGGAAGAATGGGTATTATTAGAACTCTGGAAGCCTCACCTATGTGCTCTGCGGATATCTTGGTGCAACGCACATCCAGGGTTGGTCCAGGCTCTTGAGTGGGTTCAAGATGCAACTCCTTTTTGAAGCAGCTGAGATGATACATGAATTTTTTTTCTTTTCCAGCCCGCTCATGTCAGTTTGACTGTCTCTTTTCAAGGACACTCTGTCCAGCTTCATTTCCCTCACACACAAAAGGCTGCCTTTTCCTCCCCAACAAAAAAAGTCGTGCGTGACTCTCTAATCCGACATCGACACATCCTTCTCCTTGTCATCGGCTCCTCGCACCCACAGAACGTTGTTGCATCTGTATGAAAATGAGTCAGCTGGCCCTCTCGAACTGGGAGGGTAAAGAGGGGAAGGGGAGAAGACTGGAAGAAGAAAAACTCTTCAGAACACACCTGATCAATACCTGGCCCAGTGAGCCAGTGAGCTTGTCGTCGACGTACTCCTCGGTACCGGACAGCTGGAGGTTCATGTAGCTGTCGACAGAGACCAAGGTGCCCTTGTACTCGACCTCACCCCATTTTAGGCGGACAAAGATGGGCTTGTTGACGAGATCTTGCAGCATGGGCCGCGGGTTGGTCGGTACGAAGCTCATCTTGGCGGTTGTGATGAGTTGAGGTCGGCTTGACTGAGCTTTCAGGTGGCTTGGGAGGCGCGATTCGAGCCTTATCGCGTTTTGATGTGGCTCCAGGCTGAGTCTTTTGGTAGGTGGAGAAAGCTGTGCCTGAGGACGCAGGGATGACTAAGCCAAGCTCTGGTGTGCACGTACCCACAAGTGAGTCTTGTTGTGATGGCTGGATATCTTGCTCTGTGCTTCTGGCTTCTGGCTTGGAGGGAGAGGGCGACGTCTGAGCTGGGCGGTAAATAGGGATAAGAGATACAGTAATCGATTAACAGTTGCGCTGTACAAAGCACGCGGTCTAACTACTTGGACTGTTGTCGGCGTCGTATTATTTCCCTAATTGGTAACCAATAGATGAGCAGATCCTAGCTTGTGCTGCCACTCGTCCGTACACTGGTCTGTCATGAGTCTTCCAACATGAAGTAGCAAAGCACCTCACTCTAATATATTTTCTGCACCTGGTTCTTGTTAGCATATCACTACGAATGTTGTTCAAGAAAAGATGAGGTGTCCGATGATCTGCCACACCATCATGTAGCCCTATGTTGGACTGGAAACGTTGGGAGCTCATTCAATACCCGTGGGTACCTTATCAATTCGTTAGGTAGGGAGGCAGGGAGGTAGGGAGGTAGGGACCTAATGTCAGAATACGTCCTAGAACGTCTCCAGGCGCTCCTCCAACACCTCTAGGGTAGTCTTATTTTGCGACATCTTAAACGATGATAAGCTCATAGGAATCATTCATCGCATCATGGCACAAAAAGCTTTGTAATCCTAACTTATCGGTCAGACAGCATCTACTGACTTTAATTTCACCACCAAGTCCCTTTCCGATTGGACTTCTTCTTGCTTCTCGTAGCGGGATGCAATTATTAAGCGTTTCCTTCCCCGCTTCCGGGAGAATTACGCCATGAATAATACCTACGACACGTGATCAGGTATAAGAAGCCCAACTTGCATCTGAGTCTCCCAAGATTCTTCCCATCTTTCCAACAAGCGAGAAGTTGACTTCACATAGTTTCTCACTAATAGCCCTTTCAACATTCTGCCAACAATTGACGGCTACTGAACATGGCTTCCGCACCATTCTACGCTCTGGTCGCTGGCGCGGGCGCCGGCACAGGTGAGACAAGCTAACCCCTTCAGGCCACACTTACATCGGTATCCCTTTGGTGAGTGAGCTCAAGCTGAATATCGACAGGTCGATCCGTGGCTCTCAAATTCGCGAAGGCCTACCCTGTCGTTGTTCTGGCTAGAAATCCTGAAAGCTACAAGGATATCGTCTCTGAGATTAAGCAATCAGGTGGCCATGCGGTGGGTATCTCTGCCGACATTGTTGACTCGAATTCTGTGAATTCTGCGTTTGAGACGATCAAGAAGGAGCTCCCTGGAAGTAAACTAGCTGCCGCTATTTACAATGTCAGTGGAGGCTTCGTGAAGAAGCCGTTCCTTGAATTGAAGGTTGACGACTTGGATGCCAATATTGACACCACAGTGTAAGTGCATGTGATTTCCAATCGCAGTCATCTAATTCTTACCAACGCATCATTGTAGGCGAGGTTTCTTTGGGTTTGCCCAGAAATCTTTGCCATTGCTCCTTGATTCCGTTTCAGGCTCACCTCACCCTCCATCACTACTCATTACTGGTGCTACGGCATCCGTTAAAGGATCTGCGCAATTCGGTTCTTTCGCCGCTGGTAAGTTTGCGCTGAGGGCATTGGGCCAGTCCTTGGCTCGTGAATTCGGACCCCAGGGTGTTCATGTTGCTCATGTGCTTGTCGACGGAATAATCGACATGCCGAGAACAAGGCAATATGGTATCAACGGGCCCGAGGACTCAATGCTCAAACCAGATGCGGTACGTCCATATTTCTACAGCTGAATGCAGAGGATGAAGCTGATCATAATTATGTCACAGATTGCGGAAACATACTGGCATTTGCACACGCAGCATCGCTCAACTTTCACACAGGAGCTCGATATAAGGCCATATACCGAAAAATTCTAAGCCTTAGTTACGACTACAGCACATAGAAGCCGCAACAGAACATAGATCGGCTTGGGCGTGCAACAGAGGTAATACCTGTGGCTGTAGCACATATATAATAACATGTTATTTTCTGGATTATACATGTCCTCCCAGAATGTACCAAACGTGTTCTCGCGGCGGGTGTACCAGACTTGTGCAGTTTTTCTGTCGAGGCCCTCGGTGATTAAGCTATTCATCGTGCGACATGTCTTCAACTTAAATGAGTGTCCCAGCACCACATCCTCAGCGATTGATAGTTTTTGGTGTCAATGTATACAAGGGATGAAGCAAATGCTGAAAACCTTCCAGTTTTCACCCCTAGGACACACAGTGGAAAGTTCAATCTTGGGAACGATGCGATGTGACATACTCAGGGGGGGCATGTGTTCTCGAAGCTTACAAAAATGCATCTGTGGAAGATCATCAATTACACGACCGACTCGCTACATGGTCTCCATTAGAACAATCAGGGAGATACGTATGATTTCCACTCAAAGGGCGGGAGGCCATCCATGATCTGAGGAGGCACTGCCAAGCTCTCAGAAGAAAAAAAAAACCGTATATGAACATTCAAGAGCTGACGCGTTGGCTAATCGCGTTATTAGAATGTGATGTTTTGGTTAGTTGTTTACTTTCATCTTTGTTGCACAGAAACTCACTTCACGAGGCACAAGAAGGCTGGCTGGGTTTGGTTGGGATCGCAACTTGACAGACTGAGACACTCATGTCATGCGCGAAGCCGAGATGTTAAGCTTAGTATTATGGATGTGTGTGCTCAGTAGAGCAGCCAGTTGGTGGACTCCTCTTCATGGAATGTCAAGTACCTGACAACACCAATCTAGTGATTAAACCCAGGAGTAAACACTATGCGGCACCGATCAGAAAACATTCCTCGGGACCAACAGGGACATTATAGCTCTTCGTAGGGGACCATTGGAGACTAGGGGCATGTGATGGCAACCATTTACATGCTTCCACTGTCTGAGACACTCTGCGATATGGGCCGAATCGTCGCCGCCCAGCAAGGGCCATTGGAACGCTCTGGTAGCAGCTTTCTGCTTGGGCAATAATTCAACATCGCCAATCTCTATTCTGGGCGCATTCCGACAGTGTCGGTTGAGGTAGAAGCACCATCAGGTCAACAGATGGCGGGATATTGAGGGGTCGCGGGGGTTCGGTCAGTCACCTCTTGGTTATAAGAAGAGGTCATCTTGCGCCTCCAATGGGTTGATCACCAGCCAGCTTGAGCTTTCTCAGCAATTAGATAGCTTTGTCGCTCCTTTCTTCAATCCACCTGGTGGACTCACTCTCTTTGAATTACTTCGTCATCACTCATTTATTGACTCTTGTTTTTTTTATTCTTCTGAGATAGCGGTAGCCTTCCAATCACTGATTCAAGATGGTTCGCTCGTCAGTTGTCGCCGCCGCTGTGATGGCCGCGGGCGCCGTGGCTTCCAAGGTGGCCCCTCGTTGCGACCCTAAGGTCCCTGGGGATTGCCATTTGGTCGGAGTGGACATTGAGGTTGAGTGCCCCCCTGGTGCTGTTGACTGCCATCCCAAACACCACCATCATGGTCACCATGGTCACCACCATGGCCATCATCACCATCACCACAAGGAGTATCACGGGGGCCATCACCACAAGGTCGACCGCCGTGGGGAGTATGAGCATGAAGAGCATCACGATCATCATCATGAGCACCACCACGAGGAGTACTACCCTCACGAGGAGCATCACCATCATCATCACGGTGAGCATCACCACGATCATGACCACCATGAGCATCACCATCACGATGATCACCATCATGAGCACCACCACAAAGAGTACTATCCCCGTGGCGAGTATGAGCATGAAGAGCATCACCACCACCATGAGGAACATCACCACAAGGAGTATTACCCTCATGAGGAGCACCACCATCATCACGGTGAGCATCATCACGATCATGACCATCACGAGCATCACCACGAGCATCACCACGGTGAGCACCATAAGGAGTACTACCCTCGTGGCGAGTATGAGCATGAGGAGCACCACCACCACCATGAGGACCATCACCACAAGGAGTACTACCCTCATGAGGACCATCACCACCACCACGGTGAGCATCATCACAAGGAGTACTATCCTCATGAGGAGCACCACCATCACGAGGAACATCACCATAAGGAGTACTATCCCCATAAGGAGCATCACCATCATGAACACCACGGTGAGCACCACAAGGAGTACTATCCTCGTGGTGAATATCCCCATGAGGAGCACCATCACCATGAGGAACATCACCACAAGGAGTACTACCCTCACGAGGACCATCACCACCACCACGGTGAGCACCATCACAAGGAGTACTATCCTCACGAGGAGCATCATCACCACCATGGTGAGCACCATGATCACCATGAGCATCATCACCATGGTGAGCATCACAAGGAGTACTACCCCCGTGGTGAGTATCCTCACGAGGAGCACCACCATCACCACGATGACCACCATCACCATGATGACCACCATGATTATTATGACCATCATGAGCATCACCATGACCATCATCACGAGCATCACCATGGCGAGCACCACCACAAGGAGTACTACCCTCGCGGAGAGTACGGTCATGAGGAGCATCCGTGGTACCCATATGAGGACCACCACGAGCATCATCATGAGCACCACGGAGACCACCATCACCATCATGAGCACCCCGTGTATCCTATTATCAAGCATCATGTTGAGCACCACCATGAAGAGCATCATGGGTATCCTTATGTCAAGCATCACGATGAACACCACCATCACGAGCATCATCATGAGCACCATGGTTATCCTTTTGAGGAGCACCATCACCATGAGGAGCATCATGGCTACCCCTATGAGAAGCATCACATGGAGCATCATGGCGAGCACCATCATGAGCACCACCACAAGGAATACTATCCCCGTGGTGAGTATGAACACGAGGAGCATCACCACCACCACCATGACGAGCATCACCATCACCACGGCGATCACCATCATGTTGATTACCACCATCACCACCATGGTGATCACCACGAGTATCCCCATGAGGACAAGTACGAGAAGTACCACCACTGGGTGCAGCGTGGATTCCCCCTTGAGGAGGAGAAGCCTGAGGAGCATGTCGAATGCCCCCCCGATGCTCCTGATTGCCCTTACCGTCATCACGATGAGCACCATGATGATCACCACCACGAGGAGCATCCTGTGTACCCTGTCGTTCCTGAGAAGCCAGTCTATGATGATCATCATGAACATGTTGAGTGCCCTCCTGATGTTCCTGACTGCCCCTACCGCCATCATGATGAGCACAAGGACGATCACCACCATGAGTGCCCTCCCGATGTTCCTGATTGCCACCCTGAGCACCCCGAGTATCCTGTCGTTCCTGAGAAGCCCGAGGAGGATTGCGACGAGCATAAGGAAGAGCACAAGGAGGAGCACCCTATTGAGTGCCCTCCCGATGTCATCGACTGCCCTTACCGCAAGCCCACACCTCCCCCTGCTGTGATCGTCGAGGAGCCTTGTGTTGGTTGCCACGGTCCCAAGAACTTCACTCACGGTCATGGCTGCCCCCCTGAAGGTTGTGGTCTCAAGAAGGTCATTGTCGAGTGCAACGGTGAGGAGTGCAAGCACAACGAGGAGTGCCACGGCGAGCACTGCCCTCCTCCCTCTCCTCCTACTCCTCCCCCCGTCATCAAGCCTGCGCCCTGCACCGGCGAGAACTGCGGCACTCACACCGAGACTCACACTCACGAGACTCCTGCCGTTGTCGTCAGCTCCGGTGTCAAGGCCTACTCCACCAGCCTCCTTGCTGCCGCTGGAGCTCTTGTCATCTCTTTCGCCCTCCTGTAAAGGGTATAACCGATGGATTTCGCACTGAGGAAAATTTTATGGGTTGGGATAGTAACTGGATCGTGGTAATTGTAATTTGTGATATGGCAACCGGAATTTTGGAAACTGTCTGGGACAGATTAGGCTAGCCCTAAGATAGAACTGACAATTGAAGGAACTGCTTTTTGATATTAAAACCGATCGATTCGTTTCCTCTCATTGTGATGTCTTTGTAATATTTGGAAGTCTGCAACCTCTAGTGATTATGTTGAATCAATTCTCTAGCGTCTCCTTCACGCTCTCCTTTAGTACTCCCACGGCTTCGTCAATATACAAAGCTTTGTAGAGTCAAGTTCTCTGATCAAAGGGACAGTGAATAAGATACAGCTTTCCATGGCCAGATCGCTTGATAAGGCGGAGTGCATGGAAAGGAGCGTATACTAATCAGCAAACACACCATATACTGGCTTGTTGCTGTTAGATCCTAATATGAAAAAAATCTGCTAGCTTTGACAATAGTTCAGCGCTGTTAAGATGGATTATAAGGAGGTGGATGGTGTTTCTTGTGAGTTATCTGTCCTCGACAGAGGATGAAATGTCAGCAAGCAGTTGAATTCTTTCGAGTGATGAGAACCTGAACAGAAGCTGCACCATGGTTAACAACTTATTCATCACAGTTCAACCCTAGCCATGTCCAGCTGGTGCCAACATCTCAAGCTTCCACTTGAGTTATCGGTGGCCAATGATTTTTTGCCGTATGTGCAGCATGAAACCATTGCCGTGCAACAAGAATAGTGCAGGAAACATTGAAAAGGGAGGGGGGGGGGGGTGGGAGGGTGCGACATGAAGACGGGAGACATCTCTAGACGGCCTTTCCATTCTATTTTCTGAGTCGCCGAGAGGCAGTATTCTATGCCTTGTATTTTTATTTCATATCCTTTTAGAGCCGTCTATAAAAAAAAACTTTTCGATAAACGCAATGTCTCCCAGCTTAGCAAAAGAGATGCTTGTTGTATAGTATCTCACGCTGAGCCTCACGGCCAGCCAGTTGGCTTTGCTGTCGGAAGTAGTCAAATAACAGTCCCTTAATAACAAAAAAATTTATAAGTTCTTGGTGCCGCAGGTCAACAACGTGTCTTCGCATTATTTCGAAGCTCAGGTTTCACTTTGGAAACTTGCACTGGTAGCAATCTACCGCTCAGTCGCAAAGTTGTGAAGGCTGTGACATGGTTAGTCCCTGGACACTTCCTCAAGTTCCGAATTGGCCAACGTACCTGATGTCCTCTTGGCTGGTGTTCACAGTCTCTGGTCTGGTTTCTGATTCCTTCTGTACATTCACGGGCGCACCGTTGGCAACCAGAGTAAGCTTCTTTGCGTCTGGGCCTTCCTCTCCCGCACTTCTTCTCTTCTTTCCCTTCGCCCGAATTTCGCTGATGTGGTCAAAGTAGCTCTCTGGCACTTCCGTTTGATACTTTCCACAGAAGACTCCAACCTCAAAATCTGTGATGTTCTTTTCACCCTCGACTGCATCGAAACAGGCTGCTTTCAAATCATCCAGGGATTGGTATATCAACTGAAATAAATGTTAATATTGTAAATTGACTTAATGGACAAGAGCATCTTACCTCATCAGCGCCGATAAGCTTTGCGATTTCCTGTCTCGTCTTGTTATGTGCGACGAGTTCTGTTAATCATCGTTAGCATATTTGTTTCTATAATGGGATATCACTTCAGCGGGCTTTCTTACGTGCAGGATCAGCAAGGTCAATGCCATGCTTTAATGAATCAAATATTAGTAATAGTCCTTCGAGTTGCTTCTGTGTTAGAATTATGATGAGGAAATATATCCAACTTACCACGTGAGGGTGGGTGATTTCTGGCGAACACGAAGCCAGGATGACCTTGGAAGCACCTGCTTCTCTGCTCATCAAGACCTAATTAATCAAGTTAGTCACTTCTCTTCTTAGAGTAGATGCTCCCAGCTAGTGGCAGAAGAACCCGTCTGGATTCTTCTCCCAAAACCAAACGTCAGAGCAATACAAAGGAAAGCTTCGTACAATTTCGCGCGATGTGTTGCCACGGACAATCGAATCGTCAACTAGCAGCACCACTTTGTCTCTGAATTCAGACTTGATTGGCGACAATTTTCGTCGAATTCCCTGCTGTCGTGCTTTTTGGCCCGGCTAGACAAATTCAATTAGTCGAGCTGTTTCGCACTATGGGCTGGTAGGTTGGTTGACAAACCATGATAAATGTCCTGAACGTGTACCTGAACATTCTGTCAGTGTCATCGATTCACAAGTCTAAAAGTCCGAGATATCTCACCTGTTCTTCACAAATGCGTTCGAGAGTGGCTTGTTCAAGCAACTCGCTAGGACGGCTGCAGATGTGTTGCTGGTCTTGTTCGCAAAATTCAAGTCAGAGTTTCGCCCGATAGGGTATTGAAACATGAACGAATGCTTACCTCGGGAATTGGGATAACTAAATGGCACGAATTAGTATCGTTGGTTCGTGACTGAAAGTGAAAAAGGTGGGACAGTCACTTACCAATATCAATCTCCTCGACCCCCTTTTCTCCCAGGATCTCCTTCACCTTGTCTGCGAGCTTGCGTCCCATGTTCTGCCTGCTACGATGGATAGAAATTCCATCCATTGTGCTGTCAGGTCTGCTAAAATAAACCATCTCAAAACTTTTATGCTGTCAGCAGGAAACATATAATTATGAATGATACGAGACTCACATGTCAGGGGTATAGGACTTCATATCCACAATTTGTCGGAACTGGGGGTCACCACCCTTTTCGATGAATACGGCGGCACCGGGCTTGATATCGACGATATTAGTGAAGCCCAGTTGAGTCAGGGCAACAGATTCCGAAGCCATCATGTAATCCATGGCTCCATCAAGAGTTGTTGATGGTCGAGAGCCGAGGCAGAGGGGTCGAATTCCGTTTTCATCTCTATCAAAGTGTTGGTTGCAACTCCAGGACATAAAAGCCATTCAGCTTACCTGAAACCTAGGATACCAAATCCAGTAATCATGGCAACACAAGCAAAACCACCTTTGCATCTTGAATACACTTCACGGAGTCCAGCAAAGATGTCATCCGCATTAGCTCGGGACTTGCCGAGTTCGTGTAGAGCGTGAGCATAGACATTCAGACTATCAACCTTATGTTTAGCAGGTGGCTAGGAAAGTCGCTGGAATAAAAATGAGCTTACAGAAGTTCTGAGTCAGAGTCGGTGTTAACGTGACGGCGAGCTTCCAGATCCAAGAAGCTACGGAGTTCTGTGCTGTTGACTAAGTTGCCGTTCACTGCCAAACTCAAACCGAAGGGGCTATCTGTTAACAGGGGGTGGTTGTCAGTAAACTGAACATGCGTCTTCCAGCATAAAATAAGCCGATGATTGGGTGGTCACACGTACTGACTACTTTAGATTAGCCTCCTGTTTTCCAGCAAGATGGATTGAGTTGTCAGTTGTTACTCACCGTAGAAAGGCTGGGCCTCAGATCTAAAGTACAGAAATCGTCAGCAGGTAACTCCTTGATAACCCTGAATGCTAGGGAGATACTTGCGCTGAGGATGTTCCGGCGGTGGGATATCGAACATGAGAAATACCACCATATCCAGGCAGGTTCTCGGTAAGGCGGGCGGGCTCTTGGAAAACTTTGGAGGCCATTCCGTTGCCCTTCATTTGATACAATCGTCCACCCTGGCACACGGTGATACCTGCAGCATCTTGTCCACGCTGGTCCGAGCATCAGCATCTTACTAGAGTCGAATTGAGAATTCTGAATATTTACATGTTGAAGATAATAGATACTTTCGTGCAATTCCACAGCAGCCGTCGTGGCTTTGGTGTCACCGAGCTGGGTTAACAGTAAGTTTGAAGTTCTGATTCAACAAAGAAAGGGCCCTGGGATCTGGACGGAGAGACGGACCAGTATGGCGCTAATACCACACATCGTTGCGGATACCGATTGTGAAGTCGGAAAAAAAGAAGTCTACGAGTTGAGCAAAGCAATGACGCCTTGATGTTTCACGCAATGGATGCCGTTGTTGAGACGCAACGCTGGGAAGAAGCGAGATTTTTTTATCGCCTTCTAGGTATTTTAGTGGGGCAGGGAAAAATTCCTGAACTGGGTGATGGGCCTGGCCCGACCTGACCTGATGCCTCAGGACCGAAGGCTGCCCATGCCCACTCTTTTCCGAGTGGTTCATCTTTTACTCGCATCAAAAGACTGGAGGAGAGTGGCCTGCCTAACTTGAAAAGGTGACAAATTTTTGTACTGTGTACGAAGTAACGTCACACGTCTTGTCAGCGTTGGGTTTGTTGTTGTTGAATAAGGATTGGCACTGACCAAAAAAAAAAAAATCCATTCCAGGATGACCAGCCAAAGTATTACTATGATACGGCAGTCCATGAACGCAAAGCTGTGAAGCCCCTGTCATAGGTGCAAGGGTGTCAAGTGTCAAAGCTTTGGATTCATGGGGAAGCGTGTGATGCACAAGGACCTCAGCGCAGTCACCGTGGTCAATGCGTGGGCAATGCGTGGCCAAAGCGCCACTTCAATTTTGTCATCTAACGAAATCCACATTTCCCCAGAGTTTACAGTCATTCGAGAAGATGTACTAGTAAGGTAGCTGCTTTTCTGAAGAAAAACTTCAAGAAGAGACGGGAACAAAAACAAAAAAACCCCAAAAACCGCTGCTTATTCTAGGCATCTACGGGAGTTGGCACATAATAATAGCTACAAGACGAGATTGAAGTAACCACAATTAGTGTTCATTATAGAGCATTGAGATAGATTGTTCTACTGTGTACAGACTCAGGTACCTAGGTTGGTAGGCCTCGGTTTTCGCATCTCCGTAATCCTGGAGTACTTGATATTTTCACACCATTTGTAATATTGAAAAGTACTTTCCAGGGCTTCTTGTCGCCTGGCTTATTGCCACAGCTAGACTAGCGTTCCGACAAAACGAACAGTTTGCTCCCAAATGGATTAGAAATGGAGGTGGCTAACTGATGCCCAATGCGAAGTATCTAAATATGAGGAAGAAATTTGAATCACATCACTCTGAATTTAGCTCTACTGGTGACTTACTAGCAGCGGAGATGTATCCTGTATCAAGCAACTTTCCAACGGGTTGGTTGTCAGTTCGACCTCGGCAATCACACACCTAACAAGCTAGAGAGATCGGGCGGAGGGGCCATGAGTCTGGGGGAACAAGGGCAGTGGAGGAGAGGGTGCTCGGGTTCAGGGGTCGCGGTAGATCCCGCGAAGCCAGGCAAAGCCCAGGTCAAAACCCACCAGCTGTGTAGGTACGATAGGCCGAAAGATGCCCCCATCGCGATGGACAACGGTCCGGCCTAGATGTGGTAGATTTCTTCGCTACTCGAAAGCTGACGTAAACAATTAGAGAATTCTATTTTGGGGAATCATGTAGAAGGTATTACTACCTCCACTGAATGCAGGTTTTTGGGGTCAAAAGCTCCAAATGCCCCCGACGGGCCTATCATTTGTCCTCTGGCCTAGTGCTGCTTGGTAGATTCGAATACAACAAAAATAGAGGCATGCTTCCTCAGAACCTTGTTTATTTTCATCGTCTCTTCTCAAATACATCTCCACACTGGTTTCTAATAAGCATCAGGGTGCCTTACGTCAGTGATTCTCAACAGACGACACCAAGGTCAACTGAACCAAACCCGACCTCCTCAAAGAACTATAGCTCCCTTCGTTCTTCTGGATGACTACACAATCTCTCACAATTTTAGAGATGAATGAAATTAGTCTCAATATGCAACGAAGTAGTGTGGTTTGCTAATATCTCCCGTTGTCGACTAGAAATTGTTTAGTGGCTAGCTCTGTCCACCATACGTAATGTCTGAGGTAAACGGTTCAGGCCTCTCAGGGTCCTCCCCTTTCGAGTAAGCCTTTCTGGCTGATACCCTCCCACCTCTCTTTGGAAAACCCATGCTTTGATGAACCAAAGTGAGCCTCAGCACGATTTGGGACTCGAATGTTTGCCGATAAAGTGCGAAAGGGGCGTTTGCTCTTTCAGTAAACAATAAGCACATTGCGGTTCAACGGGCCCAGCTCTTCGACGGAGCGCTGCTGGTATGGTCCCGCCTGACTTCTTTGCATCAAGTTGCTAACAATGATCTAATCACATAAAGGGGCAAAAATCAAAGGATCTCCTTAACCTCCAGGTTGGTGTAGAACACACTTGCTTCTTGCTCACCAATCAACTCTGCTTTCGTGATTTGGGTTTGCTCCTACATTGACGCCTTGTTGGTTTGCTGTTTGCCTAGGTGCTCACTCAGTAATATTACTCTCTAATCTCGAGAGTTCCCACTTCAAATCTGCAGCCATTCCAATCATTTCCTAGAGCTCTTCTCAAAAGTCGCCCGTGGAGTGTGGATTACGAGAGCCGTCGCACTGGCGCCATGAAGAGCCTTCCAGACCCCGATACCATATGTGGATTATTATCTACGAACAGCTTGCTACAGTGTTTGATAGGTTACACGTTTCGAAGGCTGTGAAAGCTTTGCGATAGGACCGTCAGTCCCTCCATAAACTTCTGGTCGGGCGACGCTTCGGCGCGGGCCGTTACACTAGGGCGATCCCGTATGAAGGAGAGAGTTGCACCGACGAAAAGTCAACTTCCCGTATGACAAGAATAATTGTTTCAACAAGGTTTCAACGCTTGATCTTTTCGATGAAGTAATTGAGCTCCTAGAAGGTTTATTTCCGACTGGTTGGAGGAACTTCAGTACGGAATCAACGGTCAACTACTTCGAGCAGCACTATGAGGAATGAACTGGGTTACGCCGCTCTGTCTGATTTTCTCATCTTAGGTTTGCCTAATTCATCGACTACTTCATCAAATATTTCACTATTTTCCTCTCTTCTTCACCTCTGATTGTGACGCTAGACTGGGTGCATTTAGGTGCGATATATTTAGCTATCAGGTTTCTGAGATCTCATCTGCACAACTTCCGCTTAATACATTCTACACATGCCCATCTTAGCACTAATTCCGCAGGGCATTCCAGGTCTTGTTTCTATACCACACGATCTATTGTCACTTCCAACGACAAGGCCTTCACAGACTCGACAGACAGATAAAACCGAACTTGAGATGTGTTGTAACACTAAAACGGGGGTGAGGTGTGTGGTATCTCGATGGACAAAGTCCCCCCACCAAGGCATAAACTCCAAGTCCACTTGATGTAGATGTACGTGATAGGCCTTCCGTCTCCTTAATCTGCATCAGACCTTGAATTGATTGGCCGCCATGGCCATATCCAGCCTCAACTCTCTCTCGTGCCCGAGGTCGATCCTCTATTAGACAAGAAGTAGACAATAGTTGATGCTGTAACACACCAAGCCTCCCCCCTTTGTAACTTGAGGTCCTGCTTGTTACTTGGCTATTGCTAGAACCAGTATTGGCAGTACAAAGCAGCTGCTGCGGTCAAGATATTACCTTGTCGCCTTTTCCCTGTGTATGTTGTAGGGTATGTGTCTTGTCCCAATATGCTTCCGGTGACCCTCAATCACCATTTCCATAGCTGTCGGAGTAGAGACTAGTCTATTTCCCAATGACTGCTATTCCTGATGGAGCAAAAAGTTCCAATTAGATATATCTTGCCGCATCTCGTATTTTGGGCTTCGTCAAACGTAGTTGACCGTCTACTTTTTCTGCTTGGCTTGGCCTGGCCAATTTCGCCTATCACAGAAACTATTGGAGCTCGTTAACTCTTTCGGTCGTCCGGTCCTTGTCAGTCTGATCCGGTAAAGCCTGATGAACACTATGCACCAAGCGTCGTTTAAAGTCACATTTCACCAAACAAATGGAAGTCCCCTCGTTATTGCTTGCATACTTTTGTTCGCTATCTGGTCAGGGATGATCGATAATAAGAATGAATGCAAGACTTGATAGACCTCCACCGCCACTTCCCGCCAAACCGGTCGCCCCTTTTGATTTGATGCTTACTCACGCAAATATGCCATCGCCTTTCCCAGTGAAGCATCCGCTTTGAACCGTTCATATGAATTATATTCCAGGCTCATCGCTTTTCCCACCCATCCCGCCCTGTCGATGTTACCACCATTTCTTTTCCAGCTCCCGTATCAAGCCCCCTTCACCTTGTCTGCTCCTCAACTCTCGTAGAACATATTTAGATGTACCACATCGTGCTGCGGAAAAAGTCTCGAAGCTGTTCCTCCTCACTAACTGGACCCTTCTGCTTGTCCACTTTTCCTCCCAGGGTGAGCAAGGGTGGTGCATCAACGCCTCTCTCTCCTCCACTAGGAGAGATGCCACGAGCAATCTTCTCCCGGATCATCTCATGACCCTTCGGACCAGCGCGGAAGCCTTCACTGCTCGCAATGTTCTCGTGAGCCCTCGCACGGGCACTAGCCAAATGTGCGTAATAGACCGCGGGATGCAGTGACACGGGCGTGGTTGATCGCGCGTAGGTATAGCATTGCTGGTAAATCATTTTTTGGAAGTCGTTTACTGGCACATTCATCTCGTCAAGAATAACGTGATAATGAACAGGCCTGGCGGTTCCCTGAATTGCGACATGAGAGTTGAGGTAAAAGTCCCACATGAACGGGTGTGTAACCTCCTTCTCAACCAATGTGCCAGGTAATGGATTACCATTACGATCTCCCTTCTGAGGGAAGAAGCGGATGTGATGGCGCTTAGTCGCGACGATCACAGTAAACTTGGGCATTTGGTTGGGAGGGATCTTGCCTTTGAGGAACTCCTTGATCTCGGAAATCTCTTGGTCCAAGACATAAGCGAACTGACCCTCGCCCACTCCATCACGCATGTAAATGATGTGGGCCGGGACGGCACCATTGTGTCCCTTTCTCCAATAGCCAGAGAGTTGTCCAAACATCATGCGTATATTAGAAGGTGTAAGCATTTCCACTCGGTACCCGTTGGTCTCAACCATCGCGGCATATCTGGTTGCATCTCTGTCAACAGACATCGTCATGGCAGCGGTTGAAGGAGTGTTGCCACCTGGTGCGCCATGGGAAACATCAACACCAATGATCATGGTGGGTCGACTTTCAGGGAAGTAAGTATTTGGGGAGTTCCACGGAGGCTTGACACAAGATGTGGCCCCCCCAAGCTTCGCATTAACTTTCATGCATACATTGGAGTGATATTGTCCGTTATTCTTGTGGACATGGTTGGAGACGATAACTTGTGTAAGAATCCCGAAACGACAGTCCGCTGATTTCTTGAGTCGCTCGTAGGAACCACTGTTCTTCTTGGATACCACAAGAAAGAGGAGTTGAGTGTATCCCGAAGACTTGGTGATTTCTTCATGAGCCCAAGCAATAGCCTCTGCAGCATTAAATCGCATCTGTCCAGGTGGATTCAAGAGTTTGGGATCGGCAAGGACTTTCCCGCCATGCCCCATGAAGGTAGTCTTGAATGTATTTGCGAATTGTTGCAGGACAGGAAAAGGGACACCTTGCTCAAGAGCAACAAAACCCCAGGATTTAAGAGGAACCATGTTTTGCTTCCAAAATTTCTTGCCGCGCAAGTCCCATCGGCCACTGAACTTAGGGTCAGCAATACCTCCACCTTGAAACTTGACAGCAGGGGGAGGCAGTATTCTGGCCTCAGTTTTGGCGAACTGGGTTTCAAAGTTGACACCATATTCCTTCAGGAAGGGATCGCTGCCGATTTGAAGTTCCATGGCATTCTTTACGATATCACTTTTCCGAACGCTAGGCCGTGTGACAGCGATCTTGATCATCGCAGCTGTCTGGTCAGGGTTCAGCTTAAAGGGGTACCGCTGCATGGGTTCAACCCAAGCGAGTTCCATTGGGATCATCCCTCCCTTGCCAGCATCAATAAGTGGAAGATTTGAGAACCGCAAGTTGACGTTGTATTTCTTGCGGTAATATTCCTGAACAGAGATTTGAGCTCCATCGTGCTCAAATTTATGGGTGCGTGCTGTGGCACCATCGAGGCCGTATTCTTCCTTGAATAGAAAGTCGATGACTGTGTAAATCTTTTCATCGTTGCGACGGTTGCTGTGGCGGACCTTGAACCTGAGTCGTCGCAATTTTCGGAGTTGCTTGAAGGCATCCGATGATTCTAAACGGCCCTTGTTTTGAACAGGCCTAAGCTGATTTGCAACGGTGATGGGCGTCATTCCTTGCCATTGTCTATCGCAAGTGGCGAGGAAATTGCAAACCATCTTGTCCATGGACTGACCTCCGATCCAGAAACAGGTGTTGGCCACATCGATGTTGTAACCAAGGCCAACACCGCCGCGAGCCATATTGTGGCTCATACGCACTGATGCGTATCCGCCTTTGTGAACCTCGACAATCGCACCATCGTTGAGAGGGATTCCGGCTGCCGATTGCTTGTAAAAATTGCGTTTGATAGAAAGCAGGTGCTGCGAGGGCCACTGGCGCACAAGATGGTCAAGAAAGTTCAGTGCCTCCTGGACAGTATTGTTGAATGAAATCTTGTGTTCCAAGTAACCCTGAAGAGCCGCGACCTTGACCTCGGTGGTCTTGCGAATCGTGACCAAGAAATCAGCACCAGGGCGGGGCTTGGCATCAGGAGGTCGCTTGCCCTCATCAAGGTCGACCTTGCAGCGGATCTCGCCGCGCTCAACGAGAACAGGAGCCCATGCCAGTTTTTTCCCGTCAAACAGCCACTTATCACCCTTGTAAGGCCGGAGCTGGGCCTGAAGCTTGGGGTGTGCCCAGAGCTTCTTCATAACCGGACCAATCTTGTCAGGCTCGGGAGACAAGATGATCTAGCAATACAGTTAGGAGTATGACACCAAACAGAAACGGCAAGACTTACATCGTATTGATAGATTTTCTTGTTGAAGTCAAACTTTGACATTCGGTACTGATTGACTTCAATCATCTCTGGCTTGCCCTCGGTGTTGAGCTTATTACCGCGAAGAGTGAACAGGTCCTTCTTGGTATCAGATACATAAGCGTCTGGAGGGAGCTCCATTCGGGTGTTCCCTTTCTCTTGTCTAGGAGCTCGAGCCGGGTCAAACCCGGGACCCTGAGTCCAACCCGGTGGTGGACCGGCAGCAGAGGATCGAGACGCGGAATCAGCACGACTGCGAGCTGGAGACTGTGACGATCTTCGTGAAGAGCCCCCCGGCTTGGAGGGCGATGGGGAACGGCGCCGATCAGACATCGTGGCCCTGTTTCCTAGGTACTGAGTCAGAACTGGGTTCGTAGTTCGCGACTTTCTAAGTAATAGATCGTGCGATGGGAAAGGATTCTAGAATGGGTATTCTGGAATACGAAGATTGGAATGGAATGAATGTAGTAGCGAGACCCGAATGGGGGTTTCAAAACCGCAGTCATACTCAAAACCTCCAATAGGGATGCACTTACCAAGCTGAGATGGTGTCTGTTTTCTCTATCGCTGGCACGGAACGAAGGACGCGAGGAGGGCCGAGGGCCTTTGAGATGTCAGAAGTAAACTCAGGGACGGCAAAGCGAAAGGATGATGAGGCAAGGAACAGGCAACTTGGGCACAGATGCTGACTTGAGGAGAATAGATGAGAAGTGATGATGTAAAGAAGGAAGAAGTGTGGAAAGGGGGAGAGAACTGCGATTAAGTAGGAGGGAGGGAATCAAGCAAGGAGCGGGGCTCTGCGGAGTGACAAGCGCGAATCACTGACAAACCTTTAGGGGATTCTCTAAGCCTAATGTTGAACTCTTCGATCTATTGTTTAGGTCAGGTTAGGGAGTTTAGTGTGGACAAGTGAGAAGAAGATGTGAGATAATGTTGAGGAGAAGTGTGAAGAGAAAGGAGAAAAAAAAAGAAGAGAGTCTTGAGCTGGAGACAGCGAGAGGTAGTAAATAGCAAATCAACAGCGTGCCTGCTCCGCGAATCGATGATGTAGAAAATATCTGGTCAGCTGCTTTTTTGTCGACGTCTGATAGGAATGCAATAGACGCGGGAAATGAGCACCTGCAAACAGATGTCAACACTTGACACCAACTATTAGATACTAGCAAGTGCAGCTTTTGCAAATGCCGAGAGCTATCTAGGAACTATCCAGGTACTCTCAGCAACGAACGTTTGATAGCGAGGTTTGTTACACAGCCTTGGCACCGAGGAGTACCTTGGTACGCAGTGGTTGCGACAAGGCCCTGTTCGCTCAAACTGGCAGAGACAGTACAATACGAAAACAAAACCAAGGATCTAGCGTTACGTTCGATGAAAGACAGGAATTACGTTTGGGACATGTGTGTGTCTTGAGCGATCGATAAAC
This sequence comes from Mariannaea sp. PMI_226, assembly GCA_024336345.1. Lineage (NCBI taxonomy): Eukaryota > Fungi > Ascomycota > Sordariomycetes > Hypocreales > Nectriaceae > Mariannaea > Mariannaea sp. PMI_226. The sequence continues at coordinate 1,438,646 of JANFOG010000005.1, forward strand.
ATCCGCCGCCGTTTAGCGCAGGAGGAGAACTGAGCCAAACAATCCAGGACAACAGCGTTGGGCTTCAGTGTGATCACGCGGCAAAAATGAGATGGTGATCCAACATTTTATAGGCATCGTACCTAGCTACTATATAGAGTAAACTACAGTTATGTAAGGAGAGAAATTAATCAACCCTACCATCACTGCTCACACGAAAAGCTTTTTGGTTTTGACTGGCACAACTCTACGGCCGCCATCTGTGTTTGAGTCCTTACCCGAACGCCGTACCATGCAAGACAAACTATGACATCCTTCCCTCGGTCTCGGCCAGCTTGGCCATGGTTGTGTAGGACGAGCCAACTATGTCAGCAATCACAAACAAACAACCCCCACGTGCTGTGAAGCAACGAGGCTCCAAACAAACGTGTAATGTGCTCGACTGATCAGTATCGATAACCTCCATACTGCCCGGTTGGTGGTGCTCCGTATCCGCTGGGAGCCTGAGACCATGCTGGCTGATTGCCAGCTGCGTCAGGAGGAGGATAAGGGCCAGCTTGGTAGCCAGCACCGCCGTCTGGCCGCAGTGGCGAGTTCCTATACCCACTGGAACCAGAAGATACTCTTCCATAAGGGCTAATTGGTCGGTTTCCGTACTCGCCCGATGCTTGTCTGGCATGGGTTGGGTTAGGGAAACGGGGTTGACCACCGGTGGCGGCTTTTAATGCAGCGTAGTCTGGCAGGACGGTGTCTCGTAGCACTGAGACCATGGCCGCTGGATTCAGTTGCGTGGTATCGTAACTCTGGGCAGGAGGGAGGATGTTGAGGAAGAAGGTGATATCTCGGTGGAGTGCGGATGTCTGGTTACGGCGCTGTTGGTCGAGGCGACGGCCTGCTGCCCCCTTCAGGGGAGAACTTCCTCTAGCAAGTCTCTTAGGCGGGTTCAACTCGTCGTCGTCGATGCCAAGAGGCCGTTTGGGCGAGGCCGTTGCTCGCACGTATTGAGGTCGCGGACTCTGTTCCTGTCGGACGGGAAGAGGGCTGTTGCGTACTGAGGTGGGCTGTTCGATTGCGGGTACAAGCTGCTTCGGTCGCATCTGAACAGCCTTGGAGATGATGAGAGGGGCAGCGATGGGATCAAATCTCTCAGAAGAGTATCGAGCAATAAAGTAGTTGAGTTTGGGGTCTTCGGGGAAGAGTTCGGCCATTCGATCTTCTAGCTTGGATATCTGCGACAATTCGCCGAACTGCGACTCATACTTGTGGAAGTAGGCATAAAGTGGCTTGGCCTTGGACAAGGTCTCAGGCTTTGAGACAAGTCGGTTGACGCATGTTTCGAAGACAACGCGGGCATCTAGGACGAGTTAGTGTGATATTCTAGAAGATATATACACAGTATTTAGCTTACTTGTTGTGTCGTCCTTCGAATGAAGATACTTTAAATACTCAATCATAAAGTTCTCGTCATTAGGAAATAGGCGTGCGCCGCGCTCGAAGATCTTAGCGCCAACTGGGTCTTTGTAGACAACAGATTCAAGCAGGGCGACAGCGACATAAACGTCACTCGTCAGTCGACCTTTTTGACGGGCATCAGTAAACACTTTTCGAAGACCACCTTCTGTTTGGTTGCCTTTGCCTTGGATGCGGCGCATGACTCGGGCAAGGGCGATCCAAACATAAGAAACCGTGCGAGAGAGGAGTTGTGTTTCAATGGCGTAGGCCTTCTGGATAGCAACGATTTGCTCCTCCATTGCAGACCTTTTGGGCTTATTATCGTCATCGTCATTGTCATTCTCCTCAATGGATGGCTGTAGCGGCTCCTGAGCTGCCGCCTGTTTGAGAGTACTGACTTCGAGTTTCTCACGTTCTTTCACCTTGTCACCCAACTCATACAAAGTATCCAACACATCATCAAAAGGCTTTCGCACAGCTTTGGCGTATTCGGACTTGTCGCCTTCCTTGGCTGGGTAGTTAACCTCGATGTGATCGGCATGCTTCAGCGCGAGAAGAACGCTCTCAGGATTCGCCTTAATGCCTTGCAGCAGCATCTCTGTTCCCATCTCTTTATCATTGTCACGCACATCATTTTCGAAGCACCATTCAGCTGCATCAACCCATATCTCCGGCCAGAAACGGAGCGCCATCAAAGCTTGCTTGTAGCAATAGAGTACTCGCTGGTTGTACGACTTCGGTTCCTCTGCCTTGAGAACCAAGGGGTCATCCTTCTCCCAAGCAATCCATTTTTTCCACAGCTCGACTTGCTCTCGGAATTCCTGGTTACCGTCGAATCCAGGCGCTGGCGGAAGCCGAGGGAGGTTGCTACGTTTCAGGTGGCGAGTGATGTTGTCGAGAGCGATGTTAGCACTTTTAGCTGACATGTATGAGGGTGACCGCTCTTGAATGAACTTGCGACCCTGAGAATTGACAGTTAGTAGGTGTATGTATAGAACATGCAGGTTGACTCCCGCGTGGAAAACATACCGTCAGCTTATTCAAAGCCATTTCGAATTGGTCGTACTCTTTCCATAAGTTATTGACAGTCAGCATGGGGATAGTAATAGCACGATGATAAACTTTTCGCAACTGATCCATCTTTTGCTGGTCCTGCCAGCCAGTGCCACCTATCTGACCTGGCCCATTCTTCACGAATTGAACGTAATCTTGCCAGATGTTGCCAGAATCCCTGTCCACACCGATGTTGTCGATGACGAACTCGTAGGATTGGGTGATGGTTCGACGAGATTGACCGGACGGGTCATTGTTGAGGTCATTTCGTCGCCGGATGTAGTTCAAGTAGACCGTCCACAGCTTCACATTGGGGACCGTCATCAGGCATCGGCCAAAGAGCTGTTCTGCATCGACAAAGTTGTCTAAACCAAGTTCCAGTTCGATCCACTCAACCCAGATATCCGCCTTCATACAAAGAGTTAGTTAGGGCACAAAGGACTGATTTGCAGTACGCTTTTTTTTTTGTTTGTTTCACTCACAGCTTGCGGGAAAACTTCCAAGAAGCGGTTATAAGCATTTCTCGCTTGGTCTAGTCTGTTGGAACGTCTGTGGTCGGCAATCAAATTCAGCCAGGCATCCATATCTCCTCGAGGATCCTGCTTGACACGAGCTTCAAGCAACGCCACCGGGTCAAGACTGGTCACAGCTGGAGTTACGTTGGACGAGGCAGCAGGGCCGGCAATTGGAGGGGTAGGGGCAATAGGGGTAGCAACGAAAGCAACAGGAGCAGTAGGCGTGTTGACCTCTGTGGATGTAGTCGAAGGCTCTGGGTGGTTGTGGGATAACACAGTGGTCGCATTTGGCGCATCATTGGTAGGTCCTTCATCCTCGTCATCAGATGCTTCCACTAGGAAGCCGCCAGACATCTTGGGTTTGGATTGGCGTTGCGAACTTGCTGAGGATTCCTGTTCGGGGGGCTGCACAGGGGACCAGGTTGTGACGGACTCTGGGTCATATTCTCCTCCATCTTCTGTGCCATTATCGGCGGCATCACCTGAGACATGAGACTCTTGTGCAATGTTATCAACTTGTTGGTCGCTATACTGAACCTGAGCACCCTCTGCGGACCCGAAACCTTCTTCACCCAACGAAGCACCCTCGGACGCCATACTGGATATAATCAGTGCCGAATCTATTGTCAAAGTCCACTCGTATGAGGGCGACCGCCGTGAATTCGCAGACGAAAGCGCGTAGGGGAGGTTGGGAGAGCGATCGGGGACGGATATGGAAATATCAAATGGTGAATCGGCAAAGGAGACAAGAGTCCGATGGCAAAAACAACAAACGCTTCGACTGCTGAGCTCGCGATAATCGTAAAAATCTGTAGTTGTGAGTTGTGATGCAAGACAATCTCTACCGTGAGAGATGGTTCGTAAGTGACGTCTCACGGACGAGGCAAGCTCGAGGAGCTGAGCCAGTCGGCCCCGATGGTGGGAATTGCTGTCGCAGACGGCGTAGCAGGGCTCAAGTATACGGTATAGTCGGCGGTCAAATGCTGGATGACGTATGCTGGAAGATGAGGTCGTAGATGTTGTAAAGTTGAAGCTCTCAAGACGGCGCCTTGGCTTGGCAAAAATCCGAAAACATAGAGGTCACCTCCCAACCACAATGAAAGCCTTGCTAAGGGGACAAGGGCCAGTGGCAGAACCAAAGCTGGTTAGTAAACCCAAGGCGGTCAGAGCGGCGCTGGCTCGTGATTGGGTCGAAGGACGAAGTATTTCACCATTAGTGGGGCGGACTAGATTCAAAGGTAGCGTGCTTGGTGCAAGCTCAAAGCAATCACTTTAAAGGGTCACGTGATGTCATATGCTCGCCAATCTGTTAGCGCTAACCAACCACCGTGTGAGTGGCACTACCGCTCCGGCTGCTCCAAGATTTTTTTTTTCGCGTTCTATTGCAGCCAGGCACGCACCTCTAGCCCATCACCGAGGGCCCCCTGGGCCATTTGGTGCCGCCACAATGGCCCAGCCGGCAGCATCTGTGTGGGACGAACTCATTAACGCGGGGTGGCCAGAAGGCGCGTCCGTCGTCCTGGCCACCACCAGTCGCACAGGGTCAACATCTCAGACTTCCAATCTTAGCTTGTCGCCAGCCCTTTCTATCTTGCATAATAATAACAGTGTCTCCTCCCTTCCAACTCTCACATCCATCTTCTTCCTTACAAACTCCCATTTCTTGTCGCGCGTGCCTGACTGAGCAAGCCACGACACACAGGACAGTCCAGGACAATCCACAGTGCAAGCTCCACCTCGTTGTCTAAAACCGCCTCCCTCATCGCGATTCATCCCCGTGCCCATTCTTCTATTCCCAATCCACATCCACAACACCGTGATACTGTCCTTTCGACAGCTAGCTCTTGATACCCCTTATTTACTTATCGCCACATCCACCAGAATCAGCAAAAATGTCGGTCGTCTCACTTTTGGGGGTCAATGTTCTGAACAACCCCGCCAAGTTCACCGACAAGTACGAGTTCGAAATCACCTTTGAGTGCCTTGAACAACTCGAGAAAGGTTGGTGCCTCATTGCTCCTGGATTACATGCCACCCTCCTGGCTAACCTGATGCAGATCTCGAGTGGAAGCTGACCTATGTCGGATCTGCCACCTCGTGAGTTTTCATTGAAATGCGACCTCACACCGCCTATTCTAATATTTCCCAGCGACCAATACGATCAAGAACTCGATACGCTCCTCGTCGGACCTATTCCTGTTGGCGTGAACAAGTTCATTTTCGAGGCTGACGCGCCCGATACCTCGCGCATTCCCGACGCTGATATCCTTGGCGTGACTGTCGTTCTATTGACGTGCGCTTACGATGGTCGCGAGTTCGTACGTGTTGGTTACTATGTCAACAATGAGTACGATTCCGAGGAGCTTAACGCCGAGCCCCCTTCCAAACTGATTGTTGAGCGCGTCAAGCGCAACATTCTGGCTGAGAAGCCCCGTGTGACGCGTTTTGCTATCAAGTGGTATGTTTTGTTCCAAAGATTGTCAGACAGGAACAGGACGATTTTTTTTTTTTACTGACAGAATTCAGGGATTCTGAGGCTTCCGCTCCTGCCGAGTATCCCCCCGAGCAGCCCGAGGCTGATCTTGAAGCCGATGGCGAGGAATATGGTGCAGAGGAAGCCGAAGAGGCCGCTAAGGACCAAGCCGCTCGGTCTGGTGACGACTCGGAGATGGCTGGTGTCGAAACGGAGAATGGCAACGACAACGATATCGGCCAAGAGGAAGACGAGATGTCGGAGGATGGCAGTGTCGATATTGAGGGAGAGAGCGAGGATGAAGTTGAGGAGGAGGAACATGTGGAAGGCGAGGACGAGGCCATGGCCGACGATGCCATGGAGGTGGACGACTCGCATGAGAAAACAGCAGCTTCCGCCACCACCAAGCCTGTTACTGTTGCTGTCTAATCATGGACTCAGAGCACTCGCACACAACACCCAAGTAGTTTGGGGTCGTATTTTTTTGCTGGTATCATCTTATCTTGAGTCATGCATTTCATTTTTTGGGGTTGTTTTTTTCGATAACGTATGGGAGAGTGGAAGATGAATGTCTGCCTAATAGAGTTACGAGAAACGAATGGACAATATCAGGCCCGGGGGGGTGGCCAGGCATGCGATAGAACATTAGTCTGAAAGAGCAACACGACCAAGTCTGCAGTCTGGTCTCTGATGTCACTTGAGTTTTTGCCAGGATCAAGTCTCGTGAATGGTATGTGATGGGGGTTTACGTGTTTGGCTTCAGCCACCTTTTTTTTTTTTTTTTTTGGCTGCGGTTGGTTGATTGAAGACGGGATTCACTATTGGAGTTGAAAGGGAAGAGAAGAATATCGAGCCAAGCCAAGCCATTGACCAAATGGTTGGCACGTGGGGGGAGGAATTGCGATTCTATCGCGATCAACAAAGACTGGGCTTGGGTTGAAGACTATCCTTTTTGTTTCACACATAACACGCTTTGATCAGCCGTGAAACTATTCGTTGGGCTTGATTCAAGGACACATCGCGCAATCTCTCTGCTTGTGGTGTTCAAGGCCAGCTGGTCATACCTGTACCATCCCAATCTACAATCTCCATCCGTCCGCCTCGTCCATCGGGTGCCGCCAACAGGATGAGTAATGCTTTTTGCTAAGATGGCCACGTCGTACTCTGTAGCTACCCCAGGTCGGTAACCAGTGTAATAATACCTAAAACCCAGTCTACTGGGTATTAGATATGGAGAAACTTTGGGCTTGCCCCATGCACGTGGACCTGCGCCTCCTCGCTCATGGAGGGGAAGAGTTCCATCAAACGGTGCCCGACGTTGGTGTCCGATTAGCGCCTATGACGTACCTAAACACTTGACGTGCCCTCTCCACCTCTCCCATCACGGGTGACCTGTGTGTGTCCTTGGGGAGAGAGTTTTATTAGTTGACAATACAATGTTTTTGGTTTATTTCACCCGTCTGCAGCCGCTCAGAGCCGCATCCTGTTAAGGAAGGTTCCTTATTCCGCCCGGTGGGCGCGCGCAAGCCTCACTTCGAAGGCCCCTGATGTTCGGATCGGGGATGAGTATTTGTCCGTCTGTTGCTCGCTTTCCCACCTACAGTACTATGATTTCCCCCTTCCATTGCGAAAGAGAGTAGCCTTCGGTGAGAGATCATCTCAAGACTGACCTCAACAGGCAAGGTGCTCGTTTTGATTGTGTTTGATTCATTGCAATGCAGGATCCAGGCTATGGCCACCTTCACACCACCCCACGTGCTGCTCCTTTTGGACAACCACACTGCCGCTGTGCACCACTACGAAATAAGTCGGCCATGAAGCTTCGCGGAACTGTCAAGACTCGATCCGGGGACGAAGACGCTAGCTCTAAGAAGTTACAAGTAAATGCAGCAACACACTGCAGAACGATACGGCATCTGCACTATCGGAGGTTTCTTCTTCGTTTCCACACATCCGTCGCTGTTCAGTTTCAACCTAAAAACCTTGGTTTTTTTTGGGAGGGGGAGGGGGGAAAGGGACTTGCGCGCTTGATTGATGCCTTAACCTGGTGTTGGTTCGCCTTGCTTTCTTGCAAGCTTCACCGAAGTGCGGAGTTGGTGATGAGTGCGCACTGCTCAGCCGCAACTCTCATCGTCGGGGTCCGCCGAAACCCAGCTTTGGGAGGGGAGTCAAGGACAATTTGCCATACAAGTAATGTAATTAACTCACCCAACTCCCCGAGACGCCAAGCAGAGACGATCTTTCTTCAATCTATGAGGGGTAAAACAGAAGACATTAGAAATACAACAAACAGGCTCCCCTTTTCCTTTCTCACTCAGAGTTTCTCATATATAAGAATCTAGTGTTCGTAGGGGTCTTGTATTGGAGAGAAAGTCTCAACATCCACACTCTCAGCAGGTTGGCAAAAGAAAGACAACTCATATTTTGGCTTCCACTTTCAAGATCTCTCTTTTTCCCTTTCCACACTTGTTCATGAATGAATCTTACCAGATCCCTTGAGTGAACGTGAACTCCCCCTCTCACCCCACATCCAATGACAACTCCAGCACCATACCAACTTACCCAACACACTATCGACGACCTCATCAGGGCCGCAGAAGTCCACCACGAGCAATATGTCCGCACTCTCCGCACTCTGCACGACGGCCTGGCCCTGCGTCGCATCGACAGCCAGCCTCGCAGCGTCATCACCATCCCAGAGCCCTTCACGCCGCCCCTGAGAGCCCTCAGCGTGCCGACTTTGGGCACCGACATGGGCATGTTGATGCGGCGCCGAGCCCGGGCTTCCACACTGGAGACCACCGCCGAACGGCCATCTCTGACCCCGGAGCTGCGCCCCTTGGCCAACTCGCCCAGGAGCCACATCAGCAACGCCGTCTTCTCCAATGATGACGACCTTCCCTTCATCCCTCTCCTCGATCCGGCCTCTGTCATGAGCGCCGGTGGCCGACATTTCGATGATGAGACGGCAATTCCCACCAGGCAGCCGCTCACACCCATGCACTGGACTGATGAGATGCTCATGAGTCACCTTCATGATACTGAATTCACGCCAGACATGGAAAAGGTCCTGGAGGACGTCATCAAGCGCCGTGATGAGATGGACCATGCCTTGTCGTTTCGTGATTTCGCAACCTACGAGCGGGAGGGCTATGTCCAGTCTACCTTTGAAGTATATGAGGTCGGCCCAGACTCGATGCCCTTGAAGCTGAGTGAAGATCCAGATGTTGATCTTGATGGGCCGACTGAAGTCAAATACGCAGGCTCAGGACCATATGAGAACCCGCCCCTCATCGTCGATGCACCCACTGTGTGGGAGGCAATTCGAGGCGTGAACCCTGACACTCAGTCGGTCGGCCGAATTACGTATGTTATCACTCTATCTCTCAAGCCAATGCTTGCTTCGGAACGCTAATCATCCCCCTCTCACAGCATCGTCCAAGAACCGACCCCTCTCATCCTCGCTGCTCTGCATCTCACCATGTCGCCTCACTTCGATATGACTGAACTTCTAGACAACCTCATTTCCGATCGACCAAATCGCGGCCGCACTCTCGCGTTCATGAATCGGGCCTTTGAACGGGCCCCCTCAGCTCAAGCTTCATCCTCATCCACCTCTTCATCTCCCATCGTTCTCCCTGTTGGCGTTACTCCCCCTCAATCTCATCCTCACCCTCCTCTTCGTGCGCTGTCTAGCCTGTCTGCGGCTCACGTCCGCCAGCGATCCTTCTTCTTTGTCTTCAAATACTACACCGTCGTTGGTACCGGCCTCACGCCCGCTCCCTGGCAGCGCTTTGACAACAGGCCCTTGGACAAGAGAATAGATGACCACATCGACATTGCCGAGTGTGGCTCCATCCTCGCCCTCTCACTCGGTGGTGACCCTATCAAGCCAGTCCGCATGCGACCTCGACGGGAACGGGTGAGAGAGGGTTTCTTGTTTGACACATTTGGGCCGTGGCACCTCCTGAGCATCCAGAGTTTTCCTGACAACGCACATACGGTGAGGGGCGATGAATTCCAAGCGAAGCAACTTGTCAACGGACCCTGTGCGTTCCTGGAACTGCTCATTGCTGAGTACAGGGATGCTGGGAAACGAAACCAGAACCTGCATGAACTCATCACCAAGCTCATAACCGCAAAGGTAAGCCTTCTCCCTCAACCATCTTCATACTCTTTGGCGTTGTGTGCCTTTTCCCATCACTCCGCTTTTGCTTTTTTCTGTAAATCTAACACTCTCGATTCATCCTAGACCGAGTTCATGTTTGACCCCAAAGTTCGTGACAAGCTCCTCTTCGAAGACAAGCATTTCACTTACATCCGCCGCTACTTCTGGGCCTACAACACTCTCGCCGTCGTCAACACCAGCATCAAGGCCATGATGTCGGCCTACGTTGACACCTTCACTGATGAGTTCTGGGCCGGCAATCACCCGATCCTGTGGCCTCATTCGGAACCAGAGTCGCTTGCGGGCGTCGCCTATCGCGAGCACATGAACACCCTCCGCCGCGAGCTTGATAAGGTGGTGCGCGAGCTGGGCGAGGTTCTCAAAAGAAACGAGCGCACGCGCAAGGAGATTGAGAACTTACGCGATCAGCTTTTCAGCGGGAGTTCCATCAAGGAGAGCAGGAGAGCGATTGAGCAGGGAGACAACATCCAGATCTTGACCTTGATAAGCATGATCTTTCTGCCTCTGACGTTTGTTACCGTACGTGAAACCCAAAAAAAACTTTCCCTTGTCTGTCTTTGCTTCGGGAAAGATTTCTGTTGCTCCCCTCTCTCTTCCAAGCAACAGCCAAATTAAACTAACCACTTTCACACGCATACAGTCCGTCTTTGGCATGACCGAATTTACCATTCCAGCGACCGACTGGCGATTCCCGGTAACCATGGTCCTCGTCTGTGTGCCGTTCATGCTGCTCATCCTACTCCTCCAAACACGCTCGTTCGCACTGGTCGTCGCCAAACTCGGCACCGCCGTAACGATCCCCGCCAAACGCACCATAAGCTTCCTTCGCCGAGCCTCTCGAGATCCTGAGATCCCGGATAATCGGTCCACGCTCGGTCCATCGCAGCGCAGGATGCAATTCCGCCGCGGCGAAAGATGGTCGTGGCACTTGGGGATGAGAGGTAAGCCGGCTGATGAAGAGCCGGACTTGGGTAGAGGGGAGCGTGTTTGAGATGGCGTGCGAGTTGGAACAGTGTGTGGTTTATTTCATTGCATCACGATTCAGAGTTTTATGTTTTTGATGAAGTTATGACTGATGTTCGGGTTAGAAACTGGCTTGGGCTACTTGTACAATTCTTGTATATCATCGACCTACACGGGCTGTATTGTATTTAGAGCTTATTAGACTGTGATTATTATAATGCAAAATCATCTGTGCAGTGCACAGGAGACCGAGGTCTATAGTCCTGCCGATAGGTTTATTCCTAGTTCCCCCTAATTTCCACCATTGTTTCGCTGCTTGTCGGCTCTGAGTGCTCCCTGTGTGCCCAAGAATTTGCCACGCTTGTCTTTGGCAAATCAGGTTTCGATCTACATCTACGAAGATCTGACCTGTAACGAGGTGCCAGCTCATAACCAAGAGATCCAACTACCCAATCGGCTTCTAGCCACGGACATCAATATTCTAGCAGGTATTACGGAAATATTTCCTCCCCCTCCTTTAGACGAACACTGGTGCCGAGACGGACTGAAACATTGCAAATATTTGTCATTAAAGTATGGCTTGGACCGAGCGAATAGAAGCCAGGCCCAAGTCATTTACATAGCTACCTACTCATGTTCAGACAAGACGCGTACCCCTTGTGCTCCCTTTTGCCCCTTTAACGGGCAGCTCCCAACTAAACTACCAGCCTGCATTCGTACATCCATCCCCAAGTCAAAGCACCCACCCCTCATCCTTACAACTCCCACCGCGGGCCAGCCGAAGCAGAAGACCGCCAGTTTCAACAAAAAAAGGAGAGAAAAAAACAGAATATTATCGCATGGTATATAAAATCCACCAAAAAGGCGGGAACATACATGAAACAAGTCGCTCATGGTAGAATTGCAAACATAAGCATCAAAGAACCGAACAGAAAACACGACATAAACTCCGGATCAGTCATACTAACCCAGGGAGAAGAGAACAGAACCTTCCGTGGTATCAGTATCCGTAACGCCGAGTCCCTCCCCTTGATTTGATCGTAGTACATGGATGAATGTGCATCGAGATGAATAAATGCCGCGAAAGTTGCCCGTCTTTGACCGTCTACCAACCCTTCTTCCGAGCGAATCGCTTGTTCAGAAGAGCTAGGACCTTGGGAACGTTGAATTGAACATACTCCAGGTCAAGATCATCCTGGTTATCTTTCTGCATCTCAAGCAAATCATCCAGCTTCAGATCCAATTCCAGAAGACCTCGGTTTCGGCCTATTGCAAAGTTAGCATCCCATAACAAATAGATAATAATAGGTAGAAGGAAAGGTGTGCCACATACCTTTATAATGCAGAGAAATTACGAATGTACCCGGCAACGGGCTGGTGAAGTTGAAATAGATGTTAGCCCGTCTGTTATCCGGGACATTACTCTTCTGGATAACGCCCTCCTTCTCGAGCTGTTGATGGGTGAATTTGTAAGGACCGAGAACCTGCTGTTTTTGCTGTTTCCGCTTTGTGCCCTCACTCTGGGATCGTACGTTATGAAGATAGCTCTTGTAAGTTTCCAGCTGTCCAACCAAGTAAGTGTTGTGATCTCGGATCGTTTTGAACACCTCCTCGAGTTTCGTTGTCTCAGTAATAACACCGTCCTTCAGAGAGCCAAGATGTTGCAGTTCCTGCTCCACCTCGTCTCGCAGAAGACTAAATTGGTCGCTCTTGTCGATGACACGCAATTCTTGAAGCTGGGAAAGAAGCTCCATGGCTCGAATGCCCTTACGAACCATTACGGCGTCGTTGCGGCTTGTGGCGGCAGCATCTGCAACACGCTCTAGTCGTAACGGGCGTCTGGCAACATGGCTATTCGTAGGAATTGATCGCATGATCTGCACAAAAATGGATTTGGCTTCCATAAAGAACACCTCCTCCTGCGTGATATCCAGAGCTGCGGTCAAATCGTCAATGGCAGTCTCCCAGCGACTGAACAAAGGCAAGTTGATGACTCTGTTTTCTTTGCGGGGTAGTTGGACTGGAGCTTGACCCAGCTCTGACATGATGATTCCAAGATGAGATCCCTCGTCCTTGCACAACTCACCATGATGCTTCTCGATGAGGGCATGCATGGCGTAGATCTCGTTGAGTGTGATATCGAGCTCAAGGTCCTTTTTAGAGAGAGCCACGTAATTGTCCATCTCCAAACTCTCATAAAAGTCCTGAACTTCGCAAAGGTCGAGCATGAACTTGTTGATGCGATCCTTATTCTGTTGGATGAAAGGCTGAAGCTTGGCCATATACGGCTCCTTGGCGTAGGATGGCTTGTTGGCAAGATTCTGAAGCATCTTAGCAATATAGGTGAGGGTTCGTCGGGGTCGTTCGGCCGGGGTTCCGTCAATTAACATATACGACTTGGGAGTGACGATGGCCGGATTGATGAAGCGGAGGAAAAAGAAGCCGCCAATCAGGGTGCAGATTACTTGATCGTTGGCATCAGGATACTTGCGCTTGGTCAAACTCCTGATTTGCTTGCAGATCCATCGGATACCATATGGAGCCTCCTCAAGAGCTTCAATAATGGTTGTCAGGAATCCGTTGGCGATTTCAGTGAGCATTGTCAAGCGAGGCTCAATGATAGCTTGAACTTGAGGATTCTCTGCTGCCTGCTCTCCAGTGATACCCTTGGGCAGGTGAGGGGGAAGTTGGCCAGTGTCCTCCTCAATCTGCTCAATCATTCGCTCGTACACCTTGAGAGGGTTGATTTCCAGATCCAGGTCTCGCAGCTCAATTAGGTTGTTGATTCTATCAGCAAGCGCAATTTTGAGAAAGCTCTGACCGGGGCCTCTTCGAGTGTAAGTTGTCATCATTCGCGATACTGGGGTGTTGGCTCGAAGAAGGGACGAATAATCGGGAGTGGTATCAAACTGGTATGTCAAGACGGACTGCAAAGCGAGTTAGAACAGTCTAATGTATTAATTGAGTCATATTGGTTGTTGCCATACCTGAAACATGGTAAGAAGTAGGTGTTCTTCGCGACTCTCATATTGGTTACCGTAAATAGTGAACATGACCGTCTGAAGAAGCGAGTCGATCTCAGCCATTGAGACGAGCCTACACAGGTGGGCAATATGCCTGGGCTCTGACTGCAGAAGGAACAAAAGGTTGCCGTATTTCTGGGTTTTGTCGTCGTTGGGGAATGCGCCCTGCTGCATTTCAGTAGCATCCTCGAGATGACTGGCAACTTCGTTTTGCTGTAAATATAGTCAGCAGATGGTTTCCACTTTTGTAGTGCAAGATTTCAACATACCTCCTCCAGAGCCATGCGGTTTTGGATCAGTAGGGCAATGCGCGAGTCAAGATATCGAACGTCCTTTTCAAGAACGAAATTTTTCTTGGACTGTGACGAAATCTTGGACTTGAGGTCACGCAGGACCTTTTGCGCTATAGTTGACAGTCAGTCACAAGTTCACGAAGCTTTAGATATTTGGATACAAGACAGGGCATACCTTTAGCGAGGTCATCTTCAATTTGGAGATCACCTTCATTGGCCGAGATCGACATATACAAGGCCGACATAGAATAGCGTTTCGATTGGCGCGCGGAGCGCGATCCATCGTACGACGACATGGTGTTCTGTCGTGTTAGAGGTTGAAAAGAGGAGGATGATGCAGTGGAGGCTCTTGACGGAGTTTGCAACATGACCGACATGGTGGTGTTTTCGACTTGACCACGGGAAAATGGTCGGGAGTCTTGTGCCTAGGAAGCTCAAAGGGAGCGCCTAATGACGGCCAACGTCGAGCCTAGGCGTCCCAACTAGCCAGAGGACTTTCGCAGGGTAATTCGAGGACGAGGAAGTCGGTTCCGCGACGGTGAGGGAGGGCGAACGTTAAGGGGCGGGCGAAGTGATTTGCAATGCGGAGATTGTGGCAGTGATTGACGTCTAAATCAATCGCGGGCGTCCAAAAAATGGGCAGCGCGACAAAATCGGATGGAAAAAATAAAAGGCCTGTTGTCCGTGAACACGAGTATGAGCGAGGCCAGGTGCAGGAGTTAGGAAGCAATCGAGTTGTGGTGGTGGTCGTGGTCGAAATCGAGACGAATGATCGGGGAAGCGAGATGGGCGTGAGAGGTTGGCGACCAAGGGAGAGCGTGAACAGAGCACGATCTGGCAGCGAGCTGATGGCAAGGGCGAGGACGCTTCGAAGTAAATAGCGGGAAGAATGAAACTTAATTCCTCGTAAAGTAAAATCAATCGAGCGAGTGTGTTTTCGTCGCGCGACAGCAGTGAGGGCGCCGAGGAACGGTATCGCAAGGCGAGAGGAGAAACAGCAAAAAGGGCAGTGATGGTGGTGAGGATGTACGGACGTAGTGGTGGTAGATTTTGGTGGGTGGTGGAGGAGTTTGAGTAAGTGGCCCGGAGGAAAGATAGCGAGCAATGATGATTGTGGGTTAAGCGGATTTGGTGGAGGCTGGGTCCTGGAAGGGAACCAGAGCAGTCAAGTCCAGGGACACCCGTCAGGGACAAGATGCCTAATCAGGGCAGCCAGGGCAGCCCAGGGCAGTCAGGACAGGGGGGTGTGGGCTGAGTAAGTTGGGGGGGGAGGTGTCTAGGAACGTGGGAGCCTGGAAGGGCGGGCAACCAGTTTATGCAAGACTGAGACGCGAATTTCAGCGCGTGGGACGGTTGGTCAGTGGATTGCGGACTTCCAAAGAGGGCGTCGAAAGAGACCATCCCAAGAGGCCAATGCATCACCGACTGACTGGCTGGCTGGCTGATTGACTGACTACCTTGCTACCTAGTTATGTATGCACTGTACTATGTATGTGCCAAAAGGAGGGGGAAGAGTGGAAAGGAGAGAAGAGGCTTACAGGGCCTGAGGTTGCAGGGTCAAAAGAGCAGCTAGTGCGAGAAGGATAGGTACGTCTCGTTGCTCTGTGCTACCTTGGCTGTCTGGTGATGATAGATGTTTATGTACTATGTAATCTGTACAGACTACTATGTAACTCATGTGTGTACGTGTGTGTGCCTGTCTTTGTGTCTGTGTGGGGGAGGAAAGATGGATGGGATATATTGGGTGGGAGCAGCATCGGGACCGTGGTACTACGTGGTACAGCCAGTCGCCATAAAGGTGGTGAACTGCTGATGAGCCGGCGAGACAGAAGAACGAATGACGATGCTGCCTTTGGTGTTGATGGTGGTCGTTGGCTGCAGACTACCCTGCCTGGTTGCACCAAAGCCAGGTACATGCTTCGTACTCTCTACTTTCACAGCATGACTTGGGGACCCGGGGGGGCTGCTAAGAAGTCCCCTGCCGCGCCACAAAAGACCAGGCTCAGTTTAAGTGATAGACCATGAACAAGACAAAAACAAAACAGTCTGAGGCATATAAAGAACAAACACAACGAAGAACACACAAAGCGCAAAGATCCGATGATTGCGAGAGTCAAAATCCTACCCTCGCCGCAAATTATTCACCTTAGGGAGTTTTGGTGTAGAGAGACTTTGAAACGAAGCACCGCAAACGTGCGTGGGCTGTTACAGATCATCAGTGTCATGTTATTTTTGGGGCAAACCCAGAGTACTCTACAGAAGAAAGACATGATTGACCAATTGACCGATTGACAGCCTGAGATGAATGGTTCGCTTCAGCATGCTCCCATTCAAACTTCCCGTGCCAGTAATTACAGATTTATCACCCGGGCCACAAAAGACGGCCCGGCAATGCCTTAGCTCCGCGACCCATCCTGCAACCTAATTATTATTTTTGATTGATCAGTTGGGGATTAAAAAAAATGATATGATAGAGAGGAAAGGTAAATGAAAGACATGGATGTAAGACGAACTGTATTATGTACGCAGACTATCTTTTTCTTTGATCAGTGGCATGTAAGTTACCAAGCCACTCTTGGAACCGGAAACGTGGACTCCCCGAGCCAATCCAAGCGGTTAGCTAACAATGACCTGTGGCCTTTTCGAAACTTGTAACGCTGTTTTAACTCTTGCCTTTGTATTGGCTTAAGACAAGGGAGAGCAACGGAAGATGAAGGAACTTAGTCTCACCCCAATTGAATCAAAGGACGCGATATAATAGTCCTCCGAGAATACAAAGTAATTATAGCTTCTTCTTATTCTTCTTATTCTTCCTCTGCTTCTTTTTCTCTTCTTCGAATCCGTAGCCAATTCCGTACCAGTCTTCTGCTTTTTTTCTGCTATTCTAACTTTTACTTCTTCTCCTTCTCCTTGTTCCTGTCTCCCTCACAATTTTCTGGTCCCTTTTGCACGCCACGCCGGCCATTTTTTTTCCGCTTCGTGACCATCCCCATCCCGTTCTTCTCCACTCCGTCATGCGCATGTGGGCAGCAAACCAGGCACGAAGCGCGATCAATGTACTCCGTACCTTGGAGGAACCTCGTGCAAGTAATAAGAACTCGCATTATAATCTACCTAGACCACGACTGGGAGGAAAGAGGAAGGTCTTTGTTCCTCAGCTTGTTCAAGCGGTATCCGGATGAAGACTGAGAGGGTCAATAGATTGGTCTTTACTGTGCACCGATCCATTTCTTTCGTAAATATGTCAAGTCCATCTTTGCACAATTGAGACAAGACCAAGTGCACTGAATAACATAACCCTTACTTGGTTGGCAGTCACGCAGTAATTTACTACATACCTACCTACCCAAGTATCCTTTATTCCACTATGTACCTAGGTACTGGACATATTAGGCGCGGTGGGCACAGTGCAGGCGGCCTAGGTCAGTTATTACGTCGTGAGTTGTGTCACAAACCAAGACCTTCGTCGCGGCTGGTCAGGAACAAAGAGCAAAGGGCAAAAAGCCATGAATATGAAAGCGGGAAATGGAAAAGAAAAAAAAAAGGGGGGTAGCCAGGGGTAAGGCTTGGCTGAACTGGGGGCACCAACGGCGCCAGGATCGAAGCGTCGCCGCCAGGGGTACACTCAGGATGGTGAGAGCACCACCCACTACCACCACCAACGTGCCATGCAGTCCCAGTCTCCCATGCCGACTCCGTATATGTTTCGTACCTTTGCTGTGACATCTGTTCGGAAGGCTGCCGTATTGGTTGAAACAAAGTACCTGACATGTCCGATAGGTATGCAATTTGATGTGCAGTAGCTCGCTGCAGAGAGGACGCGCCGGCATGACCAACCGCCCAGGAAAGAAAGGAGGCATGGAGGACGGAAGAGAAAGGAAACGAAGTAAAGGGATATGGGGGAAAAAAAGAAACGGCGTAATTAATTACATCAACCCCCCTTATCCGTACAGTATAGTTTACTGCGTACAAAGAGCTCGCGACTTTTTCCCAACTGCGACGCGAGATGCACCACCCGAGCCTTATTTCCATCCCCCTCAACCCCGCGCAACAAACTCATATACTACGTACATATTTTGTCCCCGAACTACTTCACCACCGAGGGAGAGTAGTGGGAACGGAGGCGTTTGGAGGGCCTACTAACTACGGCGGGGTCTAAAGAGGATCACACGAGGTGAACGAGTAGGGTCATTGTGCCAGGTTCTTAGGCCGCTAAAAGGAGAAAAAAAAATATGACCAGGTGCACACAGACACTAATGGACAAAGGAAGACCAGGCTTGTTATCACTTGTGGCGGCCATGAGGCTAGCAGTGGATGCAGACTTGCTGATCACCTTGACATGACGAGTCAACCCAGAAAAAGAGTCTTTCTCTTTTTGTTTGAGAGGGGCCCGTCCCAGGACCCAGCGCTGGGATTCCTTTTCCTTTTTTGTTGGGACCTAGGACAGAAAAAAAAATCGGTCAGACCGTCAGTATAGGTTGCAGGAGCTGGCCTCTTGGTGTGCTCAGCTGAAGCCGGAGAGGGTTGAACAACCTACATAGTACTTTTAGTCTATAGGTAGAACCATCATTGTTAGAAGAATGATGACATCGTAATTCACTACGAGCATACCCCACCGCTATTTCAGATGATCAAGTATACATCCCTCTACATACATTACTTTCGAAAGAAACGGGAGGCATGAAAGTCCTACATACAGTTAGAAGCCCATATTATTTTCTCAATACAAAGAGACACAGATATTCCTCACAATTCCCGCCCTATTCATCCAACGTGCCCTTGATCACCAGTCCAACGGCCCGTGACCCCCCATCGAGCTGCCCTGAGCTTTTAGCAGGGGGGAAAAAAGAAAGGAAAAGGCGGGCGGAAGCTGTGGCAAAAACTCCAGATTGTGTGTCTCGCCTACGAAACGACGCAGGGGGTTTGATCGGCCGTTCCCCTCCAGAGACTAGAAGATTAAGGCCGCCCACGAGCTCTCACTGGTCACGTCTCTGGTCTTCTTGTCGACGTGGAAGGGTGGTCAGGAGCAGTTGAACAGGGGAGCCAGGGGTAGGAAAGCCCCCCCCCCCCTCTTAGGTCAACCGTCATACCTCGGACAAGGGAAATCTCAGTGCCCTCCCCAGTGATAAAGTGCTTGCTTTTTTTAAAATAAAATCTGTGGTGATGGAAAGGGTGGATAAGGTTGGATAGGCGGATACGTGCATGTACGCATAACCGCGTGTTCTCCTGGTGCGCTCCTGTCCATTATGCAAACTCCTTGGTGAAACTGGAGCTCGCTCAAGGAGGCGTATGGAGTACGCACGCTCATTCATGCGGGACGGATTAGTAGAAGACGAGAGACCACATACATGATATTTGGCCATGTGTACGGATAGATGGTAATTACGTTCTTGGTATGGAGCACATAATTCACTAGTGGGCAGAAATCTGAGGACATCTTGAAATCTAACACAAAAGAAAAAATAACGTGGCTCGCTTATGTTTTCTTCTTTCTCCTCATTCAGTATTTACTTGTTTTCCAAGACCTTCACATACCAGCTGAGGTTCTCCATGTCTCCCAGTCCTGTCTCTCTTCCAAATCTCTCTTGTGTGTTCCACAATCTGGTTGGACAACCGTTTGGGATGCATTTCAGCTTCTGAAGTTATCACCATGTCTCAATGCATGATGGAGGACACTCCGTTGTAAGAAACAACGGTCAGAAATGCGAAAATCCCTGTAATGGATTTATCCTGTTCTACTTGTGAGCTTAAAGGACATTTAATTAGTTCGTGCGTTATGCATACCTTGATACGTTCTAAACTTCAACATTGAGGAATGTGAACCCAGTTCCTATCCCCTTCTCGAAGTTTTAGTCGTGCATGCCAGGAACCTCTCTAATCCCCCTCCCCTCCCCTTCCCCAGTATTCCTCTATTGTGATAGGTCGTCTTGTACCATTTCCATGCGTCTATCACCTCACACCATGGCTATTATCAAAAAAAGGCCATGTATGATGTCGCATTCGTATCCCTTTCAAGTCAGGCGACGTCTCAAAAGATCAGCTCGGCCTCGACTTCGGCTTCAATATGTATCAACCACTTTCCACAAGGCCATCATCGGCCGTTTTCCGTCCCGGCTCCTCTCAAACGTCAACATTGACCCGGACCACCCGGCCTGCCGCCCCAGGTTCGTGCAACCACAAGCGACCACAGGGCTGCTCCCTGTTCCTTTGCTCCCTTTCTTCCCCTTGCTTCAGGTCCGGGGCCTTGCGTCACACTTACTGTGTATGTCCAGTTCCTCTTCCTCGGCATGTCTCGCATCATCCACACGCTGCAATTGAACTGCTTCTGGGCGCGTATCCATTTTCTGCGGCGTTGTGCCCGCTTGAACCACAGAAATGTCATGACAACCTGACCGATCCCCCCTCCCAGGCTCCTTTTGCCGGCCTGGGCTCCGTTGCATGAGCCTATTGATCGGCAATATCGTAGGTTTTAGTGTTCCCAAAAGGTGTACGAGCGCCCTGGAGATCGAGCCCTTGATTGCTACTAAACTTATCAACTCGTTCCTTACGGGATGATCACCATCATTCCCCTGCAGGGTTTTTATCAATAAGGGCCTCACAATCTAGCCAAGGTCAGTCGTTCACAACCTTCATGTTTATTAGGTCCCCTCCGTTATCCCTTGGCGTGCGTGAACTTACGTACGCAGTTTGACCAGGTCTTCAAACGAACCTGTTGTCGACTTGCCACTGGTGCAGATCTGTCAGGTATTTGCGTCAAAACGTAAACCCCCACACGTATTGTCGCTGCAGAATGTAAATCTCAATGCCGAAGCGTGTCCATGCTTTTCAGTAGTCCCCGTGCGTTGCTCCAACAGAATTTTCCGTGCACACGGGGTCAAAACACGATCGGATCATCGTCGTATTGCTGCTTGCCCCGTGGTCATACCATCATATTAGAGCGGTCTGTCTGGAATATATCATGTACTAACCACAGAACCCCGTTTCCTCAGGGTCCGTCTCCGCAGTGATTACATACTACTGTGTTTCGCACTTCGTAATGCTATATTCGGATCGTCTTAGATTGGCTGTGGGGAGTTCGATCGTCGCTAGACTAGAACGGCGCCGTCCTCTCAGCCCTGGATTTATAGATTGTATCGAGGGGCACTATCTTTTGAAACCAAGTGGTAAGAATCATGAAGTGTGAGGTCGGCTGAGACAGAGAGGTTCCAGGTCATGCTTCTAGCATCTCACAAGAATCATCAATAAAGAATAGCCCCAGTGAGTATGAAATTTGACCACTGTCCCAAACGAATTAGGCATATCGATGTTTGCCCACTCTTCGGTACTGATATCTATCAGCTTTCTTGAAGCCCACACCTTGATCCTTCATCACTACCATACTATTAGTATATCTAATCTCAAAATAATGTAAAAGAGCCCATTTCTTCTTAGAAATCGGGCAATATATTAGGTTTTCGAAGCAGATTGCACCGACAACAAGGACTTGAGTGAGCCGATGTGGTCGTATGGGCTCCACGGGATTCAATGTTATCGACTGAGAACTGTAAAGATATTTGAGCTTCAATATACTCGCCGAAATCCTCCTGGTGTCTGCTGAGCTTCTATCTCTAGGCATCTAACGTAGATCCCCATATGAGCCGCAGCAAAATAGAAACAGGAGAGGATATCCGTGTGTCAAATTATTCAAGCAGAATGCACATCGTGTTTGTTATTTCAGGTCAAAAAACCCACAACTTCTACCGTATTAATATAGGAAAAGACTGTCAGGCATTCGCAGTAAGTAGGATTCATTGTGTACCTGGGCGGATATGTACTAAGGTGAGTGTACATGATATTGAATCTGAATTATTGTCGCCTTGTCGACTCTTATTAGGATATTTACCATCCCTATGCTCTCTTCTTGTCTTCATTGTATATCCAGAAAAATTATCACCTTCATGGCAATACTCATACATCTCCTTTCCCCTGTCTCCAGCAAATGTGTGCTAGATTATGCCCATTATAGACGCCTCCATCCCAAGCCCACGACATCAGGTCTCCCGAAGCACAATACCAATCAAAACTCATCTTTTCAATTGTTTTTGGCAAGCAGGAACCATACTGGAAATGTAAGCAGATAGATTTTGACTAAAATCGGTTCCTTTCCATCGCAAACCTCGACTCCCTATTGCGAGTCCAAAAGACATCATCGGTGTCCTCGTCAATAGGTGATATACTCTAGCCTCCTGCATCACTAATACTTCAGTTAGTTCTGTCTTGCAATATTTTCAGGGATTTGGCACTGTAGATAGGCAGTCTCAAAGTTATGATGTCCGGGAGTGTACTACTGTACCACCGATGCCCGTTCATGCAGACGCCTGCAACCGTTAGAGGGAGAGATTTTGAATAGACGAGAAAATCCATTGCACAATACCAAATTCCAATTCCTTGAAATGTAACTGAGGCTTGTCATGGTACTGAAATTCGCCCATCTGTCCGTTGAGACAAAGGGGATGTTATAACTGGGGCAGATAAATTCTCAAGATCTTGTCCAGAACCTAGCTATTGACCATCTCTTTCTTCAACTTATATGAATCCTTGAACTGCATAGTTTTTCAACTTACTAACTCACTCTGTCTTCTCCAAAGTACCCAAAAGATCGGTTGGCTGGCCGGATTTAGTTAGGGATGTGCAGCAGTTTGGTGTTATACTTGCATCGTGAGGTTGCACTGAATCTATCTAGCTATGGATAATTTATCTTTAGTATTTATTATAAATAAAACAGTTGCATTTAGACTAAGATCTTATCCTCAAACAACAGTAGAGTTTACACTACTTCGTGAGGGTCATGGATTTCTACACTACTGCTTGCTTCAACATATGGTGCCAGACAAGTGTATAAATGTCCAAACCAGGTTCTTGGACATAATTCACGCTTCTAGATAAATCATCTAGAAAATCTTCTAGCAATTTTCAACGTAAAATAACCCCGAAGGCACATCGGTGGCTAAGATTATGGTATATACTGCACTCATCGTAACTGTTTGCTATGCGTTCTCCTTTTCCCACCTCAGTGTAGCAAACTCTACCTTATTAGGCAATGATAACATTAAGATCTCGTTTTTCTGCAGTAATACCCCTTGGATCTATAAGCTATCTAGCTTTCAGTCTTCTACACGAAATACTGCACGGTATGTAGTCCCTTCGAGGCCTTCTTTTCCCCGTCCACTTCAGTGAACTCCCGATTACTCTTCAATAAACGAAATTAACGGTTAGTTCACAAGCAGGTCCTTCTTTTTCTTCACCTTATGAGTCAGTACCGAAACCTAGCTGGTAGAATTGCGTAGAGATATGTAACCAGGTTGGCTTTCTCAACGATCTGGATCACGATATTGGGATCTAGAAGCAGGTATTTTGCCCCTATGCAGCCGAATAACCAATGATTGAAAATACCAAAAATTGTGTCGAGATGTTCTTCGAAATCCTTTATGAAGCTAAAGCCTAGGCATAGCGGACTCAGTGTCATAACACGCCTCATTTTACGACCGTGTGCACGTGTGAATACCGGGGATGTGACATCTAGAATGAGTTTCTCGGACAATAACAAACAGGTTTTCCCTATTCAAGCTTTCTCTGCGCCTCCATGAGTATATACGATGTCATCATGTAATCGAAACAGCATTGAAGTGTAAATGTGGCTGGTGACTTTCTCATGTTTTGCTGATATCTATAGGGTAGGTCTACCAATTTTGGTGAGAGGGGCAAAGACTTATTCCAGAAAACGATGATGGCTCTCTATGTAGCTAAGATCAACTGAGACTTTCGGTGAGACCAATCAAGAGTATATGAATAATTTTACAGGACGAGAACTGAATTAGATGCGTGGTCTTGCCAGTGGTTACTGGTCACATTTGAGGTAGCTGAGTACTATGACTTGCTTGCCTATCTACTCACTTATAATAGCACTGTATCACGGTTCATCCACCCCGGCTTTAGAGGGATGGATTCTACTTGCTTCTTTAGCCAATTCAAGTATCAATTTAAATTTACATACATTTGAGATTCAGATTTAACTATGCTTATCCACAATATTCCACCTGACCGGAGAGAGAAAGAAGATTGCTCTCAATGTACTTCAATATTCAAAGTAGAGATGAGTCGGCAGGTTCAGTGGAGCTTTGAATGGAGTCGCGGTTTAGCCGGTGGATCGGGTTATGTGCTCCCGTGATGTCATTAGCCGATGGATGACAAGAGCTCCAACAAATCCTAGTCTCCATCAAAGCTATGTTTCTAGCTGCTTGACACCAACAACACAATCCCCATTGTTGAACAGCCCCTCAACCAAAAGACTCGTCACCACTCCCGTCCATCTAGTCTCTACCATCCCGCCCTCGACAATGGCTTTCCGCACCGCTCTCCGTCGCGCCGCACTTGCGCGCCCTGCTGTATCTCGCAGCTTCCACTCAACCCCCCGTGCCATGGTCAGGGTTGGACAGGAGATCCCCTCCCTAGAGCTGCTTGAGGACTCGCCTGGTAACAAGGTCGACCTTTCCGAAGAGTTCCAGAGGGGCAATGGATACATCATTGGCGTCCCTGCGGCTTTCTCGGGTACTTGCTCTAGCCAACACGTTCCCTCCTTTATGCACCATCCCGCCCTCAAGCAAGCTGGCCAGGTATTCGTCGTCTCCGTCAATGACCCTTTTGTGTAAGTAACAGCGGGGCTTCTCTTTTTCTCTTCGCTGTATAGAGACAGATGGAACCAAGAACCAAGAGAGTTAATGAATTGGATATAGCATGAAGGCCTGGAGCGAGCAGCTGGACCCCGCCAAGCAGACTGGAGTGAGTTATCCAACATGGCCTACAAGGGCGAAACTAAATTTCCTTTCCCCTGAATTTTCTCAACATCAGTGGCTGATGCTGAAAACTAGATCCGATTCCTCGGTGACCCCACTGGCGCGTTTACGAAAGCCATTGACCTTGGATTTGACAATCTCGCTGCTATCTTCGGTGGCCTTCGAAGCAAGCGATATGTGCTTAAGATCGAGGACGGCAAGGTCAAGGAGGCCCATGTTGAGCCTGACAGCACCGGCTACACTGGTAAGCATTTTCACACAAGAGAAAGACGAAGTCTGCCTAAGAATATTGAAACTGACTATGCATATCAAGTTACCTCTGCGGAGAAGGTCCTTGGTTAGCTCGAGATTGTGGAGGACGTATGAATGCACGGATGAGTGCTTTTCTCCTTGTAGAACAGCTAGATGGCTTTCCTAAAGCGGTCAAAATAAAAACGTCACGACTGAGATGTGAACTTTTGTCTCTTTGCTGAAATATGCATCTTTCTTCAGCCGGTCATTGTAATCCGGATGGGTGCTGCCTAACCAGGGGCATAGTACAATGAGGGACGGATGAAAGAAGCCCCTGTAGCCACGCGGATCGTCGTTCATAGCCATTTCATTGAGTGTGTTACGAGAAAAGCCCGACATATTTAATATACGTGAGTCATAGAAGGGCAAGGTGAGTGCTAAACAAGTGAGCATTGAGCAGCTGCTGAGCTTGGTGACCCAGGTGTTATTTGTGGAATGAAGTGACCCTTGCCTCGTGGTGTGAGAAAAAAAAGGTATTTTATCGCCATTGTTCCCTACTTACCCTCCTAGTGTACTTAGTCTCCAGAGCTTTACAGTTGCCACCCCCTGAATCATTGACCGGTAACTTAACCCTAAATGAGCCGGGCTGCTCGCGGTGTTATAGAACCATTCGAAAAAAAAAGATGGCCGTTCGGAGGCGAGTGGATGCGTGATCCGGGCTTGCCGTGGTCTCATCCCCGATCCGGGTGATCCGCTGCGGGAGTACCGTGAAGACGGAAGCGTCACACTGTAGCCGAGCTGCACAAAGGCGACCGGGCGATGTGAAGTTGGGAATGGAGATCAGAACTCCCGAGGAGCTGGTCATGAGTTCCTGAATGGGAACTAACGAAGCAGATCATTTGGATCAACGGGGATGAGTAGATGTCTTGTTGTATTCATTGTGGTTCCAGTTCCCTCGGGGAGCCCCGAATCTTTTGATGTCAAGCTGTCGTGTTTGAGGCGTAAAATGGAGCATTTCGCGGCCGGAAATAGGTATCTACGATGCTTGCGCCGAGCTGAGATTCATTTGCATTTACTTTGTCGTCTCCATGTGAGTGAAGTGAACAGTGATTTCTGGTGGAAGCAACCAACACAAGGAGCCCACCATCAGCGGCCCCCTGGGAGGCCTACACTCAGCACGGAAGTCCCGTTGCAGGTCGTACGTCGAAACTCCATATCTTACCAGAGGCTGCCACCAAGCAGATGGCTCCCTTTGTAGGGATCTGGAAGGAATCCACTTGACAACCCCTGCTCTGCCGAATCCTCTATGCCTGGTCGTTCCCTAGTCGATGGCGTCCACCGGCGCCGATCGATCCATTGACCAAGGTGCTGGGCACTTTGAGTCACCTGGTTTGAAGTAACGAGGTGTTCAGGCACCCGGGTCTGACTACCGCTGTCTGGTCGCACCCAAGGATGTAGCATAGGCAGTGTATGGAATATTACTATGCAAAAAGAAGAAAAAAAAGAAGCATGCACACAAATCCTCTTGGCTAGACCTCCCTGACCTGGTTGCCTGAATTGCTTCCATTGACACTGTAGTAGGCACAATTGCAATGAGCGGAGCATCCGTATCCGTCTGGTTGATAGATTGGTTGGTAGATATTTCATCGTCTTTGTTCACACTTCCTTCTTTCCGCCATGATGCAATATTAGGACGCATGATGCAGGTAGAACTTGGCTTGAGTACCCAAAGTATTTTCCGTTCTCTCTTCGAAGTGAAAGTAGCGTGGCACGAATGTGTCTACCAACCAAGAAGAATTTCAGTCACCGCAGCTGGCCTGTGGTAAGTCGTTACCTGACCTCGCCTGCCTTACTGTGCAGTACTGCACCAACTCTTATCAAGCCTCCCCACTACCTCTCCGGGTATACCACGAAGTACCCATACTCGCCACTTGGTAAGGTAAGGTACCTGTGTGACTATTCTAATTATTCATTCTCACTCCACTCTCACCCGCCGGGCCACCATTCACACCAGCGTTCCACACTCCTTCTCGCCCTCTTCCGTCGGCTTGTACGACAGCCTAATCCAATAAACCTGACGAGGCACGCTTGGCTTTGCCTTTCTCTGACTGCCATCTCTCTCCTCTTGTGCTTGAGATTTTCAACTGCACCCTCAACCACTCTTCCTGAAAACCTCAACCATCTCTCCAACCAGCGCAGCCTCCCTTTTCCCTGTTCCCCTCCTCCACTCTTCCAGCCTCGTGACAACCATCCCAGCTGCCCCGGCCGACTCACTGGCTTTCCGCCTCATCCCGCTCACGCCCGCGCCCACACCTACATCCCTAGTACAAGTACATCCACGTCTACCCACGTCGACGGCCACTCCCAGCCGATCCCCAGTCCCCAGTACCCATCTCTGCCTGTGTCGTCCTCGACCATCTCCGTCATAGGCCCCCTCAGCGTAACCCTTCATCCCCTCCCATCCCCTCCCCCCAGGCTAAGACCGCCCAACCCGCCTTAGTCATACCATCACCATCGCCACCATATTTTCTCCTACATATCTGCTCTTCGCCTTCCCTTCCTTCGAAAGCATCCTCCCATAGATCACCCTCCCCCCACCGCCACGATTCCTCCCATCACAAGGAAACGGAAGGCCGCTGAGGCGACGATTACCTCTGCCAACAGAGACGAAGCCCCCAACAAGAGGATCATCGCCTCAGCCGCCGTCTCAGACAACTCGGTTCTACCACCCACCCCTCTCACCGCCGCCAGCAACCCCATGGATTCCGACGAAGAGTTCATGTCCGCTCTTTCGAGCGAGGATGAATTAATGCAGGATGATAGCGGGGACGATATTTCAGATGGTGATGGTAACATTCCCTCCATATTCCCTTCCCATGTCCTGCCATCTCCAACCTTCACCATTACTAACCCACTTTGTTTGTCCGTTGTGTAGACTTCGATGAAGACGATTTCAACGACCCTGAAACTCTCGGCTACAGTATCAAGGATCTAGACAAGAAAACGAAAGCTGCCCACATCGTATCATACAAGGTCTACGAACCGAACGATATTCAACGTCAGCAAGATGACATGATCAACGAAGTTAACATGATTCTGGACATCGGCAAGGAGGATGCTGCCATCCTGCTTCGCCACTTTCGCTGGAATAAGGAGCGCCTCCTTGAAGATTACATGGACCGTCCCGACAAAGTCTTGGAGGCTGCAGGTCTTAACAGTAATTCAACAGCCCTCCCAAAACTTGAAGTAGTTCCTGACTTCATGTGTGATATTTGCTGCGAGGACGAAGAAGGCCTCGAATCCTTCGCCATGAAGTGTGGCCACCGGTATTGTGTGGACTGTTACCGCCACTACCTGACCCAGAAAATCCGGGAAGAAGGCGAAGCCGCTCGTATTCAGTGTCCTTCGGATGGATGTGGCCGCATCCTCGACTCTCGCTCTCTGGATCTGCTCGTCACATCAGAACTCACCGACCGCTACCACGAACTATTGAACCGAACCTACGTCGAAGATAAAGATATTTTCAAATGGTGCCCGGCACCAGACTGTCCCAACGCTATTGAGTGTGCCGTCAAGAAGAAGGATTTGGGTAAGATCGTCCCTACAGTCGAGTGTCGATGCGGCAATAGATTCTGCTTTGGCTGCCCGAACCCGGATCATCAGCCAGCGCCTTGCGACTTGGTCAAGAAATGGCTGAAAAAGTGTGCCGATGACTCGGAGACGGCCAACTGGATCTCGGCCAATACCAAAGAGTGCCCCAAATGCAACTCTACCATCGAAAAGAACGGAGGCTGCAACCACATGACTTGCCGGAAGTGCAAGTACGAGTTTTGCTGGATGTGCATGGGTCTCTGGTCTGAGCATGGTACTAGCTGGTACAACTGTAACAGGTTCGAGGAGAAGAGTGGCGCTGAGGCTCGAGATGCCCAAGCAAAATCACGTACTTCCTTGGAGCGTTACTTGCACTACTACAACCGGTATGCCAACCACGAACAATCGGCGAAACTGGACAAGGATATCGCTCAAAAGACGGAGAAGAAAATGGTCCAGCTACAGACTGCCTCAGGTATGTCGTGGATCGAAGTCCAATATCTTAACTCAGCATCACAATCCTTGCAAACCTGCCGCCAAACTCTTAAGTGGACATACGCATTCGCATTTTATCTTGCCAGAAACAACCTCACCGAAATATTCGAAGATAATCAAAAGGACCTCGAAATGGCAGTTGAGAATCTGTCTGAAATGTTTGAGAAGCCAATTGCAGATCTTGCAGACTCGAAACTCAAAGTAGATATCATGGACAAGACGTCCTACTGTAACAAGCGACGAGTTATCTTACTCGAAGACACCGCCGAGAACCTGGCTAGGGGTAAGTTGGCTTTCCCCCCCCCCAATGTCATTTCTTTTTCTTGTCAATGTCGACTAACAATGTGTTCCAGGAGAATGGGTTTTCAACTTGGACCTGCTCTCTGGCGTTACTACTGCCGGGCCGGCCGCTCGTCGCTAAGGGGCCATCTCTGAAACTGCAAACAGGCGTCACCAATATCACGCGGGCTGATATTAGAAGCTATTTTAACGACGATCCAAGCCAAGCTTAAGATTATTCGACACAGCGTTACACAGAGCCGATATAGTAGAGCTCTCTCGGCCTTATCGCTTCAGGCATATATGTATTAGACGTCGGGCACTGGCGATGTTTCCTTTTTATTTCCTTTTTCGGGGTGTTTGCTCTCTGTTTTGCTGTTGTTGTTTCACCCGCATGGCCTTTGCCAACGCTGATCCCCTTGAAAGATTCGCATGGTCATAGAATCACAACTTTCCTCCCCCTCTTTCTTGGACCTCATTCATCATCATTCTTATTCATTTTCTCACAGCTCTGGTTTTATTTTAAGCGGCTTCGGGAAGTGCTCCTTAGAGAGCCTAGCGAACACATGGGATTATCGGCGTTGGAACCTCGTTAGGAATGCATTGGCCAAGGGGGCAAGGCATGGATGGAAGGGCAGGCACGGCGGTTGGCGTGTTCTTAGTTTCATAGATATATGTAAGGTAAACAGATGTACCGCCCAAGTGGCCGGAGAACATTCTTCACGATGATATATACAGACTTGTACAGACAATCAGATGCATCATGCTTGACGTTTCAACCTCTAGCAACCATGTAAACTTGTGAATTTTTTCCACATCGCGAGGTCAAACGTTATCATGTTAGACGATTCAAGGCACGTTGGTGGATTCAGTTGGGAGAATTAAAAACATTTTGATATTGTACGCATCTTTTCCTGTTTCTTTAATCCTTCAAAATAATGTTGAAACGCCATGCTTCATGTTTCTGATAACCATACGAACTCCCACGCCCAAAGGATACATATATCCCTTACACGAAAAGAAAAGAAAAAAAAAACCCCCAACAGCATTGCTATATAATGCCAAGGACGCTGACCCAGACCATAGTTCGGGCGACAAGACTAACGTAACTGGCAAAAAAGTTGTAAAGACCCTCAAGTCTCTCCCATGTCTTGTTCGAGAAAAACTAGGAAAAGATGAAGCGTGAAAGATTGAGCTTTTTGGGCGAGAAGTCTAGCTCCTCTTCCTCCCCTTCACTATCAGGGATGATCTGGTCCTCGCTACCATAAGACCTATTCAGCTCCTCAACTTCTTTCAAGTCTACTTTAGGTAAGGGTACAAAAGCCGG